>OY720213.1:4800000-6056130 GCA_963082605.1 Rhodophaea formosa | reverse complement strand
CCCATTAGACCCTCATACCTGACCGGAATCCCCACGACCGATATCCGCGGCTAAGTAATAAGTACCCCAATAGACCTTCCCGACTGCTATAAATAGCTGCTATGGCCGTTCCATTATTATTTATTAAGCCTGGGATAGTTCAGAAGTGAAAGGAACCCACAAAATATTTTCCGGTCAGGAAGCTTGCTGATAGTTTTTTAATTTTCATCAATAAACCTAACTCATGGTTTTTTATGTTATTCTGAGTAAAATTTGCTTTTATTTAATTGAGTTTTTTGATTTGCTCTTTTTGATTTTTGATTGATTCTAGTACTCCTTCGTGTGGTCGTAAGTACTACCTACTTACATAGGTATGTTTTCATATAAACCTCAAATTATGTAATATTGATGTTAGTGACGTGTATTTCTTTGTTAAAATCTGAAGTTTAGTTAACATACAAAACGTATGGGCAAACATACCATACCACGCTATAAGAGATTTTGATTGGAGTATAATATTATACTATCAGTATTTTCGAACCCGTTCTTATATTAAAGAAATAGGACCAGTCCAAGTCTTCTCATGGATGTCGTAGAAGGCAACTTAGGAAAAACAAGATTAACAATGCTTATAAACATCGAAGAGACCTCTCCAACTTTCGGACAAAATCAATGTATAGCATAAATCTCCACGGTTAAAGTAGCATTTATTGACCTAGAAAGATATGCTTAAGCTTTAAAGAAAAACAAAATGGAAACCGACATGAGTTAATCGCAGCTAAATTCAGGCTGCAAGGCAATCCACCCACAACCACTTTATAGCGTTCCATCTCAATTTTTTACGCAACCCAATCCGCGATCCCTGAAATTAAATCGGCCCACTGAAGACTCACGAAAATAAATTCGGCTGACCTTTTAAACGACTATTCATCCTCTTAAGTGAGAATTTATTTCAATTTTCAGCAGTTTTATGGCTTATGCTGTATTCGTTATTTGATAAGTAATTATTTGGTCTCAATTTTAGGTTTACGTATATTTCTGAACCATATTACCTTACTATTCATTGCATTACAGATGGAGTCGTTTATTAATGTAATGCATAGTAGCATAGTTACTACAAATAATACACTACAAATATATATTTTTTGATTAAAACTAACGTAAGATACGACATTATTAAAATATGTAAAAATGAGTGACTGTCATAATCAGTCAGCTACTGGCCGTCATGTTTCTTCTCCCCTATTTGATCGCGTGTCCGGTTGCATCCTCAAGTAGTGCTTCGGAGCCTGGAATCGACAGGTACAATACATAAATTGTAAAACTGATTCTGTAATAGTGTTTTTACGACTGGCTGTGTCTGAAGTCTGACGAGATGTCAGTGCTTGTGCACCTTTAGTCGAATCGTACGAACGTCTATCATATAAAGACGAAGTGATCCAACTCTATAAAAAAACTTTAGACACAGTTAATTTTTTTTACACGTTAAAGCGTGTACAGCACATACGAGACTTGTTTTTATAAGGGATTTAATGTGCAAATAAATAAACATCAAATTGGGCTAGCTCTACAGTAAGTTGCGAACTTGTGTCGAAAGATACTAACTCAAAGATACTATATGTTTATAGATAATTATATAGATAAACATCCAAGACCCATGCCAATCTGAATAAGATCGTTTTCCATCATGTAGAAATAACATAAATCTGAAAATAAAAGCTCACAAGCCACTATGACAACGGAATGAATCCTGACTGTAGCAGAAGAGCACTTATATAAAAAGGGTAAACACGACAGCAAACGTTTTATTTATTATTTTTACAATGCGTACAAGCGTATTGCTTCGCAAAAAGTTCTTTCACTCAGCGTTCATTAAATACCAAAGAGATTTAATACGAATACTGAAGAGTAGACTTTGAAAGGAGTGACTTATGTGTGTATGTATGGCCTATATGCCACTCATATTATATACAAGTGAGCTTCTGCCCGCGAATTGATCCATTAGGAAGCCAATTTCGATGTTATGTTAAGATTTTGCAACCTTTGTGCCAAGTTTGGTTCAAATCTGTGGTTACTTATTTGAAAATATTATATTGCTTCGTCATAATCTTTATAAGAAAAATAGTGATAATCACAGCAGGAATACGAGTAATAAAAATAAATTAACTATGCCAGCTTTGCATTACAGAAAAAAATTCGTTGTTTTCTGTAATCGCAAAGCTGGCATGGCTTCGACGTACATAATCAAATTTCAGCAAAAAATATTAGCTCTGCCATTCGTTAAGTTTAAACCTGCTATTAAAATTCAATTAAAAGGCATACTATTGTATTAATGACACACACATATTTAGTACTAGCAGCCCTACCCGGCTGCGCCCGGGCATGTATTATACCTTCATGTATTATACCTTAAAACCTTCCTCGTGAATCACTCTATCTATTGGTGAAAACCGTATGAAATTCCGTGGAGTAGTTTTTGAGTTTATCGCGAACAGACAGACAGACAGACAGACAGACAGACGCGGCGGAGGACTTTGTTTTATAATATGTAGTGATAAAACAAAGTCGTTTCCCGCTGTCTGTCTGTCCTTATATACCAACCTATACTTAGATGTTTAAAACTTACGTATCAGATTTTGATGCGGTATTTTTTAATAGATAGAGTGATATAATAGGATTATATGTGTAATATATGTCTGGGCGAAGCCGGGCAGCTTCAAAGTCCACTCCGTTTGTAGAAGTATCAAAGTTCTCCGAAATACCTAGGTTTTTATAACACTTCGCTCAGTGGTTACAGATTTTCGTCCCTGTTCGGCCGGTTCTGGGATAGGTTACGAGCTGGGTGGAATGGTTCGACGCCGACAAATCCAATAAAGAGCCGTGCTTCGAACAAATTTATGTTATTGACCGGATTATAGTGCCTGACGTACGAGAACCTGCGAGCTCACTTCGCGCCAGGAAAGTGTGATCCCTTATTTTCTAGCGACCACCTGTGAATTTGTTGCTAAGTTTTGTGACGAAATAATATTGAGCTTTATATACAGCGTGAAAATTGACCCTCAACAACTCAGAGGGATGACTCAGCCCACCAATATGATAATTTTTTCCTATGGGAATCAATGACTAAAAATTTTTTTTCGCCATTTTCTTACAAAATTGTTCAGGCAATGAGTATGGGATGTCAAAAAAAAAAAAATTCCAGCTTGGACCTATAGGAAAAGTTGTTTATATTGACGGTCTGAGTCACCCCTTAAAGGGAATGACGAGGTTCAATTGACATGCCATATGATTCAAATTTTCCTGTTTATTTTGTTCAATTCAATTTCCTAAAGACTAATTATGAGGGATTAAGGCGATAGTCTATAAAACATATTAGGGCTTTAGTTCCCGTATAGTATGTTATTTATTTTATTAAATATAAACATTAAATGAAACACTTTCAAAATAAGAGGTCACTACGAAATGGATTCTTAAAATTATGTTTTTGAAAAAAAATACTTTTAAAAGTTTCCTTAGCCAATTGATCCCTCGAAGGTAGGGAAGCAAGAGGCCAGTATAAGCTGGTCGACTTATTGATTGTTCCAAACACCTTTTTCGATGCGTCAGCGATCAGTTCCCTCCGAGGGCTCCAGTTCTACATATTACGTGCTAAACGGTTTTGGATGCCTTCCGTCATATTTTCTGATTTATTGTTTCCTGGCGAGGCCATGTTTCTTTTTTATTAAGTCAAATATTTGCTGCCATATGAAAGGCCCCTTTACACGTGTCTGTGAATATTTTAGTGAGCGGTTTAAACTTTCTCAATAACTATGATTGCAAGTTTGTTATAATGCTGTAGATTGTAGATGCTTGGAACTTGCTTTAAAGTTATTGGACTCTGATGAAAAGGGATCAATTTAAATTTAAATTTCCAAGAGAATAAAATCATTCTGTCGTTCACAAAATCCGTCAAGCCGAAGCACAGCCAAAATTTTGAGACAAAAATCTTAAGTTTATATTGTTACTCAAGCTATTACAAAAAAGTGATTCTGGTAATTTTATACATTGGAGGAATTAAAAAACATATTTCTTGAACGTATTAGAGAGAATTTTTTGATTAAGTTGGGTATGGCATTGCTTAGCATCAGTTAAATTATAAAATTGTGGGTCTTGTAAAATCTGTCTACAAATTGTAAGAGGTGTGAAATATAACTCAACAAATTTAAAAAGTACTTGGAAAGCTACAAAGCTCGGTGCTTTGTCTAGACGAGTTTCTGAAGTGTTGAACATTCTAATGTATATGCTGAAGTTTTGTCTTAAAGCTCGCACTTCTGAGAAAGTGAACTTTGCAGACTGAAGCTAGAATTTGAGGATAATTAATATTTAAGTGGAACTAAAATTTGAGTATTATTAATATTTATCATCTTATCTCTGAACGTTAGTCATTCATATTTTCATTTATTAAAAAAAATGTATAACGACTAACGTAGGTATTCACGTTTCAGTTCTTTCTTAGTTTTGCTAATAATATTCGTTGACAGGATAATTTTTCAATTGTTCGTATTTTGATTTGATATGCTTATTATATTTTGCTCTGGTAGTACAGAGAGGGTCGTGGTCCTGCAGTGGAGACTTAAATAGATCTGATGATGATAATGATGCTTATTATATGAATTTTTAATAGCATATTGATTGCTTCAGTTATTACCAAAATTTGTCTCCCTGATCCATACTAATATTATAAATGCGAAAGTAACTCTGTCTGTCTGTCTGTCTGTCTGTCTGTCTCGCTTTCACGCTAAAACGGCTGAACCGATTAAAACGAAATTTGGCACACAGATAGGCTATAGCCCGAGAAAGGACATAGGCTACTTTTGATTTCGATAACGTAGGTTAAGCAACTTTAACCATGGTTCTAATTAGGATAGGTGGCCAAAACTAAAACGGCTGAACAGATAAAAACGAAATTTGGCACACAGATAGGCTATAGCCTAAGAAAGGACGTGGGCTACTTTTAATTACGATAACGCAGGTTAAGCAACTCTAACCATGGTTCTAATAAGGATGGGTGGACAAAACTAAAACGGCTGAACCGATTAAAACGAAATTTGGCACACAGATAGGCTATAGCCCGAGAAAGGACATAGGCTACTTTTGATTTCGATAACGTAGGTTAAGCAACTCTAACCATGGTTCTAATTAGGATGGGTGGACAAAACTAAAACGGCTGAACCGATTAAAACGAAATTTGGCACACAGATAGGCTATAGCCCGAGAAAGGGCATTGGCTACTTTTGATTTCGATAACGTAGGTTAAGCAACTCTAACCATGGTTCTAATAAGGATGGGTGGCCAAAACTAAAACGGCTGAACAGATAAAAACGAAATTTAGCACACAGATAGGCTATAGTCTAAGAAAGGACGTGGGCTACTTTTAATTACAATAACGCAGGTTAAGCAACTCTAACCATGGTTCTAATTAGGATGGGTGGCCAAAACTAAAACGGCTGAACAGATTAAAACGAAATTTGCCACACAGAGAGGCTATAGCCTAAGAAAGGACGTGGGCTACTTTTAATTACGATAACGCAGGTTAAGCAACTCTAACCATGGTTCTAATAAGGATGGGTGGACAAAACTAAAACGGCTGAACCGATTAAAACGAAATTTGGCACACAGATAGGCTATAGCCCGAGAAAGGACATAGGCTACTTTTGATTTCGATAACGTAGGTTAAGCAACTCTAACCATGGTTCTAATTAGGATGGGTGGACAAAACTAAAACGGCTGAACCGATTAAAACGAAATTTGGCACACAGATAGGCTATAGCCTAAGAAAGGACGTACCCTACTTTTAATTACGATAACGCAGGTTAAGCAACTATAACCATGGTTCTAATTAGGATGGGTGGCCAAAACTAAAACGGCTGAACAGATTAAAACGAAATTTGGCACACAGATAGGCTATAGCCCGAGAAAGGGCATTGGCTACTTTTGATTTCGATAACGTAGGTTAAGCAACTCTAACCATGGTTCTAATAAGGATGGGTGGCCAAAACTAAAACGGCTGAACAGATAAAAACGAAATTTGGCACACAGATAGGCTATAGCCTAAGAAAGGACGTGGGCTACTTTTAATTACGATAACGTAGGTTAAGCAACTCTAACCATGGTTCTAATTAGGATGGGTGGACAAAACTAAAACGGCTGAACAGATAAAAACGAAATTTGGCACACAGATAGGCTATAGTCTAAGAAAGGACGTGGGCTACTTTTAATTACAATAACGCAGGTTAAGCAACTCTAACCATGGTTCTAATTAGGATGGGTGGCCAAAACTAAAACGGCTGAACAGATAAAAACGAAATTTGGCACACAGAGAAGCTATAGCCTAAGAAAGGACATAGGCTACTTTTAGTTACGATAATGCAGGTTAAGCAACTCTAACCATGGTTCTAATTAGGATGGGTGGCCAAAACTAAAACGGCTGAACAGATTAAAACGAAATTTGGCACACAGATAGGCTATAGCCTAAGAAAGGACGTGGGCTACTTTTAATCGATAACGCAGGTTAAGCAACTCTAACCATGGTTCTAATTAGGATGGGTGGACAAAACTAAAACGGCTGAACAGATTAAAACGAAATTTGGCACGCAGATAGGCTATAGCCTAAGAAAGGACGTGGGCTACTTTTAATTACGATAACGCAGGTTAAGCAACTCTAACCATGGTTCTAATTAGGATGGGTGGCCAAAACTAAAACGGCTGAACAGATTAAAACGAAATTTGGCACACAGAGAGGCTATAGCCTGAGGAAGGACATAGGCTACTTTTGATTTCAATAGCGCAGGTAAGGAGCGGCCGCATATTATCAGAAATTTCTGTTAGAAAAATTCTGACGCTCGCCGGAAGGCACTCCGTGATACATTTTGTCGCATCCCGCACACTGTTAGAAAAATTCTAACGGGTCGTCCGTTTCTGATGCCCGCCAGATGGCACTTCAGCCGGACGTCAGAATTTTTTCTGATAGAAATTGCGGAAGGCGTGTTTTCCATACATTTTGTACTAGGCCCCCCCGCACACTATCAGAAATTCGCGTCAGTTTACCGTCCGCCGCCGTACGCTTCACACGTGTTTGTTGTATTTTAGGAACCTACGTTCTTGACGAAAATGAGTTAAATCAAGATTTAAGTGCCGATGTGGAAAAATATCTATGTTTGTGGAACGCGATGTTGAAAATGACCAGAATAAAATACACAGAGACTTAGCTAGGAAGCGAATATGCCAAATATTAATTGAGAATTGAAATCCATATTTCAATATTAAGGTTTTTAGGGTTCCATGTCCAAAGCGTAAAAACGGGATCCCATTTACGAGATTTCAATGTCCGTGTGTCACCATCATACATAAACCGTTGTTTGTTTGGTTATTCGTATGTGTAAGTAGCCAACACTGGTGTCAGCGATATTTCAAGCTGCCTTAAGGCATCTGACATAGCTAAACGACTGACATCAATGATGACAGCCGCTACCAACGGCTTAACGTACCTTCCGAAGCACGGAGGAGCTCGAGATATTTTTATGCCACTTGCGGTCACCCATCCAAGTAGGGACTGCACCAGGGGTTGCTTAACATACGTAAGCGCTCATAGAGCTCACACCCACTGGACCATCGGGCTCCTCAAATACCTCTCCTCATAAACCGTGATTACTATACAGTTAAAATTTTCATAGATGATGAACTTATTTGCTTTTGCCGTAAACACTAGAATCAGAACAAAATCCTAATACAATATTATACGAGTAAATGCGAAAGTGAGTTTGTTTCTTTGTTACGCTTTCACGCCCTACGAGTATCTACTTAACCGATCATCATGAAATTTTGCATACACATAGGTTAGAGTACTGAGAAGGACATAGGCTATAATTCACGCGGGCGAAGCCGCGGGTAACAGCTAGTTGATAAATAAAACGACGAAAAGATAAATATTTTTTTTTATTATTATTGGTATTTTTTAGATATTTTTTTCTTTTCCTTATCGAATAGATGAACTTGATTTATTTTATCGGCCCAATAAAAAACTCTACAGTAGGCAGAATATAAGTCATTCAAGGTGCAGGTAGTTGTGCAAAAATTACTATAAATAAATATATTTCCTATATATTCACAAATCACACAAATTAAGCTACAACAGAAAGATGACTTGAGTCGCAGGACACTAACTGAAAGATTCTATATTTTATTTACCCATAAACCCGGACCCAGGACCCCTCGTGACACAGGCTGGCGTGTTAACCATTGCACCACGGAGCTCACCACAAGGCACAAGGTCTCGTCAGCAATCTTTCAAACGATTTTTAGTACCTCCTACTCTTTTCTCCTACTCCTCTCAATACGACTCATCGAAGACATCGATATTACTTCTCGGCGTAAGACTCCTTATTAATGACGATTCGATGACATAATTACTTTCCAGCATTACTGGTACTTATTTCGAAGCCTTAAGAGGTCAGATTCACCGCGCCGTATATGGTGCAGGCAACATTTTTCTTCGCAGAGAAAGTTTGTGTGCAAGCGTCATCCGACCTTTCAATATTTGCATTTAGGAAGAAATTATGTAAAAGGTAGTAACTCACAAGAATCATATTGTTTCAGATAGTAATGGAGTATATATTTAATGCTTATATCAAAGTTGGTACAATCTTTAGAGGTTTCGTTGATTGATTGCTCGGAGTTCAAATCAGTGTAGGAAAAAATCGAACGAAACGACCATCGAATTTTATTATTTTCTACCTTTTTTTTATTGTCGTATATTTAACATCCAGTATACCAAACTTTCATACAACTTCAAAAACATTTTTTTTAATAACTTACGTTAATTACGTATATTATTAAAGAAATGGACTTTAAAGACATAAGATTTGTCACCCCATAAAGCTTATTACATCAATAGCTGTTCACTTCTGAATTTTCGACGCGCCACTACCAGTTAATTTGCGCAACACACTGACATCATCCTCGAATAACGATGAACTAACGGTTATTTCTAATTCCTCTAGTTACCTTGATGATACGAGTTGGGATAGGCACCCCTTACAAAAAGCTTCAAACACGAGTACCTACCTTATCCTTTCTATGTCACTAAAACATGCCACCACAGGTCAAGCACCCTTTAATTTTCAATTAACCTGCCACCTTAAAATCCAATCACACCTTCGGTTATATTAAAGAGGGTTTAATTAGAGGGGACAATAGTGTAGGCAGGTTATGACGTCACAAATAAGGTAGACAAAGCGATGGTCGCGGCAGGGGTGGATTTTAATTGTTCCAGGCGCAGGGAAGATATCAAGACATGGATGTAGATAGATAGAATTGACGATAAAAAATTTAGTTATTTCAATACAAACAAGATTTTAAGTACTACTCTTATTACTACTGAAAAGCTTGTTAATTTTGAGACAACCTGTAAATATCTTATCTAGTGTTATTACAAGAACATTTTTAATAAAAATGTTAGCTTTTCAGTAGTAATAAGAGTAGTACTTAAAATCTTGTTTGTATTGAAATATCTTATGTATAATGTCTTATCAGATTAAAATGCTAACAAAATCACAAAATAATCCGAACTTTCATCAGTTTTTTTTTATTATGAAGAGAATCTAACCCAAAAGTTACTGTGATTGAAGATGTAAAAAATAATAATAAAAATCATATCCATAAAAGTTTAACTCCGTGTTCCAAACATGTCTCGTGACATGGGCAGGGTTGCCAACCGTACGAGGTTCCTCGTACAAATACGAGATTTGTGGTCTACTGTACGAGGTACGAGGACGCTATCAACCTCGTACAGTTATGTACGAGATTTTGATAATATTATGGCCATGCAATTTTTTTAATGGATTATGTAGCTATTTAGGTCCAAATGAGTTTTCACTACTACACCGGACTCTAGGCCATACGATCACTTCGGGTCACCATTGTAAATTAGTAAAAACTAGTGCTATATATCAAAAATAGTAGGAACTTATAACACCATAAATTGCACTGCCGTGGATTACCCGGTCGACGGTAGCTACCATAGACAATCATCGCGTAAATGATGATTGTCTATGCTAGTTCAAAAGTGAAATGCCTGCCTGACTAATAAAATATTTCAAATTTCGCATTACTTGTTTGTACAACGTCGTGTAGCTAATTGGATTTTTTTCTAAAAAATAAGATATTGTTAATACCAAGCTTTTTTCATTGTTTAGAGGTGTAATAAAAGTAATAAGTCTCGTTATGAGTGATAACGAAGAAAACAGTGACCTAAAATAGCGCCATTTGTAACATCAAAGCATATTATTTTTTATGTACGAGGTTAGAAAGTCAATATACGAGATTTTCAGCTGCACATATACGAGGGACCTTATTTTTTTGTTGGCAACCCTGGACATGGGTCTGCTTACCTGTTTCCGCATCCTACGCGGTGACAAGCTTCATGGTTTGCAAGAGACAGCCTTGATTTAATTATATTATGGCATAAAACTGAGAGAAACCCTGTACCTGGAGATTAGAATGTTAAACTCATATATAAGATCAGTTTTATGGTAATATTCTAAAGGGTAGTAAGGTGATAGATTTTTTTAGCAGCATTACATTTCTAAAGCAGTGAATTATATATCGTAGATATCTAATCAAAATACTTGATGAGGAAGAGTTGCAGTTTCTACTGTAAGTAATGATGACTGAATTAAATAAGAATCACAAGATTTTACGTCCAGCTATTCAGCTTCATCACTCCAATATTCTTGCCAATTCTATTGCCGTCATGTACGACTTTGGTTTACTATCCTAATCCTAATCTTAACTATCGTAACTAAGTAGTATTATGAATGCGAAAGTGAGTTTGTATATTCTTTGTAGCCCCTTCATGCTTTATCTACTGAACCAATCTTTTCGAAATTTTGCATACGCATAGGTTAAGGTACTGAAAAGGACATAGGCTGGATGGATACCTTTATTCTTTGAAAAAAGTACTACTCCCGTGGGATTTGCGATAAACGTCTCGGCAAATTTATACGGCAAAATCATTCGCTAGCCAAGCCGCGGGTAAAAGCTAGTCTCCTATAAATCTATCATTAACCCTTCAGTTATCAGAACTTGTGCTTTATGAGTGGCCATGATGGACATTTGGGTTATGTTACCGTCAGACATATTTAACAGCGGTAAAAATTACGAAAACAACAGAGATAAAAGGCCAATCTATGTCCATTAGTCCAGTTTTCTTTGGCACGAGTCCAGGAGCAATGTTAATAGGAACTACAAAAAATGAAAATCATTAAAATAGCGATGGGTTACTAGCCGCACTGGCAATTGAAATGATTCTTCAGATTTTTGCCTATTCACCCAAACTCTCTAGCCTATGTAATTGTGCCGCAATAAATAATTACTAAAAACGAATTAAGGTTTACCTAAAAAGTAAAAATAACTAAACATAAATAAACCTAACTAAAAAGAAAATTAAATACTTAAAAATATATTTACAAATCATACAGTCCCTCCAGATGATCACCCCTGATGTTCCCATAAGGCTAACTAATGTAATTGTTAGATAGCCTTATGGCATCAGATTATCGAATCTATCGGTCTAGTGAACTCTAGCGGAATAGCATATCCCGATATTAATAACAAGTCTGCGTCATGCAGCTGACATTGACATTACAGGGTATTACTGTCCGCACATTGTTATTTGTTACTAAGCAATAATGAAAAATTGGTCAATTATCATCATTTTACTTTAGGGATTTCTTATTCTCTATACTTTGTACCTCTAACGGGGTAGACAATAACTCTATAAAGCCATAAAATGTAAAGGCCTCATTTAGCGTGGAAATGAAAATGGAACCAAAATAGATGGGTTAAAAGGCGCACTACCAATTGACACGATTTTTCAGATTTGCGCATATTCCCTCGAGCCCTCTAGCCTATGAAATTGTTGGATAGACTTATGGCATCAGTCTATTGGGTCTATTGGTCTAGTGAACTCTAGCGAAAGAGCGAATTCCGATATTATCTATCAAGTCTGCATCGTACAACCGTCATTGACATCACAAGGTATTGCTCTCCGCATTGTTATCTGTTACTATTGACCCATTTCTAAGTAACAAATGACAATATCGTTATTATCAATGGGATTGTTATATACGCAAATATTTTTCTTTAATTTAACAAATTTGCAATCTAACAAACATTAAGTAGTATCTATAGGTCTAGTGAACTCTAGCATAGCAGTGCTCGTATGTTTGGTGTTATGTAATAGGTCTTCGTCGTACAATTGACATTGACAACTCAGGGTATTGCCCTTCGTACATTGTTATTTATTACATAACATAACGTATACCTACCTAGTCAAATTCAAAGCTATTGTTGCTTCACTGAATAACATGTACTTTTAAAAGACTGCTAAGAAAAAGAATTTACTCATGAGATATTGTTTTCTAACATAACATCCTTACGCTCTCCCGAGTGACATGGCCATAATTTTTGTCAACGTCTCTTTTTAAATAAAACTTGTTAAAATCGCAACCTATGGGTATACTGAAAATTCTGAAATCGGTTTTTCATTTTGGAAATCGCTCTTATTATATATTCGCATTTGGTATTTTCTTCTTACGCGTTTTATTTATTCTTTGCATTTTTATAGACACTTTTAATGAATGATTTTTTTTGTTCAAGTAACATGAGAGGTATAAATACCTGTTAATCATAATATACATATATTTTGATATATCTTTCTTGATCCCTCGCAAATCAAACTAGAAAATTATTCGGTCTATAATTTACCAAGAAACAGTAGCTAACGCGCGACTCGGCGGTTTTCAACTTTCATTGGTTTGCGTGTTCAATTCCTTTTAATTCCTAGCCGCGTCCCGTATCGCGCATTGATTTTCTCTTTCTGGCTTCATTCCAATCTTCCTTCGTAATTCATTTCAGCAAGTCTGTTGCGTAACCGCTAGGATTATTTGTAGCTGTGAAAGGACAAGCCAGCAATGGATTCATATTTTAGGCAAATTATTCCACTAAGAATTGACGAATATGAATACAATAAAAAGTGATAATTTAAAAAAAATCAGTTCAACCTTCCTTTTTAATTTATTTCAGCAAGTCTGTTGCGTAACTGATTATTTGAAGCTATGAAAGGACAGTGAGCAATGGATCCATATTTTAGGCAAATTAATTTACTGAGAATTGACGATCATAAATACAATAAAATATGACTATATGAAAGAATTCCGTTCAATCTTCTTTCCTCATTAATTTTAGCAAGTCTGTTGCGTAACCGCTAGGATTATTTGCTGGTATAAAAGGACGGTGCCAGCAATGGATAATGGATTCATATTTTAGGTATAATATTATACTGAGAATTGAAGACCATAATATAAATACAATTAAATGTGATATAAGACAAAATTCAGTTTAATATATTTAGCAATTCTGTTGCGTGACCACTTTTTTACTGACACTATATGAAAGAATTCCGTGCAATCTTCTTTCCTCATTAATTTTAGCAAGTCTGTTGCGTAACCGCTAGGATTATTTGCTGGTATAAAAGGACGGTGCCAGCAATGGATAATGGATTCATATTTTAGGTATAATATTATACTGAGAATTGAAGACCATAATATAAATACAATTAAATGTGATATAAGACAAAATTCAGTTTAATATATTTAGCAATTTTGTTGCGTGACCACTTTTTTGGTCTCATTTTTTAGGCAGATTTTTTCATCGGGGATGTAACATGTTTTAAATACCTAAAACCTTTATTTGACTCTGTAAGATTACAATAATAAGTAAAATGATGCATACTTTAAAACTGATACGCTTTATCCCAAAACGTATTCTCATTTTAGAGTAGGTAAATGTAACATTGAGTATTATATATTCCCATATATAATATTCAATGTTATATTCCGTTATCCGTGTTTCGTATTCGAGTTATTACCTGTTAGAAAAACAATCACAACTTAGCTATGTAATAAATTAATATAACTACTGCTTCGTATTATTCATATCGATGCTTCTCCGCCGAAGACGGGCCAGTAATTCGTTGATGTATGCCATTCAGTATCAAGGTGGAAAAGGAAACAAAAAGGTAAAAAGTTTCCGGAAGTGCGGTCAAATCATAGCTCTCTTGGGAAGATAGTTTCAGGAAAGTTCCTATCGCATCGCGGGCCCCGTTGGGGTGAGGCCGCTTTGGACGGGGAGAGCGTTTACTGTAGAAACAAAACAAAAAACAGCTCACAGATATTCCGCACTGATATTGCAAGTATCTCCTTTACCTTGAGTGCTCAATGGGTGTACGTACACACATCAGCTCCTTGGTTTAATATAGATTGATTTATATTCCTACTACATAGCTGTTTCCCGCACTTTCGTCCGCGTGGGTTTTATTACCGTCTTATTTCGAATTAAAAAGTAGCCCATATCCTTTCTCAGGCTCTAACCTATCTGTGTACCAAATTTAATTTAAATCGGTTCAGTAGTTTTGGCGTGAAAGGAAGACTGACAGACCGGGTTACATTCGCATTTATGATATTAGTATGGATAAGAATTCATTTTCACAAAACAAAAACTTTTATAATAATACTATTACTATAAGTGATTTATTTCAATTTAAATAATCACTTTAAGTAAGTGTCTAAAATATGCAAAATTAACAGCCATTTTAGCTACCGATTCTGATTTGAACCATTAGTTAAAACACTACGATGTCGTATCGTAGGTGTCACCGATTAAGTTAAATAAGGGAATAAGCCGCATTCATTTGAATAAAATAACTCTTAATTCCTCACTGATGAGTAACGGGCCTTTGATGTGGGATGAACGGTTTCGAAACTTAGAGGGCGTTTAAGTGGTGATAAAAAAATTGGATTTGGGTCAATAATACGACCAAATAGAAGTAGTATTAAAATAATAAATTGAATAATAAAACAGATATTTTTTGGGTTGCAGTATAAGTTTTTCTGTTTATAATTTTTGTGGAAACCTACTTTTTTTGTGATCAAGGCGTTAGGCGCAATGACATGATAATTGTCTTGTCGATTGCTCAGAATAAACTAGATGTGAGAGGATGAACATATAATAGCAGTTCCTATAGGAATGATTTTTTCTTTTATTATTGTCGTTGACGAATATATTGCTTATTTTACTTATAAAATGCAGATTTTCTTCGATGAAAGTTGGTTCTGCCGTAGAATCGTTACAGTATCTATGATAAGCGAAATACACATTACATTTTCAATTCAGTTGTTCCCATTTTCTTACCGCTCGCAGTCGAGCCCCAACCTTTGTTTTACTATTCGATAGGATCCGATGTAGCGCAATAAAAGTCTCGAATAAGTTAGCCAAAGGAGCTACAGGCATATTTTCTTTGCTCACCTTCACGTATCCAGTTTTGCTCGCCACAGGATTTTCCTTTGAAACATTTTGTTATTTTCTACTTACACTGGAAAATCATTATCTTCATCGTCAGCTTTTTTTAGTCTCTACTGCAGAAGCACGTCCCTCTCTGTACTACCAGAGCCATATATTAGCCAGAGTAGTCAGAGGATTTCGCCTACACTCTCCACGCTGGCTAGACGGGATGGAGAGGTCTCTTTGATGGTTATAAGCTTTGTCTAGCTTGTGAAACACAAGCTAAGTCAGCTTCTACGGCATCCACAGGACGACTTGGAGTGGTCCTGTCCTAATCTGCTATGAACCACAAGGCATCTTTCGTAGTAACTGCTGGTATACTGGAACATTAAGTACGTAGTAATTTTCAAAAATAACATTTCCTTTAAACATTTTATATTTATGCATTTAAAGATGCCTTTAAAGAAAGGTTCTATTTGGAGGGAACGATGGAGTAACTGTATAAGTTTTATCTATTGTAGTAATTCATGATTGACATCCCATCGTATTATCCTAATAATATTATAAATGAGAATGTTTGTAAGTTTGGATGATTTTTACGAGTCACGGCCATGGATTAGGATAAAAATGGACACAAGCAGGTTATTTCACCCAAAAAATAAAGATTTAATAATAAAGTCAACGAAAACTAAGTCGTAAGTTAGTCTTTAGGGATAAAATTACAATGTGAACGATTTATTTGACTGACTATGTTACAAAGAAAAATAAGTCCAAATCTTTGACAGTCACACTGAAGCTTAAAACTCGTCAGGGAACGCCTTTTTAATTTTGAAGATCCCCTCCGACGCTCTTGGGACGCAATTGTATCTATATTTGAAGGAAGGCTCAAAGCGACGAATTTCTGGCATAAAATATTAACAGACAGTTTTTTATCCCAAAGGATCGTCTGGAATCATGACGTATTATTGTACATTGATAATCTAATTAAATATATTTTTCTTTGTTTACAGGTAAAATATTATAATCTACTTAATGCAACGTATAAAAGAGGAATGATTTTATGTAAGTATTTTTACCCACGATATTTACACGATATTACACGATATTCCCTGGCCAATCTGAACCGCCTCTGAACCCAGGTCGGCTGATGCAAAGATAATCTGGTCAAATGGTCTTACACACGAGGAGATTAAAAACAATATCTGCAATTGCAGTGCATCTCCACATACAATGGCACACTTACTGATGTGCCCAGCATGTCCCGCGACCAGTTTAGCTGGAGGATCTGCATAACGCTACACAAAATCAAAGACAATATATAGTAAGACTTTCCTTCGCCATACATCATAGCGTAATCCAAAATGGGCTAAAGTTTAGCTCCTAAAAGTGACGCTAGATGTCTCTAGTAGTATCAAATCGACTATTTTGACCATTTTCCAGAATAGTTCGTGTTTTCTCTCAAAGTATTGATTCGTGGTTACGTAATAAATCGGTGGATGATCGTCAGATGGCGCTCTGGTTAAGTTAACTTCATAATATGATAAATACATTTTTATATTATGTTCCTAGAATGTCCAAAATAAACAACATAATTATTATGTTACCTACATCGAATTAATTTCTTTCATTTACTACCAAACAATCGAACCTCAAACATATATATTCTTTGCCTCAAACGAAACGTTCTCTGTTTTTTTGTCTCTCTTCTCTTTACCTTTCACACCTTTAGGCTTGGGGTTAGACATTATTTATGTTTAAATGTAATATCTATCAGTGCCCCCAACTTCATCCGCGTGGCTTTCGGTTTAACTTTGCAAGCCCTCATACATAAAGCACCGCTTTTTAGGTACTTAGTAAGTTTTGAAGAATTTCGTATTTCATGATTCTGATAGAAGGTTTTTAGGGTTCCGTATGCAAAAGATAATAACGAGACCCTACTACCTACCCTCCGCTATTCATCTATTCGTCTGTAACTTTTAAAACATAATAGTTTGTCCTGAAATCTTTAGCAACACAGTAACAGTCCTTGAATTTATTAATTATTATTCGATCACAAACGTGACGTCATTTTTGGAAACCGAGATGGCGGATGCGATGATTGCATGAAAAATCGATGTGGGTGGTACAACCGGTTATATTCGGGTACAAACGTCATCGTCATCATCATCGTGATCGTGATCGTCATCGTCATCGTCATCGTCATCGTCATCGTCATCGTCATCGTCATCGTCATCGTCATCGTCATCGTCATCGTCATCGTCATCGTCATCGTCATCGTCATCGTCATCGTCATCGTCATCGTCATCGTCATCGTCATCGTCATCGTCATCGTCATCGTCATCGTCATCGTCATCGTCATCGTCATCGTCATCGTCATCGTCATCGTCATCGTCATCGTCATCGTCATCGTCATCGTCATCGTCATCGTCATCGTCATCGTCATCGTCATCGTCATCGTCATCGTCATCGTCATCGTCATCGTCATCGTCATCGTCATCGTCATCGTCATCGTCATCGTCATCGTCGTCATCGTCATCGTCATCGTCATTATTATCATTACCACTGGGCGCCACCGGAAACAACCGGGTATGACCAGGCACCATCATCATCATCATCATCAGGTCTTTCAAATCTCCACTGCAGGAGCACGACCCTCTCTGTACTACCAGAGCCATATACTAGCCTGAGTAGTCAGAGGATTTGGCCTACACTCTCCACGCTGGCCAGACGGGTTGGAGAGGTCTCTTTGATGTTAATAAGCTTTGTTTAGCTTGTGTTTCCTTAGTCGCCTTTTACGACATCCACGGGATGACTTGGAGTGGTCCTATTCTACTCTGCCGGGAACCACCAGGTACCAATAGGCACGATCGGATACCATCAAGCACCTACAATCGGCTACCATCGACTACAATCGTATGACATCAGTTCCCATTGAATTTCATTAGGCTACCATTGGCTACCATCTAGTTCCATGTTTCTACAACCAAAAACTACTCCTAACGTCGAGACAAAAGTAGTAAACTAAACAAATGGTAACAAACATACACTCGAATTGAAGACCTCTTCCTTTTTAAAGTCGGTTACCAAATAACAATAATATAAAAGCATCAAAATATTAAATTTCAATTTCATTATAAAATAATATACCTACTTACCTAGTACAAACAAAGAATCTTACAGTTCAATTTAGAACTTCATTCTTTTTTTAAGACGGTTGAAAATAACTAAGAATCCCAACTAATATTATTTAAATGCGAAAGTGAGTTTGTTTGTTACGCTTTCATGCCGATTCTACTGAACCGATCATCATGTAATTTTGCATACACATAGGTTAGGGTACCGAGAAGGACATAGGCTATATATTACCCGAGCGAAGCCGCGGGTAACAGCTAGTGTATAATAAAATGAGTACATTAGGAAGCATTTATAATTTTTTTTATAATTCAAAATTATTCTCCCAATCACCTAACCTAATCACTCCCGCACTCGTTCTAACACAAGGTCGGGTACATCGTACTTTAGCGCAAGGCTGCCGCGCTGTGTTTGCGCGCATCCGTGCCGCTCAAGTTTTTTGTTCGTGAACACCCTCTAAGGGTACGCACGCACCGCGACGCGATAGTCGCGTCGCGTCGCGCGACAGAAAAGAGCAAATCATGGGTGCGCGCACTGCGATTCGGCAGTCGCGTTTTAGGGATGGGGCGTTATGACTTTTCGTTTAAAATCGTAACGAAACTGTTATTCGTTTCTTGTTGTATTACGTTGTTTACTTCTTCGTTAACTTTTAGAATCGTTACGAAACTGTTATCCGATACTTGTCGTAAAAATAAACGTAAGTATACAAATTACTTAGGAACACAAGCTAAACAAAGCTTTTAAACATCAAAAAGTAAAAGTAAAAAGTAAAAAAGTAACGTAAAGACCTGATGACGATGATGATACAAATTACTATCATAGAAAGAAAGAAAGAATTATATTTCTTTGGCGCATAAAATCAAACATATGAAAACACACAAGAAACACAACTACTATGAAAGTTATAATGTTTAAATCAAATCAAATCAAATCAAATATCTTTATTGTGGAACAGAGGTAATAAAAAGGTGTTACAAAATAATATGGCATCACTGTGACCTGTCTTAATAGACATACAATAGTTAATTAGTTTCAAAATCTAATAGAAGTGAAAAAAAAAGACACTTTACTATGAAGAATTACTGATTGAGAAAATTCATTATCGCGATGAACCTACTTCGATCTTCAAAAGTTGCTTTGGAGAAATGCTTCACGGTGAATGTTTAACATCTTTACACGAAACAGTAACTATGATGCTAAAAGTGACCAAGTCTTATGACTTTCGGCTCTGTCTACCCCACTAGGGATAAAGACAAGATAATATGTATGTATGTATGTAGTAAACATAAACCAGTAGGCAATGAATTGACACTGTGTGTTTCTGTCGGTTTGTTTCAATATGACTTGGTTTATTATACTTGTGTCTTCGAACTATACAATTATTCAATATTAAATATTAAAATCTCCCGACCCCGTAACATCTCCAATAAAATTTGCAGTACGGTGCTACACCACACCTATTCAGGATATTTGAATCTCAACTCGATTAACATTAGAAAACACGTTTTTATTTGAGTTGGCACATCACTAGTTGGCTATGTCCTGCGCAATGTTGCCAGGTTTTACTTTTGTTACTTTTTTGAGAAAGTTACATATCAGTTGGTACAATTAAAAAACAATACTGAATAAGGATTTATCGTTTATTATGCTTATTTGCAATACTAATATTAAGTTATGATTCCAACGATATTTTCCAGTATTATGGATATATTAAATACGGGAGTATTAAGATGTAAACACTACTTAGAACTTAAAATTGCTTAGGCATGGAAAAAATCTTAGTATGTTCGAAGGGGTTAATTATCCAAAAATCGAAAGTAACTTGAAGTTACGCCAAGGGTATGAAAGTTACAAATATGTAAGAAATGTTAATATAATGGCAACATTATCGCGCGACTGCCGAGTCGCAGTGCGCGCGTCTTCATAGATCTCCATACGTTGCAAACGCGTTTGCGACAAATCTGTCGCAAAAATAGCAACAATAGGTATGCGACGGCGCGACTATCGCGTCGCGGTGCGCGCACTTCTATGGCACTCCATACGTTGCGAATTTTGCGACAGCAAATCGCGTCGCGGTGCGTGCGTACCCTAAGATTTAGGGTCAGTTCACACCGAAACGCGACGCGACGCGCACTTTTTACACTGTGATAGGATTTTAACTCTTATTTGCACACTTATAAGACTAAAATTGCTAGAAAAACTTGATAGACAGTGGCCGCAAGATACCAGAGGAGGAGGCGAATTTTTGATGCGAAATTGATCGTTTTGATTATGCGTATAAGGGTTAAAATCTTATCACAGTGTAAAAAGTGCGCGTCGCGTCGCGTTTCGGTGTGAACTGACCCTTATATGACTTTAGTCAAAAACGCAGGCGCCTGCCTCTGCCGCGTGCGCCTGACTTGCGTACCTACCTACTCGTGAACAAGCCGCTAGACTAGACCAATCAGAAACTTCACATGGTTTGGCGAAACGAAACCTTATTAACATTTGACGAACTTATACAAAAATTGGTGATCAAAAATTCGCTTGACGAATCAAAACAAAATTCAAGCTTGACCAATCATACCCTAAATGCCTAAATCATACAAACGGCCGAAACGCGACCCATACCTACGCGCGTTGGAGCTCGGTACAATTCGCCGCAATGACGAACAAACGTGTAATGATGTTGTAGTGTAGGCAGATCGTGTGGTTTTTGAAGGTACACAACCTAGGTAATAATACAATTATACAGTAGTAAGTACTTGTAGGTTGCTCGTAGAATAATAATATGGTAAAATACAGACTAGGGTAAAACCTCCTTGTATCGGCCACGTCCTGGTATCGGCCTTTCCTACGAGATTGATCAAAAATTTGAAATATTCGATCTCCTTGCACAAATTTTGCTCTAAAATGAACCTTTTTTTGTTGTTGTTTATTTTAAATGAATGAAACAGGGCGGCGATCATAGTTTATTTGAAAGTTAAGTAGTAAATTTGTCGAAATTTGCGCCATTTTGTAGTCAAAATACTCATAATTGACGAGCTCAGTGTTTTTAACTTATCTAGGTAATGTAGCATATTGATTTTTATGTTTTATTTAATACTAGCAGCCCTACCCGGCTGCGCCAGGGCATGTATTATACCTTAAAACCTTCCTCGTGAATCACTCTATCTATTGGTGAAAACCGTAGGAAATCCGTGGAGTAGTTTTTGAGTTTATCGCGAACAGACAGACAGACAGATAGACAGACAGACAGACGCGGCGGAGGACTTTGTTTTATAATATGTAGTGATAGTGATAGTGATTTTATTGGAAAATAGGGTGGCCAGCTTTAGGGTTGATTATTTCATGAAAAGTCTAATATCGGCCGTTGTAAATACTGACGGCCGATACAAGGTGAGTCAAAATCTTGAAATCGGCCATCAAATATTAATATTAATAAATGCCATCTAATCTAGGTAAGTGGCGGCTGATATTAGCCTAAATTAATTTTTTATATTGGCCGAGGGGAGGACGAAAAGGACAATTCTGACTACGACCGATGTATAAAAAATAAAATTATCGTGTACCTATATAATAACCGCTCTACAGGCCATGTGTCCGTGGTTTGAACCCCAATGCCTCTCATGCCACCAATGATGTGAATGATAACGGAGAACAATTTCAAAGTAATTACTTTGTCATTGGCTAGTTGAAATCGAACCCACCCTCTTTGACTGTAATATTTCATAATAACTTGTTGATGCTATTTTACTAAAGGAAATATTCCAGTTTCTAAAAGAAAACTAAAATCTTGATTTTCTTAAATTTACTTCAACGTCTATTTGATAATATTATATATTTTTAGAATTAATTCGTCTTTTATTTGTTATACCACATAATATTAGCCTAGGCCGATACTAGGCAAATAAGTGGACGTATTTTGGGCGCAAGTGGCCGATCTAAGGGAAATTGGGTGTGTACAAAAGAAAACGTAAATATAAAAAAAATGTTATTGAAATTTCAAATACTTTATGAAATTATAAGAAAGTCAAATAATAGCAGTTTATTAAAAAATACCCCTTAGAAAGTCAGGCTAATAAATGAGAGAAAAAGAAGCAAATGAATGTGAAATTTTGTTGACATGGCCGATATAAGGTGGTTTAACCCTACGCAATTTCAAATTAATCGGTAGAGAAGACCTGAGTTTTAAAGATTGTATCCAAACAATCAAGATACCTACCTACCTACCTACTTACCATACATTGCAAGATAAAAGCTTGTAACTTGTTGCAATATAAGTAATAATATTCTAACCACAAAACGAGAAATAAACCTAGATAAAATTAAAATATCGTAGGCATAGCCCTAGATATCAACGTAATACGTGGTTTATACTACGGCTGTAGGTATTCATTTCAAGGACAGGACAGAGTCAAACTACTACTAGATAGGTATATATTTTGGGTAAAGCTGGTTATAGTGGTCCTGCGTGTCATCATGTCATGTGATAGTATCATCAGGTTTTTTTTAGTCCCCACTGTAGAAGTATAACCCTTTCTATACCTAACTAACAGAGCTTTATAGCCACAGGAGTCAGTGGATTTGGCCCACACTCTCCAAGCTGGCTAGACGGATTGGTGAGGCTAGTATAGCTGCCTGTTATAGTTTTTATTTTTAACTTACATAGGTACTTATTAAATTTTAAGTTGGTGCAATAAATAAAGTTTATTCACTGAAACAGCAAAAAAATGTACCGAATACTTTTTCTTGCAAAAAGGTAGGTAGGTAGGTACCTACTTTATCTATTCAAAAAATATGAAAGACCATTTCTCAAAAAAAATATTGGCTACCCTAATTGCTTGAGGTACCTACTTGTTTTGTTAGACAACATACCTACCTACATGTAGGTATGAGATGAGCCTGTAATAAAAAAACCGATGTGATAATAACTGCCTACGCTACGGTTGACTACGGATTAGGCGTAGGTACCTACAAGTGTTTCCCACTCCCGCTCGTGCCGAGTTCCCGACTCGTCTCGAACTCGTCTGCCAGTGCAAAGTCAACTTAAAGGTCAAGGACACTGCACTGGCGGGCGCCGCCGTCTGGGGCCGCCCGGGGTTGTCAGCTAAGCGAGTCGAGTTTGGTTTGAAATAGGATAGTTTATCAATTTGACCCATATTTAGGAATGTAATATAATATTGTCAGAATTACATCCAAATTCTAACTAATATTATAAATGCGAAAGAGTTTGTTTGTTTGTTACGCTTTCACGCCGTATCATCATAAATTTTGGATATACATAGGTTAAGGTACTGAGAAGGACATAGGCTATATATGACGCGGGCGAAGCCGCGGGTAACAGCTAGTATATTATATATACCTAGTTAGAATAATGACTATAAGTCAGATTGTTAAAAATCTTTTTTTGTTGGACTATGTTAGATAGAACCTACCTATAATCCAACTTAGGGTTGTTGCAAGTTTCCTCAAAATCGGTTCAGTAGTTTTGAAATAGAGAGTTAAGTGTGTATCAGTCATTGGGAAACATTGGAAGTCTATGCAATAGGTACATGATGGATTAAAATTATACTGATAACCAAACGTTCTTAATCACTCATTTTTGGCATAGGCGATTAATGACAGACGTTGAATAATAGCTAATTGATGAAATACATATAGATTTATGCCGATGATCTACTGAGTCAAGGTCAAAGACAATGTTATATTATATTGTCTTTGGCCAAGGTTTTTAATTTTTTTGGTAAAATTTTGCATAGCGCCATCTTTCTATTCTTGCCTCCAACAGCTTGCCAACAGCCGGGCACGAAACCGCGGTTAATGGCAGCGCCTCTAGCGGTGACAAATTGACAACCTATAATATCCTCGATGAGAAGCGCCATCTACGAATATTTTACCATTCAGGGGCAAAACTGGGCTACGCTTCGACATATGAAAAATGACAGTCTCGGTATATTATATTATTGTCTTTGACAAAATGCAATACAAGTCGACCGACACTGGGAAAAATATTTGAATTGGTGAACATTGACGCGCTAAAAAGAAGAATTTTAACAAGGTCAAGGGCGTCCCTAACTTAACGGAATTAACACATTTCTAAGTTCTAAATTTCAGTTGCTCTCATGGACCAAAAAAGCGAGTGCGATGCGTATCAGACTAAGAATTTTTTAAAAAAGGAAAAAGTATTTTTACAAATTTAAACAACAAATAGTTTAAACCTTAATTGCACAAGTTTTCTAACTTTTGTTTTCATTCGTATACTATTTGTTTACCAAATAAAACCGTTTCATTCATAAATGAATACGTCTATTACCATTTAAAAAGAAATTAGTAGAGAAGCATCAACACTGGTTTTTAAAATCAGTGCCAATTAAGTATGAATTTTAAAATGCAATTTATTTTTTATGCTAAAATATTCGACAAGGTGCACATAAAGTTGGACAACATGATTACGAGTAAATTACGACCAAAACCGTTGGGCTGGAGACAAATTTGGTGTGCAGTAACAATGTCGGAAAATATTTCACACGATCGATCTGCCATGAGAAATTATTAAGTACATTTTATAAATTATATCTTTACGTTCCAATGTTTGTCCGAGATTAACTCTGAAATAAGTAACTGATTTTGTCGGAAATGTACATAATGTGATTTTTGTAGAAAAGTATTTTTTAACACGATTTAAG
This sequence comes from Rhodophaea formosa, assembly GCA_963082605.1. Lineage (NCBI taxonomy): Eukaryota > Metazoa > Arthropoda > Insecta > Lepidoptera > Pyralidae > Rhodophaea > Rhodophaea formosa. Next base: position 6,030,973 of record OY720213.1, on the reverse strand, counting down.
TGTATTTTTGCAATACAAATGCAAAGCTATAACATATTTCTCTATACTATTTAATAAGTTTATTTTTATGAAAATTTATACATTTGTGCAAAATACATTATAATTGAAGTACGAGAAGTTAAGAGCGCTTTCACATTTATGCGCCGCGCTAGTTTAGGTATTTCATCGGCTGAACGAGCGATGACCCACGCTAGCGATCCTTCGCACTGCGAGCTACCGCTCTACGCGGTATAAACAATCATGATCCGTAGATCAAATTTTTTTCGTAATCTAGACTTTTACTTAAATTACGTTTAGTACCTATTAAATCATTACATTTTTACAAGCTATTAATTAACTTTCTATGTTTGTATGTATGTTTGGATGGAATCTTAGAATTCAATTTTGAAATAGATATCTTCAACCGATTAAGCTGAAATTTTGTATGCCATATGCATATATGCATGATAATGCAATATTATGAAGCGAGCGAGTGTTGATCGGCCCGGTCACCATATTTTATAGGTACCATGTGAATATTCGCTCGTAATAAAAGCTTGTCACAAAAATTAATCTTTCTTCCTAAAATTATACATCGCCGATATTAACTAAGCTTTCGATTAAAAAAATTTAAGCCAGGAGAGTTTTATACGTATATGTATGATGTGGTTATTATTAATTCTTAATAATTGGAATAATGAATTAGTAATTTGGTAAGTAATATTGGCACAAGATATATGATAACAATCTTAAATAAATTAAACAAAATGTGGTACTAATAATAAATCGTTTATTAAGGTAAGAAGTGAATTAATTCAAAAATCGACAGACAGACTCACGGACAGATGGACAACCGAGTAATCCTATAGGGGTTCCTTTTTACCTTTTGAGGTACGGAACCCTAAAAATTTATTTCAATTACATATCTATCCTACTTTTATGAAGTTGGTTAAAGATCGTAGTAAAATAATCAATGTATATTAGAATAATATCACATGCAATAAAAAAAATACAACTATCGAAATTCACAGTCACAGTACACGGTGTTCAAGCTTGTATCTGTATACGACAACTGACGCACAGAATGATAACACGCACACATGCGAAGTGCGGGAACGAAGCTGCACAGGTCCGACCTTGACAAGCTCGCGCGGCGTTCTGAATTTACGTCGGCGGCGTAGTGAGTTATATAGTGTTTTAATAAATTTGTATTAAAATAACTTCGCGATAAAAAAAATTAAAAATTATTTTATACATTCGGGAAATGTTTAACTTTATTTTCAATTACAATTCTCGTTAAAATAATGAACATTTGTGGAAATAAACTGCTTTATTTCGTCACGTTTTTGTTAAAAAAAACGATTAAGATTATTTTTTTTCTCATCTTTTATGACAAAAAGCTTAAAAAATGTTTCATTATTATTGATGTGTAGTATATTTGCAATGCAAACATATTTTTTTTGGTTGTCTTTTTTTAACAGTATCCTCAAATTAGAGCTCTGAATTAAGGTCTGAATGAAGTTTTGCTAAAACACGTGTCAGGAAAAAATTAATTACGAAATTTATAAAAGAGCTATCTAAAATGTACTACGTTATTATTGGAGACAAAGAATTGAAGTTTTGTTATAAAGCAAGTTTTATTCGTATAACATGACATAAAGCATATAATTTCAACGCTCAAATGCTTAATAATGCGTTTTTTTGACAACCTAATATTGTTCAAATATTTTTAACTGAAGGCATTCTGACTTTACAAGAAGCTATTTTATACTACCTAGCTACTATGTCATGTTCCTACCTTTATCTTTTACAAGCTTTTGCACTCGGCTCCGCGCAAAAAGCGGCCACTTCAAACAGAGTTTTGTCCGGGTTGAAAGTACACAGAGAGTAAGTTTTCAAAATGTCATTCTTTAATAAGTTAATAATAATCGGTTTATTAGTTAAGGCGTGACAATGTCGAAGAAGCTTACTTCCGCATTTACAACAATTAGTAACTACCTTAATTAAAAGTTGTTTTATAAAGAAAAGTTAAATAAAAACTACTGACAAAACCAAATACGAATATGAGAGGTAAACGAACAATGCGGTCCCGCCAAAACTGGCGGCTCTCTGGGGCTGTGGTGGTCGTGGTCACATACTTTCTGAACTGCCCGCGGCAAGCACAAACACACACACATTACTGCTTATAGTATAGTCCGCGGGAAATAACTTTATAAATTTACTAGCTATTACCCGCGGCTTCGCCCACGTAATATATAGCCTATGTCCTTCTCGGTACCTTAACCTAAAAATGTATGCAAAATTTCATGATGATCGGTTCAGTAGATACGGCGTGAAAGCGTAACAAACAAACAAATAAACAAACTCATTTTCGCATTTGTAATTAACAATTAGTTGGGATTGGGATAGTAAGAATCTAACTTAATTGAAAGTTGTTTAGTAACTAAAGAAATTTACAACAATTATGAAAAAAATATTTTAATCTACAGACAAAACCAATCCGAATATGAGTGGTGAACAAACGATGCCGTCCCGCCAAAACTGGCGGCTCTCTGAGGCTGTGGTGGTCGTGGTCACATACTTTCTGAACTGCCCGCGGCAAGCACAAACACACACACACACTGCGTATAGTCCGCGGGAAATAACTTTATGAATTTATGTGTCTGTTTGTCAGTGGCATCGCTTCCGCTAAATGGATAGTCGAATTTGAATGTGGTTTTATTCGAATTTAGATTTAGTCGAGATGATTTTAATCTTGAAAGTTAGTTATAGTCAAACAATGCGGTGTCCCCAAAACTGGCAGTATTCGGAGGTGTTATCGCAGTGAGCACGCACAATCATCCGCGAAAAAAATCTTTTGATAAACCACGAATATGCTTAGTTACTGATATTATGTACTTACTGACTGTACGATTTCAAAAAATAAAAATTCTTGACCAATGGCCAATGAGAAATAAAATAAATAAATAAATATATACGGACAAATCGCACAGATTGCGCTAGCCCCAAAGTAAGTTCGAGATTTGTGTTATGGGATACTAACTCAACGATACTATATTTTATTACATATACATATATAGATAAACATCCAAGACCCAGGTCAATCTGAAAAAGATCGTTTTCCATCTTGACCTGACCGGGGATCGAACCCGGGATCATCCGTGTCGCAGCCTGGCGTGTTGACCGCTGCGCCACGGAGCTCGTCATAAACCACGAATATGCTTAGTTACTGATATTATATACTGACTGTACGATTTAAAAAAATAAAAATTCTTGACCAATGGCCAATGAGAAATAGAATAAATAAATAAATATATACGGACAAATCGCACAGATTGAGCTAGCCCCAAAGTAAGTTCGAGATTTGTGTTATGGGATACTAATTCAACGATACTATATTTTATGATAGATACATAGATAGATAAACATCCAAGACCCAGGTCAATCTGAAAAAGATAATTTTCCATCTTGACCTGACCGGGGATCGAACCTGGGACCATCCGCGTCGCAGGCAGGCGTGTTGACCGCTGCGCCACGGAGCTCGTTATAGGTATAGAATATGTTATAGGTATCTGTTGTTGTTGAATTTAAAATACGAGTATCTGTAGTGATTCCAACATTCTAGTGTCAAAGATACGGAGATAAATTATAGAAGTTGTAGGCAACACTGCAACTAAAACTAATTTCAGACGAGTTGTAACGTACAGGTTGTACTGTACTCAACGCGGAAGGCACGGCACCACCTTTAAAGGTTCGATGTTCCATTCTTCTGGTTAGTGTGCCATAAACAGTCTCCACATGCCGCAGCTAATCTCACTCGCATTTCAATTCTAGTCGACTTCTTAGAAACGTTTTTATCAGGAATCCTTAAATGTTCTTTACATTAGGCGAGTTATAGGCGAGTGGTACGACCAGCAGGCTTATTTGCTAACTTTTTACAGCTACGGTGTACATCATTTTCATGGTATCTTCAATATTCATTACGGCTTCGGTATGAATGACTATTTTTATTCAAGATATGAAAACCGTAATGGATGCTAAAGTGACAATCAAATCGTTGTACACAAAGTTAGCAAATCGGCCTGCTGAGCGGAATGGGACTGTCACTTGCTCGCAACATTCCATGCTTTGTGGGTATGACTGTTGATATGTAATGTACAATGGAACATCAGTAACTAACATAGGTTTTTTTTATGACATAAGACGGCAAACGCGCAAGCGGGTCACCTTGATGGTAAGTGATTACCGCTGCCCATAGACTCATGCAGCACCAGGGGCGTGACAACAGCGTTGCCGTTTTTTATTTTTCGCTCCCCAGAGGAGGGGATGGGCCTCCGACTCTCTCACTCACCCAACGAATCATAGAAGCGGTACCTCAAACGTTGATTTTCTATGAGATTATGGTACTTTCCCGGACGAGTCGGCCCAATCATGCTACTAGCAAAAATGATTATAACAAAACTAAATAATTATTAGATTCGTTAGGGTTTCAACTGTTCGAATATAGCCCAGTCAAAACATAACGAAAGGATAATATTAGCTAGCAATGAGTTTGGCGATCAAAATAGTAGACAAATTCTTTCACCAAGTTACTAAAACAGATGGACTAATTATATAATGACAGAAAATTTTGGATAAATCTCAGAGGCTGTTGAGAATGTTCAAGATTCGTAAGTAGGCATTAATGATATTTCACAGTCTGTGGACGAATCACGTCATAGAATAAAAGGTCTGAGCACGGTATTTTAATTGTCTCAGTCTGTCACACATTGTTTTTGTCCTCTCTTGGTTGCATTCGGTTATTAAACAGCAATTAAAAGCGTTCATTGATTAGCTGTTAACACACGAAATTATAAATTAGGTTATTTAAATTATAATAAAGGTTTTCAGCCGCCACTCGTTATCTTTTTCGCAAAGGATGTCTGCAATGTCTAGAGAAAATGTTTAAAACTAATTAAAATGTAATTTTCCGAAATCCAATTTGATTTCCGGCCTTTTATGTGAGCTTTCTGGTTTTATGGGGCAGCTTTCAGTTTTGTAGCTGTGTGGGATGGCAGTTTACGCTGTTCCTAAACATCAATGTATCTACTCGATTACAGTTAGAGTTAAAGAGTACAAGTAACTCACATGTGTAGATAGATAAAGCCTCATGATGCTATCCTTTAGATATAATTAATTTCAACTTGCGCATGTATTGTATAGTCCTCTAGAAAATGGAAACATCAGTGAGAAAAAAATACCTAGCTTTTGTACTAAAAACGTCTTTTTAATATGGATACAAAAGTAATTTGGTTTTAGAATCGCCTAAAACGGTCCTTTAAAAATATTAACAAATACTGCTTATTTAATGGCGACATGTTAAAGATTTTGTGCGCGTGTTACGAGAACGTTTGAAGCAGTTCTTTTAACTATTGTAATTGATGGTATTCTCATACGTACATAACCAGAGCCGTTAATTTTTTATTTAGTTATTTTTTTTTTTTGTCTATATTTATCTAGGATTTTCCTGACCAATTTCAACCAAACATTCATTTTAAAATTCCCTACATTACCACAAATGATTAAAAAAGCATAATACTTAAATTTTCAAATAACAAACTTCTGAGACAAGGTAAGGTTTACCTACATCCCTAAAAAGTAATTATTTTTTACTCGTATCATAAAAAATCTTTCATCATATTTTCGTATCTAAAATAATTTCAAAACTTTCTGTCTCTGGCTCATCTCAATGCGACAACCTGTATAACTTGAGATAACTGACAATTTAATTATCTTGTTCGTCTTTTGAAAATTAAGTGCTTTTTTATTACTTCTCTTTTTGTTTTATGCCAGTATTTATTAGCCATGACTTCGATATAAACCTACTTTGAATTAATATAAAGTCAATAAAAGTTTTATTTAGAAGATATTGAATTAATTTATATGTAAATATCTACTAGATTAACAAAATTGTGGGAGGAAAAGACTCAAAGAAATAAAAATGAGTATCTACTAGTATTTTAATATTTTATATTATGCGAAAGCGGTTGAGAGTAAAGGGGGAGGCCTTAGCGGTTAGTTTGGACTGGCGGAAGCCTTCACTTGGGTCGGGCACATAAAACTCTTCTATCGAAGCTTCTTTCTTATGAGTTGCCTGAGAAATTGTGCTAATGGGTTACCAGGTTCCTTACAGGGCACAGCATCAAAGTCGTATTTGACGGTTCATGCTCCGAATAAAAACCTGGGAACGCTGTTGTCCTGCAGGGTTGTGTTCTATCTCCTACGATTTATCATTGCACATTTATGATACGCTGCATTCCAGTGGCATTCATTACATACAGATAATTGCCAATTGAATGTAACATGGTGAATCTAAAATATAAAGTCAAAATTAAATAAGTGACACTACTTAAGCTAAGGATCTGCTAAATGGATATCAAAAAACAAGAAGAGATAAAAGGAACTGGGAAAGGCCATTGTCCTAAAATGTGTAATTCTATGAAAGTGAAGGCGATGAAATAGATATGAAGACATTAGTGGTTCAATGGTTTAAGAGCATATTCAGCGAGACCAGTGAACGAGTTGGAATTTCGATTGACACATCTTTAGATTTTGTGGTCAGATTTGTCACACATAGAGTTGTTTTCTTCGATCACTAACCGCTGCAAGCGAAATAAAAAAAAAAACCCTCATGAAAATATTTTATCAATAAAATGGATGTCTTTAAGGTAATTCTAACGTCTTTAACTAGAAATTTATGTATACATAAACGGGATGTAGCTATTTTTTTATAAATAATGAATTAAATAATAATGAGTTTAAAACAAAAGAACACAGCCTTCAGGCACCTTGAAAAGTCTGTTATTAGTGATGGCCACAAAACGCTCCGGAACAAAGAAACAATGTTCTTGATTTTTTAGACCTTCTTCGCTATCATATGACACATCGGTCTATTCTACTTCGATTTGTTGTTAGTCAAACTATTACAACCCTACAAATATTCTCCATTACGTGCTTTTCTTGGTCTCCCTATTTCGACGACCTCGAGTTTTAGTTTTGTTCTGATTTAAAACATGAATCTGATTAAGAAGCAATATTTTAATGACGGTTTCTTCAAGATAAAAAGAAATTTTATTAAAACCACTATCATAAACTGTAAAGTTTGCTATTCTATTCACAGTTGACAGTTTACAATCGTAAATATTTCTATATTACTTTTCTCAATAGCATCATAACGTTGTTGAACGTTGGCTTATTCTCGGATTTTATTGCAGACTGAATCTCCAGCCAATATGGGACGTTGACGATCTATTGAATTGACTATGAATAGAATTTTTTAAAGACATTTATCATTGAAAAGGCTATCAAACTTAGATATCGTCATTTCTTCTTCTTGTGCTTTCTATCTTCTATCATGGCTTCCACAGAGGTTTCAGCGATTCTGCCAATGTCCAGTTTAATAAGAAACAAAGTATCGGTTTTGTACGGTACAGTTTTAACTTGTAGCAAACAAAGATGACGTAGGTTCTTTGATTGACTCATGGCAGCTTCTGGTGACAAATCTATATGAGTCCCTAAAATAGTCTACTTTAACTATTTCACAAATTGTTCTTGAGCTTTAGCATTTATAACACCAAACTACACCGATTTCATATTATAAAGTCCACTAAAAATAATTTGCAAATTCAAATTCTGCAAATTCTAAGGCGACCTAACTGCAGCCCTTGACTCCCAATCACAAACTCCATCGTCATTGCCTATAGACATTTTAACGATGCCGTCTATAATCGAATGTATTGTATATTTAATATGTACACAGCTTACACTACATTATACACAGAATAGTTTGCGGTAACAAGTGGTAATTATTCGCAAGTAGTTTATGTTGTATTTACTTCCAGCCTCAATTAACATTGGCAATAACACCTTTGCCAGAGTTAATGACTTAGTTTTCTTAGAACGCTGGTAGCGAGAGACAACGATATGTCTTCCGAGATTAGCAAAAGAATAATGGTTGCAAACAGGGTGTTTCTTTGGCTTATAACGATATTTCTGGTCAAAGACACTCGCTCGATGCACAAAAATTCTTCTGTATAAGACCTTACTAAGACCAATACTGACGCATGGATCTGAATACTGGGTGCTGACCAAAAATAACAAAGACCACCTACTTGTGCCCGAATCCAAATTCTTCGACGCATCTTAGGAGCTGTTTTCGAAAATAATCAATGGTGGATACGTGTCAATCACGAGCTATATCAAATGAATGATGAACCATGAACCAAACATTATCAAGGTCATCAAATTGGACAGCTACGTTGGGAAGGACACGTAGTATGAAGGTATGAGGACAAAGTATCTAAACAACTCATAGAAAATCGTAGAAGCGAAGGAGACCTAAAAATTTCGGGATCAAAAATTGGAAACAAGAAGTCCAAATAGATAGAGAGTGAAAGACCCATGCAGGCCCATGCTCCTGAAGTGCATTGGCCGATGATGATATGAGTTTACGTGGTAAGTATAGCATCGTCATAGTTGGGTAGTTGTTTGTAAAAATATATAATTAATTTACATCAGTATTTTTCTGCAGCTTTATATAAGTTAAATACTTGTGTCGCATACTATGTGACCTGTCATTTATTTATGTATCGAGTTATAATTAGCCCAAGCACAGTAACTTAAAACAAATAAAGGGAATAGTGGAAAGTGTTTCAAATATTAGAAGATTGGCGACTTTGCATTCTAAAATTAAAAAAAAGTATTCTGAAAAAGCCTCTTGCCACAGCCATACTAAAAGAAAATTTAATATTTGCATGTTTTAATTATTAGTAGCGCTATGTGTCTGGAAAGGAGAGTTCGCAAAGTAATGAATGTTGCCGGTGTAATTAATCCAATACGAAGTGGTCCCACCCTCTGTGTAACTAGAGAAGTCAAACTCGTTCCATAGTTACGAGGAGAAAACGATTCAGAATTTCTCACAAATAAAACGTCTTGTTCAATTGTATTTTACTCATGAATCTTATTTTATGTGATTAAATTACACTATCATAACTATTAACGGTACGGATGGGTATGTTAACTAGACATTAACTCTATTGGCACTTTATGGCAGAGACTGTTAAATATTGAGTCTAGGTCCTTTAGACTCGGTGCTTTAGAAAGCTTGCTCCAATCCAATACGAACAAGCTTTTAGAGACTTTGATTTAATACCTTATTAAATTAAATAAATACATAAACAAGACTTTTTTTATTTCTCATTTCCTTGCAGTTTTACAATACTGATGTTTGCATTAATGCATAAAAATTAGAAATTTTCATAGCGACGCAGAATTGGGATACCTTAACTTCTAAGAAGGGATACCTTTGTTCCTTTCCCTCATTATAACATTCTCATACACTCGTAAACAAACCTTTCCCTGCTTATTAAAACTAGAAAACAGAAACCAGCTATAAACAGCTGGGTATAAATCTTAAATTTACAATACACAGTGCTCAATAGATTTTAGAGGTCGTAAAAATATAGGGCGCAAGTAATGAGCAGGCTTGAGGTTGCGGCCGCATTGGTGCCGGCACACAATAAAGAAAATATGGAAATTTAGCATAAAATAAGTCAAGTAAGTAAACGCTCCAATCACATCAATCCACGCTTGAGACGCAATTCGTCTTATAAAGGTTTAACGTCAATTGTCGAAATTCAAGTATGTAGGAGACCACAGAACACAATGGTGGAGAAAATGGAACTCATTTAGTGTCACTGTGACTCGATGGCTGCTTCGCGTTTGGACCTTTTCGGATCGGCTTATTCTTCCTGATCTAGAGGGCTACGGCACTACGCACCAGGTGATATTCTGAAACGTTCATGCAGTCCTCTGTGTGGGTGGATTTGTAATCGGCTCAAGGAAAGGTTTAACTTTAGTATCTGGTACTAATATGCGACCAAAATAAGCCAACGTTTATGTATTAATTTGACGTTTGGTAAGTGTCACTTTTTGTTGGTTTTGTGCGGATTACGGTTTTGGATTGTTTAATGATAAAGTTAGTCTTCCTTTTAAAATGAGTCGGATAGCTTTTTGGCCTGGACAATTCGTTGCATCGAGGAAAATTGAATGATATATAACCGAAATTTTCAGTCTAGAATTTGCCAATTTGTGTCGAATCAATAACAGTTATACTTATTTTTGCAGATACCAAAGAGATCTAATAGCTTTTTGTTTACCACAATTTTATGACTTAATTTATATCTAATTATTTTAATGCGTTTTTTTCCTGTACTCTCCATATTTTTGTATATGGTATTATCAATGTGAAAACCGTAACAATACACGGTGCTGTGATAGCTATCTTTATTTATCCGGTTCGCTGATTTATTTGTGCCTATAGACTTATTTATGTAAGTAGCTAAACAGCCATAAGAAAGTTTGACATCGACTAACATTAAGAGGCAGGGTCTATTTTCAAAGATACGAAACCGCGAACATCAGAATTTTATATTCAATTGATTCAGGCGTTACTTCGTGGAAGTTAAAATCCTTCAGGACGATTAAGTTGAATTTGCAGTATGCTGGATTCTTATGCTCGTATGAACTTTGAGCAAACTTACTTTGTGTGCTTCCAGTAAGCACTGATGACGAACAATTCCTTATTATTTGTCATTCGAGCGACCAACTTCAATAAATTTATTGCTTGAGGTTGCCTCGTATAAAGGCGAAACGCGTGTTACAAGCTGCGCCAAACTTTATTGCGAGTCGGATATGAGCTGCGAGCTGCGCAGTACGCGGCCCGCCTTCCCGCGCACGCCTCACCTAACCTAATAATGTGTACTGCGCATCGACTCACGCGAAGTTCGGACTCGCAATAAAGTTTGGCGCGGCCTGTACGTGCGTGACGATGTTGGATGTCGATGCTGCTGTAGCCTGAAGGGATGCAAAAACATCGGCAAGGGTAGAATGCATCAACTATTGATGGCGGGCATAAAGGGACCAACAGTAGTGGGTGGGCACAGGCCAGCAATAGTCTGCGTGAACTAACTGTTGATCAAAGTAAACAAAGTAATTTTGAAGTGATTAAAACTAACGTGAGATAAAGACATTATTAAAATACGTAACAACGGGTTACTCAGGTAAATAGTCAGCTACTGGCCGACGTGTTTCAACCTCATCCGGAGGTCTTCCTCAGGGCGAATGTGAATTGAGAGAGAGTGCGGATTGGGACGACACCGTGCGCGCGTCTCAATTCACATTCGCCCTGAGGAAGACCTCCGGATGAGGTTGAAACATGTCGGCCAGTAGCTGACTATTTACGTGAGTAACCCGTTGTTACGTATTTTAATAATGTCTTTATCTCACGTTAGTTTTAATCACTTCAAAATTACTTTGTTTACTTTGATCAACAGTTAGTTCACGCAGACTATTGCTGGCCTGTGCCCACCCACTACTGTTGGTCCCTTTATGCCCGCCATCAATAGTTGATGCATTCTACCCTTGCCGATGTTTTTGCATCCCTTCAGGCTACAGCAGCATCGACATCCAACATCGTCACGCACGTACAGGCCGCGCCAAACTTTATTGCGAGTCCGAACTTCGCGTGAGTCGATGCGCAGTACACATTATTAGGTTAGGTGAGGCGTGCGCGGGAAGGCGGGCCGCGTACTGCGCAGCTCGCAGCTCATATCCGACTCGCAATAAAGTTTGGCGCAGCTTGTAACACGCGTTTCGCCTTTATACGAGGCAACCTCAAGCAATAAATTTATTGAAGTTGGTCGCTCGAATGACAAATAATAAGGAATTGTTCGTCATCAGTGCTTACTGGAAGCACACAAAGTAAGTTTGCTCAAAGTTCATACGAGCATAAGAATCCAGCATACTGCAAATTCAACTTAATCGTCCTGAAGGATTTTAACTTCCACGAAGTAACGCCTGAATCAATTGAATATAAAATTCTGATGTTCGCGGTTTCGTATCTTTGAAAATAGACCCTGCCTCTTAATGTTAGTCGATGTCAAACTTTCTTATGGCTGTTTAGCTACTTACATAAATAAGTCTATAGGCACAAATAAATCAGCGAACCGGATAAATAAAGATAGCTATCACAGCACCGTGTATTGTTACGGTTTTCACATTGATAATACCATATACAAAAATATGGAGAGTACAGGAAAAAAACGCATTAAAATAATTAGATATAAATTAAGTCATAAAATTGTGGTAAACAAAAAGCTATTAGATCTCTTTGGTATCTGCAAAAATAAGTATAACTGTTATTGATTCGACACAAATTGGCAAATTCTAGACTGAAAATTTCGGTTATATATCATTCAATTTTCCTCGATGCAACGAATTGTCCAGGCCAAAAAGCTATCCGACTCATTTTAAAAGGAAGACTAACTTTATCATTAAACAATCCAAAACCGTAATCCGCACAAAACCAACAAAAAGTGACACTTACCAAACGTCAAATTAATACATAAACGTTGGCTTATTTTGGTCGCATATTAGTACCAGATACTAAAGTTAAACCTTTCCTTGAGCCGATTACAAATCCACCCACACAGAGGACTGCATGAACGTTTCAGAATATCACCTGGTGCGTAGTGCCGTAGCCCTCTAGATCAGGAAGAATAAGCCGATCCGAAAAGGTCCAAACGCGAAGCAGCCATCGAGTCACAGTGACACTAAATGAGTTCCATTTTCTCCACCATTGTGTTCTGTGGTCTCCTACATACTATAATTTCGACAATTGACGTTAAACCTTTATATGACGAATTGCGTCTCAAGCGTGGATTGATGTGATTGGAGCGTTTACTTACTTGACTAATTTTATGCTAAATTTCCATATTTTCTTTATTGTGTGCCGGCACCAATGCGGCCGCAACCTCAAGCCTGCTCATTACTTGCGCCCTATATTTTTACGACCTCTAAAATCTATTGAGCACTGTGTATTGTAAATTTAAGATTTATACCCAGCTGTTTATAGCTGGTTTCTGTTTTCTAGTTTTAATAAGCAGGGAAAGGTTTGTTTACGAGTGTATGAGAATGTTATAATGAGGGAAAGGAACAAAGGTATCCCTTCTTAGAAGTTAAGGTATCCCAATTCTGCGTCGCTATGAAAATTTCTAATTTTTATGCATTAATGCAAACATCAGTATTGTAAAACTGCAAGGAAATGAGAAATAAAAAAAGTCTTGTTTATGTATTTATTTAATTTAATAAGGTATTAAATCAAAGTCTCTAAAAGCTTGTTCATATTGGATTGGAGCAAGCTTTCTAAAGCACCGAGTCTAAAGGACCTAGACTCAATATTCAACAGTCTCTGCCATAAAGTGCCAATAGAGTTAATGTCTAGTTAACATACCCATCCGTACCGTTAATAGTTATGATAGTGTAATTTAATCACATAAAATAAGATTCATGAGTAAAATACAATTGAACAAGACGTTTTATTTGTGAGAAATTCTGAATCGTTTTCTCCTCGTAACTATGGAACGAGTTTGACTTCTCTAGTTACACAGAGGGTGGGACCACTTCGTATTGGATTAATTACACCGGCAACATTCATTACTTTGCGAACTCTCCTTTCCAGACATATAGCGCTACTAATAATTAAAACATGCAAATATAAAATTTTCTTTTAGTATGGCTGTGGCAAGAGGCTTTTTCAGAATACTTTTTTTTAATTTTAGTATGCAAAGTCGCCAATCTTCTAATATTTGAAACAGTTTCCACTATTCCCTTTATTTGTTTTAAGTTACTGTGCCTTGGCTTATTATAACTCGATACATAAATAAATGACAGGTCACATAGTATGCGACACAAGTATTTAACTCATATAAAGCTGCAGAAAAATACTTATGTAAATTAATTATATATTTTTACAAAAAACTACCCAACTATGACGATGCTATACTTACCACGTAAACTCATATCATCAGCGGTCAATGCACTTCAGGAGTATGGGCCTGCATGGTTCTGTTTAAGCATATTTTTTCACTCTCTATCTATTTGGACTTCTTGTTTTCAATTTTTGATCCCGAAAGTAGGTCTCCTTTGCTTCTACGATTTTCTATGAGTCGTTTGGGCTCTTTCTTCGTACATTCATACTACGTGTCCTTCTCAATGTAGCCGTCTAATTTGATGACCTTGATGATTCATCATCATCATCATCGTCATTCGAGCGACCAACTTCAATAAATTTATTGCTTGAGGTTGCCTCGTATAAAGGCGAAACGCGTGTTACAAGTTGCGCCAAACTTTATTGCGAGTCGGATATGAGCTGCGAGCTGCGCAGTACGCGGCCCGCCTTCCCGCGCACGCCTCACCTAACCTAATAATGTGTACTGCGCATCGACTCACGCGAAGTTCGGACTCGCAATAAAGTTTGGCGCGGCCTGTACGTGCGTGACGATGTTGGATGTCGATGCTGCTGTAGCCTGAAGGGATGCAAAAACATCGGCAAGGGTAGAATGCATCAACTATTGATGGCGGGCATAAAGGGACCAACAGTAGTGGGTGGGCACAGGCCAGCAATAGTCTGCGTGAACTAACTGTTGATCAAAGTAAACAAAGTAATTTTGAAGTGATTAAAACTAACGTGAGATAAAGACATTATTAAAATACGTAACAACGGGTTACTCACGTAAATAGTCAGCTACTGGCCGACATGTTTCAACCTCATCCGGAGGTCTTCCTCAGGGCGAATGTGAATTGAGACGCGCGCACGGTGTCGTCCCAATCCGCACTCTCTCTCAATTCACATTCGCCCTGAGGAAGACCTCCGGATGAGGTTGAAACACGTCGGCCAGTAGCTGACTATTTACCTGAGTAACCCGTTGTTACGTATTTTAATAATTTTGAAGTGCATCAGGCAGAATAGGACTTAATCAATTATTGCGGACGAAGTAACATTAAAAGCTAGATATCTTTATAGCTTTTTTATTGGTGTTCGGTAATTATTGAAAAATCAATGTAGCTGTGTTAGCGGTACTTTAATGAACCTAGCAAGCTCATAGGTAGCAAACGACTAATAAATCAAGTGGCGTCTTGTCAGCGATGCGCGGTAAACCCCACATACTCATTCTAGGTTAGATCCATGCTTTTTACTACCATGCTGGTTTGGGAGAAAAGGAAAAACTCACGTTTATTTTAATCAAAAAATTATCATAAAAAGGAATAATATAGAATTTTTCTTCTCGCGCAGACTGTAAAATCCGGTCAAGGGATGGGACGAAAAATCTACGGAAATACATTATAGGCGATGCGGCTAGCAACCCATCACTATTTTGATTCCGCTTTCTACCTCAACGCCAACTAACACGCTAAAAATGACCTTTAGGTTTTATGACCTACGGCTCGGTCTACCCCGCAAGGGATAAAGACGTGATTATATGTATGTATGTTTTCCCTACCAATTTTTACACGACTGCGCCACCCAGAAGAAGGGTAATGTTTTTCAAGCGTATATACATACAAACGCTTGAAAAAGCTTCATCATCATCATCATCATCAGGTCTTTTAGTCTCCACTGCAGGAGCACGATCCTCTCTGTACTACCAGAGCCATATATTAGCCAGAGCAGTCAGAAGATTTGGCCTACACTCTCTACGCTGGCCGGACGGGTTGGAGAGGTCTCTTTGGTGTTTAAAAGCTTTGTTCAGCTTGTGTATCCTGAGTCACCTTCTACGACATCCACGGGAAGACTTGGAGTGGTCCTATTCTACTCTGCCGGGAACCACTCTTCTTCTTCTTGTATGTATACAGAGACCTCTCCAGAGGGTAGGCCAAATCCTCTGACTGCTCTGGCTACACTGGCTACACTACAGAGACGCTTGTGCTCCTGCAGTAAAGCCTAAAAAAGAACTGATGATGATGATGATGGACGGTATATATGTATTACTAGCTGTCACCCGCGGCTTCACCCGCGTAATTTAATAACTTTTAGGTACTATAACCTATGTGTATGCAAAATTTCATGATGATCGGTCCAGTAGATACGGCGTGAAAGCGTAACAAACAAACAAACAAATAAACCAACAAACAAACTCACTTTCGCATTTATAATATTAGTTGGGATTGGGATTGGGATAGTTGGGATTGGGATGGGATGGGATGTATGTAAGTATGTCTGTTCTACTGTTTTCTCACGTAGACTAAACGGCTTGACCGATTTTAAGTTGGAGGTGTCATTAGATTCGTATTCCTCCCTCCCTGAAGTGTCGTAAGTAATGAGACGTCAGCAAAAATAAATGTTTAACTAAATTACGCTATTGCTGTGCTAGATAAAAGAGGCTTGAAAAATCTTCAATATTTATGTTAAGTCTTCGCTGCAAAAAGTCGAAATAATAAAAATTAAAATAGATAAACATAACACAAGACGCTATTTCTTTTTAAATCTATTCTTAACAAAGTTAATGCTGTTTATAAGTTTTCATTCCCGACAAATCTTTATCTCTACATTTGTGGTTCTAAAGGAAAGAATCACATAAATGTCATGGAGTGCATTTCCCTACATTCATTTGAGAGGTGCGTGCTATCTTGATCAATTAATTCAATGACAACCATTTGGCCATATCAACGTAGCTGCTTAGCACGCGTTCCCATAATTAATTCAAATCGTCTATTTACCGTTTCCCTCAGTCAATACAAGATTGATTGCTCCATCCGATTGGGAGCTGGACCCGTTTGTACAGAGCCATATGTACGTAGAAGGAAAGCTAAATGCATTGAAATATGCTTCGGCAGCATCATATATTTAAGAACTTTGTTCTTGTCGGTGGAGTATTTTCCATCTCTTCCTATCCTCCGCTATCTCTTTGACCTCTCTGTACGACACGACTTTTGCCTTCTCTTTTATTTTATCTGTGAATGCTCTCCTTGGCCTTCCTTTTCAACTTCTCCTAGCTTCATACTTTTCTTTTGAGATGGTTTTAATTAATTCGTCGTATCGTATAAGATGGTCAGAAATCTTTCCACGCCTCATGCCTATATGATTAAATAAAGTTCTCTTCTTATTAACAAGTTTCAGAACTTCCATGTGGCTTAATAGCTAAGTAACTTAAGAGTGGTTACAGGATTAACGTTACAGATACAGGAATTAACGTAAGTATTTGATGTTTTTTTTTGTTAGGTAACCGAAACATTTTTCACGCAAAATCTATGTGTATTTTTTTTATTTTATCTGTCTGCTAACCTCAATGGACATATTTCACATATCTAAAACGAATTGTCTAAATAAGAAAAAAATCAATAGGCCGTTAATAAACCGATTTTATCACCCGTTTTAAGTAGCCTAGCTTTTTATAGCGGTTTTGCTCGTATTAAATACAAACTTGGACCCTTTTTCTTTTTGAATTATGGAAAATCCTTTATTAGCAAATGTATGTCATAAAAACTATCTGCATGCCAAATTTCAATGCATTCCATTAAGAGCGTATCTAGCAGTACGTTTTCCATGCTAATGAATTCTTCTATTTTCTCGCTGAAAACTGCTTCTAGAGGCACAATTCTTTTTTTCATAAAATCAAGCTAAAATAGTTATTTACTTTTATTATTTTATTATTTTTCGATAAAGCTGGTTTAAAAAAATTTTTTTAGAAAAACAGTTTTTTAGAAAAAATACTGTTAAAATACTGCTAGGATACGCCCTTAAGTGTTTGAGCTTTGTGTTGATAAATCAGTCAGTAACGACTGCCTTTTTCGGTATAAATTATTTTCGAACCTCTCGTTTTGTGAAGTTATTGCTTTAAAATAAAACCACAGGTCTTTTACATTGCCTCTGTCACAGAATGCATAATAGCTTTTGTAATGGATTTTTTTTTGTAATAAAATATGAAAACAATGTAAGTCCTTGTATAGACGCTCATGCTCACCTATTGCGTATGCAAAAACTACACGCGCTTTACCTCTGTCCTTCGTCTGTTTTGTGCCGTTAGTTTATAGAAAGCAGCAATGTGGATCGATAATGCAAGTGCAGGCATCCAGTGTCGCATCCGTCCACAAATCACTCGTTAATTGAGAGTGGACGGGTGAATGTGGTTCTTAAGCACGCGAGTCAACTTCAATTGTCAGTAGCAATATTGCCATATCCTTTTACGTAGAACTGCACCCTTAGTTTGTCAGTACGAGTATATTTGATCGATGATCATAGTATTGGAGTTGGATACGACTTTTCTTTTACTATTTTTAGGGTTCCGTGCCCAAAGGGGTAATCTAAGAACTGGGCCTTATTATTAAAACTTAATTGTCCGTCCGTCGGTCTGTCTGTCACGAGACTGTAGCTCATGAATCGCGATAGCTTGTTAATTGAATTACGATGAATGATGATAACAATAAGTACTAAAAACAGAATAAAATAAATATTTAAGGGACTTTTTTGCCGTTCTTTGGTCGATAGCCTAATTATCATGGACAATGGTACGGAACCCTTCGTGCGCGAGTCCAACTCGCAATTGGTGATTGTTTGGCATGAAGATAGTATAAGGACATAGGATTTACCTGCGAAAAACGCTGTTCCCGAAGAATCTTCATTGACACAAGCGGAGCCGCAGGCGAGTTCTAGTGTCTCTATAAATCCCCTAAACTGTCTTCTTAAAATCTGATAGCTGTTTAACAGGTCTTTTGTTAGTCTCCAATGCAGGAGCATGACCCTCTCTGTACGACCAGAGCCATATTTTAGCCAGAGCAGTCAGAGGATTTGGCCTACACTCATCACGCTGATAGACGGGTTGGAGAGGTCTCTTGGATATTTATAAGCTTTGTTCAACTTGAGTTTCCTAAGTAGCCTTCTACGACATCCACGGGAAGACTTGGAGTGGTTCTATTCTACTCTGCCGGAAACCACACGCCATACTCTACCGCATAGCTGTTTCTAATGTGATTACAAATGAAGTAATTTTCTATATTAAATGTACTTAATGGAAAGTTAAGGCTTCAATAAAGCTTTAAACGTTGTAGAGAGCTTCATCACATACGCGTGAATTAGAAAAGTTAATTAAAACTAAAACCTGGCCGTAAATAGCAATAGACACTGGTATAATACGGATGGCTTTCACTGAGAAAAGTGGTAATATGGGGGAAATTGGTTTCACGTGGGTTTTGCAGTAATTATACGTAGTGCCTTCTTCGACTATCCTCAATTTTTCTCACAGTATATATTACTAGTGGCTCTGTGAGCTAGACAGTTGTTATTTTCATATAATGTGATGTATTGCCGCAATAACAACAAAAAATATTACGATAATAATCGATAATAATAATAAGAAGACATCTTCTTCTTATTATTATTATCGAGTCGAAATAGTTTCATTCTATTAAATATCTTTTGACCAGTATTTGGTCATGCTGATTGCCCTATCATTGGCCTCATTAAGGTCCTGTACGGTGCAAGTAATGGGGCAGTTTGGGCACGACAGAAGGTGAGACATGGTCTGATCGGCAACGCAGTCACACAAATTGTTGGTAGAGAAACCACACCTAACCCTGTTTTCTCGACATCTCCCAACGCCAGATAGTCTAATGTAGATAGATAATGCTTCAGAACCCTTCCTGCGCGAGTCCGACTCGCACTTGGCCAATTTTATTTGAAGTCAATTAACACGATAACTTGATAGTAGTAACTTACTCTATATTGCCCTGGCTCGCGGAGAGCTATGGATTTGGCGTTGCCAGGGCTCCCCTCCAGCCAACTCCTCGTTAGTCGTCGGCTCTCTATGCCTCCTATCACATGAATTCGATGATTGTGAAACGGCTTCAGTCCGCCGTCGACGCACTAGGCAGGTGGTTTAAGAGGTGGCGCATCGAGGTTAATCCAAAGAAGAGCACAGCTGTGCTCTTCACGAAGGATAACCAAGGTGCGCGACGTCAAAAAATCACCATGTTTGGTGATGTCAAATCCCCAATAGGGACAGTGTCCCTATACGACAAGCCCATTCCCTGGACTAAAAAGGCCAAGTACCTTGGAGTCGTATTCGATAGTGGTATGACCTTCAGTCACCACATCACCAAAGTCCGCAACCATGCCGCCTTTGTTTTAGGCACTCTGCCCTCACCTCAAAAAGTCCGGCGAAGTAGCGAAAGCTTGGAGCTAGCTACGTAGTCCATACAAATAAAAAACTCGTTGGTGTTCGATACTGGTGTCCTTGTGAAATAAAGTATTTGCTTTTTAATTTTATTTTAAGTCATCTACTAATTTATTTGTTCTATATTGTATTGTGTTCCTTAGAGTCACAATAAATAATTTTCATTTAATTTTTCATTATACCTACTTATTTACAAATAATCGACGACGCACGAAACTCGTACAGACCCTGTAATAGACACATTGCTAATATATTAGAGTTGGCTTTCACTAGGAAAAGTGATAAATACATCGGAGGAAATGAGTTGGGTGCCGCGGGGAACTGCTGATTAGAAAGCTGCGTTAATATAATTTCATTGAGATTAATATGCCGCACGGTAAATTTTTCAGTAGTTAAATAATGACTTAACATCATTTCTGTTGAATATTTAACTTTTCAGGCGTGGCAAGATGACGGATATTTCTATAAATTGTCAATTCCGTGCAAAATTGCAAATTTCGAATTTGCGGAAAAAATCTAAATTTACATTATAGATCTTATTTCATAACATTTCAGCAGTAGATAGATGACGATGATGATAATCAACGCTGTCAACAGACGCTAATTAGTTTGTTAAATATTATATTTACTTGTCGATAAAATATAATATTTAACGAGCTCCGTGGCGCAGCGGTCAACACGCTAGCCTGCGACACGGGGTCCCGGGTTCGATCCCCGGTCAGGTCAAGATGGAAAAAGTTCTTTTTCATATTGACCTGGGTCTTGGATGTTTATCTATATAAGTATATATTATAAAATATAGTATCGTTGAGTTAGTATCCTGCGACACAAGTTCACAACTTACTGTGGGGCTAGCTCAATTTGTGTGATATGTCCCTATATATTTATTTATTTATTATTTATTTATACTAAATGTGCATTTTACAATTGCTTGGTATTTATTTTACGAATATACCATGAAGAAATAAAGGTATATGTAGATATTAATAAGTAAACATCTCAAATAAATTAAGATCCACGTTTCCTTCGAAATCATTTGCACTTAGCTTAATCGAATGTAGGCCAGCAATAATGACACCACATCAACCATTTAAGATTACACTTCAATTTACAGTTATTTACCTATGATAGCAACATATATATCTTCCTTAAATATGTCTACAGCCTATTCTAAACAGCCTTTTGTACAGGGTTAGTCGTGACTATTTCTTAATAGTCCTGTGTAGGCAGATCATTACTTTGATGTCTGACAGATCTGCGAATAAACGGTCTGGTCCGTTGTCACCGGTGTCTAGTACTTCTGAAATTGCCATTACATTCTATCACAGATAGCTGTGTACCTTTGAGAACAAAGTAGGATTTATTTTATGATCTACATAAACGGATTGTAGGTTGTCGGAACCTCCTACATTGTAAAGTAATCGAGTTGAGAAATAGTAATTCATCTGTTAATGGCACCGACTCTACTTCAGTTTGGAAAAATATCGTTTTATTAGTTGTGCAGCTTTTTTGGAACAAAGTAGGATTTATTTTATGATCTACATAAACGGATTGTGGGTTATCGGAACCTTCTACATTGTAAAATAATCGTGTTGAGAAATGGTAGTACTTGAACTATTAATGGCAGCGTCTCTACCTCAGTTTGGACAAATATCGTTCTATTAGTAGTGCAACTTTGTGGGACCAATATAGAATTTATTTTCTGATCTACATAAACGGATTTTGGGTTGTCGGAACTTCCTACATCGTAAAGTAATCGTGTTTGGAAATAGTAGTTGTTGAACTATAATGGCAGCATCTCTGCTTAAGCTCGGAATAAAATCATTTTATCACATATAGTTTTACAGATTTGTGAGAACAAAGAAGGATTTATTTTAAGATCTACATAAACGGATTGTGGGTTGTCGGATCCTCCTACATTGTAAAGTAATCGTATTGGGAAATGGTAGTTCTTGAATAGTAATTGCAGCAACTCTGTTTCAGCTTGGACGAAAATCATTATATTACAGATAGTTGTGCAGCTTTGTGAAAACAAAGTAGGATTTATTTTATGATCTACATAAACGGATTGTGGGTTGTCAGACCTTCTATATTGTAAAGGAATCGTGCGTGATGGCAAATGGCAGTTCTTGAATTATAATGGCAGATTCTTTGCTTTAGCTAACAAAAAAACCATTTTATCATAGATACCTACTTGTGCAGCTTTGTGAAAGCAAAGAAGGATTGATTTTAAGATCTACATAAACGGACTGTAGGTTGTCGAAACCTCCTACATTGTAAAGTAATCGTGATGGGAAACGGTAGTTCTGGAACTATAATGGCAGTGTCCCTGCTTCAGCTTTGACAAAAATATTTTGTATTTCCCGCTGTCTGACTGTTTTTCCTAGAGGTCGCATTCCTCAAAATTTATTGGAAGTTTCTATTCAATTTTTGGAATTATTATAATGGGCCATTTTAATGTAAGTGTCCTGTGATTTAGGCCGTCAATGCTACAGCTCACAGAGCTACTAGTACCTACTTAGTATTTATTAGCTTACTATTCTTACTACATGAAAACATAACTATTGTATTATACTATTCATACAAACAATATTTGTGAATGATTCAAACAGTAGGTGTGCGTATAGTATTGTTGTATTTTAATCTGCAATAACTCTTACGTAGACACCGGTTATGGCTATGGTAGTGTATTGTGGATAATCGTAAACTATGTTAATGTCCAAACCTTCAAAATAGACATGTCACACAAACGTTTGAGTTTGTTTACACCGATAATGCTGATTCCCGTTTCCAACTATTTATAGATTACTATCTATAGGTATATATATATATATATATAGGCAGGAGAGATAGATACTCTATACGAAGTATCCCGTTTGTGGCCTACAAGCGACATAGGTAAAGTTGGAGGCAGATAAACCTGGACTGTATATTGTGTTTGTAAGCAAAACCTTTTAATATATACAGACAAATGTACACGTAAATATTCATTAACTACACTCATTCATGAATTTTAGGGGGTCCAGCGTGCTGCCACCATTTGAAATAAATCGTCGGACGGAGATAATATTTAAAATTTAGTCTTCGAGGCCCTACCGCCCACCTTAGAGTTTAAAACATGAACATAAAGCTTTACTAAGCATTTTAGCCAAAAGCGGCCGGTTTTGACTAAAACGCTTAGAACAGCTTCACGTCCCCACTTTAAATTTTAAACTGTAATTAAAAATAGTTTGATGGGTTATCTAGGGCTCACAGGACAAACATTCTAAAATAAATAAATAAATAAATATATACGGACAAATCACACAGATTGAGCTAGCCCCAAAGTAAGTTCGAGACTTGTGTTATGGGATACTAACTCAACGATACTATATTTTATAATAGATACTTATATAGATAAACATCCAAGACCCAGGTCAATCTGAAAAAGATCATTTTCCATCTTGACCTGACCGGGGATCGAACCCGGGACCATCCGTGTCGCAGGCAGGCGTGTTGACCGCTGCGCCACGGAGCTCGTCAGCCATTCTAAATGATATCTCCGTTTTCTTTCAAATGATTTATTTCAAATACTGCTCTAGACTCCGAAAAAGCATGCTTGCAAGCATGCCCTTGAAAAAAGTGATCAATTTTAATGGGCTAAGGATATTTTTTTTGATAATAACAAACTCAGAACTCTGAATATCATGATTCTCTAAAACCCCAAGTATATTTGAGTGCGGTGTGACTGTGACTTAGCCCCACAGCTGCATAACGGTTCCGTGGGCTAATGCATCCAGCACCGTAAGTCCTCCCACGCCGATGTAGCTGGAGACACCGCGTCTGTCACGCTTGACGGCAAAGGCTGTTCGAGGTTTTACTAGTCTAGCATTTGAATATACAAATTATCAGCTTTGTTATATAGCTTGTACCTTTCACCTCGAAATTCCCTTAAAGTAGTGTCTTGCCTTGTGGTTCCCGGCAGAGTAGAATAGAACCACTCCAAGTCTTCCCGTTAATGTAGTAGAAGACGACTTAGGAAACACAAGCTATACAAAGCTAATGAACATCAAGACCTCTCCAACCCGTCTGGCCAACGTGGAGAATATAGGCCCAATTCTCTGACTGCTCTGGCTAATATATGTAGAGCCATGGCTCTAGTTAGTACAGAGCGAACCGTGCTCCTGCATTGGAGTGGAGACTAAAATGACCTGATGATGATGATGTGTAACTTGACCCTCGATTTTCCCCTAAAGGCGTGTCTTAGACCGTCGATATGAACAACTTTTCTACGGGACCAATACTGGGAACTGAAAAATATTCGACAGTTTCATAAAAAAGTCCCGTTTTCCAGATAAGTATAGTTCCGGGACATTCGAAAGTAGAATAAATGGGTATCTCTTGGATAGGCATGTAACATCCTCGTCTTCATCGTCACTTACCATCAGGTGAGATGGGATACAAATGCCTAATTCAATAATTTAAAAAAAAAGTGTTCAGCCGGCTACCATGCACAGAGGTAAGTATATTATACTATGTTATACCTACAAGTCTACAAAACCACAGAAAGGCACACATACGTACACACACACATGCGCGAAAGTCATTAAGTACCTCTCTTTTTTTGGTCGGCCCTATTGGAGTAAAAAGAAAGCGAAGACTTTGTTATCATTCATTTACTCTTATAATCCTAGATTATTATGATTCTGTTTCAGTGATGAATTACATAGATATTAAGATGAATTATTAATAGAGGTAGGTGGCGTGTTCCTCTAGTTGTGGGACTTATCTGTTCTGTTATTTTCGGAAAAAGCTTTTTGGTTGAATAATAAAAATGTTTGCAATAATTTAGATCTTCTTGTGAGGACTGGTGGTTAAAAAGCCCTCAAAGGTATTAAGTGCTTTATTAAGAACTGTCATGTTGGCCACAAGACTCTGCTTTGACCAGTCCGAACAAGAAGACCTAGATTATTCAAAACATGTTTTTGCGCTCAAATTTTCTTATCTAATACATCCAAGTTTTTGAAACTCCTTATCGGGCCACGTCTTCATTACCTACTTATATTCTAAATTGAATCTAATCTTTGGATCCCTGTAATAGCTCTATTGATTTCGATAAAAATCTATCCAACCTCTAATTCCTAGGGAACACTTCAAAACAAAGCTTAGCTGCCCTGGCACTATTTTTTTTATTTATCTTCATAGACACTATAAATTGTCTATAACGATTTCAAATCAGGCCTTTAATTAATATCATTACGTCAATCACATTAAAGTAACAATGTCACATAAGTCGAGAATGAAGTACGCATATGAAAAAGTTTATGGTACAGTTTCTGAAACATTGTAGACGTTATATAGCGTGTTTGTAAATAGAGTATTGTATGCAACTGTTCGTAGTTAGTCCTTAAAATACTCATGTGACCCTTATAACACATAACAGTTAGATAAAGTACTATAAATATGAATAATGATTTAAATACATCAAAATTGCTTACGTCTATGAGAGTAATCATAAAGATGTCAAGTAAATCCTAGCAGATAAGACACACGGGTCAGCCCAAATAAATATTTGCCGAAGACCGTCGATACGTCGATAGCGCCACCTTACGCACACGTCGTTTGACAGCTGTCACCTGTCAAATTTATGACATGTGATCGATCATCGCCTAGCTGATAAGGTTGTACGTTGTCACCGAACATGGAAGTTTAGGCGGGAGATCGATTCATAATTTCGGGAGACAATTTTTGGATTTATAATGAAGTTTAAAGTTTGATAATATTTGAGACTTTTATTATATTTTCACAACATTTAAATGGAGTTAATTATAAAGTATTAATTCCTCTGTGATTCTAGCCTCGTTTTAAAATTCAATTACCCATCTAGCATAAAAAATTTTACATACTGCTCTGCTTCGTTTTCTTCTTATATGTTGGTCCCTGTTCTGTCAATAATTAAAATACATTATAAAACTTATGTATACCCCACAGACATGAAAAGAAATGCGTTTGGTGCGAAATAGCCCTTCCGATTGTCACTTTTACTAAAATGTAGTGATTCAATGCTCTTTGATTTTTACCTACGCTGAGTATGTTTTGAGTTTATTTGTTAATGTAAGAAAAACTATTTATTTTTACGCAATGCATTAGTTTTTGCAGCCGCAATCACAAATGAAATAACATACGCTACATTATTATATTAATCGAACGGACAATATTTTATTTAACCGTGTTAATAAAAAAAAACATTGTATTAACAAATATAGCACTTGAAACGAGGCAATATCCAATATTGATTAACTGACAGAGAGTGATAAAGTCAAGTATTCAGATGTAATATTCGTGCATGCAGATAAGAGTTCAATGGCCTACCAACCGCACTAGGTAGATACTCATATAAAACTATTAGCACTGTTTGGGTTTTGGTAAGAAATATAAGGAATACCTAGAACAGTTTGGTTTAAAATTGCCGTTTGCTACTCTTTATTCTAATAAAATGAACTTTATTGGGTTAAATGTGCTACAAGTTATAAAGTCACACTATATTAGTTATCTCTGATAGGCAACAGGCCACATAAATGTCAATGAAATATAATTAAATAATATAACGCAATTTATATTAAGAATATAAAGCCTTTTAGACATTACTTCGATTTACGAAGGACTTTAGGAGAAGTAGCATCAAAGGAGACGTAGTGTTATTGTCAGATCCATCAAAACGAGTAATCGATCCTGGTCCAATATTGACTGGAGGAGAAAATACACAATTTGCTGATAACATGATACTAAAAGAGGTAAAACACAGCAAAATATCGTTAGCTGAGTCAACATAAATAATGTTTGTCTTTATATTCTCTTATGTTGTACGTTATGTGAGGTGAAAAGCGAATAAAAAGGCCATTTCAAAATAATGAAAATGTAAGAATTATTACAGTAAAATGACCTTAAAATGTGTAGTAAGTAAGTATTGCAGTGAAGCAATTTTTACAATAAACAACTGCCAAAAAGTTCCCACATCACTCATACGAAATGCAACAGAATTAACGTTACTTTCTGTTATTATTGGTTACTGACATTAGAAAATTTGATTTTGTAACCCTTAGATCTCTAGAGTTTTTAGGTTAGCACAAGGTATTTTTCTACTGATATTCCTATTTTTAAGAGCTCTTAACATAACAAAAAAATTTAAGAGTTCCCATTATAAAATCATCCTAAAAAGATTCTCATGAAATACTGAGTCCCTAAAAGCCCTACTATTTACTCTAGATAAATCTCCTCTATTTAGATAATGACTGGACATATTAGGCGGACTAACTAGGACATATTTGAAACAGTCTAGTGTCCAATAAAGATAAAAGCTGAACTGAACGACCCTGGTAATTTGGCTGCGTTTAGGATGAAATGGGAGAGGCTATTACGAAAATGAGATTTACTCATTTGTACAGTAATAAAACTGAGCTAACCGTGAGCATGTAAAATATTAGTTGATGTTCTCCAAACATGACTAATTCAAACCATAATATTAATTATGCAGAAAATAACAGTCTTCAAACCATTTTTTTTTCAGCATAAGTGATACTCGTTATTTTCTGATGTAATCTGACTATATTTGGTTGACTGACTAAATCTAATTACAAGTGTTTTATTCAATAAATATAACAAAAAGCAGGAAAAAGACCCTTGAATACTATAAATATAAACTAAAACATTATACTAACTTTCAAAAGTAATTTTAAATTAATACCTTGTTTGAAATTATAAATATACGTATTATTATATGTATTTAAAGTTGATAATTTGTGGTAAAGCCTAACGACGCGACGTCACCAATTGATGAATACTACCGAGAATGCTTTGAAACTGTACCTGAATTGAATTGATTTGTTTAATTTCTTTCTTAAAAGTTTTCTTTTTTTTTGCTCAATTAGCAGACTGGTGTGTTAACCACTGCATTACCGAAACAGACATACTTCTCTTTTTTAAATTTGTAACTAACAAAAATATATAATCGTAACTCGTACGTAACCCGCCGGAAGAGTGTGCGTAGTGAGCGAAGTTGCGTGAACACTTTAATATGATAATAATGACAACCGACAACTTAATGTCTTTATAATAAGACCACCGTAGACGTGATAAATGCTCACAAACAAACATAATTACACGCGTTTAAGCGATTGTTTCTCAATCTGATAACCTTTGACTTATTGCTTGATGGGCTTTTTCTATTAAATTGTATTTTTGCTGCAGTCATTACTAAAGGTGGTCATTGCATAATAAAAAACTACTTATTAGACATAGATTTAAAAAAAAAATTTTCGTGTATTCACACTTCTATGCTATTAGACATATTATCTGAGGTATAAATTCAAATTACGAAAAAAAAAATTCTGCTTGTCAAAACACAAAAACGAAAATAAATTATTACTCTAGCATTGTTTGATAGTGAAACTATTCATTTTGATTGCATAAAAAAATCTTGATTTAGATAGGAAACCTCCTAAAAAAATTGAGATGTATAAATTAAGTGAGAAACTGATTTTACTAAAAAAATTATACTTTTTGTCATTAGATCATTTCGTTCTTTTGGAAAACCGTTACGTTTTTGTGAGCTTCTGTACTACTAACTACTACTAAAATCATTCAAGGGACATCTGACATTAGCTTGACGTGCCTTTCAAAACACGGAGGAGCTCGAGGTATTTTTAAGAAGATGATGATGGAGAAGTATAACGTCACAGTAACTGTTGGTTCAATATCGTTCGTTATTGATCAATTTAGGTAAATTAATTGGCGCGATGCTTTTCATTGCCTCGAGCGTTCGGCGTCCTGTTCCCACGCACTGTTATGATTGGAGTGGGAGGGATGTTTGTGTAACGTTTTACATAATTGACCGAGTGAGTGCGTAGCGCGAGCGAAGCGTCTCTGTTTCAGATTAGGCAAAATATTCTTAGGATATTTTGTTCGGCTTTTTCCTTCTACCAGTAGCGACAATCTGTAGCGTACGCTAAGATAATAACCGATTGCGGTTGCTAAGACGGCAGCTACAGACTAATAAGCCGTTATTAATTTTCGTGCGTATAAGAGGACAACACTGGTGTCAGATTTTTGAAATTTAGGGCATCTGACACAGCTTAATTAATGCCATCAATGATAACAGCCAGTACCAACGGCTTAGTATGCCTTCCGTAACATAGAGAAGTTCGAGATTTATGATAATAATGAAGAAGTTATACGCCACAGTAACTGTTGGTTCAATATTACTATTGATCTATTGATATTTAAATTAATTGGCGCGAAGCTTTTCATTGCCTCGAGTGTTCGGCGTCCTGTTTCCACGCACTGTTACGAGTATGACTTGAGTGGGAGGGATGTTTGTGTAACGTTTTACATAATTGGCCGAGTGAGTGCGTAGCGCGAGCGAAGCGTCTATGTTTCAGATTAGGCAGAATATTCTTGGTATATCTGTCTAGCTATTCAACATTTCTGAACCGATTCTCGCGAAATTTTGTTCGCAGAATTGCATTTTCCGATTCAGTTTTTGGAAATTTCCAAAATAGCGAATGGTACCACAATCCCAAGTAACACCAAAGTTAATGGCGCTTAACGTCCATTGTGAGTGTCCAGTGATAATACAAGAAAAAAAGATTCATATTTTATTTTTTTTTATTGAAAAGACGGATTATTTCTTATTCTTTATTTAATTTATCCAAAGACAGACTCGCGAGGTCTACAGCTCACAGAGCCACAAGTTAATATATTCTATGTGTTTCAAATCTGTTTAATTAATTTTCAATTAGAGTAATTTTCACGTGAAGGGGTTACAAGCATAGATGTCTCCTCACAAACTTGATACTAGTTTATTTATTCGCTTCAAGATATATAACGTCGTAGGATCAGGCTGTTGGCTCAATATCGTTATTGATCAATTGAGGCAGAAATTAATTTGCCATACCTTTTCATTGCCTCAGGCGTCCGTCGTCCTACTCCCACGCACTGTTATGGGAGCTATTATACCACCCCGATAGTGGGAGGGAGGATGTTTGTGTAACGCTTTACATAATCGTGTTGCTGAAAAGTTTTTATGAATAACTAAGTGGCGCTATTCGTTCTTCGTGAATCTTTCTAATACGCAAATTCTTATTGCCTTTGCTTGTCTATACTTTGCGCGATAAAGGCAAATTCACAAAAGTATACCAAATACAGAACTACTTAACTTGATAAAGTTTAATGAGTAATACAGTGAGAAAATGCGGTTAAAACTAGATATAAGTATCAATCCGTTGAAACAACTGACAAAAATTTATTTTGTAAGTTTATATTTGGGATAAATTTCAATAGTACTAGTTAGAATGAACGTTTAAGAATGTACTTAAGAAGGCAAAACCTAAAAAAGTACTTTCTTTGAAAATTCTGACAGCTCAATCGATCAGATTGAACAGTTGGATAAAGAGTTCACAGGGCTTCACTAATTATTCATTAGTAAAATATATTTAATTACACATGTATGTGGTAGTAAATACTCGTACGTTAAATACTGCAATGCAATGACATACCTAAAATACCCAAAAATACTATGATACGCGCCTATAATCATTTATAGGATATATGATAAGCCCCCAAAAAGTTGCTTGCAGTATAGAGATAAGTAACTCACTGTTAGTACATAGATCATATATGACTTCTTTCTACCCTATGTAACCCAATAGACGGCAACTCGGTTCTTAACAAAATATGGAGGGCATGGAAGTGACGTTCTAATTGAAAATTGTCGAAAGCCCTCTATGTAGGGTATGTGAGGAATCGTAGGAAACAATGACACACATTTTGTGTTACTGTGACTCGTTGGCTAGTAAGCGGTTGGACCTCTTTGGATCGGCTTATCCTGATCTGGAGGACTACAGGCACTACGCACCAGGTGATATTCTGAAGCTCATGCAGTCCTTCAGGAATCACCGTGTGGGTGATTAAGGCATGGGGTAAGTACAAAATAACCCAAAGGTTAGACGTGCTTCCGATTTATAATCGGCCCCAATTAAGATAAGATAAGATAAGACGTTCTAATTTATGCTTTACCTAGCTTTTCTTCCTCTAGTAGCAGACCTGGCGAACTTCATTCCGCTTTTATCCTCCTAATATTTTTATAACGTGAGTTTAACTTATTTTTAATAGTTATATTTACCTATTTAATAACTTACTAAATTTATTATCAGTATAAACGTTTATAGATCACGAGTAAAACTATATTCAACTGTAGGAACTGAGAAAAATTCTAAGAACCTGAACAATATATTGGACGTTTTCATAAAAAAATGTCTGACTGCTTCAAAACTTTTGTATGACAAAAGTTTTGAATAAGTACACTCGGTATTGAGTATTACGCCACATTTATATTCTAACTACCCCAGCCAGTAAGTACCACACGATACTAATCATAGTTAAATAAGACCGAGATAAATTGGAGACGACGTGCACTTTTTATATCCGGTGCATGTGGGTTTAGAGTCGTGATGTTTGATATCTTTATATTCATATAGCCCGCGATCACAGAAAGCTCACACACATTTGGATTCTATTTAATTTGTGGTCCCCCTACGGCCATATCTACCCCGGCCGGTGCCACGCGCCACAAATCATAGTTCAATAACGTTGAGATAAAGTGCAGACAACGTGCACTTTTTATAGCCGGTGTATGAAGGTTTATAGAGTTATGATGTTTGATATCTTTATATTCATAAAGTTTAGTATAGTAGAATAGGACCACTCCAAGTCTTCCCCTGGATGTTTTAGAAGGCGACTTAGGAAACATAAGCTAAACAAAACTTCTAAATAGCAAAGAGACCTCTGCAACCCGTCTGACCAACGTGGAGAGTGTAGGCCAAATTCTCTGAATGCTATGATAAGGCAAAGTTAAGACTGCTGGTTCAAATTCTGCCCGCGGGAACGTTTTTCCCATATCTTATTTCTTAATTTATTAAAGAGTGGATTTATAGTGTTACTAGCTGTTACCCGCAGCTTATCTCTGCTAATGCTACACACACACACACACACACATATATACACACATATATATATACACACACACATTCATACACACTATATTTCATTTCTTTGATTTAATTTTATTTGGTAACTTGATATTGTAATTAGCGATAAGAAGAGCAGGGATTTTTTTCGCCCGCGTGATATATAGCCTATGTCCTTCTCAGTACCCTAACCTATGTCTATGCAAAATTTTATGGTGATCGGTTCATTATGTACGGCGTGTAACAAGCAAACAAATAAACAAACAAACTCACTTTCGCATTTATAATATTAGTTAGGATAGTTAGGATTAGGATTAGTTAGGATAATCTTCGATTTTTTCGTATTTTCCAGCATTAGTCCCAATTTAGTTTAGTGGTGGTAGAGCCACGCTACCGGCAAAATTTACTTTTGCTAGTAGCATGAATGGGCCGGCTCGTCCGGGGAAGTACCACACTCTCACAGAAAATCGACGTTCGAGTAGTAGCTTTACCACTTCTATGCTTCTTTCGGTGAGTGAGAGAGCCGGAGGCCCATCCGCCCCTTTCTCTCTGGGGAGGGAAAAATAAAGGCCGGCAACGCTCTTGTAACACCCCTGGAGTTGCAGTTGTCCATGGGCAGCGGTGATCACTTACCATCAGGTGACCCGCTTGCTCGTTTGCCGTCCTATGACATAAAAAAAAGAAAAAGTTGTTCATAATGACGGTCTGAGTCGCCCCTTTAAGGCTCGGATAGGGTTAAATTAACCTATTGTATATATTTTATTTGGAAAATCCGACGCAATAATACAAATCCCAAAACCGTTATTGTTTGCTGTCGTGCTTGTAAGTTTCCACCTCTGTTTAGTATTCCTAAATGGAAATTAGCACAAACCGGGAACACGTTTCGAGACAAACATTAGTCCGAGCTTGGAAGCTCGGAAGCTCCGTCTAGGTATTTATTATGCTAATGAACGTCTGACTCGAAGCTCTGCTGCATATTAAATTTAAATACAATTAAGCTTTTTTATAATTTATCGGTTGTAACTTACCCGTTGTTTGAAACTAGTTGGAGACAATGAGGGTATCTAAACTCTTAAAACAATTAGGACTTAAATATTTTTGAGTAGTCAACCTGCAAAGAAGAAACGCCGAAAGAAACTTTTTCAACAGCTTTGGTCTTTACTCACTTGAAGGGCTTTGTATGATATTTTACATCTTCCTTTCTTTTCTTTCCTTCCCACTACTACCGGTCGTTCAATTTGAACTGAAATTGTGCATAGTTATGTAAGTCAGATGGCAATTTGATATTGTGGAGACAATGACCTCTTTTGCCTGAGGAGTCAAAAAGTACCCGTAGGAACTCCTCAATTCAGCAAGGTCAATTGATTTGTTTTCATAAGCACTCAACTGTATGAATATAATTATCAGTAATTTACTTATGGCGTTAAACTTAGCCATAAGTAAATTACTGATGTTAACAAGTTTTCAGTAGTAAATGATATACGTATATGTATGACTATTAATAAGTTTTCTAAGAAGCCTATATTATATAAACATTTTGAATACGCCCAAAATAAAAGCTCATCACAAAAATATTTTCGTAATAAATGAGTTTATATAAAAAAATAAGACTGAAAAGGACTGGTCGTATCGTCATTTATAAAAAAGAAACGGAGGTCCTAAACAATGAAAGATACGAGGAAAGTTAGAAAAGTTTTGCGATCTATTGGAGTTGAAACTTGGCTGCAGACAGATTTATGATAGAAACTTCTAAAATATGAGTTTTATATTTAAAATCTATGATAGATTTGATGCTATCTGTACAATTTGAAATTAATTAGAAGTAATTTGTTGAAGAATGTTTAATGGTTATTAAACAATTAATCACTTATAGGCAATCTTAATTACTCAATGAAATAAAACTCTTATAACCTATTTATTTAAACAATATGGAGTCAAGATTTTTCCATACAAATTTTAAATCGATGTACCATATATCTTTCTCTGTGCAGATTTAAATAACACAATAATTGCATTATATTTGATAAAAGAAGACCGTAAATGAGAAGTGGCTGAAAGCCACTCATATTTAAGTACTTATGAGTTAAATAATAAGAAGCTATTTCACCTGAGTTTAATGAAATAATATTAAAACATAAAGTTGTGTTAAAAATTGCGATGTAGCCTACTCTATCTCCGAGCTCGTTTGTGTAACAAAAAGTGTCTATAATATAGACACTATGTTACATAAACAAGCCTTCAAACGTTTACACATGAAAAGAAAATTCCCCCAGCGACATCTGTATAGAGCCACTCCATTGGAATTTGTCGGGAAGAAAAATAGTCGGCACCTGCAACTAAATGCATAGGGGGTTGAGGGGCGTGGAGAGGGGCAGGGGCTTTGAAGTGCGCTCATTTGGTGCGTCTCGAGGGTAGGTATCATTACGCACATGTGTCGAGGGTGCGTTTCTATGGGTTTTGACGTCTATTTGAGTGTCGCACGAGCGGGAAACATTTTGGAGATGCTTTTGATAGAGACACTTTGTATCGATTAGGTTAATGATGTTTACAATTTGTTTAATGGAAAGCACATTTTGTAAAAAAAACAACATATCTACCGCATATACACAAACTCTGCGCAAATTATATCTTCGATGCTGGAAACAAGCCATAAAATTAGATGTACCAAAGACTATTTTAGGAAATGTTCCATCATCATCATCAGGTCTTTCTAGTCTCCACTGCAGGAGCACGACCCTCTCTGTACTACCAGAGCCATATACTAGCCTGAGTAGTCAGAGGATTTGGCCTACACTCCCCACGCTGGCCAGACGGGTTGGAGAGGTATCTTTGATGTTAATAAGCTTTGTTTAGCTTGTGTTTCCTAAGTCGCTTTTTACGACGTCCACGGGATGACTTGGAGTGGTCCTATTCTACTCTGCCGGGAACTACACGGCTACCGGGAACTACACGGTTATATTTAAAGGAAATGTGTAACAAGTTGTTCCATACATGTAATTTTCTTTAAAGCTCAAGACATTTTATGTAGCTAAATTTTATTTTATTATAACTTTCTTTAAATAGCAGTATGCATAAATGATTCAATTCTTCAAATAGAAGTAATAATATTTGTATTCTTTCAAATATTTAATATAAATATCTTACTTCTAAATAAGAATGTCAACATCCCTCTACCTGTGTGGCAACACTTTAAATATAAAATCAATAGAATAAACATGAACTTTTATCTAAGGAATCGAATAAATAAATGTATTATTATAAAGCCTTTTCCCAGCCAGGTCTACCCTGAATAATTTTACATGTTATAAACTGTACCGTAGTGTAGATTTTCCTTGCTTTGTTCAGAAAAAAAAGTTGGTGGCGAATTTTGCATGTCTGCCTATTTGAAGTTCGGCCTCCTTTGAACGACAATAATTGTGATTCTACATGATTCTTATATTAACATTCAATATATTTTCTTCGGTAACATTTTCAATAGATTTCTGCTCTCTCATTTTTTTATAAACCAAATTCTATCTCTATAGTCCATTCCTGTAAACAGTTAATGTCTTCCAATTTTGAATTTGAAACGTGTGTGTCTAGTCAATCTGTGATTTCGCCTTCTTCAGGTGTACCTTGACATTTTCACAAGCAAGAGTTCGTATCATAGACTAAAGCTGTAAAGTTAGCATCTACAACGATATTATTACAGTACTAACTTTGGTTCTATGAATAGAATGATTTGATTGTGCATAAAACGCAGTCATTATGTTAGGAATTCAAGACGTAAGTCCTACTTGCTGATATAACGCACAGTGAATACCGATTGTGTTCACTTACGTTATATCTTTAAACACTTGCATATACAGAGAACTGTTAAATTCATCGTATGAGCTGATAGATATTTTAAATTGTCAGGCCTAATTTAGGGCATGTTTTTCGTCAACTGACATTATTTTCTTATCTTGAAGATTTTGAGTAAAGTACACATACTTGCGATTACATCATAATCATTAATATCATGTTTAAATGCGACTTAAGTTTTTTTTAACACTATGACTATATAAATTAATTAAATACAAATAAGGCAAAAACAATATTGGACATGGAATGGAGCTTAGCTGAGTTATATAATTTTTAAGATCGCATCGTCTTTTAACTCAAAGTTATATTCAATAGCCGACAAAGATATTCTTTCTGTTCTCGTTCCATTAAAGTTTCCCTTTCTTGTGATAGTGTTCGTGTCGGCGCATTAATGAGCAGAAAACAGGAATGAATGGAGACTGGACGATGTACTCAGCTGATATTAAAAGACATTGTAAGACTCGATTAGTTGTTAACACGATAATTTAATGATCACAGCGTTGGACACTAAAATATTGTCTAATCAATGGGAAATAAATTAATTGCAATGAATTTTATTGTGGGTCAAAAATTATACACCCTTATTTAGAATTCAATACACAAACTTTAAGAGGTGACTCAGCCCATCAACATGAACAACTTTTGCTATGGTACCAATGCTGAGAACTCAACAAAAAATATAGGACCAAATGTATGGAAAAGGTAAAAATAATATTGAATTTCCAGCATTGGTCCCATAACAAAAGTAGTTCATGTTGATGGGCTGAGCCACCTCTTAAAGTTTGTGTATTGAATTCAAAATAAGAGTGGGTTTATGTAGTATAGGAATGTTATTAAATACATTTATGATGAGAGATAGGTATACTATTGGTGAGAATTTTCAGTAACAATTGTAACAGGGAGTAGAATTTAATAGGAGTAAGCCCGAGTAAGAGATGTGGCTTCAATACGATCTTGATTTCATCGAATAGTAAAAATTAATTCTTAACACTCCAGTAACGGCCGATTGAGATCTTTACTTATAAGCCGGGTTACGTCAAGCCTTTGCATTGCTAACCGCAAGATATTGAATGTGTTATTATATTTATTAATATCAAATACGATTTTAATTCTCGTAATAAAACAACTCGAGTGACTGTGATCAACCAACGACTAAACTTTATTGGGCAAAAACACAATGACATACAGAGTGGTACAAATATCTGTCACAAGGTGGCGCTACTAGTATCAATATTTCGATATTTACAACAATTCTCCTTTAATTGTTAATTTCTTGAGTTGGTAATCCCATTTCAAACATGAAAAAAAATGTAATGTAAAAGTCTTTGGACAATACATAAACATTTCATCGTCACACAAGTGGAAAAAGGCGTGTCCCAGGGTTGTCAGCGCATGATGTAATGAATGGCAGGGGAGCAACCCTACGCGCCGCGCCGCGCTTATTTTTCATGGTTGTCAAACGTCAATGTTTGCTAGTTTGGCTCCAAAGTAATCTTCGTTTGTTTTCCTTTGAGGTTGAGAGTTATAGTCGCTAACTTGAGTAATAATAGTCTAGTGTAAACAAGTGCTGAACTGAGGAAAAATAGCTGTTTGATTTATGCGAATTCTAACTTTGTATGATTAAGTAACAAAATGCTATCTCAAAAGTGATATTAAAAAAAATATTTATCTTGCTTTATCGTGAAAAATATTGCGATGTTGGCATGTACCAAATGAATATACATATTTCATCATCACATAAGTGGAAAAAGGTGTACAGGTACCAGGATTGTCAGCGCATGACGCATGATGTGAATCTGATGAATGGCAGGGAGCAACCCTACGAGCCGCGCTTATTTTTCATGGTTGTCAAACGTCAGTATTTGCTAGTTTGGCTCCGAAGTAATCTTCGTTTGTTTTTATTGAGGGTGTGAGTTATGGTCGCTAAAACTTGAGTAATAATAACTAGTCTAGAGTAAACAAATGTTGAACTGAGAAAAAATAAAGTGATATTTAAGTTAATCTTATTTAATGGTGAAAAAAATCAATGTTGGATGGCGGGAAAGCAACCCTACGAGCCGCGCTTATATTTCATGGTTGTCAAACTCATTGTGTACTAGTTTGGCTCTGAAGTAATCTTAGGTTGTTTTCCTTTGAGGTTATAGTTTTTGCTTCAAACTTGTGTCTAGAGTAAACAAGTGCTAAACCAAAGAACAATATTTTGATGTAAATTTCTAAGAGCACGCGTTCGCAGTCAAATTGGCTCGTAAATTGTGAACATCCTCATGCTGGCCTTGAATAATAATAAACGTAGACGTAAACGTAGCTTTTTTTTCTCGTGCAGAACGTAAAAATCGGTCAAGGGAATATCAAAAGATTTAAAAAGTAATGTATTGACATGATTTGAAGGCATCACAGCCAGCAACCAGTTACATGCATAGAGTGCCTCTGGTATATGCTAGAGATCTGACTCCCGACATGCTTGTTTTGTATGAAATGTGTCGAAAAGGCTTTGTTTAGATTATGTAAAGCCTAGATCTCTATTAGCCTAAAAGCGTTGAAAAAAGAGTGTCCAACCCATTATCTGTCGTACACATACACAGCTACCAATTTGACGGATTTTGAGGACATAAATTGACAGGACGCGTGTGATAATACAAAGCTGGGGAGTTCTTGGCGGGAATTTTAGCGGACAACACGTTGTCTGTTTTGGATTGTTTCGCAAATTGATTCTAGTGGACTTTATAATGTGAAATTGGTGTTATTTTGTGTTATAAATACCCATATTTATGAACAATGTGTAGAATAACTAAAATAGACTGTCATTGTGCGGCTGTAGTGAGATTTACATAGCGGGCTGGTGGTTGTCCGCCTTGCTGCGTCGTCAATGATGAAACCAGTGGATTCACGAAGAGTTGTCGCCAGGGGCTCCGTGAAAACAACGAAATGAATTACACCATCATTTCGTTGACAACCAAGAAGAATAACTCGCCAACTGGCGAAATAAATGAAGAAAGGCTCTAAAGGACTTGTTTCCAGGGCCGTAAAACAACTTAAAAAAAAACGCAAAGTTGTCATGCACACAAGAATTCAAAAATTGGCCAGTTTTTTAATCATTTATCATCAAATAAAGGCATGACGGTGTCTAGAAATTATATAGTTAAAAAGCTGTGTGCATATATCCTGACACCTACCTTTATGGTACCTGGATGGACACCTTATCTCAATAGGCTACCGATCAAATAATCTTATTTTGACTTGCTCCCACTGAGTTTTTAAACAGTTAAATTTTGTTACATATACGCTTATCGCTGTAAATGGAAGTAATTAGTACTTGTCAATCAAAGTGAGAATTTCGCAACTCCAAAACTGAACCACTTTATTTTCCGCGAATGTACAATGTTGATTTATTTTTTAGGTACGAACGGGTATAATGGAACGGTTTGCTTATTAAGCCGTGGTCACATTATCAGTATGAAATGAAAACTTTTATACAACTGTCAAAATAAAGAGAGAGTGCATTGTGCATTGATTTTAGCATCACACAGGAGTGTGTTTGGGACTTTGGGTGGAATAGAAATCCAGCGTAACTTCGAATTATATAAATATATTTATTTGTACGTAGGTACTTGGTACGGATTATCGTTAAAATCTTACATTATCAGAGTGACACACGATAATTTTTACTAATTTTATCTCTTTATTTGAATGTGTAAAATGACAAAACAACTAACTTCATCTTCTAAAGAAAGATAGCGTGCTGTCTACCTGAAAGAGAACTAGCTGTAAACACTCTGCCTTATTATAACAACATGAATCTTATTCATATAATATTTCACGACGTATATACAAACAAGGTGTATATATGGAATCTTGCCGTATTCTCGAACGTACATATGCTTATTAATCATGCTAAACAACTTTCCTCAGGGAATAACCTAGGTCGAAATATAAAAAATAAAACGGATCTTACATGCTAAAGCGATCAAATAATGAATCGATTGTATGGAGAAAGACCCCAATTTTTTTCGACCATGTTCCATGGGGAAAGTTTTTCAGAAGCTGTAGGTTTGAGAACATGGCAGGTTTCAGATTTACACAGTAACGTATACTCTTGTGTTTGGAAGAACGTACCAGCTTATTTTACTACCCGTCTACCTGTACAAACAGTTGAAGTCGACCGAGGGCAAAAATCTAATAATCAAGTCAACAGACGATGCGGCTAGCAAACAATCACTATTTTAATTTTGAAATCCACCTATACACCCACAAAGGCATTAGGCTGTATTTACCCCATAAGGGATAAAGTGGTGATATAATATATATAATATATAATATAATATATGTATATACGGACAATATAATATATATACGGACAAATCACACAGATTGAGCTAGCCCCAAAGTAAGTTCTTAAGAAAGACTTGTATTATGGGATACTAACGCAACGATACTATATTTTATAACAAATACATATATAGATAAACATCCAAGACCCAGGTCAATCTGAAAAAGATCATTTTCCATCTTGACCTGACCGGGGATCGAACCCGGGACCATCCGTGTCACAGGCCGGCGTGTTGACCGCTGCGCCACGGAGCTCGCCTCTATGATATCTATATATATATATAATGAACCCGGGGCTCAGAACCCACATATGAGGATTAAA
The DNA here is from genome assembly GCA_963082605.1 of Rhodophaea formosa. Taxonomy (NCBI): domain Eukaryota; kingdom Metazoa; phylum Arthropoda; class Insecta; order Lepidoptera; family Pyralidae; genus Rhodophaea; species Rhodophaea formosa. The sequence continues at coordinate 5,990,453 of OY720213.1, read as the reverse complement.
CCAGGATAATGCTCGTATGAGACACAGCGCAAGTAGGTGGTAAAATCCTTAATAAATTGTTAATGAGTGAAGGCGGGGCCTTACAGTTAATTAAGTTAGCACAATTAAATAAGCTTGGCATTGATGGAGCACTCTATAGGGCCATGAGTCTCGTAAGCAACTTGTTCCACCATTTTATTATACTCCGTTCGCTAAATATTCGACACGGAGTGTGGCATTATGCGAATGGATAATAATTTTCTTTCCTAAGTAAAACAAAACCGACGTAAATTTAATATAGCTTTATTTTAGAAATAAAACTCTGAAAAATAAAATTATCAACTGAAAGTTATTTTTATTTATATATTTTTATTTATAAACCGAACTAATAAATTTGATGAAATCCGTTCAATTATGTTTTATTTTCAACTAGCAGCCCTACCCGGCTGCGCCCGGCCGTCACCTTCCTTGTTAATCACTCTATCTATTGGTGAAAACCGTATGAAAATCCATGGAGTAGTTTTTGAGTTTATCGCGAACAGACAGACAGACAGACAGACGCGGCAGAGGACTTTGTTTTATAATATGTTGTAGTGATACAATATAATTTTCAAAGCGATTTACGAGTTTTGAGGTAAAAGATAAAACATCGGCGGAAATTAGGACTTCCTCTTTTAAATCGGTCGAAACTTGAGAACCTGTGGTTATTTACGCAAGAGTCGTTATGAGACGAAAAAGTATTTGACAAGAAATTCGATAATAAATGATCATAAATGAATATGGGAAGAAGTCCGAAAAAAAGATGAAAATAATTTTATAAGGACCAATATGTACGAGCCTCAGTTTGAAACCCGTACGATGAAGTAAAGTTATTGTTATGTTTGTTAGTTTGAGTGCACTAGTTAAAGTTACTATAAATCAAAGATACGTGTTGACGTCTATGCGTTTATTTTGTACACTAAAGTTACAAGTACAGATGCGACGGCCGTGGCCAAAAGTACGTTGCATGCGTTGCATTTTTATATGTACAGCCTTGGTTCGTACAGGGAGACTAGTACAAATGGTTTGAAATATGGGTAAATGTAATATTCAACGGCAGCTATAGATATATATTTTAATTTTTATTTACAGTTTTAAACATTAAGCTTTAAGTTAGTATAAAAAAAAACACTGTATATAAATACAATCGGGATGGTTTCCAAACGAACGGAGTTTAATTAACTTGCTTCACCATTTTGTTACATTTATATTAAGTTGCGTTATCAATAGTGCGATTGGTTTCGCGCTAAGTGCTTAATTAACTCTTATAACAAGTAATTAATGAGGTGGCAAGGCGGGAATGAACGGTTTTAATTTATTTTTGAGGTTTTTATCGAAGTAAAACCATTTGTCGGTGCGATGTTGGAGTCTTCTTTAGTTGCCGCTTCATTAGGTGCCTGAGAAGTCATTTTTTCATTTTTGTTTCAAGAAGCAGCATTATTTAATTTGGCTAAATGCACGGAAACTAAATAAACCAGGCCACTTACAAAAAATATATACATACATACTATAATTTCTTCTTCCCTTGCGGGGTAGACAGAGCCTAGGTCTATAAAGCCTTAAGGCCGCGTTAAGCTATGTCCGCTATGTCTTTAGGCAACTTGAAAAATCTGACACCAATGTTGGCCACTTACACACACAAAAACAAACAACAAGGCCACGTTTAGCATGTTGGTGGTCTTTAAGGTGGAGAACGGAATCAAAATAGTGCTGAACATGACTTAAGCAAAATTTGATACATTTCATTAGAACACATAATTAACCGCCTAATGAGCTGGTATTTAATAAGTCATTATTCCCCTCAAAGTAAGATTCTTCATCAGAGAATCAGATCATGCGTAAAATATCATCAAGAAATGAGTTTTAATTTAAAGATCATTATAAATAGGGGCAGGAAAGCTAAGAAGAAAGAGCATCACATAAATAAATACATGCAAATCATCAACACATAAAATTAAAGAACATCAGAAATATCTTAGTTGTAAATTCCTTTTAAATCATACATACCATACGTAAATCCTTATTATTAATTCACTCATAATAATTAAGGCTAACATCTCACGGTTCTAGTGTCGTGTTCAGACGGCCAAGAATTTATTATATTACAGGTGTTGCGTGTTAAACACTTAATTGGTGGAAAGCCATGGGAAGCTGGTCTGCAGACGAAAGCGCGGGTATCGGAGACCTGCCACTAATTGTAAACGTTAAGGTAATGAGTTCCGTCGCACTTTATATCTACATTCATTACTGCGAAACATTCAGATTTATGTTGTACCTAACTACCTGTATCCGGCAGGCTTTATTTTTCTTTAAATTTTGAAAATCTGTTATGAGAAAATCTCGCCACAGGTAGGATTCGATTCCATGACTCTTAAGTATACGTCCTAATTGTGATATCAATTACACAACCGTGTCTGCGAATCACCGCGTTGAATTTTTGCATTACATATTACTTACCCCGTATTCAACGCATCCCAAGCATACGTACCTTTTTAATACTACCCACTCTATTTAGTGGTGCAGTAATTTTTTTTTTTTTTTTTCAAAATTCAAATGCGGAGATTGTAAAACTCTCCGTGCTTTTAGGGGCAACTCGACCTATTGGTCCCGGCTTTCATCACTAGACGCCAGTTCTAAACATTTTAGCGTCTGTTCAGAAATTGAATTGTCACACTATGATTTTAAATTTAATACAGCAAGCCTTTGGTAGCCACAGACCTTGCAAAATCTCTGATGCAGAAGTGTGTGCGATCAAATATTATTGTGCAAACTAATGGTTTTCTTGTTATATTATAAAAGTGGGGTGACAACCAAAATTACTTCTACGAGAGAAACAGCAGCGGCCTTTAGTTCTTTTGTCTTTTGAGCAGAGTCTAGCTACAGACATCATCATCTCGCAGCCGCTAGAAGTCCACTGCTGGACTGGGCATGGCAACAAATAATATGAAATCAGTCTCGGTGGTGAAGTATATAGTAACTAGTAACTACAGGCACATCTTCTCATTCGCAAAACATAAACAGTTAATAACATGTTGTTTCTAAATATTGCCCTCGTTATATTAATTTTCATACGATGGTCGAGTACCTATTAGGTCGAGTGCTCTCTACATAAACTTTCATTATCGCGTAGTTACCGTGGCCTACACTTAATTACCCGCATGTGGGACTTTGAGACCTAGCGAGTGGATGTACTTTGTTACCTGTGGAGCTGTTAGGGATGTTTGCAGGTATGTTGCAGTACCCTATCCAAACTAGCTTCAAATATTGGTATACAGACATCTATGAATTATTGCAGTATCTTATCCTAGAACCAAGATATTATGACACAAATAATACTTGTTCTATCTATGACGACCTTGGGTGGCGCTAAAACCTTTTAAGAATGTAGTACAAGTATTAAGTGTAACAAACAAACAAACTCACTTTCGCATTTATAATATTAGTTTGGATTATACTGATCGATACGCCGTGTGGTTCCCGGCAGAGTAGAATAGGACCACTCTAAGTCATCTCGTGGATGTCGTAAAAGGCGACTAAGGAAGCACAAGCTAAACAAAGCTTATAAACATCAAAGAGACCTCTCCAACCCGTCTGGCCAGCGTGGAGAGTGTAGGCCAAGTCCTCTGACTACTCAAGCTAATAAATGGCTCTGGTAGTACAGAGAGGGTCGTGCTCCTGCAGTGGAGACTGGAAAGACCTGATGATGATGATGATGATGATTATACTGATCATCCTGAACGACTTTCTCTGAAGAACGTTGTTGAAATGGTCATTGCACATAATTGCTAATCAGCTGATCGATTGAGAAGAACAATTTTTATTTTCATATTCTGAACCATGGTTCGTTCAGTATAGGTACGTTCTAAAATTTGTCAAGGTTGCAGATTTACTAGGTGCATCAAATTAAGTTCGAGACTTGTGTTTTGGGATACTTACTCAACGATACTAAATTTCCAAGACTCCGGTAAATCTTAAAAGTCATTTTCCATCTTGCCCCGAGCGGGGATCGAACCTGGGACCTCCGGCTTGCCAACCTCGCATGATGACCACTAAGCCACAGAGGTTGTAATTGAACCCTGTTCTCCTCGTGTAGCAATGCAATTTACATTTTCTGCATAAGTAATACTTGTAAATAAATGCTGTATTTTCCATACAATTTAGTGGATTCAAAATATGTTAAACTAAACAAAAGGAGCGTGGCATGATTCTGTATGACATTTGTTTTGCTTTTGTTATTTCGTGTTCTTCATTTGAATATCAAACAAGAATGTTTGCAATACTAACATACGATGTAAATCATATTCAAACAATAAACATAGTATTTACATATCTCGGCGAGACATCTACAAAGCTCACATAATAATAGTCAACAAAATTTTGTTGAAACAATGTCTCCTGATAGTTGATAAAGTTGATAATAATACGACCGACAAGACGACCAAAACTGTTGAAGCGTTTCTTTCAGCATTTCTTCTCTGCAGTGGTCGGTTCTGAAACGCTGGTAGTCTGTAGCTTTTGAACATCAACTAATTAAATACATATTATTTAATAAGATAATTTTAAATGTGATTTGACGTGAAAAACTGCCTGCGAAGGCCTATTTTCTATATACGTTTTGATTTTTTTTTATTTTCTACATCTAAAGTAGTGTAAATTCTACATCTGTAGGTTCCTAATATTAAACGTAATGTTCCGATTTAAGCTCCACACCGGCTATAGAAGAAGATTTATTAAAGAGACAAGTTATTTATGAGCATCAAAGGTACAGATGTGGAAGGTTTCAAATCCTACCAATCACCATGTTTTTATTACATTACTTATTACATATTATAAATTTAAATATTTTACTGAGAATTATAATGATGAATACAATAATAACTCTCTAGATCTGTTTGGGTTATATCTATGTTACTATAATTTCGGCCTCATCTGATCCTTTCAATATTCTAATAACATGTAAGTAACCATGTTACTGATGTCGAAAGTGAAGAAATATCAATAACAAAAGTAATAAAGGTCCCATTATACCCTATATCTTTGCTCATTACTAAAAACGACTCGTACATAACTAATTTAATTTGAATATTTAAATTGAATAATCTTCGTCACTTAAAAATTTATGTTATCGAAAAAGTAATGGAGTTCATTCGACGCCGGGTGTCAACGCAACGGTATTCTCCTACTGTGTGCGTTAACAATTAACGATTTTTTATAAAAAATATTTAAAATTATTCGATAAGCTACTTGATAGCATTGGTTATGAATATGACAAGGTGTCTTTTGTCTTATTTTGTATGAGCAACATAAGGTAGTGTTTTTAAATGCGTCTGGCACTACAGTAATATAAAGGTATAGGTAGTATCGAAGCAGGAGTAAAATTTTACCAATTTTAGGAAGGACTCATACGAATATTGGATCATCAGATAATTTCAACTATGGAGCTTCACTAGTTCTATTGATAAAGGCCAATTTCTCGTCTTAAATTTGGAAAATAGAAAATAAATTCCAAATCAGGTCGTTTGCCAAGAACTATAAGTAACTCTCCCATTGTTCAAACGCACTCGTACACATGATGGCAAATAAACGGGCAAAGTTTTTATTCTCGTTCCGCTGGCCTCAATTAGGTTCCGAACTACATTTTGACGGGAACAAAAGAGCTTTGTTTACTCCCGTTTTAGTGCCGCCTCCGATACAACTAGGGTTGTCGGACAGACAGCCAGTTTTGTCAGTTATTTGGTTAAAAAGGTTCAAATTTGTAGCCGACATATAATATGAGTAATTATTTTTATGAAACCAAAAAACTTAACTTAAAAAATTATTTAATTGTTTTTCGAGTTTATTAAGTATGTACCAACGTAAGTATGTGAGTTTCTTTGTTCCACCATAACTTCTAATATCTTCTAAATTCCTGAACGGATTTTGACGAATGGTGACTTTAGAATTCATATACCTTCCCGAGTGATATAGGCTAAAAATATTTGCAAAGTCTGTCGAGATTCATTATTTTTTTGAAAAAAAAACTTTGTAGGTACCTCTCCGAAATTTGAACCTATCTCGCTTAACACCAGTAAATTTGCCTGGACACACAACAAAAATACGTCCGTATCCGACTTTATACGGATGCCTGGCAACGTAAGATACAACCCGTTTTTACAGCTTTATAATAGCAAATTTTTGAATTACTACTATATTATTCTCTACAGGCACCCTGGCTTGGCTTTGACAGTTATCAAATCTTCAGGCTTGTTTGAATGTTTATAGTACTTTTAAGTGTCGTTATCACAATATAATTCAGGAAAACTGTAAACTACTTGAAAGATAAGTGTTTCAAGCCTAGCGATAGAAAGCTCACCTTATGTTTTTTGACATTATTATTTACAGAATGACGCATTTTACGCATGGCACGTCAAATCACATTAAAGGATACATTTAGTAATATTGATATAATACATGGTCGACTGACCGTGTCACCTACTCGAAATGATGATGATGATGAGTAATATTGATATCATTAATTAATTTCTAAAGCTACAAAAAAAGCTACAGACTACTAGCATTACGGAACCAGCCACTGCAGAGGGACTCTTTCAAAAACGTTGGTTGCCTGCTCGCTTGAAGGACTTCGTATAATTATACTTATATTGTTCAATAGAATCTGTAATGCACTCAATTCGAAGAAATAAATAAAATTTACACATGCTCAACTCCTTTGAGTGTACATAAAGCCAGCCAACTCAGAGGCTCTACGTAAAACATACTTACAAGCGGAATGGAAAAATGTGATTCGCTTATAACTCTTTTAGGCTGGGTCGCGCTGGATTTATGTGGCCGGGAATCGGCTGCTTTTCCTTCTTCGACTACGTAAATCATTTTCGCGTCGCGGCGTCGGGCGCGGTACCCGCTACGCCTATTTTGTACACTGCCTTTCTTGGAAACTCGGGCACGGAGCGATTTACATTAAATTTATATTCATAGGACATTCTAAGGTTTAGTTTTATTAATTGACACAGTTTAATGTTCATTGATGTTTCTTTTTTTAAAATTTTATATTCAAACTTAAATAAGATGATTCGAATAGAAATAATTTTCCCACTGTAAATAGTGTAGTTCATGCGTCTCACTAGAATTTTCATGCGCTGCCGCGTTGGTTTAATGCTCTAAGGCTGCCTCTGATTAATTTTGCTATTATTTTCAACTCTTAACGGTTAAAGGCAAAAATTGCTACAAAAAATACGTACTTGATGACTATCATGATATGACTATATTGGGAGAAATTCAATTAATTTTCACTTATCCTGCTGGTCTGTCGACGTCTGTTTAGTAGAAAAATCTAGATGATTAGCTTTGACGCTGAAAAGAAGGGAGTTATAACCCGGTGAAATATTTATCGTTTTGTACCCTTTGAGGAGTGATTCAGCCTGTCTTTTTGACCAACTATTCCTACGGGAGCAATGCTGGAGGGTTAATCTTTTTTTAACTGTCTATATAAAAATATTCATTCGCCGGGTTAATTTGTAATTCTAAACGGCCAATATTTCACAAAGGAGCCAAAATGATCAATATTTCATTGTGTGTATAACTTAACTGTAAAATACAATTACTATCTAAGTATATATATTATTTGTCTTGTCAGTTGGTAAAATCTCAAAATGTGCACATGTTTTGCGCCAAATGTGCAAGAACATTCTGTTATTTGCCAGCGGAACGTCTGTGTTACTGGAAAAATCTAGGCGCTTCGCTTTGCCGCTGAAAGGTCGTGAATTACGTTAGTGTAATTTTGTTTTCCAGCAAATCGCGTCCTTTCGAATCGTTAGGTGCAGTTTTTTGGATCAGCAGTGTAAGAAATGGTCGTGTAATACTAGCTTGAAGCTAACATGAATGCCTTTTATAAGACCTGTGTAAGTTTTTAAATAGTAAAACGCACGCATGATTTTTCTTTGATTTAAAATGTAGACAATAAGGTATTTTTCAACTGTTTTCATATATAGAAAAAAAAAGGAAATTAACAATAACAGAATATTTTAATAATAAGATTAGATAGTTATAAATAAAAAAAACACCATTAAAAGTGTCTAACTCTAACGCTAAAACTGAAATATATATCTTTTTTCTTTAACTTTAGAAGACTTAGATCCCTCCATAAATTTAAAAATGCGTCTTGTTTGATCTCTTTCTCTTATATATAATAAAGAGCTAGGCTCAAATCGGTGATATTATATGAAAATAATAATCGTACGAATTTTTTTTACGTCGCAGTATCTTAATAAATGAGATTTCCTTTTGAGCGAATACCGAATCGCCTAAATCGAGCCTGCTAATAAATTACGAATAATTAACAGAAGGCGTTCACATCTGCGCTCTCCAATTGATTATTTTCACTCGATATCCAGAAGGAATTGAAATTTTAATTAAATTTCGGTGGTGATAGCGGCATGTTCCAGGTTTCCCCTTTCTTTGGTGTTACGGATTTATAACGATGGGATTTTAAATGGAATTGGGTATTTCTGCGATAACCTTAAAAGAAATCAATCACTTTTTGCAATTACGGCTGGTGAGTAGCTCGATGACTCTGTGGTACCAATGTTGCCAATGGTAATAAGTAAAAACTTTTGCACGCACCTAAATACTACAAGGAAACTGCCTCTTTTTTAATAAATACCAAAAAATATCAAATTCAATATTCAACCTAGGTCCAATATAGACCGTCCCAGACCTGGCAGCATGCTCAAAACCACCTTGAAAATCATGTTCAGACGTTGCTTGTTCTCGGCAATCATCATTAGATGACGGTAGTTAGGTCACTTGCCTTAATAAGGTAAATTGGAAATCTGTCTTCAGTCCTAGTCACCTCTGAATAGTCACAAAAACAACCAGGTTGAGCTTGTTCAAAACTATCAAAGCCTAATATAATTAACGAACGCACTTTTATATAAAGTAGACTTTTAGAAATGAAAATTTCAACATTGCAACATAGTAAGCTCTAATGAGGAAGTAAAAATTTGACGACATAAAACTTTTTCAAATGGAAACATATTTTACAAAGTGCATATTTTTCTATCACTACTATTTATCTTGGATTATTATATTTTATTCAATTCTATGCAATGACGGTGTGGTTGACTCGCTATTTTTCTCCTGCGTTCCCCTCTAACTTTTATCTCGTACAAACACACAACGGGAACGTTTCTTTCCACGTCATTAATCCTGTTATGATGGCTCATATATTCTCATCAAAAACAATATAATAAATGATTTACTGAGTTATGATTATCCTGGAGTAATCCCATTTAATAATGAAAGTAAAAGTTTGGGTGTTAGTTTTATAATTACGCAAAAACGACTGCAGGGTCAATCCTAATCCTAACTAATATTATAAATGCGAAAGTGAGTTTGTTTGTTTATTTGTTTGTTTGTTACGCTTTTACGCCGTATCTACTGAACCGATCATCATGAAATTTTGCATACACATAGGTTAGGATACCGAGAAGGACATAGGCTATATATTACGCGGGCCAAGCCGCGGGTAACAGCTAGTTAAACATATTTCATTGAGGAAGTAATAATGATGTACATAAATCCCATCCCAACTAATATCAAACAAACTCACTTTGACATTTATAGAGTTTGTTTAACTGTTACGCTTTTATTTATTTTATTTTATTTATTTATTTATTATCATATTACAAAAAATTACATACAACTACGTTAGTACTATTATTAATTCTGTGATACAATAGAACATAAACACATTTCAGAAAAAAAATCAAGGCCAAGTGCGTGTCGGGCCACGCGCAGTGTAAGGTTCCGTAGTTGCGGAGTTCACACTGTTTACACTCGCACCTAACAGTTTAACGACCAAAAACATCTTACAATGAAAATTGTATGAAATTTTACATTTTCGAGTACATTTTATAAGTTGGTTGCCTATAACTTTTTAGTTTGAACTTAGTGCTCAGCTCTGATAGTTTTCCTTTCAACTTCAGTATATATACTACTGCTGTAATTTTTTTCACGTATCCACATATAACCGTTTAGCAGATAGAGGGGGGGGGGGGGGGGACACTTACCTCTAACAAAAATTTTCACTTTAAAACCAAATATTTCGGAAACGGATCCCTAAATCAAAAAAGGGTGTTCTCAACCTCCCAATATTTTTCAAATACCTTTTTAACGATACCCCACACGATGGATAAGTAGAGAAAAAAAAATTACTCCCCCACTTTACTTGTATGGGAGCTACCCTAAAAAAAAATTTTATTTAAGTTTTTTTTCTACCACTTTTTTGCCATGATTAATATACATACCCATACCAAATTACAGCTTTCTAGTACTTATAGTCTCTGAGTAAAACCGCGGACGGACAGACAGACAGACAGACAGACATGGCGAAACTATAAGGGTTCCTAGTTTACTACGGAACCCTAAAAAACCATGGAGGTTCGTGATGAAATGCGGTAAAAGTAATCTTAACATAAAAATGATTAACATAAAAACAGTTTACGCCCTATCTACTGTACCTATCGATCGTCATGAATTTTTGCATAGGTACACGTTTTCTGGCGTACGTAGAAGTACATACGAGTATGTTACTACGGTTCCCGAGGGATCGACACTGACGCGAGCGGAGTCATGGGCGAAAGCTTAGTTTTACTTAAATAGTACAATCTTTAAATGTGTACCGTTTATCACTGATCGTATCTGCACAAGATAAGTCATTATTTAATGTGTTTGTTCCAGGTAATGATGAGGCTCTACACTTCTGTTAATAAGAATCGTAAAAGGCATCAACAACTACATAGGTTTGAAAGGCAAAATAAAGGTAAAGGCTGTTAAGACCGCTTTGGCATCTTAATTTCTACGTGTTTTAACTAAATGTATGGTTATTGTACATAAATATAACCGATTTCACGTTTCATTTTGTGAGATTTATTACTCTATTCACGTTTGCAAAGGCGATAGTTATAAAAGCTTTCTTCGTAAGTGGCACATATGCGAGCTTTCCAGCTTTTTGGGTTGGGTATGCAAGTAACATTGTTAGTAGAAAATTTAAACAATGTGAAATTTCGTGAGTACACACACACAGCTTACATTATCTTAGTACTATTGTATTATTTAACGACGTTACAACTGCAGGTTCTTCTTTTCATAAATCTTCGTTCTCATAAAACGGACATTTCATAAATTTGAATTTACTTTGACAATGATTGGAATTCAAGAAAACTATATGGATAAATTACATTGGTTGAAACCCCCACACTAAGTTATAAATATACGCCTTGGGTTATTTACTCAATGACAGTACATTTTATAAGTAGTAAATACCTATACAAATAAACATCCAACACCTAGATCAATCTGAGATCATTTCACAACCCGACCTGGCCGGGGATGTGCCGAAAATTCTAGTGTAATTAATATTTAAAATACGGGTCACTCACGTATGAAGTCAGCTACAGGCTGACATATTTCGACCTCATCCGGAGGTCTTCCTCAGGGCGAATGTCAACCGAGACGCGCGCACTAAGTCGGCCCAGTCCACACTTGTCCGCACAGTGTATTTATTACTATGTATAATATCTTGAAATACGGTATCATTAATAAAAAAAAAATAATAATAACAAAATTATCAAAGAAGCCTTTTTAACACGCTTTTATTAGCTTCACTTGTATGTTAGAAAATCTTGGAATCTTAATTTGACCCACTTCGCGGTCTTCGATTAGGATGAAATTTTGCACACGCTCTGAATTCTGATGACAATACATGATTAGCGTGCTAAAAGCGTGTTTTTTAGTTTTTTAAACTAATTATAAATTATTTCATGTGACATAGTTTCTTTTTTCAGAAAGTTTTACTTTTTCGTAAACTGAAATTACCTTATAAGAAGTTACTTTTCATTATTTTATTTGTTTTGCTATCATTTAACGAATGAAAATAAAAGTACAGTCGGGCAGATAAACCTAACCCTCTTACCAACAGATTTTAAATAGTATGGGGGTCAGCGGGTCAGGTATATCTGCCGCCTGATTTTACATACATGCATAAAACGATTAACAGTATATTTAAAATAATTAACTCTGCCTCTTCGGCATTCAAAGCAAAGTGTAATTTCTATTAACAATCCAAGTTAATCCATGTTTAAATTACATCTTCACGCGGCTTTTGTATCAAAATAATAAAATAAGATTAACAGCCTGAGGTTATTGACAACATTTAGTGTATAGTCGTTTGTTGTCTTTTATTCTCGTGCAAATGGCTCCATGTCGACAAGACTCGCCCGTGCCATATTCGTTGGCGAAAGTTGGTCGCTGCGATCGAGTCTCGCTAAATTTGTAGCGGGACGCGTCATAAACTTTGCATCGGAGTAAAATCACGGCACAGAGCACAGAAATGAGATGTAGTAGCTGGAGCTACTCGTAGTTTTTTTAGTGAATGGCCAAGTGATATTTAAAAAAATCAATCACTTAGTTCAAATAGTTTTTAAGGTAAATAGTTAATTTAACATACCTTTAAAATGTATTTTAATTTGATAACAATTGATATTTAAAAGTACAGAGACATGTCGACAAGACTCGCGCGTGCCATATTCGTTGGCGAAAGTTGGTCGCTGCGTTCGAGTCTCACTAAATTTGTAAAGGTACGCGTCATAAACTTTGATAAAGTAGCTGGAGCTGCTCGTAGTTTTGTTAGAGAATGCCTTTTAAAAATATTTAATCCTTTTTTTTCAAAAGTTTTTAGGTTCATACATTGTTAATAAACATACCTCTAACTTTTATTTTCAGTTTTAGTTATTTACAAAAAAAAGACGACTCTTTAAATCATAAATAATTTAAATCCATTATGTTTCTAAACATAGATAGCAGGCGTTTAGCCTGATAAAATAAATATAATTTGTCAATAAATTAATTTAATAAATCCATAGCTTACGTGGATAATGACTGTCGTATATCAATTTTGCATGTCCAAATATATTTTTCAATAATAATAATATGTAATTGGATACCTACATAGATATTTTATTTTTACAAGGAACCTAACAAACCTAACCAACACGCCGCGACAAAGATGGTTTTGTGTCTGTGTTACTTTCGCTTGGCTTGAGTTGAAATTCGAATAGAAATATTTCACGAGTAACTATAAATACATTTAATATCATATCTACAAGCAATATCGTATTGAAACAAGTTGGTTGTCTCGTTCAAGATTCGCTAAATTTATCTCCCTTTTTCTGTGATCAGAAAGTGAATAAAACAGGCTTTCGATAATGCGGCCGCGACAAAGAACTTACGTTGTAGTGTAATTTCATGGTTATTACAAATTTGGAACCGATAGGCTAGGCAGGGCCGTAATTTATATACAGACATTATGGGGCATATATGTAGAGCCTTTAGTAGAGCTTGGGACCAAAATAGGTAAACGCCACTTGGAACAAGACCGTAAAGCACACCTATACGCGAAGAATAAAATGGAATTAGAGAAACGTGTTCCTTTTCTTTCGCAGTTTGTTTCGGTTTTAGATTTTTTACTATAATCGTAACGATGTCCTCTACAAGGTGCTATTGGTTTTTCATTACTTCTGCGTCCGAGTTATATTATACAGTGTAATAACTAGTATTTTTATTCTTTACTACCTCAGAGCAAGAAATGTCAATGTAGTAGGGCGCGAGCGACGAGAAATTCCTTGCTGTGTTCAGTCACTACGGTTTATGAGACGTGAACGTACTTATCTTTTCTTGATGTAGCTAGTTCTCTTCCGTAAGAACGTCGTACTATTTTCCTGATAGGAATATTTTGTCCATTTATTAGATCAGCTCTTAAGAGTCGCCTGGACGCGCATGTCTCCATACAAATAAAGTAAAATTAAGCATTTAATCAATTAACCTCATTATAATCTGCGTACGTTCCTATACAGCTTGGTTAAAATACCAATGGTTTGAGAATTACAAGCCTTTTCAAATTTGTATGGAAATCTTGAGAGGCGTATAATTCTCAAACTATTGATAATTTAACCAAACTGTATAAGAACGTACGTAGATTATAATAAGATTAATTGATTGGATGCTTAATTTTACTCCAAAATTATTAAATATTGCCACAATTCCCGTTTTCCGTTTGTATGGAGACATGCGCGTCCAGGCTACTCTTAATATTATTAATAGAAGTAGCAATCAGACCTAGGAAACGATGGATCGGCTATGTCAAGGAGAGTATGAACAGGAAGGGAGTGACAAAGACTATGGTGGATGACAGATCAAGGTGGTGAGAACTGACATACTGTGCCGATCCCACATAAAAAGTGGGATAAGGTAAAGGAAGAAGATGAATAAAAAAAGTAATCAAAATCCTTCGTATTATAATATTAAGAATATCCTTCGTTTTTCCCAGACTCCAAATTTGGAAGTAATAGATTTGGTATTAAAAGGCTTCGTAATTTTTGGTCTGATTATCCTTTTTGCAATTTCAATTAAAATTGGTGCAATACTTAAGTAAATATTGATAATTGGTGACCTTGTTCTGTGTAAGGAGTGATAGTGAAACTACTTTCAAGCACAAAATACTTTGTGCTACTTACGTACGCGTATACACAAGTTGGTTACTTAGTTGAAGAATTTGTGACGGAACTGTGATTTTCCTTGTTCAAAGTAGGTATGAGACGAATTTCTTAAAAATCTCATTTAAATATTGACATCATCGAATTCCTCGTCCATGAGATGTCCGTGCATCCAGTTTGTCAAACTGGCGAACCTAGGTGTAACGGTAGGTTCCGTGGCGGAGCGGTCAAGTCGGCCTGCGACACGGATGGTTCGATCCCCGGTCAGGTCAAGATGGAAAATATAGTATCGTTGAGTTAGTATCCCATACACCAAGTCTCGAACTTACTGTGGGGCTAACTCAATCTGTCTGATTTGTCCGTATATATTTATTTTTATTTTTATTATAAACCATTAGATTTCGCCCACAGCATGCTCTCGTTAATGTCAAACATTGACCTCTCGGGAACAGTACGTTTTTCCGGGATGAGCGGTAGCCTATGTCCTCGTCCGTAGTACAGAGAACGTGTGTGTAAAATTTTATGATGATCAATTCAGTAGATAGGGCGTGAAAGCGAAACAAACAAACAAAATCACTTTCGCATTTATGCTCAGACATTTATGATAGTAGTTGGGATTGGGATAGTTAGGATTAGGATTAGTGTTTTAGACAAGTTGCTACTAAAAATTGCAAGTAATTGCGACCATTCAATTCTTAGACCATGGACGATTTAAACGAGTTGCTACTGTAGACTACCTACGATTGCGACTATTCGACGCTATCCCATTTGTATATAATAAAAAAAAAATAAAGCACCTCTATAATCCTTAAGGAGCAAGCAGAGCCTTGATCTATTTAAGAGTAACTTTAATTTGCACAGTTTATTTTTCGGAATGAACTTGGGGAACCTCTATGTACTATATATTTCTATGTATGTACTCGTAAGAATCAAGACTCCAATCAATTGGCCACCATAGCCAAAAATTAACATGATTTATCAATTCTTATACATTGTATCAATATGAAATTATTCCTATTGCTGTAATAAACTCTCGTTGGGATTGCGGCTTTCCATTATTAGCGATGGAAGCCGGACGCCATGTTCCCATACTTTCCCGCCGCTTCCTTGTTTCTATGAGCTTCGACGCAGTTTTCCCGCGGAATTTGCATGAATCCTAGCTACGATTAACGCTGGGAACAAGTTGTCTTTTCCAGCGGCGACATTCTTTGTTATTCATATTTCATGATATTTTTGAAAAAACGGCATTGTAAGTTTTATGGATACAATAAATTTCATCATCAGCAGGTCTTTTCTTAGTCTTCATTACAGGTTATCGACCTTCTCTGTACTACCAGAGCCATATATTAGCCAGAGCTGCCAGTCAGAGGATCTGGCCTACACTCTGCACGCTGGCCAGACGGGTATAAAATATCAAAGAGACAAAAAATTGATTTGTAAAAAGTTACAAATCAGCAATTATAAAATTTATAGATGAAGTCAAATCAGAAAATCAAAGTTGGTTAGACACAATTTTGTACTGGAAAGGTTGCGAAAGGTAACAATTTGTTTTTCATTTTTAGTTTCACTTTTTCGAAGCGATATATGTCTGGATATAGTGTGTATGTTGGCAGATAGGCATTAAAATTGAATACCGAGTTGCCAGTATACAATAATTGTCAGCATGGCCTGACATCGGCTATGAGCACCTTGTCACAAACTACGAACACCTTTACTACTTATGTTTTATCTAAGCAGACCTTAGAAAAATATTGGAGTGTCGGTAAAGATGATTAAATGTAATACAATCATGTTGGAATTTCAATTGGGGGCCACAAATTCATACTCGATTGACGCGTGTTCTATACCCTAACCACACAGGTTACTGCCTTATATATTTATAAGGCAGTAACCTCTGTGTTGGTGTACTTCACAGAACTAGTGTACGTAGAGCTGAGACGTAGAGCAACAAAAGACAATTTTTTTTTAAAATCTTTGTTTCTCTTCTCACCGGCCAGTAGCCAGTCCGTCACTAGAAAGACGCGTAGGTTCGTTAATATCGGCGGGCCGCGCTGTGGGTTTTTTATCGAGTGCGGTGCGGACTAAATAAATAAGGCAGGGAGCGTCGGCCGATGAGAGCCCCTTTTTGATTTATTTATACCCATGCTCCAGAGAGGGAACAGTTTCCTGATTCAATTATTGTAATTGTACCGTAGTCCGAGCGAGGCGAGCATGCTTTACGATTATTATATTATTGATGCGTTGCATGCTTCCGCTCGTGGTGACGAGTGAGGCACTTCTTTGGGCGAGTGGTCAGTTTTATTTTTATTTCTAAAGTGCCAGCGTTACACGGGTTTGGTTTTAAACTAGTTGCTTTATTTGGACACCCTTTCTTAATCGATTGTTTTTTTTTTGTGAAGTGGCTGACACTGGTTTCAGAGAAGAGAGAAATATTATAAGGTATTATATTTACTATGTAAATTGTATAGTACCTATCTATATACCACAATATATACCTACAATATAAATGTTCTCTGTACCTATTTAAAAAATATTGAATATCGTGCAAATAAAGTCCATACTTGTTTATTGTAATAAATGTATTAGTTTGAGCCTATGCCATATAGAGGTTTAAAAAAATATGTCTGCCTTCACACTTCACAGACAATTTTTTGATAGGACCGAGGTAACTTGTGAAGGTGTGACCACCCAGACTCAACTGAATCATTGGTGTGTGTAAAACGATACCGACATAAAATAAAAGCATTACTTATTTGGACAGGAAAAACGCAGCCAAAAATAAACCTGCATATAATAAAGTGCAATGAATGAACGATTGCATCGTAGGTCCGACATTCTGAATGATTGGAGAAGGTTACACATGTCAAGTATCTTATGCTTCTGAAGTCACTTAAAGCCGTTGGCCTCGAATTCATCAATAGGTAGCACTGCCAAGAAACTGCCTTTATGGATATTATGGTATGGAACACGCGTCAATTGAGTTTGAATTTGTGGCCCCCAATAGAAAATAACGAAACGAAATCATTCGTCAGAAAACTAAAGTCGTGGATATAATCCAGAAGTGTAGCAAGCTGTAGTGGCAGTGGGCTGGGTACACGTTGAAATACAAATTCAACCTCAATTGTATTCTCAATCATCTTTATCCTCACCCCAATTTTTTTTTATGGTCTTTATAGCCTAAACAGAAAGGCTTTTAGTATTGTTATCTTCTTCGTAGTTAGTGGGTTGCAGTTGGCAATCGCTAAGGTATTGCAGATGCGTGGCCACCTCGAATAATCTGACGCCAATTACCACTTAAAAAACAAACAGGAAAACGCAGCCAAAAATAAACCTGATAATATAATTAAGTCAATGAATGATCGTATACGCCACGATTGCATCATAGGTCATCCGCATGCTGAATGGGATTCATTCATGCGTCGCACCGCTCCTGTTGCAGCAAATCCTATACACAATTATTACAAATGCGAAAGTTTGTATACTTGTGTATTTTGTTACTGAAACGGATTTAATGAAACTTAGCACATTTATACATTTTTATCCCAATACTGTATTGAGTTTATTTGTAACCTTTTCACATCTTAACTACTTACTCGTCCGATTGTCCTAACCTTTTGCATGCTGTCACGTTCTCAGGGAAATGTTGAAACGGAGCCGATATGTTAACTAAGAATCTTTATCGAAAAAATCAAAAGTGTGCGTAATAATGAAATGCATCTGCATTTATTCTGACAGATGAATAAAGATAATTATTAGCTCATAAAACTGCAAGGTACTATAAACTCTTCAGGCAAACGTCCAAAATATAGCTCTATAAAATAATAAACTTCACCGAATGACATTAATGAAACATTGTCACGGTTGCACCATAGGTCATGCATGTCATATGCCGAATGCATTCATTCATTGTGCCCATCGTGCAAAACAATATAACTGCAAACTACAACAAAAACGTTTTAGAACACGCTCATAAAATAGTTTCATTTCATTCAATGAAGTTTTCATTGAATGAAATGAATGCAACGTACAAGTCACGATTGCGTCACAGGTCAGTAACATGTTCAATATACACATAATGTATTATTGACAAATTGGGGTCATAATGCATAACAATAAAATTAATCCGTTCTGGAAGAGGCCCAAAATTCATGGTAGTTTGTTATATCGTGAGTTTGCTGGTTTGACTTTTTCCCGTGAAAGCAACAAATTTGAAAACTACATTGCTACATTAGAAAACTACACTGTGTGAAAGCAAAAAAATAAGAAAAAATTAAGTGCGCGCAATTGGCACACAAACTCGCGCATATCCTACCATCAGAAAATAGCACAGGGTATAATCCATTTCGTATTTATTTCAGAAGAAAATCTACAATAAATCACGTGAAACCTAAACTTCATATGGCCAAGATAAAATGATATTAATAAAGTAGGCAGCTTCGATATGTATAATTAGGTATGTAGGCCGTCGAGTTTGTTGAATTAAACTTAGTCGTCAACACGCAGCGGTCAACACGCCGGCCTGTGACACGGATGGTCCTGCGTTCGATCCCCGGTCAGGTCAAGATGAAAAATGATCTTTTTCAGATTGACCTGGGTCTTGGATGTTTATCTATATATGTGTTTGTTATAAAATATAGTATCGTTGAGTTAGTATCCCACATCACAAGTCTTACTTAAGGACTTACTTTGGGGCTAGGTCAATCTGTGTGAGTCGTCCGTACCTATATATTTATATCTATTTATTATTATTTATATCTATGACGCAAAAACATTATGTTCTTAATTTATAATTCACATGTAAAACCATTTAACTACTGGCATGTAAAGTCATTAAACACCATTCTGAATGGATAGTAATAGCTTACTGTAAACGTGAACAAATTATCATTGTGAAAACCATAAACTTGCAAAATAATTTATCAATTCGGTTGACATCGCGACATTACGTGCGAGCGAGACAAACAAAACAAAACGATGTATGTGTCTGCAACATGTGTTCTTAATTTATAATTCACGCGACGACAGTACGACACGGGCCGCACTCTAATTGGACCAAATACGCGTGAGCTGACAGCAGCCGCGACAACCTATTGGATTATTGCGTTTCCCGGTTTTAGCTTTATTGATTGTGTTCAATATATTATGTAGTTAATTATTTCCATGCTGATCCGAGAGTAGAGGAAAGTTTTTAATTGATCAGCTGCCTTTCTGCAGATCGTATAAGCTAGATAAAGAAATGTACAAAATATTGAGGAATCGTCCCAATAGGTTACCTATACCAAAGACAATTACTTCAACAAGTAAGCTCAGTCTTTGGATCTTTTGGCCCTGGACTCGACTTTTGGCTGGGGCTATCTATATTCAGTAACGGAAATAAATGATTAGTATTCACGTATTATTTTCAATTTTGGATGACTTTGCAACTTACGTGCGAGCAAGACAATACAACGACATGGCAGACACGATGTATGTGACTGCAACATATTGTGTTCTTAATTTATAATTCACGCGACACGGGCCGCGCTCTAATTGGACTACCTACTACATGTTGCAGCTAACAGCAGCTCGATTCATCCATTCAGATCATTGCGTTTTCCACAGGCGTTTTCCCTCACTTCGTGAGACTTTCCCGGTTTTCATTGCATTGAAATATTGGATTACCATTATTGTGTTGGATTTCTTAAACCAATAGGTTTACACATTTATAAAATAAAAAAGAATTTAGGCCTTTTACAGGTCAGATTAGTATTTATCTGACTCGTACATTCATTGAATTTATTGAATCATTTTATTCGATTCTTACTTTTATCAATGGCTTCATTGGCTGATATTTTATGCAATTTGCGACATGCCATCCAAGCTTCGAGCAACACGGCTTTTCCATCATCCAAGTAGTAATCCCGGGATTTTTGAATACTCGTAATATGAGCCCATTGTAAAGTTAGTGTAAAGTTGAAAGTTCTTGAAAGTGCGCCGAACAATACATAAGAAAAACAAACTTTTATTTACCCTCTTTCGGAAGCGTGCTCTTAAAATCCTCGACTTTCTTTCGTTCATATTCACTACCAAGGATTTAACACTTGCCCATTAGACTCTCACAAAATAAAGCACTCCGTAACTCCGGCCATCGCAGTACATCACGAAGCTTATTTCCCGTTCCAAACAGTAGCCATTTTCATTTGATAGCGTTCAGCTGTCGACCATTGATTGAGAATGGCTAGAACTGCTGAAAATAAATGCTGCATTGAAATGTGCCGTCACCTTTTGTAACACTGTGGGCACCAATATTTAATGTTTGTTTTGTATTGGCTAATGTGTCATTTGTGTCCACATCATCATCATCATCAGCCTATACTCGTCCACTACTGGACATAGGCCTCCCAAATTGCACGCCATCGAGATCTACCTTCGGCTGCTCATTTGTGAAACAACAAATAATTTTAATTTTTCAGACATCGCTTATAAAGTTATTTAAACCTTAAAAAATATAACTGTTATAAAGTAGAGCACAATACAGTTCTTCTAACAGCCCTGGAGGATTCATCGGAATTAAGTAGCAAGTAATGCGAAAAATAATAATAATAGTGTTTCACAAAGAAATAAAAAGGATTAGTTGAGCGGATTTAAAACTTTATGAAAAATAAAATATGAAAAATTGTGTAATTGGATGCCATTTTTTTTTTGTGTCCAGTGCTCGATTAAAATAAATTATTCTTGAGAGAAAACAGAAACATCATTTAAGGGCGCACACTAGGCACAGTGTAGCGACGCCAATCATTTTATTCCTAATACTTTACAAATAGAAAGAAATTCAAGAATGTAAATCATATAAGCACTAGTAAATAACCTGAAGTATTTTTGGAAGTCATTAAGAGAAAACGTGATTACCGCCAAAAACGGCCGTTTTTGGCGGTAATCTGATTCTCATAATCCTCACTGATTCTGATAATATTAAACATGATTCCAAAAATACTTCAGATTATTTACTAGTGCTTTTATGATTTACATTCTTGAATTTCTTTCTATTTGTAAAGTATTAGGAATAAAATGTTTGGAGTCGCTACTGTGCCTAGTGTGCGGCCTTAAGATTTTGTTTGATAAGACCCTATCTAACCCCTCAAACGAATGTTTACCGTGTTAAGTGACAACGTAAAGCTTTTCTTAGCATTTTTGACAAAAGTGTCTGTTTTTGGTAAAAATTCCCCCTTAAAAAAGTGACACGTAGTTAATATTACTATATTTATTCCAGTTATACGAGTATGTCGGTGAAAAAGAAAGATGTCTGTTCTAGAAAATAAGTTGCCCAATTTCTCGCAACAAGTAGACATTATTAAAGCACAATAGCCATTGAGTTCAGGATTAACCTCTTTGTTGCTTTTTGCATCGCGAGTTATGCATGAATGAATGCATTCGAATGACCTATGATACTATCTGTACTGAAACGCATATTCTATTCATTTAATTCAGTGTTTTTGTGTTATTTATGGGTAGATATTGGGTTCGCAGTTTTGTGTCTTTTTGCATGATGTTCCTAATTCACGAATAAATTAAGTACGACTTTCCTACGATGCCACCTGACTCGTAGGTTTCATTCATTTCATTCGGTATTCCTGATTATTTATTGATATATTGCGTTAGCAGTTACTGTATTTATTCGTCTGACCAAATTCGAATTCAAATTCAATCGTTTATTTAATATAGGTTTCTTTGAAAACTTATTAATTGTCATATTTGTGTTTACAATTTTTACAACAAACCAATTTTTATTTTATTATTTTATATTTTATTACAATTTTATTACAAGACCTATAATGCAATGTACTTAGATATGTTTATTGGACGCGTTTCATAATTTTGCAGATTTGATACTTTCCATTATTTTGGCGATATACTAAAGAAAATATTCAGTATGTCTACTGACCAATGTTGCAATTGCAATGTAACTCGTACATTTCTTTAATTCCTTAATTCAAAATACTTGTACATCATCATTTTGTGTAGGTGGTTTGGTCAGTCAACCATGCACACCCTGGTGCCAGAGTTCTTCGTAACCGCCTCTCAGTCTCTGACGTGGTTCCTTTAACGACTACCAGATGGCAGCCGGGACCAACGGCTTAACGTGCCTTCCGAAGCACGGAATCATCTTTCTTATCAGACAATCAGGTGATTCATACCTGCAATGTCCTAAGCAAACTGGAAACAACTTAACAAAGTATGCTTCCCGTGGGAATCGAACCCACGACCACAACGGCAACAAGGCAAACGCCTTAACTGGACCACGGGAGGCTGTATTACTTTATTATTTATTAAAATACTTGTTTACTTCATGAGTTAATTAGGTAGGTAATAGTTTTTAGTAGTCGTTTACGTTCAGTGCCAGTGTGTTTACGTACAAACGTACATTCAAGGAGACATTCATGATTACAGAGGGGTAGAAAATGGTCCAAATGGCTTCGAGAAAAGTATTGTACCTGGCCTTTTAAGATTCCGTATTAAACGATGAATCCTTGTATTTTCGCCATGGCTGTCTTTGCTTCTATTTGTTCGTGGTTTGGCTTAAAGACTATAATTACTAATAAGCTTTAATAAGACAGGATTACGTATATACATAAATAACGCTGAGAAAGTGAAAAAATGAATTAGGATTCCTCCTTTACAATATATAAACCCTTTCCGATCCTTAAGGGGGCTCCTCAGCCTATCTATATAAACAACATTTCCTACAAAACAAACGCTGGATATTTGAAAGAAATATTACATGACATTGTCATACAAAAGTGTTCAGCAGGCCGTAGCAATTGGTGTGAAAATGTTTTTTCTTTCGAATTTCCAGCGTTAGTCTCATAGGATAATTTGTTTATATTGACGAACTGAGTCGCCCCTTGTAGGATTGGACAGGGTTTCATTAACATATTGTTGAATCATTAAGGCTGGCAGATCCACGGGCAAAGCAAGTAAAATTCTGAATATCATAGAAGCCAAAAGAAACTTCGGCTAAATGTAGCGATATCCCTAAAGCTACTTACTTTAGGCTGCTCCCTCGTGATAAACGGACTGTAGGGCTTTGAATGCCTATTAAATGTTATCTTTCCAGTCTGGCGGTCCTCAAATATTAAGTAAACAACCGCACTCAGCTCTGTTATTGATTTTAAATGGCAACACGCTTTGAAAGGATAACGGTTCCTCCATTTATTTCAAAACTAGCTGTTATCCGCGGCTTCGCCTGCGTGATGTATAGCCTATGTCCTTCTCGGTACTCTAACCTATGTGGATGCAAAATTTCATGATGATCGGTTAAGTAGGTTAGGCGTGAAAGCGTAACAAACAAACAAACAAACAAACAAACAAACTCACTTTCGCATTTATAATATTAGTTGGGATTATGTAACTGATGGATGATACTATATATCATTTACATATACATAAGTAATACTTTAGTTTATTTTCAAGCGTTTAATACATTTTTACCCGATTGCGGTGATCCCAATAGTTTTGTTATTGACCTTTGTAGAATTTCCTTTGGTAACTAAGTACTCAACGGCTCAACCGATTTTGGTAAATAGCACGTCATTGATTAGTCTTGACGCCATGAGTGTCGCAGAATTATTACATTCTCATGCAATTTGCCCTTGGGGCTCACAAATTTTGTATGCAAAGTTCGAAAGCTTTTAGTTTCTAACCCAACATTGGTCGGATAGAAAAAGTTGTGCATATTAAAATTCTAAGTTACCTCTATCTTATACCTATATCTTTTGAGAAATGTCGAACATAAATTTACGCGCTCTGTAAGTATATACAACTTTTATAGTAATTGATTTTGTTATATAAATTACTTATTTTTAATAGTGCTACTACTTTAATATACTTACTGCTTATTTATATGTCAACAAAAAAATTATTACATAATCAGTAAACTGTAAATGTGAGACACTATATAGTGATGTGCACACAGCGGCGCGCTGGGTCTGTTTCCTTCCGGAGTTGCTCTCTCACAACTAGAGCTTTATTTTGAACTTAAATTTTAGCTGAAGAACTTGGCGGAGCTTAAGAAGCTTACCAACTCTGAAGGAAACGTTTTGGAGAGTAAGGCTATATTGATGTAAAATTATGAACTTTTTTTATGACTTATTTTTATAAACTTTAGTTTCGAAAATGGCGTAATGCTCGTTTGAGAAATCATGCAACATTTTCAAAGTCATAACATGTTTTCGAATGTCCATGTTGCAAAATACGAATTCTATGTACACTGTATAGTTTAAATATAATTTAAAGCTGTAAACTTTAAATGTAATACAGTGACGTGTATAGATGTGTACACACCGGCGCCGCTGCGTCCCGTTTCCTTCCGGAGTTCGCGCTCGCTCTCACAACTAGAGCTTTATTTGAACTTGAGTTTTAGCTGAAGTACTTAGCGCGGCTTAAGATGCTTACCAACTCTGAAGGCGACGTTTTGGAGAGTACTATAATGCTATTTTGATAAACATTTATGCATTTAATGAAACTTTTATGGCCTGGCAATTTTCAAAAAACTCGTAAAATACTCGTTTGAGAAATCGTGCCACATTTTCAAAGTACCAACATGTTTTCGAGTATCCATTTCGCAAAATACTAGTTCTATGTACACTCTATGCTTCATCTATAATTTTAAGATGTATTCTCTGTTTCTCAACGATGCTTAATATGACCTTTTGGTCTTAAGACCTTGGATTCTGTCTACCTCGCAAGGTATAAATATGTGATCATCATCATCATCATTTCGTGTAGGTGACACGGTCGACCATGCACACCCTGGTGTCAGAGTATCGGAACCGCCTCTCGGTGATATGTATAAATATTTGATTGTATGAACTTTGAATGTAATACAGCGAACTGTATGGATGTGTACACACCGGCGCCGCTGCGTTCCGTTTCCTTCCAGAGTTCGCGCGTCGCTCTCACAACTAGAGCTTTATTTGAACTTGAGTTTTAGCTGAAATACTTAGCGGGGCCTAAGGTACTTACCAACTCTGAAGGCGACGTTTTGTAGTATGATGCTATTTTAATGAACATTTATGCATTTTTTGAAACTTTTATGGCCTGGCATTTTCAAAAAACTCGTAAAGTACTCGTTTGAGAAATCATGCCAAATTTTCAAAGTACCAACATGTTTTCGAGTATCCATTTCGCAAAATACTAGTTCTATGTACACTATAAGCTTGATATATACTTTTAAGATGTATTCTCTGTTTGTCAACGATGCTTAATATGACCTTTTGGTCTTAAGACCTTGGGTTCTGTCTACCTCGCAAGGTATAAATATGTGATCATCATCATCATCATTTCGTGTAGGTGACACGGTCGGTCGACCATGCACACCTTGGTGTCAGAGTATCGGAACCGCCTCTCGGTGATATGTATAAATATGTGATTGTATGAACTTTGAATGTAATACAGCGAACTGTATGGATGTGTACACACCGGCGCCGCTGCGTCCCGTTTGCTTCCGGAGTTCGCGCGTCGCTCTCACAACTAGAGCTTTATTTGAACTTGAGTTTTAGCTAAAGTACTTAGCGCACTTAATGGGGCTTATAGACTGTGAAGGCGATGTTTTGGAGAGTATTTTAAAGCTATTCTGGTACAACATTATGCATTTTCTATTATCAAGCTCTTCGCTAAAGAGAAACAAAAAGGATATTTATTACGTACGGATATTGACAGCTATTTGATCCCCATTATAATTACGGTTAAAGCAAAACAAAGGAAATAATAAATTTAAAATTAGGTTTAAATTGTTGTTTCTATTTTCACCTCCATAGTACTTATTAAATACATATTAAATATCTTTGTTTCAGGTAAAGCGATTTGTATTTTCGCCCAGTCATCGCACGCATTTTATAATTTTTAAACACACATTGTAAAGTGGCGCTACAGGTAGTTAATTAAATTACATACTTACTCAGTTTGGCAACTCATAATGTTGACAAAAAAAATTGCTTGATATAGGCTTCAATATCTATTGACGCATACGATGAAAACTCACTTTTTAATAAAAGGAAAAATTAAGGCGATTAAACAAAAAAGTCTTGTCAAATTTAACTGGAACAATCTCCTCTTTACTTGGTTATCGCAAATTTCAATAATAAATAGATATGTTTATACTAACAAATCATACAGATTGAGTTAGCCCCAAAATAAGTTACGTGGGGTACTGACTTTATGGTTCATTTTTTGTAAAAGATAATTATATACCTATAGATAAACATCTAATACCCAGGCTAATCTGAAATGGACCGTTTTTCATCATGATCTGGCCGGGGATCGAACCCGGTCCCCTGTTTCGCAGGCTGGCGTGTTAGCCACTGGGCCATGGAGACTGTGAGATATTACGATAAGTAAAAGAAATAATCAGATCTCTTGTAGCTGCATCCTTGTGGGAAGAAACTCAAAATACCAGTTAATAATTTACCTTAAATAAAAGTAGAAGTCCAACACGATCAAATTCCTTGATGGTGGTAGCGATAAGACGTACCCCAGCATGTGGTCACCATTAGGTGGACCACGCCACTGGGCACCCACTCGTCTGTGACATTTTAGTGATAAAAAGTTACCCCACTAGGAGGTCACTATTTTCGTGTCAAAATGAGACAGCTAAAAAGAAAAAGACTCGGTCCAAGCGTATGAGGACGAGCTCCGTGGCGCAGCGGTCATCACGCCTGCCTGCGACACGGATGGTCCCGGGTTCGATCCCCGGTCAGGTCAAGATGGAAAACGATCTTTTTCAGATTGACCTGGGTCTTGGATGTTTATCTATATTTGTATTTGTTATAAAATATAGTATCGTTGAGTTAGTATCCCATAACACAAGTCTTTCATTAGAACTTACTTTGGGGCTAGCTCAATCTGTGTGATTTGTCCGTATATATTTATTTATTTTATTTATTTATTATGAGGACATGAAATATTATAGTGAATGACCTAATACTAAAGTTGAAAGTTATACATAGGTACGTTAGTACTATTATTAAATGTGACAGGGAACGCACACGCAAGCCCAAGAAACTGGACGAGAATCGAGACTCAGTTTTTTTTAATGATATGTGACGGCAATCGAGCTAACGGGTCACCAGGTAAGTATTCACCGCTGCCCATTGACAACTGCAACACTAGAAGTGTGACAAGTCCGTTGCCGGCCTTTTAAGAATACCTAGACTCGTCTTGTGAAGGTTATCTTAACTTCTTAACTAATATTGTAAATGCGAAAGTGAGTTTGGGTGTGAAAGCGCAACAACGCTTTCACACCCAACCTACTGAACCGATCATCATGAAATTTTGCATACACATAGGTTACACGCGGGCGAAGCCGCGGGTAATAGCTACTTAATTGTATATTTTTGCATAATATTTTAATTTTAATTGCTTTTTTTAAAATGATACTTACAAGTAAAAATGCCTAATCAAAGAAATTTCAAACACAAACCTACCGACTTTTATATGTTATTACATGATTTTACACAAAAAAATCACCTTGCATTGTTAATTAAATGAATACTCTGTTCTGGTTCGTGACAAAGGATAATTTACGTAGGTCCGTCCTGCTGTGCTTTACTCCTTAATTGGACGACTGACTTGATGAAAATAAAAGATGGCTACCTGTTGTGGTTCGGGTAATAAGGCCTTAAATTTCCATTCATATTGCTATTAATTAAGTTCGGTATCTTGTTACAGGGTTGAATTACAAATATTAATGTTGTAATGATTGTTTATGTCTCTTTTTTTAACATCATATATTTGTGTTAATAAACTTATTTATTAATCAACAAAGTGGTTAAACCTCAGCTAGATAATATTGTAATGTGGGATAAAATAAACCTAAATGGATATTGCGGCAAGAAAATCTAAAGTACTTACATTATCATTGCTTTCATCTTACTGAATGTTTTATACATTACTAGCTGTTACCCGCGGTTTCGCCCGCGTAATTTATAGCCTATGTCCTTCTCGGTTCCCTAACCTATGTGTATGCAAAATTTCATGATGATCGGTTCAGTAGATACGGCGTGAAAGCGTAACAAACAAACAAACAAACTCACTTTCGCATTTATAATATTAGTTGGGATAATACATTCATTAATGTCTGTTGCCATACATTGAAAAATACATTTTTTTTATTTTGTTAACATGGACCACAAACAAGTTCGCAGTAGCGATACAATAAAGAAAAATTAAAACTAATTGAATATTACTATGGACTCAGCGATGATGGTCACAATTTGAGTTTAATAGTTATTACAGCCGTGTGGTTCCCGGCAGAGTAGAATAGGGCCACTCCAAGTCATCCCGTGGATGTCGTAAAAAGCGACTAAGGAAAAACAAGCTAAACAAGCTTATAAACAACAAAGAGACCTCTCCAACCCGTCTTGCCAGCGTGGAGAGTGTAGGCCAAATTCCCTGACTACTCAAGCTAATATATGGCTCTGGTAGTACTGAGAGGGTCGTGCTCCTGCAGCGGAGACTAGAAAGACCTGATGATGATGAGTTATTACAGGTTGTGGAAAGCAAGAATCCAGACAGAATACATGGTGAATTATTAATCATTTCAGACTCTGTAAGAAGTGGTTCAACCCGTGGATTTAACACATTTTCCTATCGGTAAAAGGCTGGAAACTCATTTTATTTTTGACATTTACTTACAAAGCTATTCAGCCTTATATTTAACTCACCAACGCCCATTACCTTGATCGGCTTTAACGAACTGTGTGGGAGGAAATACAGCTACACATTCTGCGATTTTTACTTTGGAAGAAAAGAAAATATAACAACTACGATTGAAGGGAGGTCTTACACGTAAATTTGAAATTCAATGTAAATAACACTACATTATTGATTTGGTCTTTATACAAACAGACAAACGTGAATTCTCGGGTGCTTTGTGTTAGCCAACAACTGGTCAAACGTAAACAATGACGGAGACCGATGTTTTGACTGTATAAATTGATCAAAACGTCTACCGTTAGTTTATTCACGTGAGTTGTAAACTATTCTATCCATAGTAATTGGATGGCTCATAATACAAACATATTATCACGTCTTTATCCCTTGCGGGGTAGACAGAGCCCAAGGTCATAAAACACTTAAGGCCACGTTTAGCTTGTTCGGAATCAAAATAGTGATGGGTTGCTAACCGCATCGCTTTTAACGTGATTCCTTAGTTTCGCCAAATCCCTTGACTGGTTTTTACGGTCTGCGCGGGAAAAAAGCAGCTGGTATTTTCTAAGTTGGGGTTGGGGTTTCATCATCATCATCATCATTAACAGGTCTTTGTTAGGCTCCACTGCAGGAGCACGACCCTCTCTATACTACCAGAACCATATATTAGTCAGCATATTATTCGCATGGGCTTTATAAAAAGGCTATATCTTTCTCATTTATTTATTAATTGAAAAAAGAAAAATACAAGTCATATATTTTTTGGTAATCTAACTAACTGATTAATTATATTTTTTCATGAAACTTAGCTTTAATTTTTGAGTGTAGAAGTAAACACGTTAATGAGGCTAATACATATACGGAACATTAAAACGGCAATATGCTGCACCTCGACAAGGCGGGACGCATTTGCATCACAAAGACGTTGCTGAAAATTAACTACACGCACTCACAGTACTGTCGATGACAGAAGTACGTTTCTATTCACTGTATTTTCCCCTCTTTCTAAAGTTGCATTGGTGTTTATAAATATATAGGGACAAATGTCATTTGTCCGTATATATGTATATTTATAAATCACTGTCCATGTTCTTTCTATTTAACTTTTGCCGCTTATCTTAAAAGATCTCACAGAGCAATTGAATTCTTTATATAGCGGTGAGCTTCGTCCTCTAAAACCTTCTCTGACCACATGAATTAGATAATCTTTATATATAAAAGCGTAAATCATTCACTCAAGCTTCAATTTTCACTTGAAAAGTAAACACGTCAACGAGGCTAATACATATACGTGACATTAAAACGGCAATATGCTGCACCTCGACAAGGCAGGACGAATTTGCATCACAAAGACGTTGCTGAAAATTAACTACACGCACTCACAGTACTGTCGATGACAAAAGTACGTTTCTATTCACTGAATGTTGCCTATTTTCTATAGTAAAATGCGTTGATACTTGCATTGTATGAGCTGTTATTTTGCTTCGTCATGTAACATAACCAGCTTTCGCCCGCGGTTTCGTTTGCAATAGTGTCGATCCCTCGGGAACAGTACTTTTCTCCGGGATGAAAGGTACTCGTAGCCTATGTCCTTCTCCGTATTCCAGACAATGTGTATGCAAAATTTCATGATGACCAGTTCAGTAGTTATAGGGCGTGAGCGTGCGGAACAAACAAACACAAAACTCATTTTCACAGATTTGAAGGATATTATAAAAATAATTGTTTATAGTAATTTTATGTAGTATTAACGCCGAAAAAAACATACTTAAACATAAAAGTTTTTATTACATACCTAGTAATTTTGCCAGGACTTTTCTAAACTTATTTCACATCCACGGGGTTAGTACTCGTTCTTGCTAACTATTAGTTAAGTGACCTTTAATGTCAATTTATTTTTAAGTAAACAACGTTGTACTCACCTGTACCAGGCGTCACTTAGTCCTCTCCGCCAGATCACATTATAAAGATGAAAGCAGTTTTTACAGGCATGAATTTTAAATTGTATTTACGTCGCCCCGAGTTTTCCGTTTAAGGGAAAACAAATTTACTTTCCGCGGTTTCGTGTTTTCTCGGCGATTATACCATTATGGTTTACAATGTTATTCAGATATCTTAGATATTATGGCACCTATTGAATGGAAAATGGTTAACTTTCGTCGGTGTTGTCTTTGAAGGTTTGACATAATTACCATTGGACTTATTATTGATATTTTGTGTGTGTGGAACACACGTACGTAGAAGATGCGACGGGCTAAGAGTCCCACGTAAAGCCGAAATCCCATACAAACGAGTACAAGTTTCGTATCGAAAACTTCTACTCGCTGTAATTTTGTATAGGTATTGTTTTTAAAATTGAAATCTGATTATAAAAATCAATATGCCTTATCCGGTCGTATGTACGAAATTTGGTTGAGGTTGGCTTAACTGTTACTGTTGTAAAACTAAAACCAAACTACGTTTGTATGGGATTTCGGCTTTACGTGGGCCTTTAAATTTACTTACCAGCTAGGAAGATGACCTCGGCATCACAGATGTGGATGCAACTATACAATGATATTACCTGATAATTAATATAAATATATACATACACATTAGACCGACCGATCGTTAATAGAAAGAGAGAAACTAGAAGCTCAGTTATAAAAGCTATATCATCATCATTAGGTCTTTTTTAGTCTCCACTGCAGGAGCACGACCCTCTTTGTCCAAAACAGACAGAGGATTTGGCCTACAATCTCCACGCTATCCAGACGGGTTGAAGACGTCTCCTCGATATTTATAGAAAAAAAAATTGTTTATTCAGACATAAAAGGTCCGTTAGGTATAGAAACTACGAACTATGTTAGTATTTTATATTTTATTAATTTAAATATTTTCTTGTCCTAAGCTTTGTTAAGCTTGTGTTTCCTTTAGTCAATTAAACACAAATATGACAATTAATAAATGTTCAAAGAAATCTATATGAAATAAACGATTGAATCTTGAATCTTGAGTCGCCGTCTTCGACAGCCACGGGAAGACTTGAAGTGTCGCTATTCTATTCTGCCGGGAACCACACGGCGTAAACTAAGAAAGCTACGTCTATTGATAATCCGCAAAAGCGAGATTCTGTAACAATATCTAATTTCCCTAACTAAGACGATTTACCTAAGTAAACCACTAGGGATCAGTTGCTAAGACGTGATAAGACGCCACCGTATGATTCCGTTTAATTCAAATGGCATCTAATTCGCTCGTTCCCAATCTGGCTGGAAGCCAAGGTCAATAAACCTTTGTTTAAACACCGTACATCCACATACCTTAAAACCACGCGACCTCAGCTACCGCTCTAGCGACCTCCACCCGAAACTGCAACCAACTGGAATATAATTAAGGTTTAAATTTCAGCAGCAATCAGCATCGTATGTAAATAAGAAGGGATGTATCCTAAACAAATATACAGGGTGTCGCTGTAGCTACTGCGATTGTGCTGGTACAAAATGAGCTCTCTCTTCGTGTAAAAAAAGATGAAAACATCTACTGTGGTGGAGTTTTAATAGGCCAGCTTACGAGATATATAAAAGCGCGGATTAATTGTGAGCTAGGTTTTTGTTTTATTCGTTAGTTAAATAACAAACCGTACACAACTAAGTCGGTTCCCTGTTTTAGTCATTTACATCTACTGCAACTGCAAAGCACTCTGGCGACAGAATCTATCATTTCACCAGCGTTTCTGTATACGTCAATCCTAAATTGGCCCTCACTCTTATCTCATCTTTAGACAATGTTACGCTTCATGAAAATATTACTTGGTTGGTAGTGCAAGCCACAGCACTTTTATCTAAACGCACGAAATGGATGTAAAACTTTTGAAATGGTCCACCACAAATGTTCTTAGAATCTGAATTCAATTTTTAAAGATTAATACAGAAAACAGGCCTTCTTAGGCACTTATCACATCAATTCTGTGTTGTTGAAAATGGTGAATGTTTGAAATGAGTGTTTAAAATCATTCCAATTTATGTTCAATATTATTAATCAGAGTTCAAAAGCTACAGACTGGTAGCGTTTGAGAATCGACCATGGGAAGAAACGCCGATAGAAACTGTGTTCAACAATATTCAGGTCACCTTCTCGCCTGAAGGGCTTTGTAAAATCCCAAATTCCCAACTAATATAATAATGCGAAAGTGAGTTTGTTTGTTACGCTTTCACGCCCTATCTACTGAATCAATCATTATGTAATTTGTATACACATTGTTGAGAGTACGGATAAGGACATAGGTAACTTTCATCCCGGAGAAAAGTACTGTTCCCGAGAGATCGGCACTAACGCGAGCGGAGTCGAGGGCAAAAGCTTGTTTTATTTTATATTTTCCTTTTTTTATTTTATGCTCCAAACCGTAAGTCAAGATTCACTAAGACGTAAGTGATTGTAAAACAACTTGATTTTTATTTTCTTGTCTGTCTCAGGTATGTAAATCATGCTGTAATTAGAATTAGCTTACCTCCAGGCTAACTAGAACTTTAGTCAAGCATTCTAAGGGCCACTAAGCCGTAAGTAACTTTATCTACTCACACACTATAAAATGTCTATAACGATACCAGAAATTGTCTATTAATGAGTATCATTATGTCAATCACATTTATAACAACAATTATATTGTCTCTGGCCGTAGGTAATATTGTACGTATTTTCATTACGATCGATTCGATCTTTCAAATTTCGAATACCTTCATATGAAAAGGAATCTTAATAAATTTTTTGAGAATAAATCTTAAGTCGCGTCGGTGAGCGCGGTCGTCCACTACACGCATCCTTGACGTGAGTTTGATTTGCCGCTATTGCGAAATAGGTAGTTTTATTTTTTTAAATAAGTGAATGATGGTGAATCGAAACAGTGATGAGGGCAGCGAATATAATCAACAATTTGTTGCCAGATAAGTCAAGAATAAAGTACATATGAAAAAGTTTTTAGAGCAGTTTCTGTAATATTATAGACACTTTATAGTGTGTTTGTAGATAAAGTATTGTATGCAACTGTTCGTAATTAGTCCTTAAAATACTCATGTGATCTTATTATGAAATTCGCCTGCATCTCGTTTCATAAACCCACATTCGTATTTTAAGGATAACTTAACAGTCACATAAAGTACTATTTAAAAAAAATTGTACTTTTTTATCTGTCTCAGGTATGTAAATCATGCTGTAATTAGAATTAGATTACCTCCATGCTAACTAGAATTTAAGTCAAGCATTCTTGAAATCGCACTGAGGGCATCTGATTACCGTGCGTGCACTCATTAATTCTATTTCTATTAAATTTTTCGAATAGCACGTGTTTTATTACTCTAATTATATTATCTTAATTTCAATCTTTACGGGAAGTACAACACTTGGTTTTAAACATACTACACTCTTTATTTTAAAATTATAGTAACACATTTGAAAAACGTGATTACTTGGTAATTAGACTTTATTTAATAGTGCCGTGTTGTTCCCGGCAGAGTAGAATAGGACCACTCCAAGTCTTCCCGTAGATGTCGTAGAAGGCGACTAAGGAAACACAAGCTAACAAAGCTTATGAACATCAAACAGACCTCTCCAACCCGTTCGGCCAGCGTGGAGAGTATAGGCCAAATCCTCTGACTGCTCTGGCTAATATATGGCAATGGTAGTACAGAGAGGGTCATGCTCCTGCAGTGGAGACTAGTAAAGTAAAAGATGATGATGATGATGATTTAATAGTATAGTGTTATTGTCTTAACTTTTAAGCAGCAGTATCATAATGTCCCACACTTGCTTTAAGCTGCATTCTTCTGCGTCCCATAGATGCAATAGGTCCACCGGGGCTATACAGCTATTTATGCTGTATATGTACATACAATATACAGTGTTATTTTTAAAACATCAATAACCTTTTTTTTCGGAATCAGAATTCCTAATAGAATATAGCCCACAGGAAAGAAGGCGAAAATCGGGTAAAAAAGCTGGACCTCCCATACAAATTCACCGATCAGGTAGTCGAGTTTTTATGGGAAGTCTAAATTTGTTTTCTCCCATTTTCACCTGTTTTCTTTCGGGTCTATATTCTGTTAGGGATTCTGATTCTGAAAAAGAGGTAATTGATGTTTTAAAAATAACCCTGTATTGCTATTTGCTAACTTGACAACTACAACGTTTTGATCGTCACTTCAAAATACAGTGCGGCTTCCGTATGATTGACTACTTTTATTTAGAATATATAAACCGTAATGTATGTTGAACTAACCATCAAAACATTTTATACCATAGTTGTAAAAAGTTAGCTAGAAGCCCCGTAGGTTACCGCAAAGTTACCGATTTGCGGAGGTCAGGAATAAACTAGGATAAATGGAAGATGCGATGGCAATGTTTGCAACTTGACATACAAACAGAAGCTTGTACATGGAACCAGCAAAAAAAAAGTGCAATAGTGTAGTTGCACTTTGTTTTGTTGCACATAGTTATGTACACTTTGTAATATTCATTGTCAGCGAACAGTAGCCAGACTTTAAAGTTAATGTCACCTAGAATTCCTCTAATCGAAACTAGCTACAAAAAATTACTTCTCCAAGTTTAGCCACTACACTTGCTGCATTACATAATAACCCCAAATAGCTTTCTTTAGAGATACTACGCGAAGAACTCGTATATGCCACATACATATGTCTATGCACATACGATATTTATAGGCCATGTTTAGGCATTTCGGAACGAACGCTTAGTTGACAACCCTATCTCGCTAGCAAATACGAAATTCAACTCTACGTCAATGGAATAAAGTCAAAAATGGCTTTCAAATTCCTTTGGCATTTCTCTATGGCGGTAGGGCATAAAGGCTCCTATTCATGTACCGTGAAAGCATAGACACGGAGCATAGACGCCGTAAAAATGATTTATATCAGCTAGATGGCTTATCGAGTGATGTCGAACTTGAAAAAAGGTAGATTCTGGTAGATAAAAGCTTAAAGCTCGTGATAAAAGTGTACGGTGTGCCCTGTTACCTTAGCAATGATTTGTGTTTCACATTATTTTATACTGTTAGCGATACCTGCTTGGGTTTTTATCGCTCACATTTAATCTCTCATTAAGTCATTAATAACAAACACAAAAATATATATGTGATGTGAGTATACAATTCAATTCTTCAATTTCAATTCTTTATTCCATAAACAATTTTTTACATTGTGTCGGAAATAACTTAAAACTAAACATATAAATACAGCGAAACACACATTCTTAAAATTTAAATACATAGATTATATTAAAACATGTCATATTTATATAATAACTTTATTTTAAACATTAGGTAATATATATCCAAAATTCTTAAATTATTAACCTCAAAACTCATTTCATTAACAATTAATTGTGGAACTTCATTTAAAATATTCATTAATGTTGTAGAAATTTTTACCTAAAAGAAAGGTTTTCAATTTTTTCTTAAAATAGCTTAAGCTCTCAATGTCCTTGATATCTTTTGGCAATTTATTATACGCTATTAATGCCTGGTATTGATAGCTATGCTCCATTATTTTTAGTTTACTTTAAGTTTACTTACCATGAAATTATAGTTTTGGCTCAGAAGTCGACTTTTCTGCTTCTACAAAGTAAGATTACTTACCTTAAAAATAATATATCCATCCACGCGCACCAAGGATGATGAATAACATTCTAAGTCCGGAGAAAAAGCTTGACTTACTATGAAAAAAAAATGAGATTTTTTGCAGTTAAAAAATTATCTTTCCAACGTACCTCCTACTAAGAATGTCGTAAAATTATCGTTTTTATGCACTGCGGATAATGCGGGTTGCGCTCTCGCTTCGCACATATTATAAATCAATTAGCTGTTGCCCGCGACTTCGCTCGCGCTTAATACAAGCTTTGGAACCCCGTTTCACCACCTTAAGGGGTGAATTTTGTTAAATACTTTCTTAGCGAAAGCCTACGTTATAATAACTATCTGCGAGCTAAATAGTGCAATCTGTTAAATAGTTTGAGCTGTGTGTTGATAGAGATCACTCAGTCAACAACGGCTACCTTTTATACTTTAAATACACTAAAAATCCTGAGATATTCTGAGATTTTCCAATCCGCGATCTCGGATCTGAGTAGCGTCCAAAAATCCAAAAATTTTAAAACATTAATATATAGTAACCCTGTATACGCGCAGACCTCAGAGTATACTTATAGGTAACTTTCATACCAATCACTATAAATTGTTCTTCACTTAGAAAACTACTGACCATAAAAACTGGGGTCAGGGATCGCCATAAATTAATTATTGAGCTATAAATTATTTGTATTCATTATCAGGGGTCGCGACCCGTATCGCCATTTGGCAAGTTTGCGTACCTGTCATACTACCGCGTATTCAAGATTTATGACTTAATAACATCTCTACTTATATATTTACCTACTGTACATAATTGACTTTCGCCTATTAACATTATTATTGAATAAAAAGTTAATTGAAAAACCAAACATCGGGCTGTTTGAGACTCTTACAGGCGCCAAGTTTTTTAGGGTTCCGTAGTAAACTAGGAACCCTTATAGTTTCGCCATGTCTGTCTGTCTGTCCGTCCGCGGTTTTACTCAGAGACTATAAGTACTAGAAAGCTGTAATTTGGTATGAGTATGTATATTAATCATAGAAAAAAAGTGGTAGAAAAAAATCTTGAAAAAAAAAATTTTTTTAGGTAGCTCCCATACAAGTAAAGTGGGGGAGTAATTTTTTTTTTCTCTACTTACCCATCGTGTGGGGTATCGTTAAAAAGGTCTTTGAAAAATATTGTGAGGTTGAGAACACCATTTTTCGATTTAGGGATCCGTTTCCGAAATATTTGGTTTTTGTTTTTGGCAAATTTTTGTTAGAGGTACGTGAACATTTGTCTAGGTATAATAACGTAACAGTCGCGGGCGGGCGTTCTTTACTAATAGTGTGCGTGTTGTTCCGTGTAATGTAACTATAGTAATATATGTACTACTAGCTGTTGGCTTCGAGCTTCGACCGCGTGATTTATAGCCTATGTCCTACTCTGTAGCATCATCAACGTGTATGCAAAAAATACAATGACAAAACCGTGTGGTTCCCGACAGAGTAGAATAGGACCAGTCCAAGTCTACCCGTGGATGTCGTAGAAGGCGACTTAGGAAGTACAAGCTAAACAAAGCTCATAAACATCAAAGAGATCTCTCCAACCCGTCTGGCCAGCGTGGAGAGTGTAGGCCAAATCCTCTGATTGCTCTGGCTATTATATGGCTTTTGGTAGAACAACAACAGTCATGCTCCTGCAGTGGAGATTAAAAAAGACCTGATGGTGATGATGATAATGCAAAAATTATCGGTTCGGTATGTAAAGCGTGAAAGCGTAACGAACAAACAAATATACAAACTCATTTTCGAATTTATAATATTA
This sequence comes from Rhodophaea formosa, assembly GCA_963082605.1. NCBI lineage: Eukaryota > Metazoa > Arthropoda > Insecta > Lepidoptera > Pyralidae > Rhodophaea > Rhodophaea formosa. The sequence goes on along the minus strand of OY720213.1, from coordinate 5,951,779 downwards.
TTTGGGATCTACATTATTAAAGTATTAATAGACTATCTAGACCAAGAGATATATTATAAAGAGAAAATATTTAAGAATATGTTTTTGTTATGTATGTTTGTAATTGGGTAAACTCAAAAATTGCTTTTCAAAAAATTTCACCCTCAGATAAATAAGCCAGTAACATTATTTTAGACAATGTTTGATAACTGTCCAAAAATGGCATTAATGTATTCCAAATAACCTTCATTATTAGCTGCTACTTACCATCTGAGATGCTTCGGAACTCGGGGTCCGTGGGCCTATAGACTTTGTGATAAATTGATGAATGCCTCATTTAAACGTGTTACCAGTTACATCCTCCCACGGATGGTCCCGGGTTCGATCCCCGGTCAGGTCAAGATGGAAAATGTTTTTTTTTTTTTTCAGATTGACCTGGGTTTTGGATGTTTATCTATATAAGTATCTTTTATAAAATATAGTATCGTTAAGTTAGTATCCCATAACACAAGTCTCGGACTTACTTTGGGGCTAGCTTAATCTGTGTGATTTATCCGTATATAATATTTATTTATTTATCCTTACCGGAGATGCTTCAGGACCCGGGGTCCGGAGGCCGGGAGACGGCCTGGAGGCCCGGATAGACTGTGATGTCTAGGTCACCTAAGCGTGTTCCTGAGATGTTTCGGAACCCGGAGTCCAGGGGTTAACCCCGGATCGGAAAGACCGCCATAAAACTGAAAACAAATTCGGAAAAATTGGTGGGAAACAGCTGGATATTGAATAAACCACGCGATAACATTGAGCATTTATTTACTAACTAGCACAACGCATGTCATGCAAACAAATACACCTTAGCTTCTATTAAAATCATAAAATACGTTTTTCTTATTCAAATTAAAATAATAACCTATACGGATAATCCGGCACCTTCATTCTAAAAACATATAGTAAGAGTGAGAAGAAAACAATGACAAAAAGCAGGCCATAGAGGCACCGCAATCGCATTATTTTCCTTTCAATCGGGGTGCGGGATACCAATGGCCTGTCCACTCCTCCAGCTGCCTCTATCATCAGGATCATTCCATTCACCACTGCTGCGTTCAATATAGCTATGATGTAACTCTCAAATCCATACTGAGAGCGCCAATTGGCTTCAAAGAGCTTCGGGCCATATTTAGTAACTTCATAGTTCGGTGTTTGATTCAACCGATGCCACATAGATCCAGACATCATTAAAAAGCAGAACACAACAGCTTCTGTGGCCCACAGTTTTGTATTGTAGAGTAGGGTTTTTCTGTAGTAGAAAAAGCCAGCAGCAATGAACAGTAAATTTGAAGCCAATGGTAGAATCTCGGATTTTGGTATTCGCTGCACCCGAATTCTCACATCCGCACGGTTATTGACCCATCTGGCTATGGCTTCTGCCTTGATTCCAAACGATTCGACATCCATCGCTGCTGCAGGTTCGTTTTTGGCTGGGAAATGCATAATCGCTGGTACTGAATAGAGACGCATCATTTCGAACACATTTGGTTCCGCCTCAAAGTCTACTAGTCCAAAGAACAGTTTGTCGTTGTACGACGCCGTAGTCCTGAACGTGTTGACCACGAGCTGATATTCTTCATACATTGGCTTGCAGTTCGGACAATTTAGGATGAAGGAATTGAACATTACAATGAAAGAGTAATCTCTCACTGAATTCCTAACGTACTTCTTGAACATTGTGGAATTTAAGGAAATTATAGGATCCTTTGCTGTCAGGTCAGTCAACTCTTGAAACCTGTGACTGCCATCACTTTTATATAATTGCTCATTTTTTGCTGCTGTGTAATTTATAACCAGAACCAAACATATCACTAAAGAATATTTCATGATATACATTTTTTTCTCTAGTTTTTTGTATGAATTTTTCTATGAAATCGTTAGCAGAAACAATGAAAGAACAATGGAAATCAATTTGACAGCTAGATTTTGACAACTATTTAAAAAGTCCAAGTTATTTGTACCCTGCCATGGACAAGGAGATTTAAGTACTGTTTGATTATACTTTCGTGGCCATGGAGATATATGTACTACTAATTTTTGCAGAGAATTAATATCAATAAGTAACCGACTGAGGAAAATCGAGTGTGTCAGCAACATTGAGATAAGAAAAATGCTTCTCTTTCAAGCATTTTTAGGGTCCGCGTGTCCTAAGGGTAAAACGGGACCCTATTACTTAACTCCCATCCCATACAACATAAACGTGATTTTTTCCATTCTTTGCTCAAATTAATAACGACAATAGTTAGGTTCTTGAAATATTCACAAAATATTTAGATGCATATTTACTTTAAAAATGAATATTAAAATTTAAAAAAAATAAGGGGGTTCCCGTACAAAATATATTATACTTTTGGCATTTTTGCTCAATAATGTTGTTTAGATAATGGTACGGAACCTTTTAAATGCACGAGTCGGACGCGCTCTTGGCTGATGTTTTTTTTATGTCCTGGTGCGTGCGTCGGACTTATATTGAATCAATCACGTGCAAAGATATAGGTATCTATACTTATAAGTATATTACGTTACGCATTACGATTCAGATATTTTAAAGGATAAGAAGTTTTCCTATTTGAAATATTGCAAGAATTTTTTCATGATTACAATAATGAAAGTTAATCCGTGGTGGTTTGAACCAAACAACCCTTCATGAACTTTCTAATAACACGTGAGCAGGCCCAACCCTATGCGTATCCATCCATATATCTAGCAGATTTGTTAAAGTAATCACTAGGGATGTCGATCGCAGATACGCACTTACACACAGCCATTAACTTCAGTCAATTTAATATTTGCAATTTCTTAGAAGGTATTGTGTATGAACGTCGTAGCTATGAATATAATCTGATAATGTTTAAAGACCTCCTTCAAGCAGGCTCTGGGCTAGTGTAGGCAGATCCACGATAATAGAGGAAGGATAAGGGGTTTCTCCAGCAACAGCAGATGCGACTGTAGTGCTGCCCAGTCAGTGGGTCACCTATTAGTGTACCCGGAATTCTGCATTTAACTGCACCTTTCTGCATTCATAAAGACCTAAATGAGGAAATCGATCAGGTCACAGATGCAAAGTACTGTTTAAGCCTAATAAAACTACGTAGTTACAATTCTAAAGAAGAAGAGTATAATAGAGAGGTAATGTGTGTATTTTTAAGGCGTTCTTATTTTCTTTTATTTTGAATTCGTACTAAGTTGACCGTTAATTGCATGATAGAATTCTTTGAAATATTTCTTTACTGAAATTTTAATCCTTTAATTCAGCAGGTTTTTTAATCTTGCGTCGTGTTTAAATCATTTCTTATTTTTAATTTGTATTAATTCGACATGACACGTACATCCATTGGTGTTCGTTATTGACACTACATCTGTATAAAAACGTGAATTGTAAAAACTAACAAGTTAACGATGACATAATCACAATAGCGGAATACGTGTTTCAATGGACTACAGCCGAGGATGCAACCGGGAGTACTCTAGGTTCTAGTCTTCTGAAGACTACATTAAATTTTTTAAGCTAGACATATATTTGAAGAATTATAACAAAATTTGACTTGCTATCCGCGACAGCGGTGTGTTGCTCATAGGGGCGGTCAAACTAACCGATAGTGATTAATGAGCGTGACCCCGCGTATCGTCTACCATCCGTCTTGATTGGCCCATATTGTTTTTGCTGGCGGTTGGTTACTGCCGTGTGTACGGAAATTAGAATGTCACGTATTCAGAGAGCGTGGGCCAATAACTCATAGTTTTGTGTTCTGATGGCTTTATAGTTTAATGTCTGATATCAGGAGTAAGGATGCTTATTGTTTAATCAGGTATTTGAGATAATGCATATTTATTTCTTTACACTTTCAAGGACAATGTTGCCTGTAGATGTAAGTTCGATTGTGTCTAGTTCAGTGTCCGAGAATGAGTTCAGTTTAGGAGTAAAGCAATAAAATGATAGGTGGTGCTAGTTCGCTCGTTAAAGTCTGTTAAATCCTGCGCCTGGCTTGTACATACATATACATACATACTATCACGTCTTTATCCCTTGCGGGGTAGACAGAGCCCAAGGTGATAGAACCTACAGGCCACGTTTAGCATCGTACGTTTAGCCACGTTTAGCCACGTTTAGCCACGTTAAGCAGTGGGCGTAAAGGTGGAAAGCGGAATCAAAGTAGTGATTAATTGCTAACCGCATCGCCTATCAATGTGATTCCTTAGATTTTCGCCCAATCCCTTGACCGGCTTTTACGGTCTGCGCGGGAAGAAAAGCAGCATTCTATGTTTTTTCTTTTCTCCCAAACCAGCATGGAAAAGCACCCTGGCCTGTGCACATTAATTATGACTTATTTAAGTACATATGTTCTGGAGTCTAGACCGGTCAAATCCTTCCTAGAAATAAAACTTCCTACCTAGTTAAATAGTTGCCCATGGACAACTGTAAAACCAAGAGTGTAGCCGGCCTTTATTTCCCCTCCCCAGAGGGAAACGGGGTTGGACCTCCGGCTCTCTCACTGACCGAACGGAGCATAAAAGCGTCAAATCTACCACTCAACTGTGGTACTTCCCCGGACGAGCCGACCCATTCATGGTACAAGCAAAAGTGAATTTTGCTGGTAGCGTGGCTCCACCACAATTAAAATAAAAGATACATGTTAATAACCTCTCAACACAAAACTAAACGGCGCGAATATAGTTTATAATCCATTCAATTGAGCATAATGTACGTGCATCATATTAGGACTGCTCAGCGGGAAATGCGCCGCGCTCACGCTCCGGAGGTCGCAGGGTCGGATCCTGACTGCGCCGATCTGTTTCGGAAGCATGACATAGTTTTAAATGGTGTGTCATGGTGCGGCGTGGTTAGAACTCACCTTTAGCTTTGCATAAACGGACAGAAAGTATGGGGAACGAAAGGAAAGCTGTTACTTCCTAACTAATATTATAAATTATTTGTTTGTTTGTTTGTTACGCTTTCCCGCCGTTTCTACTGAACCGATCATCATGAAATTTTGCATATACATAGGTTAGGGTACCGAGAAGGACATAGGCTATATATTACGCGGGCGAAGCCGCGGGTAACAGCTAGTTAGACTATATTTTTGTTTATCTAGTCTAATAGACTCAAGATTTCAAACGTTTCTTTAATATAGGTTTCTTTGAACACTTATCAATTGTCAAACTTGTGTTTACAATCATCAAATCTCTAAATCTCATATCTCTTGAAATTAGATAAGTTACAGAAGCAATCTTTTTTGTAATCACTATAAAGCCTACAATATCATTTAGCTACTTAAGCCAAATCATCCCCTAACTTTAATGCCAAAGCTTTTCATATTAAAGAATGATTATTAAAAAACAGTACATCAAAGACTTGCGGTAAAGCCAAGCCTACAGGCCGTCCCCATTAGGGGCCGCACCCAAATCCGTACTTATTTTAATCACACTTGTACCCCGCTGGCTTTTATCATGCGTGTTACTGATGGCCCAACCTCCTGCTTTGATACAAACAACCCTAACAACATAAATTTAAAGTCGTTTTTCCAGTAACAGCTCGCAAATGGACGAGAGAGGAAAAACGAGAAAATGTAGGTACGTGTAGTTTTGTAGAGGCCTTTGTCATTCGGAGTAATTACTAGTGGGAATGATGTCAGGTCCTTAGACCTGAAGACATGTCTGTTACGCTTGTAGTACGTTTTAGTTAGTGGAAAATTTCGTGCTTGTACTAAAAACCTCGTTTCTTTCTGACACGAGTGCTCTTATGCTAGGCAAAAACAATTTAGTTACTAACTTATATACTTCTTTCACATATATAATAAATAACCGCATTATCGCCATCAAAACAGGGTATCCACGTTGCAGACTACGCTATTAAAAAATAATATTAATTGACTATGGATTTTAAACTTACACATTTAACATAGAACCTTCTTTCTTCTTCATTGAATTATATCTAATCCTTAATTTCAACAGTTGTACTAAAAATACCTCATATATTATCTACCTTAAGTTAATTGAGAATTTTTACACCATGAAACATATTTACGAATTCCATAAAACTCTCTGACACACGCGTAGTAAATCCTAATTCCTAGTGAACCTACTAGCCTAATACGCTAACTATTTTATAAACTTATTATCCACCGTAGATTTAAAAAAAAATTTTTCGTCATACTTCTATGTTGTCCACATTATTAAATGTTTGAACTCTACAGACGTCACTAGTTACATAATTCACATACGGTTTTGAGTAACCCATAGATATTAGTAACCAAATATTAATAGTATCTTGATTACATTCTCACCTACAAGCTCACCAAAATGGCCTAAAGGTTTTATAGACGTGGGCTCTGTCTACCCCGCAAGGGAAATAGACGTGATAGTATGTATGTATTTTAATATTAGTACTCGTAAAGTGCGCGGTACAATTGAGTGAACGCAGTGTTTAGGGGAGGGAAAGTGGTAGTTTGCCATGGTGCTAGTCACTCTATTGCTACTCTACTCTACATGTGTAGTGTATCGAAGGACTCCTCATTCCAAAATAAGCACTCCCAGAATCTTGAGCCAATGTTGATGCAAACATAGCCAAAGTCTACAAACTTCGAATTGAAAATAGGGAAACGCTAACCAAAATACATCAACAGAATTTCCGCGAAAATCAACAAGCCACATTCTAATACTAGCTATTGTCCTAATCACAACAAGCGTTCCGCGGGGTCAACGTCCGCCGGTCCGGAAAAGGGGTGCGCAGACCACGGACCTTGCGGAAATCCGCGCGATAATCCCCACTAACCAAAGACTTAAACAACTGGTAAATGGAGAGCCATTTTTGAATTGGCGACTCGCCGAAATACAGACGTATACTTGTGAGAGAACTAGGCTGCTGCATTAAAACGTGCGATTTCCGTTTTAACTTGCTCGTCAATGAAGGTACAGTCGGGGGCAAGTATACCTACCTACAATAGTCTGTAGAGGGATCAGGTCTATCTACCCTCGACTGACTTATTATAAGTCGCTTATTGTAGGACATTCATCCAACTTTCAACGATAAATATTTTGCGTAAAAAATTTCTTTGATATTTTAGATTATTCTATTTTTACGCATAAAAAAATTACATTGACAATTAAAAAACAAATAGATTGTAGCATGAATTTGGGCGTAAAAACTGTGACAAGCTCATGGATATCAGAATATTTACTAGGTGACAAGCTTGATAATTAGCGGTCCAGAGTCCAGATTAATGTTGTTTTTTTTAAATAAATCATATTTTTTGTGAGACGCTATTTTAAAAATAGTGCTCTTACGGTACAAACAAATTGGCACTAAATCCGCATTTGTTTCGATGCCAGTAGCGCAATGCAAAACTGCGGAACTGCATACATTTGGATTTTTAAACTGCAGTGGGGTTTGGTATAATCCCGTGGTTTATTCAGTAGTTGTAACCAACAATCAATTGTAAGCAAGCGTAGAGACAGTACATTCCTATATGTATATTTGAACGTACGTGTTTCAATAATTTTCTTAAGATGGTTCACATACTTACAAAATACTTGGATTTGACAATTCACAATAAAAAATTAAAATTATTTGTTTTACAAAATCCTGCAGACGAGATAATTGTTTCTACCGTCCATAATTCGTACCCGGGGCTTAATTAGCTACCGACATGGAAAGAGTTACCTTAGTGGGCTTTAATTGATTATCAACTTTCAAAGTATTCTATGAAGGCAGTATTTAAATAAATATAAAATAAATATATACGGACAAATCACACAGATTGAGTTAGCCCCAGGTAAGTTCGACACTTGTGTTATGGGATACTATCTCACCGATACTATATTTCATAATAGATACTTATATAGATAAACATCCAAGACCCAGGTCAATCAAAAATAATCATTTTCCATATTGACCTGACCGGGGATCGAACCCGGTACCATCCGTATCGCAGGCAGGCGTGTTGACCGCTGCGCCACGGAGCTCGTCAAATTTAAACTGGCAAACATTTCTCTTTCTCCATTCCCGGTCGAAAATCCAAAAGCCGATCAAAATCGAGACGGAGATAGGTGGTGCAATAAGATATGGTTGAATGCATCATATTTAAAAAAGAAGTCGCTATAGACAGAAGTAGAAGAGACAAACGAAGTAGGCTGACCCCACGATGTGGAAAAGGCCATTAATCCTCCATAGTGGTAGGAGAACCAAAAATCGTAAGGGCCGTCTTTAGCAAATGTCAAAATTATGTTTTTGACATCATTACAGCCCACAGAACTATAACTACAGCCTACGGATGTCCGAAGACTAATAATATTATTTGGACCCAAAATTGGCAAGTCTTGTCACTTCAGAATAAAGAGCTTAAGTTTTTTTTTTATTCTGCAGTCGAGATAAATGTATATAATTCCTACTCGGGGCTCAATAAGCAACAAAGATGGAAATAATTAAAGTTATCTCACTTTTACTAATTATCAACTTCGCGAAGAATTCTATTCTATAGGATTCAATGACACTGCCAAAAATCATAAAACTGGTTAACTATATACACGTTATTACTAATCATAAAATGCTGCAGTCGAAATATTTGTATAAACCTACATAATTCCTACCCGGGGCTTAATTGACTACCAAGATGGAGAGAGTTAAAGTTATCTCACTGGGCTGTTATGAACTATCAATTCGAAGTATTCTATGGAGGTATTAAATGACATTGCCAAAAATCGTAATATCGAGGACCGTTTTTAGGAAAAGATAAAACCATGCCTCTAATTATCATTGCGGATGTTGGTAGAAGAATATTTTTATTTGAACCCAAAATTCGTAAGTTATGACACATCACAATAAAGTGCTTAAGTTATTTGTTGTCATAAAAACTGCATTCAAGATAATTGTTTAAACCGCACATAACTCCTACCAGGGGCTCAATTAGCAACCGACATGGAAGGAGTTACGTCACTGGGCTTTTATTAAACAGTTAGATGGAGGGAATTTATTTAAAAACTAATGACCAACGCTAAATATGATCTCAAGATACTTAAACCGTGTGGTACCCGGCAGAGTAAAATAGGACCACTCCAAGTCTAAGAGGGAGGGTTGTGAAGAAGATTCTGAAAATGGAATTTTAAATTTGAAATTAAATATGACGATGATTGAGAAATGAGGTGAAAAGGAACATGCAGCATGAAGGTATCATGCAGCATCATTATTGCACATGCTTTCTTCATTTTATTGCTATACCCACCTAAGGATTGTTAACAAAGGTTCTATTGCGCAAATGCTTCAACGTCCAAATTCTTAAGTAATGTTGAACCTTTGGGTAATTTTGAACTAATGCGCGCTGCGGGGGGTTATACGTTTTTTTACGATGGCCGAACAGAGCACCCCACAAAAATTCACCCCTGCTGTTTCGTACTAATTCGCATAGCACGGCCTTTGCTATGGTCATCTAAAGTTTTTATGACTTGCTTGTGCAATGCGATGATGAAATTATGGACTGGTCGATGAAGAGCTTACTTTATCCATAGGCTTTTTATAAAAAAATACGAGACAAGCAATTTCTAGCTTGGACTAGCCAAGATGGGTGTCCACTAGTAATTATATATTTTGAGCTCTTTGATAGTTTGCAAAGTTTATGACGCTTTTACACATTATTACTTATACTACATTATGAAGAGGAAAGAGTTTGTTTGTTTGCATTAAATAGGCTCCTGAATTAATCGAATTTCAAAAATTTTCACTTGTGCAAAGCTAATTTATCTACGGGTGACATTGCCTATAATTTACGTGGACGAATTCGCGGGAAATTTCTAGTTATTTAATATATTTTTTTTGTTTATTGCGTAAATCACTACAATCAAGGATCATCCTTGATTGATTAAATTGAGACCGATTTGATTTATTTTTTTTCTCATCAGTCATCACAAAAAGATAAATGATATTTGAATTCTTTCCTCTATTTTACCTTTGAGACATTGTCAAAGTGACACAAAGGCTTCCTACTAGACTTAATTTTAAATACAACTGATTTGTGTGTTATGTTATGTTATGTTATGAGTAAGTGACAGTAGTTAAGTTTTACCAGCTTCTCATAGTAAAAAGAGAGGGTGTAAGTGGCGGTCTCTAACACATTGTAAAATACTAGGATAAGTACACTTAGCGTTAGCAATAAAAATACTTTAGTGTTTGTCGAGCCGTAACTATCTTTAGGTTTAAAGCTACCAGAGAGTCTAGCGGTAGGTATATTACTATATAGACATTCTTTACTGATATACCATGTGGTTTCCGGCTTAGTATAAAACAACACCGTGGCTATCAAGTATATGTTTCTGCAAAATAATCGTTTGTTGGAGCCTGTTCATTGCACTGCATAGGCTCCGAAACTACTCGACCGAATATCAAAATTCTTTTACTTATAGAAAGCTAATCTTTCTGCGGGTGACATAGGCAACAAATGCACTAAAATCTCGCATAAAACCATACCAAGGATAAGTAATAGTCGAGCGTAAAAATAATCCCAACTCACTCAAATAAGATAACTTTGTTTTACTTATATATAGTTCCATCGTCCTTAATCTTCAGTTATTCACTTCGATTTCTTGATTAAACACAGACATCGCAAACAGATTAGCGATAATATCAAATATCTATCTAAAACCCAATTATTGGCCCGGGGCACTTTTCAAAATGGCGTGGATTTGAGCTGCGATAGTGGCGTAACGGTCGATACCCCCATTTTGACATTTCCAGCATACCAGTGCGATTTAATATTCCACTGAGTATTATAGGTAAGGAAGATATTGTTAGTGTCGCTATCGTGGATAGATATGCTGCATTTGTGGAGTGCATTTTGGTTTTAGTTTCAATTTACCCGTCTAGTATATGTAGTAAGCGGACACCGTGTTTCAAAGCAACTAGCTGTGGATGCAACCGGGAACAATCTCAGGTGAGAGAGAAAGAGTATAGTTATGGTAGAGTGCTTTTATTTCATTTCCGTGAGAAGCTCTATGGCCCAGTAGGAGTGAGCATTATTAGCGCTTCCGCATTTTAAGCAAACCCAGGCGCAGTTACCATATGGATGTTGTGACCGCAAGAGGATAAAAATATCTCGAGCTCCTCCGTGCTTCGAAAGGCATATTAAGCCGTTGGTTGAGGTTGTCATCATTGATGGTTATGTGTATGTTGTTTTTGTGGGCGTGAGGTGAGCAAAGAAATTAAAATTATGATAGGTTGCTGCGTTGGTTACTGCCATTTTTTCCCTATTTGTCCATTCCCTCTGGCAGCTTCTACAGACTACGCGAGAAGAGAAGAAGAAGAGACAAAGAACAAGAATTTTCAAAGCCATCAGAAATACGACGAGAATTTGTAAAGCGGGATGATAATATTCTTAATTACCAACTGCTGCTGATCCACGCCGATATTTCGGTTGGGCAATTTTTAGAAAAATTACGATGAACTAATATTTACGTAAATAATATATAGTTGAAATTTTTATAATCATTATTTTTTTGGTAACCATGGTAAGCACACAGGTACTTTTATTTACAGGTGTAGGTACACAACAATGAAACTACGAGAAACAATTCTCTTTCATGGTCCCATTAATGGGAGAAAATCCTGGGACCAAGAGAAAACAGCTGACCATTTTACGTTTTTCTTTTCTCCTAGACTAGCTTAGAAGAATCATCTTAGTTAATACATAATGTGATTAATCAATTGATTAGGTCATGAATCTTCGTCTCTACATGGAAACGCTGAGCGTGCAAAATATCCGTCCCAATTTATCGACATCACCATCATTAAAACGAACGATTCTCTCACTGAAATCACTTTAATATTACTTGTTTATAGTCGCATAAATCTGCTTACCGAGATTTATCGTTATAGGATGCTGAGGCCGCAAATTATATTCGACAGGCCCATTTTATTATTACTGCGAATTCTTATGCCTAAATTGAGTAATGTGGGTTTGTTGAGTTGACTGTTTCTATTGTAGGCCAATAGGTTTTATGATCTTTTTTTTTGCGATAGTCAGCCACTTATTATTCTTTTCATTGGCCCTTGTAGTACAAAGAGGGTCATGTTCCTGCAATAAAGACTAAAAAGACCTGATAATGATGATGTTTTTAACATGAAAGCCCTTCATGGAGAATAACTTCGGTTCTTTCTCATCAGAGCGTTTGTCCTGGGTCCCGGGGTCAACTATCACGCCAGAATATTAGTAATTGATGCTGTAACGTGATTTGGCAACATTTTATAACCTAGCCGCGTGCTTGACGTCAATCCTTTGAGGGTGGTGCCAAATCGCAGACGAATAATTGTGAAAATGGAATTAAACATTTTCCCGCGCTCGCAGTCGAACCCATGAGCCTCTAGTATTATATTGTCTTTGCTTTAGTGTAATAGACAAACCTAATAAACATAGCGCTATGGAACCATTCAAGAAAACTATTTACTTACTTTATATTATAAGTTTTTAGAATCTTGTAAGTTTTGAAGTAAATACAAGCAAAAAGAAGAGTTAAGTAAAAAATTAGTTAATGAAATGGAAATCTCTTACAATAACCATACATGACTTAACAAATTTTAGATAATATACAGATCTGTGGTTGTCACACTCATACCAAATGTTACGTAAGCATAAGAAATTAGAGAAATGAATAATCAATTATTGTTATTATTATCATAATCCCAACAATACTTAATAATAACGGAGTATCTAATTGATTCGTTCTAAAATCACTCCAATAAATTATGTGTGCATTCAATCCTCATTACGCACGTAGGCAGTGGAATCTGTGTTTGTAATCACTATGTGAGTCATACACTTCGTGGTGCAGATGTTGTTTGATCTTGAAAACAAATAATTGAATAATTCTTCTTTGTACTCGCCTACGTTGATATCAGCAATATCATGACTGGAGCGGATGTGAACTTCTATTAAACTTTGACCAACCTATGCTCATAGATATTATTATTTAGGAATTGCTAACAAAGGATTTAAATAGCAATATCTTTCAATGAAAAATAACGTTTATTTATGTGCGAGTGTATAAAAAAGCTGAATAATACATAAAGAAAAACGTTACGTTAGTTTAGGAAAAAAATCTAACTGCTCCACATTTATTTGTTTATGCATGGATGTGTAATACAACTATTCAAGTGAGAAATGAATAAGTCTTGTGTCTTAAATGCACAGATATTGATTATAGTAACAATTCATTCCTAGCCTGTAGTAAATTGTTTCAGCAACAAATAATAAATGCTTGCATGCAAATGATACAAATTGCGTATTCCAACGACTGCGAAATCTGCCTAGTACAGTGTAACCCGGGCACTACCCAGGGTGGGCGGAACCCGACTACGGCCGAGTTATTATCGTGCATAAATCCATAATGATTGCTCGTTTTGCCGCAGATAAGTGCCTGTTACAAGTGATCGGTGTAAATGAGATGCGTCACTGCGAATTAGCCCTTGTACCGGGTCTAACGCGTTGGTCGTAATGAGAGTGTTGGCCGCACATAATATCGCGTGTATCAATTTATTGTTGTAAATCATTTTAACGATAATTTATGTTGTTTTAAACTAGATAATCTGATTAAATAACATTCATTTTGTATTACTATTGACACTATGGAGTTACTGCGATTATTTTTGAGATTTGTCAGTTATTTCGATAACACATTGCAGCTGCCATCTTCATTCTGTGAAGATGGCAGCTGCTGTGACCGTAAAAGCTAAAAAATCGTATTTAATTTTGCATATCCTTCGATTTTGTCGTTCCTTTTAAGGTATATGTATTCATTTTATATCATTATCTTCTATGTTATTCTTCAACACAATTTTGATTCCATTTTCCCATCTTCTAACACGCTGAACGTAGTCTTAAGGTCTTATGGCCTTAGATTTTGTTTACCCCACAAGGAATGAAGACGTATTATGAAGTGTGTACATTACAATCTTATTCTGTTTTATCGAAGAAATAAGCGTCATGTTGACGAAGCAGCATTTATGACACGCACACTCAGCGTGGTTAGCACTACATTACTAACAATGTAGGTGGTGATTACATTCACGCAATAAGAACGCAGGCAGCGTGGCCGAGTGGTCTAAGGCGCTGGTTTTAGGCACCAGTCCGAAAGGGCGTGGGTTCGAATCCCACCGCTGTCAGATTTCTTTTTATTAGTACTTATTTTGAATATTTCTTTTTACTGATAATGGGTACTGATTATGTTTCTCTTGTTTCTCTAATACTGTTCACACCATTTTTAATTTATTTATAATAGTCATCATCATCATCATCAGGTCCTTCCAGTCTCCACTGCAGGAGCACGACCCTCTCTGTACTACCAGAGCCATATACTAGCCTGAGTAGTCAGAGGATTTGGCCCACACTCTCCACGCTGGCCAGACGGGTTGGAGAGATCTCTTTGATGTTTATAAGCTTGTTTAGCTTATGTTTCCTCAGTTGCCTTTTACGACATCCACGGGATGACTTGGAGTGGTCCTATTCTACTCTGCCGGAAACCACACGGCGAAAAATAGTAAGAAGAAATAAAATAATTGAAACTCTGCCTTCTTTACTAATACTGATACTGTTTTAATCATATTCTGATATCTATGGTTTTAATGTACTTAAAACATCCTACAGAAAATAATCATGTTTTTTTTTGTTCTTTACAGGTAATATTCTCACCACACCCGACATGAAATCCGAGGCCATTTACCAGGAAGTATTTTTGAATAACATTACATTGCATATTTTTTCGCGTTGTATTAATACATTTCCCCGGCGACCGCAACCGTACAAAACAATGCAAAAAAGATTTCGAATGGACACCAAAGGGAATTTTCCGAATACCACAGATAGGGGCCTAAGTTCCACGTGCATCTCATCATGAAAATTCCGACCTTATGTAGGGGATATAAAGTTAATTTTAGATTTGGGATTGTGGGTATGTTGAAAAAATAAGGTCCGAAATCTGTCGTTGCATTTGTCATTGGCATGCCGAGGTAGATGGGGTGACTCTGTGGGTTGTCCCTTCTAATGTTTTTGTTCCGTGCTTGTATTTCAATATTGGCTATTGTCTTGTCTATGTTAAATGATATTGTTTTATTAATGCGAAGTCATTTTTAATTACTAGGTTTGGCGCCTTTCTTTTGTTATTTTTTCATTCTTAAATTGTTGCGTGCGGTTCCGGGGTATAAACTGAACGAGTTACAAGTTACATGGCATGTTACATAATAAATTTAAAATTGCTTTTTATAATTATTTTTAATTAGTTATTACTTTCTTTATTTATTTATACTTTGTATGACTTAAAAAGCTTATAAAATACCTCTGCCTTGCCTAAAATTTTATAGCCTATGTATCTTTTTTTACGAATAATTTAAATGCGTTTGAGGTCTATCTTGGCTGATGGAAAGCAGCGATAAGGTCTAGGGTGCACGCAAACTCAAGGTAATGCCTTGAAAATTCCTAAACTGTATGTATCAGAAAACAGCGATTCGGGGAGGGAATACCATTCCTCTGCGGTTCGTACCCCATACATCATAAGTTAAGGTGGAATTAAGAAACCCGAATATATACTTACAGACATACATACGTGATATCTTAAAACATAACAATCCTTTGTAAGGAAGTCGTGTAAAAATGGAAAGTATTACATGCCTCTAGATCAAAATCACTCGCATTTCAAGTATGCAGCATTTTACATTTTCGACATTTTTAATTTACTTCCCGAACTACGAAGCATGCAAACTTTGAAACCCTTCCAACCACTCCTAAAACTCTTGGAATCAACTTTCTTTGCGTTTTTCGACCGACTGGGTTCTCAACAGCGCTTATTTCACGCCAGTTAACCCGTCAAGTGTGGATTTTAACACCGCCTTATAATGGATATGAAATTCAAATCGTAGGGTTAAGAAGAGGTTCTATGACTATTCATGGCAGTTGAAAGGAACTGTTTAAAGTTAGTTAAGTAGTATTGTGTGTTTGTTTTTGTAATGAGAGACGCTATGCCGTAAGCACGGACACGGATGTTATGATGATAAATTATACATATGATAAATATTTCGTTTGAAGGGAAAACCCATGACTCCCAACATATTCCTATGTTTCACCTCCACTTTATATTTGGGGGATTTACCTAGAAACAAATAGTTGTTAGTGTTAGAAAGAAACCTAGAAACAAACATTTGACACGTGCCTATAGGATTTTACATGCTTTCCTTTAGTTTCAACTATCTCGGGATTTGTGCATCTGTAATCAAATCTATCCAGTCGTAATCGTAGTCGTAGTCGTCGTAGTCTACAAAGAAGTCGCTGTGGCTACGTACTGACCTAAAACGATTTAGAAAAAAGGAGATATATACCTAACCATTTTGACTCGAAAAGAAAAAGAGTCTATCCAGTTATATTCTACTAACCTTCAATTGACCAGTTGAGTTGACGCAATATTGCTTGTGTAAATTGCATGATATTACAATATTATATGAATAAGCTGACTTTCTATCGTCTGAGCATGTACCGGTATGCATCCTCGGCTGAGATACAAAATTCCGGGGATTCCCAAACTAATGGTTGGCAATATTATAACTGATAGATACTTATCGTATAAAAAACATGTCTCAAAATTTATTTTAATTCAAAATATTATTATAACACAATATGTTTATAAAACCTTGTCCGATTTTTAAGAGGGCCCTTCCCCGACCGACTATCGTCAACGCGAGCATGGTCGAAAAGCTAGTTCCGTCCAGCGCAATGTCAGTTACAGAGGCAAAACGAAAAGAGCCCCTCGCCCTCGTCTCCTGCACATCTCTTTCTGCCATATGGTAAAAAGCTAGTGAGTACGCGAAGACATTGAACGAAAAATAGTGTGCGGAAATTTCATTAAACTTTTTTCAAAAAATACGTGTTTATTAGTAAGCCTTACAAGTTTATGAAAAAAATCGTTCTACATCTGGAATTTCCATTACATTTGCAAGAATTCTAAATAAATATTTTCTTTACTATTACAATTAATGAGTACATTATTAACGCCCAAAGTTCACATAAAATTTGTGCAAAATAGCGGATTTTTGGAGGCTAATACTGAAGTTGTTTCTCCAAATTTTGATTTTTCGTTTTAATAGAAACCTAGATATAGTGCAAAAGTTACCTATTAGTTGAAAATCTTCAAAGAAAGATTTGTTACACTGACATAATCACGTACGAGCGTTTGTATGAAAAGATAGACGGGTTGGCCGCCCTTAAACGGGCGACTCAACCTGTCAATATGAACAAGGTAGAAATTCAAAAACTCCGGCCAATACTTGCGTAAAAAAAGATAATTGTTTTTTTCAACATTGGTTCATATAGACAAACTAAATGTCCTTGTGGAGAAATGGACAGGTTTCGTTGACATGACTATTGTATAAACAATTACAGTATACATATACAAATTTTGGGGAGACAAATGTTGCTTTGGAATAAATATAATTTACCCTAGTTGATGTAGATTAACTTTGATTAAATGTATACTTAGGTAATATAAATCAACAAAGTAAAGTATGCAGTTTCTAATATGCAGTTCAATTTAAAAGTCGAGTACAAAAACCAATTCTGAGAATAAATCGTACCGCAATCTACAAAACTGCACTGGAATAAACAAAGCGAAATATAAATAAGTCTCCCCTCACCCCTTCCACATCAATTCAAAACATTTATTCAATTTCCTCGAAGCGTGTGAATCTCAAACGCGAAAGCGTTGTTAATAACGTTTACTCAACTAATCTTAGCCAGTTTACGAGTATGGTTAGCGCATACATTTACACGCTTAAACAGTCGTAAACAAAAGAAAGGTGAGTCTCACGGTATAAAAACTATGGTCCTTAGTATGCAGTGTGTGCGAGTAGGACTTTAACAGACCGGCCACTTCTCTAAGTGGCCGGTCTGTCAAAGTATTGTGGTGTGGTGACCGACGATTTTGTCGCTATTCGGAAGCTCGATAAATGTGTAGTATAATCTACACTAGAAGCCTATTATAGCAGCTTAATGCCTAAATCTGACTCAGTAACTGAACACGTACTTACTATTAAGACATTAAATCTAGTTCGTAACACAGATATGTATATAACCTCTTATTCTAGTGCGCATGTAAATAAAAAAGAGAAGAAACAATATATCAAAATTTCGAAATAGTATTTAAATATCAATACAAAAAATAGGTACTGCTAGTCTCTATTTTCGGAAAGAACAGTAATATGTATTAAATGCAACATTGTTTCGGTCTGAGCAACAGTCGCTAGAGTAAAAGTAGCACGTTTGCGGTGTACATTTAGTTAGACTACTGCATTCCATTAATTAAAGTTTAAGGCGAGATTAGGCGACTTAGTATTCCAACTTGGTCCACTTTAGAGTGGCTATTATTGGAGCAAGGACCTTACTACGGCCCTCACATGAGTAGATTACCTAAATAACCACATTTCCTGCCATATGCAACTCTGGAGAACATTGAAAATATGCAAGTACTTTCACGAACTCTTAACAATCCAAGTTTTACTGCCAACTTGAATTATTATTACAATTTTGTTACCTATGTGTTACTTAATTGTTTGTATTTATAATCATTAGTTTTCGAATATAAATAGAATATGTTTTGTTTATTTAGTGTATGTATTCATGTTTATTAATTATGAAGGTAGGCATTTTTTGTAAATAATTTTATTTTACCCCTATATCAACCTTTCTGATCAACTTAGAGGTTCGACTATTCGAGAATGCTGTTTAGCATTACTTACTACATTTTATGTACATATGTTCAATAAAGCGTAAAAAAATAAATACCTTTATATTTGGATATAATAGAAGCAATAAAACAAATTATAATCTGTATTGCCCAAAAATCATGGCTGTTGAAAGATTTGTTTTCCTGTTTTCCATTATTGTTGTCTGAACTTTTAACCGGGACAAAATGTTCCGGTGAATTTTGCTTACAATGGTCCGGATGTAGGATGTACCCTTATCCAACCTTTATCACGACTGTCAACGATGAGGACCGATGACGAGGAAGAGGTTTTCGCTGTACGACTAATAGTTTAAACTGCTTACAAATAAGAGTGTTTAGGAAAATTAGCCCGGAGCGATTTTACCTTTTAGTGTTGATTGTGGGTATGTGGCCCAAGATGCGTGGGTAAAATTTATTCAGAGACAGTGTTAAAAGCCTTTGTCTTACGGATAGTGTTAAAAAAGTAAAATAATATTGAACCTGCGAAGTAAAAGACGAGTTATGTTACAAAACAAATACTCGTAAAATATAAAAAATGTAATATATACATTATATTACATTTTTTTATATTTTACGAGTATTTGTTTTGTAACTTGACTTGATCTTTTGATGATAGGCTATGATAGTCTTAATTCTATGTCAGTAATGCCTTTTTGGCGATATTCTTTTTCCCCTGATATTATATTCTATCGTTTTTTAATTTTTAGGGTTCCGTAGTAAATAAGGAACCCTTATAGTTTCGCCATGTCTGTGTGTCTGTCTGTCTGCCCGTCCGCGGTTTTACTCAGAGACTATAGGTACTAGAAAGCTGTAATTTGGTATGGGTATGTATATTAATCATGCCAAAAAAGTGGTTGACAAAATCTTGAAAAAGAATTTTTTTTAGGGTAGCTCCCATACAAGTAAATTGGGGGAGTAATTTTTTTTTCTCCATTAACCCATCATGTGGGGTTCCGTTAAATAGGTCTTTGAAAAATATTGTGAAGTTGAAAACACCATTTTTCAGAAAATGTAAAATTTCATACAATTTTCATTGTTAGATGTTTTTGGTCGTTAAACTGTCAGGTGTGAGTGTGAACAGTGCGAACTCAAAGTTGTCATTCGCAACTACAGAACCCTACACTGCGCGTGGCCCGACACGCAATTGGCCGGTTTTTTTTTATTTATTTAAATTTTTACCTGAAGTATAAAAGTGCGGTGACTGAAAAATTTAAAAGTAATAGATAAGTTTGGTATGGCCATTGAGGGGCGTAAGTCATGTAATAAAGAGTTTCGAGAAGTAAAGTAAGAGGTAAATGATGTGTGTACAATCGCCGATGACTGGCGGTCATTGCGACGATTCACTCACTAACTATACATTGCTGCGTTGGATAGAAAATTCACAAGAGCTTTTATGAGTTAAACAGCTATGCGCAATGAATCGTCGCGATGACACCGATCATCGGCTATTGTGTAGAGGTGGCATAAGAGAGGACAAAGATAGGAATGCGCGTAACAAAGAATATGCCCAGCGATAGAGTGAAAAGGAAGAAATTGACATGCTGTAATAAATATTGGGGTGTGGTAAAAAAGAAGAGTTTTACCAAAAAAGAGAAAATTATTAGTACCGATTGTTTGACATTGGAAAAACTGAGTAAATAAAAATAAATTTCGCATCTGTTGGCATAGAGTCGAAATTTATTTTTGCGGTAAACATAATGAGCCGAATCAAGAAGATTTATTATTGGTTTCGCCATCATAAAGGATCAAATACAAAATAACTGTATATATACCTAGAATTTCTTCTTTACCTAAATAGTTTTAATATGTTGTAAATATTTATAACTCCTATACATAAAGTACATTTAACTTGTGTTACATAGCCGTTACAAAATGTTATCTAAAGCGTAGCGTGCCTTCAGTTAGCTAAGGAAATGCATCTCATTAAGTGTTGTGTAGGGCCCTGGGCCTAGCCCGATTCGGGCAGAGGGACGTTGTCATTCGGCGCCCCTTTTTAAAATACCTTCTACATTGCACAAATACTGTTTAACGTATAAGAGAAGAGACATAGGTACTTTAAAAGATATACCCACAAAAAAAGACATTTATTGCCATACTTTAGGTACACTTCCATTAAGTACCTATATGTAGGCAAAGGAATGCCTGCATGTATAACTTAATGTAAATAGACGTTAGTTAGGAGCAGTGCTTTCGCCCCTACAGATTTTAATCTATAGTAGTTTGTGCTCCCGTATACAATGTAGTTTTACATTATGTTTAATAAAAACATATGTTAGACAAGCAACTCATTATACCTAGGTATATCTCGCTCGACCCAATTTGTGCGCAGATCATACCAGCCCTTTAAAGAACCTTTAAAAGTCTGAGGATAAGTAGCTCGCACGCTCTTTATTTTTATTTTTACACTACTTTATGTTGTATTTTGGCGCCCCTTGTTATCTTCATTTCTTCATCATCTACAAGTATTATATAACTTAAAAGTAGGCTCCAAGACCTGTTTATTAATTGTAAACATAATTTACCTAAATAAATAATGTTATTTTTAAACTATTTAATATTTTATGCTGTATTTTGGCGCCCCCTGCCATCATGAGGTCCTGGACAACTGCTCCCCTAGTTCTACCACAGGCCCGGCACTGGTTCTCTATATATAGCCGCCTGTTCGTCCGTCGGTCACGTCCATGCCACATTAATACTTGTAACTAAGAACAAATGCGATTCTTAAGGTTATGGGTACACCTTGGAACTCGTTTCGTAATTCTAAGAAACGAAACGTTTTTCAAATGCTGGTATTAATCAGACCAGCGGCACAGGTTTGAAGCTCATAAATGCTAAGTTAAATCGATTTTTCGCGCTATAGGTGTAACGCATTTTGCTAGAGCCCTTTATCATGTAGAATCAATGCAAGTAATTAACGCCAAAGCAAATCTAGCCCTTTATTATCACTTAACGCTCATCATTATTTCGTGTAGGTGACACGGTCAGTCGACCATGCACACCCTGGTGTCAGAGTTCTTCGGAACCGCCTCTCGCCCTCTGACATGGATCCTTTAACGACTACCAGATGGCAGCCGGCACCACCGGCCTAACGTGCCTTCCGAAGCACGGAATCATCTTTCTTATCAGACAATCAGGTGATTCATGCCTGCAATGTCTTAGCCAAACTGGAAACAACTTAATAAAGTATGCTTCCCGTGGGAATCGAACCCACGACCCCCGGGTCAACAAGGCAAACGCCTTAACCACTGGATGACGAAGGCAGTTAACGCTTAAAAAATGTAACCAATTTGTATGAAATTTGGTGATAAAAAGTGGCCATCAAACTGGCCAGGGGAAGGACACAGGACATTTTTCATATCAGATAAAGACTGTTACCAAAGGATAAACATTCACGAGAATGAATCGCGGGCAACAGTTAGTATCACAAATAAAAAAAGTTAAGTACTTGATGAGCACAGAATTAAAATGGTAGTTGAATATACGCCTATGATTAGATTAAAACCGTAAACCTTAAACGCATGCAAAGCAAGAGAACGTAAGCATGCTTATAAACGCTATCTGGCATTGTAAACAGTTGGTCTCATTAATAATAATTAAGTCAGCCGCTATAAAATAAAAGTATCGTGTGAACAAAATCACGGGTAGTATTAACAGATGTCTGAATTGGGCCTCCGAGGCCTCCGACACGTGGTCTGGTCGCTCATGTGTGGTTGTTTATTGTGACAAGGCCAACTTTATTCTGTAGTTTCGCATGCCTTATGAAGTCATGGTTACTTTGTTTTTCTTTTCTTAACATATGCACACATAGGAAACCTAAACAAGTTGCCATATTAAAAAAATAATTACCCATTGACTATTAGAAGTTCATTTTTATGTCCTTTATGCATAGCAACTAAAATATCTCAATAGGTACTGTAGTAGAGTGGTTTGTTTAGGATATTTGGAACGCATCAAAAGCGTTTTAAATACCTATCCTAGACAAACCTCTCTGCTACAGTACTTTAGTTTTAGATAATTTTATAGAATTTCACAGAAAATCGACGTTTGAGTAGTAGCTTTACCGCTACTATGCTTCGTTCGGTGAGTGAGAGAGCCGGAGGCCCATCTCCCTCTCCCAACGCTCCTGTGACACCTCTGGTGTTGCAGTTGTCCATGGGCAGCGGTGATCACTTCCCATCAGGTGACCCACTTGCTCGTTTGCCGTCCTATGACATAAAAAAAAAGTGAACAATAATGAACATTAACAAATTACGTCTTCCGACAATTAAACTGAATGACCTTCAATTACGTAGCTTTGTAAAAAAGCAATTATAGAGTTAAATGTTTCGTAACAAACCCATACAATAACTCTTACACAAAGTGTAGATGTCTTTATTTAACTTTAATTACCAAAATTTCACAATTGTGTTCATTTGGCCAATCCATCTTAGTTTTTGTTGGATACTTTGTTGCTTTAAAACTGAACCAAACAGCAAGTATTTAAATGTTTATTTATAGTATTTTATCTAGGAATCAGGAACACTAAAATTATATAAAATCGTTGGAAAAGGATGAAAATGGAAAATATTTAGGAAAAAGTAAACATCTTCGCTTTTCTTTTTTCTTAAGATTTGTGTTCTCTTCGGTTCCGAGATATATTGCCAGTGAGTTTAAAATTTACCTATATAATTGGCATCTCAGCGCAAATTATATTAATAAGTATATTTATAAATACTTGAGAATAAAAAATGCCATTTATGAAACACAAAAAATATAAACTATTTTTAGTACAATATTTGACTTAATTCCATAGAGAACGCACACATGTCGGAGGGAGTAAAGCAACCTTTTAATATTCCAATCGTTTTCGTAGAAAAAAGCTTTGTACTCTCTCACTACAAACGATTTCATCTGTCTTTGCTCACATTACCGTTTCCCTCGGAAACAGGAATGCAGAGTTCGGATGTCGTAAAAACAATATACATTATTATAATTAGTCGGGATGACACGTGTTTCCTTAGTCTAAATACTTGTGTTTTTCTGCCGGATTCCACGTGCGGAAGCGAGCCACCGCAGCTCTTTAGCTAAATAAAGATTTTAAAGATGTCGCACTCTACTTTCATGTCAAATGCTTTATCAAACTGTTATAGAAACCAAGATCTAAAAAGTTTGTTAAGTGAGGCCGCATGAAAAAACTTATATTTGTTACACAGTATAAGAAAAAAAATTCTTATTACAGGCAAAATTACGTAAGACGAGCTCCGTGGCGCAGCGGTCAACACGCCTGCCTGCGACACGGAAGGTCCCGGGTTCGATCCCCGGTCAGGTCAAGATGAAAAATGAACTTTTTCAGATTGTCTTGGATGTTTATCTATATAAGTATTTATTATAAAATATAGTATCGTTGACTTAGCATTCCATAACACAAGTCTCGAACTTTCTTTGGGGCTAACTCAATCTGTGTGATTTGTCCGTATATATATATATATAAATTTAGAACGACACTTAGTTTCACACGATAATTAAAATATTTTCCAGATGGCGCAGGGAAGACGACTTTTTAGATATTCTTTACGAAAAACATTTTGTTCTCCTAATACGCTTAATTGTAGACTGCCTACCGCCGCACCAAAACGGTGCTAGTTTTTTATATTGCTTTTGGATAATTAAACAACAATTAGCAAACAGTTGGCAAATGTTTTTGAAATTGCAGCCTCGATGTTGTAATGTTTTGTTCGGCGTGCTGTTTGATGTCACTGTTGAGATGTGCATCAGATGCCAAGGATATTTTGATATTTCACTTTAGGCTCCTCAGTACTATATTTTATTTCATTCGATTGTTAAAGTAAAGTTCAAAGTTGTAAAAATTAAGGAATATGATATGGGAATCATTGCACTAGCCCTAGTTAGTGGTAGACTACACTAGCGTGCTACTGTACCAATTCGGGTAACTCTACCAGTTTTGGTATATTCGAATTTTGTTGGTAGAGTTAGAATACCGCGGCCATCACTAGTACTTGATTTTAAGTCGTCTAAGCGTATGCATGGGTAGAGTAAACAAATATTGGTAGAGTGCACGGAAGAGTAAAGTGAAGGCAGTGGTGGGGAAGACAAGTGGTAGAGTAGCTTGCGCACGTTGCTAGTTACTCTTTACACCTACTCTATTTTCTAGTATTTTACCGATGCTGTTTACATCGGTGTAGTTAGTACTCTACAAGTGTACCAAAGGCTTTAAAGCATAGATTTAAAAAAAAAATTAACAAAAATTTGCAAACGAATCCCTAAATCGAAAAGTGGTGTTCCCAACCTCACAATATTTTTTAAAGACATATTTAACGATACCCCACACGATGGGTAAGTAGAGAAAAAAAATACTCCCATACTTTACTTGTATGGGAGCTATCCTAAAAAAAAATTTTATCAAGATTTTTTTTCATAATTCTATACTTTAAAGATTATAGTCACGGCGAGTAACTCAATAGTTTGGTCATTTTTCCGTAACTATACCTTAGAGCTTTATTATATAATTCCAAAATATCACAATCAAACACTTTTCAATCAAACACAGTAAATAGATAAGCACACCCAAACGGAACATGTTAATTTTCCCGCCCATTTCGAATGAATATTATTGGACACTGCATAATTTTAATTGACGCGCCATTAAAGCAGGGGTGTAGTCGCACATGCTATAGCCATGTTTCATTACAGATAGGGTTGCCAGTCATAAAATTGAAAAGCCGCCGGACAGACCAGCCATTAAGGTGACCATTTAGTTGTTTAAGCCGAACAATCCGCCTCGTGTGTATTTTGTATGAAAATACGCACTGTGTGAACTCACTTCACCTTAAAAGTCGCCTGGACGCGCATGTTTCCATACAAACGGAAAAAGGGAATTGTGGCAATATTTGATAATTTTGGAGTAAAATCAAGTATTTAATCAATTAATCTCATTATAATCTACGTACGTTCCTATACAGTTTGGTTAAATTATCAATAGTTTAAATACGCCTCTCAAGATTTCCATACGAATTTGAAAAGGCTTGTAATTTTCAAACCATTTGTATTTTAACCAAGCTGTATAGGAACGTACGTAGATTATAATGAGATTAATTGATTAAATGCTTATTTTACTCCAAAATTATCAAATATTGCCACAATTCCCTTTTTCCGTTTGTATAGAGACATGTGCGTCCAGGCGACTCAAAAGGCGACTATTTGGTTATAACCAAATAGTCGCCTTTTGAGTCGCCTCTGAATATAGGCCAAAAAACCTTAAAAAGCGATCCCGGTGCCTTTCGTCAAACATGCTGGGGTGTAAACTACTACGCCACAACAACGCCCTCCTCTTAGTAATTTTAACACGAAACTGTAAATAAAAGATAAATTAGGCTTTTTATTATTTTCCATATAATTTAAAAAATATATCAATTTTAAAAGCCACGTCTATCTCCGTTTTATTTAGTCGGACACGTAGCAAAAATGTCTGATAGTGTCCAGAATTATCCTGACGCTTGGCAACCCTGATTACACGGTAGCGGTCTCCCCGAATTGATCAGCCCCTATCAATTGAGCGTTAAATGTGTAAATAAAATTGGGTATAAAAGCCGCCGTGGCCATAGGGCTTCCATAAACATTCTGTGAATTGAATGCTACCGGTATGTCATTCGTTGTTACAAATAAATTATAGTTTAGAAGACTAAAATTCGTAGGTGAAGGGAATAGAAGAAGAGAAAGAAGTAGGAGGAAGAAAGAGTAGTAGAGTAGGTGGTGGTGGGTTATGTTTAAAAGCTTAGGGCTTTCATAAACATGTGTGAGTTGAAAGCTACCGGTATGTCACAAATGGAGTTTAATTAAGAAGACTGTAATTCGTAGGTGAAGAGAAAAGAAGAAGAGAAAGAAAGTTAGAAGTAGGAGGAAGAAAGATCGAATGTTGGGTTTTGTTCAAGAATAAAGCTTTAGAGAATGTTCTTTTAAGAAAATATTAAAATTTAGTACTGCCTACGTAGAAAAGAAAATTTGTTCTGGGCTCACTCTGGAAAAATAATTTTAAATAAATAAATATGTACGGACAAATCACACAGATTGAGCTAGCCCCAAAGGAAGTTCGAGACTTGTGTTATGGGATACTAAACTCAACGATACTATATTTTATAATACATACTTATATAGATAAGCATCCAAGACCCAGGTCAATCTGAAAAGATCATTTTCCATCTTGACCTGACTGGGGATCGAACCCGGGACCATCCGTGTCGCAGGCAGGCGTGTTGACCGCTGCGCCACGGAGCTCGTCCAATTAATTTGATGACTTTTCTTTTATGACTTTTCTTAAACAATTGATTTTGAAAAAGGCGGATATGTAAAAAGACGATGGCATTCACACTACGATTAAACATCAGTATGTCAGAGAAAGTTATATAATTAGAAATTATAAAGACAATTACAAACATAGGTAACCACAATTACTAATATTGCACGGGTATTGCGTGCAATCTGTGTGTTATCTAAATGCTAATTCGCGGAATTGAAACCAATTTAACTCGGGCATGACGCAGTATTACCTGGTTACCAGGATTCCCACGGGTCATACAGCTTAATAGCCGACACTAACTGCGATTACCAATAATAAAAGCTGCAAAGTACCAGTCTAATGTTGTACAGATATAACACACAACAACATTAGACTAACTAAAATAACAGCAAAAAAATCGCGTTTGATGCATGCGGGCCCCCCTTAAATTTTCTGTTGTTAGCTATAACGGCAACAGAAATGCATCATTTGCGAAAATTTCAACTGTCTAGCTATCACGATTTATGAGGTATACCTCCAGGCCTGGTGCAGACGGACCGGATGCAGACATTGAAGTCTCAGTACCCTAAAATTCAGAACTTGGTTCTTTACATTTGGATCGATGATTAATGTAAAGTTATAGATGCAATCATTCATACTAATCGTTCGTTTCTTTATATCTTTCATGATGAACAGAACATAGGCCAATAATTCTTATGGGTCTCATTTTGGTTTTGACTGTGAGATTTGTCCGTATATATTTAAAGTATTATATGGGGTCTTCCATAGGGAACCATAGGGTCACTTTAACTATTGTCGCAGGAACAAAAGCAGTCAGCATATACGTTGTATGATCGATGAAAATTGGAAAGTTTTACAAAAGTTGTCTATTGTTAAATTTACAGAGTTAAGTTGTCTAAACAGTATTTTTTTACGTGCATGTAGTATGTAATGCCATATACACATTTAAAAAAATATATATTGAAGTTATGATGGAAAAAGAACTGACATAATAATATATACACACATGAACCATGTAAACATTTTGGTAATCATGTAAAAATATGTTTCATCAATGAACGTTTTCAACCCGTCTCACGCGGCTGTAATTAGGATGTCGTTGAACCCTATGCAAATTCGGCACATACATGTGACCACACGGTGCTTCGTATGTTAATGCAACCTCTTCCTGCCCGCCAATTATTTTGGGCCTCTGTGACTCTGTCCCAGGAAAATAAATATAGGTATAAAGATCCTTTATTACTGAAATATTTTTGGCAGCTTCGTCTTCTCAGCCACAAGAAGCCCACTGCTGGACAAGGGTTTCCTCCAAGGATTTTCATCACTGAGGGGTTTTGCCATGCTCGCCACGCTTGGCAGACGGGTTGACGCACTTTGTTTGGCTTATCTCGGTTTCGACGCGGCTGCCCATCGAAACCGTTTTTCAAGCGAGGGAAGGGTAGGAGTTTGTTGGACTAGGGGAACAGGATAAAATTATTTTAGATGCTATATGCTCGGATGGATTGAGGATGAGAAAGTAGCAGCTTGGGAGGCCGGGCGTGCGTATCCGATGCCACACCAGGCAACCGCTGTACAGGCAGTTGAGGATAACACCCATGACCGTATACCTCTATCTATCGCCTTTTGCTTTATTAGCCATCATCCCTTCGATGATTCGGAAGAGAAGCAGCTCGTACATTCTCCACTTTTACTTTTTTTTCAGACCATTAGAGAAAAGTAGAAGTGTTTTTAACGCACAGTTCGCTAAAACAAATACATATAATGATATTGTACCTATATGATCGATTTTCTTTTACTTGACGAGATTACGATGAAATTGCATTCTAATGCAATTTCATCATAATTTCGACATCGATGACGTTTAAGATTCTTGTTTAACAAGATTTATTATAGTTACCATTTTTTCTTAGACAACTATTAAGTGTCC
Organism: Rhodophaea formosa; assembly: GCA_963082605.1. NCBI lineage: Eukaryota > Metazoa > Arthropoda > Insecta > Lepidoptera > Pyralidae > Rhodophaea > Rhodophaea formosa. The sequence goes on along the minus strand of OY720213.1, from coordinate 5,922,788 downwards.
GTTATTTGGTTCATTGTCTATCTAAACTGCTTATAAAAAAGTAAAACAAAACGATAAAATTTGGTGCCGATGTGTCTGCTAAGGCATTTGACTGTGCAAGTATAATCTTCTTCGTATATCTAAAATACTACATTATCTGTATGATCGATTGAGGACATAGATAGTTTATCTGTGAAAATAATATTGATAAAATATGTAGCTGTATTTGGGCGACATGCTAACAAGTACTTGAGTAAGAAGAAAGTTTTGTAAAGTAATTTTGAAAAAGTTAGTAAAACCTTATGAAATGTTACAATTGACATTTTAAATACATTATTTAATTTTAAACATGACCATGAAAATATGTTTCTACCTTTACATTCCTAGGTCCATGCCTTTACCTTAAATTCTGGTACCAACGCTAATAAATATATGTTTGTTGACTAGAGTTTGTTCGCACTAATATGCAATGTATAATAGAATAAATATTAAAAAATAATAGTGTGACCCAGTGGCTATCATGCTAAGTTGTCACACCGGTGGTCTCAGGTTTAATCCCCGGTCTGATCAGGATTGAAAATGATCTGGGTCTTGGATGTTTGTCTATTTATGATTTGTTAAAAAATATACTATCGTTGAGTTAACTAGTACCCCATAACATCTCTCGAAATCACTTTGGGCTCAGTTCAATCGTGTGTGATTTGTCCGTAAGTATTTTAATATTTTATTCAATAATTGAGAAAACAAACGACCTATCTTGATGATTTATTCACTTGTTAAAGTAGTTTTACTTATTTTCTTCAATACATTAATTACAAGTGTACAAGGCTAAATAAGTCCGGTTCAGTATAATATCTTATAGCACGATAAAAATCTTAATTAAGTGGTTAATTCGTCAGAGTAAATTATCGACAAAAATAAATAAACAAGAAAGTCATTAATCTTCTGCTAATTGACAGAAATAGCAAATAAATTACGTGATAGTAGACGAACCACAGGTCTGTAATTTAGGCTAGATGGCTTTTGTGTGTCTAGAATCCGTTTTACTCATACTGCTATGATGTTCATCATCATTATCATCAGGTCGTAGCCATAGCAGTCAGAGCAGTCAAAGAATTTGGCCTGCACTTTCCACGCTGGTTACAGGGTTATGATGCTCACAAATTGACATTAAAATACTATCAGACTACTAATATGTGTCTAAGCTGTATTTTACAGAAAAATGTCTGTCTTTTTATGGTAGTATCTTAATTGCATGTAATGTAATCAATGTTTTTGATTGAGGTTTCATTGGGATGGAAACCTGTATGTTTTTTTTTGTACTTCAATACTAAGAAAAATAAGTAAGGCCTTTTGTTTCTTTTACAAGGTCTTATATTATGAATTTATTTTTCATTAGGGCGCGCGAAACGCGAAACTAGCGCTACCCTGTTATTTTTAATTTACTCCTAAATCAGACCAAATTTCAAAATCTAATATCTAACTGCAGTAGTAAATTACTTGTAGTATTTGCGGTATTCCTTTCATTCATTTTCGTTTAATAAATTGAGAGAAAAACCGGCTACAGCCACAAGAGGCCTTTCGTTTTCAGAAATTTCAAATATAGAATGAAATAGGAGCACTCAAAGTAAGAGAAATAATCAAGCTTGAGACGCGCTTGAAAGGTTTTAGGAGTATCTAGCCTTTATACTAATCTGTGGTTTGAACCCAATGGTATCTTAATGGGGTTTACGACATTAAAAAGGTACCTAGGAATAAGAAAGCTATTAGGCTAGCTCTAGTCTCAGTTTAATTCGGGTTTGGCAAATGAATGTAGATTAAGTATTATCTTCCAATTTATAATTGGGCGATAAACTCTGTTGTAATTGTGTTAATTTTGGATTGTTGACTATAGATATCTGAGTTTCAAGACCTCATACTTTGTTTTTTAGCAAAAAAACTACTTTTAGAATTCTATAACATAAGAAGTACTTAAATAAAATACAAGTATGTGTGTAATACCATTCAATTTTTTTTTTGAAACTTTTAAATTCTCACTTTAATTCAATTTCAAGATAGATATATTATATATTGAGGGAAAGATACGGATTAAATGTAATGGGATGCTACTAGCTGGGATGAATTGGGGATAAGACAGTAGCAGCTCGGGAGGCCGGGCGTGCGTATCCGATGCCATAACTGCACAGGCAGTTGAGGATGACACACCTGACGTAATATTCTGTATAACGGCTACTAAAATAGTGGAAACAATAACAAATAAATAAAACAAATAGGAGGCAGATTACTATAAAAACGCTTTTGAAATGTGTTAAACATCGTTTTAGACAAACAAAGTCTTAAGAAATCCGAGCCCTTTATTCCTCGCTTTTGTTTCGATACATTTCAGTAATGTGACACCGTCTCCGCGTTTCCGTGGTTAATTACTGAGCTTCTCAACTAGCGCCGAAAGTAGGGTGACACAATCTTAGAAAGATTCATCAACAATCAATTTATGTATGTATCTTTGTTATGCTTTTATTCCTCGCCGATGTTTCGATACATTTCGGCAATGTAACACCGTCTCAGCGTTTTCGTGGCTAATTGCCAAGCTTCCCAACTAGCGCCGAAAGTAGGGTGACACGATCTTAGCAAGATTCATCAACAATCAATTTATGTAAGTTTGTATCTTTGTTATGCTTTTATTCCTCGCCTTTGTTTCAATACCTTTCGGTAATGTGACACCGTCTCCGCGTTTCCGTGGCTAATTGCCGAGCTTCCCAACTAGCGCCGAAAGTAGGGTGACACAATCTTAGAAAGATTCATTAACAATCAATTTATGTAGTTTTGTTTCTTTGTTATGTTATTACTAGCTGTTACTTGCGGCTTCACCCGAGTAATATATAGCCTATATCCTTCTCAGTACCCTAAATAGTGTGTATGCAAAATTTCCTGATGATCGGTTCAGTAGATAGGGCGTGAAAGCGTAACAAACAAACAAACAAACTCACTTTCGCATTTATAATATTAGTAAGGATAGGATTAGGATTGTTAAAAATACTTTACATATCGGTAGACCCTTGAAGGGATCTCGTTCAGTAAAATGTCAGTAGTTTTGTTTCTTTGTTATTTCTTTATTACAAATATGTACTTGGCACAAAAAAAAACATCAACATTGAATAATACTATTAATATTTGATGTATACCAAGTTAGCTGTAGGCTGTACGTGAATAGCCCTTAATAAAATTTCACATATTAATAATGTTATAAACTTGCGTTAGTTTTAATCAAAAAATAAGTTTTCTTTACATCACGGATGTCCCTTGAAGGGATCTCATCCAGTTAAATACTACTTACTTGCAATCTTATTGATTACTAAGTAATACAATACATATCATAACAAGAACACAACATAAAATAAATAAACTCACCCTTATCTCATTTAACGCTAAAATGAATAAGGTTTTAATATGAAATATTAAATGAAGCTCCAAACTGGTAATATGACACCATCCTCGTTCATTCACATATGTATTTTTAGTTTAAGTGAGGTAGGTATGTAGAAAAGTTAGTATATTTAACACAAAACTCGCTTAATATGTAAGTAAAAATTGCATTCAAACGAACTTCATTAAAAATCGTAGTTTTAATCGCTGTTTTTTCGTGGTCCCATGTTTGGATTTTTTTACATAATTAAGCGTTAATAAAGCCTTACGCCTTATATACTTAAGCCGTGTGGTTCCTGGAAGAGAAGAATAGGATTACTCTAAGTCTTCCCGTGGATGTAGTAGAAGGCGAATTAGGAAACTCAAGCTAAAGAAAGCTTATAGATTATTATCAAACAGACCTTTCCAACTCGTCTGGCCAGCGTGGAGATTGTAGACAAAATCCTCTGACTGTTCTGGCTAATATATGGCTCTGGTAGTACAGAGAGGGTCATGCCCTAGCAGTGGAATTGAATCCTCTTTTCTTATTACTTCTCTTGTTTAAAACGCTATATGAAATCTCATCCAATCATCTACCGGTAGAAAGTTATTGATGACCAGTTAAACGTGAGTGAGCATAAGTAGTACTTATTCTTATTTATTACTTCACACTGAATGAATCCCTTAATTCACGTATCATAAAGGAGATTTTACTGATCATTCTCGGGGTATGCATATGTTAATATATGATATTATTTTCCATTCATTAACAATTTTCTTTAGACAACTACTTAATGTCTGCTTTCTAGTATTTTAGTTTTATTTTGTTTCTATTAGGCTTTTTGCGAATAAAAATGTACTGAAATTAATCCTAACGTCACTTAGCAATTTTATGAATGAAACTTGTCATTATGGAGGCTGATTTCGCACATTATTATAATAAAATGATACATATCAAAAGTCGTTTGCACGTTTTTCAGACTTTGCAGTAAGCTTTCAGTCTTACTTAGAGCCTCTTAAAAAAGCTCAAGGTCGCTTAAAGGGCTGTGGAGAGGGCTATACTCGGTGTTTCTCTCCGGGACTAAATTAGAAATGAGGAAATCTTAATGGATAAGGATTAAAATGGCAGTAGGCCAGTCAATGTAGAGAAAAGCATCCCTATTACATTGAAACAGGGCAGATGTCTTAATATGGATTTATTACATCGCACTTAAATCATCATCATCATCAGGTCTTTTTTAGTCTCCACTGCTGGAGCACGACCCTCTCTGACCCTGGTGGTCAGAGAGGGTATATATTAGTCAGAGCAATCAGAGGATTTCCCCTCAAATAAAAAAGTATATTTTCGACAAAATGAAAAAAGTATGTCCTTACTGTTAACTTTAGGTAAATATGCATCCGACTATCCGCTCTCTACTTATAAGAATCTAAGTAAAAAATAATAAAATACGGTGTCACGATTCTTACACTCCCAAAACAGAACTTTTTTGTGTAGATTTTTAATGATATCTCGTTAATTAAATAAAATCATAATCAGTAAATAGTCGTAACTCAACTGTAGATCCCTTGTGTGAGGTCCGCGTGGACACCCACGGACAGCTATAACTTCTGTCGTTCTCAAAAGCACGGATAAGATAAAAGATGCCACTTTCGATACTGATTATCGTAAATTTTTATGCGAAAAATAATTATTATTTTACAAAAATCGCTCCCCAATTACTACCAATTAATTTTTAAAGGCAAATTTGAGTTAAAACCAACTTCCATCAAGAATCAGTTGTTCGATAATACCGAATTGAGCATTGTTCGCATTTCGCATATAGATATTTTTTTAATCTAATGTAGTTTCGTCAATAACGACTATGTCAACTCGAAAAATATAATCTTGCCTAATTATTTTAACCATACGCACACACACTGTTACTTGAGAAAACCAAAAGGGCCATTATTCGAATAGTCAAATAAGCGTACATTTAAAAAAAATTAAGTGATAGAGAGTGCTGAACGATAAACATATCATAGCAACAAATAAACTCACTTAAAAAGATAAAGTAATCTTTACACTTGTAAGTATCAAGAATGTATAAAATAAATATAATTACTGTAGGTAGGGTTTTAAACGTTAATGTAAACACGCCTAAAAAAAGATTTTTAAATTTCGCGAAATAATGTATGACATTAGCACTGAGTATTTAATTAAATAAACGCACAAATCAACATCACCAGCTAGGCAAAGACGGGTAATATCGGGGATAATATATCACGTTATCGAAAAAAAATAGTGATATGTAACAGATAATGAAAAAAATGTACTTATTACAAATTTTCTTGCAACTTATTCGATTTCAGGGCCGATTTCAATCTAATGAGAAAAAAATCATGTAACATGTAACACATGATTTTTTCTGGAAATCTCAGTCTCAAAAATTTAAAAGAAATTGTATTTTTGTTAAAACCGAGAAAACTCTTGTGTATTTATTTGTTGATTTCTCAGGCGTCCATAGGCTACTGTAATCGTTTTCTATCAGATGGGCCGTATGCCTGTTGTGTACTCAGTAGTGTAAACAAGACGATCAGTAACAAACTGCTATAGATAACTAAGTAGCTATAGCTTATAGCGAAAAGTAAAATCAACATAACAACAACATAGGAAGCATTCAGATCAGAGATGTGTGGGCCATGACAAGCGGGCCACGGCGTGGGCTGTAAGCCGGTGAAATACGCGGCTGACACGGCACACGAGACCTTTCTACCGAACCTAATTTGCTTCTTAAATATTTTTTTCCTTATTCCCAAGAGCAACAACGCTGACTTTAATTTTCTCCAAAGATAAAATTCTATGAAACCTTGAACATTAATCAAAACGATATCAACGAACGCACGAAACTGAAATAAAAGCCTTATCTATTTTATGCCCCGGAATTTAAATTCGCATTCAATGGAAATCCCAAAGTTTGCGAGTCGGCAATCTTTTTTGTTTCTTCGCAAATTTCTCAACGTTCCAATTGATCCCTTGAGACCCGTAAGTACAATGACCGCAGATACCGGTTTTTATTAGCTAATTATTGGTTCTCGCCAAGGGATCCCTAATTACGAAACTCAACACTTAAAATTTGAGTTCGGCTTAAATTATCGCCATTCGAATCCCAAATAGCTTTCAAATTGTCCAGAAACATTACCGAAACAGTGTAAACATTCGAGTTTATATTCACCAAAAGTTTATGACTTTCAAACTTAGGAAACTAATTAAAAGTCTGTTCCGTGGAGCCCACGCAAATGCGTAACATAAACCAACAAGTCTCTATAAATTCATTTTGGTAATCATAACAATAAAAGCAAAACCATGAGTTGCCAGGCGACCTTGTAATACGACCTTCCCAGAACTGGCCCCAAATAAGACTAAAACTACAGAGGCCGATGTTGATGGACGGAGGTCTAATCCCGACTAGTTTTACAATTTATTTCTCCCATATCCCTCTACTGCATGGGGTTATCTTTTTAATTACTGAAGCAAAAGGCTTCTTTTCATTTGGGTGAAAATGTAATTAAATGTAAGGTTCTCAGAACTTGCTCGTCTGAGTTCAAAAGAAAGGCGCTATTTGATAAATAGATTCACGCAGTATTATAATAACAGCGTCTGATCCAAAGATGAGGATTTCTCACAGATCACAAAGGATTACATTGAAATATTAGGCCCGGGGCGTGAAGCGCTATAATTTAGAACCAGAGGAGTTATTAGCACGTCGATCAAAAAGTAAATCGTCGGGCGGGAACCTAACGCTTGACATCGATTCCATAAAAATATATAATTAGGATTATTATGTAGACGGTGTTCCTAATCGTTCAACGATTGATGGTTTAATACATGTGTTCAATATGGCGTAATGATTTATCGATTGCGTCTTTATTAAACTTTGAAGATCAAACCACTTCATCAATCTTTGCAGCTTTCTATTTAAACGAACCGCAGCTTGTCGTGTTCCTTCCTATCCACTCCGGAATCTTCGATGGCACCGTCTGGATAAACATCGTCATTATGAGTATCTATTGACGTTGCTTTATCCATGAGATCGGCTGTAATATCGTCATCTTCGTTTGTCGCATCGTTATCGACGCACTCACCGATGCGCTGTCGAGTGCCACACGCCAGATAACGGTCTCGCATCGCACGCAGCGTAAATATATTTTACAATCTCGGTTTATTACATTATCGAACGGACGATCGCAAGGGCCTTCGCCCACACGAGCGTGTCGGTGCGCCCGTCAAAATCACGACCTACTCAAATGAAATCCCCGCGTAAAAACGAGAAGAAATTTCATACAAAGGTGGATTTAATCTATCGCCGAGTCACGACAATTCCATCGAGCTGTCGCCAGATTTGTCGGGTGCAGCGTTCGGATCAGCCTCGGCTGGCTTGGATCGCGAGGGGGACGGGGTGCTACCGCGCGTCGCTCGGCGATCGGAGACGCCGGTTTCGCTCGTAGTTCAGTCTGTGGCTTGGTCGGTGCTCCGACGAACGCGCGCCGAATTACTTTTTCGATTGTTTCGTGTGTTCGAATAACTTGTGACAAAACTTAGTGTACTCCAAAGTGGATCGGATGATTTGCAGTGTTTGTGACGTTTAGCTAAACATCAATGTGTGATTGTGATTGAAACGAATTATCCAACGGTTCTGGAAAATCGAGCCGATGGTCCTCTTGAATACTAACATGAAAATAAATGGTAAAGTTCTAAACTAAGTGTTTGCATGTGTTCTTTTTGGATTTGTATCACATGATATGCTGTTGTTTGGATGATCTGATGATCTTGGCTTGCACGACGCGCACTTCATCCCACACCTGGTGGCAGGATCTGAAAAATCGGAAGTCGGGATTTATAGTATTCAGCAATAAATAAAAGAGACATTAAATAAATATTCAAATGAGGGCTGAGATATACCATCCGGACCACCAAAAAGGCCAAAACAATGGTAGACCTTGCGTCTGCCAGACGACATTGACTCTCCGAATGTAAATTTGAATTAGAGGAACAATGAACATAGTGAGTTTAGAAGTCGATATATGAATCTTGGCTGGTGTGTGTGACCCTGCTGCGCCTACGGGACCAGCCGTCGTGGGTGGACGGCATAGTTCCAAACCGCCTAGTACGACAGTGGGTGTTTGAATGGAGCCAGTTAATAATAATGGTGAGATTTAATCACCGCCATAGAGGTTACACAACAAAGCTATAAAAGCATGCCCATGTTTCGTTTTGTAGAGGAAGCCCTTGGAATAACATTCAAAATAGACTAACAAAACGCTTCTAAGAGAGTAGCAAAAACCGGCTTGTTTGTAGTTTGAGTAGGTTAGGTACTAATCATTAATTTATTACTGTTCTATAATCGTCAATACTTTATTTTTCATACAAATTTTGGAGATTGAAGTTTGTAATTACATAATTTGTAAAGAATCCATACAATCTCCAACGTCCTGTTACTTAAAACGTTAATTTCGCACATGTTACGGAACGGACCTCAGATGTCGACAGACAAAAAACAGAGCTCCTTTCCGCACATGTGTGACTTCTCTAACTCCTCAAATTCAGGCCAAATAAACGGCCAGTGTCAAAGATTATGGAAACGGCAAACGTTAGCAATAAAAAAATACAAATGAAATACAAATTGAACTGAGTAAACCTACGCACCAAAATCAAATCGAAGAAAGAAAAGAAATTTTATTAAACAATGAATTACCCAAGGTATCCCTGTTATTATAAAACACATCTGTTGGAAATGATGAATGCACTCTGAGGAAATAAAAAAAATAATGTAGAGAAACCTGCGAGCGGGGGCGGCACGTGGGCCGGCAGATGTGCAGGCGCATCCCGAGGCCAACGTCAGTCGGCCAAAAGCACGATCCTTTATCTGCCTTTTGAAGTATCTGAGATTCAAGGCATTATTCTGCAATGTTGATCTTTTCGCAATACACTTTAAAAAAAATTGGCAACGATGAATATCTTTGAAAATGTTCATAAATATGCCGTAGAATTGCAAGTATGGGCGTCTGACTTCAAAGAGGTCAAGTCCGGTTAGAAGGACCGAGTTTTTCCGCCATTTATGATCGGCAACTCGTAGACGGTCATAGCCATTTACGGTAACCTGCGTCGACTTAGTATTGACAACTGTGGGATAGCCGACATCGCTCCCTCTCTCCGATAACTAGCGACTCTCTAGGTGTTTTCATAATTTCTCCATCCTTATTCAACTTGCCTCTATTAAGACTGAACCAAAACTAATTTGTAAATACGACTAACTTTTAAAGTAGGTATTATAATTGTATGCTTAAAATCTGATAAATATTTAAGCAATGACAGATACCTGGCCCGAAAAATGTTGATAGTAATTATATTAATGATGATTTCGATTATTTATATCTTGTATTTCAAGGCGAGCTCTATCAACAATCATCACAATATTATGCATAAAACATAACTTAGTTGAGCTAATAGGGAAACAATCGCACAATTAGAAACACTAGACGCGAACTTAAACAATTTGCAAGTAAACATGTAATACAATACATCCTTTTTAGAGGCACATTGGCGGTAACAGGCGTGGTAAACACATTGTAAACTTCGCTCAGCATTCTCATACGGAGCAAAACGTGTTAACTTGTATTTGAGAAATTACTGAGAACGAAGTCGGAATATTAATATGAATTTGAGACGTGCACGCGTAAGATTAAACATTTGCAACAGCGTACTGTTTAATTTAAAGTAATATCCTTGATTTATTCATGGGAGGGCTTAGATATTATCAAAACAGCTGAACATTTTGATATAAAAGATAATGCAGTTGTAAAAACGAACGCAGGGATAATAAAAATGACCGAATCCATCAAAATGTGGCACGCTCTACACACCTGCGCAACAGCTGCCGAATTTATAAAATCGACAATTACTGCCTTGAGGATACAAGTTAGCAGATAGCAGAGTATTCGGTCGCAACCAGGTGTTATATTTGGGAATGGTTCCTACAAATATTGTGATTATTTGATGATTATTCATAAAAAAACAATGACATCAAAAATATACAAGAGTATCGAATATGGATGCTATCGAACTTTGTTTTGTTTTTGCGGAAGTGATTAGAACTTTAATGGCAGAACTGATTTTAAAATAATTCAACACGAACAAAGCACTAAAAAGTAAAGGTTCCGTCTTCTATAGAGCCTGATGAGATTTCCGCTGACTTAATTTACTCCAGAAATCTTTATGAATACATTTATAATGCCGAAATTAATTTACTAAAACGTAGCCAAAGATGGGAACTCTTAGCAGGAAGTGCGGCAGACGAGGCCGTTTCTAATATAATTAATCTCATCCCACCTTTAATCTCCAATTTTCCTCTTGAAGTAATTGAATAGGCTTAAATTCAAAGCTCTAGTAAATTGCATCATATAACCTTGCTATTATTACGGATACTTTTGTTTTCGATCTTAAAGTGTTTTGCAATTGAAAAGATTTGTTCATCACGATGATCTTAGTGGTTATTACCCACGTCTTACACCCACATTACGTATCTAATCGGCGCATCTATCTGGTAAAAGTAATATAAAGCCGGTGTCCGCCTCGAGAGGAAATTGAGCTCGAAATAAATCGCCCTTACCCCGAACTTATACTAAAATAGTCGTGCGCTCTACGCCTTCCATTTCTCTGCCTCCATTACCATATCCTGTGCTCCAAACTCCATATTTCTCTATGTGTGTGTTCGTTATGCTGCATTAACTTTGTCTATCCATCATATTTTTTCTTTTCGAGTATAATTTTTCGTTCTCTTTAGACCATAATTATTTATTGTTTTTATTTCTCTTATCTTATTTGGTTAATTAAAAAGATTGGCAACAACATAGGTTGATACTTATCTTTGTATTTTTTATAATTTTAAGCAATACTACAGATTAACTAATATTGTTCGCTAATATATATATATATCTCGCAGGTCAGTGCGAGTTGACTGATATAAGTTTGCTTATAAATAAATGTGGTTAAGACTACGAAGTTCAAAGAATATATCTCAAAAAGCATCAGCATCAAAATATAATATTGCGCGAGCAAAATGATGTATTATGTAAGTAATAACGGTTAATTACCTTCCGGAAGGTAATTTACTTCACGCCAGAATTCCAATATTGCTATTATATGGCATGACTCGGACATTGTCGGTTGACGGAGGGCGGCACAGTGACATTACATCGTTAATCACTCCATTCTTCCGAAAGAAAATTTTGATTTTCAATTTCAATGGCCAAAGATTAACAAATCCAATAACTTGATTGATGACTGTGGTTAATTAAAACTTTTGTTTGACGTGCCGTGAGTTGACAATGGAAACGCCAGTTACCGTGCGGATGTAGATCATTTTTTGTAATTTTTGATAGTCGTTCTCTTTCTAACTTCGGTTTTTTGTCAATTTAAACTCTGATTGAACAATCGACACAGATGTGAGCCTTTTCGTTCCCTCTATATGTTTGTTTACTGTGACCCCAAGGGTTTATTTTTTGTTGTTAGCGCGTTTTATCTATTCGGGAATCTGTAAAATGTTTTATTCTAGGCTTGTTAAAAATAACTCTGATTCATTATAAAAAGAAGCTAAATTATTTCCCTACACTGGTTTTGAATTCCATTACAAAATTCCCATGGTAAACTAACTTCTCTTGTAACTCGACACTCAGACGTGTGTAATGTGTTTTTTACGTTACGAATCCATGTTATTTTATTGGAGTAGATTCAAATTTATATCTCTTACGTTTAACAATATATCTCTTTGATAAATTGCTTATCACAGCTTTATCGTGTTTTGAATTTATTCTCTAAACTAGTTTATCGGTGAGATAGGACGTGTTCTAGAAAAACCGTTGCTTGGAAACGGATATGAAGTTTCTCATATTCATTCAACTAATTCGCAAGTAAACTAATTAAATTCGCAAATAACAAGAAATGTTAATAATTCTTCTTTTGTTTTAAATAATTTATTATATTTAAATTTACTTATTAGGATAGCTACACAATTTAAAAAAAGATCGAACCTTCTTTCTCTTCAACATAAAGAATCCTTATTAATGTGCATTACACACACGTACAGTACATATTATCACGTCTTTATCCCTTGCAGGGTAAACAGAGCCCAAGGTCATAAAACCCAAAGTTAATGTGTATTAATCAACCATGGTTAATTGTTACTTTAATTTTAATGGGAACTATTTGAGTACACATATGGTTATTTGTAACTCCAATTATATCATCAGTCAATTACACGGTGAAGTAATTCATTATTTACAAGCGACGAGCAATTAAGAAGTGCAAAGCAGAAACACGTCTGGAAATAGTGAAAATAGTGTGGCCCACTGCTAAAATACAGGTGGTCGGTTGGCGGCGCGCCAGCCAGGCAACAAGTCATACTTTAAGATGGGGGATTACTATACACTTTATTTTGACGGGGGAAAGCTGCAGAGTACGACTGCATTTTAAAAGATTTCAAAAGTTTGGTTTTGATTTTTTTTTTCATCAAAGCTCAGCTTTGATTTGAACTTTTATTTGTTTAAATGAGAATACATCTAAATGTCTAATAACCATGGTAATTTACAACTTTAATTTTAATTGTTACTATTTGGGTACACATACCCGTAAACTCCAATTATATCATCAGTCAATTACACGGTAAAGTAATTCATCATTTACAAGCGACGAGCAATTAAGAAGTGCAAAGCAGAACGTCTGGAAATAGTGAAAATAGTGGCCCACTGCTAAAATACAGGTGGTCGGTTGGCTGCGCGCCAGCCAGGCAACAAGTCATAGTTTAAGATGGGGGATTACTATACACTTTATTTTGACGGGGGAAAGCTGCAGAGTACGACTGCATTTTAAAAGATTTCAAAAGTTTGGTTTATTTTTTTTTCCATCAAAGCTCAGCTTTGATTTAAACTTTTATTTGTCTAAATGAGAATACATCTAAATGTGTAATAACCATGGTTATTTACAACTTTAATTTTAATTGGTACTATTTGGGTACACATACCCGTAAACTCCAATTATATCATTAGCCACACGGTGAAGTTATTCATCATTGACAAGCAACGAGCAATTAAGAAGTGCAAAGCAGAAACACGTCTGGAAATAGTGAAAATAGTGGCCCACTGCTAAAATACAGGTGGTCGGTTGGCGGCGCGCCAGCCAGGCAACAAGTCTAAGTTTAAGATGGGGGATTACTGTACACTTTATTTTGACGGGGGAAATTTAGTACGAAGTACTGCAACGTTTTTAATGTTTCAAAAGTTATTACTTTAATTGTAATAAGTACTATTTGAGTACATATACCCATAAACTATAATCATATCATTAGTCACACCGTTAGTCAATAAATTCATCATTGACAAGCAACGACCAATTCAGAGGTGAAAAGCAGAAACACGTCTGAAAATAGCGAAAATAGTGGCCGTCCGTTAAAATAAAGACGGTTTAACAAGTCTAAGTTTAAGATGGGGGATTACTGAGCTACACTTTATTTTGACGGGGGAAGTTTGGTGCAGAGTACGGCTGCATTTTTAAAGATTCTAAAAGTTAGACTTTAATTTTCCTTTCATCAAGGAACAACTTTGATTAAAATTTTTATTTTTGGGGTAGAAAATTTTTTCGGACTTGGAAATAAATTGCTTTTTCCCACAGAAACATAATATTTTCTTATTTATGCTTCAATGTTACCTAATTTCTATAGCATTTATGAAGAAGAAATATCTTCTTTCGTTAAATACACAATCATCATTATTTCTTACGATAACGATGCGGCTAGCAATCTATAATGACTATTTTGATTACATTTTCTACTTCCAAACCCACCAAAACGCTAGTCTTTAAATGTTATAGCGTTAGGGTCTGCCTGCGCCGTGGACAATTGACAGACACGTGATAATTTGTATGTATGTTTTTCGTGGGTGTAAGTGGCCAACACTGGTATCAGATTTTTCAAGTTGCCTAAAGGCATTTCACATAGCTGCCACGACTGCAACGACTGCCATCAACGATGACAGCCGGGACAAATGGCTTAACGTGCCTTCCGAAACACGGAGGAGCTTGAGATATTTTTATGCCACTTGCATGCACCCATCCAAGTGGAAACTGCAATGAAACTAAGCGCTTATAATGCTTTCAACTAGGCCATCGGGATCCTCATAATTTGTTTGTATATTGAGGCACTAATGACGTTCGACTTCTGGTGAAGGAATTTTTCCTGGGCTTGTGGAATAATCCACCCACCGGCCTGTTATCAGGTATGCAGACAAAGAGCGCTGCACTTTGACCGCATTATCTGCAATTAGTCAAGGTGCCCGATTTGGAGCATTCCACTAGGTACATATGAACACGTAGGCACTGGCTCCTTTGACGGCGATTTACGATTTGTGGGCTTTTTTTATTCTTTGTGCTTGTAATTAGCACAAATTGTGCATGATACGTAACCCTAACATAAATTATTCCGATAAACTTGAAATATGTTAAAATTAAATTCCAAAATAGCAATGGCATTTTCAAAAAGTTATGTTATAAATAAAAGTGATAATAGGTACTCTATTACTAACTCTATATTTTTACATTTTCTCTCTTGGATTTAGAAGTTGATTTAATTGCCTTACAAATTGCAGTGGTATATTCTTAGGGTTCCGTACCTCAAAAGGTAAAAAATAACCCTATGGGATCACTGTCCGTCTGTCTATCTAGACATTTTTTTCAGGAACGCTTAGAAAACAAGTCAAAATAATATTACTTAAGTATTTAAATTAGATCGGCGGTATCTTAAATCTG
The DNA here is from genome assembly GCA_963082605.1 of Rhodophaea formosa. Classification (NCBI taxonomy): domain Eukaryota; kingdom Metazoa; phylum Arthropoda; class Insecta; order Lepidoptera; family Pyralidae; genus Rhodophaea; species Rhodophaea formosa. The sequence goes on along the minus strand of OY720213.1, from coordinate 5,907,574 downwards.
TGAATAAATTAATCTTCATATCAACGCAATCTAAAGATATGGCCGTTAATGTCATAAATAGGGAATTAAATCCTTTTGGGTACTTCTAGATAACATAGTATCTTAAAAATATTAAAGTAGCCCTCGTTGTGCGAGTCTGTCCCGCACGTGGCCAGTTTTTAGGGTTCCGTACAAAAGTTGAAAAACGGAACCCTTATAGGATCACTCGAGCGTCTGTCTGTCCGTCCGTCCGTCTGTCACAGCCGATTTTCTCCGAATCTACTGAACCAAATTAGATGAAATTTGGTAAGATAGTGTAATCCTATGACCCAAACACAGATGTGCAAAGTAAATAAAGATTTTTTTGAAATAAGGGTCATTTTGAGGGGCCCAATTACAAAATTTTAAAAGAAAGTTTTGCAAACATTACTGTGTCATATATCAAATGAAAGGGCTCATTATGAGGATCTCAAAAATATTTTTTTTTGTTCAGGTAAAATCAATACTTTTGATTTTATTCACGAAAGAAGGCAAAAATTGACCATTCCCCCCCCCTGATATCCGAAACAACTGGGCCGAAAATTTTGAAAAAATTACAAAATGTAGTTCATTTCTTGAAGATTACAGGAAAAATAATAAGAATTCTATCACTTGAAAATTAAGTGGTAAACTCACAATAATAAGTTCATCTAGGGAAATAGTTCACTAAAACACCACTAGATGGCGCTAGTCAATTGAATAAAACATTTGTGTGTGTGTTCACGAAGCATATTGTACGGAACCCTCATTGCGCGAGTTTGACTCACACTTGGCCGGTTTTTTCTTTTATTCCCGCTGACCGCTAAAAGTCTAACCGATGCTCAACCTTCTTGTGTATCTCGCCACCAAATAAGACGCACAATTATCTTCCTTTTACATACATGCACGTTCTGACTTAATAATTGTATGTCTTTGTGACGTTTCGTGTGATGTGATGTTATGTACAAATGGGACTGTCAGCAATTCAGCATGTATATTTAAACTACGTTTATATGTTATACTATTTTATGTAAATATAGAAACTATTAACAGATGTCTTTGGTCTTGTGACATTTAGTTCTTTAAGAAATATTGCCTAGTTATTGGGTTTAGGTACATTATATATAAGCCATATTTGACCATAACTTTTAGTCAAAGAGCAAATATCGTGAGCAGTAAACTCTTAAAATAATAAATCAACGTAATTATAAGTTCAAGCTTCAATGCCAGCTTCGGACAAAAACAAACAACAAAAATTGCGAGAACACGATCTTACGAAAATGTATCAAGTTCAAATTCTACAACGACCCAGTCCCAGTCAGTTTGCATCATTGACCGTCTTGAAGAAGTTAGGTAGTCTAGTAGCCGATTTTTTAAAAAAAAAATTTGTCCGTTTTCTCACAATAACTTTGTATGTTTCTTAAAAGTGGCTAGTTTTTACAAACAAGATTAACACTGGCCTAAATTAAAATTTAAAAAGTTAAATCATTGACAGATGGGTTCTAGAAAAATAAATCAAAGCGCCGACATCGCTTCGTTTTTTAAATGCTCACGTCCGTAATTTATCACGGATTTAAAATATAAATAAAGCCTATGAAAGCGAGTAGCGGTCAAAATAAAGTTTCGGTTACCGTTGTGTATAATGAGGCACAAAGTGTTTATTAAAAAAAGAAAACTGAAATGATGGGTCGTGATTGATACACTTATAATTAACTTTTAGGGTGTTCATTATGAGCAACCTTTTACAAACGAATGATTGAAATGAATCCCTTTTTTGAGGTAGTAAATTGTACTTTTTTGTGTTAATTTTAAACGTATTCACGTATTATAAACGTTCCTTTTTGACCTTCATGAAAAAATATTTTTCATATTTGAAAAGTAGGTAATCAAATTCCAACAAGGTGAATAAGAGTCGTGTGTAGTTCCAAATGTATAGGACTATAGGCATGAAAATAAAATTCTATTAACAAAATCATGGTTCATATCTATTAACAAAAGTTTTGTTCTCTCTAGTAATAGTGATCAAACTGTTAAAAGGAACCTAAAGTGTCAAGTATTTCTTATACAAAGCTCATTTTATAACTACAGCAACAGATGTGCTCGTTGAGTAATCATGACGTGTTACTTCTGTATTGTAACTCGATATGCGTTTTATTTTGCTTTTATCTGTGTTGCTGCTTGAGGCAATCTGTTTCATCCTTTAGTTTGTGTCTTAATTTTTTAATGTCTTTTTTTTATTAATGACTAAATTGTATGGACGCTCTTATTTTATTATTCTGTGGAAAAAAACCGTTTTGCTTGTAAAATTCGTTGTAAATGAATTTTTGTAACATGATGTCACCTTAACATCTTAAATACATGATCATTATCACCAGGACTTTTCAGTCTTCACTGCAGAAGTACGACCCTCTCTTAGTATCAGAGCCATACCAGAGCCAGAGCAGTCAGAGGATTTGGCCTACAATTTTGACTAATAGTGGCCAGCCGGATTGGAGAGGTCTCTTTGATGTTTAAAAGCTTTGTTTAGCTTGTGTTCCCTAACTCGCCTTTAACGACATCCACGGAAAGACTTGGAGTGGTCCTATTCTACTATGCCGGGACCCTCAAGAAACACACGGCTTTTTTTTAATTCATTTCATTGAATTTTTGAACGTGATGTCAACTTAACATCTCGAATACATCAAACATTATATTGAAGAGTTTGATGCTGTAATGACTACACATACTTATACACAATACACCACACTGACGGAACCTTAATGGGTTCTGTCAGTTAATTTTGATAAACATTTAAGGAAAAAGCTGAAGGATCATTTTCTAAATATTTGCGCGGTGTCCCTGCTTGATCGACATGTTTTGTTTTAACATAATTGAATTCTCTCAAAACAACGTGAAGAGAATTTTTCACCCTCACTCTTAATGGAGCGATCACAATAACAGAGTGACAGACTGACAAAATTCGTTTAATAATATCAATCTCCATTTCTCTTTTATATTTTCGGTCTTAAGTCCAGAATTTAAGAGCTATTATAAAATACGCATGAGAACAATCAAAGGTACCTTTTAAAGTAAGAAAGTCCTTGTATGTCTAGGGCTAGCGATATTGAATTAAAAATAGTTACTTATTTCAATGCAGGTTTCAAAAATACTCAAAATAATACACCAGGATTGGAAAGAGATAACGGCTCTAACAACATCAAAAAGTTGTAACGATCAAAATTCAGAATGTTAATATCAGAATGTATGTAACCATTGAATGAGTATTTCAAATAACTACATCTTTGTATAGAGCACAGAACATCACAGAACTTATGGTTGAATACTTTTTACTAGCCACAATATTCAATAATAGTTTAATTTTTGCATTAGCTAAAGTCGAGTAAATATTAATTTAGTCGACTTTAGGCAGCCACATGACTTTCGAAACGAATGGTTCGGTTTTGGCACGTAGTGTGATGGATACATACGAGTAGTTATTTTGTTTACCAAATCATATACTAGTAAGTAAAAGGGGACTCTTTCTACTTGAGATTCGTCCTGATTCAAAACTTAACAAAAAAAATACAGTAAGATATTGAATTAAATAGAAAATTATAGCAGCTCCTAGCTAACCCTGCACTATAATGACTCCATACGCCAAGCGATGCGTAAACAATGCACCGTACGTAATGGTCATGTGTTCCAACGATTTATATTCGGTTGTTCTCAATTAACGGAGCGTGATAGTGTCATATCACTATGATCACGCCATCACGCTGCTCGCAACGCGATATGATCACGCCGTATATCATTGATGAGCTTGGTTCATTAATAAAAGGCAACATCAAACAACTTTTGTGTTCATAGCTCACACAGACATTATATAACATATAGAAGAATACTTTAACGACATTAAAGACTTGTTCCTATTTTTCGTTACGGACACAATCAGTATGAAGGATCCAAGCCCGAATTTTGCTTAAGCCCTCCAAGCGTTAATAATGCGAAGGATCGCTTGGTCCTTCAAGCTCCTCAGACAATGTAGTTTGTGGTCAATGGTGACAGATGTGGAATTACTCGCCGAATGTGTTTGCCTGTTTAGTGAATTATCGCAGGGAATGTTCCTGTTACCGATAAAGGGGATATTGTATCCATGGAAGGGATAGTAGTATGGAGGACGGGAGAATACAGTTAAAATGATGCGAGTATTTTACATCAAAAAATCATGGCCTGCAATACAAAATCAAAGAGTGCTTTATTCTTGTCAATATATAGCTTTGAATAAAGCAATAATGACTAAATCTCCATAATTACTACTGACAAGACTCTAAACATATCGATCGTTAACTTAACCAAACAGATTATTATTAATACGGGCCTCAATAAATATTAACTTTTCGAAATTGGATGATCGTACAATAGGCCGCCTGGCTTCGCCCGCGCCGCTTTGACAGGCCCATCCATCAACCGCTAGTACTATGGGTACTGTTAGACCAGCACCAATCAGGGTTTTTATCCGATGTCAACGCCCGCTCCAAAACACTCAGTGAATAACTCAGCGCCAAACATATACAATCATAGCAAATAAAAATTATATTAATCACCATGTTCCACAATAGACGTGAGGCAAATCGTTTTTTGCACGAGCGAACCTCGTTTTTGCATGATATGCAATTACGGCTAACGATTCCGTACCGGCTCCATACAATTTGGACAGTGTCTTTATTGAACCGGACGTGTTTTTAAACGGTACAAGAATCCAGCTTTCTAATACAGCGATATCTTCAGTACATTTCTGATATCTGATCTGAAAAATAAATGATGTACATGTCATGACGATAGGTTTCTAAAACGCAAATCATGTTGACCCACGATCCCGCGGAAACACCGATAAAGTCAAACTTCGTCCCATTACGGAAGAGTCGCGGGCACTCGCTAACAACTGCTAACAAGGTCGAGTTTCAACACGGATATTCGTACCGACGTGTGATTATGACGTCTTTGAGAAATACGCCCGAAATGACAAACAGAGCCCCAAAAGTTTTAAGGATCCCATCGACCGCACGTATAGCTTCGGGCAAAAAACACAAAACATTTCCTCCAAACACGAAGGAATGTTTAAATAACTGTCATATTCATGTTTGTCAGGGGAAATCTCGTTAAAAATCGAGAGGAATGCACAAAAACTGGCTTTCATTTAAACAGCTGGCCGTAAAAAGATAAAACAAAGGTCCTCGTCCGCAGTCCGCAGTCGTGCACTCGAAATGCAAACGAGGCTGAGATTGGCAACACTGCTGCGCGGCATCACCAAATACTACCAGTGTTCTCTTTGCCGCTTTTTCCAACTTTGCAAAAATTGTGAAATCTTCTGAATGACTTAATTTTCGAAGAAATTTACATACTTACATAAAGCAACACTTTTACGATAAGTGCTGGTCGAGTCGAATACTATCTACAGTAAAAGCTTTCATAAAACGGACATTTATCTACTTCTTCAGGCATCGATCTTGCCAACTAGAATAGCGCATATCATAGACAGAGCTATCATAAATCTAAACCACGCCATTCTGTATTTGCGCGTGTGTCAATGTCGTCAGGTGAGGTCGTTACAGCTATTGACGGATGATTTGCCGTTTCCACCGTCGTAGCTTTTGTCGGGGCTTCGTAGACTTCTAACGACCTCCACCCTGTGGCCCGAGGTAATTTAGGGCTATCAGTTGGCCCCGCTTACACTGATGAATGACCTCAGGTCTCTCGTCCCTTCACACCTGACATGCCCCGCTATTGAGCAACAAATCGTTTCCCTTTCATCGCTCTCGCCGTCTTGTTTACTCGAAATTTAATATTAAAACCCCTCGTTAAAGTGTCAACAATCATCGCGCGAACATCCAATTTTTATATTTTTCTCCGTAAAGTCGATGCTACTTCACACTGCATCGCAATCGCTGGTCGTTGATTTTACGAATAAACAATTATACAATTACAGCTTTCGATGCGATATGTTATTACCGTACATCTTTACTGCCCTGAGGATATAAGAGAGATTAATCAATTATGTGGTTGCTTTCACTGCAGGTCAGGTATTGTAGCGTAATGTCCAATCGAATTTCTATCGATAAAAGGAGTGAAATTTAAGTTTCATTTATTATTTGTGGTAAAATCTATCTTCGTACCTCATCAGGCATCTTCTTTTGCTGTGCAATTTGGTTGAAATTGACAACAAGAATTTGCCCTTTTAAACTCCAATCCAATTTCTAAATTTAGCCCATATCTCTTAATCGTGATTCGATGTCACCTTTCAAAGGTGACTCTTAAGGAATCTGATCCAGTACCTGTAAAATATTTCGTAGTTTTCCAGTAGCGTATAGATCTTGGTTACCCTAGTCCGCTAGTTCAGGTAATTTAGCGCTATCAGCTGGTCAGATTTCTCTGGTGGCTGATGGATGGCCCGCTGCCCTCGGCTCGTTAACAACGCTTTGTACTCCGACCTCCAACTTTTTGCCTCGTTTACATTGTACCTCATAAACCATCCTAACAAGTTCTTTGCAACTTACCCCATTTATTCCTCAGTCTGTTTTCGTATCGCCATTAGATAGATGATTTGTGTCCGTGAAGTAGTAATAATTTAGGGATGTCTTTAAAAGTTTTTTTGAAGTCGTCAATCATGTTTTATGACGCGGTCAGTAATGATGTTTATTGCCCGGTATTTATGGCATCTTGAGATAATATAAAAAGACAAAAGGGTCTATTTAAGTATTTTATCATGACTGAAAAAAATATGTATTAGGCAAGAGATCTTGTACTGATTTATTCTGATTTATCTTGAAAGAAAATAAATGTTGTACCAAGCGTAACGAAATCGAATTTCACGGATATTTTTGCAGGTGCATACTCTTTATTTAATTGGGTAAAGGTAAGAGGTCAAAATTTGAATGTTGAATGGTTAACGTCATCACTGAGACTCATTGAAGTTTTCAACATTTCTTCAATTGACACAGCCTTTTGAACTTTTAGCGAAATGGTCCTTATATAGCACTTTATAAGGATTACCGTGAGTAACGACCGGTCGGTTTCAATCATATAAACTTTTTTTGCATTAAACCGTCCACTTTAAAGGATTAAGGGTGTAAATTATTTTTAAGAGCAGATCTTGCGCAGGTTCACCTTCTGTTGCGCAATTTGGTTGAATTTCGTCATTATTTCTTAATTTATTTTGTTGCCAATTTGATAGCAGCTAACCTTATTATAGTAACATCAAAAGCTGTCCCTTTTAAATAAATATAAAGCTTCTATAATACATTACCTCCATACCAACTATCCACCATATAACACATTACCATTATGTAAAAAAACCGGCCAAGTGCGTGTCGGGCCACGCGCAGTGTAGGGTTCCGTAGTTGCGAATGACAACTTTTTCTACCACTTTTTTGCCATGATTAGTATACATACCCTACATTTAGAAGTACAAAATAACCTAAAGGTTAGACGTGCTTCCGATTTATAATCGGCCCCAATTAAGATAAGATAAGATACATACCCATACCAAATTACAGCTTTCTAATACTTATAGTCTCTAAGTAAAACCGCGGATGAACAGACAGACAGACAGAAGACAGACATGGCAAAACTATAAGGGTTCCTAGTTTAATACGGAACCCTAAAAAACTGGGTACTTCGAGAACTGAAACTAAGAGATAGTTCAAGCTCTCGAAGTACCCAAAGTACGAATAAGTATATAGTACAGTGAAATATTAGCAGTAGTAGAGGTAGTCAGTGAAATATTTTCTCAATAATTTTAAATCTTGTTACAAAGCCATTGACTACAAAATAGCTTCATCTAATTAGTTCAGTAAGGTAGGGTCAGAGGCGAGTCCTAGACATCATTAGTCCACGTCTGTCAAAGTAGCTTTCTCTTCACCATCGTCATCCCTTTTCCATTTTAGAAACAAGAACATGCTATGTAAGGCGAAATCGGAGCATTATCATATTGGCTTGTATTTAATTAAGAGGATTGCGTCACTAGTTGTCAGAAACACTCAGTCGAAGTGTAAAATAATAAATGCACAGCAAGATATCTCATTTCACGTAGACATTTTGAAGAATCGGGTTCATGAGCCGCGTAATGAGTTACCGGTAGAGTTACCTCTCCAACCCGTCTGGCCAGTGTGGAGAGTGTAAGCCAAATCCTCTAACTGCTCTGGTTAATATATAGCTATGGAACTACAGATAGTGTCGTGCTCCTGCAGTGGTTACTAATAAAGACCTGATGATGATAATAAAACGGTGGAGTGGGCGGTAGAGAAATTACCGGGGTTAAAAGCAACGGTAGAGTACAAGAAATTGTAGAGCAACATGAGCAAGCTACCGCTTGCCTTCCCCTACCATTGTGTTTACTCTCCTCTACGATGCACTCTGCCAATATTTGCTTACTGTACCCATGTATACGCTTAGTAGAATAAAGTTCGGGTGCTAGTGACAGCCACGACGTTCTTACTATACAAACAAAATTCAAATTTATGTGTACATCACTAAATTACCAAAACTGCTATAGGTACCTAAATTGGTGGAGTAGTACGCTAGTAAACTACCTCTTACTCTACGCGAGTACCCGGAGGCTATAAAGTAAAGTGCTGTTATTTCAGGTATCGCACTACAATACCATGTATGAAATTGCTCTATGACCCCAATCATTCAGCGAACATTGTTTTTTTATTGCTCGTCTAACCGCACTCTATGTATATGTATTTAAACCTGGATGTATTTTTTATGTTGCTTTCTCTTTTTGTTTGTCTTGTATAATATCTCCAAAACAATACCTTTTTTCGAGATGACGCTACTATAAAAGGGAAGTATGACTAGGATATTTGAAACTTTTTGATGCGTTCCAAAAGCAAATATTGTCTATGATTCTTTATGAAGAAACGATTGTTTGACAAAAGTCTCTCGTAGCTTGCACTAGGACGTAGATGTTAATAATTATCTAATTGATAAGAAAGAAAATAATATCTTTAGAAGCAGTGTATCCTATTCAAACCTCTCCGCTACAGTACCCTATATCCTACCTTGGGCCTCATCTATACATAGTACCTGAGCCTGGACCTCAAACTTTCTCTACGCCAAATTTCATCTGAATTACTAAAGAAGTTTTAGCTACAAAAACCCCATTCTGTTCTCTCAATATTTTGTGACTTGTGGCCAAAGTGCTGTCCGCGTGATATCAATTGATTTCTGTGACATACTCGCATGTTTATGCGCCTTTAATGGTGATAAAGCGTCAGTTCTTTGTGTCATAATTCATGCAGTATCTGAGGCAATGGGGTCGGTAACCTGCTGATACCTTTCGTTTAATTAATGCATTGGAACGAAATAATAACCGTTTGTAATGTCACGTACGTGCCATGTTACTGGATGGATGGATATATCTGATAATTATTACGATGGATTGATATTTTGTATACTAGTCTCTCATCTCTTTTATACACACATACTGTCACGTGTTTTTCCCTTGTGGGGTAGACAGAGCCCAGGTCTATAAGACGTGAAGCCACGCATGACAGCATAATGGTGGGCGTGGAGATAGAATGGAATTAAAATAGTGATGGGTTACTATCCGCATCGCCTATTGCCATGATTCCTTAGATTTTCGCCTATTCCCTCGATTGGCTTTTACGATCGGCGCGGGAAGAAAACCAGCTGGGACATTCTCTATTTTTTTACTCCCGCGATTAAGTGGAATCTCTTACATTTTTAATCTAAAGAGCAGAACATCTTTGATATAATGTAGGTATTAGTAGGTCGCTAAAGACTTTCAAGTCGTTGATGTACAGTACAACCACCTAAAATTTTCTATTAAAATAACACGTTTTGGCCTTGGTAAGTATGTTATTTGCTTTTTTTGTAGGATAATATGGGGTTATACAACTGTCTCGATTCTTTTTCTGGTGATCCTACCTATTAAAAAAATATGGGAACTTATGTACCAATTGATACTTAAACAAGTAAGAAGTCTACATGTGTTCTCATTAGTCATTCTCTAGTTAAACTACTTTCCACTGTAATTATTGTGAAAAAAAACCAAGAAGCCATTTAAAAATCACTCGGACATAAATCATGACAATCTTAATTCAAGACAAATTGAACTAGTTTTTTAAGCGTAAACTTTTACTAACCGAGCTCCTGCGTGCTCATACGAAAGTCGTTACCAAAGCTGTAAGGCTGTGTTTGCACCAAAGACGAGCTATGCAGAGCGGTGCTGAGACGCGTTATAAAAGAATATTTTTTATTATTATGATCTGCAGAACGAGTTTGACAGACGGCTTCATAAAACACATCTCACGCTAGACTTTGGAAAATAACTACGTAAGACTCACATATAAACAGTTTCCACCACTAATTACGAAGAAGATACTATAACTAGTACCACACGACCAACTGCTTATTGTTTTCTCTAGGCAATAGAGACCATTACAATTATTTGTTTGTTTGTTTGTAAATACTTTATTGCACATACACATAAAATCAACATACAATAAAAAGAGAACTTAAAACTAAAAGAAAATGTGCACATTGGCGGACTTATCCCTGGAGGGGATCTCTTCCAGTCAACCAGGCATCCGAAAGAAGACATCAGTTGGGTTAAGTGGGGCAGAGGTATGAGATTAAGAAAAAAAAAAAAAAAAAGAACTTGGAAACAAAAACAAACAATATTAACCTAAGTTATAACTACTTAATAATACAATACACATATATACCAAACTTATACATATATATATATATATATATATACATACTTATAATATATATTATATATAAATATAATACATATGAGCTCAATGCGAAGTAGGATTCATATAAAATTTTCTTAATCTCTCTTTGAAGGAGTCGACAGAGGGAGCCAATTTGATGTCAGAGGGGAGCACATTCCATAGCCTGGCGGCAAGGACGGAGAAAGACTTGCCGTAGGTCTCTGTTATTATTAATATTGGAGTAAGGGTAAAGATGATTAAAAGTAATACAATTAAGTTTGAATTTGTATGGGGGGATAAAAAATTCAAACTTAACTGACCCGTATTCTAGCTAGGCCATTAATGTGGCTTTTTGTGACAGTGACAGTTTTCACCGGAACTGTGCTAGGCGAGGTTAAACATATTTAGCTATACTATTGGTGGATTTTTCGTCGCAAGCCACTCCATTCCTCGCACAGCTTTGATGGGAACGCGGCCTAACACTGGTCACGATACGGGTATAAAAGACTATTTTTACTATTACGATCTCCATAACTAGATTATGGGCAGTAAAGTGGCGCCCTCGATACAGGTTTTCCTGTTACGTTAAACAATAGTCACAAAAAGAGTCTGTTTGAAACAGAAGCTCTTTTAAAAAGTAACATTTGCATTGTTTATAAGTTTTTATAGGAATTCCGGTGAATGTCAGTTTCATGACTTGTAAATATTTCTACATACCGTTGAAATATTGTCAACCAATAGGTAAAACTATAACCCTTTTATTATTTGGAATTACTTTGTTATGAAAAACTTGGCTTTGAACACCTGATCAACGTACCTACAATATCTTACAAATTTATACCATACTTTCCTTTCACCCCGCTATAGAATAAGACAATATAACAGTAGGATTTTTTATAAAATTACAGACGATGCCATGACTAAATAGAAGTCAAAATATAATAACATTCAAAGATATTCAATCCGAGCAAAATCGACTCTAGAATGATTCTCCATACCATACTCTACTAAAATAGGAAGAGGAAACTGGGGAAGATTATTCCACATCCATATAGGGGACACAAAACGAATATCAATCAATATGCAGTCCCAGCCTCCCCATGCAGACGCCATATTTGGTGCACTGCCCAACCTACCCACTGCATCATGTATACGGTTTATGCATTTCACATTTCTCTGTATACCATCATTATTTATTATGTCGTCTATTACTTTATTTTCTTTAATACTTTGAATAAGTGTTGCCTACTTTTTCCATTGTTGAAATCATAGAAGTATTTATTGGTACGTAGAGATAGTAGTAACCTGCAGTAAAAAATATAAGTGGTAAGATTTCTATATTTTTTTAAAAATATTTACATTTTTTCAGTTTGATGTTTTGGCGTGAATTTCTTTTGGGAACGGTACCAAAGCAGCTCTTTTTTTCCTCACATACCTCAAATTGTCTCCATAACAAACAAGCTGACTGACAGATGGTTATTTTTTCAAGCTTTTTCACTCCGTATATTAGTAGAGATATATAATTTTTATATGACTTTCAGCAACACGGATAAAGATGCATCCAGACATATATGCTCAAATAAAAGTAATAATATTCGCCCTGGTAATAACACTCCAAAACTAGGTAGACATTTTCTACTGACTTGTTGAGGCCCACACTAGGCACACTAGCGACGCCAATAATTTTATTCCGAATACTTTTCAAGTAGAATAAAATAAATAACCTCAAGTATTTTTGGAATCATGTTTTAATATTATGAGTATCAGTCATATTCATATTCAGTATCATTAAAAGAACTACTAAAATTATTGGTGTCGCTAGTGTGCCTAGTGTGGGCCCTTCAGAGTCGATGAAAAGCTTATAAATCGCAGAGCATATGAAGAAAAAGAGGCACGTGCTGAAACCTACAATTCTTTGTTTAGTTGACCCAAATCACTTAACGCTTCAAGAACTCCCACTCAACTCTTAACACGAATATTAATGCCCATTTCGTAACTTCCGTCATCGGTGGCAGTTGTGTACGTAATGTTAAAACAAAGGGCGGTTATCAAAGAAACCGTAGCTTCCTGTTACTCCAACATTGTGCGCTCCATCGGGATTTGTTTAGTCTTTCTAGTGGCTTTTGATTTAAAACTTCTAACCTTCATCCATCAATCATCAAGATGGCTTGCGTATGGAAATGAAAGGTGCATGCATACACTGACGTAAGGCGCTACATTGCATTTCAAATAACGGTTGTATATTTCATATTTAATGTAAGTTTATTTTGGTTCTTTAAAGATATTATAAAAGTCGTTTTTCAAATTTCCGTACCTTTAACTTATGATTATGATGATATACCTACCAACGTAAGTTCCAACAAAATTTTAAGAAACCTCCTTTTGTTCGGGTATTAGTTAGTTCAATAGCTATCTCAACTTTTTTAAATCTACTTTAAATTTTTATTTTATACTTTTTATATCCAAAATTAACGTGCATCAAACGTTGAAAGCATTCACCAACTTCTGTCCCATTTCCACGCACGAGTTATGTCGCTAACGATCCATAAACGAAGACAGTCTTTATTATTTTTCGATTACTGCTAAACTTTCGCGCCGATTTACGATCTATTCTTCGTTTATGAGCACTATGCTTTATGGTCATGCATCTTAGGAGTGCTATTTTAAGAGAGTTTTAATAATCTTTGTTTTGTTAGAAGATTATACTTGAAAGAAAGAATAGCATATTTGTTTAAATATTTTTAATTTTTCTAATAAATATTTCACTACGGAACTTGTCTCAATTAAAAGTTGAGCTGGGCTTTGCCTGACGAAGATATTACAGGGTCTTGGTCCTAACTTCCAACTCAAACGCAGGAATTTATTTATTTGGAAGTAAGTGATACTAGCTAGACAATATACGGATAACATCCAATAAAATCGGTTTTTTCAGAAACTTCTTATTTTACAAAAGTAAGTACATCTTTTTGACCCTGAATAACCAATTTTCTGAACAACCAGGTAGGTAGGTTACTATCAAGAAATCATGTTGAAAGAATACTGATGAATTTTTAAGTCTACAAAGAGACCAAATAATTTACAAAGGTGATTCCAGGAGAGTAGCTAAACAAGAAATTTATTATTTCAACAATCTTTTCAAGTCAGACATTAGTAATTCTAAGAAACCCCATCAATCAATAAAAGTGCTTCAGATGAAATTAATTTCAAAACGTGTATGGCATATCCCCGAGCCATGGCGAGCAAAAACTTATTTCAATATTAAATTTTCACTGCGATCATCGCCCGAGGACTTTTTTGTTACCACTATATTGATGTTTTTACGAGGCAATGTAATAAATCTGCACAAACTTGCATGGTGTCAATTAATGCAAGAATGTGCATTATAACCCCTTATTTCTAAATTGATATTACTAACACCCAAAATCATATCAAATATAAAATCTAAATGTGTATGAATTCGCTAGTAAATGACTTGAAGTCTGTATGATATTTTGCGTTTCATTATTTTGCGTTTGGTAAATTAAGAGAATTACTGCTGTAAGTGTCAAGTGAGAATCAAAAGTAAGTAAAAAATGTAACATGAATATTAATTGACGTTTAGATGGTGTTTATTCCGATAGGGTAAACCTTCCTACAGGTAATCCTAGCTTAACATTTATCCTTTGTCCTGTCAATTACTACTTCATCTGTCATTGTAGTCTGGTGTAGGCTTAGATTAAAGTGTGTAGGTTTTAAAAACATCATCAGAATCGAACCATTAAAATATTGAAAAAGTCTTAAAAATTACATATTTAGTTTTCAATATTCACCATATAATTCATAAGTTTTCTACGAATATGAAAAGTAATATGCAAAAATCTTTAAACATGCTAAGTTACAGCAATAAACCGAAGTTGTTACGAAACAAGAAATTCCAGGGAATAAAACCACAAGAATAAATACCTCATTAAACAGTAAACAGCTCATTAAACAGCCAATAACCAGCTGTAATAGCGAAAGGATGCATCCTAATGCCATTATTGAGGACGAATCCGCATTCTGAAGCAGGAAGCGTCTCCTAATCCGATAATTGTCGGAATTTCCTCTAAATGCTCCGTACAGTGCAGAACAAAAGCAGCGAGTGCAATTGCTGGTAATTGGTCGAAGCGATTAACTACTTGTGTTCGGGGGTACTCTAAGTGCCGGTCAAATATAACTGTGTGGTAATGCGTTGGAGTGTCTTCTTGGCGATGCATATGTTTAAATGAGATTCGTCAGTGTTTAATTTGTTTGTCTATAAGATTGAGGTTAATGGCTTTTCGAAGTCTAATAGCTTTGTCATTAAACGTTAGATTTCCGTGTAATTTCGCCAGACAAAATGACTTTAGGATATCACCAGCTTTATGTATAGGATGTTTAACCATTTCAGTCATTTTACTATCTTTTACTGCTTTATAAAGGTTACTTTAAATAATCTAAGAATAGTCACTTCTCAAATTAGGTGAGATAATAGTGAGTATTCATAACCTAAAATGATTCTTGTTCTTCTTCATTTATATCCTCTTTATAAAGTTGACATGAAAACTGTTAACTGGGTAACCGTACAACGAGTAAATCATTCGAAGATATTATAGTTATGATAATGAATTCAAAATTATTCAAGCTCAATATAAAACTATCAGGGAAACAACAAACGTCAATATCTATCACAACAACGCCTGCAAACAAAACTTCCGTGCACATATCAATAGACGCGCAGGGATCGCAGAATTTTATGACGATGTCGCAGGCAACAGCCCTATCTGTCACGACACTGTTGATAGTTGTTTCGCACGCTAATATGGCCCTAAATTATAGAGGAGCATACAGGAGCAGAATTATCTAGTTGTCATAAGCTAAAAAAATTGAACTTATGAATTTCCTAGTATTTAAGAAAACGGTTACATCGAGCTTGGTAAACGTTTTACTTTTTGTAATCGCCGTTATAAATAACCATATTACATTATCTATTTTATGTTCGCTAGATAGTACAATACATATTGGTAATTTACTTGGTAGTTAATGTAAAGCTATGTGAGATGTCATCGGCTGGTAGATTGTGTGTTGTAGTGTGAGCCAAATACAAACAAAGAATTAATAAATCAAACAGTTGCATTACTTAAACTTTAAAAAAGAACAAACAAAACGTTTTGATGTTTCAAAATGGGAAGGATAGTATATCACATGCTGGAAAATAGTGCAAGCTAGGACATCAGTTCAAAGATTACCTATCCTTAACCGAACTGTTTCTTCGTCAGGTTCTCGATAATTTTCGTGGATCTCCGTAAAATGACGATAGACAGAGCTGGTCGGCCTCCTGCTCCACGCAGGGCCTCTTCTACATACAGAAGCTACGATGAACTAGGTACAATAGAAAGAAACAGACCTTTGAGATACAGACACGGTGGCATTGAAGATCTGACAGGCATAGAATCGCCAAGAACCTACAGGAATTATGAGCAACAAGATTTGGATGACATTACAGTAATCAGCTCAGAAGAAATACCGAAACCTAAAAGAAAAACAATGGAAGGTATAGCAAATGGTTTCAGAAGAACATTTTCTGTGAGAAGTAGAAGGGAAGAGCCAGAAGGTATTCCATTGGATACTTTCAATGTGACTTGTGAAGAAAATTTTGCTACTGTCAGAGGAGCCCCCTTTGGGAGACGTAGATCTTTGTCGCGAGAGCGAGGTTCATCATTACTGGCCAGAAGTTCTTCAGAAGGTGACGTGAGAGTGCCTCTTCCCCGCGCACCCCCCGCAGCACCCACTCCTCGTCTCCACCGATGTCTTCGGGCCCTTGGAGGAAGTTGGAAGAACCTTCTCTTATGTGAGTGCCTTTGTCTAGACATAACGGTCAAAATTAACATTTCCTTCCTCCAAAAAGCGTTTAACCGTCAATCCGTTTACTCATTATTGTTATTTAAAAGGCAGTTAACCGTAACAGTGCTGCCCTGTCTTAATTATTGGCCCGACGGATACAAATGACCAGAGGAGCTTAGTGTTGTACCACTGATTAACCACAGAGCTTAACCGAATTAAACGCTTTCTTTTATGTAAATTAACCGATTGTTTCTAATGAGAAGGAGTTGGTGATTAATTTTGTGGATTAGGGCGTGAAATTTACGTTATTTAATGACTGCGATTTATTATCGGGTTACGCACTAATGACGTTAATTTAATATGCAAATTATAGTAACACTATAAGTCGTCGTAATGTAAAATCGGTACTGTTTTAGTTGGTACAATAAATATTTTTTATAGATGCCAGCCTGCCTTAAACAACTGCGTAAAAAAGTTTTTATGATTGAAATTTTAATTTTTGTGCCTACAATTCCTTTTAGTTGCTAGTTAAGGTACATAAGTACAATTATAATAAAAATTACCACAGATGCGATTTTGCTAACGTTTGCATTATTAAGTCCTAAAAAATATGTTTAACTGCTTTGGTCGCTAATTGGAAGGTCTCTAAGTATTTTATAGAAAGTTATAATAAATACCTATGTAATTAGGGACAAATCGCATTCATGGAGCTAGCACACTCAGTTGTGTTGGTGATAAGACTCCTGTGATACTTACTCAACCATACTAAACAGACACTTATATAGATAAATATCCAAGACCCAGGATAATTTGAACAAGATCGCTTTTCATCTTAATCTGGCCGGGGATTGCATCCGGGACCCTGCGATTGAAAGGCACTGAACCACATATTGATTACTAGTGAAAATCTATACGTACATTTTAAAGTCCTTATAAAGCACTATAATAAAATTTCATTTTTGTTTTTTCGCCTTGAGTATTTACATAAGTATTTACCAATAGGGTATCACCATACTAAGTGGTGGAATGCATGAATAGTTCTCCGCCTATGCAGACACCTACTCAGTGTGTAGGAAGCAAAGACACGTGTTTTGTATTCTGTAGGGACGTTTATCGGTAGTAATGGCTTTATTAGTTTCGAACCATAGAATTGAAAGTCAACTTCATCAAGGCTGGTTTAATGTTAATTGACCGCAGTTTTTAAGGACCTGATGATGATGACCGCAGTTTTAAGTTATTATCGTGTCAATTTTATTTATTATTACACCATAATAATAAATAATATATAGCCACATTCTTATTTAGAATGGCGTACGCCAAGTTGCGTCTATTACATATAATTAAAATTAATCCTACTGAATAAGTGAGAAAGAAGCACCTTTGTTTCAACAGCAACATACATTTTTAGATTATTAACCTCTCCAATTCTTCTCGTGGATATCGCAGAAGGCGACTTAGGAAACACAAGCTAAACAAAGCTTATAAAAATTAAAGAGACCTCCAAACTGTCTGGCCAGCGTGGAGAGTGTAAGTCAAATCCAAAAAATTAAATTTAAGTTAAAAATAACCGGCACAAAATCTGCTCTGGTAGTTGTACAGAGAGTATCGAGCTCCTGGAGACTGGAGACTTAAAAGAGGTGATGTGCTTAAAATTGGTGATGATATCAAATTACGGGTTCCAAACGTACGGTACGTTTTGACGTGATTTAGCAACCAATTAAACTAAATCACATCACACAAACTCACGTTAATTATTATGTATTACTTTAAAAAAATACATACATTATATGAGTAGGGTGTGTACTATGCAGTTTATAACCTGTAAGTGCGAGTGGCGTGCTCAACCCTGCGAGTGGTCTCATTACGGAAATTGGCTTTTTAATTTTCCAGCGGCGGGTTCCGTACAATAGCGCTTACACGGGAGTCGTTGCTCCAGTTTGTAAATTATGTTATAACAATACATTGCAGTGACGTTGTGGAAAATTACTCTTTTCACTCTCGGATTAATTTATTAAAGAACTGCTACATACGAACAACAACTAAAAGAAAGCGGAAATTATGAACACTTATAATAGTGATTACGACGTGTCTCGTAGGACAAGAAATCCGCTTCGTCGCAAAATGTCCCTTTTCGCATAATGTCCCCTAGACGCAAAATGTCCCTTTCGCAAAATGTCCCTTTCGCAAAATGTCCCTTTCGCAAAAAGTCCCTTTCGCAAAATCTCGTGCTAAAGAGTAGGCAAGGAGCTACTGACTTTGCTTAGTCTTATTCATAAATTAAAATGCACACATTAGATTATGGAAAATTACGTATCGTTCAAATACATTTTTCATCTTTTTCAGTTTTGTTCACATAGACCGAAATTGCTGTGCCTACCTACATAACTTAAGAAGAAGAAAATAATCCGAAGAAATTAATGAATAAAGAATAGTATTATTTCAAATGTTTCCAGATATAATACAAATATAGATATAAACAGAAGCAATTTTGCTAAAAGACAGCAGCTATTGTCATTCGTTGTCAGGAATGCATAGTAAGACGACATGTTTCACATTGTTCGAGTAAATGGCGAGTGAATTATGCGAGCAATTACATTATGCTACTTGTGGTTACCCATCCAAGTGGGGACAGCGCCCAGGATTGCTTTACATGTGTAAGCGCTTAAGTAGGTACTGAGCCATCGAGCTTCTAGATGAAACACCTGTGTATTAAATTATGAATCCGCTCATCATTGAAATGCACTATTACATTTTGTACACAATTTATTACCTACATAATATAAAACAAACACCATATATGGAAATTATTTTATGAAATTTATTACATGTATAGAAGTATCCATCACGGTTAGTTTTGGAAGATGAATTTAACTATATGATCATATTACATTCCAGAACAAAAATCGATTTATAGTTCGCTTTACAGACGCTTTCTTAGATTTTTTCCCATTCCTTGATTTTTTTTTTCACAAAGATGTATCCTGCGTTTGGCTTGATTCTCTAAAACGACTCTTTGACCGATATCTCTTGAAACTTAATTTTCGTCGTCGTTTCATCTCACCCACAGAACTCGACCGATGTCAACTTGCTTACAAGAGCGCTGACAGTCCCCTCGATATTAGACATATTATTTCCGCCAGCTCACCGCTATACACTTGCTTAGGGGACAGAATTTTAACAAATGCTTAATGCAAACCTTGAATGCTTTTATACTGAATCTTTTGTGTTGAGAACTAGCGACTGTTTTATATTTTATTTCATTGCAACTATTGCAAAGAGGTTTGGCGTCAGGCAGGTGGCCGACTGTTTAAACCATGCCAAGTCATATATAAGCATAAATACTGTCATAATGGTAGACCCCGGGCTTGGACGTGTCACAGGTAAGGATGCAACCGGGAAAACGTTTAGATGAGAGAGAAATAACAAAAATTTAACTGAACTTAATGTCTTCTCTACATAATGGCCGAAGATTGCTGCGTTGGTCAGATAACGTGCAGTAGCTTTAGTAAGTTAAACAGCAATGTATATTGAAGTGTCGCGATGACAGCCGATCGTCGACAACTGTGAACAGGAGGCATAAGAAACGAGGAACTCGTTTGGTAGAAGATCTAAGTACAAGAAAATTAGTTATTTAATTACATATGCTTTTCGAGACTGGTCGGTCAAGTATGGTAATCTCAATGGCGGTGGTCATAGTCAGTGCAAAAATAGCATAGCTCAGAGCTCAGAGGTCGCACCACCTCACGTACAACGGTTATCTGCGGCGACGTGCGCGTATGGAGATCGTACCAGTGGCGCAAGTTCTAAGAACAGATAAAACTTTGCAAGAGAATAATGAAAACTGACGAATAGATCGTCGATCGTAAATTATGATTCATATTACAAAAGAAGTCGATTGAAAAATATTTTGAACAGTTCTTTTTTAGTCTCCACTGCAGGAGCATGACCCTCTCTGTACTACCAGAGCCATATAATAGCCAGAGCAGTCAGAGAATTTGGCCTACACTCTCCACGCTGACCAGATGGGTTAAAGAGGTTGAACAAAAGTAAAAATAGCATAGCCCAGAGCTTAGGATCGCACCACCTCACGTACAACGGTTATCTGCTGGCGACGCGCGCGTATGGAGATCGTACCGGTGGCGCAAGTTCTAAGAAAAAACTTTGCAAGAGAATAATAGAAACTGAAGATTAGATTGCAAACTTTGATTCATATTGCAAAAGAAGTCGATTGAAAAATAATTGCACTCTCGTATAGTCATATACTATGAAATGGACTTTCGTACCACATGACTATACGGACTGAAGATGCATGAATTTGTTACACATGCACATAATATGTTAAACAAAATATTTATTTAACAGTTAATCTTTGAGACACCATACATTTTCGAGCTCCGTGGCGCAGTGGTCAACACGCCAGCCTGCGACACGGAGGTCCCGAGTTCGATCCCCGGCCAGGTCAAGATGGAAAACGATCTTTTTCAGATTGGCCTGGGTCTTGGATGTTTTCCTATATAAGTATATGTTATAAAATATACTATCATTGAGTTAGTATCCCACGACACAAGTTCACAACAATTTGTGTGATATGTCGCTATATATTTATTTATTATTACCTTAAATATTCTGAGACATTAGCTTATAAGTTACTTATCGAGACAAGCCGGTCAAGTAAGGTAATCTCAATGGCTAGTCATAGTCAGTGCAAAAATAGTATAGCCCAGAGCTCAGAGGTCGCACCACCTCACGTACAACGGTTATCTGCGGCGACGTGCGCATATATATGTATGGAGATCGTACCGGTGGCGCAAGTCCTAAGAACAGGTAAAAGTTTCATCATCATCAGGTCTTTTTTAGTCTCCACTGCAGGAGCATGACCATTGACCCTCTCTGTACTACCAGAGCCATATAATAGCCAGAGCAGCCAGGGAATTCGGCCTACACTCTCCACGCTCGCCAGATGGGTTGGAGAGGTTAAACTAAAGTAACAATAGCATAGCCCATAGCTCAGGGGTCGCACCACCTCACGTAAAACGGTTATCTGCTGGCGACGCGCGCGTATGGAGATCGTACCGGTGGCGCAAGTTCTAAGAAAAAACTTCGCAAGAGAATAATATAAACTGAAGATTAGATTGCAAATTTTGATTCATATTGCAAAAGAAGTCGATTGAAAAATAGTTGAACTCTCGTATAGTCATGTAGTATGAAATGGACTTTCGTACCACACGACTATACGGACTAATTGTGCGTGAACATTTCACACATGCACAAAATATATCAAACAAATGACTATAGTGCTCTTACATCCTTTATGTACATCTGACAATGTGTAAGATTAAATACTGATTGAGTAGTTATGATATTAAATAAACAGAGGTACAGATACAACTAATAAAAATGGCGGCAAGAGCCAGTTCCTTTCGAGTTTATTTTCCGATAACATCGCTGCAGTTGCATCTGAAAATGAACAAACTATCCTATTTTTTAAAATGACACTATCTTATCTGTTATCATATCACAAGCGAGCACTTATTGAAAGCATACCATCTTGAAAATATTGCGTAAATGTAGTACAGAATTTACATTTCTTTTTTGATAAATAATCGCGACGTGTGTAGTATAGGTTGCCATCATGTGTTTTTTAGTCCATATATTAGCTAGAGCAGTCAGAAGATGTAATGAAATGAAATGAAAAGTTTTTATTCAAATTTTGGATCTCATGTATCGCTTTTTGAACGTCATTTATCTTTCTTGTTATATTTTATTTTATTTTTTTTATTTGCAAAATCGAAAACTACTAGCGTTTCGGAAAGACCATGTGGCCTCCACTCATCACGCTGGCCAGACGGGATGGAGGGTTTCTTTAATTTTCATAAGCTTTATTTAACTTGTGTTCTACGACATCCACTGGAAGACTTGGACTGGAAGTCGCCGTTTACGACATTCACTGGAAGACTTTGTGCTTCTATTTTATCCTGCCTGGTTACAATGTGTCTTAAAATAGTTCAATCATGAAATGGTATTACTGTTTTATGAATCGATAAAGTAGTTTTGGCATAATTTTAAAAAATAAGATAAAAATATACGTCTTAAGTCTGCTCGTCATCTTATTCGTTATTTAAATATCCCATGATCGCCGATGGCTCAAAAATCATCATCATCATCAGGTCTTTCTAGTCTCCACTGCAGGAGCATGACCCTCTCTTTACTACCGGAGCCATATACTAGCCTGAGTAGTCAGAGGATTTGGCCTACACTCTCCACGCTGGCCAGACGGGTTGGAGAGGTCTCTTTGATGTTAATAAGCTTTGTTTAGCTTGTGTTGCCTTAGTCGCTTTTTACGACATCCACGGGATGACTTGGAGTGGTCCTATTCTACTCTGCCGGGAACCACACGGCTATGCATCCAAAAAACGAAAATAAGTTTTTCTTTGTACAAATTTAAAATAATAGAAGACAATTCACGAATAAATATCGCCAAGACTTGTAACATGCACCAAACAGCCATGTTTGCAAATAACAGAGATCATGAAAAGATTATTAGGTCAGAGCGAATCAGAGCCGAGTTTCACTCAAATAAGCCTGTAACGACATAGCATACATAAGCGCCGACAAATATATCATTATGGGCAATAAACAACTAAATAACACTTGAAAATATGAGCTCACAATGTTTTAGTACTTGCCTTTTCTGTTTTAGTTTGTTTTTAAGATAAGTAATGTATAGTTCGTCGGAAAGGGCACCTTATGATACCCATTGTTATTTTCTGTTTAGAATTCTTTCACTTATTTGGTTGACTGGAAGAAATCCCTTCAGGGATAAGTCCGCCATTGTACATGTCCTTAGAACTGTATCTTACCCTTGTTAATTTGTATTTTTTTTGTGTCGTGTGCAATAAAGAGTATACAAACACGTTTAAATAAAATTATTTTAATACGGTTTTTATCGATTTTGGAGTTCTTATAAAATACTAGACTAATGTCAACTTAGTCTACCTGCGACCACGAACACTGTAAAGTGCTCGAAACGTTAGGTGTATAAATAATGTAATAAACGCGATAAAAACCGTATTAAAATAATTTTATTTAAATGTGTAACAATCGCGAAAACATAAGAAAACATTGAGTATACAAACAAACAAACATTTAGAAACCAAAAATACACCACCAAGAAAAATCCTAATCCTAACTAATCTGATACTGAGATCTAATCACGGTACTGAGAAGGACATAGGCTATATACCATGCGGGCGAAGCCGCGGGTAACAGCTAGTTATTGATAATACTTTAACCAAATTACTGTACCAATATAAGTGAATGGAGCCTTATCAAATAAAAAAAAATGAAATCATAGGTCCCTTAATGGAATAGTATTAAACATCAACTTTTTTAAATAACATTAATCCACTTAACAATTTATAAATCAACCATGTATACTATACTTTATTCTATAGCAAAACTAATTAAAATCTATAAACACATATATGTATCGTGTAATTTATGTTTCTACCAATGACATTTTGCTAAATACAATAGCTGTATAGTATACACCTGAGTTGAACCCACATTTATCTAAAATTTACCCCAAAATCATTACTTGGCATAGTTAAACTTGCTCGTTTATTCCACACAATAACAATATAGTTTAACATTGGGTTTAATCCGTAATTCTAGACCCCTCAATTAATAATGAAACTTGGTGGGTTCCGTGCCAACTGCGCCTGTTGCCGTAAGCCGATAGACTTATGAGCAGTGCCGGTTGTAGCGAGCAGACGCCCAGGGCTAATAAATATTATGCGCCAATTTCTTTTACAAATCAAATTATATTCCAGAAGACGTCAAAAATTATGGGAATGGAGAATATTTACCGCCAAAAGCCTTCTTAAATAATATTATCGTAGTATCAAGTAATAATAGTACATTATGATGCAAGTACGGTAAGCTGGATATTATAGTCAAGGTATTTATAGCAACGACGCGAAGCTTATAATTAACCGATGACTATAATAGACAGCTTACCGTACGAGCATCTTACGACGTTTTTCAAAACATTTGCGATTACCATATAAACTAAAACAAGATTGCAGTTCAGCAAACAAGGAATTTATAAAAGTTAGGAACTAAAGCTGGTTTTTAAAATACATTTATAATAATCAGGTACCTACATACATTACTCAGGTTTATTTTTTACAAAAAGTACATACAACCGAATTCATAACCTTCTCCTTTTCAAAGTCTGCTAAAAAATCACATCTCACGAATCAGAAAAAAGTTTTCATGCTGAACTCGAAACTCTTTGCTCGGATTCTATGAAAAAGTTTCAATTTTGCAACTGTGGCATTGGGCTATTGAGCAGTTGTGATTGGTGTAAAGTAAAAAGCACTAGTAAAACATAAGAACCGTTTTATTAGTAAATATTTTAATTTTAAAACAATTGATGAATACATCTATAATAAAGACATAAACTAAGACAATTGTTTGTGGAATATAACAATCGATCTTAGGATATACATTCACTGCCTGCATGTAAAAATTATAGTACATTTTGCAATTTTCTTATTACACAGCTATCGGATCAGCATAGAGCTAGTACTAAAAGAAAACCAAGTATCTACACGTGTTGCTATCCCAACAAACAGGCAATCACGATAGCAAAGCCCTAGTCAAAACACATTTAATATGTCCGCGTTTAACCATTTTACTTCTCGATAGTAGAAGAAGCCTTATTAAAGCTCCAAAGACATCCGCGCCCCTGGTACCTCTTATCAACTGCCCCTAAAACCAGCACTACTTATGAGTTATTCAAAGGCTTAACTTGTATCAAATTCAAACATGTTTTAAGACCTCAGTTACATGAAAACTTACTTATAGAGCACACAACCATCTAGGAAATTTATTCCGTTAAGTCCAAAATCGAAGTTGATCAATTCACATGTGTACCTTTCAAACTAATATTAATTTAACTTTCATCCATGTTTGTGTTTCTAATATTCATTACGTGGCTGACTGAAGTCGCGAGAAAAAGGATGTGTTTGTTGAATCATCATCATCAGATCTTAGCCTCCACGGCAGAAGCACGTCCCTCTCTGTTCTACCAGAGCCATAGAACATTTGTTAAAAAGATGATAAACAGTATAGATAGATATTTAAATGCGTATCTTCAATTACATTTGCCTTCACGCGTTAACTCAAAACGATCGCGTACACGAATAATACATTGTTTTATTTCAGATTTATTCCTCTCCCAATGTTGATGCCACCAATACAAGGCAAATCGCTTTTCGCTTCTTAAAAATACAATACAGACATGCTTTCTCAAGCCGGTGACATAAATAAAGAAACAATAAATAATTGACAAGGTTAAAATACTGCTGTGAAAGAATCGGCACCACGTCGGTACCTACTTCGGGTTTGAAGTGTAACTATGTCTGTTATTTTACTTTGAGACAACATGGCGGGCTTATCTGGTAAACTAAAAAGCATGGAATGAAAGGCGAACAAGACAGCTAATATTCAAAATTGCTAAAAATTATATTTTAATTATGATTCAAAACTAATTTGGTAAATAAGCTAAACCTTTATATCCATAACTCGCATACCACGGTAGGTAGGAGCCGATGTTGTTGTGAGCACTGAAATGAGCAAGTGAGCACGGAATGCATCATTTCTTTGTATTTAGTGAATAGTTTTGATACTTAGTTAAGAGAAAATCTACGTTTCTAAAATTCCTTTTCGGAAATTTGCGGAAAATGTCCAATAATTCCCACACATGAGAAGAGGAATGAAATTCTCTAAAAATGTTTCGAACCATTCTGAAACTTATTGAGAACGACACATCCGCTTTGAAGCCTCTGAAGCTGAAGATGTTTTGTTTTTATAATTTTATTTTTTAGAACGCTACTAGATATCATAATCCAGAGCAACACACTAGACCTTTATCCCATTTAAAGTTGCAAGGAAGCTTTTCAAATTACTAAGCATCCTTCCTATTTTGGCAACCGTATGGATCAGATAGCAGCTTTGTCCCGAAGGTGTAGTGATGTGCCAACAATAAAATCGGTGTAACGCCCGCATCCGCCCGACAACGTAGTATCGCTTTACAATCGATAAGCACGCTTTGTTTCCGAAGATCTTTATCGATTCCGACATGTAGTGTTATTTTTGAAATGGCGAGTCGCCCAGACCTACTTACATATTCGTCTTTCATGTTATGAAACACTACTGTGTTGTTTATTTGAAAGCGTCGCAATAAGAAGTGGTTACTAGTGTTTCCATTTCTCGCAGAAAACATGATAATCAGTGAATCTAAAACTGTAAGTGGGCAAATCAATATAAAAAAATAAATAAAAAAAAATATATATATACGGACAAATCACACAGATTGAGCTAGCCCCACAGTAAGTTCGAGACTTGTGTTATGGGATACTATATTTTATAATAGATACTTATATAGATAAACATCCAAGACCCAGGTCAATCTGAAAAAGATCATTTTCCATCTTGACCTGACCGGGGATCGAACCTGGGACCTTCCGTGTCGCAGGCAGGCGTGTTGACCGCTACGCCACGGAGGTCGTCATATACAACGTCATATACAACGTGAAAGGGACATACCCGTAATAAATCGAACCACGGTCTATACTAGATCACTATAGTATAATCAAATTAAAATAACAGCCAAAGAACATAAATGAATTTCGGCATTTCCATACTAAAATGTGTAGGCGCCCAGGCAATTTGTATGGGAACGTCGTTTTTTTTTTTGACTGATATTTTACTTTCATTACACTAAACTGAACTAGTATAGCCCGTGGTTCGATTTATTACGGGTATGTCCCTTCCACTTTGTATAAAGGCAAAGTCGAGACAACTAAACAAAGCAAAAATAAGTTGACTTTCTCGCCATTCACTCGTTAATCGTTATGAATCTCTATTTTATTTATTTATTACTAAACCGATTAAAATGCGGCTTTTTTAGAATGATTTTATTTGTTCCATTAATAGTCACTTACCGATTGTATATTATTCGCTGTTTCAGAAATAGCACCCCCGAACACATATTGCGTAGTGAAATGTAAACGGTACACATACAGTCGAATATAACTTAGCCTAATTGACACTTGTGCTCGGAATCGCCTCTCGTAATGATGTTTGATATGATTTACAATCGATTATTCGATTTCGAAAGCTTAAAAACGGGATCGAATAACTGCGCTTGTTGCGGCGGTATGGCTTTATTGAATCCCTTGACTGTTGTAGTTTACCGCTTATGACCGCTCTTTTGAAGTCGAATCGGTAAGGAATTGCTTTTTAAATCGAAAAGAGCCATTGAAATGCCGGCTTTTATAGCTTGTTACTTTCTCTTATCTCTGAAAACATTTTTTAAGGAATATATTTTATAATACTGTTTTAAATGAGCTCCAAAATACTTGTGTAAACACTATTGTTCTTCAAACCTTCAAATAAGCAAACGGAACCAATACAAACAACCAAAAATTTAATTTTTAAATTTTTCATACTTATGCAAGCCGGCCGAATCGTTTTCTATGAAATTGTTGAAAGTTTTTTTTTTAGGTTCCCAGCATTTGCTCCCATAGGATAAGTTTATTTTGGCGGATTGATTTGACATTTTGAGGGACAACGGTGTTAACCCTAACATATTGTATATTTAACTGAGCTACTCGTAATATCACACAATCTATTTTTCTTTCCTAATTAAATACCCTTTTTTAAACAAAGGTACGTATATCACTTACGGTATAATATAATTTTTAGGGATCTCATGCTGTCCATGTTTTCATTTTTCGCTTAATAATTTCATCATACTTAAAACATTACGACATGGCCACAACTCCAGCAAAAAGTTGACAGCGCTTTAATAAAAATACAGGCTTTGTGTCGTGAAATTTCCCCTCTTTTGTGATTTAGACATTGGGCAGTCCGTGCAAACATTTATAAAAACGCGTCAAGAGTGAGTCAAACTCGGACACGAAGGATTCCGTAGCAATTTTAACAAAAAGAAAATTTCCTATTTTGAACTCTAGTTAAATTAGTTTTCAATAATTTATTCTTCTTTCCTGTTACGATTCATCAGATACAGCTGACAGATAGACGGATAGGGTAACTTAGTTATAGGGTTCTTTAGGCACCTATAGAAACGTAACCCTAAAAAGCCCCACTCACGAATGTCTGTCCTTTTAAAGCGACATTTGCATTTAATAGATACAGACAGGCCATTATGCCTTATACGACTAATATGCGGGAAATATGCGCACTGATTGTACTTTATTTTGTTTGCGGTGTGAATAAATACAGGAATTTATGACTGGTTTGAAACAAAGCGAATTGTTTAAACAGTTCTTTAGTAACTTCGAAATAACTAAGAAGTTTATTAACCAATAAAAACTGAGCAATATAAACTTTTTAATTTTTCGTTGAAGCCTGAGATGACATTCTTGGGTACGTGCGTCTGAAGTATGTATTTACCTCGTATATTGATATTACTAAACATATTCGATAAAGGAGGTAGGGGTAGGGGTCACTTGAGACTTAATCTCCACAGTAGTTGCAAGCGAATATGATTGGTGTGTAGACACATCTTTTATAATCGACCTTTATTAGATATAGGTCGATTATAAAAGACCCAAAAACAGCCGATTATTCTAACTATGCTCAAGATCTCAACTTCTGTGTTCTGTGATCTCAACGACAAGATGTCCCTGAGCCGCTTGGCTCTCTGCAATAAAGAAACAAAAGCTAAAATATCGGCAGGCTGCGCCGAAAAGTTTAAGCCATTTGTTTTACCAACGATGGCAAATAGCACAAAAAAACTACCCCATATAAATCGAGGCCCGGTTGAATTCTCTCGGCTATTATTTGAAAGCACGCATGCCCTATACAGGGTACCTTCAATGCCCTTCTTTGTGCCCCCACGCCTCGCCTTTGTGTCTACCCTTCGGACGTCCAAGCCCAAAAGGGCACAAGTGCCTTTTCAAATTTTATGTCAAAGAAAGTGAATTCGTCGCGTTTTTCAAGCGGGCTCAAGATTCCTTCGGCGTTCTCGAGACAAATTATTTTAATGACATCAGATTTTTTACTTTCTTGCGTACCTACCTAAATACTTTGTCAATTTTGCTTGCTATATTCCAAGAATGTTGGAATAATGAAAGCTATTTATTTGATTTCAAGTAAATTCGCCATTGTTTAACCAAAAAGCGCATAATTCTAGTCGAGTCGAGCTCCGTGGCGCAGCGGTCAACACGTTAGCCTGCGACACGGGGGTCCCGGGTTCGATCCCCGGTCAGGTCACTATGGAAAAAGATCTTTTTCATATTGACCTGGGTCTTGGATGTTTATCTATATAAGTATATATTACAAAATATAGTATCGTTGAGTTAGTATTCTGCGACACAAGTTCACAACTTACAGTGGGGCTTGCTCAATTTGTGTAATATGTCCCTATAAAAAAAAGTTATCTACTGCGGATAGCTCTTCAAACACTTGATTTACCATTATTTTGCTTCACAAGCCCCCTTTATTGGTTTATTACTAAGTAATCTGAGCTTTAACATGTCACAATAAGGTTCAATTTAGTGATTCTCCACGTGTATGTGGCTATTAAGTGGAATTAGCCGAAGTTTCGCGACACACGTGTTTGTGAATACAATGGATTAAGGATTTCTCGTTTCTATAGAAAATTTGATCTATTGAGGGATAAGAGGGAGAAAGGGACAACAATCTGTATGAAGTCATTACGCTCTTCACATTGAAAGGGATAAAACATCGCTTTAGCCGTAGACTTTACTTTGAGAATTATTTATGACGTTTTAAGTTCATTTATTCCCATTGTTTGTGAGATCAGTTTTATCGGGAGGTCATAAAATTCGCAAATCCTTTTGTAATATTCGAAAAGGGGACAAAAGGAAATTTCTCAGATGTCGCTAACATTCTCGTGGACTATTAATATTAAAATCGTTGTCATAGGAATTCAGTCGAAGGATTTGACTACACGGGAAGCAGCCAATGGAAAAACTTCTGTTTTTGAACTATAAAAATACTTATGTGATATATTATTGGTACTAATATTTTTCATTATTGCCTGTACATTGAATTTATTACAATAAGAATCTTTTTTGTTTCAGGTAAGTTCATCATCGCATCATCTTTCACCGACTTTGATATCGAGTGTGTAAGTAAATTGCATTATTTCATCGAAATCAAATAAATACTTATTGTATGTTTCAGTTTAACGAACGATTTCACGACGCGTAGAACGTAAACATATGTCATGAAACGTCTTATGTTAAATTAATAAAAAGAATGAAAACATATTGATTCGTAGCTGCTTTTTTCATTATTTTGGTGGAAAGTCAAGAGTTTCAGTTGGGGTTTTCCTTAAATGACTGAGCAAGTTGATTCTAGTGGACTTTATACCATAAAATTGGTATAGTTTGGTCATGTGGTCTCAACGCCTCAATCGTACGATTTGTTCTCAGATACTCTCATAGATGTCGCCATTTTAAACTACATAACATTGTATCTACCGTATTATGAGAATATTATATAATTAAAAATCAAAACAATATTTTAGGCATAATATTTTAAAATGACACCGTATATTTAGTAAGTTTAATGCTAACGCAGATTACCGCCATCTATTATCGAGTAGCAAGCAACTGTCCTGCGCCATACATTCGCTCGCCTGCTTTTCGCAACCTTAATTTGGTCCAATATTTTCGTATGAGGTGGGCAGTCTATTACGTTAGTATTATATTGTCTTTGGTTTGGTATTATAACTGCTCGTGCGCAGGAACAATGTATAAAATAGTTAGACTGTCATATAGACTTTTTATTGCTACTTGTTAACTGTATACTGTACAACACCGATACATTGTATCTCTCATTATCATTTCGGTTAGGTGACACGGTCAGTCGACCATGCACACCCTGGTGTCAGAGTTCTTCGGAACCGCCTCTCGGCCTCTGACGTGGTTCCTTTAACGACTACCAGATGGCAGCCGGGACCACCGGCTTAACGTGCCTTCGGAAGCACGGAATCATCTTTCTTATCAGACAATCAGGTGATTCATGCCTGCTATGTCCTAACCAAACTGGAAACAAAGTATGCTTCCCGTGGGAATCGAACCCACGACCCCCGGTAGAATTTGATTACTTACTGAAGACATTTTTACTTTTCAAGCGACTAGGCTACGAAAACTCCATCGTCTCGTTTCAAAAACAAAAAATCCACAGAACTCATCAGACATTTGCTCTAGATGTAATCAAATGAAACATAAATCAATCAGAACCAACCACTGACACCTCGCTTTCGATTGCCGAATTTGGGTCGTCAAGTATCGAGTATCTATTCGCATCAAGATTGGTTTCCAATTTGCCAATTCAGAATCATGATGATTTGGAGCCACTGTTTTAGTTTTCATGATGTTATATTACTACTAGTTATTCACAACTTTATCAACGTAATGAATTCTATTATTTTCGCGAATTTTTCAAATAAAAAAACTTTTCATACGGTTTTATCGCGTTTATTACATCCTATCCTAACTAATATTATAAATGCGAAAGTGAGTTTGTTTGTTTGTGTTACGTTTTCACGCCGTATCTACTGAACCGATCATTATGAAATTTTGCATACACATAGTTTAGGATACTGATAGAGACATAGGCTATAAATCACGCGGGCGGAGCCGCGGGTAAAAGCTAGTTATTTATAAGTACATCTAACGTTTCGAACATTTTACAGTGTTCATGTTCGCAGGTAGAGGCAACATAATGCAGAAATCCTAACTATCCTAATCCTAACTGATATTATAAATGCGGAAGTGAGTTTGTTTGTTTGTCTGTTACGCTTTCACGCCGTATCTACTGAACCAATCATCGTGAAATTTTGCATACACATAGGTTAGGATACTAAGAAGAACATAGGCTATATATCACGCGGCCAAAGCCGCGTGTAACAGCTAGTAATGTAAAAGTCGCGATAAAACGTATTTAAAGGAATTTTATATAAATGTGTAACAATCGTTATATTAAGTATGCCAGTCAAATAAATCGATACCTCGTAAGCTATCTATCTATTTACCTACCTACAGGTAACCATTTAGTAACAGTGAAACTTTTTATTTATTTATAACACTTTCACTTGCACTTGTTCTGTTGATTGCTAGATCACTAGGCAGCCTGAGTCATGCAGCATGACTCATATATAATCATGTGTTAAATTAGATAAATATCTTTCTTCCAACGCTTGAACATTAGTACCCGCTCTTATATAGTAGGTAACAAAATGGACCAAACGAGTAACAGTGATTTACTTACTCTAAAACGAGCTCCGTGGCGCAGCGGTCAACACGCCGGCCTGTGACACGGATGGTCCTGGGTTCGATCCCCGGTCAGGTCAAGATGGAAAATGATCTTTTTCAGATTGACCTGGGTCTTGGATGTTTATCTATATATGTATTTGTTATAAAATATTGTATCGTTGAGTTAGTATCCCATAACACAAGTCTTACTTAAGAACTTACTTTGGGGCTAGCTCAATCTGTGTGATTTGTCCGTATATATTTATTTATTTATATTTATAAATAATAAAAACTTGCTTTAATTTCTTGCGTATCTTCTTCATTGATGAGAGGTTTGTAACTCTTGTCGGCGGAGTATGCGCCAAACTTCTCTATCCTCTGCTTTAGACTTTAGTCTTTGATACGACATGACACCAGCCTTCTGCTTTAGTTGGTTAACAAAACTTTTCCTTGGTCTCCCTTTCTTTCTTTTTACTTTACCCTCAAGTATGTTCTTAAAGAAGGCATTATGTCGTATAAATTATTATTGTTGCGTATAAGTGGCATAATAAGTAACAATAATAGTAACATATAATAACACTTAAACATTTTGTTTCTCATTATTCATTGCCGAAGTTGCTGTTTAACGTAACCTATATTTAAATTATCTTTTTTGTCTATCTGTATTGTCACCTTACTGCCTTAAGGTCAATATTAGTGTAAATTATAATAGTGTCAAAGCAAACATCATGCGTATTATCTGACGGACGTATCTTGGGGGCTCGTGGTGGGCGGAGCGGGTAACCCTCGCTTTGAGCTGTTGTCTATGGCTCAAGTTATAAGCGGCTAGGCCAGCAAACCTTTGCCTAGTTTTGAACTACTCTAGATTTTAGGAGAGGTATCTACTCGTAGTGGAAGTCTGTGGAAAATGTGAAAAAAAAAGTTATCACATCGCCGACCAGCAGGCCTATATTTGCTAACGGACAACTATACTGTGCAATGTTTTGATGGTCAGGTCAATATCCATATATCTTTTTAAAAAAGCCGTAATTGATATTGAAGTGACCATCAACACGTTGTACACCGTAGTTTTCAAAAGTTAGCAAATAGACCTAAAGGACCTCGGCGAAAACAACTCTCGCTCGGGTAAAAGACAACTATCACTATTATTCTTATATTTGGAGTGGAAGTTTGTTAGATTGAATATTATTACAATATAATAAAAAGAACCTTGCCTGAAGAAGACATCTAGTATTAAAAGGAGTCCCCCTTTTAATACTAGATTTTAGTTATTGTATTATAAATTTTAAGGTTTTTAGTTTTAAGGTCATTGTTAGTATATTTTTTATGTTATGGTGTAATTTTCATTCATAAAAAAAAGAAATGTATTTATCCTTATTTACCACTTATAAGAATATCATCTACAATAAAATATGAAAAAGCCCGAATTTTAAACAGTTAATTTGTAAATAAGCTTTAGGTAGGCATAAGTTTACCATACCCGTTTTCAAGCTGTGTGTCTGGCCATCTGAATTCAGACCATAAACGTGTTGATCATAAGTGTTCCGCTTTGGGGCCATATATGCAAGGTCCCGATAGACATAGACCACCTTTTACACCTTGGACCGCATCCTAGGGTCCTATCCGGCGCCTACATCTCGTGAAGCCGAGATGACGCTGATAGGCCCACGGCGTATATTTACAATAATTACGCGATTACATCAGGGGTCAGGTGAGCCCAGGTGAGCCTGACGAGGATTGACAACCGCTGATAGCTGATAGAGAGAAAAGAAAGTGATGAGTTAAAGTCATATTTTTGAGTTTGACCTCCTATCAGAAGATAAGTCTATACAAAGTGGAAGGGACATACCCGTAATAAATCGAACCACAGGTTATACTAGACCACTTTAGTATAATGAAATTAAAATAACTGTCAAAACAAAAGACAATTGACGTTACCGTACAAATCGTCCGGGCGGCTGCACATTTTTGTATGGAAATACCAAAATTTATTTTGTTCTTTGGCTGTTCTTTTAATTTCATAATAGTATTATGAACAAGTATAGACCGTGGTTCGATTTATAATGGGTACGTCCCTTCCACGTCGTAAACTGATAGAAATAGGTATATATATTTCTAACTGACTCACTGACTTATATATCAACGCACAGCCGAAACTAACTACTGTATACCTAGAAACTTAAATTTGATACAGAGTTCCTTTTAATGATGTAAATGAGCACTAAGTAAGGAGTTTTAAAATTCAACTCCTAAGGGGGTGAAATAAGGGGGCGAAGTTTTACGTGGACGAAGTCGTGGAGAAATTATTAGTTGGTATTATAAATTATTGAAATTAAAATACCCGCGATGAAGAAAACTACTGAGCAGGTGACAACACTCATTTTTATTGCCTTTATCGTACCTATAGTTTATTTTGTTATTTGGAAGATTAATTATATGGGATACAGATAGTTACAATCGAACGTAAATGTTCCCCAAATAATAATGGCATTTGAAACCTTAAACACAAGTTACAAATACGGGCTTTAGAGTTGATTGCAATGCGATTCTCACTGGCATGTGTATAATTATTTACGTCGAGTCAAGCACTAAACTATACGCATATAAAGCTTTAAGTCCTTAAACTCCTTTTTAGTACGTGCACGGTGTTCAAGTTTGAACCGAATCCACAGAACAACGAAATGGCGCGAGCGAACGTCAATCACGTTCCCTGCTCAGTAATTGAATCGAAAAGAAGTGGAAAAAATAATAATATAAATATAAATTATTAAATTTATTTTCTTTGTCATTAATTCTTTGTTTATTAAGATGGGATAAGTGTTTATTTTAAGAGTTAGAATTAATACACAAAGAATTGAAATCGACGAAGACGCCATTTTCGTTCTACGAGCTAGCACAGTTGTGTAGAGTAATTACGTCAATATGGAGTATTTTCCTCGAGCTATTGTTTGTAACACACCCTAATCCCGTAATTCCGGCAATCTTATAAAAAGGAGCGTTCCTTCCAATGGAAACATCGGTAATCTACTACTGCCATAATGTATGAAAGGCTGCCTAAGAGGGATTTCCGTATTGTGCGCGATATTAGACGAACAGGGTCCGGAATGGCTTTTTCTTCTAATGAGAAAATCTTGTATTTGTATTGTGTTTATTCGACGTACAAATAACATATATTAATGTACAAGAACGTAAGTATGTATTCATATAGAACACCAGAAATAATAAGAGCGTCGTATTTATACAACTAGTATTAGCTTTATTACGCTAAAATGTTATTTTTAAGCATTTATCTACATTACCCTACTTAGTCAAGCAATGTTTAGGGTTCCGTACCCAAAGGGTAAAAACAGCACTCTATTACTAAGACTGCGATGTCCGTCGATCTGTCGGTCACTAGGCTGTATCTTATAAACCGTGTGAGATAGGCGGTTGAAATTTTTACAAATAATGTGTTTCTGTTGCCGCTATAACAACAAATACTAAAAGTTTAATAAAATGAATATTTAAGAGGGCTCCCTTTCCATACAACAAACAATATTTTTTCGTTTTTGCTCGATAGTCTAATGTTGAGAGTTTGATTTTTTTATTACTTCGACTAAGTGTTGACCTATTATTTCTTCTGGTAAGCGTAGCTGTTAGCTTTGCAATCCCAGGTTCTATCTACCTCGTAGGGGACAATACAGTACTGTCTATTATGTGAAAAGACTTGCATACTCCGGCCTTCATATCCTACTTATTTGCGAGTTTGAGATGAGATGAGACCCCCGCATTCGTAACCACAGCTGACAACTAGCGTCACATCAATCTCGAGAGATCTTAAACCGGCTTTTAACAGCCAATATTCTTATCTCCAGTACTTTAATTATACGAAATGAATGCGTTACCTTATACGAATAGCCGACATCTGCCGAAAAGTAATTCTGGGACATAAATTACAGGCTGCCGAGCCGTCCGTCACGAACTGACTGATATCTTTATTATCGTTTTAAGTTTTCCGATTTTTATTTTTGATCGGATCTTCTTAGCTTCCCCAGATCTGTCTCTCTAGTTATTGTGATCGAAAACACATTTTATTTATTAAATAATTTCGTGTTGCAGTATTTCGCTTGTACGTATGCATTTCAGTTCTCTCTTTTGTTAATAGCGACATCATCAAATTTTGGCGCATATAATATATTCGCTGGTGTACACATATTATGTAACTTAAGCCATAATCCACAAGCGAATGAATGGAACATGAATATGCTAGAGGCCTTCTAGGTCTATCTAGACTGACTAGATTCTGCCTTAGTTTTCTATACAGAATGTTCCTGCTCGATTTTATATGCTGTTCATTTGTGTTGCTTGCCTACTCTACCTTATTCTTTAGTAGCCAAGAATGAATGAGTGAATTTGAAAGTGTTTTTTTTTTTACATATTTAAAAGGGAACAAGGAGAAACAACTTTTTTGGACATAAAAGGGGATATTGCTTAATTTTCGCCTAGTTATCTTATCTGATCGTGTTACATGATTTACGGCGGGAACGTTTGAAAGGAGCCAATTAAAGGCGCGCGACGGAGTGACCTCTGGACTAAGTCTGCTGATGCAACCGCAGCTTGACGTCGAATTGTGGAACGTATTGGACTTTAAGGGGCAAAATGTAGCGATTTCTGACTGGGACCTCATAAACCGTCTTTTTGGATCAATAATCATCATCATCATCAACAGGTTTTTGTTAGTCGCCACAGCAGAAGCACGACCCTTTCTGTACTATCGTGGTACTACCAGAGCCATATATTAGCCAGAGCAGTGAGAGGATTTCGCCTACACTCTCCAAGTTGGCGGACAGCAGCGGTTGGAGAGGTCTCTTTGATGTTTATAGCTACATTTACCTTCTACGACATTCACGGGAAGACTTGGAGTCACCCTACTCTGCCGAGAACCACATGACAATGATATTCTTTGGCTCCTATACATGCACGATGAAGATGAACCTAACAGGGAAGACACTCTCGGATGAAGAAGAAAAATGAAGACCAGCCAATACGATAACAAAGTATGAGTATGAATAAAAAATTTTGGATTTCCGTATAATCATGGGCTAACAAATGCAAGAAGTTAATTGCGAAAAAGTATGTACAGAAAGGTACAGAAGCATAAACATCACGCTAGTCGTTGGTGAATTGGTGACTTATTGTATCAGAAATCAATTATTTATTACAACGATTAAAGTTATTATTTTGCTACGTTATATTTATGACAGTGGACTGTAAATCTCCTTTTTATCATAGTTTTATCAGCCTAGTAACGAGCCACTTTACTATTTAGGTGCTTGGGCACGTAAGACATGAAATAAGATATCCTATCCTAACTAATATTATAAATGCGAAAGTGAGTTTGTTTGTTTATTTGTTTGTTTGTTACGCTTTCACGCCGAATCTACTGAACCGATCGTCATGAAATTTTGCATACACATAGGTGAGGGTACTGAGAAGGACATAGGCTATATTTCACGCGGGCGAAGCCGCGGGTAACAGCTAGTAAGATATAATAGCAACTACCTGTACTGGATTTTAAATATAAGAACGCCGTCGCTTAAAACTTAAAGCACTACCCTTATTTTGTAGATTATGGTCATGGGAGAGGCGGCGTCAGTTTCGAATTCAGCTTGCGAAATGTATGCATTCAGTTGCATTTTGTACGGTAATTGCATTTTTATCGCTCCAATACGAATCTTAAGCATTTCGGAGTTGGACCATCGCAATTATCGTACTGTGGCCCTCAGACAAATAGGCCTTACTACCTTGAAATAAAGGCGCTTTTTAAACATTAAAGTATCCGTAAAGTAGCCCTCAATAATGTAATCGTTATTACCAATTATTCAGTTTACT
Organism: Rhodophaea formosa; assembly: GCA_963082605.1. NCBI lineage: Eukaryota > Metazoa > Arthropoda > Insecta > Lepidoptera > Pyralidae > Rhodophaea > Rhodophaea formosa. The sequence continues at coordinate 5,868,819 of OY720213.1, read as the reverse complement.
TAAGTAGCCGAGAGTTCATCTGATGATTGTTAAGTACTATTTTTTTAAATGTCACATTTCAATCTTTATGTCTCATCAGACACGTAATTTCTTGAGTGTTTTAACTGTAATTAATGTATTTCACAAGGCTCTCTTTTTTTAGACTTTTTTCATTGTATATGATTGGTGTATCAAAACACCATTAATAAGTACAAAGTTGATGAGAAAAAATAATGTAAAAACATAATAATATCATTGTAAGCCTAAAAGCAGGTCACCTTGTTGATTTAACTATTCTACGTTGAAAAGGATCTCCAATCAAGATATTTGTTAAACTACTTAATACTTGGACAGATACAATTAAATAAATGTAAAATGTTATGAGTTACGAATTATTGATAGATATAAATCCAAACTGTATACATAGAGCGGCCATGGGCACGTGATCAATTGGTTTTTCAATCAATCATACGAGTATTAGCTATTTATACCACCTGCTTGTTTTGATTTCAATTGCTTTTATTGGATATCCATCATATTGGATTACATAGGCATATTAAAATCTTGGAATGAGAATCCCTAATGGAATACATTGTAAGAAAAACCAAAAATAAAATTAGACAAAAATTCACACAGCTGATCAGTGACTTCTTTTTACTTCAATTCTGTATTCCATTAAGCATTCTGATTCCGAGCTTAATAAATCAATATAGCTCATATATTGAAACCTGGTCCCTGAGACAGCAAGATTGTCGCAAAAATCGACGCATTAGAGATGTGGTGCTGGAGACGCCTTCTTAAAGTCCCTTGGACGGCGTTTCGCACAAATGCCTCCATTCTCACAGAGCTTCATATAAAGAACCGGCTTTTATCAACTGTGAAGCTGCGAGTACTTAAGTTCTTTGGCCATATCTCTAGAAATGAGAACTCGATGGAGAGACTGGTCGTCCAGGGCCAGGTGGAAGGCAAGAGATCTCGCGGCCGATCACCAACTCGCTGGTCTGACCTTATTACAAAAGCTACCGAGTCAACCATGGTCCAATGTACGCGAAACGTAACAAACAGACAGAATTGGAAGCACATCGTGGAAAGAGCAATCCTCGAAAAAGCCGGCTGACCTAAAACCTCTCCTTGTATCACGTCTGCGCAACCACGACCACTCTGACAAGAGTGAACGACTGAGAAGACTAAGAAGAAGCTCATATGTTCAAAATCAGCCGTATCTGATAAAAAATATACTTACTATCTTCCATACTGGTTTGGAAAAAAACAATAAACGCAGAAAGTACCAGCAGCTGGGGTAGGAAAGTTCTCGAATAGCGACTACGTACCAACAAACGCAGCGTTGGACACCCACTGACTCGGCGGTAGGCCAGCCCGCTTCCAACCGGTCGTATTGGAAATCCTCGGGGGAGGCCTATGTCCAGCAGTGGACTTCTTGTGTCTGAAATTATTATAATAATGATGTGCGAATTGCTTCTTTGGCGAATATTCAACGTATCACGTCAATAGGCAGAGCCGCCAGCCACTCATCGTTGTTATTATTCCACTTTCTAACTATACACCCATCTCTTTATGACCTCAGGCTCTGTCTACCACGTAAGGTATTAAGACTTGATAATTTGTATGTATATTTAAAAAGTTAAACTGTACTTAAACTGTTTATTTAGCAATTAAAAACATTTTTGTTAAAATTGTTACAAGACAAAATTACTGTCATTGAAAAAGAAATATGGCTGTCACTTAACAAAAACAAAAACAGAAACTTGTTTCAAGTAAATTAATACTGATAATTTCTCCGAAGAACTAATCGAGGAGCAGGTGCAGTAAAAGAAAACTTAGGTACACGAGACAGTGAAGAATCTCTTTAAAACTTACAACTTGTACCATCTACCAGCTAGACAGAGACAAATCACTCCACAACTACTTCTGTGCTCTATATACTCGTTCAATTAGAAGAAATAAGTATTTTAATATTTTCACTACCACGATTTTAAAAGCAATCTTCATGATTTTTACGTAATTAATGGGAACTTGTTTTATTGGTGATAAGTCGAAATAGCACAAATCAATGTATCCCAGTAGATGCCCGATTAAACACTTTCTTCATTACTTTTAAACTCAACACTTGTATATTGGTATATTATAACGATGTGAAATTATTTCTGCCATATTTTTTTTGTGTTTGGGGCTACGAATGTTTGGAGTCATGAAAGTGAAACGAACAACAGAGTCATTTTTTATTTTTAAAAAGCCCTCATTCATCAATACATTTTACGTTTGTTTTCTATATACAAAAATATAAATTGTCATTTTGTATCGTTTTCTATATTTAAACGGCGAACCTTTGCAAGTGACTGGGCATCGATTATCGAGCGATCGCTTCTGTTGGCGATGTTTTTGACAACCTTGAACTAAATACTCGATCAATAGCAATTGATCATTGAGTCAAAATAAAATAGAGGTATATCGGGGGTCGAAAAACGGATTTGCTTGTACAAATCATCAAATTTTAAATAAATTTACTTATAATGTGTAATAAACGCGAAAACATTATATCATCAAAAAGTTATTTCTTTTAGAGGCTTTACCAACTACATTACCATTATATATTTATTTTATTGTCATTTACTATCACTTAGGAGAAATACATTCAGCCATATCGGGTGATATTAGGTCTCTACTTACAGGTATTGTATTAGTTACTATATAATTCTTGATATTAAATAATAAAAAAAAATATACGGACAAATCACACAGATTACCGACTCTAACAATACTCTTGTGAGTATTTTGTTATTAAAGTCTTTACAAACTTTCTTAAACCTTCCAAAATAGCGGAATCCGCAAAAATATTTTCGTCAATTAAAAATAAAAAGTCTCTTCAGGCCATGCTCATAAGTACTGTTTATTGCAACGATTCTCGCGAAGCGGTCACACAACTTATTAAATGTTTTGTCGGCAAGAATTTTAAATATTTTTACCGTTTTTAATGATTTTAGTCAAGTATTTTACCCTGTCTTAATGACTGTTTAAAAAGTGTACGTCTGACCCAATTTATTTTTTGACGTTTTAACCTATAAACCTTTTAAACACTGCAGATAGTTTTTTTTATACCAACTTTATTTACAGATATCTAACAGAGATGTACCTATATTATAATATGGAACTTTAAAATATAGAGAGAAGGTATAAGAAATACGTATATTCCCAATTCATTGTAATACTTACATTAAATTTAGGGGAGGTAAAAAATGCGTTCCAAAAGTGAAATCTACAATATACACAAAATAAATAAAACTAAACTAATACAAATAAAACTACATAAAGAGACGAGCTCCGTGGCGCAGCGGTCAACACGCCTGCCTGCGACACGGATGGTCCCGGGTTCGATCCCCGGTCAGGTCAAGATGGAAAATGACCTTTTTCAGATTGACCTGGGTCTTGGATGTTTATCTATATATGTATTTGTTATAAAATATAGTATCGTTGAGTTAGTATCCCATAACACAAGTCTTGCTTAAGAACTTACTTTGGGGCTAGCTCAATCTGTGTGATTTGTCCGTATATATTTATTTATTTACATAAATGCGTAAAAGACGGTAAAGCAATTTCTGCCAGGCATCCTTTTGATTTAGAAATCGCTTAGTATAAAAAACCGGCCAAGTGCGTGTCGGGCCACGCGCAGTGTAGGGTTCCGTAGTTGCGAATGACAACATTGAGTTCACACTGTTTACACTCACACCTCACAGTCTAACGACCAAAAACATCTAACAATGAAGATTGTATGAAATTTTACATTTTCCAGTACATTTTATAAGTTGGTTGCCTATAACTTTTTAGTTTGCACTTAGTACCCAGCTCTGATAGTTTTCCTTTCAACTTCTGTAATTTTTTTCACGTATCCATATATAACCGTTTAGCAGATAGAGGGGGGGGACACGTACCTCTAACAAAATTTTGCACTTTAAAACCAAATATTTCGGAAACGGATCCCTAAATCGAAAAATGGTGTTCTCAACCTCACAATATTTTTGAAAGACCTTTTTAACGATACCCCACACGATGGGTAAATAGAGAAAAAAAAATACTCCCTCACTTTACTTGTATGAGAGCTACCCAAAAAAAATATTTTTCAAGGTTTTTTTCTACGACTTTTTTGCCATGATTAATATACACACTCATACCAAATTACAGCTTTCTAGTACTTATAGTCTCTGAGTAAAACCGCGGACGGACAGACAGACAGACAGACAGACATGGCGAAACTATAAGGGTTCCTAGTTTACTACGGAACCCTAAAAACAGGTAGTGCGGGGTATATAGGTGTGTTTAATGTTTCATGTTGCATACAAAACCATCATTCGAGTAGATTCACTTATTTCTTTTTATCTATAAAATTTTGTTTAAAATACTCACGTTTGTCTTCTTCCCTATAACATAAAACTTAATCGACTTTAGCTACCTTTGTTCGACATTGGATCTACGGACCAATGGCTATCGCTATCTGACAGTTAATTGACCAATCAATCAATCAGTTGATCAACATTTTGTATTACTTGTCGATCGGTCGACCCCGACTGCTGATGTTTGTCTGTGGGGCAGTGCATAAAGTTGTGTATTTGAATTTAGCAATAAATATTAAACCTAATTAATATATCCTTGTGTGTCTGCTTATCTCAACAAAAAAATTAAAACCAGACTTAAAAAACCAGCAACTCAGTGTCTGAGAAAGAACTTAATTTTTTACACGACTGTCCAAACAAGAGAGTTATGTCTTTAGAGTACGGTGTATGTACGTAAGTATATATGTGAATTTCTTTAAATCAAATCAAAATCAAATTAATTTGCTTTATTAAGTGGTTACATAGTAGGTATTATTCCATTATTACTTTTAAATGCCTGAACAGATTTGAGAATGTGTGAGGTATCATTACAATCCTTACATTAGGTACCCGAGTGGCATAGGCCTATACATAATTAATTATATACCTTTAGATTTAAGGTCGTGTCTAAATTTGTCTTTGAAAAAAAAATCTTATTGCCTTTATAGAGTATTAATTGGATAATACTGTGCCCCGCATAGTTTTCTTCGATTTGCCATAAAATAAAATCATCCATACGCGTAGGAGAGTCGTAAAGTGCACCCATAGTGCAACCTTGTTAAAATACTTTGTTCACAGATAAAACAAAAAGAACTTCCACTATGGCTTAATTGTATCTGAAGACTGGATTAAGTCGTAAAATATTAATCGTATCGTCTGAGCATGAGATAATGTGCATCATAGTTAAGAACAGGATATTCCACGAAATGTAAATAAAAATCAACTTGGCATGTTTTTTATTTCTTTTCAGTATATTATGTAGTATTAATTAAAGTTCCCCGACACGTATATATATCTGTCTATGGTTATCTTGAAAACTATATATGTTGATGATGTTGATGCGGTTCTCGTATCTTTTGTAAGATTTATGTTTCAACGGACATAATTGTAAGCAAGTCTGTAATTTACTAGGTAATTAAACCTATACAGCGTGTAAACTGACTTTCGACATTCCCGTAAAGGGGTGACTCATACCGTCAATATTTCCTAGATTACAACATTTCCTAGACCAATGTCAGGAACTAAAATTTTTTATTTGTATTTTCCAATACTTATTGCCTTTACTTCTGTATAAAAACTTCAATTTTTATTGAGTACCCGGCTTTGATAAGTATATAAACAACGGCATAGTACTAATATATTAGTGTTAGGTTCTTAATGTAAATTTTTGTACAATATCTTTTCCCTCAAGAAATATTTATAATATTATTTTTGCTTCTATTTATATTTTCCCATATAAATAGAAGCAAAAATACAATGAAAACGGTTTTAAACACCGTATATTCCGTCCCATTGCCTCTGAAAACAATTCCTTCTTTCCATTACTCAAAAATCAAATAAGCAAATATTGATGAAAGCAAAGCCGATAGACTTGGCAGATGTAGGATGCACCCTCCTTTATAATTTAATGTAGAGGGGAACACAATAGCTATCGATTCTTTTGTGCCCGGGGGAAATCGCCCAAGAGGTGTTACGGTGTCGCCGCGAAACAAAACCCTTCAAGGGCCTTTGATCAAAGAAACATTTTGTGGATATAGACCCTTATGTAACCCGATAGGGAACTTGACACAGATAATTGGAGTATTTTATGGATTACCTTTTTATGATAAAACATATAAAAAAGTTTAAATTTTGTTTAAAATTAAAGGTGTAAAAGTGAGGTGTAACGGTGAAAAAGTATTAAAAATTAAAGGTGTAAAGGTGTAAATGTAACATATCGAAACGCAGCGTGTTACTTGACCCCCGACCGACATACCCTTGTCCCAACCCGTCAGTATGAACTATTCTTAAAAAAGAATTGTTCCCAGTATTGATCCCATAGGAAAAGTTATTCATATCGATAGTCTGAGTCACCTGCGGTTTTTATATTGAAATATAAATACCGCAGGTGACTCAGACGAGACTCACCGCGGCTTCGCCCGCGTGAGCCTATGTCTTTCTCAGTACCCTAACCTGCAAAATTTAATGATGATCGTTGCAGTAAGCGTAACAAACAAACAAACAAACTCACTTTTGCATTAATAATATTAGTTAGGTTAGGATAGGATTACCAAATAAACAGTATACCTAGGGGCCGTTCAAGTTTTACATTTTTACATAAGCAGAATGTCAGCTATTGCCCCCTACCCTCTTGTGAGCGGAAGTAAAAGCAAAAAAGCTCTTTCCCCTTCCCCAAAGATAACGTAAACATCGGTGGATATAATTTTCATAAAAAATATATGTTTATTTTGCGATACATTGCAGACGTAAGGCCACTAGTCCCCCATGTCATTAAAAGTAAGCCAAGCCCAGCCCCCTTCCCCCCTTTCACATCTTCCGTTATATTTAGAAGTCTCCCTACCTGTAAAGCTTTTTCAGTTATCGTTACGTTAATCCTACTAATATCTATTAGTTTCTCTTACTTAGATAAAAACAGTATTTCGAGGCTGACAAAAAATTTACACCTGCGTTTCAAAAGTCGCTACCCTAATCACCCCACCGCAAGTACCGTCTCATCCGCTAAACACAAACCACCAAACAATTTAAATAACAAAAAGCCGTACATTTTGAATTCAGCACAGAAAATAATAAGAATATTTTTCCTTAATTTTTCATTCAGCTCACTGGGCCCCCGAGATCCCGAGGGTTTACTTTTACTTAACAGAACCTTATTTAAAATAAACAGGGTGGTGTAAACTGGGAACGTGCCTCAAATTCTAAACGCTTCGATAACGCCGTATTATTTTCGCTGGCTATAAAGAAAAGTTTACATCGGTCGAGTTAGTTGTGCAGATAGTTGAATTAGAGAAAGAAATATATATCAGTGAAAAAACTTTACAAACTATTACACGTTAATGTGTGAGTTAAAAATTAAGGTTGCCAACGCAGAATCAATTTACGTATTGTGAGAGTCGTCGCGTAACATGCGACCCAGTTTTTCAAAGCTATCAAACGTAACCTAACCTAATGTAGCCTAAAATAATGTTTGTAACATTATTTTAGGCTACATTAGGTTAGGATGAGCCCAAGGTCATTGAAACCAAACAAATGCACCCGAGAACAGAGGAGAGGTGCGGGACGCCACATTGTACGGATGTTGCGTGTTTCCAATCTAAGCGGACCCCGGGCCCCAAAGCACGCCAGCTGAGGATGCAACCAGGAATACGCTCAGACGAGAGAGAAAGCTGCGAGTTTCCGATCTGTACGTTCGTAAATACTTATATTAATTCTGTGACTTGGTAATGATATACCAGACTAGAATTCATTGACATTCGATTGACCCCAGCAAGCCCTTGTCAAAGTATGATAGAATAATTGGGCGTGATTGACAATTGCTACTTAACCCATCGTCTGTTAAATTTTAAGACATATAAGCATATTCCACCCACTGACAAGCGAAGGGCAAGTACCTAAATGATAATAACACTTATAAAGAAACAAACTATTTGGTAAGTCTACATTTTATAAATAGAGAAATTGAATCAAAACCCATATTTAAAAGTGTAGAGTTTTACAAGTGAACATCGATCGAGTTAGAATAGTAGCGGCCTACCCGGATTACACCTGGCTTCACGATGGATGTATTGTATATAATTTTCTTCCCTCCTAAGTTGTTACTGTACTACATTTTATATTTAGTTCACACTTCACCGACTACTCTAGTAAGAGAGAATGCTCTTAGCATTAAATTTACGTACTGTAGCTCTGTAGGCGAAATAAATATTTAAATATAAATAAATAAAAATATATTGATTTATTTCGGGCCCTGGATGTATCTGGTGATCGATATATTGCTTAAATAAATAAGTACGCATCTACTTAATTTATTCCGATAAAATCAAAACATGTTGTGTAACGAAAGCACAAAATTATTAAAAGTACTAACGTAACGAATGTCTGAAATTTTACTTCACCACAATGTGAATTTTGCCTGAATGAAAGAGCCCTGAAAACCTTATATTCTATGCTCTGGTGGGATATAAATGGGGAAAATTAGGTTATGTTAGCCAGAAATGCTCGTTGAAGATATTGAGCCGAGATCTCTACACTTTATGGCATTTTTCTTTTACTATTATTTTATTTATTTACGGTTAAATAGACCAATAGACCTTACTGGTTTCATATATTGTACAAGAGTGTGAAATTCATAGATTTAAAAAAAATGTTTTCGTCTATGGTGAAATTGAATTCTGCGTACATATATACTTTGTGTAAAAAATCTACATATAAGGCATTGTACTCACAATTTTTACCCTTGTACAATAAAATGAATTAGGTACATAAATATATCAGTATCCGATAGACATGCTTTCTATCATAAATTCCCATCATTGTTCAGTACCGACCGACGAATTTCAGGTTACAAGAACATAAGTGCTCAAAGCAAACGTCGTAAAATCGAGCACGCTATATGGAATACCTTCTTTCAAGGAAATTCAACATTCTTTAGTATTCTAACAGCTACATGTAGCACCCGCAATGGTTGTGGCGGCAATCTCTTTGCGGCTTAGCACAGTGGCGTATTTTTACATTTCGTTCCGGGGCCAAAAATATTTTCCGTCCTAACAAAAAACTATAGTGTGAAAGATATTTGTGAAACCTAATATAGTATGTGGCTCCAAAAATAATAAAAATGTTTAAATTAACGAAGCTTGAACATTATATAGAAGTTTTTTTTAATACAGAAAATAATGCAAAATAAGCCAAAAAAAAGGTTTGGTGTTTATTTGCATACTGTAGTCACAGGAAAAATAGCACAATGTTGGTTACAGCTCTTTTGTATGGGCGGATAAAATCTCCATATCAAATAAGAATACATTATAAAGACACAATAATATATTTGATATCACCATCACCTAATACAATATGTAAGGTTATAGGGTGACTCGAGCCACGCCTCGCATAAATATGGGTGTTTTCATGTCCTATGCTGTAACTGCTACCAACCATTCCATAACATGACTTGTTACACACCTCTCAAGGTTTATGAAGAAGAACAAGGCACACCAACCACCTTGTTTGTTATTTCTGACATCTTATTCTACTTCACAGATAAGGGGCGGCTTTTACTCTCAAGGCCATGATTTACAAATCGCCCTGGGGCAAAGCTTCTCAGAAATACGCTAAATATACCAATACCAAAGCAATGCAGAGTCGCCGCTGTCTAAAGTTTTATCACCGACATCGAATTCCTGCCTGTATTCCACGCTCTGAATGGAGAATTACAACGCCGCAGTATGATTGTTTCAATACCGTTTGTATTGAAACAATCATACTGCCTTTGCATACTGCCGTTAAAAGCCTCAGTTGCGCAGTGGTTAATGCAGTAGCTGCTATCATCAGGTCTTTTTTTAAGCCTCCACTGCAGGACCACGTCTCTGTACTATTAAAGCCATATATTAGCCATAGCAGTCAGAGGATTTGGCATACACTCTCCACGCTGGCCAAACTGGTTGGACAGGTTTCTTAAGCTTTCCTAAGTCGCCTTCCAAGGGTAAACTTGGAGTGGACTTTTCTACTCTGCCGGGAACCACACGACTACATACTGTCATTTAGAATTTGCGGTTCTTGGGCGGAGCCTCATAGCTGAGGATGCAACCGGGATAACGCTCAGATGTCAGAGTGAAAGCGGACCCTGGGCTCCACCCACAGTCACCATCGCGACCGCGACGTTTGTTCGGATGAAGAGGGATATACCCTAATGTGTTTGGTATTGAACTAGCGGTAATTTAATATAACAAATATTTTTTTCTATAAACAAGCCTGAAAAGGAGAAAAAAATCAGCCATACATTTTGGATCGGCAGATATTCAACGTAGGTACTATGGAACAGCCAATTAATTTTTCTCGATTTCAGACTCGGCCACAGAACAAAAGTTGCGTATTCCTGTTGAGAGCGTGAGTTTATATGATCGCTAGTTCAATACTTACCAATCGCATTGTATAAACGCCTACCGACCACCAAATACGGTTTAACGCCGATTTTACTGTCAAAATCTTTAATTTAACGATACACTCAAAGATAAGTGTTGCAAGATTTACGAGCTCAACGTTTTTGGGAACATTTGCGCAAGTTTGCAACCTTATTCGTCAAATTCTGTGTGTGGAGATGTTACGTAATTTGGAAAGATATGAAATAGAAGAAATGGAACGAAATAGTTAAGTGCGATTTGGACTTAGGTGTAAACCTCCCTGCGGAACAGTTGTACCACTAAATTGTACCATAAATAGTACAAGTTGCCGTTGATAGTACAACTAGCACGCGCGCTCATGTAAATAATAAGTATAGGAGATGCACCTGTACAAGGTACATGATAGTACATTGCATTTGCTGCACAAAGATACACGAATAAGGTCAAGTAACTTTTATTTTGTAACTGTTCAAAAGTCCGCGATAAAGTTTTTTTTAAATAAAAATCAGGACAAAGTGTCCATCCATCCATCCATTTCTTTTCGCCATTTACTTTGTTTTTGGCAACTATACTAATAGGGATCGGTAATATAGATATCAATTCGTAAAAAAACGTCATCAACAATAATCCTACCGACAGAACAAATGATATTAATTTAATCAATGCAATCTCTGCGATGAATATTTAACTTACCTATAAATATTTATCGGTTAACTTCTAGTGTCCAAAGTTCACTTCAAGCATTTAAGGGGACAGCTTGGACGATATATTCATAGAAATAAAATTATTGCAATATATTTTGTTCTCATTCTGCTTATTCTTGGATTAGTTTTTGACTTCATCAGAAAGTTATATACGCTTATTTGTATATACACTATTGTGTTAGTTGGCGAGAATATTTCTTTGATTTAAGGAAATAAAGGGCATGTACTTCAAAGTAAAATAAACCACTAAGATCTAACTTCAATAAGGCTCATCTCAAAACATTAACACAAAGTTACTTAAAAGTACAGCGGTAAAGTTTCAATGTATTATAATAAACTTCTTCTTTTCTTCTTTCGCTACCAGTGTTCACCTATTGTTGGGTATATGCCTATTCATGGATTTGCCACTTGGCCCGGTCTTCGGCTATCCTAATTCAAGTTTTGCCCAATATTAAACAAAACTACCTGAAATTTTCCGAAAACCAACTCAACAAAATACACAAATTTGATGAGTTGTACTTTACATCTGTTAGATAAAAAAGGTTAAACTCAAAACTCATAAATTTCAAAAAATATACATTCTGAGAAAATCTAATAGAGCCATCCCACACTGCGGCACGTTGGCGCTACGTTTGCGTACAGTCATGCACCTGAAATGCAATTAAAATGTTACAAATACTGAACTATTTGCCATTATAATATTTGATTTGCCAAATAAATATTTGATTTGAAAAAATATTTGATATTTGATTATTATTCTTTTTCATTATTCCATTTTTGTCTATAATAATATCTTCGTCATAGTGCAACATTTTTGAAAATTTGAGGGATATTTATAAATATGAATATAAAATATTTTGGATTTATATTTAGATTATGATTTATGGAATTATCTATGAATTTCTTCTATTCTATCAAGTTTGTAACTGCATAAGCTCAGTGAAGAGATATGTTAAGGCTAACCATTTTTTATATATTTTCAACTTATTCAGTTACAGAGTAATATGAAGAGCCCTTTTAGTAGAGCAGGCCATCCCACACGGCGGCAAGTCGGCGCCACAATCGCGTGCAGTATGCACTTGAAATGCAACTAAACGATTACAAATACAGACAGAATTTGCATAATACATTTATTGTAATATCCTGATACTAAGTTTGTCAGTTGTCCAGTGGGCCTCTCAATTAATCAGTAGGCTTTGGTATCACAAATATGACAGATTTATTAGTAAAACATGTTTCGTTCATGTTTATTTGAAACTAGCCAACCACACCAACTTCGCCCGTGGTATAATTTTTCCTACAACACTCAAGAATAACGTCGCCGAGCTCCGTGGCGCAGAGGTCACTACGCCAGCCTGGGATACTAGGGCCCCGGTTTCGATCCCCGGTCAAGTCATGACGGGAATCCATCTTTTTCAGATTGACCTGGGTCTTGGATGTTTATCTAAATAAGTATCTATTATAAAATATAGTATCGTTGAGTTAGTATCCCATAACACAAGTCTTACTTAAGAACTTACTTTGGGGCTAGCTCAATCTGTGTGATTTGTCCGTATATAATATTTACCTATCCAACGATGAAATATTTTTTAAAATCATTCTAATCTTTCCTGAGATTAGCGCGTTCAACCAAAAAAACGCTTAAGATAGATATAGATTTGATATTACAAATATCAGCCCCACATAAAAGCATAAAAGCTAGCAAATAATAGTCATAAGATGTACATTTTTAATATATTGGTCACAGATCATTTAGAGCGTCGCGGAATTCAAAGGGCGTATGTCGCTGGCGCCTATATCAATCAACGTGGTTCAAGTAAATGGTTTATAAGTTTAATACCTACGTCGCCATCCGTCTAGAATACCAATCAATCTGCAGGTTGACTATAATTAGTCTGAGATGAATTATAAGTTCTTTTTTCCCTGCCTATCGGGATAGATTAAAAAGACTAACTTGCAAAATACGTGGACAAAAATATATTTTTACGTTTATAACTTTTTAACGCATAAATTAAACCGCCGTAATGCACAAAATCATTCATCCCCTGTTTTTCTACCCGTAGGGTTGGATTTTTCTTTTTCAAATGTATACGGGACCAACTTCTAGGTATACCCAAAAAAAGAGTTTGAAGTAGAAAAATGATTTATTATGTGTTTATTTGTTTGAAGATCGGCTAAGATTATAGTCGTAACAGTCACGTCTACGACTAGCTCATAAATACCGGCGTGGTACTTTTACATTCTTCAGGAGATTAGAACATTTTATATTCCAATAACAGACGCTACTGAAAGCCCCGTTATGGCCAGCAATAAACTATACGTTGTAGTAATAAAAGGTACCTATATCCGTTTAACGATCTTTAATAACTCTATCTATCCTTTAAGGGTCACCGATATTACTTTTTTAAGTATTAACTTTTGACAGATAGTTTGTCTTTCGGGATGCATGTTTGTTTTACGAAATGTTAGGTACAGATTTAATAAAGTCATACATTTTGTGAGGTCTTGAAATATATATTTTTATATGAGATGGATTTACTCTTGACTATTATCTAGCCTAGAAGCATATTGTTACTTACACTTAGGTACAGTTCTTAGGTATAAGCTATTTGAAACACTCACAAGTGTTGGCCGTGTCCTGTACAGCAGGAGATTTAATGTATTCCATTGTATATATATATATATATATATATATATATATATATATATATATCAACGGGTCACTCACGTGCTAATAGTATTCCATTGTATTCCATTTAAGACCTTATCACATTGACTTGAGAACCGATGTGTTTACATAGTAATGCTCAATCGTGACTGTACACTCTCCGGTTACTAATAAAGAAGCAGTTTTTGACAACTACGGTGTACAACGTTTATATTCTAAAATAAAAATAGTTGTACATACGAAAGCCGTAATGGATGGTGGGTGAGTGACCAACAAAGCGTTGAACATGCACCGTAGTTGCCAAAAATTAGCAAAAAGGCGACCCGCACAGACTAAATTTAACACATCTTTAATTTAAGAAAGCTCCATTGCTGTTACTTCTCAGTACCATATAATAAATAAATAAATACACACGGACAAATCACACAGATTGAGCTAGCCCCAAAGTAAGTTCGAGACTTGTGTTATGGGATACTAACTCAACGATAGAATATTTTATAACAAATATATATATAGATAAACATCCAAGACCCAGGTCAATCTGAAAAAGATCGTTTTTCATCTTGACCTGACCGGGGATCGAACCCGGGACCATCCGTGTCGCAGCCTGGCGTGTTGACCGCTGCGCCACGGAGCTCGTCAATGTCTAAGAACTTACTGATTTCAAAAATAACTATTGATTTACATGCACTAATCATATTTTTTATGTCTTAAAACACGACTTATTTTGCATTCAATGCATCTTTATGGCAATCTATAGAAAACGATATCGGCAACCAGTTAGCCGTCCGAGATGGAAGTATTTTAAACTGGGCCAATAAAAGGACCATTTTTATAGTGGTCTGTCTCGGAGGACAGTGGAATGATGGCCAAACAATAAAATCGTATTTACTGCCATTTTGGATCCATCCCATCGGTTTGTAATAAATATCCGTATGAATCTCGTTCCGTTTTACAATCCATTAAATTATGGTCTAATTTCTTTTTTTTTGTCTTGGACATTTATGGGTTGGAAATGTTTTTACTTTATGTAAAATTTGAATTATCTTCATAGGAATTTATACGTAAGCATAAATAATCAATAATAAATAAACTAGAAAGCTTTTAAACCGACCTTTAATAACTTTTTCACTGCATACATTATCAGCAAGTACCTATCATACGCTCTAATATACACCGACGAAAAGGTTAATAAAATCATATTTAATGATTTATGGAAAGCTTGAGAAATGTGGATTAATTACCTTCAAGTTTGTGAGCCAAAGGCTGCCAGAGGTGTCCAATAACCAGAGGGCTGGCAATTTCTTTGCACAATGAATAAGCATTGCCATACAACGTGGCAATGCTGCCAGCCTTCTGGGCACACTTCCGCAGGGTAGTGATTTGCAGGACCTCTTTTATTTACAGCAGGTTATTTGTTAATATAGATTATTATTTAGTAGCTTCAATTTTTTTATTTTTGTTTAATATAATACTGATTGTGTTAGGTGTTGATGGATAATAAACTATAATAATAACTAAATATAAGTAATTAATTAATAATGGTCCATTTGCAGTAATTCGACACCTACACAACTCCAAAGCCGAATGTCACGCGAACCACATCTGTGAGCTAGATCAGATGCGACCTTGTTCTACACATTCAAAACCATTTGTATAGTGCAAGGTTACAACAATATTGCACTAGCATTTTATGTGTTTAAACATCAGTTATATTTTAGTTACACTTGCTTTCGTGCCCTGGTTTTGCATATATCAATAAATCATGTACAGTGAGCCGCAAGATAGCCACAAAATTGCTGGCATGACAAGTCTTGCATAGTGACGTTCGGAAACGTTTTGCAGTCAGACTGTAACGGCAATGGAATGGTTGTCTTGTGGTCTAAGTACGGTACCTTTGCCAGCCTCTCCAATAGGACACCGTTGGTTTGGGACCGATCTCCTTCCAAGTTTTATAAAATACCCGCATTACAACGCGACGTCGTTCATAAATCCGAATTCATGAAACTTTGTCGCACAGCTAACGAATGACTTCTTTTTTTTTTTTTTTTTTTTTTTTTAACCTATATTGTCCCACTGCTGGGCAAAGGTCTCTCTCATCTCTTTCCATTTATCTCTTTCTTGTGTTGACTTCAACCAATCCTTTCTAAAAACATCCAATTCGTCTCTCCAACGTTTTCTTGGCCTACCTCGGTGACGGTGACCATCTGTAGGTAGCCACTCTGTTGCTATCTTGGCCAATCTCTCGGGATGCATTCTACCGACATGCCCCGCCCAATCCCATTTTAGCACAGCAGTTTTAGTGCCCACATCAGAAATTCCCGTTTTCGAGCGGAGTGCAGTATTTGGGATTCTGTCTACCCTCTTTACTCCTAACACACTTCGCTCCATGGCTCTCTGACAAATCTTGAGCCTGGACTTCAACTCCTCGGTCAGCGACCATGTCTGTGCACCGTAGGTTAGGACGGGCAAGATACACATATCGATGAGTCGGCGCTTAAGTGAATGACTTCTAAAACTTAAAAACAGTAATCAATCACATAGATTACTGTTTTTAAGTTTTGTTTTGTTGACCTATGAATCTATATGGATTTCTGGACGCTTGACCGCTTATTGGCTATATTTTTAGAATAAAATTAAGCAACTTATTTATTTTTATTCACTTTGATACGTCTATATTATTCTGGGTGTGCCATGTTATATGTTAACTATGCTTGTATTGGAGAGTTGTTCACATATTGATTTATTTACTCTCTATCCATTAATACTCGGCCTTCGGCACACTGGTTTATATTTTTGTCTTCTCTGGCTCCAAGTTCGATTCCCAGCGCAAGCAAATACTTGTCGTACATCATTTTAATTTTTTTAAGTCTATTTGTGTGTCAATCGGACCCACGACGCAAGCTATTTTTTTTATTTTTTTTTGTTATAAGTGTTTTATATTTGAAGCATGAACAGGATCAAGCTGATTGGCTTTCCAAAATAGATAATACGAACATACCCATAAATGTAACATGTACGGCGCAATGCGTGAATTTACAGCGCTTTTATTTTACGAGGCGCACTAAAACATTTTGGTCCCTACAATAAAATAGGCTGGCATTTTTTACGACACCTGGACGTAAAAGCTCGTTTCCAAAGTGATTTTCGACCGATATACCCGATAGTTACGCCGCAAATCACCTCACGTCACATGTGGCGATTGGTGGGATTTTGAAGCCGCTGGAAACCGCTGGAAGCCGCCGAATAGTTGACTCCTTTAAACTGAGCCTGGCGGCTTGTAATTGCCCTGTAATTTCACTGTTTGCGGTGTTAAAACGTTTATGTGCAGTTGGAGCTTTTTGCAGAGGTTTATGGGAAAAACAGTAAATTGAAGAAAACATAAAGTGTATATGAATTAAAGAATTATTTAAAAAACATGTATGTACTACCCGACAAAGTTTTACACAGAGTCCTTGTAAATAAAGATAAATAAATCTAATAAAAAAGATGAATTTATTTAACGTGTATACATACTCATATGCACTACCTGCTTTAATTGCCTAGCCCGCCTTTCGCACATTTTCTTATAGATGAATATTTGTATTTATGTGCTGTTAGTGAGCGGCGGACTGTGATAAAGGATAGTGTGTGGTGATGAAAGAAACACGTAAAGAGATAGCGGTAAGGAAATATAATAGTATTTAAAATAAAAAAATATTAACATGACAAACCACAGCAATGACATACACAAGACAATGTCTATGGCCGAATCGGAGAAGACAAATTCTTAAATCTTCACATACATTTTTTACAAAAAAGGGCGCACTCCAGCCAGTCGGCAACATGTGCAATAAAGAGATATTTATTCTATCTATCTATAGATAAAAAATATATATTTATACGGCCAAATCACACAGATTGTGCTAGCCTACGTTGTGCATATGAGCGGCCGCATATTATCAGAAATCCCTGTTAGAAAAATTCTGACGCTCGCCGGAAGCTTGCCGGAAGCACCCCGCATACTATCAGAAATTTTGATCCGGCAGCTTTTGAGCCCAGTCGAGTTTCATCTGTATGCTTACGCACATCTACCTATATGAATGAAGATACGTATGTTATTGCTCTTAGCGCTTTTTTTATTTAAATAAAACAAATCGGCCAAGTGCTAGTCGGACTCGCACATGAAGGGTCCCGTACCATTATCTATACAACATTAGACTATCGGGCAAAAACTGCAACGAAAAACATGTTCTTAGTACGACCGCCATTAATATTTATTTAATTTTGATTTAATTATTTATTTTTAAAGCGATGAATAAACAAATAAATATTTTGTGAATATCAGAAGCGTCTACCTGTTGCCGTTATAAATAACGAGCAAAAGATGGCGAAAAAATCACGTTTGTTGTATGGGATCACCCCTTAATTATTACCTATTTTATTTTGATTCTAGTGTTTATTGTTATAGTGGCAAAAGCAAATAAGTACCTACATCATCTATGAAAATTTTAACTGTATAGTAATCACGGTTTATGAGATACATCCTGGTGACACACGGACATCGAAATCTCGTAATTAGGGTCCCGTTTTACGCTTTGGAACCCTAAAAACCTTGATATTGAAATATGGATTTCAATACTTAATTAATATTTGGCATATTCGCTCCATATCTAAGTCTCTGTGTATTTTATTCTGGTAATTTTCATCATCGCGTTCCACAAACATGGATATTTTTACACATCGGCAATTAAATCTTGAATAAAGCTCATTTTCGTCAAAAACGTAGGTTCCTAAAATACAACCAAACACGTGTGGAGCGTACGGCGGCGGACGGTAAACTGACGCGAATTTCTGATAGTGTGCGGGGCCTAGTACAAAATGTATGGAAAGCACGCCTTCCGCCATTTCTAACAGAAAAAATTCTGACGTCCGGGTGAGGTGCCATCCGGCGGGCATCAGAAACGGACGACCCGTTAGAATTTTTCTAACAGTGTGCGGGAGCTAATACAAAATGTATGCAGCGAGTGCCTTCCGGCGAGCGTCAGAATTTTTTACATTTTAAAAAAAACTAGCAGTTCGCCCGTAATACAAATATACAACATTAAAAAAAAGAATTAGCGAAATCGGTTCAGCTGCTCTCGAGATTTGCGCTTAGCAACACATTCAGCGATACACTTTTATATTATAGAGAAAGATACATAGACAGTTAAACATTCAAGTGGCCTTACTGGGGACTGAACCTCCAGTGTGCCAGCCTGGCATGATAACCAAGGCCCCAAAGGTCATTATTAAATAACTAAGTCTCTTTCAATTTGTCTAACAGAATCCAAGAAAGAAATGTATTTTATAAGAATTCTGCTGATTTTTTAATACAAGTTCTCATCATTAATTACATTTTATTTACTTTTCCGTGAACAAAGTCCTGGCGATACAGGCGGCCTCATTATCGAGGAATCTTCGAAAAATTAAGGAATTCTGGCTTATCTGGCCCATAAATACTGCGATAAAAATAACACGGCCCTCTATCGCGCTATCACTCTAATTACGAAGTTCACGCAAACAGAGCACCGCAGCCAGGCATAAAATATCTCTCTACATTACATGGTGCCTATAAATTTTAGTACTAAACAATAAGAAGCCATATTTGACATTTCGCATAAACATTACTTAGTAGTAGTAGTACATTACGCGTTAAAACGCGGTACAGTTATTAGTAATACTAGGACAACAGGCCTTAACAAACGCGTTACAGGACTTACAGTTATTTAAAGTAGTACTACATTACGCGTAAACAAACGCGTTACAGCTATTAGTACCTACTTAGTACTACTACAACACGCGCTAACAAACGCGGTACAGTTATTAGTAGTAGTACTTTGCGCGTCACCAAACCCGGTAATGTAGTACACGATTATATTCATCGTCGTCAGGCGCACAGTTCTGAGCACTGCCGAAATTATGCGGTTATACCCTTAGGTAGAACTCAACACACAAATTCAAAGGTAGCAGAAATAACAACGATCATGCTGCGATTGGCGATTGAAATGCAAAATCCCAATATTAGCCACTCAAGAAAGCAGTTTTGTAATTTCCCGCCGGGCAAAACAGCTATTTACTTACAGAGCATAATAATATCCACAATAAAATAATTGAATAAGCATAAAATGGCACTAAAATACCTTATATAAATGAAGTTATATTACTTACGATGAAGACGAAATTCGGTCAATCGTGGGCAGTCGTCAACCTGGAACGCATTCCTATCAAACTGCAGCACAACAATACTTGGCAGCTTAATAGCCCAGGCAGCGTAGGCAGAGCATTCCATACCAACATCTGTGACACATTCCATAATCTGTGTCGAAACGCACTTTATGGCGGGTGCTTTTCTCTTGGTCGATGTTTTCTTTCACTCTTTATGGTCATCGATACACCGAGGTTGAAGTATTTATGACGTAACAGGATAGACGACAGTCTAGTCCTTTTGAATTCTTTATTAACTACTTACTAGCTATACATATAGACAATATGTTGTGCGCGTGCGTTTCATTCATTTCTGAAACGTCGAAATTAACAGTTACATCACTTTTTAATGTCTCACGATTGGTTTACTACACTTAGCTTATAATAAATTGATTTCATTTAGTCAAATCTTAATAGCTGATCTAATCAAAATACTTTAGTTGGGATTTAGGTAAATTGTTAAAAATAAACAACTAAAGTGTGTACGGCCACAAATAGGCAAAAGGAAGAAAGTAGGACAATACAGAAAAACTTTTAGTTCATTTACAACTTGTTCTTGTAACTGTTCGTACAGAAAAGGAAGTCTTATCCTCTTCTGCCGTAACGACCGCTAGAGATAACAATAATCCCAATGACACATCCATTACCAAGCCTTGCTCAATACGGAGCGAGCCGTCACCACAATATTTCCTAGAAAATGGCCTTTCTTGCTCAACGAGTGAAAGTGGCCACTTACGGTTACATACGGCACTGTAATCCCTTTTTAACGTGCCACACTAACGTGAGTGATGTGGACATTGTCCAGATAAGTCCTTTTGGAGATTTCTAAATGTGGGGTGCTTGTCTTCAATGTGTCCAGTAAATTTGGTGTTCTATTAGAACAAAGCTTTAATTTAATTAACATATATACATGAAATGTACAACGTAAGGCAAATGAAGAGTCTCAGTTTTAACTCTTTTAACTTTTTCATCATCATCATTATCAGGTCTTTTTAGTCTCCACTGCTTACCACAGCCATATATTAGCCACAGCAGTCAGAGGAGATAAAACCAAAATGTTTCATATAGACATTGGATTGTTGAACAATTCTTTTTCAGAATGCTGTTTAAATAAAACCCATAACATAATATCCATATTGTCAAATAAATCAAATAGTTTGTGCCCATGTTCTATGCTCTACTGCAAGACGTTTTCCACCTTAGCATAGTCATACAATATTAACCTTGAGTTCTCTGATAAAAAATAACAAATAAGTACTTATAACAAAACCATTAATCTGTTTCTAAAAACCTATCAACAAATTCGTACCAAAACATAATAACAAATTTTCAAAAAAGGTGCTTTTATTCTTGTTGCAAGAATTCCTGAGATTCGAACGCCAAAACGAACAAAGACATTGCTTTGTCCCTCGCATCTGATAGGCGCCCCGATGCCGGCCGATACGGGTTCGACGCCGGCAAATATTTCCGCCTAATTACCTACGCTAAGTCTATGGTTTCTAAAGGCCAGAGATCAGATAACACCTTTTAGCAGCTTTGTTGGTTAATCGTGAAGCCTATTGTTCTGCATTGCTAATATTTTTATTAAAAGTAACTTATCTAAGGTAGCTCTTTCGCAGTCAGATTTAAAATTTCTAGGAATAAAAAGAAAATCTAAATGTTTAATTTTTTTTGACTCCGTTCTACTTGCAGAAATCCAATCTTGCAGTAAATGCTCCTAATAAGCCAATGGGCTAGCAACTCGTTGTTATTACCGAGCCCCACATGTTTATTTGGAGTCACACCATCTTAGTAAACCAGTCTTATCTTGGCGTTAAACAAACTGGGGTTCGGTTGAACATTGGGTCCTGTCGCTAACTCTATGATGTACTCCATATTTCTGTCATCATCATCAGGTCTTTTTTAGTCTCCATTATAAAAGCACGAACCAGAGCCAGAGGATTTAGCCTACACTCTCCACGCTAGCCAGACAGGTTGGCGATGTCTGGAGTAGCCCTATTCTACTCTGATGGAAACCACACAGCTACACATTTCTGTTCTGTTAATATTTCTGTGTTCGTAAATAATTTAAGTAGGTAATTTGTATGTACCAATATCCAAAATTTTATTTATTAGACGCACGATAAGTATAAGTAGTGCTAATTTAAAAATTTTATTTTGATTTTGATCGATGTTAAATGGCTGAGATGCGTATTGTAAGGTCAGTATCGTGATCAACTACAATCCGCAGGTTAAACACGATTGCAACCACAATCCTCAAGGTAACCTGACGCGTTTTATTTCATACATCCGATATCGATTTGGAATTATACGGCGAATCAAATGCGTGTCGATGTATCCTGCATGCATCGTATGTTATCCAATATTCTTTAGATTGATTTGATTGTTACTTCACAATTTTGACGTGGATATAATAGTTTCGGATGGTTCAAGGTTTCGTTTTTATTCTCTGCGTAAAATATAGAAATAGTAATTAAGATATATGGAGATATAGTGATGAAATCAATATTCATCGTTCAATATGTTTTATTAAGGTTCTCTGTGTGAAACTAAATAAAGTGTACATAATCCTTAGATATCCATTTATGAAGTAAAACTAATTTGATTATTTTGATAATTAACTGTTGATAATGCCGCAATATAATGCGTTTGTAATCTTGATAAATCGCACTTATGAGTGAGTTCTTAGACCTGTTGTTGTTTGTTTTTATAAAATATTAACATACTATCATAGATTTACTCTTCTTTACACAAACGGTAACAAGTAGACTATAATTCTACTACTTCTATGTGAAATTTTATTGCTTTGTGCTGTTGAAAATGTTCAATCTGAAATGATATTTTAATAGTTATATCATATATATTTTATAGACAAATGTTATAATGTTACCTCACTATTTCACTATATGCTTCGTTATCCAAATGTAGGGGCAAAGATTTTACTACCTATGTAATAATGTTGATAATCGTGTATTTCATTTGTATCTGTATCATTAATTCCTCGTTCTTTTCTTTCAGGTAAGTCGTGGTCGTGACCTCGTGTTTCTTTTATTTGAGTAAGTTGCAAATGCGCATATTATTAAAGAAGCAGCTCCAACTGGTTTTTTGGCGTCTTTGTTTTGTTTTGAAACTGCCTTGCAATTAAATTACAGTTACATTCGCGTCAAGAGATAAGAGTAAAGCGGTTGGCAATCCTTGAAATATTCCCACAAGTGTCTCTTGGAACACTTAATCTCGTAAGCATGTTGTTGTGTTCTTGTACACATGTTACTAGAATGTTGATAAAGTTGAGTACTTAAGTAGGTATTTAAATATACATCACATTATCTCATATGATTAATAATGTGACAGGGCAATAATATTAACATTCCAATCAAAAAGAGTGCTTTCTACCTAATAGAATTCACCAAAATCGTTTAAACGAAGAAGTATTTAATTCTTACCGAAACTGAATCAAATTAGATGTCCAGATTCCAAGAGTATTTCCCAAATAAATCTTAAAGTTGAACTCTCTCATCCCTTAAACACATAATATTCGAACACTCACGTCATATCTAATTGCGGTAAATTGCCGACACATATCGGCTGACCGGCCTGTGACGTGATTTGTCCTGTCTACCAGCGCAACCAGACACCTCTGCCCTCTCAATCAACAAACTAGCGGGGTCAAAGTTAATTGGTCGCTGCAAGGTCAACGTACGTTTTTGCCGCCCATGAACTAGTCGTCGTGACATAGATTAATCTCGTGTTCGAGTATTCTTGTTTACTAGTTTTGGCATGCGTCGATTTTTAATCGGTTATGCTAATGTGACTACAGGCAACTGACTACAGGTGTTTCCTTTGTTGATTTGATGCTGCCGACAGTATTACATGTATGCAGTAGTATTTGATTTATTAATAAATAAATCAAATCAAATTGGACATTTATTTTACACAAGTCAGCATCTCATTAGACTTCATTTTGATATGCAAGAAACCGCACGTATAGTTCACTTAGTCCATGAAGGCGGTTATTTTGTCAAGTAATCACACAAAGGCTAAACAATTCTCAGCGTAGTTAAAACATGGCGGACATTGCCAGTCTGTCATTAAAACGCCCATGTATTGGAGACACGTACGTGAGGCGCCGCCGGCGGACCCTGCCTAGTCTAGACATAACCGATACACTTTTTGCAACCATTTGATGAGAGTAGTAGTCTTTGTGAGTGAGCGAGTCTATATTCTCGTGATATTTAAATACCAGCAATTTTATTTTAATTGATTAAGAGTTTTAGCTCTATCGCCCCACCCATACTCAATTTCTCTATCTGGTCGTATGGTCGGCTGACAAAGAATGCCATATGGCATTAGTCCATCATTTGTACACTTTTGTTTAAATTCGTGCAATAAAGTTTAAATAAATAAATGTTTCTGCAACAGCGTCCTGTAAAATGTTAGCCTGTGTCACCCGCAGATAAAATAGCATTCTTAAGGTTAAAGAATTTTGAAAATCTGTTCAGTAGTTTCGGACCTATTCAATGCAAACAAACAATCAAATCTTTGGTCTTTATATTATAAGTATAATCCTTTTGTCTTTTTATATTCACAGAATGTCCCTGAAAAATTAAATATTCAAACTTCCATAGTCAAATATACCACAAAATACCTTTATATTTCTGAATTCAAAGCGTTAAAATAAGGGGAATTAATAAATTTTAGCAAAAATGCAGCATGAAGAGAGCAGTTCATCGCCCAAGTGACTGCATACCCAATTTGTCGCTATGTAACTCTACCAAATTTTTATTTCCGTGTGATATTTTAAAGCTGAATCCTATTTCATGGTGATAAAGTTTGGATTCGCTTGAATGTTGAAAGATTGAGTGTAGCATTAAGATGGCATGTTATAACGGTGGATGCAATGTTCTGCCAAGTATGGAGTGGTCATGACATCCGATTTGTTTCAGTTTTATCTCGACTCAATATCCTCGGTTTTTGAGGTTGTTCGCCATATTGGTATCTTGTTGCGTGAAATGAGCGGCCTATTTTGGTGAAAATCCAAATACCTTACACTTGGAAAGTTGCGATGAATAACGAAAGAACTCAGAAATAATTTTCACATGTACCGCCATAAGTGAGAAAGTTGTTAATATTGTTTTTAATTTAATTTTATATTTATTAATTACTTGTCTCCCATTTTTCTATCCGATATAATAACATTTGAAATGTCATGTTTTTAAAACAGCCTATTGAAGATAACTTTTTATTAATAACTTTGTTTGTATTTAATCCCCGACAATTATCTGTAAGTCAAAGTCATTATTTACATATAAATCAAAAACTGGATACTATCTGAGTGTATATACTCTTTGATACTATGCCATTTATGGACTGAAAAAGTCTTCTCATAATGAATTATTCAATCTCACAACAAATGAGGAGTGACATCATATTGCAATTTATTTGTAGAATCATTTACGTAGAATCATAAATTGCGTACCTATAATGTATACGTACAGTTTATATTAATGGATAAAAAATAACTTATAAGTACTTACTGAGAAACGCGAATACGAGTTCTAAATAACATGAAACACATACATTCTATGTGATTTTTTAAACTCAAGGTCTTGATTTTAATGTTACTTTTAGAAGTATACTCAATACTTATCTTTTAATATTAATAAAGAAATTAAATCATTCATAACTAAATTAGTATATTAAGTTGTGATATTATTTTAGAAGATGAATTTAAAAAAAGGTTATATTAATTTAAGGTTACGTTAGTCTGTTTTGCTTATTGATTTTTTATAAATAAACATCATTAACGACACCGCTTTTATCAAACAGCATTAAAATACTTGTTAACAGCTTTGAATACATTTATTGACGCTTAATCCCATTTAATCCGGCCGCCAAATGAAAAATATTTATGTTCATATATTTGATAAAATAGCAAAATATGATAATGGGTACTACGACAACTTCAGCGATTCATCTTTAATTCGTTTTTATCGACTTAAAAAAAGGATAGATAGATTGATAGATAGAAGGAGCAGTTTCTTTGTTTTGTTTAAAACATTTACCCGACTAATAGAATAAGGTACGTTTCTATTTCGTAGGACATTGTGAACTGAATTTATTTAGTTTAACTACAGCAAATTATGACTTTACTTAGACATACATATTTCTTTTCTAATTTTTAAACCAAATGTACGTACATATCACGGGTTTTTAGTTTTGCAAGAGCTTAAGAGCTATATTTTTATAATAATCAAAAATGTCTAAGTTTTTTCAATAGATTGCCTTCATCTTCATAGTAATTCCGTAATAACTAGAATATTTCTCAAGTTAAGGCCACATCTGCTGACTGTTCGTATAGAATAAATATCACGGCTTATTTACGGCCACACATAAACTAGTTTTGCAATAAAACCTTCGCACGATTAAATCCTGATAAAATCGAGGATTATGTATATGTTTATACATTTATATACACCTACATATTTTGTCATAGTGATTAAGAAAATCTTGATTGATGAATTTTATACTATTCTAGTTCAACTATACTTCTGTCATATACATTTAATGATTAATATCTTGTAGAAATATCGAACTAATTGCAGTGTTTTTTTTTAATGTACATGTTAACTTTTAGTCTAAGCCACTTTGATAACCTATACATGGTTATTTTGAACTCCCTAGCAATATTTTAATGTCAGAATCAGAATAACTAATAGAATGAACATCATCATCATCATCATCATCAGGTCTTTCTAGTCTCCACTGCTGGAGCACGACCCTCTCTGTACTACCAGAGCCATATACTAGCCTGAGTAGTCAGAGGATTTGGCCTACACTCTCCACACTGGCCAGACGGGTTGGAGAGGTCTCTTTGATGTTAGTAAGCTTTGTTTAGCTTGTGTTTCCTTAGTCGCCTTTTACGACATCCACGGGATGACTTGGAATGAACAAAAAACTAAAAATAAATTAAACTTCCCATCACTTTTTTCATTCCGCTTTCCATCATAACGCCCACTAACGCGCTAAAAGCTATCCCGCAAGGAATAAAGACGTGATAAGGTGTGTGTATGTATGCTCTCATAGTAATTTTACCATCGGGTTGGTGATTTTCTTTTTCATTTCTATCTATAAAATATTTTTTCTTGCAATTTTTTTTTAATTAAGGATTCTGATTCCGACATTGAAATATTTCCAGGGAGTTCAGAATTTTTTTTTACGTAAGGCTAGGGAGATATATCTACTTGTTAAATAAATCAATCTTTGAAGCAATTAAATATTTCCTAACTATTACACATTTGGACCACATCAAGTGAATTGGAAAAGGAAATGGCAATTAGTATTAGCAGTAATCATGCTCTCATTATGGCTAAGCCGCCACCTACGTCGGCGATAGCATTACGAATTATTTATGCCGGCTAGGCAAGGATATATATTTCATTGTGACTTATAAATTATATATCTTGTCGACGAAAGGTCACGCTTACTAGTTGTCGAGTTTGTAATACAATTAATCTAGTAATACTAAAAATGTATAATGAACTACTTTTCGTAATTTATGACCTCTAAATTATTCTGGTAAGTCATCTATGACATTTTAAAGTTTCATTGAAGTCCATCTTTAAGCACATCAACATGCTAAACGTGGTCTTCCGGTATTATAGCCTTAGGTTCTGTCTACTCCGTAGGGAATAAAGACGTATAATACTATGTATGTATTAAAATCCGATCAGAAGTTTTTGCTTGAAGAAGAAGCAATCTTCAATCAACATCTGTATCAACTTTTTAAATTTATTATGTAGACTAGCTTTAACTCGCGATTTTCTTCGCGTGAACTGTACCTTTTCCGAAATAAAAGGACCTTATGTCTTTCTACGTTTCTCATTCAAGGCGCAAGTGAAATTTCTTGATAAAGGGTTGAGTAGTTATAGTGATTGCTTTCGCATTGATAATATTAGTTAAGTATATTTAATATTAGATCTAGTCATCCAACTTATCCAGGACGTATTTTATATGAAACCTCAGTTGGTCACATTTTATTCCTAGTCCCATCGTAAAACATTTGCTTTGATTTCAAAATCCATTACAGTAATTTGATAGGTGAATAAATTTTATTAAATGTTACCATATATTCCACGAAATTCCTAGAAATCAAAGGTACAAATTGAAATGTCTATAATTAAATACCGACTGTATCAGTTCATGTACCAGTGAGTTTTATTGCTTTATACAATTAACGAAACTGGTTCCTCAATATAGTTGAGTGTTAAATTAAATTTATCTTATCGACACCCATTTTTATTAATTTATTTGCTCACATGCAAATTAAATTTGTTCGGGTTCCGTACATTAAAGTAAATTGATAAAGCACCACAATATACCCGTCCTTTCATTCTGAGTAGAGTTTTTATCTTTTGAATCGTAATATGAATTATACCTGAGAGCAACATGAATTATTTTACAAAAACTCACAACTATGGAGGAGCATCAGGAGTGTGGTAACATCCAAATAAAAACCACTGGATTATCTGTTTTCACATTTATTTTCTACACAGAACCTACTTCAATGCGCGTCAAATACAGAGTGCTCCTCGACCGTCGCACACCCAAGATATAATCAAAACAAGATCATCTGAGTATCTGGACACACTTCACAGTTATACAATTACTTAAATACTATAAAAATACTATAATTATGATAACTAAATTAATGATAAGTATTCTAACTATCCAAATTTATGTAACGTAAACGTAGTTTCGTTTTAGTTTTACAACAGTTAAGCCAATCTCAACCAAATTTCGTACATACGACCGGATAAGGCATATTGATGTTTATAATCAGATTTCAATTTTAAAAACAATACCTATACAAAATTACAGCGATTTGAAGTTTCGTATCGAAAACTTGTAGTACGTTTGTATGGGATTGCGGCTGTACGTGGGACTCTTAATAGGCTTACACAACATACTTTTTTTATATCAGACACTAATAATGTAGGGCAATTGTAAACTCAAATAAGGCATATGTTTTTACTACTAATAATAGTATCTTCTTTGTAGTTTGTGGTTTTTACTTCGGTACGGAATCCTGTGATTGCGTTTTTGAGTAGCACTAGCCTGTATTTCTACCATCGTCGATTTATATACTTCAAACAGGACTTATTTTATTTTATCGTAATGATAATTTTTTTATATGAGCTAGTAACTGGTTCTATTAGCCATAAAATCGCAGGACAGTTATTTTTTTACCTAAAGAAACGAGAACATTTTATATTCTTCCTGTAGTTTTTACAAGTATCCGATACAGAAACTTCATTATATTTTATGAGGCAGTTACTATCGTAAAATTGTATGTCTTTCATACTTTAACAGTTGAAGTTAGTATACCGGCAGACTAAACTTGGTATGTCTGACATGCTTACATTTGTATGTATTCTAGACAACGCTCATTCTATTAAAATACGTAACAACGGGTTACTTACTTACTTCTCTGCAGTGGTCGGTTCCGAAATGCTAGTAGTCTGTAGCTTTTGAACAATAATGAGTAAATGCAAATTACTTAATAAGATAATTTTAAATGTGATTTGACATGAAAAAGTGCCTGCAAGGGCCTATTTTCTGAATAAACGTTTTGAATCTTTGAATCTTACGTAAATAGTCAGCAACTGGCCGACATGTTCAGTGCGGATTGACCGCGTCTCAATTCACATTCGCCTTAGGAAGACATCCGGATGAGGTTCAACATGTCGGCCAGTAGCTGACTATTTACGTGAGTAACCCGTTGTTACGTATTTTAGTAATGTCTCACGTTAGTTTTAATAAAAAAAAACGTTCTATCTACCTCACACAATATCTTAGATATAACACGTAACTCATTCACGTACTTAGCAATCAATTTTGAAACTAGATCTAATTCTAAAATCTATGGGTCTAATGGCTTGGCCTAACCCTAATTGTCTGTCTAGATTATTCCATACCAGTGATGAACTTCAGAACTTAGGAATGGTACTTTCGTAGTTTAAAGCAACATTTTAATCCTGTATCGGCACATACATTGCTCAGTGTATTCACACGTATAACCTATTTCAGAGAATATATTACCGCACATATAATACCTTAGGAATTGCACATAACCTCTAATTCATTCACATAACAGTTCAGCATATTCAAGCAAGGGAATCTAACCAATTTCTCACTCACGTCAATAAATACACATTGGCTGAAATTCAATGGTGAATTCTCAGAGTTATGTTTATCAATTGCTTTGAAAGCGCCGCCGGCCGTATTGTATCAATGGCGTGGTCAGTTTGAGAATAGGGCTAAACCTAATTGTCTTAACTGTAGAATATTCCTCCTTTCAAATTATATTGTACAGTTAAGGCAATTTAATAATTACTTAATGTAATTAAAATTCCAGGTTTCAGAGAAATATTTCACTGACTGACTTACAATAAGCAGTGAATCTGTAAGATATTTATTGCGATATCATCATCATCGTCTTTTTTAGTCTCCTCTGCAGGTGCACCACCCTCTCTGTACTACCAGAGCCATATATGTATAGCCAGAGCAGACAGAGGAGGCCTACACTCTCCACGCTGGCCAAACGGGTTGGAGGGGAGGTCTGCTTCCAGTGAAAAACATCGTGAGGTAACCTTAATACTACTGGATTTTTATTTCAGTGTGTGTGAATTGGAAAATGCAATGGCAAGTTTCAAGATTCGATCGTTTATTTTTCGGTCGGCAAATTACTCTAATACTTTTGCCAAATCTATTCATTGTGCGCATTTGCACACTGGAAGGAACTGGCTCTCAAAAAGGAGGCTTATGTCCATCAGTGGACCACGAAAGCTTACGATGATGATAATGTCTCCGACAAGAGCCTTCCTTCTAAATTTCTATCGATCGGACATAATTATTCTAAGAAGGTTTCCAGATTACAATAACATAGAATCAAAGAAAGAAAAAAGTCAAATTAAGTACATATTCGCAGTTGCAAGTTACTGGTCAAGGCAAATATATAACTAGCCATCTACGACTCGAAAGAAGAAGAAGAAGTACATATTTACATCGGAATGATACCTAAAGGGTACTGACGAAATCGAAAGATTACGACATGGCGTAGAGGCAAGAAAGTCATCTTTCCCAGCGAGTAATTCAAACTTTAACTACGTAACGACATTATTACGATATTAAACCACAATAAACACGAAATTGTAGGCGCTTATTTAATAAGGTACCTCGGCCGAGTCCCCCGCCGTTTATACGCTAACCAAATTGAGAAGTGCCCGTTTACTTATATTTTGACACTTTCCAACATCATCGCCAAGTTTGGTCGGTTGTTGTATATTCAACTTTTCTTTAATGGCTCAATATGGGATTCGACAATGATTGTGCTTATGTTATCTGTGTTTATGGTTATTAAAACGCGTTATTACTCGATGAAAATACTGAATCTCTCGCTTGTAACTACAAAATAATTTACATATTTACAAGCTCGAATCTAATAATTCTGATCGCAGATCGAGCCAATACCCAATTTTATGTGTGTTTGAATGTCATTTATTCTGCAAAATATAGAGGAAGTTTCTTCATAAGTATATATGTACTAAATAACGATATTAGTATTTGCTAAGTATTACTAATAATGTTACATTACATAGTCTTTTGTATGTATTTTCGTTGGTCTGGCTGATGTTTGGCTGTAACGGCTTTGTTATTCTGTGTTTGATGCTTTCGTTAACATTATAGTAAGGTTTGTATCTAAAAATATTTTCAATATGGAAATTTAACTTGTGTTAAAATTAATATAAAAAAGAACTTGAAAAAAGAAAAAAAATCAAATACTTATATAAATACTTCTTGCTCAAGGTTCGATAATCACTCAACTACTGTCATTTCCAAGTAACATGATACTTGTGATTCATTGTTATTAATTAATCAATCGTCATAATAATATACAAGCATTTTTTTATTGATGACCAATGAGAATTGAAAATCGATAATTACCTATATTCCTTTAATTACATAGGAGTACCAACGATTACCAAAAGAAAGGTATAATTACGTCGAAACCAAGTCTATAATTTATAAAATTCGAGATCTCAATTATATTTTCGAACGTCCTTGAAAACTGTATAATTGTTCGATTGACATTCATAAGGTATATTTATTTTTGTTTACTTTCATTTCGATTTTAACTCAAATTTAAACTTCCACTATAATTGTTGCTGCTGGTAACTGTTATAACTTTTGTTTAACTTGTGTTCCCTAAGTCTCCTTCTTCCACGGGAAGACTTTGAATGGTCCTATTCTACTCTGCCGGGAACCACACGGTAAAACTAAGTTAAACTACTTTTTAACTTTCGCGTTGCATGTTTAATAAAAGCGAAATCAGGAATTAACGCGAAACACACCGTTTTTTTCCAGACGTTTCAGCCGTGTTAGACCGATCGTGGTCACTGGACTGATCATAGCCTCACGAAAAACCTTGCTTTATCATATCACAGTCACAGATACGCACGAAAAATCTTTATCGCATAATTAACATCCACCTCTAAGGTGAATGTACAAGCATTTTCCCATAAAGCATCTCTATCATACTATCTCCATCATCCGCGGTGCTTCAAAGCAACACACACACTCACCATTTCCCCAAAGATAAGGCTAATAAACACCGTGAAGATAAGCGATAATTTCTTAAGAAAACTATGATAACACGACCTTTAACTTTCACTGCCTATTTAGTATAACGACTACAACATAATCATCGGTCTATGTCGGAGATTATACGGAGAGCAATTTGTTGTTATGCGTTTAGTTATATCATGACGGCATCTAGAAAATTTTAGTACAATTTTAATAATGGTGCTTTCATACTGCATTTTATTATGTAGTAAAGTAAACCTTTACGGGTATTACAAAAATAACTGTGGTAATATACTTATTACCCGACTCATCCACCAAGAAGGAGGGTAATGTCCTGAACGGTTTGACAGATTTTGAAGTATGGTGTAATTAGATTCGTATGCTTCCCCGGTGCGTCAAAGGCTATGTGACGTCATCAACAAATAAATACGGCGGATGTAAATTGTCAAAAAGGCAGACGGCTTTTTTTTCCTTCTTGAAATAATTCACTTGATTGAGTTAAAACTTGTAATAAAGGATTTTGAATTTGAGTTTATCTATATTTCATAATGCATTCAATCCGACATACATCGATTTTGCGTGATAAGACACAAACGTACAACCTTTTATTTAAAACATTTACAGTAGTAACTAATAATAAAATTGTGTCTAACAACACATCGTTTATCTATTTAGAGTAGTAAGTAGAGCAAATCTATTTTTGGACTAGTTGTTGCCCGCGGCTTCGCCCGCGTGATTTAAAACCTATGTCCTTTTCTATAACATTATCAACGTGTACGCAAAATTTCATAATGATCGGTTTCGTAGATAAAGCTTAACAAACAAACAAATAAAGAAACAAACTCACTTTCGCATTTATAATATTAGTTGGGATTGGTATTTTTACAGGTCCAGTATTATTTACTGCAGTAAATAATATGCTTTTGATTAAACTGAAAGCGATTACCGTTATTTCCATATAAGAACTAAAATTTATATAAATTTAGATTATGATACTTCACGTTGACGATAAAATTACATTTCATGAAACATGGCCGTCTTTTATCAACATTTACTATAAATTAAATGTATGTCATGTTCTTAATTGCACCAGTATATCAAAGTTTCCAAGAATATTAGTACTTACACTACATTTTGCCAGGGGCTTTCCTAGCGAGGAGTCGTGTTTTTAAGTGAAAACTTCCTTAGCCGCGTTGAGCGATTTGTGGTAGAAGAAAAACGTATGGGTTCGCATCACTGAAATTGGCGACGTGCTCATGACTCGAACGTGATGCGATGCTCCATTGTTTTGGGTTTTTTCTTATGTCGGCAGACCTTATAACTGGCTTTTTTATGTAGGTACTTATTTGACATATTTTAGTCTGAGAGTTATAATTTATCTTAGGTTTTTAAGATATTGTTTTACTACGACTCGACGATTACGTTATACTATATTAAAACACGAAAATACATTAAAAATAACTAAAAAAGCAACAGAAATAAATTTCATAATAAATGCTTATATCCTTATTCCTGCAAAGTAATATTACGAATGGTAAAGTTTGTAAGAATATGAGGATGTAAAGATGAACTTATGTTACGATTTCAAGCTAAAACTGCTGTAAGTATGAAGTCGGCTAGGGCTAAGGAAAAGTTTGATATAAAGTAAATTAAAATGTCAGCTTTTTAAATTTTAAAGCAGTTTAAGCTTTTAGTTGTCATTCAGTACATACGATTTTATTACTATAAATTACGTTTACAAAAGTAAAAGGAGCTGTTACAAAGTGTCTGTCCGAGCCAATCACGCTCCTGTCATGACATAACGCGTTCGTAACATAATACCTGTTCCATATAAGGTACTAGGTCCACACTATCATGCTATATTTGTACGATATTGACACAGTTGCAAACCGTTTTTTATGGTTATTCGAACCTGTAACGGTTATTTAGGCTCGGGCCACACCGCTAGCTAAACTAAGCGCCCTAAGTATATATTTTTTGTGGTTCTGAGTTAGGTACACCTTCCTACACTGTTGACTGATGCCAAAGGCATCTGATCTAGGTCATGTAGGTTAATTACTATTAACTATTAATGAAAGGAAATATGATGAGGGTTAAATTAAACAATGGAAAATCAAACTACCTTGGTTCACGTCACGAAGAAAACTGTATTACTTACACGATTTAAAATCTGTATTTCATAAAACTAATATTTTTTACATTACATTATGTCGTTACAGTTCGTTACATTAGCTTTAATACGGAATAACAGACCACATTTATTTTTTTAAGTTTAGTTTTTATGTTATCGTATATTAGTTAATAGTCTTATTTATAGATAGAATTTTTTTATTTATAGTATGTACCATATTTATTTTAAATGATAATTTTCAAAAAGCTTACTATGAAAGCTCTTCGCCTGGCGCTGTAAACCCATTAAGTTATTATTATTTTATTATTATACATTACTACCATTTTTAAAGAAACATGTACAAATAAACATATTATGCCAATAAACTTTTTATATCTGGTTCCACGGAAGACCAGCGGTGGTGTTATCACTACCTTATGCTGAGGGGCACCATTTTGATACTTTGACTATATAGTTTTGAATTTTGTACTTAAAAGAATGTAATGTCTGAATTATCAAATAAATTATTTTTCTTTCTTTCTTTCTTAGATGCGAAACCAAAGTCGCCTGTCCGCTGGTGTGGTGGCCCTCGCTTTACTTCAGATGCTACCATTACATTAATTTTTGCGCCATCATAAATGTTTAGTAGTCATTAATGGCGAATTTATACAGAGCTACAGCGCCGTGTAAGGCGGCTTACCGAAATCAGTATTCATATCAGTGATTATAATATTTATTTACGAGCTACCTACGATATCTGATCTTCCATATACGTTATGCAAAGCTTTCGTTTTAGCCTGATTAATAATGTAAAAGATTGTCTTGGAATTTTATTGTATGGGCTCAGATACCTTTTTATAACCGTCACCTTTTTCGTTCCACTTTATCTTGCACGCGTTTTTCACTTTCTTTTAAAAGAAAAATTGGTAATGTTTAAATTATTTGCTTGCAGAGTAATGTACCTAATAAATAATAGAATACTGAGATTTATCATATGGATTATGTTACCTATTATTTGATTCACTATTTGTAGCAAAATCTCTACCTACTTATTATTAAATACTGGTCAAAAGATATTTAATATAATAGTATGCAACCATTTCGACTCGATAAGAAGAAAAATTAAATAAAGAACATATTCGATTTTTCTTCAATCCTCTCTCTGCTGCAGTTGTTGTTATGTTCTTTCTATATAACTAAAAACAAATAAATTAAAAATTATTTTATTCACCAAAAGGTTTTCATTTAACATAACATGCAGTAAGGGCTCACCAATTAAGTTTGAACAAACCTGTATCTGGCGAGTCCCGCTCTTTCACACAATTTCAATACATGCATTATAGAATGAATACATAGATTGAAAATTTTCATAAATGTTCAGGTTAACTTTAAAATTGTTAATAAGCAAGCATATGCGGTACACAATCATGGCTTAGGTGTCGAGTTCAAACCATAAACAAGGCTATCGCCCATGGCGTAGCCGTGACCATAGAGCAGTAATAGTGTGCCTACTAACCTCATCCCCCGCTGAGCTGCCCGCCGCACACTATACATCAACATTCCACCTCTATTAATTGACATTTATGACCATTTTTATAAATTATCCGTTACCATTCTTGTGATATACGTAGCCCACAATTATTTGGTAGGTGTTAAATTCCATGGATGTAATTTTGTACTTATAGATATTTTTTCCTTTTACGTTATGATTTGCGTGACTTCTCCTGTCACTATAATAAGAGCTTGTAATAAGTACCTACTTATTAAATACCGTGTTCTTGATCTGCGATGTTGGAAAATAAAACAGATTAGTCTTAAAGGATGTAAATGGTTACGAACCGGTTCTTCATGCCATGTTTACTGTGCCAATGCATATAGAAATAACTATGGTTATGGGAAAACGTACAACTTACTAAGAATATTAATTCTATATTCAGGAACTTGTAAGGACAACGGCGTTCTCTAAGGACGGCCCCAAAAACTACAGGCGCGCACGAATTTGCTGAAGCAAACACCACTAACCAGATCGCTGCACACTCTTAACGAGGTAGCCAATTGCATAGATTTATTCGGATGCTCTTTGAGTGAATTCACAAAGGCTACATTGCATGTGTTGAGTTATAGATTATAGTAATTAAAATTTTGCATTATATGTAGTAAATTAATGTACGCTATTGAATTGGGTTCACCTGTAAGAATAGTGTATATATATTGAATTATAATAAACAGAATAAACTATGATATTTTACAGTTACATTTGACTCTAGCAATGTTTCCGCGACTTCGTCCACGTAAATACATAAGTTATGTCACTCGCAGTTAACTCAGCTTTCTATTAGTGAAAGAATTTTGAAAATCGGTCCTCCTGTAACTACAGGAGCCTATTCAAACTTTATAATATTAGTATATATGTAGGTACATAATAAACTTTCTTTGTAAAATATGTGTAAAAAGTAATTTCTCTTACAAAACTGTGGCCCGTCATTCGTTTTTTTTCACAGTTTTACCTTTTATAACTGACTGAAAGTACTTTTAATTATAAATTGAAAACTATAAAACAGAACAAGTTAATTAACTGGAGCAATTAATCCAAAATAATCCCGACCATGCAGCTGTGGTATCAATGAAATTAAACCAGTTTAATTGCTAAGTATTGAGACGTTGAGCCTTTATAGTCGTTTACAATTATTGTTAACATTTCAATAGTAACCAGCATATTGTATGGAGTATTGAACCCATAAATTAAAGAAAGTACACATGGAACCCTTCGCACCAACACACCTACAATATAGACACGATCAAAGTTATGAGATTTCACGTAATAAGACTTTACTTGGACGGTTATCCTCATCAAATCAAACCAATTCATGACTTCAAGCATAAAAATGTAAGCGCTAACTTCTTTTCATTGATTAGATACATTTACGATACCAAAATTACGATACTATAGTTAGCAAAATATGTATTACTACTTTGTCGATACTGCTTGCTAACTATAGTACTTACTTACGGCAAGTACTTACGTACTTGAATATCCCTTTATTTCAACGTAAAGTTAAAGATACTTAAATCTCTCGCGCTCTCTCTCAATCACTTAAAAACACAAATATTTTGACTTCGCCCCCTAAGAACGTTGTTACAAGATTGTTTTTGAGTCTCAAACTAAAATTGGAGTACCAAAATTGACGGTACAATCGGGACCATGCCAAGATGAGAATTAATTATCTCTCCTCCCTCGCTATTTTGTGAATGAACCCAATGCGTCGGCGCATCGGTGTTAGCAGGAAAAAAGCAAACTGGTTGCCAGCCAGCAACCAGCTCTTAGGATTCCGGACGTGCCAAAGTTTTTTATGTCATACCTTTTTTGAGGTCGAGTAAAACACAGGATTATATTTAATATGCAAGAGACGAACTCGTCACTTGAATATTACTCGACAGGATAAAGATTGTTTAAAAAAGCTTTTTAAAAAAAATAATATGTTGTCTTCTTGAAAGTATGTGAAATTCAAAGAACCTTATATGTAACTTTCTGTAGGTATATGTTTGTAAGAAGCTCTATAAGGTAGTTGAATAAAATAATATGATCTTTGTGATATTTAACGCTAGGACACAGTTAATCCATCTTTAGTGTCATTGTGTGGGGAAAACAAACTATTATTATTTTAAATCTAATAAAATGTTAAGGTTCATAGGCTCAGGCGTTAATAAATAAATATATCTATAACCCATCAACAGATGTGTTTGAAAAATACATACCTTCTGCTTATTTTTTAAAAAAGTAAGCAGAAAAATAGAATTCCATCCTTCCTGCCGAGTCCCCAGGCAATCAAAGAGGTTCCTGGTATTTCGCCAAGGGTCTCTAAAAAACCCGGCGCGCCCACGTCAGGCGGCAGGTTGGACGAGATCGAACCAATCTAGAATTGCTTGTTTATCGCCCGATTCACTTTAGGGGTACAGTCGACGTTAAATTCATTCGCAGAATGGCCAAATGTTTAGGCTCATGCGTTAAAAATTAAAAACATATATCTATAACCAATCAATAGATGAGCTTGAAAAATACGTTCCTTCTGGGGTAGCAAAACTGGTTGCAAAATCCGACAAAAAAAGTTCCTGCCGCGTCCCCAGGCAATCAAAGAGGTTCCTGGTATTTCGCCAAGGGTCTCTAAAAAACCCGGCGCGCCCACGTTAGGCGGCAGGTTGGACGAGATCGAACCTATAGATTTGCTTGTTTATCGCCCGATTCACTTGAGGAGTACAGTCGACATAAAACTCATTCGCAAAATGGCCTGTTACATAAATACTTGCAAAATGTCCCATAGACTCTAAAAAAGATTTCTGGATATATTCATCACTTATTGTCATGATTTCTTGTCAATAGAATTAAACAAAGAGGTATATTCTAATAGGTTTAATGAATTAAGGGAATCATTGCTTGTTATGAAGCTACGAGTAGATATACATTTTATCTGATCAAATATTATAAATCGAAAAGGATGTTACAGCGAGAAGTTAATTCAAAAGTTAACAAAAAAGTAAATATATTAAAGGAAAATATTCCCATATATTGATTAAAAGATCCTTACGAAAAGATTGCGGATAATAGGACATTTTATGTGAAGGGCGTTTTGCGAATATGTGTATAAAGTATATCAACAGCAGCCTGTCCAATAAAATACTGCCTTTGCCGGAATCGAAAGCGAAAATGCGTTTATGGCATTTTAATTCTCTTATTGCCTCTTTAGGCGTGTAGAGCTTATTTAACAGGTGTTTTACGAGCTTTTAATCGTGTGAATGCTGTTTTGAAATTATTTGCTAAATCGTGTCAGTAAGTAGTCTTAATGGAAAACAACACGAATACAGCAATAATCTATTTTCATAATTGAACACTAAATGCCCACTCTATTTCCGGCACTAAAATAAGCAGAGATAAAACGACACTTGAGATATCCAACTTAAAATCGAATATACGTTTTATTAAAGACCTCTTAGGTTCTCCTGAGATCTTAGATTTTATAAAGCCTAGACTCCTAACGCGTAGAAAAAAATTGTGCCCAAACCCATAGTCAATCATGCAAATACATAACTGCCAATTTGACGGATTTTGATGGCATTCATTGACAGGACCTTTGACTATATACTCTCTAGACACCGTCATGCCTTTATTTAAATGACTAAAAACAGGCCAATTCTTTAATGCTTGTGTGCGTGACAGCTTTGTGTCGTCCGTCACATGCGTCCTGTCAATTTAAGCCCTCAAAATCCGTCAAAACAAAAAATATTTTCGTTTTTTTTTTTGGAAGAAAGAAATATATTTTATTTAATTAAATAAAATATTTTTCTTTGTTCCAAAAAAAAAACTAAAATATTTTTCAATACGTGTGTACATCAGCTTTCTGTTAGCACCCTTGTCCTGTCCTTAGGTCATATAAATCCTAGATAGACATTATTAGCCTAAAAGCGTAGAAAAAACTAGTGTCCAACAGACAGTCGATCGCGCACACAGCTAGCAATTTGACGGATTTTGAGCAGGACGCATGTGACGGACGACACAAAGCTGTCACGCACACAAGCATTGAAGAATTGGCCTGTTTTTAGGCCTTTAGAGAGTACATGGTCAAAGCCTGAGATATAAGCAAATAACTTCAAGCGAGCGACACCACTCGCAAACGCCCATTTACATCGTTATTTAATAACCCGCTTAAAACCAGGACGGGTCACTTAATCTAATCATACAGAGAAATCTGGGTATTAATCTTGGAGTCATAATAAACCAAGCATATATCTTAATCATCCACATTCATACTAACTTGTATTTGCATAATTATTTAACTAATACCCGACATTACGATAAATTGACCTCAACCTTGGTTGACCCTATAACTCTAGGGTCAGTCGCCTAAGGAAATTGCCACAAACAAAATTAATTTAATGCTGAAATTTATAGACGTAATTAAGTACAGCAACGGTGTAATTGAGGTATTAATTAAGATTATCCTTTTCACGGTTATTCTGAAAGTTGAATTACCGCGAAGTTCTAAGCGTAAGCGTTTTTTGGCATTTAATTACGAGCTTCAATATTTGCCAGTCTGGTTTGTAGACGGGATTTTACTTTAGTAAGGCTGCTTTTCCATAAAAAAACATACCGTATTATAAAGCGATAGCTGCATAACTTTAGTATTTTCACTAGAGTTCAGAAGACGAGTGATTTTTCTGTACAAAAATCATTAGTTCTCGAGCAAAACAAACAAACAAACAAACAAAATCCGTTAAACAAACCTACGTTTTCGTAACGCTTAGCTACGGTTGTAGAACTATCAAGCTTTGGAATGTAGAGAAGCTTTATAGCGAGCTCATTTTTGGAGTAATATTGTCTGACTAACAACATTACTTATCGCATTTCTACCTAAAATACGTTAAGGAACTTTGAAAAAAAAAACTCAGCACAAGATTTATGGAAGCGCAGCTTTACTGCATAAAATACAGAATAGCTCATGAGTAGTACGTAGCCTAATGGTACCCCGCTGGGCTAGCGGCGGGTGCCAGCGTAATGAAATTTCAGCAAAATCACAACTACGAAATATTTTGCAAATTATAGCGTACTTAACTAACTATATTGCCTCAATATATTCTTCATTCTCCATATTCCATCATAAGAAAAAGGTCTTAAATTTTTTCAAAAAACAATTAAAGCTTAAGTTACCTTAAACTTGCACTAGGTAATTATTTCTTCTGTGAAAATATTATATGTTCACCCCTGCTGCTGGATTGATTTACAAATGATGTACAAACATACTTTATATAAAATCCATATTCAATAATTAAAAAAAGATTCTATAAAATATTATCAGAATCCTTGTAAAATTTGCACAATAATGTGTTCTCATTAAACATGTATATACACGTGAAATCTGTTGAAACAGATTATTCATTCACCTGTAGCGTCTGGACTCCTCAATGTCATGACATTAGTTCGACCAGACAGAACAACCCTTCAGAAATAATACTTTGCAATGTTTCAAATAGTGTATTCACCCTGTATAGAATACAATTTACTCCAAATTTAGAACAAAGACCTTTTATTTACTCGTATCAATGAAGATGGCCCAGTTAGTTATTGTATGTTTTTACAAATCTTTATGAAAGAGCTTATTTTAAAAACTAGCTGATGCCCGTGACTTCGTTCGCGTAGACTATATGACTCCGGCGTATTAATATACCTTAATACGAACTAAACATACATAAGAAAAAACTTGTAGCACTGTTATAAAATTGTACGGCATTGCATTGGCTGTTGCTAAATACTGGAGGGATAAAATATAGGATTCTTATAGACTTTTGAGCCACCGACACGATAAGAAGAAGACTATATGGCTAGCTCCAAATGAGCTTGCGCTTCTTCACCAAACTTTGAGGTATGGGCAGAGTGCCCTCAACCTATCGCACATTTCCAGAGGGCCTTCGCGAGGGATAGACCTCGGCTTTAGGTGTTGCCTGTGAGTTCAAGGCTTGGAGAGCCAGCAAACTCTCATGTTTTGCCGTATGGGCTGAAAACTACGTTGCCAAAAGGGGGACCGCTGGGCGGTCACCAGTAATATGAACTAATCGTACATTATGCACTTAGAGAGAGAGAGAGACTCTGTAAAATTGTCGATATAAAATTTGGCATGGGAATGTATCATTATCAGCCTATTGCAGTCCACTGCTGGACATAAGCCTCCCCAAGGGCACGCCAAATTGTGCGATCTTCTGCTTTCCTCATCCAGCCACTACCAGCGACCTTTCTTAGGTCATCGGTCCACCTAGCAGAGGGACGTCCCACACTACGTTTTCCGAGACGTGGTCTCCATTCGAGAACCCGTCTGCTCCAACGTTCATCGGTCCTACGACAGATGTGGCCAGCCCACTGCCACTTCAGCTTGCTACACTTCTGGATTATATCTATGACATTAGTCCTTTGACGGATGATTTCGTTCCGGATTTTATCCCTAAGTGAAATACCGAGCATAGACCTTTCCATAGCTCGCTGAGCGACGTGTAATCGGTGGGCCAGCCTTACCGTCATATTCCATGTCTCGGCCCCGTATGTCATTACAGGCAGGACACACTGATCATATACTCTGCTCTTAAAGCATTGTGGTAGTGGCGACGAAAAGATATGACGCAGCTTCCCAAATGCTGCCCAGCCCAGCTGCACTCTTCTAGCGATTTCGCGCTCGAAGTTGTCTCTACCGAACTGCAATGTCTGCCCGAGGTAGACATATTCTTGAACAACCTCAAGCGCTTCACCGTTGATCAAAATCGGTTCTGGAGTGATACGCTCATTGAACATGACCTTAGTCTTGTCCAAGTTCATCCTGAGACCGACCGACAAAGAGGCTTCATTAAGACTCTGCAGCATTTTTTGCAGATCCTGCATAGATTCTGCCATTATAATAATGTCATCGGCAAAACGGAGGTGACTGAGATATTCGCCATTGATATTGATGCCCAATCCGTTCCAGTCCAGCGTTTTGAAGACATCCTCTAATGCGTTGGAGAACAGTTTTGGAGAAATAACATCTCCCTGTCTCACTCCTCTGAGCAGTTGGATCGGTTTCGAATGTATCAGATGTTCTAAATCTTCGATTTTTTTACCTCAACAAAAAATACTAATCATGCTGAACAACTTTTGCTACAGCGTCATTTTTATATTTCCTATAGTTTACCTGGACCATTATGGTGCTGCATCAGGTGTTCCATTTTCCAGAACTATTTGTACCTTATATGTTGCCCCAGTTTAATAGCTATATAGCAAAAAAAGTTTCATTCCAATCCGTTCAATATTTCCGGAGATAAACGTGATCATACAT
Organism: Rhodophaea formosa; assembly: GCA_963082605.1. Taxonomy (NCBI): domain Eukaryota; kingdom Metazoa; phylum Arthropoda; class Insecta; order Lepidoptera; family Pyralidae; genus Rhodophaea; species Rhodophaea formosa. The sequence continues at coordinate 5,825,147 of OY720213.1, read as the reverse complement.
ACAGACAGACAGACAGACAAGAAATTCTAAAAAAAATTTTTTGATTTCTATTATTCTTTTTAAGTGTCCCTCTATCCATTTCAGTCAAAAATACTAAATGTACAGACAAAATATTTTTACTGTTTTATTATATGTATAGATAAAGAAGGGATAAATAAGGACCGTTCAGCATGTTCGTCATATCATATGTACCTAGTTAAATTCCTTTAAAAAAATTGTAAGTAGACCTTTAATCATTAAAAGTAGATCATAGAGTAATAAATAATACCTATTCAAAATTACGCGAGATAAATTCTTTATAGAATTACGGTTTTTACTAAAGTATATTGAGTCGGTATCGCCGACTAGTTTAGTCTGTTACTAAGACCATCCTCAGGGCGATTCTCTTACTTCAAAGCTTTTACGACACCAACTAAATATATTTAAGAGAGTAAAAATATGATTCTAAGAGTATTTAATAAAATTATAGAGTTAAACATATAATTAAAAAAATATACCTATCTAGAACTTCTCTGGCAGATAAGTCAGAGAAATCATTTCATCATTCTATATATATATTTGTAATACAAATTAAAGTATCGTCGAGATAGTATAACATACACAAGTCTCGAACTTACTTGGGTCTAGCTCAATCTGTGTGATTTGTCCGTATAGGTATATTTCTTTATTTATTATTCATCAAACGCAATAAGCATATTATATATATTTGGTGCCAACGACTTTCGTGTGCGGCCGCCACATTACATGTAAAACAGATAGCTTTGAGCCTTTCAGCAATCTAAAGTATCTCGCATAGTTTTTAACCCCATTTGAATCGTGAGTACACACAAGTTACATAATAAAAAAGCACTAATTAAAATCTCGTCTAAATGTTTAAATTGAATTAGTTACCATCTGCGACTTTTTCTGCGTAGTCAGTTTTTAGTTATGTCTCGGAAACCTTGAATTTTAGGGAATGATCTGAATCCTATTACAAACTGAAAGTTTTTGACCACCATACGAAAAACTTTTACTTGAATCTATTCTGAGACTTGAATCTGTTCAGGAGATTTGGCCTAGTGCCCAAAAAAAGCTATAAAATTAATGTAGTTAGGGTTCTACACGACACATACTCGTACCGCACACAGCTAAATAAAAAGAACCAATTTCAATTATGATATAGACCTGACAGCTTTCAAACGTGATAAATTTTAGCTTTTCAGAAACCCCAACCTAAAATTTCTTGATTAGTTTCTAAACTTATCTCATTACAGAGAGTGGTTTTAAATATTTTAAAGCAATTGAGATATAGTTGAGTGTTTATGTCTAATAAGAATATGTTTTGTAGTTCTAAGCAGCAATAAATTGTATCGGTATAATAATGTCAATATAATTGACTGTTTTATGAAAGCATTTTACAGCAAAATGGATTATTGCTCGTTAAATGAGGCCTATTAAATTAAGTTGTAAAATTTAAGTACTGGGCCATACTTGACTTAAGCCGAAAGCGTTGATTATTACGAATTAATTACACAAATGCTTATTGGTAGGTAGGTGGACTGGGTAGTAACTGGCGCACCCTACTACTAAAACCCTAGTACACAAATTAAGACGTATTTAAATCCAATAATATTGTAATTTACAACAGAATTTTGCACAACTTTCATTCGAGCGTAGGAATTATTTTAATTTATCCTCTTTTCAAAAATAATTGATTATATGTTTGTTTGCATTGAATAGGCTCCGAAACTACTAAGCTGGTTTTCATAGTTGGTTCACCGATAAAAAGTTAATTTATCTGCGGGTTACATAACTTATATATAATTTACGCGGACATAGTCGCGGTAAAATTGCTAGTATTATTTATAAAAGTCGTACCACGTTTTAAGCATACCAAGTGCGTTTATGTAACCCATAATACTTTCATTTTCTTCCATTAAAATGCAAGTTTGCAGTTGTAGTTTGATTTACTTACACACACATTGTATGTAAGTAAATCAAACTAAAACAAAGAATTCAACTCAGAAACGAGAAGTTAAGTTCCGTAAGGCAAAAGGCATTATCTCACGTATTAATATTAAAATATCGCGAAATGACAAGCAAACGCGAAGCGTCCTTAAGCGGAGTTATTCGATTGAGTTAGGCAGAATCAAACACATTACATGTAAGTAAGTCAAACTATGAGGGAGATTAGGAGGAAAAGATGACTTCAAAATCTAAAACAAATTTTGGCTTATATCCCACTATCACGTATTAAACTAAAAGTTAACGAGAGTAGAAGGAAAAGGCGTCTTAAAAAGCTGGAACAAATATTGGCTAATATCCACTAACACGTAATAATATTAAAATATCGCAAAAACACAAGCTAACGCGAAGCGACGTTTGCTGTTAACTTATCAAAGTTACGAAAAGCGGAGTTATTCGATTAAGTTACGCAGCCTGGACACGCATGCAAATTATTTCTAATAGAAATTGCGACAGGACTTGTTCTACTGGAAGTTTTCTTGTCCCCACTTCTTATAAGTCATGGCATTCGCCGGTTCGAGTCTTTAGCACTTAAGAGCCTATGTGCTCACTTATTGACTCATTTTATATGAGCCGTAATTAATTTTCGCTGGAATACATTTTGGTTATCCAATTCCAAAGTAAAATTAAAACATATTATAGGTATCTACAAATAACTGCAAACATTGCGAAAGAAAGTGCTCTCGTTTAGGAATATTGAGTAAACATAAATTAGAAAGTGAGTAAATATTTCTCAGAGTATCTAACCCTATAAATGACTGTGACACATCTAAATTTGGCCTAACGTGCAAAGTTAGCAAATGGCCCGTCATATATTACGGCTAAGTGCGAACTAATACGCATCGCACATGTACGGCAAGTTGGCGACACACACCGCAAACTACGGCCAGATGCTGCTGACTTCACGACACCATCACAGAATTATAGCTGCCACCATGTTGCTAACTTCATAGCAATATTTATGTGCAGCAAAGAGTGCGTAATTTTAAAGTGATTATACAGTATCTAACAAGATCATCATAATATTTTTTATGACGAGTCTTTTGTCATAGCATTGAGTTTTCAAAGTAAAATTACGCACTCAAGACTTATACGTAAGTACAAATAGCCGCAAAACATTCTTAAAAAAAGTGCTCTCTTTTAAGATTATTAAGAGTACATAAACATAAATTCGAAACTGAGTAAATTTCACAGAGTATCTAACTTTGGCCAGACGCTGCCGACTTCACGCCACCATATCAGCATTATAGCTGCCACCATTTTGCCAACATCACAAAGTGCATAATTTTAAAGTGACTACAAAACAGTTCAGTATTCGACAAATATTCAATTTACATATGAATTTAATTAAAAAATTTAGACAATATGTACGAATTTAGGCCTTCGCGGTAACCGTCACTATTACGGGACCGCATTTCCTCAGTCTTTGTCTGTGAAAATGGCAGCTACGATGCTGGCGAAATATCAGACGAAACTCAAAACTATTCGCGGTAAATCCTGTAGTCACAGATCTGTATATTGTTTTCTAAAATCAGTGCCCAAAGTGAAAATAACATAAAGGGATATTAGACAACTAAATTAATAACTTACTAGTTTTTCTTTCATGTGTAGTCATTATTATTAACGATGGACTACATCCGACACATGCTATTTATTAGCAATTTTATGCTAAAAGTATTAACATAGTAAACAAATACTATTTTTGTGATCACAACTTAAACTAGATTATCAGTCCAGTCAACCAGGAAAACATAGCCGCATGATACCAACTGTCTTGATACAATGTACTCCTTGTTTGAGCTAACATTTATCCCAAAGCAGCTCTCACTATCATGTCATTTATCCAAAGCAGGTCTAACTATCATGTTGAGCCTAACTGCGTCAAGTTCATAATGCAATCACAACCGCATTGAGCCTGACGGTCCTCTTGAGCTCATTATTAACCTCCATACAGCTCTGCTTCCTCAAACGCCTTTTGTTATTACGGCAACTATGTTTATAAAGCTATAATCGAGGGTTGCCGACGCAGTTGTATTTGAAAACGACAAGTAAACAAGTATATTAAGACATTGTGAAAGTGTTCCGTTTCAGTTACCTTGCAAGCTGAGTCAGGTATTTTTTTTTTCTAATTGACAATGCCGCCCATACAAAGTACCAAAATTATTATTTTATAAAAAGAGTAATTCCTGTATTTTATCATTACATCCGACTATTTTTACGGAACAGTTACGATTGATGAAAAGAAACTTTTATACGGTTGCTTTGATATACAAAGTAAATACATACTAGATGGATCACCACACCACCGATTTCCTTGTGTCATTTACATACTACATACATAACAGAGTGTTCTCATTCCAAAATTAATCCTTAACCTATATTGATGCAGGCATGAACGAATTTAAATGTTCATCAACCCGTTTAATGTTTTCATTGTTTACAACGCCATTAATGCTTAAATAATCCGGAAGCGGCAAATGCAAAATAAATAATCAACGAACAAAATGCTGAGCCAAAATTTATCTGGCTCCTGTCAGATAGCGTAATGTTATGTGTGGACAGCATGCACATCTGAACATTTGCATAATCGCGCCGCGCTTGCACTATTGGGCATATATATGAGCATATAATAAGTAGTGTTGCAGAAATAGTATACGTACGTAGTAACATTATCGTATATTTTAAAGTGTATTTGCATCTTTCAGAAGTCCTCATCTTTTACGATTTCGACTTTAAGCTTCCAGACACTGAAATCATAGATAAAACAATACAAAAATGCTTGTAGCTACATCACAATAGTCTTAAGATTGTAGCAGATATGATTAATGCATACACACACTCCTCAAAAGAGCGGATAATATCAATAATATGCTGACCGAAACGGTGTTTCTCGGTCAGTTAGAGAGTAATTTGCTCCTGTGATTTATTGGTCGACGTTTAGGTAAGGTAAATGAACTCATTCAAATCACTCGCATCACAGTGATCAGATTACAGCGATTGTTTATAAATAAACTTCGAGTAATAAATCATTAATTTAAAAAAAAATATATATAAATATAAATAAATATATATATACGGACAAATCACACAGATTGAGCTAGCCCCAAAGTAAGTTCTTACGTAAAACTTGTGTTATGAGATACTAACTCAACGATACTATATTTTATAACGTGGCGCAGCGGTCAACACGCTAGCCTGCGACACGGGGGTCCCGGGTTCGATCCCCGGTCAGGTCAGGATGGAAAAAGATCTTTTTCATATTGACCTGGGTCTTGGATGTTTATCTATATCAGCGTGTTGACCGCTGCGCCACGGAGCTCGTCGAATTGTATACTAAATTATTCGCAAAAAGATCATTAGGTGCGCGTCCGTATGTATTATCCGCTCTATGATTATCCAATTCCCTTCTGCTCATCTTATTCGTTGACACGCAATAAATGTTTAATCAACCCGGACAGCAGCAAACGTAACGCATTGATAAATAATCAGCTGTTAATTGGTGTGCGAAATTCCGCCGGTTCCCGTCAGCGGGTGATGCTATCCGATGTGGACATCTGGCCATTTGCATAATGCGCTGCGCATGCACTATTGGCCAGCTTGGCCGGCGCCGCATCGGCCAAATTGGCCAATAACTAGTGACACTACCGGGTAATGTGAGCCTGATGCGGCCTGCGTTTCAAATGTGGACTACCTTATTATATTTTAAACTTATATTGACGTCTATAGGTTTACTTTTACATATACATTTTTTATTCCAACATAATAGGAGCCACGTCAGAGGCCGAGAGGCGGTTCCGAAGAACTCTGACACCAGGGTGTGCATGGTCGACTGACCGTGTCACCTACGCGAATTGATGATTCTAATATTGCACCAATAATATTATGAGACAACTATAACTTTCTACAGGCATTTTTGATATCGCAAATATGTTTTAGATTATGTATGACCAAAAGTGAGTCAATACTCATAAAATTAATAATTATTTTTTTCCTTTAGTCAAGTCCAAAAACATAAGATTTTAAAAAAATTACTCTGTATCATTTTAATCTCAGACTACTAATAATCGTATTAAAGATTATTCATCACGCTCAACAACATCAATACAAGTTAGGGATGGGCTAGTTTTGATATCTCATTCAAATAACAAGAGAAGGAAATGAAATAATTATCTGCCGGAAATTAAACTATTATAATACGCAATATAGGCAATAGCTTAGAAATGTACATCGTAGAGTCTGAAATAGATAGGTCTCTTTATTTATTTGAAATATAATAGAAAATATGTTAACTTTAATAAACAAATGAAATTTTAATGAGTAGAAACTTTAAATGAAGATTTTTTAGCTTTGAAATAGAAACCTTGATTTATATGATTCATAAATATATCATACAAAATTCAAATAAGATTGTTAACATCACTTCTTTACGAAGCATAGAATTAACAAGCCACTTCAGACCATAGATATTCTGACTCAAAGCTACGCATCTTACGTTCGTGACGACAAAACATAGACACGACATTTCTTAAAACTCAAGCCACGGCTTGTAATATGGTAATGCATTCTATTATCTACCAAGTTTGTAGTAATTATGCGACGTTAGGCTGTCCTGTGCTCGGCGTTTCTGGTACCTGACGGTAACATGGCCATTCAGGCTCTGTCTCCGAGGCGCGGGTCAAAGTAGAAGGTTGAAGCGTGGGACAATGGCCCATGAACTTCGAGTCAAGACAATAAAACGAAATGGGCTTTTCCGCACATTTACATGACAAAACATTACTTATACATAATTCATGTTGATAGGATGAATTCTTTTTTTAATCTATGCTTAGATACTTAGTTCAACAAACAAAACATTACTTACTAACTTAAAACTGCCATGGTTAAAATCCTATCTGTAAAGTTTTTTACCGAATCACGCCTCAATAGTTAAACCGCTTTAATTTAAATATAGCAAATATATTGATTTTGTCATTTATATACTTATTGTACTCTTATTTCGAAAATCCTATCCTAACTAATATTATAAATGCGAAAGTGAGTTTGTTTGTTACGCTTTCACGCCGTATCTACTGAACCGATCATCATGAAATTTTGCATACACATAGGTTAGGGTACTGAGAAGGAGGAAGGAAGGCTATATATCACGCGGGCGGAGCCGCGGGTAACAGATAGTAAGGCATAAAAGTTAAACATGAAATACAGTTAACTTCTTGATGTAAGCAATTTATCTAAGTTTTATAAATCTAAGCAAATTTGTACCGTCTCTGGTTTGTAAAAATCAAATCTGTCTGTAGATTCTTCCTTACGTAGGTTAGATTTTCGCTACCTCCTCTTTCTTGCAGCTACCACACTTTCTGCTTACTTAAGTACAACACTGATTGATGTGGCGTCGGTGTTGTCTACAAGCTGACATACGGACAGACTGACAACTTGACTACTAAATCGTAGCTAACCAGAATTCAATGTCAACTAAGGGTTAGGTCTAAGTCTAACGATGCTCTCTTTGTTTTACATTAGACCCTAGGGTAAGGGCTAGGAGAGAGCATTCTTTGTTTACCGAAATATCGATTAGATATATCGTTTTTAAACCACTCGTTTCTATAAAAAAATGTAAGCGATAGAGTCTCTATTATATCCAATTACTAATAATGTTTGCGTTGTGTGTAAGACTATTACAAACAGACTGATAACTTGACTGCTTAAGGCGAAGTGAGTTCACACACTAGCGCCACCCAGCAATTAATTCATTTACTCCTAAATCAAATCAAATTTAAAAAATCTAATAGCTGATTGCCCTAGTAAATTACTTGTAGTATTCTTTTTGTTACTTGCATAGATATTACAATCTAAGTTTAAGAGAAGGAATTTTTACCGCCGAAAGTGGCCACTTTCGGCGGTAAAAATTCCTTCTCTTAATTCATCAAACTAAAGATAGTCAAAACTTGTACCAATAATAATACAAGTAATTTACTAGGGCATTCAGCTATTAGATTTTTTAAATTTGATATGATTTAGGACTTATAGAATTAATTGTTGGGTGGCGCTAGTGTGTGAACTCACCTCGCCTTAGTCATAGTGGTCTAACCCAAAACAAAGAGAGAATTTTTCGTGTTAATTTATTGGTTCATCTAGATATTGATGAGATATCGACATGTTTGTCTATCTACGATTATCAGTCATTTAAGCACCACTTGAAAAACCTATTGATCTAGTCTATTACATCCAATTACATCATAATAATTGACACATCAACTGCGTTGTCTTGAAGCATATACATACTGACAACTTTACTACTAAATCATTATAGTCCAGTGGCAACCAAAATCTAACGCAAAACAAAATGAGCATTTTTGGTGTTGCTTTATTCGCAACTAAACTAACACATACACAACGAACAACGAGTCTTTCCAAAAAAAAACCCAACGTGGCATTATGAAGGCTTCATCGAGGTATGGATTAAGTATACCGATATGAATCTACGAGCCTGAGTCATTTCTAACACCAATTTCCATCAAGATTATCTTATCCCTATGGCTTCCACAGAAAATTCAAGCAAAAAAAGTATATTACATCGTACTGTCAAATCTACAACTACAAGCCGAGTCAACACACATATATATTGACAACGTGACGATTGTAGCAATTAACTGCCAATCAAAGTCTAAGGACTAACACAGAACAAATAGATGCATATTTCATTTTCTATAAAGTGCTGTATTTTGGGACTTATTATTTCATTTTCATCAAAATCACTATTTCGATTACTAACTCGTAAGTGTCCAAGACAACGCCTTCCTACATTAATTTTATTCGCTGCTGCCACGTTAATTATTTTAGAAGTTTATTTTAGCAAAACAGCAATGCCCCTTGTTCTTGCACGCCTCATAACGCGAAGCGTTTGAGGTTTTGATGAGACTAACTTACTCTCGGCTTGTCAAGTACAGTCCATTTTCAAAACTAAATTGTCTTTTCTAAGAATATTTTTGAGTTACACTATCCTTGGGCTGTTTAAAATAATTTACACATCAATTTGTCTGTTGAGTTTTTTTACTAAACAAATTGTTAACATTAGTCTCATTGAAAAAAAAATTGCAGCTCCTGATCGCTTTGTTTCACATGTCATTGGACTCCCAGCAGGCCGAAGCTTTACTTACACGAAAAATAAATGAGGCGTGAATAGGATGTTAATTATGTATAACACATTTGGTTATCTTGATTGAAAGTCACAAAATTCACACGTGACTGCACTTGACGCGGATTCCCGAACGGAATCGTGCGTTTCATATCGATTTGAACAACTGTAGCACTTTCACATATCATTGTCCGTAGCGACCATTAAGCGCCATTCCCACACTGTTGCGTAATAAGACGAGCTTAGTTCACATTGGTATAAGGGACTGGTTATAATAATTGACTTTTAGAGGCGCGTCCGGTCGCAAGCTTAATAAAAATGTAATATCAATATTTATTTTTTTACCTTCGCTGCTGATATCGTTGGCAAGTAGACAGGTTAAATAAGCTAATGATAACTGGGAAAATTACAGACTAGACTCTTTGATTGGATCACGCTGTTGAATAAAACATGAAATGTTTTCATTTGACTAGCAGTTTTGTTAGTCCCACTTTGACAAATTTTACTGACAAATAAGATTTAATTAAATTATATACAATGAGTAGCAGTTTTCCCGCGACTTCGTCCGCGTAATCTTCATCTCCTATTTCCTTAGAGGTTTAATATCTATATAACTCTTTCTAAGTGCTCAGTTACATCATACAAAGAACTCAATGAGTCAGTCAGTTAGGTTTGCTTTTTAGAGATAAATAGATAATCCTTTCAATTCAATTCAATTCATTTATTTCATAACAAAAAACAATTGTGTTAAAATGCTTATCCAAAATTACATAACTTTATAAAACTTAAATGTGCCTATTAATCTAATTTACAAAAAGCGTTCCTTATATATATATATGTATACTTCCCGCCACTATAAAATAAAGCTCTATCTTCCTCGACATATGTGAACATTATCATGGGATTACTCGGTTACTCAACAAGGTTAATGATTATGGTCGTACGCTGTTTGTTCACTTGTGAGTTACTCGTCCTATAAAGTACTACCCATTAAGGGACAAAAAAGTAGTTCGTGTGACCTAACGTGACTATCACATAGAAACACAACAATATATTTTTCTAGACTTGTACGAGTATTATATTTTATAGTATATATGGGTAATGTTAGTCTACAAATTTTCGATTTGTTTAACTTTTATAAATATACGTTTATAAATATCATATAAGTAATATTCGATAGCTTGATTATGCTAAAGCTTTAGATTGAGTATGATGACTCCCTGTGAAGTTGAATTATAATTACTATGCTATGGCTCCACTACCGCTAAATTAAACAGTACAGTCATGTTAGAAAATGTAAAAAAAATCTAAGCTAGTAAGTTCCTAAGATCATGCTTGAAGATTATTCATTCAGATTTCCACAGGGTACAGTTCTATCGCCAATGCTGTAAATCATAATTATTTTAACTCTACGCTTTAGATAAAAATGCACCTAAATGTCACAAATTGTTTAGTGCACTCAAAAAAATTATAAAAAATAAATTCTATGAAAAAACAACTAATCTGACTATTCAAATAACAAATATGCTATAAGTAAAATGATGTTGAGAAAACACTATTTTATAACGGTTGTGCTGTCTTTACTTTAACTTCACTGTTACATTATTTATAATCTAAGCATTAAAATGGGAAGTTTATGTGTATCTACAATGTCTATAATTCACGATCGTTATTATGTAAATATTAGCAATAACCAGCCTGAATAATCTAATTAAGATTCATAGATATCTGAGACAATAACAGGTTGTTTTCAAGTGTTAACTTGTATTCCGGAGGTGATAAGATAACTTTGCTGAGGTTATCAATAGAATCTACGAGTACATTTCCATAAACAGCAGATTGCGGTCAGATCTTGTCCAAAGAACATTTCTGTAGGGCGTTGGTCGCTTGTTCAAAATCTATTTATTTCTGGAAAAATCTTTAAATAATCCTTTTCATCATCATCATCAGACTTTTATAGTCTCCACTGCAGGAGTATGACTCTCTCTGTGCTATCAAAGACAGACATTAGCCAGAGCAGTCAGAGGATTTGGCCTACACTCTCCACGCTGGCCAGGTCAAGTCTCTTTGATGTTTATAAGCTTTGTTTAGCTTTGTTTCCTAAGTCGCCTCCTACGACATTCACGGGAAGACTTGGAGTGGTTCTATTCTACTCTGCCGAGAACCATTCGGCGGTCTTTTATATAACCCTTATTTGGAGAGTTTATCACGAGGTTTTATTAGTTCCAAAAAGCAAATACTCTAACTTTCAAACATCAAGAAACTGTTCGCACTAGATATTTTAGGATACTTCATATCCTAATACATTAGCCTATTTTAAAGTGAAAAGAAGAAGCCAGGCCTCTACAAGTTTGTATATTTTTAAAAGTAAATCGAAGTGTTGTAGCTTTTCTCACATTCAGAGAACTCCAACGCGACTCTGTCCACACCGCACGAAGCAACATTCTCTTGCAAGTTCGTGCGCACACACATGCATTATTCAAGCGGCGTCGCTCAGCTCCATATAATTACAGAATACATTACACGGCACTATTTAAAAGTTCCCTTCGGATGTATTATGTGCTATAAATAAGTGGACCACAACACTCGGTATGACAGCGTTTAGGATTGTTGTAAATTGCCAGAGACGATTTATTGTGGTTGTAAGTTGAGTTTGAATGTTTTGTCTTGTCTCTGAATTGTCTTTTAGAACTAGTGAATATCGCACTTGAGTCTTCACTCGGCTCGGGTTATTTACTATGACGATTTAATAACTTTTTTTCTAGGTTTATGTTACACTCAAAAATATATTTTCATAATTTCTTTTGACGTAACTTTAAGTTTATGCTACATAATACCATAATGAAATTAAGTTATCAATTTCTTAGAAAATGATATCATGGGTCAATATGTTAACAAGGAGATAGTATAAACATATTCTGCCATAAAATGGCAAAATAGTTGTCATAAATGCCTAAAAATACATAAAAATAATAAAAAATATTCCTTCTAGATGGAAAATATTTTATACACCTTTTAGTTGCATAATTTCGATAAGGCTTGCGTAGGACGCAGATTTTTGCAGGACTTCTTAAAGGTGATTCAATAATAAAACCATGTAGTAACGATTGCACACCCACAGCGCCGTAACCTATGTTGTTTATGACAACCACCTTTATCACAGACAGTTCGTTTGAAAATACTCTACAACCTTATCGTTCCTGCGTTATTAATTTGAAGTTATATCAAATATACATGTAATTAGTTGTATGTCAGATTACCTATGCAATTAAAGGTGATAAGGAAAAGACTGGAAACATTTGTGTGTGTTTATTGCAAGTCCCACAGAGCAGGGTATTTGGCTGCCGTTCGCGCGTTACTAGAGACGCCTTTTCAGCTCATATCATACGAAACAAACGTGTCAGGGAGCGGTACCGTTTGTTGAGGTTTCGGTTTTAGAAATAATTGTAAAAATGCAAAAATCTGCTATTTTCTACTTAATTGTGATATGGGTTACATCCTAATTTTGTTATCAACCTTTTTACTGTAATTATGATACCATCAACATCACGTCTTTGTAAGTCTCCATTGCAGGAGCACGACCTTCTCTGTACTACTAGAGCCATATATTAGCCAGAGCAGTCAGAAGATTTGGCCTACACTCTTTACGCTGACCAGGCGGGTTGGAGAAGTATCCTTGATGTTTAAATGCTTCGTTTAGCTTGTTTTTTCTAAATCACCTTCTACCACATCCACGGGAAGACTTGGAGTGGTCCTATTCTACTCTGCCGGGAATAATACGGCAACCATATCATTTTTACGTTTTTTGAGCAGGAACGACAGGCGGAGTATGCGAATTTTGTCTAATAGCCGGGCGCGGGCTGACACGCCGTATTATCATAAGTCCCGTCTCTAGTAAGGTGGGAGCAACATTTTGTGCTCTGTGGCGAGTCCAGTACATTGTAAATGGGTGCTAGACCGTGCCCGGCCGAGTCGCGTGGGCGTCGTGAGAGCGAGATCGGGGCGCCATGCTTTGCAGACCATTTATCATTGGAAGTCATATTTTAACCACTTTATACACATAGAAATACAGTTTATAATCGCTCATTTGTTATCAGGATTGCAGCTAGAAGATTACGTAAATAACCTCTTAAGTTATCCGTTTCCTATCTAAAGTTTATCTGCCTATTTCATGTCTATTTGAAGCTATATCCCTAAATAGGCGACGAAATAGTTTTGACCCGAGTAAATTGGTATTATCTATAGTCCACCATATTGTCAAAATTACCTACTATTTTAGATAATTTGTGTAGTGTACGGAAAAATACCAAAGTAACCCCTCTTTCATTCGAGCGCAAAGGTAGTATGGACAACTTGAATACGGAACGGGACATCAACTATATGATGACATCACAGTTAATTGAAGAAAAGTAAATTAACTTAGTTTTACTAGCAAATACGAGCCTAGAGTCTACTCAATAAGTTCCAGAAAGTATAGGGGAAGCACTTTGCACGCATGCATAGCCTTTAGGGCTGCAACAGACTTGGCTGTCGTTCTTGCGACCCGTGTTATAGCGAGCCGCTAGTAATTTAATGTATAGTATATGAACCAAATGGTTGAAGACTGAAACATACAAAGTATTTCTATCAAAGTTATAACTAAATAGCCAAAAGGATGTCATGTAGTTCCTTAAGGTAGGCAGGTTACTTCTAGTAATTCTCAAGGCGGAATGTCAACATAGAGTAGGTTTTGCTAGTTCGTAGAACAATCATTCTGAAATCTCGAAATGCCTGTCATAAGAGCTGATATATTTTATTGGAATAGCTCCTTTTATTGTTGTTATAAACACGTTTTCCCAACACTGCGTAGGAGCTTCACTGTTTCCGCTGGTTAATCGGTTTCACCGTATTTGGCTCAATCCTCATGTTGCACAATAATTATGTTGAAACCAGAGCTAATTAAAAATTTCAAAGAGGATGTAATAGTAAAGGAATGGCTTTCTCTCGAAACTTACGATAAACTATTTATGGCTGCGGGAAGGAAATTAAATGGCTCAGATCCTGTATTCGATTTTAAAACCATATAAAAGTAATTAGCTTTATTATAATTTCTATGAAAAGACTAAGGAGAGACCCTACGGCCTAAACTCTTATAATGATCCAAAAAAATATTTGCTACCACATAAATATTTTGGGATGACGCATCATTATCATCACCATTACAGCTGTAAAAAGTCCTCTGCAGGGCACATGCCTCTTCGGGTATCTCCATAACTGCAGACCATTCCTGGACATGGAAGAAAAAATAGTAACTTGCGCCGGAAATTGAACCTGGTGTCCCTCGTGTTACAGGCTTGCGTGAAATTGCGTGTTAACTACTGCGCTACGGAGACCGTCCGTCTTAAAGTTTGTATACAATCCTATAGTTCTATTCTTTGCCGAACTCCGATTTTAAAACAGGGTACTTCCTATTCATCACCGATGATCTATTAAGAATCTGACCTACTGGCTTCAGCTATTTTACTGTAATTTTATTTTAATGATCTTCATCATTCGTGTTAACACCTAAGACTGATAAAAAGCCTGTAAATTAGAAACTGTTTTATTGCTACTTTAAAATGGAGAAGGTACAGAAGTTAAGTTTCAAATTAGTCAACAAGATGGCGTAGATTACAATGAGATAAAATAAAATGTTAAGTAATTCCTTTTGTGAGACACCTACTGAAAGTAGTAAAAACTTGATCAACAAATGTGTGTATCTCAAATTCTGTTGCACAACTAAGTATTTCATTTCTTACTGCATTATATTTTGCCACAACACAAAATTTTGAAATGTCAATGTTTGATGGCATCTACAGAATCGTGTTCAAGTATATCACTAAATTATAAATTAATGTGACAATCTACTAAGTAGTAATTATATTTAATGAGAGGTTTTCTCTTGTCTCTTAAAACCACTTTCATGATCCACTACCGAGAACAGGTAACAAGCTTGACTTCCGATCCCGCAGTGTGTTGTGTTCATCAGCCGACATTTACGATAATCTGACGTTGACTCGATAATGACGTCTCCATTCTGCCTTCAGCCATAAATCTGACTGTCAGGTTAATTGCCCGGCAGAACAGACGTGATAAAGATAGGAATGCGCGGCTTCAGGAAGTCTGTGAAAATTGGACTTACCAGCAGTTCCTCTTATGACTTGTCCCAGTCACACTAGACACTGTTTATCAACTCTAGAGTGATGACAGTTACTATCAAATTGCTATTTGATAAGAACTGTCATTTTTCATCGACTTGGCTACTTTATCAGCCTTTTAGATAGATTACGTACTAAAAAACATGATATAAGTAAATAGTAGTGCAAATGTACCTTAATTGCCACCACCGAATATGAAACACCATTCGAACGTGTTGGAGTTGATTCCGTCGGACCTGGCGGACCTGTTGCATAGGTCAGGGATGCCGCCCACCACCGGCGCGGTCGCCCACGGCAGCGGCGTGGCGCCAGCGTCGGCCTTTCCAGATTCCATGCAAATTCGCAAGTTTCAGCTTATTTGCATTAAAAATTTACATCAGCTTCCGATCACAAACCTCATAAATAGAGGCTTTAGTAGACTGCGATTGATTTTCGTTCTTATTTGTCTAACACACTTAAAAGCGCACGATAACAATAGATTTGATATTTTTGCATGTATAATTTGTATATCAAATGAAGGAATAACTGGGACACTTATTTAGACAAAACCATGATGAATCCTTAATAATATTATGAAGTCCAAAGTAGCTCCTTCGTTTATTGGTTGAGTTGTTTTTTACGCTCTCACGCCTTTAACTAAGTACGTATCTGGTCTTCATCATAATTTTTCAATTTACATACGTACATATAATCAACTAGCTGTTACCCGCGGCTTCGCCCGCGTGATATATAGCCTATGTCCTTCTCAGTACCCTAACCTATGTGTATGCAAAATTTCATGATGATCCGTTCAATAGATTCGGCTGAAAGCGTAACAAACAAACTCACTTTCGCATTTATAATATTAGTTAGGATGATTCAAGAGAGCATCAGGTAGTATTTATTCAGATAACAGAAGTAAATCCGCGGACAAAAGCTAATAATATAATAACAGCCTCCACTGCCGTAGTCAGTTCACGATCGAACATTACCGACTTCCATTTTGTCCATATACAGGCGAAAGATGAAATAGCAACAGAGCCTCCATAAAGACGATTTGGTATTATGTTAATTGTCCGTAAACAGCTCTTACTGTCTTTAAATATATCGCCAAGATATTGAAGCAGAGCCAGGCCCAAGTCAGGCCTCTGTGAGATTAAAGACTGTTGTTTAAAGTATGTACTTACATCGATTCGTTAAACCAGCGTATTTTGATGAGGGACAGCGGTGATCACTTCACCATCAGCTGACCCGCTTGCTCGTTTGCCGTCCTATATCATAAAAAAAGTATGTCTTTCAATCGAAAACCAAACCTATCTTCATTAAAATCTAAGTTTTGATTATAGACAACTTCAAAATATTTCAGCAATGTTATAGAATTTTAAATTAAAAGATAAACTTGACACGTGATCTAGAAATAAATTAAAGTAGACATTCTATGTTTCTAAAAAAGTTGATATTCTATCATCAGATGATGATGACATTCTATCTTTAAGAGCAAACCATGCCGCTTCATTGATTTTCTTTATGGCACTATCTTGCTGTTATGGCTTTTGTATCGTAGGTATAATGCTCTTTTCATTGCCATAATACAAGGTTTTAAATTAAAATACCATAAAACTTAATTAAAACTTCTTCCTTGTCGTTAATAGATTAATTTCCTTTTCTCGATACTTTTTTTAATCGATCCTTATTGCTTATGATTAACCGCTAGATTCATCTTGAATTAATAATTGACATTAAATTTTATACTAGCTGCATATCTTCCCGAGCTGATTGTTAAAGTAACTGATGAGATTTGGCGAATATTTCAGGAATCACGTCATAAGCAAAGCGGCTAGTAACGTCACTATTTAAAAGTCCTTTTTACCTACATTCATTAAAGATTACCCCATCACCTAAGATATGAACACATGATTGCTACGTATGTATATGCAGGTAATGTTCTTATCTATGGCATTAGTTCTAAGGCTGCCTTCCACGCTAATTCGCATTAGTCCTAGACACGGCCAAGTGAGATTTCAGAGCACCACCCTGGGGCCAATCCGACATCCGAAGCAAATATCTATTAACAGCATTGCAAGTATAATAATATTATACAAAGGCAAATTATTTATCGGGAACCTTGGGGCGATAGGTTTGATAATGCAGCTTGCACCTGCTGGAATGCAACCAGATAAGCAACCAGAATTGTGGGAAAAGACAATAGAAATTTGTGCAATAAAGTAAATCACTGAAATAAAATTGTTACCTTCTTATTTTATATGAGAAGCCTTCAATGTTGTTATTCGTTAAATTAATTATTTTTGAGCTGCCTTAAATTACATTTACTTTAAAAAGATTTATTTGAAACTAGCAATTTTCCCGCGTCTTAGTTTGCGTAAAATTTCACCCCCCTGTTTCACCCCCTTAGGGATTTAATTTCTTAAAATTATTTTTTAGTTCTCACTTACATCAATGATAGAAACCCCTGCACCATATTAAATTTGTAGGTACAGTAGTTTTGGTTGTGCTTTGATAAAGTAAGTGAGTTAAAGATGGATTGAAGAAATGCAAAACAAAATGCTGGTTTTTGTATAAATGCATGTAGTTATGTTAAATCAACAACAAACTTTCATAATAATTGCATTAGACGAAGTTGGATAGCCTAATTACCATAAACAATTACTTAAACTTACAAACGATTTACTTGGCCAAGCTTACGTTTTAATGACGAATGATTTATTAGTGCCACGAGATAGCCACCTTTTTCCCGTCTGCGGTTCCAATCAAGTTGGCAAGGCGTAATTCGAGAGAACATTGATCTATGGCGATCTACGCGAGCGCGGGCCTGCGCTTGCGCAACTACGGCGCGCTGGCGCCATCTACCGTGATCTATCGGCGCCGAGCTGCTACGCTCAATGCGCTGTTCACATCTACAGCCTCTTGACATTTTGTTGAAGGCGTAAAGCTGTGAATTTGAGTGTTGATTTTGAGGCAGTGTTTATTTAGTTCCCGACCTGCATAATTCAATTCAATTTCTTGCTTTTAGCTGATTTGAAACATATGTATGATTGATAATCAAATACAATAACACTTTTAGGTGGCTGTAAATCAATAAAAATACTCATATTTTAATAAACAAGCACGTTCAAAATAACTTTAAAAGACGATATTCAATTTTCTACAATTTTATCTACAATAAATATTCCTTTTAGCAAAACAACTCTGTAAATATGCTTTAATATTTTATACGCTATTGAGAAATTGTAAAGCAACGTTTATTCTACGTATATCTTATATCAGAATAGAATAAACACTCGGTTAAATCGTGTTATATTCTACAAACATTCTTACTTATCAATATCGATGGTTCAATGTCCCGTTGATGTGAACGGTCCATTCTCTTATCGCGGCATGCAAATCCAGCAACATTTTAATCTAGAAAAGTACGTTTTCAAGTAAACACCTCGGTACGAAATGTTTAGAGCACAGAATCGTCAAAACTTACAATTTTACAACATGTTTGAAATTTAAATGAAGTGAAATATTGAATAGCGACAGTAATTTAATAAGTTCCGAATTTTAATTAATTATTTATTCTTCAGCATATTTAATTATATACTTATATTCCTTAAACATTAAACAAAAATTGTGGCTATCTTAGATTATGATTTTTATATTATGTTCTATTTCAATCTTATCAGTTTTTTATGGTCCAGTAAAAGCAGATGCCGTCTTTAGATGCTGCTGCCCTAAAATTTGAGGGTTTAGCAAATTACCGACTAAATTTAGTTAAAAATTCTAATGTTCTAAAAATGAAGTATCTTTCCGTGTAATTAGCTGTTTTATTTTGCAAGTGTCTTTGGCTAATTTGATTGACAACAAGCGCATAGATCAAAATACAGTGCGACAAGGATCATTTGGCACATTGATGACATTGTTGGGCGCTGTGTGTAATTACGAGTGTTCAAAACCAGCATCAATCAAGAAACATCAATTCAAGCTATCTTCCAAAGGTAACGCTTTACAAAATGACGGCAATTGCAGCATTTAGTTCCGATTATGGCCACGTGCCAAAAGATCCTTGTTTGTAGCACTGTATTACTGCCAGTTCACCTTCATGTTGTTGTGGCAGTTCTGCCCCCGTAGCATGGCTCCCGCGACGCCGTTTATATCGCGCGATAAATTATCTACTTCTCGCTCTTCAGTATTGCGAAAAACAAGATGGCGATAGACGATAAACGTTGTCGCGCGTGCCATGCTACGGGGGCTGCTCTGACAACTAACAAGAATACAGCGTTGTGTTATGTCGCATCTATTTCCTATTTAATTCGTAACCTCTCTGTGTTAAGGGTAGTGGCAGACAGTGGTGGGCGGCTGATTGTGAAATTCGGGCCGCTTTTCCAGCGTGGGTCGCTAATTATACGTCTGGCTATTATTTATGTTGTTAAATATCGTTGAAATTAATGGAAGTGTTTGAACAACACTTGTAAATCGTAGGCAGATGCCTTATCAGTCTGGGTGGTTGCATTATCTGTGCCATGATTCGAATTAATTATATGTATTCCCAATACTAATATTTTATTTTTTATTTTTTTTGCAGGTAAGTTATTCATAATCAACATTGAATAAACTACAATCTGCGGGACGTAAGTAAACTTATTTTGAACAAACAAGGTGAAAAATATCAAAGTATCTTATTATGTGCAGTACGACTCTAGGAATTCAAGATTTTTCAAGTCTCATTATTATTCAGAGTTCAGGATTCCATACATGACGAACAGATCCATTCTGAAATATAAGTCAATGTCTAGAATAAAAATATGTTGATATCGGAATATTTGTAATAATATTTTTTTTAAATACAGCTACATCAGGCTAGATTAAGCATTTAACGAAGGTAAGAATAAGTTAGATATTAATTAGTAGATACTTAGTTAAATAGTTAAATGCAAAATAAAATTGCTTAAACTATATCTTAGCCTAAGAAATACCTAGTTTTAATCGCTAAACTATGATTTTGGTTGCCTATAGGTGGATTGAAATCTAGACTTCCATATGCAAATAGACAGCATATCCTCGATTTTCAAAATAATAGGAGTACATACTGTGCAGTAACAGATAAATATCTCCTTATGAATAAATAATAACCAATAAAACTAGACGTATTCTCGTATGGAATTCAATTTAATAATTCAGCGTATAGGCAGGGCCTGAGGGCGTCGTAGGGTTCATAAAAGAGATTTGAAAACTCGCTGTTGACCCATAAAATCATAAAATCGACGCCGGGCGAGGAAAACGTTTAAGGGCCTGAGAAACGCGCTCAATATTGCAGGCATCGCGAAATAAATGTAATAATAAATACCACGCATGTGGACTGAGAATATAAAGTGGTTCATTTTGAAATTTGAAATATTTAAATCTGGGAATTAGGACTGCTAATAAATAACAACATATTGAGGAAAGAGAATTTCAAAAAGAATTTTTTGATCTATAAAAACGACCAACTGGTTGGTGGTTTGTATGGCCAATTTTTTTTTTTAAATATTCACCTTCTTTCTTACGATTTTGGCTGATTCTGATTTCGACATTTGAATATTATCAGGGGATAAAATAACTTTGAAAAAAGGTTTATAATCGTCAATTTTCTAAATGACAAGAATATCTGGCTTGAGTTTGGGGCCGGAACTTCATAATGCTATTATGAAAATGTCATGAATTGGTACTTTTTGTTCATACCTATGTTTGTTGGTTTAGCATTTTTATACATTTAATTATTTATTCTAGAAGAAAAAGCGACTATAAACATAACTGCAAGTAAATCGTTTGCGCCAACTAAGTATAGTAGTATAATGAAAGTTAACTTCACCAAATGATATGTAAGTAAAATATTCCACTACTTACTATATTTGTATCAACTTACTTGATTGATATCAACATTGTTATGAAATCAGATATGACGATTTATTGTCGGTCGCACAATAGGAAAAAATATCAGCTAATTTTTTTTTTTGGCTGATGAACATAATATGTAATTAACTCGGTTAATGATGTCAACTATATGTGTATCTATTTGTTTTTGTCCTAATTCTGTTTAACATTTAATAATTTAAGATATTTTTAACAGAAAACAAAAACCGACTTCAACACTTATTGTTAATAAGCATAAGAAAAAAATGGAAATAAGTGTAATCCGAACGGCATACCTGTAAATATTTTTTTTTTTGTGTATTTTTTTCAAAAAGCGTCCACACATTTCGATAAAAATTTAATGGGACCATCTGTAAAGTATAAATAACCTATCAAACAAAAAAAGAATTTCTTAAATCGGTCCAGGCGTCTTCGAGTAATCGGGGAACATACATAAAAAAAAAAAACATTACAACGAATTGTAAATCTCCTCCTTTTTTTGAAGTCGGTTAAAAACGGAAGACGAACCTCTAACAGGTATGAGAATCCCTTTAAAATGTTAATATTACCAATATCGTGAAGTAAATATTATATTAATGTAAAATCAAATGTAGGAACTTATCTATATATTACTCTGAGAAGTCGTGCAAAGTGTAAATAGAATTCTGGTATTTATTATCTGTATTATAAATTCAGCATAGGTGCTGCCTACTTAATACTTCGACTCGTATTATCTCGGTAGGTAGGTAGTATTTAAAAATATTGAATTTAAAACAATAACATGTTTATTACTATAGCCGTATGTTTTTGCCCTTGTGATAATTATTATCGCATTGAATTAATTAAAATATATTTTAGTTTAAACATCGTAATTTTTTCTTTCATTTGATTTTAATTTATGACACTTATCGCTAGTACCCAATGTATGTTTGTATACTGCATTGCAGCAAAATATAACGATCGTCTTAGGTATATGTTTAACATTTAATCTAACATGTACAACTTTTACGACATCTATGACCAAACCACAGGTCCCGCGATCGATCCCCTGTCAAGTCAAGACTAAAAATGATGTTTTAAGATTGATCTGGATCTTTGATGTTTATCTATATATATTTAAAAATTCAAATGTTTATTTAATAAAGGTTGCTCAGAACACTTATTACGTATTCGTTATGAAATATTGAATCTTTGATCCTATAACACAAGTCTCGAACTAACTTTGGCTTCAATTCAATCTGTGTGATTCGCCTGTATAAAAAAGTTACCTTTAAATAACTAAATTTTTAATAACAATCTTTAATCAATATCATATTATATTACAATTTAATTTCATGTCTTAGCCAATATACCAAGGTAGGTGTATTGTTGTGTAAAACTAAGAAAAAATACTAATAGTCCGGGGCTAGGCCCACGGCTACACGTTTGAACGCATGACTTCAAAAGACGAGCGATTTTGCTACACAATAATAAAAATCATTAATACCTATTCGAGCGGTCGCCGGTAAAAAAATGGCACTCCAGTATATTTGCCAAGTGAACACAAATACGTCACATGTAACGCTTTCGTAGAACATATTAAAATTGGCGTGGCGCGTTTCTATTTCAATATTGTACCCTATTTTTTTCTTCCTAATGGTACTTTGTGTTTGTTTATGAGAAGTCCTAAGCGTGGGTTTGGCTTTAAACATGCTAGCAACGAACCTAAACTTCAAATCGAAACAGTCAGGCACATATATTTAATCTTTGTTATTGTGTGCCTATATATTTATTTATTTACTTTTATATTAAATTTAATTCGATCTGAATTTAGCATCAATAATTAGTAAAAACCAAATTAGAACTTTTATTATAATGCATAAGTTAGTACCTCTAGGTATATAGATATATCAAATTACTTCTTTTATCAACAGTTAATTTCTTGGATCAGTAACTGTAAACTACCTTCCTGGAACAATATTTGAGAGAAAAGTCATATTTTTTTCATATATAATATCCTAGTCTGTATTTACAAAGACAGGAAAGTCCCGGCAAATCTTATCTATACAGCATTTGTTATCCAAGATTAGCCTGCCTTAAAGCTATTCAGAAATTCAGCCGGTCCTCGCTTCTGCATTATTCTTCGCAAAAATTTCAAATCCTTTCCAATCCGGTTGAACTGCAATTATATTTCATCCTCCTTCTATGCGTGTGCTAAAGTGAGATACTCGTAAACGCTTTAGGCGCAGAAAGGTGGGTACGCAAAATGTCTGAATAAATGAAAATTTTCTCCAAAAACCCCATAACGATTGGAGTGTGCGTGTGGGCTAGACTTCCCTATCCCTGCAAAACTGAGAAATTTTATAGCGTCTATAACCAAAAAAATATACAGTGTCCAATTTGCTAATTTCTAATTCTGTAATAAGCGATACTGTAAAAATTCCCTATTCGTTGCTCTAAAATCTAAAACATATTTCGTCTAAATTTGGCCAGGGTGTGAATTTTGACTCAACACTTACTAGTACCATAACTAAATATTATAATTCTATTAGGCTTCTACTAAATTCCTTAGAATTGTTTCGCATTTTGCGCGTTCGACGTTCCGCGATCCTCGTAAACGTGGCCGTTATAAAAGCAATCCCGGAAGAAAATCAACAACAGACGTATTTGGACCAAATTTAGCCAGGGTGTGGATTTTGACTCAAAACTCTCTATTACCAGAGACACTATAATTCTATTTAAAGGCTAGTATTACACTATTGAGAAATTGGTTCGCACAATACCATTCCGCGCATTGAACGTTCCGCGATCCTCGTAAACGTAGCCGTTATAAAAGCAATCCCGGAGGAAAATCAACAACAGACGTACGTAAACAGGGGACTGAGCAATTCTTTTCCAGGGTATAAATTATGCAGGCTCCCCGACCACTTGTTTAGAAGTGGGTTTTCATCAGCTAACTTATTTCGCTTTATGACTGCGCGACTCGGGTGAACTCGTCTCATACTCACAATGTTGATGAAACTCATTTCTCATTATATATTTTATAACTGTTGTTTTTTTTTCAGTTAATTGGTGTTAAAGGCAATGATTATTAGGCTAGAATAGTTTAACTTATGGTAAAGAATAAAATTAAAACTAATCGAGGCCAAAGAGTCTGGTTTCGTTCACGTTTTTGAGTCAAAATCGCCTAATAGTTTCGGCACCAGCATAGAAATATGTTCGCTCCCTTTACAGATATGCCACCCGCATATCTTTAACGCTGACTCTAAAAATGAATTTCGTTACAGACATTTACATTTTTTATTGCTTACTAGTTTGTCGATTGAAAGTGTTTACTTTTCCCAAAGATTGCTGGCTTTAAACCTCACTAACAATTACCTGGACAAGTAAAATCCCAACAAAGCTTATCAAATCTCGACATAACTGTGTAATCAACTCGGTAACGGCTTTTGCGCCAAAAATGGCCTTACCATTTAGGGTTATCTTCGGGACTCGCAAAAAATTGTTTGCAATTCACACACCTGATAACTTATCGCACAATATTTATTTTAATAAGGTTAAAGCAGTGATAATCGAGGAAAAAACAAACTTAAGTGTATCTAAGGTTCAAAGTTTTCTAAAGATAACCAGGTCGAAGAAGCCAACGGTTAGGGATCAATTCATTAATTGAGAAAATGTTTATAAATTCAGCAATTACGATAATTGGGCATTATAACTGACGGCTTTCAAATAATTTAATTAAAGTAAGAAGTTTTTATTTCATATACACTTAAAAATTTATGGCCTATAAGTATTTCTTCATAGGAACTTTCCTAAGCTAGTAAAATATGAAATTAAATTGGTTAAGCTATTTATTTCCACGACGACCAAAGATTTAAAATGTTGAAATATAAAATAAAATTGTATTTTTATCCGTAATTTTATATATGTGTTATATTGTGACACAAATCATACCTCCTTTTAAATCGTCTACTTAAATTTCTATGAAACTTATCTCCTTGAGGTCATTCTGTATGCAAAGACATTAAACCTTTATTTTAATTCATCTTTTCAACAAATTGACTATGACGTGTATGTCAGTACTTCTATTTTAAAATGTTCTTAAAAATCTTTATTTTCCTAGTTCCAACTCAAACGACAAAAGTAATATCAAAGCGATAAAAACTTTAATACGTCTTCGCTGCGTCTTGATCGTCAACTCAACTTAATTAAAATAAACAAAATAAATTTGGCGACGTCAATGCTGAGTTCATTTAGTCAGAATTTCACATTTAAAATCTTATTACGTCTGTGTCCCAGCTCGTCTACTCATTCCGGCGAAGCCAGGGGAGAGAATAGCCCGGGAATTATCGTCCCCCGGATGAATAATTCTGTGGGATAATTAGTTTTTCTAATCATTATTATACGGCGCGAATTATTTCAATTAAATTGAAAGTGTTTGTTGGGGGAGAAGTGTGGAACGCCAGTCGGAAGAAAAAATTACCATAAGTACTAATTGTATTACTAAAAAAAAATGTCAAAATGTCACAACACAAGGGACGTCAGGAAAATTTTACTGTTTTTATAATAATTATATATTGTCAATACGATTCCATTTGGAAGAAAAACAGAAAATTTCCAGAGTGAACCAGCCAAGAATGATAATTATATATGGTGAAATACGTATTTTGAATATTAAGAAATAAATTTAAATAGTGAAGTCGATCTGTCACACCAAGAAATTTCTCAATCA
This sequence comes from Rhodophaea formosa, assembly GCA_963082605.1. Taxonomy (NCBI): domain Eukaryota; kingdom Metazoa; phylum Arthropoda; class Insecta; order Lepidoptera; family Pyralidae; genus Rhodophaea; species Rhodophaea formosa. The sequence continues at coordinate 5,799,253 of OY720213.1, read as the reverse complement.
ATTTTGGCTTTCTTCGAAACAATTTAAAGTTGCAGTTCAATCGAATTCAGAAAAATACTTATCAGAAAATTTCCAGCGTTATCCATCCATCCAAGTCCAACTATTATTTGGTGAATAAGTTTTTTGAATACCTATGGAACAAAATTGATCAGTGAAGTGAAACAGTCTCTCTTAAGAATATTTCCTCAATAATTTTTGTGGTTTTTGCTATCTTTGAGACAATTGCAGTTTTTTAGAAGCCCTTATTGACATTAGATTTGTAAAGTATTCTTAAGTTATATTATAATTATATAAATAGTAAGTTTTGTTTATTGTTATGTCCCAGGCAGATTTTATTCGTTGTCAGCAATGTGACGATGGTAAAGTTTTCAAAGGGCGAAGAGGGCTAAACATCCACATATCACGCTGTCATAAATCTTCATTTTCACAAGGACAGGTGGCAGGTGGTCAAGATGAAGCACCACCTCTACAAAGCTCTTCCCTTTTTGAGGATATCATTACCCATCTCCACAAAACAAAACCAGTGGTTAAAAGGATTCCGAGGGGTGCAAGAGTATCGTTAGCTCGATCGCTAACTTCAAATTTAAAAAAATGTTCTTCTAATAATATCATTGATTGGCAAAACCTGTTCACCTTCGCGTACCGCTGCCTCCATGTTCACAACTCATCAGACACATTAACCAACGCCCTCAAATCAAACACTGTAAATAATAACACAATTCCAATCTCATATAACCCATCACCTCATAAATTTTTTAAATTTGACCTCAAGAAAACAGTCGAAAATAAAGTTATGGATGGAGACTTAAGAAATGCTGCTCGCATCCTATTTTCTGACGATACTCTTGCTCCTCCGACTCAAGAAACTCTTACCAGTCTTCGAGAAAAGCATCCCTTGCCAAACATGGCCGTCTCTATACCAAACCTATCTTATGATGGAAATATACTTCAGGTCAAAATTGAAGACACCCTGTCGGCTATTATGTCATTCCCCAATGGCTCTGCCGGTGGCATTGACGGACTCACACCACAACATCTTAAAGATTTGGTGAGTGTTTCCGCCGGTGATGCTGGTAGGGAGCTATTGGAGGAGATCACAAAATTTTGTAATTTACTCTTTTCGGACAAAATTCCAGAGTCCTTTACACCTTTTCTATATGGCGCGAGGCTATGTGCTTTCAAGAAAAAAGATGGAGGGGTCCGGCCCATAGCAATCGGCTGCACTTTGCGTCGCCTGACCTCTAAACTTGCTTGTATGCATATAGCCTCAGCCTTGAAAAACAAATTTCAACCAATTCAATTAGGCTTTGGTAGTAGAGGCGGCTGTGAAGCAGCAGTACACTCTGTCCGCACGTTTTTAAAGAAAGGTGGGTGTAATTTGCTGTTAAAAGTAGACGTAAGGAATGCTTTTAATTCAATAGATAGGACCGCCTTGTTGCACGAAGTTGCAACCCACATCCCAGAGCTTTTTCCATACATTAAGCAGTGTTATTCTTCGTATTCAAAACTTCTATACGAAGGTAACGTGATTTTGTCAGCAACTGGAGTGCAACAAGGCGACCCCTTAGGGCCAGCGCTTTTTAGTTTAGCTATACATCCGATCATATCATCTCTAAATTCAAAATTAAACGTTTGGTATTTAGACGATGGGTCTATCTCGGGCACTGAAGAATCCATTTATAGCGATTTCCTGCACATTATCGAAAATTTTAAAAAAATAGGTTTAGATCTAAATTTTAAGAAATGCGAGTTATTTATCCCCGATATAATTTCTGAGTTCGACAAAAGAAATATTTTAACAAAATTCCATCAAATTTCATCTGACATATCAGTCACAAATAAGGATTCTTTATATCTCCTTGGTGCCCCATTGCTAGATGCCAGCGTTAAACCTCTTTTGGAAAGAAAATTAGATCATTTTATTTCGGCAACCTCCAGATTGGATATTTTAAATTGTCATATAGCTTATACAATCTTAAAATACTGCCTATTTGTACCAAAATTTACATACATTCTGCGTTCAAGTCCAATCTGGAAACATTTGGATCTTTTAAAAAGAATCGATGCCTGTCTTCACACCGTCTTGGAAAAAATTTTGAACCTCCGCTTTGACGAAAACGCCTGGACTCAATTGACTCTTCCAATAAAAGACGGCGGTATAGGCATCAGAAAAATTTCTAGTGTGGCTCTTCCCGCTTTCCTTTCCTCTGCCTATAGCGTGCAGGATTTGTGTAAAAAAATTCTAAAATCAAATGACGCATTTTCGATTGATTTAATGGCAGAGGCAAAGGAAACTTGGTCAGCCCTCTGTCCCGAAGAGAGTGTACCAGTGGAAACAAAGATACAAAAACTCTGGGACACTCCTTTGGTACAGAAGGATGTCAAGGTTTTGGCTCAAAATTGTAACAGTGACGTAGACCGCGCTCGGCTCCTTGCTGTTTCTGAGAAGGAATCCAGCCACTGGCTTCACGCCATCCCCTCATACAACGTCGGCACATTGCTGGATAACAATAGCTTTAGGACTGCAGTCGGTCTCCGGCTGGGTACACCAGTTTGCTCACCACACACTTGCCCGTGTGGCAGTGACGTGGACCAGTTTGGACGTCACGGTTTACATTGTCACCTCAGCGCAGGTAGACTTTCGCGACACGGCACTATTAATGACATAATAAGAAGGGCTCTTGCCACCATTCACATTCCATGCACCCTTGAACCTCGGGGTGTGGTTCGTGATGATGGTAAGAGACCTGATGGAATGTCGCTGATCCCTTGGGAACGCGGCAGGGCGCTGGTGTGGGACGCTACATGTGTTGACACACTGGCGCCTTCCCATCTCAGGGGATCAGTTGCCAAAGCCGGGTCAGCTGCTGAAGGCGCTGAGGTCGCCAAGCGGCGCAAATATGCCTGCTTGGATGCAGATTACATATTTGTACCGTTTGGCGTGGAAACATTTGGACCGTGGGGTCCTAGTGCGAGAGCTTTCTATAAAGAGATTGCCCCTCGCCTGATCACCGTCGCTCGTGACAAGAGGGCTGGCTGTTTTTTCGCGCAAAGGATAAGCGTCGCAATCCAGCGTGGAAATGCAGCCAGCGTCCTTGCCAACATGCCACATGGGCATGAATTTTTAGATTTATAAGTTTTTTTTTTATGTTAAAAGTAGTTTAGTGTATTAGTTTTATTTATTGATAGTATAAGATTTTTTTTATTTATCACATGTTAAACCATTATTATTTTCTAATTACAAATAAATATTCAGTACTAATTTAAGACCAATTTTTTACCGATGATAAAATACAAAAATATTTATTTTTTATTTTCTTCATTACACGAGTCTTTTTTATTTTTTATTTTAATAAGATAGTTTGTTTTGTTTTCTGTTAATAATCGATAATTTTGTATTAAATATGTATGTATTCAATTTATCAATCATAATTTAAAACTAAGTGGCGTTTTAACAGAAATTTCGACATTATACATGAGACGTACTCGTTCACTGGAACAGCTGTTACCTCGATGCCATGATAAAGAAGAGCAAATTCGTCATGGTTGTAAGAATTATACGTCTAGCCCGATATGGGTAGGGTTGGCTTATGCACGAAAACCTTTTGTTTTAGTTTAATTTTCTTAGCTTTATAATTAACTAGCTGTTACCCGCGGCTCTGCCTGCGTGATATATAGCCTACATCCTTCTCCGTACCCTAACCTACGTGTACGCAAAATGTCATGATGATCGGTTCAGTAGATACGGCGTGAAAGCGTAACAAACAAACCAACAAGCAAATAAACAAAAAAACTCACTTTCGCATTTATATCTTATAATATAATATTAGTTAGGAAGTTAGGATTAGGATTGTTGTTATTCGGGATCAACGTGCAAGTAACTGCCTGTGCCATTTTCATAGAAATATTACTAATTGAAGCATGGTTTCAGTACTATACTAGTACAATTCAGTAAAGTACTTGATTATAATTCACGTCGTTCTTATTTGTTGTAGTAGGAATAGGGGGTGATTATACTTACAAGAATTATGAATAAAAAACATACATTCCTTGCAAGTAACAACTTTGTTTCATAATCAGACTAACCGAAATTTGTAAGTTAACACGAAAATAAATACAGAACTCGTGACGTTACGTAAACTGTGACATTTATTGACAGCGTCTAATACCAAGCCGTCGTTACGCAGAACGAGGGCATTACTTCGAAAAACACTGGCAATATTTCTGTAAAATAGCAACCCTACGCTCCCGAAAGTTAATTTCGCCGAAATGAAACGCAGCCTATTCAAAGGCTGAGCGCATGTAATTTTTCTTTCATTACTCGTCAAAAGGCCCGTTGTCCCTGAAAAGGTATCACTTTCTCTTTCTCTCGTGACACTGTCGAGAAATTACTGCGCGCCAACTTTTGTTTTTAAAACAACCTTCTTTGTCAGAGCGTCGGGGCTATAAAGCCTAATAGGGCTAAGAGTCTGGCAGTTAAAAACATTCGTAAGAAAAATTACTTCATTTTTTGTCTCTCGACTCTTTAAGACACTTTGAGAGGAAAATCAGTGGTCACAGTAATATTGTCATTTTTTCCTAAAGCCCCAATTTTAACATCGTTACAAAATATCTTTGTAGTGTACACGGGAACTACCTGAACAGAACAAATGTTAATGGGTATTGCCAACTTAAACATAAAATTTTGATGAAAATGATTAAATCTCATAAATTTTCTCATGATTAAAAATCTCTCATTATTCTTTATTTTTTAAACTTGGATTGAATACTTCAGTTAGAATTACTAATTTAGAAGTTTTCATTAAATCGCTGACATATAAAGTGATTTTTTTTTAATAATTTTTCGGCCCTGGATACAAGTCCATTGGAGCCTTAAGTGAATAATTTAACTGTTCCCTACGTCAAAATATTTCTTAAGATATTCCACACTTTAGCAAACTCGCTTGACTATGTTTAATTAAGCTTGGGTTAACGAGTATAAAAACTTTAATAAGTTAATATTAAGAATATTAATAAGGTACATAAAGTTTGCGCACGCAAAGTTTCTTCATCTCATAACCGCACTGTGAAATCAGGAATATTAAAATATCCTTATACTCTGCGTCGGTGAAATATATTGGATTTACAATGTTTATAGGAAAGATTAATTATTACATGAAGCTAAATGTCAGGAAACTTCCTAATCGACAGTCGACACGGTCGACACTCATAACTTTGAGAATGAAACTTAAGAAAAACTTTGAAATGACCAATAGACATTTAATATATACGCATTTACTCTAACTCCAAATTAGTAGCTGAGTAGAATTAGCTACAAATGACGAAAAGTCTTTAAAAAGTTGCTGCCAAAAATTTCACTCAGTAAGTTTCTCAGTATCAGCCGCTAGCTTTCATTTTAGATGTTATAAAATTACCTAAATCTCTGTATACATTTCATAAATTGACGTTCCATTATGTTTAGCAATGAAAACATCTTCCCTTCCACTAGGAACAAAAACATGTATGGAAATAGAACGGACATTTCGAGCTTTGGTAGCTTTTGCATGATTGCAAATAATGCACTCTGGTCACTTGCGAATTAAGTCAGCAATTCGCCACCTGACGGGCGATCAATCGGTCTCAAGATTGAATTTTCGTCCGTTCCAAAACCGGGTTAGTTGAAATGTTTTGACTTGCCCGCTTGGACAAGCGCCAGCGGTGATTTGTCAAACCAAACCTCAACATTAGTAATGACTTGCAATAAAATACGTCTTCGTTTCGCATATTTACGATAAAACGTTGGTGACAGCTCAGAGTTATTGTCTTTGATTTGGAAGATTCCAATTTTGAATTTTTTTTGTTTGACAGTGGACAATCGCGCCCATTTTTTCGATGTCATTTATTTTTACTTTTCGCTAAAAGTGGACAGTATTTTTCGAATCAAATGATAAAATGTTTATGCTTATATTTGCGAGACCTATATCAATACGAGGTTTATTGCGGAACTTGTAAATTATAATTTTGGTTTGGCAACCCAAATACCTATAAAATTGAAGGTTGAATATACGGTTAATCAAGCAAGTTTATATCTTGTTCTACATACAATTAGGTCAGGTGACGATTATTTAGGTTACGATGCGGTAGCATTATTACATTGTGATCTCATTCGGTTCGTATTACATACTAACGTTCATGATACTTAACGGCTAATATAAATAAATTGCATGTTCAATTTTAAGCCATTTGCCTGTCATAAAGAGGCTCTTAGTCAGCTATTTTATGAACAAAATAATTTTATAAATATTACAGCGCTGCTTTTTATTTAAAAAAATACAGTGTAAATGTGGGTACTTATCAATATCAATCTATAGGTAGGTAAGTATTTTATATAATAAACATATCTGAAACCCACCTATTAAAATAATAGTCATCATTTAAAGAAATACCTTATCCAGAATTATAGTTATTAATAAATTAAGACGACTATCTACTACATAAGGTACATCTTCTCCGTTACAGAATAGCAAAATAGAAAAATAATTACAAAGTGAGCCGGAATAGATGGAAATCCGTTGACAGTGTTTGAAATAATATTAAGCTGCCAATTCTAATTTACTGCCAAATTAAATTAATTAAGAGTTTCCTATGAAATACAACATACTTATACCCTATGTTAGATTGCTGGGGCTGAGATATATAGGTATTCAATGTTATTGCTACGGGCAACGAGCATTACGAAAAACTACAAAGAAATAATTAACTTATAAATAGGTTTATAAGGCTCATAACCGATACTACTCAATTCTGATTCAATTACGGTGTTTCTTTTTATAAAATAAGCAGTATAATATTAAGTAAAAACCAACAATTATTGACGTTACAATCTAAAAGATTTAAGACGAATCATTATATAAATCGTAATGTAGGTGTAGACCATTTTTAAATCGAAACTGTCTCTAAATATAACACGTTTAAACATAAACAGGAGTCACAACATTTTTTTGTGGCAGATAAAAAACCGGAACGTAAAAAGTTAAAAGGAAAGGAGAATAAATCAGGCGCGTCGTCTGAACTTCATTAAACGTCTCTATGTAGAGACGCCATTTTTTTTAACATCTGCTCGCAATTATCCCGAATCAATTTAGTGCTTGTCATATGTTTAGCTTTAAAGTTTATCATGTGTCGTTATTTTCTGTTTTTACAAGCTTAAGGTAGGAATTTACAAATTCATTACTTTTTTGCGTGTAAGAAAATTGAAAGAAATACCTTTAAATATTATCTGTTACTTTTTTTGTTTTTTCAATAGCCTTGACGCATGTACTGTACCTAGTATGTACATTACAAAACTTAAATTAAAAGTAACTTTTTTTATAAGTATATATTAGACAAATACTTAATCTAACCATAGAAATAGACGGTGTGAAGATGCGCGTTTTATATAATCGAATGGAATTTCCATTGGGATATCAATTGCGTCATCATTATCTTAGCCGCAAAAAGCCCACAGCTGGACATAGGCTTCCCCTAAGTATTTACAATACGACGACGATTATCATAGTTGCGCATGCACCAAAGATATTTAACGAACAAAATATTTTTTTTATATTTAAAGATTTAACTTAACTTACAAAAAGTTAATTAATCTAGTGACCGTTTTTATATTTTTTACTATACTAGTATCAACTATTTTATCACTCAAATCTCGGCCTAATCTTACGTCAAGAAAAACCATAGAGTTGTTATTTATGCTCCAATTTAGTGTTATTTCAGCAGCTACAGTAATTTATGTGTGAGATTTAGCACCAATTTCGTTACAATATCTTATTTTTAAACGTTTCCTTCACTTGTTAATTGAGGAAGCAGTTTTCTGTAAATTATTTTTCGTTAGTTCCTTATTTTACCTGGAATAGGTTCGAAAAAGTATACCATATTTTTAAAGATTCTGGGATATTTACCTTTATGCTGATATGCAATGTTGAAGTTTTGTGATTGCATATATGTACATATAAATCTTCTAACGATTTATTATCTTCCTGAATATGAATTTTTGATTTTTTAAAGAAAAGTAATATCACAGCCCTGCTCTAAAAGTTATAGCCTATGTCACTCGGAATAAGGTAAGAGTTCTTACGATGTTTTACATAATTTCCAAATCTCTTTAAGCAACTCAGATCACATCATCATACGCTCGCATAATACCCACAACTATTAACTTTAATAATAACAAAATTATTTAAATAATTAGTAGATAATAATGTACGTAAAAGATAGCCATGCCATTAGCGTTATTAATGAAGCAGCTATAATAGCTGTTAGTAACGGTTGCAGGAAGTCGTTATAAAGAGCGTGACACGAAAGCTCCGATTCGTTTTCTGGTTATTAGGTGTAAAGTACTTTTTTTGAGTTACTTTAATTTTGATGGCACACAATTAAATGTTTTAGACTATTTAACTAGTAAAAAAATTTTAAAGGTTAACTTTATGGGTCTAAAAAAATAACCCAAAATACTGAAACATAAAAAATATTTGCGCTCCCATGAAAATAAAACAGTTTAGTAAGCAATAGATCTAGGATGTTTTTAAAAATAAGAACGATTGTCATTTTTATTCATTTACTGAGATTCACAGAGAGTATGTGGTAGGTGGCAGGTTAAATACAGAGAGTAAACAGACCCTCAACATATCCCAAAGGGATTACTCAGCCCGGCAATATGAACATCCTTTCCTATCAGAACAATACTGGGAACTCAAAAATAAATTCGACATATTCATTCAAAAATGAACAGCCGCTCGGGCAGTTAGTATGGGAAAGTCAATTCTTTTTGTGTAATTTCATCAATGGTCTCATAGGAAAAAAAAGTTTGGATGACCACGATATTGACGGTCTGAGTCTACCACTTTAATGGAATGTTGACGGTCAATTTGCATACTGTACCTATCTTTATGTTCGCCGTCTTGGTGGCAAAACAAAGGCACCAGCATTGGCCATAAACCGAAAAAAAATGAATGTTAACGGAAGTGGTGTCTCACGTTTTGGTCCCCATTGTTCTCCTCATCAGTATGCCTAAATTAACTCCTTATTTCGCGTCGTGACTGTGGTCCAACGACCCAAAGGTTTCTCCTTTTGTTATTTTTTTTAACTTTCTCGAAAAGATATAAACACAGCTTTAAAGTAGAGAATCCTTGTTTTTTGGCGATCTTTTGGTATCTATACATAATATAATAATCATTTTTGCGATAAGATAATGTAAAAAATAATGGTGGCTTTATGTTAATTACAAATAAAAATATTTTATAAAATATATTTTTTTAACTACTTGTGAATTTTGAAGTCCTTGGCAGTAGTTTAATCGGAATGGAATCGGTATCACTAAATGTATTCTTTAAGTAAGAAAAAGAAGCGATAAAATTATTCCTATCTAAAACAACTTACCTTTAAATAAAACCTATCTATAAATAAAAAATGTCCCGCAGGTATAAACCGAGTGATGGCAACATCATTTGCTCTTTATTGCATTTAATGAAATTAAACTACTTACATTAAACAATAGAACGAAATACTAAAATAATGTTAATAAATGGTCGTTTTTACTTAACCGTTTTAAAAACATACGCTCATTTTAAAATTCCTAGCACGGTGTAGGCCCACGCGGGCTACTTATAAAATTCATTGTTATTATAATATAAATATACGATACGACGTTATCATATCGTACTTGTTAGTATGCCGCTGCGGTCTCGAACGCGTGTCGTCTGATGGGGCGTAAAACACAGTTTACATGGTGGTAAAAATATCAATTGGACGATCGGAAACTTATTGCCATCTACGAGAATTATCTGAAAGTTTGAAATACATTTTTTTACAAATGTTAAAATACCAATTTTAAAATATTACATTAAAATTACTCTAACGACATATTTATTTTAGAAATTTGGTGCATGTTAATAGTTTAATTTTTATTCTTTTTTCAGAAGCAAACACATAGTGTAATTTATATCAAACTAGGTACCTATTACTAAAATAAACAGCTAATGCTTGTCTCTATCTGTTTTTTTTTTTTTTATCAGACACAATGTTCGTTGATAAAAGTTTTCTGGTATTATAGGAAATAACATAGATTTAAAAAAAAAGACTACAAAACTTTACGGAAGTTGTAAAGTATGTAGGACTGCGACAAACATTTATTTTATTCTTGAGAACACAGTTAAACAGCTATACCAATTTCAGTATGGTTTGCCTTTAAATTCGGTATTTTATATAACGTACTTAGTCGTTTAAATAGTTTTGACCTTTGCAAACATTTTATGCCAAGTGTTGTCAGTATTTTCCCATAAAATCCTCAACTTTGTTGGTAAGTATACCATAAAAGCTTGCGGAAGTTAAATACTTTTGAGATTTAAAAAGTTTTTAGTAATTTAACTTTATAACTATCACAGTAATTTTGAACTTAGAAAAATAGGATTTTAGACCGTTTCAATGTCACTTGTTCAAAAAACTTCTTTCTTAAGTTCTATTCCTTTCCTCTTATGACTTGATGGTTTTATTCCTCTTTCGCTTACCCTTTTCCCATTTACTTGGGGTCGGATCTCCTAATATGGCGTCGCCAGGAATTTCTATCCTGGGTCGCTAACATGATGGTTTTGAAAAATTTAAATATGTTCGGCCAGCTGTTTGAACTTACTTCTCGTAAGTTCAAACAGCTTCTCTCAAAATATCGAATTTTATTCGTTGACTTACTAATTTATTGAAGTTTTAGCACAAATCACAGAGACTCAGCTAGCTCACAATTAAGTTGTGAAGTTGTGTTATAGAAGGATAATAAAGGAATAAAGGATACATTTATTTTTCTACCTACATTAAGTTTAATCAAATTGTATGTATGCTAAGATAATATATAATATTGTAACATTTCGTGTACTAATAATGTTGTAGCCGTTATTGATTTGCTTGATTAATAGCAAAATTTCAAACTGCGGACATACCTAATTAAATAGGCATGACTAATAAACATAAATATGTTCGTCTATGGTCAATAAAAACGATTTTACGACGCGGTTCAATAGGTGAGCGTCAAATAAACTAGAAAATCATACCACGCCGTGATTTATTAACGGTTCGAGTTATCCATTTTTTTATTATTCCGGTTATTTAATTTTTGGCGTTATTGTTGTCTTTATGGATATTATTGTTTTAACAATAACAGATTGATAAATATGTGTTTACTATAAATATTTTATAGGTATACATTTTAAATTTTATTCCGAAAATAATATACATAATTTATTAAATAAATGATTTACATAGAAAGATATTAAGACAGAATAAACCTACAAAAATATTCTTAATTAAAAAAATATAACGAATTGCATATGTTATGAAAAAAAACTACATGTAGCCTATAAAAAAAGAAGCAAATAATTGTTGTTTTCTTCTGGGTTTAGTTGCTAAAGCCATTTAATATTTTTATGGAACTATTGCAAAGCATCCTTTGGCCATTTAGAAAGCCAAAAAATACATTAAAAAAAATATGCTTCTTAAAAAAAGAAAATACGAGGAAGCATTTACATATATGGAAATCATAACTAATGCATTATAAGGTGCGTTGCACATTGTCTGGCGGCACGGCACGTCGAAATTTCGGCACGGCACATAAATCCGGCTGCGGCACGCCCACGGCGACATGGACCATAGGGCTGCTTCTGAGAATTTAAAAAAATGTAGTTTTACCATATCCTATGCCGCAATAAAAAGGGGCAAAATTATTTGTAATATTAACGTGTTATAAAACCATTATCGTTTTTTTACCTGGATATTTTACAAATGTAAACTACTTCCTATTTACCGATTAGGAATGCACTGAAAAATGCAACTTAATAACAGGACTCACATCTTCCTACTTGTACTGCATGATATTTTGAAAAATATATTAATTTCTTGGAATCGCTGAAGAAGTAAAGTGTAACTTTTCAAATCCTAATGACCAAAAATAATTCTTATGCTTCGCTTATAACTAGTTATAACTTCAACATATAGTACCTTATTTATGGATCTGAATATAGAAAGCCAAGTACGTATTTATTGATATTGACGCACGTGAAGAAGAAACGTTAAGAAATATCGTCAAATTATTCAAAGAATTATCATTAACACAATGTCTCCACGTAAACACTCGACGGGGTGACACAAAATGCAACGGGATTGCATTACAAAAACGAAATAAAAATAGACGCGTTTGCGACAGATGACATCCTTATTATGCAAAGCGCGGACGCGACTTTTAGGGCTGTCTCAGACCGGTTATTTACGGCCGGGTTCATTACAAATTCTGCGTATGCGTTTAGCTCAGCCCTGTTGCGAAATATAAAAACATGATGCGTTTGAGATTCGCCGATTCGTCGCCAATTGTTGACTAATGGTGGATGCTTGTGTAAAGGTGACTTTCTGAATTGCATCAGTGGAGTGTGGGCTGATATTTCCGATTATGCAACTTTGTTTCGGAATAAGTTCATCTAGATAGGATAGACTAGATCATTATTCTTGAGGTCAGTTTAGGTCAATTCTGCTAAAGCCTATATAAATATGGTCATAAACATTAAGCAAATATATACTAGACAAATCGCACAGATTTAGCTAGCCTCAAAATGAGTTCAAGACATGTTTTAGGGGATATTAACTCAACGATACAATATTTTACAAAAAAAATTACCCAAATAAAAATACGAGACTCAGATTAATCTAAATAAGATCATTTTCATCTTAACCTGACCGATGCCTTTGCTTGGCATAACGATCACTAAACCCCAGAGTTTATCCTGAAATTTTGGGAAAAAATATCAATAGTTGTAATACATTTTGAGCTAAGGTTATATATAAGACTGCAATTATGTAGAGTTTAACAAAAAAAGTTGTATTTTAAAGATGCAAACTACCTACCTAACCACGCGTTACATTTTGACGTATAACTTAAAATAACCCCTTCCCAGCCAAAATGCTGATAAAAAGAAGCGCGGGAGAACCTCGCAAGCCCAGGGTGACAGCTTGATTTACCCCGCTATATGATTTGTTACAGTTTGTTACGTGTTACCACATGATTTGTGGCTCTTGTTGCTTTTTATATGGCTTTAACGAGCCTCTCCGGTGAAATTACAGCAGTCGCCTTAGAAACGCTCGCATTACGTGCAATTACTTGTATTTAGCTGTTTAGCTGTAAGTAATAAAAGGTGATAATGTTCTTGGTAAATTGTATGTTAGTTATGTTGTGAGCATAGATACTATAATTTAAACAATTAGGAGTGAGAGAACTGTTAGTAAATTAGCTGTTACTATAATATGGCAATTGAAGGATGTTCCTTAGAAGATAAATAAAGATTATACAAACCTTACCAACACTGACTCGCGAAATACTTATTATCCTACTTCTTATGTTTCTTTTTTGTACTTTCTTAAATTCTAATAATGAAAAAAAAACTAGAAATACCTAAGTTTGTCAAGTAATTTGCTACACTTGATAATTTGAATACTGTTAAAGTTTTAATTAAATAATAATTATAGGTCGTTGCTGACATGAAATACTAACATAAGGTATATTCACACAATAAATATTCAAAAATTAATAACACTTTGATAAAATTTATGGATAAGGTGAAATATTAAACTAAAAAATTATCCCTCCTGGGGACCCTTTGGTGATGTTTGCATTACCGGTTGAGGGCACTCTGCTCTCACCTCAAAAAGTCCGGTGAAGTAGCGAAAGCTCATTTTGAGCTAGCTACATAGTCATTACAAAAAATAATTATATTATTCGTGGAGTTCCAAATATACTTACCCGTCATTTTATTTTATTTATTTTACCTGTTAGATAATGTAAAACTTAACTAAATATCATATGTATCATAGTATAAAAGCTGTATCACAGAATACTGGTTGTAGTTCTTCCATGCCCATCATTCATTTTACACGTAGGTATATTAGGCTGATTACAACAATATCAAACTTTCCTCAATATCGTAAAATATAAAATAACTCCAGCAGCCAACAATTTTAATTGGTGACGTAATTGTTTCCCTGTACTAACTGGCGGAATGCGGCGGCCACGTGGCGCAATTTACGACATGTCCGCGGCCAAATTAACTGAGTCTGCTCAGCCCTAACATAAAGTCAATGGCGCGTGATGGCGGCGGTCCAATCAATTAAGACACGCTGCGTGACCGCACCGGACAACGTGCCACCCGCGCGGTGTGACGCTGTCCTTATGCGTCGGGTGCTTACAACGCAACGTAGCCTCCTTGGTTGTTGTACCATGCTTATATTCTACGCCTATACATTATATGCATGCCGTGCTTCGAGCAACACGGAAGGGAGTAGCCATACGCTGCATTCCCCTCTGTCAAGGTACAAGCAAAATTAGGCATATGCATGTCTATGTGTTAGTTGTGTGTGACTCATCTGTACACAAATTGTTTTTTCTTTTTTATGTCATTTTTTGTGACAATGTCATAATTACTATCAAGTGACAGTTTAAGTTTTGTATGTAGGTATGCGGAACTAAACTTGTGTGCACATTTCCCCCCGCAAAAAACGCCAGAAAAATTGTCATAGTAAATTGTCGCTTTGCCCACTCCCTCCGTCCGGTACGGAGGCCGTGTTGCTCGAAGATGCCGTGTGGTTCACGGCATAGTAAGATAGGACCACTCCGAAAGTCTTCCCGTGAATGTCGTAGGAGGCGCCTTAGTAAACACAAGCTAAACAAAGCTTATAAAAATCAAAGGTACCTGTCCAACCCGTCTGGTCAGCGTAGAGAGTGTAGGCTAAATCCTCTGGCTGCTCTGGCTAATATACTGCTCCGGTAGTACAGAGAGGGTCGTACTAACTGTCGTACACCTGCAGTGGAGACTAAAAACGACCTGATGATGATGATGACATTATATGCCTTAGTTCTTTTAGTTCATTAGGTCAACATTTTCGCACCGTGTCTCGTGGCATTCGCGGCGCTATAGACTATTGCAAGTTACTAGAACAGAATATTTACTGTGAGTTGAAAATATGTAGCAGCATTGACCGTCGTGCTCTCAAGCGTCAACGAATTTTTGGCGTGTCTTGCCATTTCGGCATGCATGTTACTGCACATTCAACGGTTGCAGCAATATCGGCAAGGGTTAGATGCATAAACTATTGGTGTTGGGCATGAAGGGACTAACAGTTGTGAGTGGTCAGCAATCGTTTGCATGAACTTACTGATCCTTTAGGATATAGTCTCTCTAATCTGTATTACTGATAGTGGACGCCTGTATAACGAATTAACTCAAAGTGCACGTAACTTAAACTTCTGAAAAGAATCCTGAATCAATCAATATCCTAGAAGAAAAATAAATAGCTTACGACATAACTCGATATTGATTTATTGATTCAATTACCTAGTCAACATTTACAAATGTAAGACTAGAAATTTTATTTAAATAAATAATCACTGCGTAATGACGTGACCAATTTTAAATTAAGTGTTCAATATCTCGTGCCTAATAAGTATTCATTCTTAACTTAGTAATATTTTGTCCACAAATTGGCTTAGCGTGGCAGCACTTAACATGCTGTCATGCATTTGATTACAAATTACGCCTACCGGACATTTTATTTGCTGTTTATCCAGAAGAGAACATTCGTAATATTGCGAAGTCACTCCTACGCAACGGGCGTCATTAAGAGCGTATACTAGCAGTATTTTTTCAATATGGTTTCTATACAAATGTATTTCTCTATTTTCTCGCTGAGAACTGATTCTAGAGCCACAATTCTTTTTTCATAAAATCTAGTACTAAAATAGGAATGCCCCTATTTTTTATTTTTTCCAAAAAAACTGTTTTTGTACAATTTTGTTTTCTTTTAAACAGGTTTTTAGAAAAAAATAAAACATAGGGACATACCTATTTTAGAGATAGATTGTATGTAAAAATAATTGTGCCTCTAGAAGCAGTTTCCAGCGAGAAAATAGAGAAATATATTTGTATGGAAAACGCACTGCTAGTATACCCTCTTAAGCCAACGATATTCACGAAATCATTACGGGTCGAAAAACGGCAATATACATCATTGCTGGTATAAAGATACTATAAAACGTTCATTACGGGTAGTTTAAAGTGGGCGAGTTGATCGGAAAAGTCATTTGTCGTGTAAACAATACTAGTGCAAATATATGGTCGACAGATTTTTCTTTGCCGAGGCGTTTTAGACCATCGATATGATTTTCAATCATCATCAATTCATCCCGAATGTTAAAAACACGAAAAATAATCGACATTTACTAACGAAACTGTTTAGCCGGCCTAGACAACATAGGCTGAGTTTACAGTCGGTCAATCATATTACAGATGCATTTGATGGTTTAAAAGAGTTAAACAAAAGTTAAATTGGATTGTAAATGTTTACCAAACTCTATTTACTTCTCACTCACTCGGACAATTCTTGTCGGGAACATGAATATACATCTAACATTTACAAGTATATCTATTTTCCAAGAACAAGTTATGGTAGAGATTACTCGATACTCGCCATTTATGTTAGACAATCTAAACCTTAGATTCTACATTTCCTGATATCCCGATTATAACGCGTGCATCAGACAAACTTTATACCATAAAAATATACTATATTAAAGGTATATTTTACAGACTAAGTTATTACGACACTTGAACACGGTCGTAAAAGTATCAATTTTGCACGAAAATTACGGAGCTGATAAATTTTCGCACGATTACCGACTATGGGGAAATTTTACGTGGACCTACGGGTCATTCAATTAGTATAATAGCGGAAACCGAACCGAGTTCATTTTACAATTGTAGGTAGTGTAGTTTACATAGGGTTTACAATTACAACCTGTGCAACCTGTAAAATAACAAGATATGTAATACTTATCCATCTGCTAGTCATCGTCTGCATACTGGAAGTATTTCTGGTTATCTCCAGCAGGCCTATTTGCTAACTTTTGACAGCTACGGTGTACATCATTTTCATGGTAACTTCAATATTCATTACGGCTTCGGTATGAATGACTATTTTTATTTAAGATATGAAAACCGTATTGGATGCAAAAGTGACAATCAAATCGTTGTACACCGAGTTAGCAAATCGCCCTGCTGGTGTGATGAAGTTATAAGTTTTTAAAGTATTATTTATGTTTTTAGGGATGTAAATAGATAAAAAAGCCGCCTAGTATCAGGCCACAAGTAGTATTCCGTAGTTGCATGACTCTGCACTTTACCTACACAACTCTTTGTGATTGAAAAGAGCTTTTATTTTATTTATATACCGGTGCCTAACTACAGCTTTTTTCAAACTAATAGTCTGAGTTAAACCGTGGACAGACAGACGGACATGGCGAAACTATAAGGTTTCTTTCTTTACTGTGCAAATATGTTACAACGCGTAAGTACTACATAACTTTTTTTTATCAACCCTAGAACTCCGAACACGTTGTCCAGAAATACGCTGAATATCAGTCTAAACCTATGCTTGTCATCGGGTATAGGTATTCATCCGTTTCAATGTGCCTAGATAACTGGCAATATTTGAAAGAAGAGTGAGTCAATTTTAAACATGTCCATCAGTGCTGCAGATACCCCTTCGCAATAACAATTATTTTTTACAGCAGCATTCGGCGCCGCTCATCCGAGTGATCCCCTATGCAAGACAATTAGCTGCCAGCGAGCGCCCCCTGTCGGCCAAATTGAATAACGCTGCGGCGTCGTTTTAAAGAAATTGAGAACAGTTTGAAGTCAGATGGGTTTCAGTTAATTTTATCTGGTGTTGTGATAGGAGAGGGCAGGGGGAAATTGTTTTATCAAATCAAATGAAAGTAGGTTGGTAGTGGGTTACTATTGATTCCAAGGTTATTGCATATATGATTTTAAGCTTTCGCGGTCACAATCACTATTATGTTCACTACGGGACTTACCGCGATTATTTTTGAGTTCTGTCTGATATTTCGACAACATTGCAGCTGCCATTTTCACAGACTAACTGAAGAGACTGCGGTGGTGGATGTTGAGCTGTCAAGGGAAACCGTATCGGTCTACCCTCTTTCTTTGTCTTTTATTACACAGGTTTTTACACACAACACTGACGGTGTCCATTCGGGAATTGTTCACTGATGCGCGCGTACACTTTTTACACAACTCAATCACAGGGTTCCATGTACCCGAAAGCTTGTCTGTGAAAATGGCAGCTGCAATGTTGTCGAAATATCAGACAGAACTCAAAAATAATCGCGGTAAGTCCCGTAGTGAACATAAAGGTTATTGCATGTTTCAAATGTCACGGAGCTTTTAATATTATTTCGTATTTTAAATGTTTTATATTATAAGACCATGTACCTCCAACTACTTGTCCAACATATGTAAAATAAATTCTCTATACTGATGAAGCTTGTAGTACAGTTGATTTTCCTTTAGATTATATTTACAAGCCCATCAAGAGTAGAATGAAAATAGTTATCATTTTCTTGCGTCCATTAACTTTTCACAATCTTTTTAAAATTTGTTGTTTTTAATATGAAGTATAAATATTCCATTTTATTTCTATTGAAAATTTGTAATGGGCATCATATTTCCAAAGACTATTAAATTCAATCAAAGGTTTTATAGTGCACGAACATATTTTATATCAAACACAGTTATTAAATACTGCTATTGAAACTTAGGTTATTTTGGTATAATGATATATTTATTACTTACATAGGTTGGCGACCCCCGCTTAGAAGATATGGTCAGAAGTCAAAGTATAGACACTTCGGAAACTAGAAGTGCGGCCCATCAATAGATAGATGAGAATGTAATAAATAACATTGATTTATAAAGCTATTCGGTTTACAGGCTCTTGTGTATATCTATTATACTCATAATTACAATTTAATGTGTTTTTAATCTGTTAAAATACTTTAATGGTCGCAAAATATAGTAAAGTGACCAATTCATTTAATATTATGTATGGCACTTGTATAAATATTTCCAAATACTATTTATAAAATTTTGAATTCAAATGCAGTTAAGCATTTAGGAAGGAGTCTATTAAATTGAACAAAATGAATGAAATAAATTTCACGTGGTGATCGATTCATTTGTTAGGTGTCAATTAATTGAACAGAATTTGCTCTTTACAAAAGACATCTTCGTAACATTTTTAGTGCTAAAGTTTTGGAGCCCGACCTAGCTCAATGTCGAATTATTGGATTATTGCCACAATTGAAAGATACATCATCCTTAAGTCCAAGACATCATCCCGACATATTATCTAACGCTGTTGATTTTCATAAAATAAAATACACTATATCTACTGAACATAGACAAAGTAATAATAGTAGATAATTTCACGGCTAAAGATCAGCAACCCGACCCAACACAAGGTCGAAATTATTCGATCATTTGTACAATTGGAAGTGACATCATCACAACATACGCTATTTGTCTTAGATAACTCCGTTAATTGATCTGATGGGTTCATCAGTAGAATTAAATTGGAATTTATTGAGAGGTCAATTACGTACCTACCTACAATGAAACTCAATACTGATAAGAAAATGAAAGGTAATAATGGTAACTGTTGTAAGTCTAATGTGAAAAATAGTGTTTTCGGTAATAGTACATAAATAAATATACATATAGAGACATATCACACAAACTGAGGTAGCCCCACAGTAAGTTGTCAATTTGTGCCGTGGGATAGTAACTCAAAGATACTAAGAAGATTTTATAATAGATAGTTATATAGATAATTATCCAAGACCAATCTGAAAAAATAGTTTTCCATCATGACCCGGCCGAAGATCGAATTCTGGTCCCCACGTGTCGCAGGCTAGCGTGTTAACGGGTTATTCCGTACTCATCCCACTAACCACTACGCCACAGAGCTCATCATATTAAAAAAACTAAAGCTCTATTCTTATCCGAAGCAATTTCCGAAGAATTCAATCCGAAGAATTGATAGTACACGTTATATTCCTCATTAAAACGGCATAAATAAGCTTTGGAAACGTCATGGTCAACGAAAACGCTTTCCAACATCTTCAAAGCGAACTCAGCAAATAATATCCGCTTCCAAATAAGATTAGGTACCCATGATACTCTCGTATAATGTGTTGGCTAACTCCAAACGTGTCCCGGCCTGATGCCAGCAATTAGACGCCGCCATACTTGGCGGTTCAAGTTTGTCTATGGATTTGAATACGGCCTCTGGAAACTGGCACCGTAATTGATTATGGAGTGTTAGCTTAAAGTGATATATGCCTTGTAATTTCTGTGCATACAAGCAAATGCTTATCATATTCTAATACCGTTTTAAGTAAAAACGAATTCGGTAGCAAGAAAACTCCAATTGAAGAATTCTAATATGAATTCCATAATATAATAATATAATCCAATAGACCAATGGATGATCCATTGGATCCATGGATAGATTAGTTAGAATTTAAATAGGTAGTAAAAAAGTCATCCACCTAACGTACGTACTATCAAGTTACCAGCAAAGTGGGCAAAAGAATCTATACTAATATTACAAAGAGGACAAATTTGATTGTTTGTTTGTTTGCATTGTATTGGGTCCAAAACTACTGAAACAATTGTCAAAATTCTTCCACCTAATAGAATCCTAATTTATCTGCGGGTGACATAGGCTTAATTTACGCGGACGAAGTTGTGGGAAAATTGCTAGAAATCTATTAATTTACCATAAAGGTTCTCATTATAGCGCATCAGATGCGACGTAGAGCAAAAAAGTAGCTTGCGAGCGACAACACATTCCTTGCTCTATGGGATGCGAGATGCAATATCTAGGGACAATCAAATATGCTTTACTCGTAATTAAAGTAGCCTTTAGGCAGGTATTTAGACTAAGTTATCGTTAAGGTATATGGCCTTAAATAGTAAAAAAGTAGTCCACCTTACATAAGTGTCGTTAAGTTACCAGTAAAGTGGGCTAAGTTATGCACCATAATCGATGATTTATCTACCACCATCAACCAGTCTGATATCAGAAATAGCTGTATTTTCAATAGACGTGCAATTATCGCTGGTAATGTACAATTAGGCACGATTTACGTTTATGTAAGCTAAGCGCCTCTAGTTACAATTTTATGATATTATTATTCAACGAATAACCTTTGTGGACCTTTCAATAATAATGTGCCAAATCAATTATTTATTGATAAATTGACCTCCAGGTATAACGTAGACTTTCACTAACTGACGTTCCACAATACGGAAACTGAATCATCTAGGTATAAAAAAATCTGTCGGCATGACTTGTTGTTCATGGTAATTTAATTTTTTTATCATCCTTTTATTTGCTTGTGATTCTGTTTTCTATATGGGGATTCTTATTCCTAGATTACAATATTGCCAGAGTGTTTATTTTCTAATCAAAATAATCCTAAGATTTTAACAATTATTCTATTTACATCGTACTTTCTAAGGTTCGATAGACGTGTACTTGATATATGGAGAAATATGTATTGATATTTACTGACTTTACAATAAATTAAATTAGTATTGAGTTTCAAATAGAAAAGCTGCCATATTCCAACGATAGTGAATAGTCCATTTTGGATTTACAGCTGCCCTCTGCTTTCTAGTAACCATTATAGATTTAACCTCAAATAACCCGGTCTCTATAGAAATTGTCATATAAGTCATAGCTATGTCCGATAAATTCAACTTTCACTTTTATTGTATTTGGATGACAAACAAACCATAAATCTTGGTAACGAAAAGCCATTACATTCAAAGATGGCAAGCTGGAGATTGAACCACAAGAGATACATTGATCGCAAGAACTACTTTATCAGGCGAGATATGACACCCACGCGATCCGCGGCGAGACTGACTATAAATCACATTTGCGTACGCGTTTTATTTTACCCCCACTACTTCAGAAAATAACAAATTAACTGTAGTCGAATAGCTTCGTAACTTTCTATGTTTATTGTCGGTGAAGTACTCTCAATGTCTCCTGGTTCTCAGCCATTTAAATTTGTGAAATAAAAATCACTTAACTTGGTATACTAATCACGCATTTTTCTCTAAGAGGAAACAGAGTTTTTGGCTTTTGGTAAAATAAAAATAGCGACAGGTTGCTTTTCCATCGCCGATTGGCAGATTTATTGGATTTTCGCCCTTTCCCTCGGCCGGCTTCTACGGTTTGCGCAGGAAAAGAAGCAACTGTTTAATTGTTCCTTTTCTCTCATACTAGCATAGATGTTCAAGTGAAAGAAACTTACTTAAAATTATAGTCGTATCGTTTTATCAAATTGACAATTATCTAAATGACTAAATAATGTCTTAGATATAAACGATGTAAATAATCACTGAAATTTATGTATACCCAGTAATTGTTACGGACGTCGTAAAAACAGGAGCAATCAATAATATCAATATCGTAAAGGTGTAGCTGATGCAATTTTCTCGATTAAGTCTTTAAAGCTGAAACTGTCAGAGCCATAAAATGCAGGCGGAGTCGTAAATCGAGACTTGTATCGGTCATGGATTGGCGCCAACGAGTAACGGCTACATTGGCAAAACCCACGCAAAAATCCGCTGACATAACTTTCATTTCAATTTCAATATAAAAATCTGTCTACACCAAACACCTAGACTTCAAAAAAAAAAGTTACACAGCTTAACCTATTGGGAGAACCCGCCAGTGTGTTCTACCTTTCAAGTTCTACGTCCCGGGTTCTTCACGTTACACTACCTCAATGCAAGAGGGATGATAATTACAACATTAAAAACTACGAGTGACATTGGGCCACAGTGTTAGAATATAAGTACCAACTTTGTCATTTCGATATTTAGTTTCTAAAATAAGGCTAGTTCTACGATAAAACACGGTGAAAAGAAGGTTCTAGAAATGGTATCTTCTATAAATTACCACGTGTACGCTAGGCTGTGGCTGGGAACTCATAAGGCAGTGCTTTTCGTACTCTATACTTTAGTGATTTATGTATTGTTACTAACTCCGAAATTGTTATTGAAATGAGTTAACTAGCGAAAAGCACAAAATTCATCCACGGTCCATGGTAAAAGGTCTACGCGCCACAAAATTAAAACACTCATTTTCGCTGCGTGAAGGATTTATCTCAAAAATAAAATTAACAAAACATGGCGCCGCCACAACAATTTATCAAAATAAGTAATTTGATACTCCCCGTATGTTTACTTTGGCGACGCTGTTGTTTTATTTGCTAAAACCTGTTTTGCGCGACTCGTTGGTAAATCAGCCAGTAACGGCTGAATTAGCAACGGTGTGAATTTTGGATTTTATAACGCTATTGATGGCTAACTGTTATTGGTTGTAAACGGTTATTAATACTTATAATTAATGACAATCGAGCCAGTTAACTCATACATAGTTAACGATATGCAATTATTCTCAAGCATTGGTTACATAAGAAGGTAGGTAGGTATTAATTTATTGTATGTCGTAAAATATGTAAAGCACAATTTATTATTTGGAATGTTTAAATATCTGTTTAGTTAATATTTTTTTAATTCTTAAATGTAAAGAAAAGAACAGTTTGAGCATTTTAGCTGTTGACATACATAGCAACTTATTTTTATAACTCCTTCTTTAGCACATATTGTTAGCAACAGTAATAAATAGAATAAAATAATTCTTTATAAATAGCTAGATAATACACTGTGCTTTGTTTAAAATTGTATTTCATAAACTATATGAAGCAAACTTCATTATTTGGAATATAAAAATATCTGTTTTGTTGTATTATTTTTAAATTAATCTTTAAAAAACAAAGACAAATCTATTTCGAGCATTTTCTCTGTTTACATAGATAACTAAAACTTATAGCTTTTCTTTAGCTCATATTGTTAAATGCTATAAATAAAATAATACACTCGACTCGGTTTTAAGTTACTTGTAAGTAAGTTAAACGTAAAGAAATAAATCTTTTTTACGTTTTAATTAAAATGATTTTATTTCTAAACATCAATCGCTCTTTACTCATCGATTTGTTTAAGAAAATACTCTGTAGAAAATAATTCAGAACTATCAGTTATAATAAAGTCGATTTTAATCTATATTGTCAACGTTACATGCGATCCTGATAGAGATCCCAGCCCGGGCGTGCCAGCCGGACCAGTCGCTTGTATAAATATCTCGTGGACAAACTGGAACCGAAGATAGCATCAACAAATAGATCCATATGTGTTGATAACGGTGCCTCCCTCGCGCGGTTCATGGTAATTTAAAAAAACATAATGTATACGGACAAATCACACAGATTGAGGTAGCCCCAAAGTAAGTTCTTAAATAAGACTTGTGTTATGGGATACTAACTCTACGATACTATATTTTATAACAAATACATATAATTATAAACAACCAAGACCCAGACCAATCAGAAAAGATCATTTTTCATCTTGACCTAACCGGGAATCGAACCCGGGACCATCCGTGTCACAAGAAGGTCACAAGCCAGCGTGTTGACCGCTGCGCCACGGAGCTCGTCAACCAATATAACAACAAACAATATAGTCTCAGTACATATTTGTATAGATCTTACAGATGTCCAAAAAACGGCGCTCCTTCACAATGCTCGTATTAAAATATGAACAAGTAATTTCATCGATTTAGATCGAAGACTTGAGATTGTAGACGACATCATCATTAAGTCGAGCTCCGTGGCGCAGCGGTCAACACGCCTGCCTGCGACACGGAGGTCCCGGGTTCGATCCCCGGACAGGTCAAGATGGAAAATGATCTTTTTCAGATTGACCTGGGTCTTGGATGTTTATCTATATAAGTAATCTATTATAAAATATAGTATCGTTGAGTTAGTATTCCATAACACAAGTCTCGAACTTACTTTGGGGCTAGCTCAATCTGTGTGATTTGTCCGTATATATTTATTTATATTTATTAATTGGCAAATTTATCTCTCATGATGTTGTATAAAGTAGTATAAATCATTTTGCAGTTCACACAATAATTTAAGGCGGCCCTAAGTGGACCATCAAAGATTCGACTCGGTTACTTTTGTTAACAACCCTGACACCACACAATATAAACCAGAACACCATTTATGGCTAACATAGCGGTTTTGTATTTTGACCATCTCATTTGAGGTTTAAAAATCAGAATGGTACTATATTTCATTTTTATAAAAAGTCAGTACTTGTTTTTAATTCCTTATACCTAATGATGTTTTGACTGTGCCACTATTTATTTACTTAACTAATGGACAAAATAAGGAAGTCAATGTATATACAAAAGGACCAGAAGAACCTCACTCTACGTTTGCACGGAGATCTTTACTGTAACACATCCCAATTGTAGTCGAAACTTTTGTATAAGACAAATAAGAGCACTAAATGATGCGTCTTTTGAAGACCTGCATTTTTTTTGGGCCAGAATTATCACCTGAGACTGAGACCCAGTATTATAGGTACCCACTTACTTCGGGCAATCCGGCAAAAGTTCCCCGGTTGAACCGAACCTTGCAACTGTCACAAACAAATAAAGAAAGATTTAAGAGCAGCTTAGTTATGTTATTTATGATACACGAATGTAAAGAAAAATAGTTCGGTTAGTGTTCTGACTTCAATAAAAGCTGTATCAGCGCCTGCTAGGCTCACCGTATCGTTTTCGCAACGTGAAATTGTATCTACCAAGAGCTTTGTTGGATGCAAACCGATTCGCCGATAGCTGATAGCGATTGACCTGCAGAGGTCGCTGCCGCGAAATACTGAACTTACTTGTACCGTAATATGCTACGTATATATACATGACGAAATTTCGCTTTGTACTCCTTGTTTAGTTTGTTTTTCGAATGTGTAAGTGGCCAACACTGGTGTTAGATTTTTCAAGTATTTTTTTGTACTCCTAAAGGAGTGATTCAGCCCCTCAATATGAATAACCTTTCAAATGGGAACAATGCTTTTGCAATTTATTTCACTGTAATTTCCAAATAGCGAACAGACTTGGAACTGTGGCTATTATTAAATGATCCTGAATTTGTATTATAAAAACTTTAATCCTAAGTAAAACTGACGGCTTAAATTCAGGACAGTCTTATGATTCTATCTTTTTGATTGGAAAAACTGATCTTATATATAGCTTTCTGAGAACAAATTTTTCAGTATCGTGATTGGATATCTCAACTGAATACTTTGAATAGTAAATTTAATATTTATATTTAAAACATTTTATGGCCCTTATGAACACTCGCCATGAATTAAAATATAAGGTATACTTTACCAAGTGGAATGAACGAAATAAACCGTAGGCTTTACGTATAACCTAAATACGAATTCAAGATTTCATACCGATAAGTTTCTTATCGTATCAATTACGAATAAAATATCTTAATTGAATCTTGATGCTTTAATCATGCAAATTGCTCGTCTACTTCTACTCCCACGGTAGTTTTTGCCCACACAGTGATTAAAATAACTTACACTATCATATGCTATGCTAGTATTACCTTAAACGCATGTTCATTCTATGACGTCACAAAGTAATGGTAATGTAGGAAACTAACGCTCTCACGTTCAAATTCACAGGCTAACTGATTTATTTAAAATTCGCAAGTTCAGTGTTCAATGAATTTGACTTTAAGTGCCCAACTTTATTTTAGGTAATTAGATGCTGAAATCAAGAAGAAAACTATGTTACGAGGATCGACTACCTGTAATTTTCATACAAAAAGCGATAACTCTTCCACCCCCTAAACCTTTACGAAATGAGAAAAATTTTGGTGTCATTCGATTTAGCATACCTTAATCTAGGGCTAACCGTTTTTCTTTTTTTATTGATTCGGTTTAGATTAATTTAAATTAATTAAAATACCTCGGGTAATTTTATGTAAAAAATATGTATATTTACTTAGATGCTCATAACTTTCGTTGTAAGCAATATATCTTAAATATTAAAACGTACAGCCCTACTTATCCAATTAATCAATAATGTGTAAAAAAAAAATTATAATAATAATATTGGACATGTTTAAGGGGTAATCGCTTTTTTTATGAAAATTTACATGTAGTCTATCTTCTTAAGACTTTCATTTATCAACCAATGTACTGAGTATTTTATGGAGATCAGCTGACTTTTCTAGTTCTTTCGCGATATCAGAGTTAAAATATCTAATGTACCTGATGACACAAACTAAAAAAAACCTAGCAGTCATTAAATGTGCGTATAAGCTCAGTTTTACTTCTATACTGATGTGTGTTTTATAATGCCGACAATGCTGGTGTATAATGACTGTCATCGCTTATAAATTATGTCGATTCGCAGCGTTCGATGATTGATTTTAATATCGAATGACGCGAGTCATTTGGCTGTGGTTGCGCTCGGTCAAAAAAGAGTTTTCAGTTTAAAATACGAAAAACTTCGTCTCTTTCTCTAACACGCTCTCTCTCTCTTTCTATCTATCTCTCTCTACTCTCTTTCCCTCTGCGATCGCCTAGTAGTCACTCCGTCTGTGTGACAACTTTACAAGGTAGCTGCTTGCTCTAGGAAAATATGTTATACAAGCCGTAACCAAGCATTCCAATCATGATTCTAAATAAATCATTATGTATAAATTTGTTCTATTTTTGTACTTTTTTGCCTTCAGGAAAAACGTGAATGTTAAGGTTGGAGAGTACCTACCTGTAGATTAGGTACTATTAGGAAATTTCGTAACGTAAAGTCTTATGATGACAAATTAAAAACAAACAGATGTAATATTATTTTTCTCTAAATATATATTTTATATTCCTCTATATTGAATAACTTTTAACCACTTTGTCTTATGAATTCAACTGTCATCCTAACATAGGCGGTTTATCGATAAAGTGTCAATAAAATAAAAGCATCGATTCCCATACAGACCACACATGTAACAGCGCTATCGGATTACTGCAATACCAGTTTTACATGTCTCCGAATAAAATATGTCAACCGCAATTTATGTGCGCCAATAACAAATGGAACGTTACGTGGCATTATAGGATTATTTTCTTTGTGTTAAGAATGTAATAACGATTAAGAATGAGTTGTATTTTGAGTTGTTTATGGGCTACATCAGGCTACAGAATAAGTCTAGGCAAAAAAAAATTCTACACCTTAAAAACATGGCTAACCGCTCCGGATCTTCATTTCAGATCCCCCTCTGAAAATGGGGTCCACCATCATTACATTGATAAAGGCATATCTAATTCGCCGAATTAAAACATTATTTATAGCTTCTAAATGAAAACTATAGAATACAATATTATCAAAAAAAACTAACTGTTACATCATGTGTAGCTTTAGGTTCTGAAACTTCACTCACTGACAATTCAATCCTTTGATAGTCGTATAGAAGAATTAATCACGTTTACTAAAAGTAAGGAATTATTGGTCAGACTACTAATGGTAACAAACAGACTATCGTTATTTGTATCTTTATATCTTTTTATATATTTACCTTTATTTCTTACATGACATGTGCTAGTTTGGCCATTAGCCAGTATTTACATCTCATTTCATAATTTCCCCGGTAATGTGACATGCGTGTAATAAGCTACTTGTCCGCTAACCACTTATGGACATTACGATATCGATTAATATTGCACCGTGCACTGCAGGCCCGCCGCTAGTAATGTGTCACACTCGGGCGACAAGTTGAGCGGGGCGGTAAATCTACGGTGCTCCTGTAGCAGCACGCCTTTCTAGCGTGATCGTCGGGTGATCTTGTATATGCTTTTTATTACACATCAAGTGGTCCGCACCGGTATTAGTATTTATTGTAAATATAAAACTTATGAGCTTCTTGCTTATAAAAACTTTTTAAAATTATTCTTCTCAGACAGATATACGAACCGGCGAATTGCTGATAGTGTGATATAGTGTAGCCGAAAAGGGAACTAATAAATCGGCAGCACCGGGTGACGTTGCTAAGCTAATCTCAAATCGCCATACCAGTTGAAACATTATATTCATACTTTCCTTTCGAATAAAAACTGACATGTAGTAGAGAAATATATCTTATTGACGACATTAGTATTTTAATAACTAGTTTGTTACTATTAAATTAAATACAGAGAGTAGCTCGTTTCATCGTAACTTAAATCCCTTTACAATCCATAAATAGACACAATAGTAAAACAATTGAACTGTGGGACTGTGAAATAGTTAAAACATTTCCGGCTGGCTTAGTGCATTATACTGCACAGGGGGCGGTAATTTTGCCCATGGGCTCAAAGAGTCAACAGTGGGCGTAGCGTTCTGCACCAATGTGCAAACACTGCGAATTTAATGTGAGCCTTTATCAGTAGGAGATAAGATATCACATGTGATATCTAACAACATATTGCGCGAGACTACCGCCCTGTGCAATTATTACTTACCTGATGATATCGATTCTGGATTCGGCTTTATAACTTTACTACTTAGCGTCCTGATTTTACAAGAGATATAGGTTCATTCAGAGCCTTGATAAATTTACAAATACCTAACAAAAATTTCGTAAATTCTCTGAGTAATCAATGGACGTAGTAAAAAATGGATGAAACACATGAAAAATAATTACAGTGGAACAATAGAACCCCTTCTTTTTGAAGTTGATTATAAATATATGTAACAAACAGTACCTACAAATTCGATTCCACACCAGTTACGTCCCTTGATCTCCAAAATTTTTAGGAACAACTCTGATTACTTTTAATTAACGCTCTATTTGCAATAATTACTACTTAGATCCTTGCTTGCCATGAAGCACACTGTCGACATCGAATGGTACTGATTCTTTTGAGTGGGTACTTAGTTTATTATTACAATACATTGGTTAGAAAGTAGCATTGGTAAGACATGTCGGGTCGTAAGTCAAAGAGTAAAGACATAAAGGCCGATTCCATGTTTAGAAACAAGTAGGATTGTTTTGCTGTACTTCATAACTTTATACGAGATACACATCGGTTAGCGAGATTTGAAGTCACAAAGTAAAAATAAAGGAAGTACAAAGAGTCAGTCACAAATAATAGGATGTACATACATACATCATACTTATTATCACGCCTTTTCCCTATGGAGGTAGGCTATGCAGAAACTATAGATCTCTTCTTGCTACGATCCTTACAAATCTCTCTCGGTTCATCTACTCACCAGTTTCGGGTACTCCCATAGAGTATATCTTACTTCTCCTTTTGCAAGCATGTTCGCAATTCAGTCTAAAAACGTTCGGCGAAGCTACTGATTCCATCCACATCTGCTGTTCTTAAACCTTCGCAAGTCTCCTTCGCTGGTCGCCTTTCATCCATCCTCTCACCATGTCCAAACCTTCTCAACATTCTTTTCTCAATTATTTGTTACTACTTTCTTCACTCTACAACAAACAGTAGTAGTAGGTAAATGTAAAATAGTGTACCTACAGTTTATTTCATATTTAATTAGGAATACCATCCATCTAAAAATATTGTTTTGCGAAAGTTTACTTAACCTTAAACTTATGATATGTATTTAATCATCTATTTTATTCGGTGGCTGTAACTAACATTGCAAGTTTGCGTAAAGTAAATACTTGCGTAACTACAAAATATCGGGCGCATATAATTTTTGCCTGTCATTCATTGACAAATTCAAATTACATCTCAAAATCGTTTGAAAATACGGCGGCTCGCGTTTAATATTTGTCAGAATTAGTTCCGAGCGAAGTACAAATTACGGCAGTTTGCTAGCTATTGGCGTTATTTATCGTCGGATACGACTAAAAGCCGCTCACAATGATACATTCGTCTCAGATTAAAATCTGAATCGGACAAATCGCCATGTTTCCTTTATACTGAGTTTGCACGCGCACCGCTGCATTCGCAGGTTTATGTTTTACGAGTAGTAGGTATGTTAGTTAAGCCTTTGGTAAGCGTGAGCGTAATTGAAATTGACTCCAACATCTTTTTAACAAGTATTCATTTAATTATGTAACAATATTAAAACTAACTTATATAAACTAAGAATTAAACCTACCTATAAAATAAAACTACTTATAAATAAAACCTACCTATAAATAAAACTTACCTATAAATAGAAAATGTCCAGCAGGTCATTGCCCTGCGGTAATGTGCCCAGAAGACTGGCAGCATTGCCACGTTGAATGGCAATGCTTATTCTTTGGGCAAAATAGTTGCCAGCCCTCTGGTCATTCGACACCTCGACCAGCCTTTTGCTCACAAACTTGAATAGTTTGTGAGCTGAGGGACCCCACGGACCCAGAGTCTCGACCCCAAACGGCTCAAAAATATATGCTTCGCCAAGGCATATATATTTGCGCCGTTTTAGGGACTCGGCGGAAGCTGCAGCCATGCCAGCCTTACAACTTGTACCATGGAGATGAGAAAACGCTAGTGTATCGACACATGTTGCGTCCCACACCAGCGGCTTTCCCAATCTCCAAGGCACCAGTGTCATCCCGTAACTATAACTATCGTCTTTTTAACTAGATAATTAAATTACCTACTTTGAATTTTAATTTAAAAGCAATAAAAATAAAAGTCTCAATAAATTCTAGTTGATTAAAAACTAAGCATTTCAAAAATGTGTCATTACTAAAAATTATAATTTTAATTTGTTGATAAAATGTCAATATCGGCATTAACTAAGAGTAAATTAAGCGTTAAATTAAAATAATACTTCGGAAGGTAATTTGAGGGGGGTTATCTCAAAATTTAATCAAAATTAGCCTCTTTCGTAGAAAGCTACTAAACGGGAGTTTTAGACAATAAAAGTAAGGGTCAGCCATTGAATTAATTCACTATTTCAAAACAAGTTTCCAAACGACTCGTTCTCAACTTTAAAAAATCTTTATTGGGTCAATGATCAACAATTAAAATACAAAAAGTGACATTGACAAATTGAAATATCACATGTAAAAATAATGACCGACAAATCACATCTTCTCTTGCTTCGGTACCAATGATATCGCTTCAGGCCATAGAAAGGCACTTTCTCCGAGCATTAATGATTGGCGCCAAAATTCCTAACCTGTGAGTTGACAATCACAATCAAGACGCTTTTACTGTTATCTATTGCTCAAACATAGAAAGCCAGACACTATAGAAAACAAATACAAAGTTTCAAGTTATTTTAAACATGGATGAAAAGCTTTGCGTCAAAACATCTCGAGTCCATGTTAATCTTTTGATCTTCCATGCTTCTTGTCCAATAATTCTAGTGGGTACGTGCTTAGGGAACGCGGTAAACCATTACAATTTAATAGACCGTCTTGACCCAGTGGCCAGTCACGACCGTTTAGATCCGATCAGCACATCATGCATATGTATTTGTATTGTAAAGTATTAGTGATTTGAGATTTTCATTTTGTTCGACTGTGCCACCCATAATTTAGATGGGCCGTTAGAATTGTCTTTCGTTTAGGCCACAGGGCTAATACAAAGCAGTTATCGTAAAAAAATAAAAAGTCAACGGTGCGTATGTATCTGTCGTGGCCATATCGTAGAATTGATCTTTTCATGAAACGATTGACATTTTCATGAAATGGTGGCGTTTTATGATGTGGCCAACTTAATTTGATCAGATCATTGAATCGTCAATGTTTAACGATATTGTCATTCACGTTTGGCCAGATCGTAAAATAGGATGTCCAGGAAATATAATTAACAAAAATTGAGAATATGTTAAGAACATTTTGTATTTTTTTTACGTCTGACTGACACAAAATTAAAAAAAACATAACAAATTTTCACTGCGGTTTTCGCCGGCGGCCGCCATCTTTCCACATAAACAAAACAAACAAAGCGTTTGTAGTGCCTCTACCGGTAATTAAAGAAACTATTTTACGATATGATCAAACAATCTTGACCATTTCATGAAAGAGCCACGCGTTTGGCTGCACATATCGTTAAACGATATATTGTCATTGATCTGCCCAATCTACATCATGATGTGGCCAATAGACAGGTTAACATTTCATGAAATGCGACCATTTCATAAAATTGACAATCATTTCATAAAGTGATCGATTCTACGATATGGCCACGACATATCTACCTCTATACAGGGTAAACATCGTTAAACCTCAAACTATCGAATGAGCCCGGTAAAATTAACAACTTTTTTCTACGGGACCAACAGGGGACACTGAAAAAATTAACACTTTTTTGTGTGGTACCCATTATCTTACTCTACCATTACTGAGCTGATTAATTATATAACAGGGCTTAGCACGAACATTTTATTTATGCAGCGAGACAGTCCTGCTGCAACCACGATGGATGTCACTCCATAGGGACGGCCTGTTTATAATAATAATTATTGAACCACTAAAATTTACACGGAGTTAGTCTAAATCCCGAGATCTTCTAAATGGCGAAACCTGACACGAACTCTACCTTTAATTTCATGATGATTTTTTTTTTCTCATATTTTATAATTATACCATAGGAATGTATTCTTAACGCCATTATATCATCAAGATTCATCGCCTATTTAAACTTAACATCAACAAGTGTCATTAAAGTCTTACATTCAGAAAGGCAAAATCTTGTTTTTTCTTGTTTCAGGTAAGTTGCCGTCTCCAACATTTGCATCAGCATCCAGCTCGGTGAAGTGATTGTACCATTCATTTCCAAATCCAAAAACTGGCGTGTATGAGTGCAATAAATCGATATTTACAACCAATCGGCGACTATAAAGTGAGTTCCAATAGGGATGTCACCTCAGCAGAACCGGACATTTTGGTGAAAAGTGAACTAAACAGTCTTATTTTCTTGATTTGCCTCTTATTTATTACAAAATAGGTTAGACAAAAATGAGGTATCTTTGGCTGAAATACTATTATTTCAGAACAAATTTCAAAGTAAGGTACTCTAAATTTTGAATCAAGACTTTGAATTGAGATTAAGATATCTTGATTCTATGTTGATATTGGCAGTTGTTTTGTTTTTCATGTGTGTAAGCGGCCAACACTGGTGTCAGATTATTAAAGCTGCATAAAGGCATCATTGATGACAGCCGGGACCAACGGCTAAACGTGCCTTCCGAAGCACGGAGGAGCTTTAGATATTTTTATGCCACTTGCGGTCACCCATCAAAAGTGAGCACTGCGCCCAAGGAACTTAACATGCGTAAGTGCTAATAATGCTTACGCCTACTAGGTCATCGAGCTCCTCTATTGGTACTTTGACGGGCGATGCGAACCCGTAACCCAGACAGCATTTTCAAACAAAGCCCTCTACTTCCGGAAATCCGGACTCTGTATCAAAGCCGGAAGGGTGGCAACCCTAGCAAACGATTACAATAAAACCGCTCGCATTAATTCGATACAACAGATTGTTTAATCGTTGTTTATTGAACAATAATTTAATTGGTTACCGCGAACGTTCTCAATAATGTTTTATTTATCGTTTGATATTCGACGTCAATTAAAATGGACATGTTATGATTTTAAACCCGACTCCAAAAGCTGTTAGTAAGAATCGTAGTTTGGTCTTATTCACAATTGTTGGTCTGTCTTATTCCGCATATTTTTTTATCTCCTCATAATATTCTCATGTCTAGCCGAAGCCTACGAGTATAAACAAACTTATGATTTACTTAGTTATTAGAATCGTCATTGGAATATGTTCAGTAAATGTCTCGTATATAACTACTAAGTAAGCTATAATTCTATAAGTAATTATAATTCTAATTCGATACTGATGCCTACTTTAAAACTTTATTTTAGTTTAGGACATTTGCAAAATATATGATGTTGGAAATAATTTTAAAATATGTTTTTTTTTTTTTTTTTTTTTTTTTCTTTATTTATTTAAAAGGGGTTTTGTCACACAGTGATATGTCACCCCCGTAGATTTTACAATAACTAAGTCTATTCCATATAATTTAAAGCATAATTTTAACTTCACAGTATAGAGATAGCTAGATACAATTGTGACAGCCTTCTGGCTTCCTCAGATAATGGGGAAGCCAGAATGCTGTTACACACACCTACGTCCCGCCTAAGACCAATGTCGCGACGGAGTGCCTCGTTCCGAATACACTCCATCAACACATGCTGTACGTCATCGACGGTGTTACACTCTGCGCAGTTTGGTGAGTCAGCCAGTCCCACCATATACTTAAACTTGTTTGATGGGATGTGTCCGGATCGAAGTCTTATTAGTGCGACTACTGCACTTCTGCCGCCGCAGTGTCCATCAAACCACGGGTAGCGAGGAGGCTGACATTGCATCGTTTTATACCATATCCCTTTCTGCCGTGACCTCTCGTCGAAATATTCGTTCCATAACCGTTTGCAGTCTATTCTGGCTTCTTTTAGAGCTTCACTGTGGATTGGCAAACATTCATAGGGGATTCCGTCACTAACGGCTTCTTTCGCTGCTAAGTCAGCCTCCTCATTACCTTTGACACCAATATGTGATGGGATCCACTGAATAACGATTTCTAAAATATGATATAAGTATTTTATGATAAAGCTCCTCAAGACCCTTCGAAGAGAAGGTCCTTTTTAATTCCAACCACTACATTTCATAGCCACGTGTACAGCACCCATAAAATTGGTCACGACTTGTAGGATACAATGGTAATATTATCTCCCATTGAATTATTGCAGTGATATATTGTTGCATTGAAAAATTATCGATGATTCTTATCTTGCGAGATTCATGATTATCGTGAGCTAAAAGCAGGGATTAAATAAAATATTTGTTAGAGTCTGTACCATAGACTAAAATTCTCGAAACAATACAGAAATTTTGAAAGACTGTTTGTTATATCTATATTTCTATACTTAATATTATAAAGAGAAAAGATTTTATTGTTTATTTGTTTGCATCGAATAGGCTCCGACAATGCTGAACTGATTTTCAAAATTCTTTTAACTATAGAAAGCTATTTTTCTGCGGGTAATATAGACTATAATTTCCGCGGGTGAAGGCGCGGGAATTTCGCAGTAATAATATAAATTGTAATCCTAGCAAAGTTTTTATTTTTAGGACTCCGCTAGGTCGCAACTCCATCCATTGCCCAAAAAAACTCTAATAAAAATTATTATTAATCCTTATACTTACTTATATATTTAATGGATAAAGTCTAAAACATATTCATATTTAAAAAAAACTAATTTTCATCTAAGACTAAGAATCTTCAAGATAGGCCCCTCTAAAACGTAGCAAGGACGCAAATATCACAACATGCAAACGAGTCGCACGCAACACAAGCTCACGCATTCATCGATATCATGCAATTTTGCTCTGTCCCAAACGCAAACTCTTCCAATGCTTCCAAATGATATATTAGTATGTTTATTAAATACTTAGGTATCGCACTTAGCCGCACGAATGTAAAGTAAAAAGTTGGCTTGTGACGTAAGTTACTCCGCGCCCAGTCCATATTATTCCTAGGTTCAGAAATTCTATGATCTTATTAACACAGAAGCCAATTTCACCACTTTACTGTTTACAAATTTTCCCGCCATTTTCCTTGCGTGTGCAATTCGCAACCAAACCGAGATAAATTCTCGGGGCATTATTCGACAAAATTAAAAATGTAATTAAAATAGCCCCGTGCGCCGCCGGGCGGGTGGCCTCATTAAACGGCCAGGTAATTAGCAATTTTGTAAATGGGCTTATTCATTAATTTGTCGGCAGCCTTAACTAAATGGAACACGTGTTTCCCACCTAGTTTTCCTTTTTTATTAATACTTATTGTGTTTATGCGTTTTGTGGGTGCAGTTCTGGCAAAAAGTGGGCCAATTTTATGATGTGTTTTTTTGTTTGATATACGTGACTAAATAACAAAATAACATTGGGTGTTTGCAAAAACTAGTTTCGTGTATTTACTTCCGAAATTAGAGAAATATCGTTCATGTTATGTTTTCCTACTTCAAAATAGCTGTCTTTGCGTAGTCAAGAATCTGAGTAAAGTAAACAGCCACCTGAAACATTTAATTACTAAAACTTTCCATTGAAATTAATTGGTTTTGGCCTCGATTAGAATATACGGATAATTAATATTTATAGTAAATCAAATGTATATCCATAAATTATGAACGAATAATTCTTAATCTGTATTTTCTCACAATCCCAAATATCATTTACTTTGATGGAAATAAGGCCTAATGAGGTCCTAATGACCATACGACTAATTAGGTACTGTGTCTACGACCGTACAAACATACAAAAAAACTACTAATTAACACGTGATCAAAGTCTTTTAATGTGTTTTGGAGACATGGCGGCAGGATCAATAACACAATTAATTACTTCATTATCTTTAAGGCTTCCGTCTTTGATTTAATTCTTTAATTTTTAATAGTTCTCACGCTTTTTCTAAATTGGTCACCTGCTAACGTAGACATATTGAAACCAATGAAGCTCGGATTATTATTAAAACAACTTTTAATATGTTTCTAAATTAGAGCATAAAGGTGATTGAGATATTGACTAATATAATTTTTGTGCTTCGATTTTAATTTTAAGATTTTAATGCATTTGCAATAAAGTGAAAAATATGTACTATTGGATTAGAATAAATCACTCGTGGACCCATTACAAAGTAGGTTAATGTATTACTTCTTAATAGCTTATACCCAATTTAGGGGTAGTAGGTTGTTTTTATTTTACTAGGTTAATAATTAAGCTTAAGCTAGGCATCATTATTTTAGAGATTTAAATTGATAGCCATTGTCATTTGCTAATTCCATTTAAAATTGCTTATTTAAATTATATTGATAATTTCAGACATTTAAACTGCTTCAAACATCTATTTAACTTCAATTTTGTTGTTTATTTAAACGGAGATGCTCTTTTCCATTCTGCCATACATTATTTTCCCGGAGGCTGCAAACAATAGTAAACAAACCCGTAACTTTCCGATAATGTTGTTTTGTTTTCGTCGGTGGAGTTCGCACGTGAAACTGCTGAAGTAAGCTTACAATTTACCGCTATGCTGCTATGTAGCGTAGCGTGTGTTTTACACTACCGTAGTGTGCTGTATATTACGTTTTGGAAGTTATACCACACACCACAAATTACGGTTAAGTATACTGATTTTCAATTTACTGTATTAAAAACCTGATGATGATGATGATACCGTATTTCAAGAAAGGGTACAATAAATATCTACAGTTTTTATCTACGTCATCGTCATCATGATCATTTTTCTTAGTAACAACCAAACATCTCATATTTATTTCTCAGATGAAAGAAACTTGCTCACTCGACCCCCTTCTCCGAATCAAGGCAACTATTTGTTAAACCGTTTTACAATATAAGTAGAGGGATTTGAAAATAGAGGTCTAATTAATTTTCAAATGATTTAGAAGTAGGTGCAGAAACAGATAATCGAGTTCGAATATTCTTCTTCCAATGAAGAATTTTATTCCTGCTTGATTTCAAATTGCAGACCTATGAGCTATAATCACGTAGGTATATAAACACTAACCTACTTACATTATCCACCATAATGGACAAAAGGAGACCATATTATATACTTACCTGCATTTCCTCAGTACCTGCATCTTATTAACACACCTTCATGTACTTATTTAAATGCGAAAAGAGTAATTGCACTCAGCATCCAAAATAAGTCATTGTAGTTTTAGCGACTTCGTAAATCATTCCCTAGTACGAGCAAAACTTCCTATTACAGTTTTTAAAGTACCCCATACCCTTCCTCAATTTAATATGTTTCCGACATAGTTTACAACAAGAAATTAAATGGTTTTAGCAGGGAAAGCGGCCGTGTCGCCTGTCGGACATGTCCACGGAACATAATTCTATCTCACTTCCTCGCCCATCGGCTCGCAGGCTCTCACGGTATCAGATCGTCACCGTGACATCGCCTGACGTTATCTCATAGACAAAATTCCGACGACATGTGGAGGAAATGCGGCTTCCGTGCGAGGGAAAAAATGTAGTGGGGCAGGTGATACGAATGGCTGGTTCTTGCTAGTAAATCTTCGAGTTATTACATCAAAAATATATATATCACAAAAGAGCATACTTACCTTTAGCTTGAGATTTCAAATTCTTGCCTTGGGTAAACCAGAGGTGCTGTCTCGCGGCCTTTCCCTTGCATGTCGTAGATGGCGACTTAGGGAAACATGCTAAATAAAGCTTATAAACATCAAAGAGACTTCTCCAACCCGTCTGGAGCCAGCGTGGAGAATGAAGGCCAAACCCTCTGACTGCTCTGGCTAATCTATTGCTCTGGTAGTACAGATAATGTCGTGCTCCTGCAGTGGAGACCAACAAAGATCTGATGATGATGAAAATTAAAAAGTCTGTTCCGAGAGCCGTAGCATTATCCATACAACATTAGACTATCGAACAAAAAACGACAAAAATATCACGACTGTTGTATGGATATTTATACATATTAGTCTGGTTTTAGTATTGACTCTCCGTCTGTCTGTCTGTCACCTCTTGTCTAAAAACCAATACCTATACATTTACATAGAGGAACAGTTTTAGTACTTTACACCTCAAACAGATGGCGCTGCCAGTAATAGGCGGTGAATCATAACCTTGTATTCGTCAAAACCTTGACGCTTGCGTTGGTCCAGCGGCACGGTTTACAATTTTCACCCGATGCGCACGAGTTCGAACCGCGCTCTTGTCCCGCGTGTGTTGACGTCGAAGGCTACATGTTTTCGATGTCTAGCTATGTGGGGTAGATCGAAGGGTGAGCAACAAGCAGACAGGGTCCAACGAGACGTCCGCTTCTGTTGTAGCCCGGACAATTTTTTTTTAATTCTATCGCATTTACAGTCTTGCAAACATTGAATTAGGCAATATGTGTTTCTATAGCAATAAGTAAACATGGTCCAACGAGACGTTTTCTTTTTTCGTAGCCTGTAAGATGCTATGACTCTTGAAAAAAATTGTCCAATTTTTCAAGAGTCATAGCATCTTACAGTCTTGACTTGACCACATTGAATTAGGCAAAATTATGTTAATAAGATTATTTTTTGTGTTTTTTGTTCATATTTCCTACTAGCTGTTACCCGCGGCTTTGCCCGCGTGATTTATATCCTATGTCCTTCTCAGTACCCTAACCTATGTGTATGTCATGATGATCGGTTCAGTAGATACGGCGTGCGTGAAAGCGTAACAAACAAACAAACAAACTCACTTTCACATTTATAATATTAGTTAGAAAGTTAGGATAAATCATAACAAATTTAAAAATCGAATTTTGTAATGCACTAGTTTTGTATACCAGTACGCCTAAACATCTTTTCTTTGAGTAACAATGCTATTTTCGGGTCCTGAAATATTTTATAAGAGCGCATATTAATAATTCATAAAACATGAATTGGGCAATAAAAATGTAGGTAGGTAGCAATAAATAATGACGTTATGTAATAAATTAAGTACCTATCTACTTACAGAGTTTAATTTCACGCTTAATTCATTGAGAACGGATTACCATAATAAATAATAATTAGAAAGAAGTGCCCACCATTATTTGTTATGGGGAAACCTCTAAATTGGGCCCTAAAAGTGAAAGTTCACTTTCGTCCAACGATTAATAACTTGCAATTGCCGCAAACGACTCGCCGTTAATGTTTATACTTACTCGTAAAGAAATATAAAAAATATATAGTGTTTGAAAAGTCAATTAGATACGATTACCAACTTTTCCTTTTTATTAGATTGTTAGCCTCTCTCAGTTGATAGAGATTCTTTTTTTTTTTTTTTTTTGACAAATCACACAGATTGAGCTAGCCCCAAAGTAAGTTCTAATGAAAGACTTGTGTTATGGGATACTAACTCAACGATACTATATTTTATAAGAAATACATATATAGATAAACATCCAAGACCCAGGTCAATCTGAAAAAGATCGTTTTCC
Source organism: Rhodophaea formosa (assembly GCA_963082605.1). Taxonomy (NCBI): domain Eukaryota; kingdom Metazoa; phylum Arthropoda; class Insecta; order Lepidoptera; family Pyralidae; genus Rhodophaea; species Rhodophaea formosa. Next base: position 5,758,435 of record OY720213.1, on the reverse strand, counting down.
ATCTCCGACCTGACCGGGGATCGAACCCGGGACCATCCGTGTCGCAGGCAGGCGTGATGATCGCTGCGCCACGGAGCTCGTCAACTCTGACTAATGATTGCTTATTTGTTTGTATTTAACCTTGATAGGTGACACATACAATAAAACACATATAATTATATTTAGTATATTATTTTTTATTGTATAATTAATATGGATTTAATACGGATTATGAAGAAACGTAGCAGACGTTTCTTTTTCGTTAAATTACACGCTTACGTGACATTTGGTTCTTATATCCCTACTAGCTGTTACCCGCGGCTTCGCCCGCGTAATATTAGCCTATGTCCTTCTCGGTACCCTCACCTATGGGTATGCAAAATTTCATGATGGTCGGTTCAGTAGATACGGCGTGAAAGCGTAACAAACAAACAAATAAACAAACAAACAAACTCACTTTCGCATTTATAATATTAGTTGGGATTAGGCTCTATGTATCCGTATGTATGTAATATTTTTTATTAGTCGGAAAGATTAGATTGTTTGCATTGAATAGGCTCCGAAACTACTGAATCGATTTTCAAAATTCATTCACCTATATTTACATAGGTAAAAGAATTTTGAAAATCGGCTAATTTAAGGTGAAATATGGTATAGTTTACGCGGACGAAATCGCGTGAAAATTACTAGTTGCATAATATAATATAAGTTTTAAAAAAACACAGCTGGTTCAACGCTGCGTGTAAAAATATAACAAGGAAACTGTGCCCGGACGGAAAAGAATCACAATTTCTCCTTAGAACCAAACAGAAAACTTATTTCTATTTTCGTTTCCTTTGCGTGATTTAAACAATAATCCCGAAACAGGTTATTTTATGGTTGCTTGTAATGGCTGGAATCGTAGCAGCAAATAATTTACTTATTTCCGGAATTCAAGGTTACGTTTCAGTATTTCCATAACTTCGTAATTTGCTTTTACGTCCTCGCAAATTATATTTTCGGTAAACCTGTTTATTACTTAGGAGACTCGGAAAAAGCTCTCGGCTACATTTGCTTTCTAACGTGAGTTTTTTAAGCTCTTATTTAATTTAGAGACTTATAATTACTCCTCTGTACTTTAATTAAGGGACAAAGATTTGCCAGTTGAAAAGCTTACAAAATGAATAAACAACACTTTGTAACTTTTACGAATCTTGAAGTCATGTATGACAGATCACTTAACTTAGGATCTCGATCTTACCTACTTCTGGCACAGTGATATATATCTTGTCATCTATCTTTATCGTTATCTGCCTATGTCTTTTAAATAGGAAACCATATAGGTATCTAAAATATTCGCAATCATCATCGATTTATAATCGCAAATCTTGAGAGCAGCTGAACCGATATTTCGCTAATTCTTTTTTAGATATTCTTTGAAGTATGAGGATTATTCTTACGGAGAGAAAAATTTATAAGTACCCCGGGCGAAGCCGGGGCGAAGTGCTAATTTAAAAATTTACCTATATAAAATGGAACTGTGAAAGTGTGATTTCTGCTCTCACTTCAAAACGTGATAAGCAGGTACATATTATGATTAGTTTTAATAGGTGGTAGGTAGATTTTTGTAGACAAAGTAAGTTGGTACTTAAAAAATATTATAACGAGCTCCGAACGTACCCATGCAAACTACTTTCGCATTACAAACAGTTCAAGCTCTAATATCATGATTCATGTCACGTCATAGTGCAGATGTCATGTCTGACTGGAATGCTCGATGCATCTCGGTCAATTGACGACGCTGTCGCTTTGAGCAATTAAAGTCCACGGCCAATAAAAATGTTCCATGCAAACTTGTGATGCAAGTTACAATGGACGAACCCATCTCTAACTCGAACTAGTATCTCTAGAAGTCTGTAATACAGCTCATGTTTAATTCAAGTGAAGTTTTATTGGTAATAGACAAATTTAAAGTAGGTAGATTAACTTTCAATGAACAAAAATAAAAAATAATAAGAAAGTGTTCTACTTTTTCATAAGTTAATCGTTCTTCGATTACCTATGTCATAAAAAAAGGAATTTCAAAATCGCGCCCAGTTCAGAAGTATTCATTATGATAGCTACAGTAGTGTCCTCTTATGTACTCATGGTATGTACTAGAAGTTCTATTCTCGTGCGAATATTAAGTGTAAAGTATCTAATAAATAAACTAAGAAACTATTATGCCAGAAATTGTTTGTTTGTGCCTATTGTTGGGACAAAAGCTTACGTACAATTTTACATTATATCTTATATCACAGACAGTTTACCAGTTTCCCTTACAAACTGGCCACTCATTAGTGAAAGTCTGAGGTCTATCTGCGTTTGGGACAATGGCGTCCCCATACAATTAGTAAGGACTTGGATAACCGCCTTTATGCGCGTAAATTTACGTGACACCAACAGAGACAGAAATAACCGAACATGCAGAATTCAAAATATTGTAAAGGATAAACAAACAAAAATGCATTACGCAGTGCAAACTCCATGGAATGCAATATTTAACAAGGGCCACATAGAATGTTGAAGAAAAATAAGATTTCTTTTTTCTAACTTTGAATATTAAAATAAGATAAAAGGTGATGGGATAGGATAAAAGGTGTGATGACTTCATCGATGTCTGCATATTGTGATTGTTTTGAAAGAATCTATGGGTATCACAGAGATGAAATATTCTGATATCTATGATGGGTATGTATCTATGGGTATGGGTATAAAATAAGTAGACAAAGATCATCTTGCAAAATCCATTGTTTGGTTTGGACCAGTGAACCATAAAATTGTGATATAATTTCATTGTATAATTTATATCCTTTTCTTTAAAATCATACAAGCAAGTGGAAACAAAAGTCATCTCACATGGCTATCATTTCACGCATTGAAATCCCGTCTGTGCAGGCCGTGCGAAACTAACAATGGCGGATTGGCGGCAATTTAACGCTTACTTTACGTCTGTGAATAGACAATCTCCATTCGCTAACCAGTTGGTAATCTGGTGGAACAGATTTGAATTTGTCCGGTTGAGAATTAGAAGCAACATATATACTATCACGTATTTTTTCTTTTGCGGGGTAGACAGAGCCCAGGTCTGTAAAACCTTAAGGCCACGTTTAGTATCGTTAGTATCATAGTGGGCGTAAAGGTGCACAGCGGAATCAAAATAGTGATGGGTTGCTAGCCGCATCGCGTATTAATGTGATTCCTTAGATTTTCGCCTAATCCTTTGATAATTTGATGCAAATAATAATTATTTCGTAAACTCTTTGATTAAAACTAACGACAGCTATTTCACACTAATGAGTGCAACTGGGACGACTCCGTGCGCGCATCTCGGTTCACATTTCGTCCCCCGAATGAGGTCGAAACATGTCGGCCTGTAGCTGACTTCGTACAAGAGTAACCAATATTTTACCAATATTACTGTAATAGTATCGAAAACTTATAAAAAAAAATCTTGATTAATGATTCCTAATATTATCATGTGTTTCATTTATCACGCACTATGAATAGTATTGATTACGGTTTAGCATTTACGTTTATTGAAAGTCGTCATTATAAATAAGAGGACCTTTTCCTGGCCTCATCAGTTCCGCTTGATATTTAATACATTTTACTAATTTTGCTTTATAATCATCTGTTTTGACCTTTAGTGTTAAAGAAAAAACGTAAAGTACCTATGGAAAAGTTGAGAGGTTCTTATTTGAGAAATGGAATCTCAATTAACAATTTTGATTCAATCATTTATTTTTAAAACTATTAAAGAAACTGGGCATGCATTTCTCTTAGAATAAATTAACTTAGTAATATCAGACTATTTGCTGTACAAATACATGGCGCTTATCGTAGACTCACTCCGATCATGGCAGTATCGTAAAATAGAGATTTTAAAGTCAGTTCTCGGGCATGGGATATCCACGCCTATATCATTCACAATGATAGCTGCTTGGGTGGTTCCTATACGGCTAATAAAGGGATGTTCGCACATACCCATTATTAATTCTTCTAATTTAGTATCAGTTCTTCAGCCACTATATCTGGATGAAGAAAAGATGCGAAATTAATAGTGTAACATATAATGAGAGACACCACATGTCAACACCCAAATTTCAAAATGGTAGCTGCTTGGGTGATGCTAATATGTGTTACCGATATATAACCACGATATATAACCACCATGTTCTTTGCTTACTATTGTTGTTTTGTTTGTTGTTTGTTTTTCGTATGTGTAAGTGGCCAACACTGGTGTCAGATTTTTCAAGCTGCCTTAAGGCATCTGACATAGCTTAACGACTGCCATCAACAATGACAGCCGGGACCAACGGCTTAACGTGCCTACAACGTAACAAACAAACAAACAAACAGGAATAATCTAAGTGAGTCCTATTTATATATATACAGGTAAATAGAGCATGTTTGTGTGGCGCCAGTACTTTGTGCAATTAAATTAAATATATTTTAAATAAGTCAGTGTGGTCTTTTAGCTGGGATTCATTTGAAATGATAATATTCATAGGAAGTGCCTTCTAAAAGCATATTATAAACTGCAAATTGTTATGATTGTTCTACACAAATGCGTAGATCTTGAAATATCAACACTAGGTATCATTCTATACCTATAGGCCGAATACTCGGACTACTCTGGCTAATTATATTAGTCTGATAATACAGAGAGAGTCGTGCTCATGAAGTGGAGACTAATAAAGATCTGATGATAGGTAGCATTCAAAATTATAAGGCCTGCTTGGGTGGCACTAGTAAAGTGTTTCTTTAAGTAGATACTGGTTTGAAAAGAGTAAATCTAAATTCTAATGACGCTCCTTTAGCACGGGATAAAGAAAATGATAACGGCCACATGGGTGGCGCTAATACTACCATGGAATGCACCTAATCTTAAACTAGTTTTAATCCTGCAATTTTGATGTTTATTTTCTCTCCAGTGATATCAACACCTATATGTTTGTAAATTATAAAGTCTGCTTGGGTGGTAGTGGTATGGGATGCTTTAGCACATAATTACCTCACATTAAATATAAGTTTTATTTGAAAGTCAGTTCTATAGGATGTCAACATCTATATCGTTTGAAATGATAGGTCCTGCTTTAGCTGGTACTATTACTGGATTTAATAGAATGCAATGCAGGTTCTATGTATGCATAATGTTTCAACCTTTAACAAGCTTTAAGTAGATTTTAATTCCTTCTTTGCTTTGAAGTAGAGTTAAAAGAAACCCGATACATAGCTTGGTATCTTCATCACATTTAAGTACTTACACGACGATACCTTTTGACGTAATTTATGGAGATACATATCTAACATACTCGTATTAAATAATCGTATAAAACTCAAAGCAGCTAATCGTCAAAGGTTAAACGACGATCGATTAATTTATATTAACTAGCTAGTTCTTACAATAAAAATTAACATTTCCTTGTTGACCTGCCTGCAACTACTAATCACGCAACTAAACTATGTAATCATTTGACAATAAATATTAGCACTGCTAATAACACAATTTACATACCTTTTATATAATCGTACAAAACTCAAAGAAGCTATTAGTTAAAGGCATGGAGATATATGTACTAGTCGAAGGGGACTGGGTAAACGATGAGTGATTAATTAATATTAACTAGCTGGTTCTCACAATGAAAATTTACATTTCCTTGTTAACCTGCCTGCAACTACTGATCACACAGCTAAACGATGTAATCATTTGACAATAAATATTAGCACTGCTAATAACACAGCAGTCGGTGTCGGCGCCGCGTATTGTGCCAGTAATATTGGAAAATCGTAACGTTCGGCGCGCACACTTGCACCGCCTTGCGATTATTGTCCTAGATATACCGACTACAAGATCGAGTTTAGATCCCTCGAACAAAAGTTCTGTACGTGCTCTCTAGCAACTCAGAAATCGAACTGGCGTGAAGGAATGATGATTGGTGAAGTGAGGCTGCAACTGAAAACTGAAATAATGTGATACTGTGATTGCTACTGAATGGATTTCGCTCAAAAGCCCGCCAAGGAACATGAACAACTAAAAAGTAGCGAACAATATTGTAAATCGAATTTGATAGTATTAAGTGTGCGCCACATGGCATATACCATGATATATTGTATGTGTGTGTACAATTTATAAACATCGCAAATTGACCTAATATGACGCCTGTAGATGACTCTACTGACACTACTCGATATATATTCTTACACCATTCAAGTAAGGTTCAAATTGTACTGACATTTGAAATATTCGATCTGCAGTCTGCAGTCACGTAATGATCGCTAATTACTACACACAAGCATACATTTAAACCCAGACATAAAATTTACTACAATTTTGCAGGATTCTAGAATTATTGATGTAAATACTGGCTTGGATCAATCGATAACACCTTAGTCTACTCTTAGTATCCGCGACCAAAGCGTTTTTTATCAAATGCAGCTAATAGGTAACCGTATAAACGGTTATTAAAAAATCTAGTTGACACACAATAGATTTGTATAAAATAATAGGTACTCGTATAGTACCTAGTCTGTAACTTTTGAACACGTTACTATAAACATAAGTAAAGTAGAATTATTTAAAATATGACTTGATGTGAAAAAGTGCCTGAAAATGCTTATTTTCTGTATAAATCTTTGAATCGATGAGTTTGAGTCTTTCTCTCACTTTCATTTAATTATTCGACATCTCCGGAAACAATAGGGCAGATTAATGCATTAAAAATGCTTAAATGAACCATAGGTAACTGCAAAGACTCAAATAGGACATTGAACCGAGTAAATGAGAGAGGATACCACGGATAAGTTATCATCATCATCATCATCAGGTCTTTCTAGTCTCCACTGCAGGAGCACGACCCTCTCTGTACTACCAGAGCCATATACTAGCCTGAGTAGTATTCTACTCTACCGGGAACCACACGGCGTAAGTTATATCGTTCTTGAATTACTTACAAGGAAAAAAACGACACTCGGTTTCTTTATTTATCAAACCTCAAACGGTATCTGACCCACAGGCCACAGGTCAGTCAACGACAATATTAGAAAATCGAGTATATTGCTAGCATTATATTCTCGTTGTAAAGCCAAGAGCATTTTAGTAATAAAGTGCGAACCATCTATCAACCGTGAAAGGTGACCAAATTATCCTCTAAAAAGCCTATAAAGCCAGGATTACGAGTTAATGCCAAAATGGCTGACACCTACTTGCCTTTAGAGGCACCTCGAAGATTTCACAAAAGACAGTCTCACTTTCGATAGTTTCATTTGATATTTGCCTTTTGCCCATTTTCTCAGAAATGCTTTATAGTTTTTCAGAATGTACAAAGCTAACTTTCTGTTAAGTATTATATATTAATGTGATTACTATATGTAGGTTAAGTGTTACTTTGCAACTTTTGCAAGAACTGTCACAATACTTCAACCATGTTTAAAAGAAAACAGTTTAGGAACTATACATAAATCGTTTAATAATTCTATTAGCTTCAGTAACAAGCATTAGGGACATTTAAAAGTTTGAAAATTTATATTACCTACTTGAAGTTACCTTTGAGTCTTAAGAACCTAAATATTAGAAGAAAATAGCAAGCGCACAAGTCTTGCATTATGCCTCACAAACTGTTTGTAGAATTCCTACAATGCATAACGGCCTTTCCTTTATGGGCAATTTCAATAAATATACTCGTATAGACACATTTATATTAAAAATTCTTTTGAGAGCATCCTTCCGCCGGTTTTAACGTCTTCATTCGAAGTTACGATTCTTCAACGAGCCACCTAAACTACCATTTTTTATAATGTCAAATACATCGTTATGCGCAGGCGTGCCTATGAAATAGAGGATATCAACTAATGTAATGGATGTTATTCTGCACACGTAATACTAGCATAGAATCCATTATGGTCTCTGTTTATAGACGAATAAATTATTGGTCAAATCAAAGACATCGTTGAACAGAGAAAACTCTCGGGAACCGCACGTTATGAGTTATGACAACAAAGTTCATATTACTTATTCTTTTGAGCCTAACTTTGCATACGAATTCCGGCACATTAATATTTTATTGATATCATATCTTAACGGCTGATTTAATACCCCGATGATTGCGTGCGTGTAATTGACCACATAAATTCTCATCGTAAAAGAAAGCCGTCTTATGGACGTAAGAAAATATTTGCGCTATTAAGCATTACAGTAAAATATTTTTTAAGGAACAAGGCCGTCCGTTTTACAGAATATAAATCGTGTTTTTATTACTGAAACAAAGGGTCCGCCGGGGTTTCTCAACGGTTTCACAGTAAAAAACATCTTTAAATTGCTCCCTTGTTTACGGGTAACGAAAGAGTTCCGGGGTGGGGAAGGAGTTTGTTTGGTTACTCTTAAAACAGCTTCATTGACGCATAAATCGTTCTATCGTCCGTGCATCGAAAATTTCGATTTTAGCATGTCCGTTCCGCTGTCTGTCCAGATAAAGGCCACGTGGGTGTATTTAAACAGCGATTCAATTACTTAAAACTTTAAAAAGACCCATAGTCGAATTAGAAAATCCATTAGATTGCCTAGAGCTTTATTTTTCGAAGCCTAGATCATCCATCCGGATTTTTCTTCTCCACTTCGAACGTTTGATTTTCTTAAGCTAGCAAAATATAAATGTTATTATGTCTACTTGGCATTGCTGACTACACACTTAGCCGATTTTTCTTGGTCGGCGATTAGCGTTATCGATTCGCAATTACGAGTAGTTGTCAGGATCGCGTATCCAAGGCGTCCGATCAGCGGCTGAAACATGATTGATGAACTTTTCGCCTTATTTCAGAATTATCGCCCTTCTTCATAGACTGCAGCGACGGGATATCGCCGAGAAAGTTCCTTACTCATCTCAAGATTGCAGACGGGCTCTGTCCAAACCCGATAACAGGCGTTTGATCTAATTTCAGAAGATTGATTAAGTACTCTGTTTTCACCATCGAAGTTATATAGGTACAATCGATTTTGACCCTAATATTTTAGGTTATTTCTTACTTAGGCCTTTTGTTCATTAATTCGAATTGACACTTTAAGAACAAAGCTGCTTTTAATTTAAATAAAAGTCTGAGAGAGTCGTAACTGGAATTTCTAGGCGTCCTATTATACGATAAGTAGAGTATCAATGTAGTTGGTGATTTAGACGCGACAGTTCGTAATTTAAAGAGAATTGGCACTTTCAAAGGGAAAAGTTTTAGCTAATTACAGCCGTAGACCCTTAAAAGGCTCTTTATGGAGCTGTGAAGTAACTGTTTCAACTATATATCTTCTCATTTCAATAGATTCTAAAGCACTTAAGATTTTATTTCAGTTTTATTGGTCATTGGAATTTCAGATAATACTTTAGTAGGTAATAATTATGTAACAGAAACCTAGTCCATTTATTACGTTATCTCCTCAATCTATTTGGCTATACTTACTTGAATCATAGAATACCTAATAATACTCAAATTCAATACGAACTCCGAAACCCACAGTTAAGTACTTTAAAAATTATTAGAGCGAAAGTTTAGAACTTACTTCCTCTTTCCTAATTTTCATTTTACGCTTCGATGTAACACCTTTTCGTACTAATAATTTGGAACTTTAAGTGCATAGTCTTCTAATTAGTTTAGCGCCCTTAATGTAAGTGATAATTTGGCTCTAGTGGCCCGAATAGCTGGACGCGAGCCAACTTTACTACCACGAATCATGAGTATTTTTCTTTGAAAAATATGCGATGTTCGCTCTGTTTTGATTGTTATCGAAACCGTAATTTATGACTAGTTTCCTTGCTTAAATGTCAGACTTGAAAAATGCTTTAAAAACTTTTATCTTTAAGAATTGAATATGTATTCGGATATTATATGAGTTTTCTTTTGACATGAACAGATTTGAATGCAAATACAATTTTGATTTGAATGCTTGGACAATTGGGTTGCAAATATTTGAAAACAAAAGAGTAGTTAATATTTTTAAACAAAGAACTCTTCAGTAGGTAGGTACTAAGGAAGAAAACTGTTACATTGATAAATGTAACAAACCATAAGCTAATAGAAACAAACCTGATTAAGAATTTATCAAACATTAAGTACACACCTGTACCCACCTAAAATTAATCAAACGTTTCTTCAAATAAATTTACTTATTCATTTCTTTACCTTGGTTTATTACTTATTTTTTATATTGTTTTTCGTTTTAAGTGGAATGAAAGCGTTTGTTAAGTATTTTTCTATTTCATTTTAGTCGTGAAATACCGCCAAACGATATTGAACCCGTCTTAAACGACGTAGATTTCCATGGTAGCGTTTTCGTCTAAGAAGTTTTTGCATTAAATACTTGTATGAGAAAATAAACGCTTGATAACTAAATCAGTTTGATTCGTTCGACGCAGCTATTTCCTTTTTACCTCATAATTAAATTTGAATATTTGTAACTTTAAAATACCTAATCTTTGTTTTTCTTTTTTCAGTGGGCGGCATGTCACGCGGGGGGAGCGGCGCTGGCAAGACCGCCACGGCGAAGCGCGTGCCCCCTCCCGCGGTGCCCGGCGACGCCTTCGGGACCCCCCAGCACCGGCACTCTGGCTCCAGCTTCGGCTCCCAGGGCTACGCGTCGTGTGAGGAGCAGCCGTATCCACAGCCGCCCGATACACCGTCGCATACACGAGGTAAACATAATAAACTAGCTGTTACCCGTGGCTTTGCTCACGTGATATATAGCCTATGTCCATCTCAATACCCTAACTTATGTGTACACAAAATTTAACAAACAAACAAACTCACTTTTGCATTTATAATAAGAGTTATTTTTTTAACAAAACAATTTGTTAACAAACTAATAATAATCAGCCCTTTTATTCCGAATTTGACAGAAAATTCCTTATGTATGTTTTTTGACAATATATTTCTCAATTCGGCGTGCCTCTTGGCATACGCCTTCTCCAGCTCTCTCCGCTGAGCTCTATCCTCTGCAACTCTATTCCAGTATGGCCCCAAGATTAATGATAAAGTCTTTATATCTTTTTTCTTACGCCCCTGTCTTCTACTGTCCTCTCCTGGGTACCATAGGGTTACTCTTTTTTGCTCCATTTGTTTAGTTTGCAACGTAACATATACCCTGTCCGTCTCCATTTTGGGTGTTCCATATGAATTATAACATTTGTTTATATCTGTGGTGGTAACGAAGTAGCTAAAATAAAACAGAGAAATCCAATCAGACCATAGATTTGTTTCCTGAGATTTGTAGATGCAGCCGCGGACAATAATTAGTATTAGTTGAAAAGATGCTGCATCATAGAGCATCATTTTTATTCAAGCAGGATATGCGTTAAGCCAGCTGGCGCCTAGGAACTTTAACCGGTTATATGTAGGTATCATAGTCAGGTCTTTCTTAGTCTCCACTGCAGGAGCACGACCCTTTTTGTACTATCAGAGCCAAATATTAGCCAGAGCTGTCAGAGGATTTAGCCTACACTCTCCAGTCTCCACGCTGGCCAGACGGGTTGAAGAGGTCTATTTGATGTTTATTAGTTTTGTTTAGTTTGTGTTCCCTAGGTTGCCTTTTACGAAATCCAGACTTGGAGTAGTTCTATTCTACTGTGCCGGGAACCACGGCATATAAATAATGTTCATTACAGTAACTTTTTATGTATGAAGTGTAGATGCTGCACTGCATCGTAGAGAATCTTTTTTATTCAAGCAGGATATGCGTCAAGCCAGTTGGCGCCTATAGGAACTTTCAACCGGTTATGTAGGTATCTCTTACTAAAACAGTAGTCGGTTGAAAGGCCAGCAGTGTTGACTCAACACGGTATAAATTACGCCAATCAGAGGGTCGTAGGTCAGGTTCCGTTCCTCTTAAACTAGTGTTAGTATACGACTTGAATTTATTAAGCTAATTGCGGCCGTATCTCTTTTAAAGAAGATTAATCTAATCATATCTGTATTGGTACTATATCGGTTGCTAATGTTCAGTTTAATTATAATTTAAATCTAAGTAGTAAATAGCTTCTAACTTGTAGTTATAAATCTTCTATTTATCTTTGCCAGTTATTCCATTTATCTCAATTAAGATTTCAGAGTCAAGTATTTTTTCAATTAAAATATTATATACTGTTACTTATGTGATATGATAGTTGAACATAAAATTTTAAATAAAACAAGAAGGGGAAAGAAAATGCATGCGGCCAGGATTTTGAGCCTTAAAATAAGAATGACCTTTCATCTACATTAATTTATTATCCTCCTCATTACATACTTTATTCAATCTTTTTAATTTATACATCGTAAGAAAGATTAAGTCTAGCCGGCTGGGATCGAGAAATTTCGTTAAAGATCGCTGCACAATTATAATAAGAAGCTTCGGAAAGAAATCCAATTCGACGAAGCTATTAAAAGTTTTAAAGGATGAAAGTCTGTCTGCGTTCTTATTTACTTTAGGAAAATAAATTATGCTAATAATATAATTTTGATTCCCTGAATACAACGGAAAATGTAAAAATCAATTACAAAGCTAGGTAAATAATCTTTTTAGTATTACAATTATTCACTACATGTTATATAGAAAATGTTGCGTACATTATTAATCGGCATGTTAATACTGAGGGATAAAATTGAAAACCACGTGGACAACGTTGCGAAATGCAGCTAGTTGATTGATAAAATATAAAATTATATAATAAGATGCACCAAATAGTAAGTCTCATCGTCACTATGTAAATCCGCAACAAAGTCTATCTATAGTGCCAGCCGCACTGCCGATGTACTGACGTAAGATCTTATGTCATAATACGTGCAGTAATTTATTGGACTTAGTTGATAAATGGGTAAGACACCCGATTCTGTGGACGCTTCTTGCCTGAATTCTTATAGTGTCTTAATAGGCATATTTAATAAAATGAATCATTTTAAATTGTCCCTCTTATAGAATATCGAAAAATATTTTATAAGTATTTTTTTTTAATTAAACAGAAGATCATAAAGATAAAACGCATCAAAGTGCTGGCGTGGGGGCTTATGTCATGGACATGACACAAAAGGCAGGTAAAAAGTGTAGCGATCAGTGACGTCACGTGGGACTTTAACGGGCTATATCTTTATCAAATTTTTTTTTTTTTTGATTGCCGCAATTAAAAATACGTGTCTAATATTTTTTAATAATCTACCAGGCGGTCTTATTATTTTTAAGGAATTAATTTAGGAATCAAGGCTATTATTTATCATTCCAGATGACCATTCAGACTACGGCAGCACAGTGTCAGGCGTGTCGGGCGTCAGTGGCGCTAGCGGCAGCCTTGGCAAGAGCCCAGCAGGTGGCGGCACGTTCACCTTCCCCCCACCATCACAGCCCCTCACGCACAAGGCAGCGGTGTACTACCACCATCAGCTAGCGCTCAGTGATGACCAGGGGATCGACATGACGCAGGTAAGAGAAGGAATTATAAGTCTTGCAGTACTATTGGATGAAACTCTTTAGGAGCACGACCCTCTCTGTACTACCAGAGCCATATATTAGCAGTCTGAGGATTCGTCCTACACTCTCCACGATGGCCAGACAGATTAGAGATGTCTCTTTGATGTTTATAAGTCTTGTTTAGCTTGTGTTTCCTAAGGCGCCTTCACGACATCCACGGGAAGACTTGGAGTGGTTCTATTCTCTACTCTGCCGGGAACCACATGGCGTAGAAGAGTGTTAGAAGTTATAGTCACAGGCATCTAAACATTCGCCGACAATGGCACTTGTTACTGGTCCTATAGACACCTAAACATAAAAGGCTCTGGCACTTCATGAACATTGTCTTTGACTAAAGACAGACTTAAACCCTAATTATTTGCCTATACACCTAGACGTTGTACTTCTTAAATAATCTAAATAAATCTTAAATAATCTTATTTCATTACAGAGCCCCGGCCGTGATAGTCCCGGTTCATCTTCTGGTTCAGCTGGCTCCGGATCCCGACACTCCTCAGCCTCACTGGACAGCGGCAGAGCATCAGGACGGATGCCCCACCATCACCACGCCGCGTGCCATTGCGGAGACACGGCTGACAGGGTGCGGGCTATGATCGCGCAAGGACTACCTGTAAGTAATTTAATATACATACTTCTTCTTCTTCCTTTACCTTTTTTATGTGGAGTCGGCACAGTATGTCAGCTTCTCTCCATTTTGTTTTGTTGTCAACCATATAGTTCTATACATTCGCCGACAATGGCACTTGTCATACATACTTATTACCACGTATCTTTCCCTTGCGTGGTAGACATAGCCCAAGGTCATAAAACCCAAAGGTCACTTTTAGCGTGTTAGTGGATGATAAGGTGGAAAACGGAATCAAAATAGTGATGGGTTTCTAGCCGCATATATTTCCTTAGATTTACACCCAATCCCTTGACAAGGTTTTACTATGTTTATAAGTATCATCATCATCATCATCAGGTCTATTTTAGTCTCCACTGCAGGAGCACGACCCTCTCTGACTATCATAACCATTTATTAGCCAGAACAGTCAGGGGATTTGGCCTACACTCTCCACGCTGGCCAGACGGGTTGGAGAGGTTCAGACGGGTTGGAGAGGTCCAGACGGGTTGGAGAGGTTTATAAGTATATTCAATGTTTTTCTTTCTCCTAAACCGGCATAGAAGAAAAGTAGTATTTTAATATGTAAATACCGTAGTGTGGCTTCAAGCTAATGCTATTTATTTCTCGTGGCCTTTTCCTCAATGTCTGCTAAACCAAAATCTAGTCTTGAGCCCACTTCTTATTGGAAATCCTCAAGGACTGACCACTGCACCATATCGTCAATACTTATCAGTATGTGGTTCAAGTATGGCATATACGTTTACAAAAAACTAAATCGTCTCTCGAACATCTGTACTAGTTCTAAAATTAATTCTGTGCCTAGGGATTACACGAGTTTTGTCTAGAATTTCAAAATGACCAACTAGAATAGTGTTCAATTCGAAAAATATCTAGTCAAACCTTGGGCATTTGATTGATGGATTGATACAACCAAGCTATGAAATGTATGGATTATCTTCTTATAGATCGTTAAATTAATAAAATAAATCGGATTTTAGAATTTAATTCGAAACCTTTAATATTTCAGGACGCCGACATAATCCACGCGTGGCTAGCAGACCTGCAAATGGAGGAATACGCGCGGCTGTTCATAGAGGCCGGGTACGACCTGCCGACCGTGACCCGGATGACGCCCGAAGACCTCACCGCCGTAGGCATCAAGAAGCCCAACCACCGCAAGAGGTTAAAGGCTGAACTGGCCAACTTGAATGTGCCGGAAAATCTCCCTGATTATATACCGGTGAGTTTACTCTCCTAATTACTTTTCGGGAAGCTCCGCAGTGTCTTCTCGTCCAGAATACCTCAGTAGGTACGACCAATGTGTGTTACCAGTGATGAGATACGGGTCCGAAACGTGGTCCCTTACTATGGGCCTCATAAGAAAGCTCAAGGTCGCCCAAAGAGCTACGGAGAGAGCTATGCCCGGTATTTCTCTGCGAGTTCGAATCAGAAACGAAGAGATCCGTAGAAGAACATATAGCCCCGCGGATTAGCTCTTTAAAGTGGCAGTGGGCGGGGCACATAAAGCGAAGAACCGATGGTCAATGGGGCAGAAAGGTTCTTGAATGGCGACCACGTACCGGTAAGCACAGTGTTGGACACCCGCCGACAAGGTGGTCGAACGACCTGATAAAGGTCGAAACCTATGTCCAGCAGTGGACTTCTTATGGCTGAGATGATGATGAGTATATTGAAATTGTAACATGAAAACAGAAAAAAGAAAGAAAAAAGAAAAGAAAGAAAAAGACAATAAGGAATAAATATTCGTAATCATATAAAGCCCTTCAGGCGAGTAGGCGACCAAAACTGTTGATAAGAGTTTCTTTCGGCGTTTCTTCTCTGCAGTGGTCGGTTCCGAAACGCTAGTAGTCTGTAGCTTTTGAACAATTAATAAATACATATTATCTAATAAGATAATTTTAAATATGATATGACGTGCAAAAGTGCCTGCAAAGGCCTATTTTCTGAATAAACGTTTTGATTTTGATGAATACTTTTGTTCTTCTTACACGTTTTTAAACTTCTTTGGCCACACGACATGATGACTTTATAATTTGGCCGCGATGTACCGCAGTTATTTCCATCTTTGTGTCTGTTCTTTTTTCACTGTACACTGCAGCTTTGGATAGAAAACTCTCAAGTGCTTAAGTGAATCGTCACAGCAATGTACAGTAATCGTCGCTATGATAGCTAATCATAAGTGATTTTGTAGAGGAGGCATAAAATCTACCCCTGCATGGTCACATAAAATTGTCCTTAGACACAACTGAAGTGGCAAGAACCAGATACTGATGGAGAACCATTCGTCCTGTGTTTATAATTTAAACTAGCTGTTACCCGCGGCTTCGCCCGCGTCATTTATAGCCTATTAGCTGTTACCCGCGGCTTCGCCCGCGTGGTAAATAGCCTATGCCCTTGTCAGTACCCTAACCTATGTCTTTGCAAAATTTCATGATGATCGGTTCAGTGGATTCGGCGTGAAAGCGTAACAAACAAACAAACTCACTTTCGCATTTATAATATTAGTTAGGATAGTTGGGATAGCAATATAATTTACAAAGCAATATAAATTCTCGTGACGAAAATAGTGCAACGCAACAGGGTTTCAAATAGTTTCGATACCAATTTTATCATCCCGATTATGGCCGACGTTCATTCGGCTTTTGCAGCAATATCTAAATTATATATTTATTTATTTCCATCTTTACAAAATTGCACTTTTAACCAATAATCAATACATTACAGTCGTTTTTTAGTCAAAAATACCGCCCCGGATTGTACCCGGCTCAAATACCTGCCTACCCATTACACTAGCGGCATTACCACAGACCTGTAAGCATTACCTCTTTGAATGGCAATAGCTAAACTTAATCTTTATCGAATTCCAGGGATCATTAGAGGAGTGGCTACGGTTACTTCGGCTTGAGGAGTACGGGCCTGCGCTGGTCGCACAAGGGTACCGTACAGTGGTCGACGTCACACAACTCGCATGGGAGGTAAGAAAACACCGTATTTTCGAAATAGATTACCTCAAACCATGAAATCACCCCGTCAAAAAGAACAACTCTATAACCAGGGTTATTAGTAAAATATCAATAATGATGTTTTACAAATAAACCTATATAGACATTTTCCATACAACTTGCCGGGCCGACCGATGATATGGTTAAAAATGTATTTTTTTTTTTTAATTCCCAGCATTGTTCCCATTAGAAAAGTTGTTCATTTTGACAGGCTGATTTGATAGTTTGAGGGACAACAGTGTTTACCCTAACTCCCAGTATTAGTATGATACATTTCCACAACTACAGAACTGGCTATTTTGGCCGCCTTATCCAATACCAGCAATCCGCCCGGCTTCGCCTGTGTGACTCGTTAACCTGAGTACGTCATACCTATTCAACCGTGAAATAATTTTTATAATCAGTCCAGTAGTTTCTTAGATGCCTTAAACCAAACAAACAAACTCTGTAGCTTTATTATATTGGTATAGATATCGATTTAGCCACGTTTTCATTTTTGCAGGATTTGGAAGACATGGGCATTGTCCGTCTAGGCCATCAAAAGAAAATATTGCTAGCAATCAAGAGAGTAAAAGACATAAGGGCAGGAAAACGAAGCATCAGCAATCAAGGGTCACTGGACTTCACTAGGTTACAACCCGGACAGGTCAGTACCGAGATAAGCATGCCGTTCTTTTTAATGTTTGTAGTGATGTTTTAGAATTAGATTCGGATAGAGACAAAAATTTTATGACAGCGGATGACAGAAAACTGTGGAGTAGGTGTGATTTATTTTTTTCTTTGTTTATTCTAATATAGTATCGTTGGGTTAGTATCTCCTGCAACACAAGTTTACAACTTCTGTGGGGTTAGCTAAATCGGCGTGATTTTTTCTTATATATTTAAAAAATATATGTATTTCATACAATACGAACTGACATTAATTTATTTAATTGCAACATCGTTACGTTTTCTTCTAACTATTATCTTTTTTAACTACTTAATAATTAACAATGTGTTGACTTGTTCTGGAATAAATTTCTTGAGATTTCTGGTAAAAATTAATTAACAACTTACATCCGCTTTCATAATTTTTAGAACTACTTATATTACTAGATCTTTTACAAACTAGAGAGCAATCAATAGAGTTTCTATATCTATCAAAAGCAATTTATTTTTAAAGCATCACTTCGAACAATTTTCTTTTAATTTTATTAATATGATTTTAATATTTTTTTTTTACTATTCTTCATTTTTTTTTCACCCTCATTTTCATTCATTTTCATAACGCATCGATTATTATCCAAAATAAATAAATATTTTGGTTTTTCTTTAACAATAATGTGAAACATTTATAACATTTCTTATGAATTAGTACTAACTATTTACGCTTATTTAACAATGAAAGCGTTTTTGTAGCTTCTTAATTAACTGATTAATAAAAAGTTTTACTTTGAGCCATCAAGGCTTTTGTAAGCTCCATGTGAACAACCTAGCACAGTTGGCTGGACTATATTATTTGCTAAGCCAATAGATGAGGACACATTGTGGAAAAGTGGAGTCGATGAAGACGAAAATTGGCGCAAAAGTTACCCGTCACCAGAGAACTATCAAAATTATATATTTTCCCGATGCGTTCCCGTGACTTTAATTTCGCTTAGACTTCTAGAAGTCTATTCCATCGCCATTGTCGTCGCTGGTCGGATGTGGTAAACTGTAACAATTTAAAGTATCCTCCTATCTAAACAACGAAGTATTTAATTAAAAATACAATTATTAATATCTTAATTTAAAAATGTTTGAATATTTAAAAAACAGAAACAATAACCGAAAATAAACTACTTGTATAAAATTTGAGTAACGTAAATGCACTAAAATTTGCATTTTATTTTCAAATACCTACCTAAGTAATAAAAGTATTCAACCTTACTATTTTAAACCTTTTGATGACATCAATATCCAGTCTTTACATGGCACATATAAGTTTTCCCTCCCAATCACAGAGTTTCCAGTCGAGTGCATTTACGTTAGAAACTTCAGTGTTGCCAGTTGCCACACTCCGCCAGCCTTCACGTCATCCGCTGCATCCACCATACCACTAGCCCAAAGCAGCATGTGAATGTTTTCTTTTTCTTTTCTTTTCCAAACACAAACCGCACCTTGGACATAATCGGCTAAAGGAATTATATCCGAGGGAGCTCCATTACCAGCCCTGGACACACGCGAGGAGTTACCATAAACCCCCCGACCTAACTTTTGACGCCCTACAAACGCCCCTATGTGGCACAGATCTGGTCCCCATACAGGTATGAGACAAACTCCTTTGGCACAGTTTTGAAAGTTTGTTCTCGACGCACCAAGCACCCGCATTTCTGTGCACCTGATGTTGTGGTAGAATCGCAGTGTTACCTTGTGTGATTTATGTGTGATTATTACTAAAGCTCTCACTGACGCCTGCACGGTAGATTTAGATTGAAATAACAAATTTATTTACTGCCGCATGCATTATAATTTTTTTATTGATTAACACTCAAAGTAACTCTTATGATGTTTACATATTGAAATTAATTTAATAATACTTATCTAAGTATTAAATATGATATCTCGCATGGTAACTAACGTCATTGGAAGTAATATTTATCTATAAATGAAACTGAGATCAAATGTAATGTTTGTACCTTAACGTATTTTAAAATATTTTGATTATTAATTTTATCTATGTAAATTTGTGTATCGTAATGTTTGTTAAATTAAATTGGACTTAAATATTTTTATACAAATAACTGACATTTGAAAAAACACTATATACTATTTCCACTTCAACAGATCCGTCATCCGCGCGGTAAGTCGCTGGAAAGCCTAGAAGACCCATCGGAACGGACATCGCATACGACATTTTCACCAGAAGCCGGCTTTTACTACGGCGGTGGGCAGTGGCGACGGTCGTACGATGACGGAGATATAACACCTACGAACGACAACGCATATGAGGGAGGCGGTACCCTGCCGCGTCCCAGAGGACTAGTGCGGCCGCGACCGGTGGCTAAGATTCAAGCTACACCGGCGTACAGGGACAAATCGCCAGACTATACATACGATGAGATCGCTTATTCAGCTCGACTGCAGCGCGTTGCTTACGGAGCGAGTCCTCACGTAGCGAGGAAACCGCCACCAGAACCTCCCAAACGTCAGAGCTCACAGTACGCCCAGTTCTCTCGCTTCGGGCAAACGACGGTAGAGATCCACCCTGAAAAGAGTCTTCCTCTGAGTCTACCTGCGTATCCGAGCTCGGACTCGCTTAGCGTGTCGCTGGACAGCACGGGGCTGTTGCCACCGCCCCCAGCGCCGTCTTCACCCCCTCGGCGATACGAGGAAGATAAATTGCGTACCGGATCGGACGCTAGTTTTAAGGTAATTAGGAGCATTTTCAATTTAGAACTTTCTGTTTAGGTAATATTAGGTGTACTTTTCGGTGGATTAGGTACACTCAGGTTGTACATGGTGAAATTTTTATCGTTTAAAACCTTCATGGGTTGAAACCCATAAAGGGGGGATTCAGTCCGTCAATATGATCAACTTTTTCTAAGGACCTGCATAGGTATACATCAATTTTAGTTCTAATATCTGAAGCATATCAGAAGACACTTTCTTACTTATTTTCCGCAAAGTCATTTTCCGTCACGGAAGTACCTAAAAGATTTTTTGATAACGAATGAAAACGAATTAATAGTATGTTTTTTTCTATTACAGTCAAGTTCGAGCACTGAGTCTGACAGCATCCCGTTCGCGAACGAAAACGCTGGCACGATAAAGCAGAACCGGGGTCAGATCGGAGGCCGGCCGCACACCGTGGACTACAGCAGCCGTAGCAGCATGGGCCTCACCAACCTCCCTCAGAGGAGCACTCCTGACGTCAAGCCCACCACTCCGCACCAAGCCCTCCCGGAACATAAAGACGAAGGCAAGAGCACGGAGCCCGTGGACGTCCTCAACGACATCGGCAACATGCTCGCCAACCTAACGGACGAACTCGACGCCATGTTGGAAGAAGAAAAGCGCCAAGGACTCGCCGATTCCTAACTTAGTGGGGCTAAAGCCAGATTTACAATCGATTCAACATTTATACTCGAATACTTTGTGTACTATTAAAATTCCAAAGATAACTGTCATTGGCCATCGCTATTGTAAATCTATTTAAGTTGTGTTAGGAGTGTGTGTGTCTCATCGTGAGAGAAACGCAATATTTGAAAGCAATCGTTTTGATCTTGCATTTAAAATGCTATGCTTAGCAAAGTAATTTGTTATTTATCATCATCACGTCCTGCAGATGCAAATATAAATGTACAATAGTTTTCTATACTTAGCATTTGTACCGAAATAGTACATTTTATACATTATCCATAGATAAAGAATTTATACTGACATTAACTGTTTATGTGAGCTGTGTGTTTTGTTGTCTTTATTTTAATATTTAGTTCCTTGTTATATTATACAATAATTCATCGGGATAGTAAACGATTTACAGTAGTCGGATCCAAAACAGATGAAAAGGGCTATTTTTGTAAATATTGTTTTACTTAAATTATGTCATAGATGAAATATATCCCGGTAGTTAGATTTCCGTGTACAGTAAAATTGTAGAGTACTCGAGTATGATGTAGTATGACGTAGTTAGAATTTATACAAAATATTAGCTCTAGTGATAGTGTGACATAGGGGGTTATATAATAAATGTATGATAGAACTGCATATGAATAGCGATAGGACCTCATAGACATTTGTATGTTAACAATGTTATATTGCATAAGAATATGCCCATCCATTCATACAATCGTGCTTTTACATATATCTGTATGATGACGTCATGGTCGCACAGCTTTGGCAACACTGTTCTCGCGATGTTTAAACATTTTTTTGGCAACAATGATACTTTTTTTACGCCAAAGCTAAAAGCTGCGAATTGCAAAAAAGACCCTATCCAATCGCGATAAGGTCGAATTCAACTTGAAAGCCAACCCATAAAAATGTAATATCCTCCGTTATCTATAAAAACGTAAGATCTCTTTATGTTTTCTAACAAAATCTAATGTTTATCGAGATAGAAGTGATATTAAGCGGCCATAAAATTAATTACTTTTTCGTAATGACTGAAAACATTGAGACGATGACATAATTTGTAAAACATTGACTACCTACTCTATGCCATTTCTGTTCAATAGCTAATTACCACGCAACCAGAGTTTGTAGGTCGAACATGGTGAGATCAATTTAATATCAATGAAATATGATTGCCGATGGCTAAATGAACATGCAGCTTAAAATTTTTGCTAGCAAAAAAAACGTGGTTTGACTAAAAATATTTTTTTTAAATCCCAAAAGTCCTAACTTTGTGTGAATCTTGTTATGAAACACATTCAACATCAGAAGTGACATCAAATTAGGTGTATAAGTATTCGTACCTACTTGGGTACTTGGGTTTAATTCGATCCCATTATTTACTAGATGTTATTGGTTTACTATGTAACGCCAACGTCAGCCACACCTCAGGTAGGTAGGTTACGTCGGAGTTACTTTTTAACCCACTTCAAGTCAAGTTTCAAATGTTGCAGTCAAATATTACGAAAAAGAATTAGTTTAGTACTAACCTTGTAGTTCCCACTAACACCATGTACAATATACCAGTCAAACTAAACAGTGAAGTAACAATTAAGCATTATCCTGTAAATAATTATAGGCATCAGTGTTTCTATACATTCTTTGTAACAGCGCGTATTTAGAAATTTTGTATACTTACCTAACTATTAATAAAATGTGCTATCACGTCTAAAAATATCTGCGAAGAGCGCCACATGTACATGCTTCGATGTACATTGCGATTTTACACTAATAATTTTTTGATTGAACTTCTAGAAACGGAGTTGTATAACAAAGCACCAGCATTTGAGGGCGCACCTAAGAGGTTAAAAATATTTTCAGACGTGAAGGTATTCGGGCCGTCACTCCCTTTTGTAATTTTAGGAAGGTGCTAGCATTACATTGAAATAAGTAGGTATCAATAAAAATGGGCTACTTTTGTTTTGTTCGTCGAACTAGTCAAAATTTTCTAGAGTGACGGCGAGATGTAACGATTGTACTGGCAGCTTAACACCTTACTTATTTTATAGTTGAGTTCTTATCTGAATAAATATATTTGTAATATCTAATCTGACTATCATTTGTTTCCTCTCGATCCCTTTCCTCAGCCAGCAATCGTTATTTAGTATTTACTTAAAATCTTTAAGCACTGCCACTGTCACATAGGTACCTATTACGCCAAGGAACCAATTGTTTACAATATTTTATTAAGAAACCCTAGGCTAATGGGGCTAGGAAACTATTCTATCATTAAATGGGCGATACAGCCCGTCAATATGAACAACAAATAAAAAATCTACATTTTTATAAAAATAGCCCGGCCGGCTGAACACTTTTGTATGGGATGAGGGAATGTCAATTTTATGTTCACTACGGGACTTACCGCGATTATTTTTTGAGTTCTGTCTGATATTTCGACAACATTGCAGCTGCCATTTTCACAGACTAACTGAAGAGACTGCCTACTGCCTGGCAAGGCAATCTCGTAGTGAACATAATAGTGATTGTGACCGCGAAAGCTTAAAATCATAAATGTCAATTTTCTTCTTCAGATTTCCAACATTAGTCCCATGGGATAAGTTGTTCATATTGACAGAATAAGTCGTCCCTTTAAGGATCGAACAATTTTTTTAGGTTTGTGGACTAGCAGTCCGTCGAACTACGCCCGTGATTATGAGGCGTGTGGTTCCCGGCAGAGTAGAATAGGACCACTCCAAGACTTCCCGTGGATGTCGTAGAAGGCGACTTAGAAAACACAAGCTAAACAAAGCTTACAAACATCAAAGAGATCTCTCCAACCCGTCTGGCCAGCGTGGAGAGTGTAGGCCAAATCCTCTTACTACTCTGGCTAATATGGTTCTTGTAGTACAAAGAGGGTCGTGCTCCTGCAGTGGAGACTAGAAAGACCTGATGATGATGATGATGATGACTCGGTCGGTATACAGATAATCCTAAGGAGTGGGTAGTAATTAGTTAACAATGGGAGTAAGAGCTGACACTGTACGGTATTTTGGTAGGACCTACCTAGGTACTAGGTATAGTACTTATATTTTATTCATTTAATCTTTATTGCACAAATACAATATAAAAGCACAATAAGTGGACTTAATGTTAAAGCATTATCTAACTACATAAGTATATAAACACATAGGTACTTACATATATTCAGGCCGCGTGGTTCCCGGCAGAGTAAAAAGTCTTTCCGTGGATCGTGGATTTTGTAGAAGGCGACTTAGGAAACAAGCTAAACAAAGCTTATGAACATCAAAGAGACCTCTCCAACCCGTCTGGGCAGTGTGGAGAGTGTAGGCTAAATCCTTTAACTGCTCTAGCTAATATATGTATGGATCTGGTAGTGCAGAGAGGGTCATGCTCATGCAGTGGAGACAAAAAAAGACCTGATGGTGATGATAATGATATCTAGGTATTTATAGATAATATACCCTGTATTATACCTAGAGACTGTCTTCACGGAGTCAGGAGGAAGCGCGTTCCAGAGTCATCCTGCCGTAACAGTGAAAGAGTTGCCAAGTAGAAAGCCAGTATGATGAGAACACAGGGTGAGTGATATGAAGTACCTATATGAAGATAAATAAATATGTTAATGTTTTTAGGGCTCCGTAAGTACAAAAAATCATAAAACGGAACCCTTATAGGATCACTCGTGAGTCTGTCTGTCCGTCCATCATGCACGCACAGTCAATTTTGCTCCGAATAGAATCTACGGGACCAAATTAGGCGACATTTGGTAGATGGTGTAATCCTAAAACCCAAACACACATGTGCAAAGAACATAAATATTTAAGAAACAAAATTTAGGGTGACAAATTTGGAAATTTCAAAAAAAGTTTTGCAATCTTTACTGTGTCTTATATTTGGTTAGGTATAACAAATGAAAGGGCTTGTTATGAGGATCTCAATTGTATATCGTTATTATTGGAAAATAAAGTTGATTTTATTTCTGAAAGAGGACGAAAATTAAGTAATTAACCGTCGTAATCCCCTGATCTTCGACCATCTGTGACTAAAATTTTGCAAAAAAATACTTAATATATAGAGACCTATTGTAGATTACAGAAAAAAACTATCAATAGAAAATAATTCAATAAAACACCACTAGATAACGCTAGTAGTCTTAACTCACTATTACCGATTGAAAAAAAACATTTGACTTTGCATTGCACGGAACCCTCTGAACACGAGTTCAACACGCACTTAGCCGGTTTATTTTTCTATTTTCAAACATTTGTAGAACAATATCAAGGAAACGCAAAGGAACGTATTAGGTACCGTACTAGCTGTATGGACATTTACCCTTACGTACGTCACACCTGAAAATTTGTTTTCGTTTGCACTACATAGGGTAATCCTGCCTATTCTTGACACCCCACCAATTATTGGCACAGCTACGTTAAATGTAAAAAAACAAGAACTTACAACCATCAATGTTATGTAAAAAAAATAAAGATTTGTCTATGGTTATTCTTTTTTAAATGGCAACATTTGAAGTGACATTTAAATTAATATGGCGCTAACAGATTGAGCTCGAACAACGGGTGTGCACAATTTTGGTTCCAGACGGTCATATCGCTGTCATTCTGACAAGGTAAGTAGTTGCACTGCATTCTAAAATAACAAGTATTGGGTTTATCGTACAATTCGTGTGGATTTTCCTTGTAGAATCTAGATTAATTGTAATCAATCTTATCCATTGTTTTTCTGTTTTGTTTTCTGGTTAGGTTTAAAAATGGGATGCCAATAAATAGATCATTATTTCTAGCTTCGTCCTATTTTAGGCACGGGTGCCAGTAGTTAGGATTATAATTTATTATATTTTTTTTGTGTTTTTTACGTTTTTTGAGTATATTCATGATTTACGATCACACAGGTATTATCAAAAATGCAATAGTTATTTATTTGCCATATTTTGGCATGGCTGCCAATGTGTTGAAACCAATTTATTGGCACTAGTGCCAATAATATAATTCTAATTATTGGCATGACGTGGCAAATTTAAAATATTTTGAGTTTTGTTTTAGTTAGTTTTTTCAACAATTAGTCATCATCTTCAAATATTTTTTACAGAATAATGAAACCCAAAATGAAAGTAGTGCCGCAAAAAAAATGCAAAGAAACGTGAAAAAGAACTTAAAGAAGAACAGATAAGAAAACGAAGAGAAGAAAGAGAACTAAAAAAACTCAATACTAAACCTAAACAATCAACCAAAAAAACTTTAAATAAAAATAATGTTGCAAGAAAGAATCAAGAAAGACAAGAAAAAAGGGGAAATTTAAGTGAAATAAGAGAACTTCTGTTCTCTGAGAATTTTTATAATATTAGCGCAGCATCCACATCAGAATTACATACTAAAGTTAAAGAAGATAATATTGATTTGAGAATAATTGGCAATTCTTCTAAAATGGATAAAAAATACTACAGTGCATCGGAAATAGAAAAAATGCTGACTGAAGACTGAAAAGATTAATACTCTAACTTAGTAACAAAAGTTGATAATTTTTATATTTTTGGAAGAAATTTTATTACTTTAAAAAGGTTAACATTATTTATGATTGCTGTGATTAGTTAACTCAAGAGACTGACTTTTGTTTTGTTTTTAAATATAGGCAGATTTTTATAGAAAGAATAAGATGTTTAGAAGATTATGTTGAGAGGAGAATGTCAAAATTTTGTTTTTGTTAGAAATTATAGATACGAAAAGTTTTAGTTTTTAAGCAAATATTAACCAGCTAGATTGCTAAAATGATTATGTTTTGTTGTTGTTGTCGATTATGTTGATAAATACAAAGTATAATTGTTGGTTTATTAGTATAGTTTTGCTTGATTTATACAAGTTCATTCATAAGAGTGCTGTACCGCCACAATTTTTAAGTTTTGGTTAAAAAAAATTTTTACGTCTCTAGGTAAATACCTATCTAATATAAAAACTAACAATGTAACCGTTTTTAATATATTTTTTAAAACCTATGACCTAGATTCTTCAACTCGCAGAGGCATGCCAATGCTTGGTCTGATGTATGCCAATAGTTTGGTTGTTCTATGCCAATATATGGTAAAATATATAAAATTGAAGAAAACTGAATTTTTTTATTTTTACCAGTCATGAAATATCTGTTTACGACCAAAATAACGTAAAAAAATATTCCTACTGTTACTTTTTACTATTCTTTTCTCTTTAAAAGGTGTATAGTTTCCAAAGACAATATTTATTTGACAGATGTCGCTTAAAGTGCCAATAATTGGACGTTTTACCCTATCTGGAAAATGCATTTCCAAGAAAACTCTGAAAAAGACATCCCTTTACTCCGATTGGTTCCTTACTTGAGGAAAATCTAGAATCGGCCAATCAGCGCCCTGCATTTCGGATCGATGACACATCCATTGACATTGGTTGTCAGATTTTCTTGTTGTCATCCGTTTTCGGATGTCGTCCGCGCGATCGATATTACAAATTGGTGTTCGAGCTTCGTGGAAGTCGTAATCTTGTCTAGAAATTGATGGCCGTTTAGATCTCGGTGTTATAATTACTAAATTATTCAATCGGACGTGATAATGGATGCCACTGGTGCTTATGGAGGCGGCAAAGCCGGAGGGGCCTTTGATATCCAGACCTTCGTCCAGAGACCACCCGTTATAGTTAGGGCGGTTTGTTGGGTAAGATTTTTCTGTACATAGGTAACGTAAATGCGAAACCATCTATAGTATTTATGATGATCGCACTTTGGTTTTACACAATGGAACAAATAAAATATTCTTTTCAAAAACTCTAGAAATTAAGCTCTATAAAATTTCATAAAACACAAAAAGTTATGCTGGCACTTATAAAAAAACATTAAAATATTAATAATAATTTTGGAGGTTGTCTACATTATTCATAGGAAAAAGAAAGAACACCACGAATAAATAACATTGCTAAAAAAGGAAAATATCAAACTATATTTTATCATTTATCAACAAATATTTAAGTAAAAAATGATCCTATCATTTTTATGAACAGAAACCTAACATTACTTTGTGATCCATAAAAGTGAAGCAGTAGTATTGTCGGATCATGTGAGCAACCTTGAATATGTATGCAGATAGATAACACAGACTACATAACACTAACTGCTACTGTATAGTACTTATATGCCGGCATGCCAATGAACTCAGAACTGGAGCCATTAGAGTACTTAATAGTCTTTAAATGTTGTGTTTAGTATTCATATACTTACTTACTTGAAATTTGAATTTACTGAAAGATAGTTATTGTGAAATTGATAATTTTTTCTAGCTGTTTACGTCCCTTTGTTGGGCAAAACTTTCCTTTACCATTTTTCCATCTAGTCCTATCCAGTGCTGTAATATAGCTTGTCATGCCATTCCTCATTTTAAGGATTTAAATAAGTCTCTACAAATATAAAGAAAATAACCGTTTGGAAATAAAGAAAATCTATGCACCTGAACCGCGTCTCAGAGTTCTCTCAGTTGCAAAATTATCTGTGGTGGGTCAGAGCCTGGTACCGCTATTATGACAGAGTTTGTGATGTAGTTAATATAATTTAGCAATGTTTTACTGGTTGACTGGCCATCTGCCTGCCACCATCACCCTCCTTGGATGGCTCAAGATACTCCAGTTTAACGGGCTAAAAATTATTGCAATCATTATTGCACTAATGCGCATTAACATTAGCCCCTAGTGTGGCCCTAGCATAACAGCGTGTGAAAATGGAACAAGTATTTGTGCATGCTGGGATATTGAATCTGGTGCCCCTTGAGTATTAGGTTGGCATGTTAACCACACCACAAAGGCCATCAACAAAGAAAATCCTAACCTGTCTCTCTTATTTGGATCTCTATAATATCATGATTCAAAGGCTATTAACACAGGACTTTGTAAATAGTTTCATTAAGTGTAGTGGTTAGTGTTTTAAAAATTGAGATTTTGAATTTACCTTTTACCTTTAGTTAACTAGATTTTAAATTACTTTAAGCCACATATTTTCTTGAGAAATATAAATTTGTCACACACATGCAATAAAAAGACATCAAGTCTTATCAACCACACTACTGATAATCTATTTTAGTTTTCTGTATTTAAAGTTCTACTTAGCAACCACTTTAGCACATAGGTACATAAGATGTACTCTGCAATCTACACACTAGATACACACGAGATACACTAGGTACTTTGTGTACAGTACTTACCTGACTACTTGTATAACATTATTATAGAGACCAGTCATACCTACCATGGTCATTGTAATTTGGGTCTGATTTTATTTCATAGGGACTTGTTATTTGTTGGACCTTGAATTCATTGCAAATTTTAGTTCAACATTGAATTTTCCTTGACTATTACTTTTATAATGTTTGTAAACTTATAAACGTTAAAGAGACCTCTCCAACCCGTCGTGTCAGGCAGTGTGGAGAGTGTAGGCCAAATCCAATTACAGCTCTGGTTCAAATATGGCTTTGGTAGTATAGAGAGGGTTGTGCTCCTGCAGTTGAGACTAAAAAGGCCTAATGAAGATGATTGCTTTTATACTTTAAATAGGAAATATACTAAGTTTTCTAACAGGATTTTTATAACAATGTAACACTGATTAAATTAAATTATAGATACTTGCTTAAACATCATCATCATGATCTCAACCGCAAGAAGTCCACTGCTGGACATAGGCCTCCCCCAAGGATTTCTAATATAACTAATAGTTTTTACCATAGAAGTAGAAGAATAAGACATTTTTTTTATATCTATGGTTTTTACATAGTTGCAAGTTATGATTTAGTCTGTTAACATGTATGACTGCCCTTGGTATTTTATTTTGATCCAGTACATATAACATTCATTAGCTAAGTTTTTTCATTCATTCAGTATTTAGGTTGATAATTAGCATACAAACTAACTACTGAATAATTTTGTTTAAATTGATGAAATCATAGTTTTATAATCGTAGTTTATGTGCTTTCATTTCAACTTAAATGAAATGTATAGGGTAGATTTCTTAAGCATAGAGTTCTATTGTTAGTACTTATATCTCTATGTATGAACCTTGGTTTGTCAACCGAAGCGAAAATATAATACCTACACGGTTTTTGTTTCGAATAACATTCGTGGTTGAAGAAAAAGCGTAAGGAACTTCGTTCTTGATGGGTGTCCGGTGTCCCCACGACCTTACTCTGATCAGTAATCATCATCATCATCAGGTCTTTCTAGTCTCCACTGCAGGAGCACGACTAGTCTAGTCTAGTCACTTTCTAGTCTTCACTGATCAGTAATACAGAGCTTGAAATTTCATTGTAGCTCTCGGCTCGAGCGACGAGCCATCCCTCGGTTTGTAAAATTAACCATTCAAAACGAACATTCTCAAACGTGTCTTATCTCCCCAGCTGTTCAGCGTGATCGTAATGGGCTGCATATCGGCCAAGGGCTGGTACATAGACCCCACGGACAAGAACGAGTACTGCGCGTACAACAAGGATACCAACGCCTGCAACTACGGCGTGGGGATATCCGTGATCGCCTTCGTCGCTTCCATTGGATTCATTGCTGGAGAGTACCTCTTCGAGCAAATGTCCTCGGTCAAGACTAGGAAGCATTATGTGCTGGCTGATATGGGCTTCTCTGGTAAGTTTTAGAAGTTTATTATACTCTTTAATCAGAGTTAGTAACGTCTCCAACTACGGCGTGGGGATATCCGTGATCGGCTTCGTCGCTTCGATTGGATTCATTGCTGGAGAATACCTCTTCGTGCGAATGCCCTCGGTCAAGACCAGGAAGCATTACGTGCTGGCTAATATGGGATTCTCTGGTACTTTTTCTTTCGTTTCGTCCAGTAGAAAGGAGAGTTAGGAAGGTCTTTCTCTTGACAACGAGAGTTGGGGCATTCGTAAATTAATACCTGTTCCTTGATGTGTGACGAGAGCAATCTGAATCAAACTTTATGGCGGCTCGGATATTAGCTGCGAGCTGCGCAGAACGTGCCCCGCCTCCCCGCGCGCGCCCCGCTGTACCTCATATTGTGTTCTGCGCATCGCCTCGCGCGATGTTCCGAGCCGACATTAAGTTTTATTCAGGGTTTTATTCAGGCAAGTAAAGCAATCCAGAGACGTATGGTGTGGGACGCGACTTGTGTCAGCACTTTTGCGACCACCCATTTAGCCAAAACAACCCGTACGGCTGGTGCGGCAGCTGACTGGGCAGCCACACAAAAACATGTTAAATACGCCCCTTTAAAGACCGCTTATCTTTTTATTCCCTTTGCCGTGGAAGTAAGCGGAGCGTGGGGGGCTGAGGCTAAGGACTTTGTGAGGGGGCTGGGAAGGCGTCTGAAAAATAGTGGTGCTGACGTACGCGCCGAATCGTATCTGGTGCAACGCATATCCCTTGCGATACAACGCGGGAACGCTGCAAGCGTTATGGGCACTTTTGCACCAGGTACAATTCAAGGCGGATTATTTGACTAAACCGAGACTGCCGGTGTAATTTATTGACGAAATGTAATCATGAATGTTTTTTATTTGATTGATTTTAATGTTATGTGTGCAATAAATAAAGAAGTCTTTACACACTGATCCAGAGACCAAATTACTTACTTAGTTAATGAATTAGTCACTTCACTGCGCCTGGGCTTTATCAGCCTCCGTATCGTACCAGCTGGTGAAGTGGTTCCTGATCCGGCGATTCTCGAACCATTCAAACATTTGCAGTACACGCTATGCTGATAATGCGCAACAGAAGATCGGCGGCATTACGCCTCTGCAATGCTATTTGAATCCTAGTAGCGATATAATGGGGAAGGCAACTGTCAAGCGTGACGTTGTTTACAGTTGTTCCGAAACAAACTGTCAAATATATGATTGGCTTAAAAAGCATTTTTCTTCGTCATTTGAACGAAACTTGGAAAATACACTATTAAAATGTATATATATTAGCTAGTTTGTGACAATCAATTTGTGCAATTTGAGCTACTTCGGCACTTTCTTAAAAAGTTTGCTGTTTTCTTGCATTTTATTGCTATCGGATATAAACATCATCATTAATTATGACCACAAAAAAGGAAGACATTACATAACCTTATAATATAATTTATCGATTAATTTGACTTTTTCTATATTCTCCGAAACATATTTCCTTTTGAATATTACCTACAACAAGCAGGACAAATGATCCTTGATAAGTACTTATAAATAGCAGGAGGAATTCAGATAGAACCCATGACCAATACTTTCAATTCAAATATACCCATACGATTTCATGCTTTTTGACCCCTTTCTCCATAGCTCTTGCGATCTGCGCGGGAAGAGAAGCAGCTGGTCATTCTGCGTTTATACTTCTTTTCTCAATTTTTCCACTCACGCATTCAATGAAGTAATTTTAACTGGCGAAAAATTACAGTTTTATTTTGGCTAATCTATACTTGCTACTTCCCCTTCATGGGCGAGTCCGACTCGCACTTAGTCACTTTTTTATTCACATTATTAGGTTCTCTATGATAAAACTTGTATCAAAATTAGAGAAATTATGATTTTTAGTCCAATATACATTTTACAAAACGTACGCTCTGCGTCAATAAACCCTTCATGCAGTAAAGACATTGAGTGAGTCGTTATTTTAATTGCGCCTCTGATTGAGGACAGTAAAACGACTCCAGCAGGCGAGGTTGACATGGAATACGATATTAAGAGGTCAGGACGTTTAACATTTGCACCTAATTTTATTGATCATACAGTGAAGATATTGCAGGCAACTTAGGTGGCAGGGCTTCGTTATTCAAATCCTGGAAAAATTTAATTTTATCCCAGCTTCTTAAATAATATTATCATAGATTTAAAAAAATTAAATTGCGTCTTTATTAATATTATGAATGGGAAAGTGAGTTTGTTTGTATATTTGTTTGTTACCTCTTTACGCCTTATCTAATGAACCAATCTTCTTGAAA
The DNA here is from genome assembly GCA_963082605.1 of Rhodophaea formosa. Taxonomy (NCBI): domain Eukaryota; kingdom Metazoa; phylum Arthropoda; class Insecta; order Lepidoptera; family Pyralidae; genus Rhodophaea; species Rhodophaea formosa. The sequence goes on along the minus strand of OY720213.1, from coordinate 5,725,272 downwards.
TTTAGCATACACATAGATAAGGGTGCTGAGAAGGAAGGACTTTCATCACGGAAAAAAGTACTGTTCCCGTGGGATTTGTGATAAACGACTCGGAAAATTTATACGGAAAAATTATACACGAACAGCGAAGCCATGGATAAAAACTTGTTAAATAAAATTTAAAATTATCGTAACAAAAATTTTCCAAATGTCAAACAAGCTCTTTATGGGGACCCTATCATTTATTTCTAAATCAGTTCAAATAACAACAAATAATTCTGTTTCGCTAGTAAATTACTTGTAGCATTTTTAGTATTGCTTGTCAACGAAATAGTACTAATGTAACTTCTAAATGTCAATAAAATACAATCTAGAATTTCCACGTGTATCTGTGGAAATTAAATGTTTACCGCTCGTAAACTCGGCCGTAAAGTGTCGCCCTCGAGCCTTTTGTTTACGACGACTGATTTCTACGAAAACAACGCCTAAATGGCGCTTATTCGGCCTAATTTACGTTTGTTAGCCAAGTTTATTTTTTTCCCCCTTTATAACGGTATAGAAATGATGTCGGATGAAAATGATTCGATATTTCATTAATTACATGTGTTTGTAAAATATGTTCCGCTACTGAATTGATATTTGACTCCAAATAACAAATGGTCTATTCTTATTTTATAAAAACTGACCGTTACAAAATCGCAATAAAATTCAATCTAGCATTTTCCAAGTATCTGGGAAATAAATGTTTACCGCGTCGTAAAGTCAGCCGTAAAGATTACTTAATAATGTTGCAAAGTGTCGGCGACGAGTCTTTTGTTTACGTCGACTGATTTCTACGAAAATAACGCCTGGATGACCCGATTTACATTTGGCAATTTTCTCTTTTTACCACCACAATATCTGGTTATGCTTATGAATAAATATAAAGGCGGAGAACGTTCGCATTTTCAGAATCTGAATTATGGAATGTACAGGATTGTTTGTTTTTTACGAGTTATTATCGCGACGACATAGGTTCACAGGATGGCAGCATACGAGTAAAACTTACTACATAAGTACCTACATTTCTAAGTCCTATTTACTACGGACATGTGGACCCAACCCCTTTATCGTACAATTTGTTCTCACAAACTCACGTAGATGGCGCTACTCGTTGCTACACAACATAGTATCTACCATATAATGAGAATATAAAAGCATTATTCTCAAAATATATCTTATTAAAAAGTAAAACAATATTTTTTGCGTAATATTTTAAATTAAACCCTAGTTTTAGTAAGTTTAGGCTAACACAGATAACCGCCATCTAGTATCGAGTGGAAAGCAACTGTGCACCGCCATACATTCGCCTACCTTAATTTGGTCCAATGTTTTTGTATGAAGTTGGCAATCTATTACGTTAGTATTATATTGTCAAATATCTTGTTTTTTCTTCCAGCTTTCTGGGCTTTCCTGTACTTCGTGGGCTTCTGCTACCTTGCCAACGCCTGGGGCAAGACCGAGATAGCGCCCAAGGGAACCGCCAACAACATGCAGGGTGCTATTGCCTTCTGTTTCTTCTCTATATTCGCCTGGGTGAGTTTAAACATTTTTTTATGCATCAAAAAATTAAATCAAAATGAATCCTTAGTTTCCACAAGATCGTAAGAATTAGATTTACTTACAATACTTGCGTTAGGTATGGAATCTTGCACTGTGAATATAAAAAAGATGGCTCATCTAATAATTATATCTTTACACTACCTTGGACATGTGAGTCATGCATTCTAATGGGCTACCAATGACATGTCAACTAATACCTATGTTCCTAAAATTCAAATCCATGTATAAATTCCTTAGGTGATGAATTATATTATATAACCTTAGCTTACCGGTTATCACTATGATTTAGAACCTTTTTGGTTTTGAGTCTGTTACTGCGTCAAAAATATTTAAATTACAATCAAACTTTAATTTTTGTAGCAAATGTCTGATCTGATGCCTTGCTGTTGAGAACGCGCAAACAGATCAGAAACAGACTTTCATCGATCCGAGTCTTAAAATACTATTTCCGACGCAACGCCGTAGCTCCGATTACTGATGACCGCCCGGCGGTCCTGGGTGACTTGCATAGAGCCAAGATAGGCCCTTCTGGCAACGTAGCTTTTGGCCCATACGACAAAACAAGAGAGTTGCTAAAATTGAAAATATGTGATGAAAAAGAATTCGCCGCAGGTAGGATTCGAACCCAAGAGTCTTAGGTCTGCGCCCGAAGTGTGTTACCAACTACACCAACCGCGTCGAATTCTCTCATCACATATTACCCCGTAGTACATCACATAGTACCCATTTTCAATTTTAATAATATACCGAGCATTGTAATGCTATTTAAAAACCATGTAAGAGAGTTGCTGCTCTGCAAAGGCGTTGCCATTGTTTCTCAGTTCGGCCCTTCAGGCTATGCATGCAAATCGCGGCCCATCATGAGTGTTTGCTGTCTCTCCAAGCCTTGCGCACACCCTTCTGTGGCCCTTAAGTGATGTTCGTCTCACAAGTTGAAGACACTCAGCCCTCATCTATAAAATCCGGTGAAGTACAAAAGCAAACATTAAGGTAGTAACATAGACCTTTAAAAGAAATTGTTGGAAACACCCGTTGAAGTAGCAAAAGCTCACTTAGCCGCTAGCTGGATAGTCCATTAAAAAAAAATACAGTCGTAGCCGTACGGTACCTTGCCTGGAGGTAAAATCATCTCTTTGTGGTCTTCGTGCATACTAAATCCTAATATAATAATATGACTTACATTCTTAAACTTCATTCTATTTGTAAAGTATTAGGAATAAAATTATTGGCGTTGCTAGTGTGGGTCCTTATTAGTTTTAATCTTTATTTCAGGTTGCATGTGCGTTTTTCGCGTTCCAACGGTTCCGCCTGGGTGCTGATGCCGCGTTCGCCCCGGCGTACGAAGTGGAGGGCGCTGTGGGCAGCCCGGGCGCGTTCCCCGCCTACCCCGGCGCCCCGGACCCCCAGCCCGCCTACAGCGAGCCCCCCTTCTCACAGCAACACTCTGGTGGTAAGTGTTAAGAAGATGGACTACCTGTAAATTTTCATACAAAAAGCGATGTCGCTTCCCACCCCTTAAATATAGTCCAATTTCAATATTTTTTTTACACATTATTGGTAAATTGGAGAAGTAGGGCTTTTTTAAGAAGTAGGACGTTTTGATATTTAAGATATATTGCTTGCACCAGAAGTTATGAGCATCTAAGTAAATATCCATATTTTTTACATAAAAAATACCAGGGTATTTTAATTTATTTAAATTAATCTAAACCGAATCAAAAAAAAAGAAAAACGGTAAGCCCTAGATTAAGGTGTGCTAAATCGAATGATACCAAAATTTCCTCATTTCGTAAAGGTTTAGGGGGGTGGAAGAATTATCGCTTTTTGTATGAAAATTACAGGTACTCGATCCTCTTAAGAACGAATAGAAACAGCTACATACGTTTATATTCAGAAACGGTTAAAACTTGGCAGGTAGATGTTCTGTGAACCGCTTTACGATTTTTATACAAAAATAAAAATGAAGAAGGGCTTTACATATTTGGAACTGAGGCTTAAAAAAAATTTTTGCTTCCTGAAATACGACAGAAACTGAAACTAAAAAATTATTTTCTTCCAACTTATTAGTGTGGGGTGTCTATAGATAGGTCTTTGAACATGAGAGTGAGCAACCCTGGTAAGATGGTATCACCAGTGGAACAAAAAAATTCTCGAGGTCGAGCCCCTCCGTGGCATGCCAAGCTGGTTGTTCCCGGATGACATCGTTAAATGGCAGACATCAATCTATATTAGATGTCTTGAGGCAGCTCTCTTTTCTACTACAGCCATATATTAGCCAGAGCAGTCAGAGGACTTGGCCGACACTCTCCACGCTGGCCAGACGGGTTGGAAAGTGGCCAGAGAGGTCTCTTTAATGTTTATAAGCTTTGTTTAGCTTGTGTTCGCCTAAGTCGCCTTCTACGACATCCACGGGAAGACTTGGAATGGTCCTATTCTACTCTGCCGGGAACCACACTTAAACACAAAAAGCAAAGCAAAATTTCCTGACTTACCAAAACTGTTTATTCTTAATATTCCAGGAAACATCGACTACACTGCCCCCACCTACTAAGCCGCCTGGGAGAGGCAGTTTCAATCCGCCTTTACTTTGCCGCGGTGTAAGTAATGATGATGGTACACCGTTCTTTACTCTCTTGCGTTTTCTGTGAGTTGAAATCTGTAACCAATTTGATTGCATTGTTTTAACTACACGCGTACCTCTATTGTCAAGCATAAACTTTAAATAAGATATTTGTCGTGCATCATTAAATCCGCCAACTGATGACAGCGCACCTAGCGTTGAGTACCTAGAACTAATATGGTGACGTCACTGAGGTACGATTTTTGAAACGATTTGCGAACGAGCGGTTTTTTCAGACAAAAAACGTTCGAAGACGATTGGTCACACATTCAAACATAGTACCCTTGGTCAACTCCTCTATAATGTAAAACCTTATCCACGCATTTAAAAATAATAATAAGGAATAACTGTGTTAATAGTACTTTTGTAGTTTTATAAAGTTACAAATTTTCACTCACACTTAACATTATTTTTTTTAATTCAAGTAATTTTTTCAGTATTGACAATTTTATCTGTGAAAAATTATTTTTTATATATTTTTAAGTTATTCGTGTGTGATGTAGTCATTTATGGGATTGTTTTTGTCCCACCGAGCGTATCAAGCCACAGGCGCTAGCGTTTTGGTATACAATGCAGTTTTCGCATAGTAAGGCGTAAAAGTAACAGATAAGGCGCGCGACGCAGATACGATGCATGGAGCATTGTAATAGGATTTTAAACCTTATTGTCATATTTAAAACGACCACAATCGCGAGAGAACAACGTTCACGCAAGATGCCACGCAGACATAGAACATTGTAATAGAATTTTAAGCCTTATTGTCATATTCCAAACGACCAGAATCGCGAGAAAAAAGTTCACGCGTAGATGTCACTTGCTGGGCAATGGAGGCGGCGACAATATTTTCCTGCGATATTGGTCTTTTTCAGTATCGGCGCAGATACGATCACGCCTGCACCGTATCTGTGCCTTATCTCCGCCGTACGTCTTTTCTGTGTGTTAAACGAAAAATTTAGTGCATAATAACTTCAAGAGACAGCAAAACGAGTGATTGTGGCTTGGCGGGCGGTGTGTAATAGTGTACTAATTATTACTTGCGACGTCCGCTGCTTTATTTTGTCGTTTGCAGTTGGCTTCTTAATAACACCTCTGTGTACGAAACAGATGATATACAGGCAGATTTTTTAAACTGTACTCGACGAGGGTTTTCGACATCGACTTTTTCCCCAGGAGGCGGCACTGTGTCACTAGGTACTTTTGACAGCTGCTGTCAAAATCCACCAATAATGTGGAATTCATCGATTTTATGATTGGTGGATTTTAACAGCTCCTGTCAAAAATACCTCTCGACACAGTGCCGCCACCTGAGAAAAAAATTCCAAAAACCATCATTTTACAACGAGCTATTGAATATCACACTTCCTGTACTGGCATACTGTATGTATAAAAATTCAAATCCGTAATAAATTTTAATTTTACAGTTTAAATTAGCTGCTAAAGTTTGAGGGTAAGTATTAAAAAATCAGCTTGTATAAATAATTATTAAAACATTTTACTTGTGTAAAAACTTGTTACGTGCTGACAGTTGTTAACATTCCCCAAATATCAATAATATAATAAATAATATATTTAAATATACGATATACTGCATGTAACCACGTATTTGCTTCACAGTACCTGCCTGTAGGTATGTATATTTATGACAATATTACCCAATTTATATATTGTAATATACGACCATATTATCTGTAAATAAAGAGATACTTAATGTCCACATATTTCCCGGCTAGTGATTAACAATGTGATATTTTTTTATTTTATTATTTTTCAATATACTTAATATATTCACAATTACCATTTCGTGCCATGTTCTGTTGCTTTAATTGTCCAAATCTATTTTAAAAAGCTACCATTTTGTTATAGGTGTAAGTAAGTTTTGGCAATATGTCTCAGAGCAAAATAATTATAATATCAATATTGTAACATATTTCGTGTTTTAAATTTTAAAATAAATCACAAATGTTTAAGTATTCAATATTGAAACACACGAAATTGATTATAAAAGCATCAGTTGAATCATTCTGTACGACACATATCATTTTTTTTTTTCAATCTTTATAGTCTGGTAGACTACAATGAGCCTTGTCCTTATTGTACTTTAATTTATTTATTGGCTTTAAAAGGGCGTACTATTAAATACATTCAGAAAAAAGTTAAATGTGTAATAACAGCGTATATTTATCACATAAGTACATTTATTGTTTCTCTGTACTAAGAGAAATGTAATAATCGCTGTAAGTTTTTTTAAATAAATGCGCTTTGCCATAAATGCGTGACCATGTGGCTGTAAAGGATCTCTATCAGATACAGAAAAAAATATTTAAATATTTATTGTAATCATAAATCATTCAAAGTAATGCATTTCGACTAAGAATGAATCGCCATTTTGTATTTCCATCTTACACCGTCATTAAAAATTTCTAAGACATTGCTGTCATTGGCAAAATAGTGAAACGTTACCGTTTTCCCTTAGTTGAAACGCTTACATTTTACAATTACAGTTTAATATCTGGTATATTACTGTAATTGTAAAATTCTAAAGCTTTCTAAGAACCAAGTCGATCTGAAGCTATCAGTATTATTACATACAAAGTTACTGTATAAAATATTAGCGCTTATTCAAGATCATAGTATTTTTTTAAAGATGATATTTTAGGAATATGCTGTCTCTTCTAGAATTAATTGTTTTAAGGGCACATTGGAATTATTATTGTATTGCTTATAATAATTTACGGTGCCTTTTATTTTTACTTTCAAGAATAACTATTAAATATCATTTCTATATGGAATAATCACAAATTCTAAATTCGGACCTACGGCTTAAATCTTAGTACAAATATACTTCAGCGGTATTGTAATAATTGTAATGTGCCAATGTAGAGGCTATTAAATCGCCTATTGATTTTGTGCAGTACATAATATTTAGATAGTATTTAATTTATTTAAGATACCAAAGAAAATATTTATATTTTATATTAAGCGCCAGTTGGCAAGGCAAAATAGCACACCTTCATCTATGTTTCTCGCACGTATTATACTGCCATCTCGCTCTCATGGTTCTTCTGTTAGGAACAAAGCAAGAAAAGGGCAAGTCGAAAGAGAATCAATCTTGTATAGAATACGCCTTGAATACGCATTTATTTTATTCTAAAACATTTTTAGAAAACGCGTCATCTATTTTTTATTGGAAGTTAATTTGGGGGTCAGTAAAAAAGGGAGGAATATCAATGTAGGATTAGTAATGACCTCCTTTTGGCTAACGTTGTACAGAGATCTGTATACTGTACAACGGATTGAACTATAAATATTAGTACTATACAATCTACCTGCGACCATGAACACTGTAATGTGTTTGAAACGTTAGGTGTATAAATATTGTAACGCAATAAAACCGTATTAAAAATAATTTTATTTTAATACGATATCGTGTACTGCACGAAATCTGTAGTAAATTTTATCACTTCCATAGCTTGCACTGTTCTTTGTAAAGTTAGCAATAATGTGGAGTCGTGTGGTGTACTGTTTCTCATCTATCATTATTGTTACTCGCTTGGCTTCCGTGAGAAATGAGTACATTGGACGCGCGTATGTTCATATCAGTCTTGTGAGAGGGCATGGTGAGGTTTACAGACGGATTGTAATATATATTCATTGAGTTAAAACTACTCAATTTGCGTTCGCAACTGAGCAAGATAATTTTTTTATTGTTTCTCGATGCTGCATAAGTTTCTCGCTCTCTATTGTTGCTTTAGTGCTTTAAGATATAATGGACATAAATAATGACGGGCAAAATTGTAACTATTTATCCAATTAGGGTTTTTGAAATCCAGGCGGCGACAGTGTCGACAGGTATTTTTGACGGCTGCTGTCAAAATTAGAGATGTTCGCATCGGCTATTAAATAAAAGCGCGCTATAGACTAAATGCTATTATTTTATAGCGCGCTATTTAATACGCTATGTCACAGCGCGCTATTTGATATAAAGCGTGTGGCCGGTCAGCAGGCGCGTTAAATCTAGCACTTCGCTATATCTCATAGCACGTTACATTACCAACCGCTAAGCTATACAATATATTTTTCTCAAACATGCTCGGAAATGTAGGCATTACTGTAGTAAAAAGAAGACCGGAAGTTTGTAATTCTTGGCTCATTCATCGCATTGCCGGCCTAGGCCAGGAAATAAGTATGAAAATTACTTCCCGGCCGCTGCTCAAAACTTTTTAATTAATCTATGTAACGTAAATTATGTCACTTGTCATACAGCCAGTTTACTACCACTGCATTTTTAAAAAATGCATATAATACGTGAATATAACTACAATTTCATTAAAATATCGATATGTGATCATACGAAAATATGCTTAATTTTCGTTGCGAGAGAAGAAAACAATAATCTATGATCTATTAAATTTTTTGTGAAAAATATGACTGGGCTCTATGGGCATTGTTTCCTTTGCTGGAATTGACAACTGAAAATAAAAAAATTAAAAACTCGGGAGATCTGTTATTTTCACTATACCCGTAGTGATTAACGCCACTGCCGAAAAACTGCCTTTACGGATTTTAGGGCATAGAACACACGTCAATTGACTTTGAATTTATGGCCCCCCATAGAAACTCAAAAGGAATTGTATGGCATTTTTTTCATTTTCACCCTCACTCCATTATTTGTCTATGATCCTTATTGCCTAGAGAAAACATATGGCAGTCGGTCGTCTGATACTAGTAATAGTATCTTCTTCGTAGTTTGTGATTAACGCTTTGCAGTAATTGATTGACATTGATTGTTTTCGGTAAATATGTGCAAAGTTGGTTATTTATTCGAAATGAAACGGTTCAAAATGAGTTTTAGTGATGAAAGCAACACTGCAATGGATTTTAAGTACCTACTTCGCCTAATTTGAAACTTGAAAGTGGAAAAATTACTACCGGCAAATACCTAGTAAGGGGAAATATTTAAGGCATGTAAGTTTATGTGTAACTTTAAGTTAAATTTCCTCACATTTATTGAGAAAATCTCTATACTTTCCTCGGCGGGAAAGGGATTGCCGGACTCGTAACTATTGTCAAGGCCTCGCTGACGCTCGGCCTTGAAAACTATACTCGTCCGGCAATCCCTTACTTCCCGGCCTCTGCAGTAATGTACTATTTTTAATCCATCGCATTTTAGTCTAAAAATAAAGCAGTGAAAGAAATCAATGAACTTTCCTTCATACTTTTCAGTCTTAGAACTGTCTATAATTGATTGTTTCGTTATTTTAACATTACTGTTAATTGCAACTCAATTACAGGCGTATTTAAAAGTTCATTGATTTTATGTACAAAAATCATCAACAATCAAATAACGATTTATTTACACACAGAAAACAAAGTCGTTAAAAATTGCTAAGATCGCGCGTGATACGAAATATAGCGTGCGTGGTGCGAGAAACAAAACGCGCCACAGCCGCGATACCCGCGATCCGCGATCCCCGCGGTCCGCGATCGCGCTATATATTCATAGCGTCTATTTCAACAGCACGCGCTATGCGCTATGTAAAAATAGCACGCTAGATCGATAGCAATCATGTTAAATCATCAATTTTATGATTGGTGGATTTTGACAGCTCGATCTCTCGACACAGTGCCGCCAGCTGGGGGAAAAATCAATTCTGAAAACCCTCATTCAAGTAGTTCGGTTAAAGTTGTCCTCGAGAAACATATTAGATAAAAATAAAATATCCCATCAAAAATATCATTTAAATGACGTTGTCGATGCGAAGTGGTTTTTATTGGTTGTAGCGTGAAACGTCTTGTTTCGCAAATGGTCATCACTCGGAAATTGGTCACTATCGCATAATATCACTTTTGCAAATGGTCAACACAATTCTTTGTACCACACTTTCGAAGCCCTGGTAGCTTCGCAATTTTTTTGTAATTGTTTGTGTTCTGAAAGTTACCATAATTAATAACATTATACTATGTTATGTATGACCCCTTTTTTGTATTCTTCTATTTGACAATTTGTAAAAATGACATTGTGCTAAACATATAGTTATACATATTAATACGCCCATAGACGGAAATGAATATATTTTACAATTCGTTTATATACGTTCTTGAATTGTGTTTAACTACTTATCATATGACGACTTGTGTTCTAAATGATATTGTTAACACAAGTCAATAATACTGTATGTAATACTACGGAATACCTACGTGAATGCGAAAATACATCAATGTTTGTTTCTTCGAAAACCTTTAATTGATATTTTATACTGTGACGCCTTGTTACATCGGCATTGTAAAAATAAATATTGTTTTTAAAAAAACGTTGCACAAGACGTCGATTGAACAAGTCTTCTGAGTATGGTATTGTCGCTGTAAAATCGTTCGCACTACAGTTTTTCGATGTCATGAAATGTCGCATTAAGATGGCGTCGATATAACAAGGCCTCGCAGTATAATATTGTGGAAAGTTTTCGAAGAAATTAAAATGGATGTATCTGTTTTCGCTTTAACATAGGTAATCCCATACTACATACATATGTATACTGCATAATGTGTAATATTACTTAAATGTAATTATTATATGTGACAGGAGTGTTACTCTTAATGAGTATGCCTGATCCTCTGATTTCCTAGTGCAATAATTTACACAATAATTCGTATTTATTATTAATTAATTATACTTCTTTTATTTTATATCATAATAATCAATTGTAAAGAAAATATTTTATTAATTAGTAAGATATTGCTTAAATAATATTCAGTGGTGTGCTTAAACTGTTTGATGTGCCCTTGAACTACACGATTGATAGCTGTTGTATTAATAAATATTGATTAATATAATTATTAAATTCTTCTGTACACTAACTGTAACGTAGCTACTACATATACTTAGATGTAGATATGTAACACGTACGTTGGTTAGAAGTCTGTTCCAAAGATAATAAAAAAAACTATTAAACAATAAAAAAAAAATATTGTAATAAGTGTTGAATATTAACGCTAAAGTTCGGTGTTTGACATAATTAATGTTAAGGTGTATAAAGTTGGTATTGACTTGCTGTTTCGTTGTAATCATGTACTTATGTTGCAAATCCTGGCGGTTTGCGAAACAACGACACTGTTCGATGTATGCTGCATATTGTGATCGTATCGTCAAGTAAAAACACTAATGTATCAAAACAACTTTAGTCGCACCAAAATAAGACAATGTACCTACTAGAGATTATTTATTAAAAACTGAACGCCCTTCCATTATTAATAACCATAGCCATTCACGTATGTGAACGTGAATGCTAAATAGAGATATAAATCATCATCATCATTTCAGCCGCAAGAAGTCCACTGCTGGACATAGGCCTCCCCCAAGGATATAAGTGATCTCTATTGGTATTTAAAAAAGGCTTGTAAACATTCCAAACATTCGGTGTATTGAACAACTGAAACAAAAGTGCGAGTGAGTCACATCCATGCTCTGTGATTTTTAGCTTAGCTTTGACAATCCCTACTGGTCCATGTGACATAAATTCAACATCCAACCACTATATGTACTTACTTTTTATTAAAATATGGGTCTATGAAATTATAATTAGCTGTGTAACGTGTGGTCCTTGTGCTACAAGTCGTCGTATATATTATATCTAAAGATAATTCGAATATCCAATGACAACAGTTTATTGGGCCCGACATTTCATTGTTGCCTTATATCAGTGTCACATCTTACGAATCAGTAATAAGGTCACATCCATGTTAAGTGTTTTATTCAAAGTGGTAACCTACTGGAAAGATAAAATATAGTTTGAACCAATCGACACGATCAGAAGTGTTTTATTTGGCGAAATGGTTATCAATGTCGCTGTCGCCGTAGTGAAACTATTCCTTTCTCGTGCAGAGCTACTACAACCCTGTTTGTGAGTGCACGCCGTATGATTGTTACTTGTGAGTTACTTTGTGAAATCGACCAGTGAAAATCTGAATAGATACATCTATTTTGAAACTATGAAACAAAATAAGTGAATGTTAATAAACAAAATGTGTGCACGATTCGTTTAATCAGACGTTCACCCGAATACTGTCGAAATGTGGGGAAAGCTGGAAGCGACAACAGCGCACCACGGTCGTGTTAATTTTTGACCTTATCACAGCTCGATTCCCCGCTTTCATCATTCATCAGATAGCGGGTGAATTTAACAGTTTAGTTATATATGATTGCCTCTATAAACGAAATCAATCTGTTGGCAATTTATTAAGAGTAAGTAGATTTGAGAGAGTTGAACTCAAAACAAGTTCTATGTTAATATTTTGAGAATGACTATAAAATTATCTAGTTGGGTATCTAAATAGGCTAGAATCTACCTTCAGAATGCAAATTTTAGTACGTCACGGCTTATCATAGCTATATGTATATTAATTCTGGGATAGGTATTACTGTAAAAGCGTTATCAAGTGATTTTATCATCCGACGCAGTGACCTAATTCTCGTTGATAGGCGGTGTAACGGTATAAGTACCTACCTACTCGGACACAATGTAGTAAAGACTAAACTGTTTTGATTTAGAGCTCTATTTAGTACTACCTATAACTTGTATTGAAATATTTTGTTTTTTGAAATGGAGGCGGCAACAGTTTTGTTCGCAGTAATTTAGTATTCGAAGTGTGCCGTGACTTGCATCATATTTTTTGTCACATTTCGTCAACGCATATTAAATTTACGTAAATGTGTTAATTCGAAACATCTCTGTTACGGCCTGGTTGAAACAAACAAACGCACAAAATGAGTAACAATGTTATCGGCGTGCACCCTTCTTATGTGTTAAGTGTTCAATGATGTGCAAATGAGATAATGATAAATAAATTGGAAAGATAGATATAATGAAATTGTTTTATTTGAATAGGTACCATCTCCTCTAATAAATTATACAGGATATTAGGGAAAACACCATTAGGAGCTGCGCGGACGTCGTCGCTGGAATGCTCGCGAAGTCGCGGGCGTTCGCGCAACGTTTTAATATTTTCAAGCGATTGTATGATTTATACTAATGACGATAAAGTCTAAAATATGACACTGAAACTGCTATCCGCTTCGCTTCCGGCCGCTTTCATCTCGGTGTGAATTGAGCCTTATCCTTCAAACCATATCTTTTCCTATGAGCCAATGCTGGGTATTAAAAATAAGAATTAAAAGATTTAAAGGGAGCTCCCCATACATGGAAATGAAATGAAAAATAATTTTTCATCAAGACGTGCGGTGTCTACAGGCAGGTCGTTAAAAATAACATTGGTAACACCATATTTTCTCAGTCAGTCGTTTAGAAAATAGTCACTTCCTAATTGGTAAAATGTGCCCGACTGCTGTTACTTTTAAAATTCAGCGAATGTCACTCACTTTTTTTCGAGAACCCAGAATTGATCCTAAATAAATAGTTGCTTGATGCAGCTTATAAGCTGTAGTGTAGAGTCCGGCGAGAGGTTGTTGGTGTTTTATAATAACCCTGTATACATAGGTATCAATCCACTTGCTCTCAGACGAGCACGGAACCAAAATATAAGGAAACGGGAAATAACAAAAACAAATAGATACGAACATTTTTATTTCAGAATTTCGACACTTTCTCTTAAGATTAAAAAATATCACAAATAAATAGTGAAAACTAATGATTCACAGAATCTAAATCAATACGACAACGAGAAGATCTTGCGTATGCTGCAACTCGCCCGGCCTAGGGCAAATTGTGGTTGACGGTACACATTGTAACACGTGAACTGAGTAAAAAATACTTAAAAACAATGTTTAGCGTTTCTAAAACGAACTTAGAACTAGAGAATTTGTCGCCGCACTTTAGCGGCTAGTAGTCGTTTCAAAAATAACTACTATTTCACAATATTCGGTGTGCTCGCAGCATGAGGTTATGTAATGTTCTGTCTTTTGGGACGTCAAGAAGTCATTTACCTTTCAGAAAGCCGGCCTCGTTTATAAAGCGATAGCGTCATAAATAACTATGAAAACTTTACACAGGTTATTTACCCTAATACATAGTGTTAGTGGTGAACACTAAGTCCTAAAAGTATGACATTTTAATAATAACAAATGAACAATCGGCTTAACATGGTCAGCCCCGTCTTTACCATATTGGGCGCCAGGGTAAAAAAAATAACTTTGCAGGCCTGTCTTTACGGGACAACAACTAAAAATAATCGGGGTGCAAATCTACACAGACTGCTCGGTAACCGTTCCCCATTTTTTACCTTAGATTTCGGCCTCTTATCTCGCCCTCAGGGGCTCGGGATGGGGTATTTCCTGCAAAGTATATGGGGAGGTAAATTTTCGCCCCTTTCCCCCGGGCACCGGTATGGCCCGGCGCTCGGGGGCGTCACACCCATGGATTAAGACAGCCCTCACAAGGAGCTCACGATATATTATTCATGTATAGCCGCTAGGCTCTGCTCTTTCTAGTATTTTTTTTAGCCTACATTTAGTGTTACATTACGACGCTATAACTTTTTATAACAATTCCAGACTGCAATCCCAATCCTTGCAAATAACTATTTGCAAAGGTTAACAATTGACTAATGTGTATGATACTTTTGCACTAAAAATTAAAGACTACAAATAACAGAATCAATTTTTAGTTCAATTTAAACTAGGAAGCATTAATTTTAACTGTCATGTTTGTTTCTAATTTATATGTTTTAATTTAGTTTATTAAATCAAAGGCTAATATTGTCCTATACCTGAGTAGATAAGACAAAAAATATTACAGAACTGGGCACAATTAGCTTTGATCTAGAACTACAGAAAAATATTTAGGTTCTTTGAATGGAAAAATAAGCATCTTACATTCAGAGTCACAGAATATTAAAATAATAATTACATTTAACTTAAGATTAGTATCACTAGAACCAGTAAAAAGGAACTGTAAAGCATGCAGATCTAGGCATTATTATTTAGCATTTGAATAAATTCTCAATGAAAATTCTAAACAGAACACAAGCAATTTTTTTTGTTGTCTTTAAATGCAGCAATCACAATAAAGCTTAGATCCCACTATGATGCTACTGAGCCACCGCAAATAAGGGCTATACAGAAGACATGTTGCAAAGTATGTTTTATTGCAAAGAATTTCATAGGTATAATTTTCATATAAGTTTATGTCTTACATGCACAGCATCTCAGTACAAATCCTAATATGGTCTAAGTTAAAGAACAGACTGATTAAATTCTTTATAGCTGCAATTTTCTGTGATTAATTGTAGTAATACCTAGATAACAATCATTAACATGCAACAAGTAACCGCCAAGTGGCACTAATATGCAAATTAATTAGGTGCTAGTCCCCATATATAATTTTCATTATTTCCAATCAGAATCACTGTATTCAGATTAATGATCAAACTGCAAAAAATATACTCTAATCTCCCATTTACAAACTAACAATTTTTTTTTACATTTTTATGTGCCCTTAATGGCGTTGCTTACATTTTTTATTCAGGAAATGCTCATCTGTATCAACTACATATACTGTTATTATTACAATATCCTCTCTATCATAAAAGTAAAGCTCAATACTTTATCAACAAATGCAGTGCAATATTACATTTTAACATTTTCAAATAATTGCTTAAATTATTTGTAAACTTACAATAAAAACCATTTTTTAATACTTCTAGCACTGATCTATTCACTGCATTTACTCGAAATTTCAAGTGAATCATACTACCAACAGGCTTGTACCTAGAGAAGCTTTTTGGATCAGACATAAGCACTAATGCTCAATTTAATAGTTACAGAGCTTTGAATGGTGTGATTAAACACACTAGAACTGGCTTAAAACTGTTATATATCATTGATTTCATTCACATCACACTTCTGAAACTGAATGAATTGAGCTTTAGACTATTCGCAATCAGCATTCTCTAAGCCGTGCCTGTAAGCCTGTACTACTTCTTAGCTTTAGCAGAGTTACCCTGCTTGTTGGGAGGTGTCCATCTCAACGCTGAGGGGTCTACCGTCAACCGGGGCTTCTTGAAATGCGAACTAGCTAGCTGCTCAGCTACAATTTTTGGTGTAACACATATAACATGCTGCCCCTTCCAATACTTGACCATATTCATGGACTGAAGGGTTGATATTATGTCTGTCTGAGATATACCTGTCATCTGACTCAGATCCTTAATACTCAGAGTACCTCTACTGGTACTCAACACTTCCAGCAACACATATGACCAGTAAGATCTGTAACTAAGCTTCCCTAGATCTGATAAAGGTTTTTCAGGACTTCCTACTACTTGTTCTAATCGTGACAACTCGTAACTGAAAGCTATTAGCAACTTCCCATAGCCTTGTCTCTGATATGGAGGTAATGTCAATATACAGGCAACATTATTACCTTCAGGGGAATCTTTCTCCTTAGAAAAATAGCCAACAAGATGGGCTCCATGTTTATCGACTTCGCATAATATATAGAATAGAAACTGCTCTATATCAAAATAAAGAGTTTTGTGATCCAGGAACAACTTTGCCAATAAACATAGGTTCTGACAATAGATTTTGTGTTCTTTGCCATCTGCTTCAAATATTGCTATTGTACCTTTCCTGTAAATTTCACTGCCTTGTGGTTGCCTTGCTGTGCACTCACTCAAGTGGTACCGGTATGTTTTTTCCATCCTCATGTATTTCAGGCAATATTCACAGATCCAAAGTTTCGACTGTTTGCCATATTCTTCCGGGTAGGGACTGAAGTACCATGTGTCTATTTCGTATTTGCCAATTTGAATCCTATCTATGTATTTTACCTTTGTGATAGCTTCATGTTCCTTCTCCAAAGCGGCGGTGGTAGGATCCATCTCGGCGTACGACTTCTGCACGTGGTTGATTTCATCATGTTTACGTTTTTGATTCCTAGTTATTTTCCGGCCGGACTTGTCCGTGAGAAGATGATCTGAATTTATGTTGTTGTTTGATTGTTCGCACATGTCAAACCTATCGGACATAACCCTGTGGCGGGAAACCCATTCGTCGAGTCTCCTATCGTAGCCGACATAGTGGACGTAGTATTCATAGCAGGATTCGGCAGCGTTGTATCGCGTCTGTATAATCTCCGCCGGGTGCCATGACTCATCCGAGCGCCGCACCAAGTAATGCTCTCCTATGTCCAATGGCTGCTCCTGGGTTGACTCGGAGTCATCGTGATCGACGCTCCGACATTCCGGGTTGGGTAATTCATTATTCACTATAGGTTTTTCTAACTCTTTATCACCTTTTGCCATTACAACAAACGGATCACGCAATACCGCGCAACACAATTTACAGAAGTGGCCATAATAGATTCCATAGACTATAGAATTTTATCGCGCAAAAGCGTGTATAGTGTTGTGTTGCTCATTTTGTCGGTTATTTACGATTTGCCCTGTTTGTTACGATTTTTGATAGATCGAGTAGATCGTGGTGGTTGTAGTTTTCATTTAGAGAGAGAAAATATCTGATTGCTAATCTTTTGTATGTAAAAAATGCAATGTTTTTGTTGAAAATGAAAAATGATTGACAGTGGCACACGCACACACAACACCCGTGGTATAAAAGAAAAAACCTGTCATTCTCTATCTATGGTTGCTTAGTGTTGCTAGAAATTATAACTTCCCCAAGGTAAATTCAAATCATAGAAATGCCGTGCCGTGTCTGAATAATATTTTACCTTATCAGAACACAGGGAGTGGGGAATAAGCAGACGCCCAACGGCTTTCTCGGCAGTCTTTCAGCTTATTAGCAAATCCGCCACTGGCTTTATATAAAAAAACAACGGAAATATTAATTATCTGCTGGTATGATATTTTAAACATTTTATTTATACCTAGTTGAAGAATAATGAATATTGAAAATGGGGTCACTCTTTTGTATTAAGTACTTTGGCGGGCACAGTCGACTCTCGTTAAATCGACGAAATCAGGAAGCCAACAGGCGCCTAAACATCACATGGGATGGCGTAGAGATTAAAAATAACTCCACACCAAAATACCTAGGTGTCACTCTGGACCGCTCCTTGACGTATAGGGAAAACTGTCGTTCCTTAAAATCAAAAGTTATATCAAGGAACAATATCCTACGCCGTCTCACCACCACGCAAGGGGAGCATCTCCTCATTTACTTTGTACAAGTGGGTTGGCGTTGTGTTACTCGGTTGGTGAGTATGCGAGCCCTGTGTGGGGGGCACGCTCGGTGCATGCCAAAGAGGTAGACGTTGCCCTAAACGATTCTTGTAGGATAATAACTGGTACATTAAAACCTACACCACTGTCCCACCTCTATACATTGTCTGGAATAGCACCGCCACAAGTGCGACGAGACGTAATCTGTGGGATAGAAAAATACAGACAGAGTAGAGACAAGAACCACCCGCTCTATGGACAAATCGCCCCACCATCGCGCCTTAAGAGCCGAAACAGTTTCTTAAGGCAGTCCAATATAAATCCTAAACAATCCTCCAAAACCAGGCTTACTCTTTGGAAAAACAAGTACCCACCCAATCCATTCGATATTCCACCTGTTGAGAAACTCCCACCCGGTGCAGACCTCCCCTGGGCAACCTGGAAATCCCTGAACCGACTCCGAGCTGGAGTTGGGAGATGTCGAGAAAACAGGGTCAGGTGGGGTTTCTCTACAAACAATTTGTGTGACTGCGGTGCCGATCAAACCATGTCTCACCTTTTGTCGTGCCTAAACTGTCCCACTATTTGCACCGTACAGGACCTTAATGAGGCCAACGATAGGGCAATTAGCGTTGCCAAATACTGGTCCAAAGATATTTAATATAATAGTATGCAACCATTTCGACTCGATAAGAAGAAGAAGAAACTCGAGGGGCTTCAAAAATATTACGAATTATCTAGTGATTGAAATTTAATTAATAGGTTCGAAATTTTTGAGAGAAAATAAATTAAACTTCGAATTATTATGTGTCGATTGATAAGTATTTATACTTTTTAGGACTGCGAAAGTAAGTGTCAGTCAAACATCAAAAAGGTTCGTGTACGATGTTACAAGTTTTAACTTTTCTCAAAATGTACTCAGGTACCTACTTCTGCTGATTCTGCAATCTTTCTCTCTACAAATTTGAATTGTTGAGTGTTTAACGCCAATCAGTTCAACGCGTCGTTTTGTTCCGTAGCGATGATTTCTTCGTTCAAATCACCAAGAGCATAATTTATGAATTGTGTTCGAAATATAAAGAGATTTTCTCAAGAAATCGTGATTAGTTTGAATTTTAGAGAGGTTCGAATTATCACAGGTTTGAATTAACGAGAGTCGACTGTATGTAGTTAAGTGACTGTCTATGAAGTTAGTCACAAGTCGCGTGCTTGTGTGTGTCCCGCACACGACCTGCACGCACATGCTTTAAATAAGCATGCTGGTTTGCTCAGTAAATACTCTTCCTCCTTCCACCCCTAGTAGCATGCTCAAAAATCTACCCGTAATCTATGTTTGAGCATGTTACTAAGTTAAGTACAAAGACGACAAATTAATCCAAGAGCAGGCTGGATTCGGCCAGGAAAGTCTTACATACTGAAGTATATCATCGTCATTCGTCGTCGTCAACAACATAAATCGTCAACATATTGAAGACGGCTTTGAACGTAGTCTTATCACAAGTGCAGCTTTAGTCGACCTGTGTGCAGCGTACAACACTATTAATATCAAACTCTTCCTGCACAAAGAAGCGCTGCTAACAAAGTACCCCCTTTCATCAATATCCTTGGGTAAATGTTGCGCAATCGCCAGTTTCAGGTGTTATAACACACCCACAAAAGTAGATATCGAATCTAAAAAAAGGTCTCCCACAGGGTAGTGTCCTTGCACCTACCTATTCGGTTTAACATTTATACACAAATGATAAATCTAACCACCTAGCAACTAGCCGTTTATGCTGATGAGTCATCAGTGATGACCATCACAAGCTAAAACTTTGGAGGAGATAGAGTACAATATGTTGACTGCACTAAGCCAGCTCACTTTTTTTACAGTACAAATTTATTACACACTAACCCCATAAAGACAGAGACTTGCGCTTTCCTTTTTTGAAACCGGGAGGCCAGGAGTACTATTTTTGAACGCGTGCCGCTCGTCTTCGTCTTTTTTTGTATTGAAAAATCGTTCGAAGACGAGTGGCACGCGTTCAAAAATGGCATTCCAGAAGAGAATTAAAAATCTCGTAGGACGACGTAAATATTAACACAACCAAACACAAAAATACCACGGTGTCACTTTGGATTGGTCTCTGACATTCAGGGATAGTTGTAGGAACCTGAAATCCAAGGCTGGCCCACGAAATAATATTCTGCGGCGTCTCACTACCACTCAATAGGGAGTATC
This sequence comes from Rhodophaea formosa, assembly GCA_963082605.1. NCBI lineage: Eukaryota > Metazoa > Arthropoda > Insecta > Lepidoptera > Pyralidae > Rhodophaea > Rhodophaea formosa. The sequence continues at coordinate 5,704,720 of OY720213.1, read as the reverse complement.
AGCTCAAGTACTCCAAACGAGTTGCTTGGCTCTATGCTACTCGGCTGGCGAATACGCATGTTCAGTTTATGCTCGATTAGCATATGCCACGGATGATGAGTAGGTGTTGCCCTACACTCGTCCTGCCGGATAATCACGGCTACCTTAAAGTCCTAAAAAAACCTCTACACTACTTATATTCTCTTTCTGGTATTGCTCCCACCTAATTGTGAGACGCAACGTAGCTTATGCTATGGAAAAAGGCAAGCAAGTACGAGATCTCAGACACCTGTTGCATGGTCAAAATCCTCCACCATCGCTACTCAAGAGCCGTCAAAGTTTTCTTAGCAATCTTCCCTGGTCAATCTTGAAGTCGCTAAACCGACCGGCAAGTGTAGGAAGATGCCAGGAAAACCGGGTTGGGTGGGGCTTCTCCGGCAATAGCACGTGTGCCTGCGACGACGTTCAGTCAATGAGCCACCTTCTAATGTGCTCTGAATGCCCCCGCTCACTGTACACAAAAAGTCCTCGAAAAGAAAAGAGGCAAATGATAGGGCTGTCGCTGTGGCCTGTGGCCGCATACTGGTCGAAAATATTGTAGGTATCTAAAAAAATAGACATTATGACTCGAGAAGAAGTACATGCTTATTATAATTTTTATCCATGGGCTGGCTGTTCACAGGTACTTACTAGTACGACTGTGGTGTATCGTTTCACTCAGAGACGGATTCATGCCACGTTTATGAATCGAACTGTACGTACTTTTCATCGCTTGCCTCGGGAAATCGCGTAAACCGATCTTGGCAACACTGATGCCGACGACCCGAGCGAACGTACCTACGTACTTCGGCTGTCGGCGAAACGAAAAGTCTACGGAGGAGTTGAGGACCGAGGAATTCGTGAAGTGAACAAATTGTTGGTTCTTATCGCCTGTGCAGAGATATGAAATTCATATTGTTATCTAAAAACTGTGCTGTTACTTTATTAGAGTGTAGATTGTGATGCGGATGTGTGTTAATTTGATCTAGACTATTACAGTGCAGTGTAAGGAAATAGAAGATTGGTTGGAGCCCCTTTGATAAATTGTTGTTTATTTGTGGCAACGGTCTAGTAAAACGTTAAAATGCAGGCGATTAAGTGTGTTGTTGTTGGTGACGGGTAAGTTTTGCCTTTTTTATATGATATTAGGATCTAGTTTAGAGTAAACTGATTACTTTAGTAACGTAACAATTGGTGGACTCTGACTGACGTCATATTTTAAATTGAAACGGAGTCTTGGTTTAGTCCCGTACGTGCCGTATCTAGAGTGTACAGAGGTAGGGCCGCGGTTATTTTTCTACATCTCGACTGGTCATTGTCTCATTGTTACCAAAAAGATATGAGTAATGACAGTATGACATACAAATAAACGGCTAATAACCTCATGTGATGAATGTTACGGAAAAATGTTGATGGTGGCTTTCAAATTACATCATAGATTATATTTCGCTTTTTCATCTCATAGTTGCAGTTAGGATATAACTTATTCGTAGGATATAACCTATAGTATCATGTCTGGTAACTACTTAGTATTCCTATGAAATTAGTCATGCACAAACAAAAAGTAACTGTATCTGATGTGTTTATGTTTGATGTAAAGGCTTGTGTAAATGTACACTTTGATTAGTGCAAGTGTGAAGTTCATACATTTCCCACTAAACATTTAGTAGCAAATGTATGAGCTTCGCACTTACACTAATCAAAGTGTGAACATTGTTGCAACAATCATTGAACAGTTGGGTCTTCTCCATGAACTAAAAATATACCTAATGCGGACATACAAACATACATTAAAAAATGTTTTCGTCACTAAACTACCAAAGGGCATTTTGACCATTCATTCGAAAAACCATTTTCCATAATAATTCAAGCTATTTTGTCTCTTCTACTATATACATCTTAATTAAGTGTAGGTTTTTTCTTCTTCTATAAACATAGGCCATTGAGTACCTATGCAAAATGTCCAGTATCTAATCTCCATATCTGATACAACTCCCTCATAACAGCAATAAACTTATCACCAGTTTAGTTCTGGGAAGTCAACCACAACTGATTGTGTTATCTTTTTTTATCTCTTCACATAGGTACTTACTAGTTGTAAAATTACTGCAAGGTGCACAGATAAATAGGATACAATTGCTCTGTAATTTCAAATGTTTTAAATAAAATTTATATATATTCAGTACAGTGTTGTGCCATTTGGTTCCTGGTAGAGTAGAATACAACTAGTCCAAGTCTTCCCGTGGATGTCGTAGGAGGCTAAACAAAGCTTATAAACATCAAAAAGACCTCTACAAACGGTCTGGCCGAATGGACTGGACAGTGAATGCCAAATCCTTTGCTCTGTATGGCTCTGGTAGTACAGAGAGGGTTGTGCAGTGTGCTCCTGCAGTGGAGGCTAATAAAGACCGTATGATGGTATTCAATCTAGATTTAACACCTCTTCAGCAAAATGGTGGAAAAAATCATGATTTTAAAAATATAAAACCTAGACCTCATTTCATAAAAATAAATATGGCAATCTTATAAAAATCATCAGCCAATTCATAAGCCATCTTTAGTGTTTCTACTCTGATCAGTGCTTCTGCAGTGTGGGGGTTAAGGGCATGTTATTATGACAAATTTACAACTCAAACTGAATGGGCTGGCTAGTAGCATCCATTCAACATCTAACAAGCATGCACCGCATAAAAATTATGTAGTAAAACTTCATGTGCGTACAACGCGCATTGAGCATGTATCATTTAAATGTACGCTTAGACCACTTACCTCTTGTACTAATGTAAGTTAAAGGCAGTAGATAGATACTGAGAAAATATCTTATAATTCAGCATTGGCATAGTATCTAGACACAAGCATAGTATCTAGAAAGAAATTACTTTTCCCAAAATTGCACATATCTCTGGAATTAGTTCCTAAATTTGCTTGCATGGAAGACTTAACCTTGAAACTTAATCGATATAAAGAATTTGTTTTTTTTTTCTTATACTGAATCTGCAATCCGCGATGCTGCGCTCTAAGCAGGTTTGTTGAGGGCATTGTGTCATTTAGAAGTGAGTCCTCCAGTGAGTGTATCTACTTGTTTTCCACCATGGCCTGGCCGGAGATCAAAACTGGGCCCCTCGTGCCGCAGGCTGGATGTTAACCACTGTGCAACAGAGGCTGTCTGATGTTGATCTTAGGTTTATACATGCAAAAATGGTGTTTTAGAATTATAAAAGAACAAATACACTTCTCACTACAGAGAGGTCTTGTCATTTTTAGCATCTCTTTCCTATTATGTAAAACAGCTGATAATAAATATAGTCTTGTCATACTTCCTTCCTACATTCTTGAAAAAGGAGTTTATTTATACTCCCACATAAGTACCTACACTCAGGCAGGGTTGTCAGTTACTGTTTAATCTGTTATAATTTACAACAGACCCAAAGACCATAAAATTATATTTTAAAACCTGTTAGGTAAATAAAATCAGGGGTGACCAAAGCACTCAAATTTTTGTAGCTGACTGAACTCCATTTAGATTTACTTTTGTCACAGACTGATTAATATGAAACCATCTGAAAATAAACTATATAGGTAAGTTTATATATATGTCATACATATTTCTTTCTAATATTTATATATAAATAAAAGCAGTAATTTTTATCATAAACAAATACTAAATTTGAAGTGCTTTAATTGAATTAGAATAATAAAATATACCTATTGCATTTAAATTTCAATGTACCTTGGCAAATTGCACAAAATAAATCTTATTTCCAATATTTTTTTTATATATACAATTCTCACGCTCACACAGAAGGATAGTGAAAGGCTTGCTGCCTTTGAAATGTGGTGCTGGAGAAGGATGGAAAAAATCAGTTGGACAGAACGAAAAAGTAATGAAGAGGTGCTAGAAATTGTAGGAGAGAAAAGAAGACTGATAAACGAAATAGAGAATAGGAGGGGTAGGATGATTGGTCACTTGATACGACATGATGCCTTCTTTAAAAACATACTGGAGGGTAAGGTAAAAGGAAAGAAAGGTCCAGGGAGACCAAGGAAAAGTTTTGCTGACCAACTAAAGAAGAAGGCTGGTGTCATGTCGTATCAAGAACTAAAGTCTAAAGCGGAAGATAGAGAAGTTTGGCGCATACTCCATCGACAAGAGCTATAAAGCTCTTAAATAAGAAGAAGATATATAATTCTCATCTAAGAATAATGGAGCAATGAAAGTCTTAAAACCACAAAGTACATATGTACCTTTAATAGTGTTTCTCTTCATAGGCAACATGTGATGATTAAAAACTGCTTGCTTAGCAAGTGGTTTCTAAAATCAGTCAGATTGGTTTATAAAGTTAAAGAGGCAGAACATCTGAAATTGCATATCACAGATTCTCTGCATGGAACAACAATGCTTAGACAGCTTGACACCACTGATTAAGTATAATATCCTCAAAATTTCATAGATACTAGAGTTGCGTTCCAACTATACACAGATTGCACCACATGTTATAGATATTCATTATTAAATACTATCAAAAGTTATTTTTATTTAATTCGTTGTTAGAACAGGACTTATTTAATGTACAAATGTAATTTACAAAACTAAATTTAATTTATTTATATATAAATTTACAAATAAAAGAGGCGCCGGGTAGAACGTTGCCCCGTGGTAGCGTGCCCTGAAGGCTGGCAGCATTGCCACGTTGTATTGCAAAACTGATCTTTTGGTCAAGATACTGGCCAGCCCTCTGGTCACGAGAAACCTCAATAAATTTTTAGGGCAAAGGCACTGAATAGCTTCTGGGCTAATGGCCCCCACGGTCCCAAAGTTTCAACCCCAAATGGTTCAAATATGTATGTATGTAAAAGCATTTTTAATAATTGCATTTGTTCAGATTACATTTTTATCTTTCAAACTAAAAACACTTTCCCAGTTCACATACTGGAAATTAGCTTGCCAGAGCGCGTACCTCCGGATGAGACATCTATTCCTGTAGAATTATAATACGAGCTCCGTGGCGCAGCGGTCATCACGCCTGCCTGCGACACGGATGGTCCCGGGTTCGATCCCCGGTCAGGTCAAGATGGAAAACGATCTTTTTCAGATTGACCTGGGTCTTGGATGTTTATCTATATATGTATTTGTTATAAAATATAGTATCGTTGAGTTAGTATCCCATAACACAAGTCTTTCATTAGAACTCACTTTGGGGCTAGCTCAATCTGTGTGATTTGTCCGTATATATTTATCTATGATAATGCAAGCTAATGCAAAAAATATACTAAGTAATAAATTAATCAGTGACAACCCTTGTAACACGATCCAGACGGCCTACAGGCAGCCTAGGTCAGATTACAGCGGACCTGCTGTATTGGCTTGCAGGTTGTTTGTCGTGATTTATTGTAATTGGAGTCTGCCCTTGTTGCCCTTGTACACCGCAATATAATTCCACTGGTAACAGTGGTCTATCAGAAAACGACGCTGAGCTATAGGCACTACTCATTTTACGTAAACTTTTGTCTCTGAGCTGAGTATATTGCGTTTTATTAAAACCTATCATGATTAATATACTTAGGTACATAACTAACAACATAGATTTAAAGTTCTAAAAGATATAAATTTGATTCTATTCTATAATGTTGTCTCGAAACTGAAAATTCTTTTTTCGAGTTCCGTACTCAAAGGGTGATTGAAATTTTTACAACAAATGATAAGAATTTGCTTAAAACATAATTATACACAAATGTTATCACTCGCGTTATTTAGTCGGTATCGCCGACAAATTTCACCCAATTCAGAAGGCCATCTTTTGGTAAGATGAACTTGATGAAATTAATGCGATTGCGATGTCAGTAAAAATTAGGGGGGATCATACAGAAAACATTTTTGTCATAATGTATTGGATGACTTTACGGAACCCTTCGAGTGCGATTCGTTATCGCACTTGGTCAGTTGATTTCTTTTAAAGGATTTTCTGTAAGATTGCTCCATAGAATGATGGTTTTCTGAAATTAGTGGCGGCAGAATAATCGTCAGATCTGGTAAGCTGTTATTGGGCATTATAGTACTTGTTGCTGCTTGTCGAATGTCATCCAATGACAGCGGCATATCAGACCCTAATATTCAGTGCTGCCATCTGGTTTGTTTGTTTTTCGTATGTGTAAGTGGCCAACACTGGTGTCAGATTTTTCAAGCTGCCTTAAGGCATCTGGCATAGCTTAACGACTGCCATCAACGATGACAGCCGGGACCAACGGCTTAACGTGCCTTCCGAAGCACGGAGGAGCTCGAGATATTTTTATGCCACTTGCGGTCACACATCCAAGTAGGGATTGCACCAGGGGTTGCTTAACATACGTAAGCGCTCATAGAGCTCACACCCACTGGACAAATCGGCCATCTGGTGGAAAGCATAATTTGAGAAAATCTTTGCTTAAGAGTCGACTGGACGCGCATGTAAAAAACGCGCTCCATACAAACGGAAAAAGGGAATTGTAGCAATATTTGATAATTTTGGTATAAAATTATGCATTCAATCAATTAATCTCATTATAATCTACGTACGTTCTTATTCAGCTTGCTTAAAATATCAATGGTTTGATAATTACAAGCCTTTTCAGATTTGTATGGAAATCTTGAGAGGCGTATAATTCTCAAACCATTGACAATTTTACCAAGCTGTATAGGAACGGACGTAGATTATAATGAGGTTAATTGATTGAATGCGTAATTTTATACCAAAATTATCAAATATTGCTACAATTCCCTTTTTCCGTTTGTATGGAGTCATGCGCTTCCAGGCGACTCTTAAGGTACCTACAAATTGTTCATCTTCATCAGTTGTTTGGACGAAATCAGTTATTTTCTTCATTTGTTGAATTTAAAAAAATCAACCTTTGATACCATCCAGTACTTAACTACTTCTAGTTGTCTTGATACTCGAGTTGATTATACCAATTAGATGCAGAGGTTAGATGCATTTTTTGTTGCATTCAGTTTTCCTTATTGAACAATCTTACCTGTTTATTCAAGGTCTGCATCTGCTTTCTAATTAACTTTTTGTATAGTTAACTGCTCTTCAATGGACTAAGTACTACTTATATGATATGTTTTATTCGATTGGACTGCTGATAGAAATAGCTATCATTTCATCATCATCCTCCTTACCTTATCCCATTATCTGGGGTCGGCGCAGTATGTCTTATCTTTCCATGTTTCTCTATTTCCCGTCATACTCACTTCCACTCCCGCCACCCTCATGTCCTGCCTTACACATTCTATCCATCTCTTTTTTGGTCTCCCCCTTCCTCGGTTTCCACTTACTTCCATGCTCAGTGCTTTTCTTGTTATATGCCGATCTTCTCTCCTCATAACATGACCAAACCAACCTAATCTATTACTTCTTATCTTATCGTTTACCGGCGCTCCTTTTAAACTAACTAAGAAATAGCTTCTTCTTCTGTTTTATATAATGGCTTCCACCGAGATTTCAGTGATTCTGCCAATGTCCAGTAAATTGAGATACTAAGTATCGGTGTTGTACGGTAAAGTTGTAACAACAAGCATCAAAGATGGCGTATGTTCTTTGATGCCTCGTGGTCGGGAGCTTATGGCGACAAGTCTATACGAGTCCATATAACAGTCCACTTTAACTATTCACAAATTGTTTCATGCGCATGAGCATTTATAACACCAAACTACACCAATTTAATATTATAAAGTCCACCAAACTCAATTTGCAAAATCGTCCAAGGCAGACCCCAACTGCACCCCTTGACTTCCCACCACAAACCCCCGATTCAAGAAATAGCTATCATTTGACGACTCAAATTAAGTTTTAAGTCAAAATTGACGCTTTTATAGCAGAACACGCCATGTAGTAACTCTCTCTTTCTAATAAGACCATTTGTATGAATGGTACATGATATCTATGGAAATACGTTAAGTGTAGGCGATGCGGCTAGCAACCCATCACTATTTTGATTCTGCTTTCCACCTTAACGCCACGACACACGCTAAACATGGCCTTTGGGTTTTACGACCTTGGGCTCTGTCTACCCCGCAAGGGATAAAGAGTATGTATGTACATGACATTACATACTTACCTGTGCCTAGGCAGTAAAATATTCATCATAGGAATAATAAGGATGTCGGCACCTCTATAATCTTTGTGGTACTTAACCAACCGCATGGTTAATTCACTATACCAGTTAAAATTTATGACGTAAATTGACGCAACGATTCCTAGTAGGTATATAATACAAGTGACTACCTACTAAGGACCTCTATAGAAGTGTTTGTACCTACACCATCATTCATCCTCTGCTGTAATACCATAAGATATATTTTCCAGCACCTCTTCATTAGTTTTTCTTCCTAATGGTTCTAAAACCATTCTAGATAGTAATAAGGTAAGAAAAACAGAGGTCTAGGGAGACCTAGGAAGAAGTTTGCTGACCAACTAAAGATTGGTGTCACGTCATATCAAGAACTAAAGAATAAGGAATTGGATAGAGAAAATTCCATGCAGGTATGGGGGAAAATGAAAAGCATAGAATATACCTGCTTTTCTTCCCGCGCAGACCGTAAAAGCCAGTCAAGAGATTGGGCTAATGAAAAAATAATAAAAGATCTAAGGAATAACGTTATTAGGCGACGCGGCTAGCAAGACAACACTATTTTGATTCCGTTTCTAACACGCTAAACGTGGCCTTTGGGTTTTACGACCTTGGGCGCTGATTACTCCGCAAGGGATAAAGACGTGATAATATGTATGTATGACAGAGAAATTTGACGCGTAGTCCATGCACAAGAAATTCATAATATCTTAATTTTGCTTTTTAATTACTATTTTCTAAATCTTACACTTCTTTGGAAAACAACATACACCTACTTAGTTGTAATTTCCTATACATATTCCCTTTATTTGGTAATTTCAATACTTAAGTAAATAAGCGGAATTTTCCTTTAGATATTTTATTGTTGTTTTGTTCCGTCAGACTTTACGAAACGTATGTTGGGAACATCAGTACGGTAATATTTCCATGCTATGGAATTTTTGATTTTGTACGTAAAGAGTATTACCCAATGGGTGATAAGGTCTAAAATGGAATATAATTGATATAAACACTAGTGACTGTACGGATGCCGTGTCTTGGAAAGGCATGGGTAGGTTATAGTTAGGACAAGTTGCAAGAAATACTTTTAAGAGCGTATACTAGCTTTTCTTGCTGAACACTGATTCTAGAGCCACAATTCTTTTTTCATAAAATCTAGTACTAAAATAGGAATGCCCCTATTTTTTATTTTTTCCAAAAAACCTGTTTTTGTACAATTTTTTTTTCTTTTAAACATGTTTTTAGAAAAAAATAAAACATAGGGACATACCTATTTTAGTAATAGAATTGTGCCTCTAGAAGCAGTTTTCAGCGAGAAAATAGAAAATACATTTGTATGGAAAACGCACTGCTAGTATACCCTCTTAAAGACGAAGCAAAGAACTGACACTTGTTCAGTATAAGATAAGACTAGAAGTGGTTGACTATGACGATGTCGAGCTGTTTTAATCATGAGCGTTTTTCCACATTGCGTGATACTGTGATACGTCGGAGCTCGGGATCCGCTATCATGCCAGCATTCAAGCTGTGAATGATTTGGCGAAAGTTTTAACGGCCGGCGGCCTGCCTAACGCCAACCCTTTTGTAGTTTTGATGTGCGAAATAAATAAATTATTATTATATCCGGATCAAGGACCAATGGACAAAGGCTGTCATATTTACTCATAAACTATATACGAATTCGTCCTCGTAAATTATAGCCTATGTCACTCGCAGATAAATTAGCTTTCTATAGGTGAAAGTACAAAAAAAGGTAAAGAGGAGAGGGAAAGGTAAACCAAGGAGGGGCATATTTGAATCAAATAAAAGAAAAGGCATGAGTTGTGGCGTATATATAAGGATATCAAGAGAATGGCTGAGAACCGAGAGACATGGAGAGTATAGTCCACCGACAAGAACACAGTTCTTAAATAATAGATAGATAGGTAAAAGTGGTTCCCGTGTGGTTCCCGGCAGAGTAGAATAGGACCACTCCAAGTCTTCCCGTGGATGTCGTAAAAGGCGACTTAGGAAACACAAGCTAAACAAAGCTTACAAACATCAAAAGACCTCTCCAACCCGTCTGGCCAGCGTGGAGAGTGTAGGCCAAATCCTCTGGCTAATATATTGCTGTGGTAGTACAGAGAGGGTCGTGCTCCTGCAGTGGAGACTAAAAAAGACCTGATGGATGGATGGAGGTCAAAGTACTATTTCGGAAATAGGTCCAGTAATTTCTGAGCCTTTCCAATCATCATCATCATATATTTAAGAACCTTGTTCTTGTCGGTGGAGTATTTCCAATGTAACGATCAAAATTTTTCCTCTTTTTATATTATTAATATACAAGATAAATTTACATTCCGAACTAATCTATTATCTAAATTCGCAATTTAAACTTCGAAATAAAAATATCATTATACTGTCCTTGTGACAGTAACACAATTTATAGAAACTAGAAATAGCAGCACCCACACCGAATTCCCGCGGCTGAGTGGTCGTTTGCTGCGCTAATAAAAACAATTGGTTTGTTGTGATGACCCTGGACATGTGGGTTAGGGTTAGGCGGAATGCCGAACGGCTTATTAGTAAATATTGGCAAGGGAGTCAATCAGTTTTGTACGTTAAAATAAAATTATTGTAATACGGTTTTAATCGCGTTTATTACATTATTTATACACCTAACGTTTCGAGCACTTTACAGTGTTCGTGGTCGCAGGTAGACTAAGTTGATATTTGTCTAGTATTTTATAAGAACTGCAAAATGTAGCGCCCAAAATATTTATTGATAACGTTCCGGATGTACGCAGTATTGGCTCACGGTGTCTGAAGGTCTTGCAGTCTTCTGCTTAGCTTGAGATTTGAGATTTGAACCATCCTCTCCATTGAAATTAGGATGTTTTTTAATTTCAATAGCCTCACGAAGCATTCTTGGAATGTATCTGTTTTCTTTTGCAAGGACTTGAAGATTATTTTGTTTAGGACGTTTCCGAGACGTTAAATGCGTAGTCAAGGCCTCGTGCGTGACAGCCATCATCGACGGTGCATTGGTTAATCTGCTAAAACTAGCTGACATAAAGGCTTTGAGTTCTAGTCCCAGAGCAGACAAATGTTTGTATACTATGCATACATATGCCGTGTAGTCTACCGTACGTAGTCCTACTAACGGTAGAGAAGACGGTAGAGTACTTACTTTGCTACTTACTAGTAGCATAGTAAGTCCTCCACCATCTAGAGTAAACGGTAGAGTTGCGACCACGATGAACGTTACTCCATTGCAACGTCAGCGGAAACAAATAAATAAAAGGTTCGTGGGTTCGTGCTAAATCTAAGCATAATTAGCCTCAACGTTTTAAAAAAAGGAGTAGTTACTTACTTTGCCGCTAACTAGTAGCATAGAAGTACTCTATCGTTTACTCTACGCGGGTACCGAAGGCTTTAGTTACTATTGGTTGGGCTTGGTCTCAATAGTCAACATGCAGTGTGTGATGTGTCTAAAAAGTTTGCAATCTGTCATAATAGCGGGTCGGGCCCCGAAGTACCACAGCTGAGGTTTCATTCAAGAACGGGTACGGATGGTGAGGATTGGCAAAAGAACGTTTTAAGAACGTGAAGATAGGGGGTCCAAGGCGATTAGGTAGAAGAATAAGACGTAGTTAAGAGTTAAGACGGTCCCTGGCGGCAAAAAATACGGTTATTATACCTGTTTCTTATTTGCTAAAGCGGCTGTTTGTTAAGGTCCGCAAATATAAACGGTCTTCGGCTAAGAAACCAGCACAGTACAATCCCTCAATGATCTCTGAACTTATTGGTAATAAACGAGCGTAAGATCAAAAAAGTATTCCCTTATTCCCTTTGTGGTAAACAGAGCAAGAAATGTGAGGTCGCTCGAAATTGCTTGCTCTGTGCTAGTAAAAATTTTAAGATTATTCTCTCTCTCTCTCTTTCATCTTAGGGTGTTCCCGGTTGTAGCTGGAGTTCTTCGGAGCCGGTACCCTATGACTCTGCCTAATTTACTATATGTATTTTTTTTTATGAGAGCGCATATAGGCTCAGAATATGCATTATTGTGTGATAGAAACGCAGTTCACATATTCCTGCGGGAGGGAAAAGAATTCGCATTGCATGTCACTTCTCTTAATTCTCTTTGGTTATTTACCGACAAATAAACTCTGTATGATTGATACAGTATTGTTGACGTGACTGTTAAAGGTTATATTGATTGAAGTTTGCGGCGGGAATAACTGAGAAATAACACAAATTCCGGAATGTCCCACAGTCGTGAACTGTGCGCGTCATGTAGCCAATGCGGTAACATAGTAAACAACAAGTTATTTTTAGTTTTTACACAATGGTTACAGCAATTTGACTTTTGACATGTGTGGTAAGATTGTACGACGAGTATGGGTATGTGTTGAAAACATCGTGGCAATGGTACATATATATATACCCACTATACCTAGCTAATGATGAGCTGTCAAGTCAGGACTGCTTAATCTTCAACCTGATGTACAGATTTCTAATGTAAAAATACATATGTATTTTTAAGATTATTGATACCATACCGTCTTGCTGGCTCGGAATTTATATAAATTCCGAGCCAGCAAGACGGTATGGTACACTATTTTTTACTAAGTAGGTAAAAACGTATTAGAAATTATCAAGCCCGTCTGATATTTTGCAGTATTTATAACATATAGCATATAGACCAACTAGAATTCCTCCCTGGCTGCACCCGGGCATGTACTATACTTAAACCACCCTCATGAATTACTCATCTTTTGGTAAAAACTTCGTGATAATTCGTGCAGTAGTTTTCTGATATAGCAAACAAACAGACCAGAAGCGGCAGCATTTTTTTAATAATATTAGTGATAAAGCACGCGAATGCGACTAAACCCTCAATAATATTAATTTTATTGTGATATGATAACTGTACAGCGGTCACCGGAACTCTATTATGATTTAAAATTTAAACTTACTGTGTGCGTAAGGGTGCTTGCTTCATAAATATTCAGTTCTGTATAATGATTGTATCTGACTATCGGAGCGAAACCAGGGGCAAGCAACATTCTATTCTCATTACTAAACAAACAACCAATTAAGCACAAGCTAAACAGATTTCTTAACCAGTCGGACCCGACATACTGGAATGAAATCTATAGCCAAAACTTGGCGATCTATCATAGGCTAGCATGAAAGTTGTCATATGTGTGGAAACATGTCCTTATAGGGATGAATATTGACCAGCCGGCCTATTTACGAACTCGGATGACAGGTGTCGATGCCTATCAATCTAGGATTTGCTGTTACAATGCGGTTCTTGTATTTCATATAAAAAGTTCGAGCAAGCATAACCCGCATTCTAATTGTAGGGCCGGCTGTTCCACGAGCGATAGTTGATAATAAGATCAAAAGAGTTGACATCTTCCTACGAAAAAAAAAAGAAACTGTCAAATTTAGGTGATGATTGATGTCACTATACGAGCCCTTCAATATGTATGACCCATAAGTTTCTATACTTAGAATTATAAAACTTGCGGCACAATATTAAGGCAACATTATTGCTGTTGTCACAAACAAAACTTGCTTACTACAAGTATACTGCAGGATGTTTTGTCGTTTTATTTTGTTGAATGATTTTTTTTTCGGTTGGCTCTCGAATACTAGTGTAACTGACAAATCTGGAAAATTAAAAAAGAGCGGGTATATGATCAGGTTGTTTGAAGATCAGGGGGCCAAAGATAAACTGATTGGATTCCGAACGACATAGCTGCCTGGTCGGCCTCACACGCACGTGAAGGACTAAAATTTTTTAAATAAAAACTGGGGCACAGTAGCTCACTCTAGAGAGTCTTGGAAAAGTAAGAGAGATTCCATTGCCCAGCGTTAGGAAACCCAAGAAGTTTCGTGGCATTCCGTGATATTTTAAAACTAATTGCAATTCGTCAAACTATCGAATCACATATTTGAAATCAGGCATTGGCAATGATCTGAACTACTACTAGAGGCTCTGAGCGGTAGACCTAGCGAGTCTTTTCGCAAATATGCCGCAAATTCGAAAATATTGCCAAATCCGAATCGACAAAAACATTCTGAAGTAATTATCGGGAAAGCCAGCGCTCAAAATTTCGGGAGTATCGGTTGAAAACTGCATCCTTTAGAAGAGAACAGACGTACAAATCATTTTTCCTCATGTTGGCACAAGCTTTTCTGCGCGAAGCGTGAGGAAAGAGAAGCGTTCGGCCATTCGGTCTATATCGAGACAAAACCAATATCCATATATTTTTATACTCTCATGCCTAACCTTGAAAAACATTTAGAATAAGATCGGCTTTCACTTTCTACGTCTGAATGTTAAGAAGCGAAAACACGACACCGTTTAAGCTTGTTAGTTTATTTACAAGCGTGAGTTCGTTACCATTTACTATCAGAGATAATGCTAAAAGAGAGGCGTTTGTCTGTTCGAGAGTTCGAGATCAATTAGTTTTCATATGCTCTCCAATGTCTTATCATTTATCAAATCATTAGGTTTTTTTAAGATATTGAGGGCGAATGGTTCCCGGAAGAGTATAACATCTCCAACTCTTCCCACGGATGTCGTAGAAGGCGAAATAGGGAACATGCTTAACACCAATAAAAATCGAAGAGACCTCTCTCATGTCTGGCCAGCGTGGAAAGTGTAGGCCAAATTCTCTGACTGCTCTGGCTAATATGGCTCGTGTAGTCAGAAAGAGTCATGCTCCTGCAGTGGAGACATAAAAGACCTGATGATGATTTAGGATATTATATAATAAGCGATCTATCCCAGTTTTAAAATGGTTTGAATACAAGAGACAGATACAAGAAGTTATAGGGACAAATCACACAATTAGAGCTAGTCACAGAGTAAGTTGTGTAACATTAAACATACATATATAACATTTAACGTATGCGGTTATCCATGTTTTGTGTGATTTGTCCCTATATATTTATGTATTATATTTGAACTGACAACGCTTTTCTATCATCATCATCATCATCAATCTTAACTATTTCAATGTTTACCCGAAGAAAACCTATCTGCTGATGTCCGTTCGGCGACCTAGAATCTAGAATAAATATTGCGATTATAAATTAAGGTCAAGATTTTGTCCAATATTTAAGTGCTGCTTGAGAAATTGAAGCCACGGTTTTTGATGCCTTGTCAAGAATTAGGAATCTCTATCAAGTATGCTTATTTTGCATTTAGGTAACTACTTCATTTCTCAACATCATAAATGTTGGGACCATATACGTTTAAATAAAATTTGATTACAAAACTTTTTAGACCTTTTAAAGTGAATAATACTGAGTATATGATAGTCACGGTCGATATAATGTCTGTAGTAGTAGCTTCTTAACTTTGATTCAAAAACATCCTTAATTGCCAAACTTTCATTTGCAAAGAGTAACCACCGCCAGTTCTTATTTCCTTATTACGCAAATCGGCCTTGGTCAACTAAAGAAATCCCTCATTGTAGTTAAAAATTTCCTTAGTACGCTAATAGACCCTGGTCAACTAAAGAATTCCCTTATTGTACTTTAATGTGTCAAGCTTTACCCGTGACATTGATAGCTCTACGCCTCGTATTATATTTGTCGGTCAACATGTCAATCCTTCACCTTGATTTCGCGAAGAATCAATACCATCGGAAATTGCCGGGCTTTCATTTGCAAAGAGAAACCCATCGCCATTTCTAATTTCCGCCGAACTAGTCGCTTTTCGATTGTTAATAAAGGCTGTAAGGGTATTGACAAACACTCGCATTTCTTCACTGACATGCGCTATGCTTAATGTTTTTATGTTCATTTCATATTGTTAGAACTCTTATTTTTTTTGCCGCTCGTGAGCTCTTTGAGACGTGTGAAGAACAATTTTTTATTTATGTCAAATATTGATCAGAATTCAATCCATAGTGTTTGTTAGTAACCATGATCTCTTAAAATATTCTTAGTTACATAGTTTTTCTTTTTAAATTTAAACTTGGAGCCCAACGCATGCAGCCTCATTCACTGCTCCAAGCGTGGGGAATCCTATCGGTTGGCTAATACGATTAGTATGCTGTTTGGGCTATTGCGTATGCGTCGTAGCAGTAAGGCACTTCGCTTGCGTATAAAAGAAATCAGTCTGCGACTCTGCAGACATTTCAGATGCACTGCAGAAGCGTGGCAACCGAACAAAATTTCTTACATTCTTTTATTTTGTTTTGTACATACTGTTTGTACATGTGAATGCAAAAAAAATCCCATAGTTATTTAAACTATTGTACATACATATTTTGAGACCGAACCAAACCCCGACGCTGCAGGTCCGGAATTTTCTGCATACTTGTGCAGGGATACTTGGGTCAGATGTCTTGCATGATATTGGGATCAGATAGTTCATAACTGCTGGCTGACTACATTCTGCTCTATTGTATTGGGTTCAATATCGGTGAATTAGCGAAAAGTTAGTTTCAGAAAGAAGAGTAAGAAGCTCTTGAAAATTGGGTCACATATGATTAATGAATAATGATCGATGGCCAAAACTTTTGGGTCCAACCTCATCAGTTAGGCATCGTTAGTACCCTTGATCAACACCACTATCAGCATTTTCATTTGATTACAAACTTGGCTAATCACTCGTGCGTTAACGCCAACACATAACCTAATTAATACGAGTAGGTATTATTGGACCGCAAGTTTGGGTAGTTGGATTGATAATGGCAGTTCCAATTTGCTTTGTGGTTGATTATCGATAAGGCGTAATCGAGCCTATGAACATAAAGCTATTGCGATTGTCGATATATATAACGAGATAGACCTGATTATATTACGCTAGATTAGCTATCGTAGCGTAGCTCAATCAACTCTATAAACTGTCCTCGGTTGTGATAGTGAAGGAAGACAGAATCGTTCTCTAGTATACCTTCTTATTGATTTGATGATATTTCTTATTGACGATTACATAGATATCTCTCTATGTGTAGTTAGAATAATTGTTGATGTAGATATATGTGTATCCGTGCTTCCAGATGGAGCTCACGTGACACACTGTAGATTAAATACCTATTTATTTTATAGTAAGTAACTAGGCAATTATGTACTTGTTTTATAGTGTTTTCTGCATGACCACAAAAATTCACAATATATGTAATTGAAATTATTGGAAGCCGGAAAATATAATGACATGAGTGATTTCTTATATGAAATAAATACACACTGTACTTTTAATAACATGTAATGTTTTTAATTATTTAATAATTAAAATTAATTATTAAATAATTATGTAGGTTAGTTACTTAAGTATTAACCTAATTGTAAACATGTTTAAAAAATAAATGTTTGTCTTTACGTTTCAATACTCTTGTGATGTCCACGAATGAACACTGTCATCACTGCTGCCCATAGACATTAGCAGGAGTAAAATCCAACCAATGTGCCATGCTACGACCCTAGTGTTGTAAATCTCGTATCACCATACTAGAGTACTTACATCCACCACCTATCGGAATCTATTTAGATTCCGATAGGTGGTGGATGTAAGTACGTACGCAACACTACGGTCCGACGACGGTACGACCGTAGTGTTGCTCGAGTGTATGTAAACATAATATCATTTTTAGATCCTTCAACGAAAGAAGGATGTCGTGTTATATATCTTTTAAATAATATTGACATATTTTAATGCAGTGGTTTTTTATTACTGGGATTGAGATTTTCAAGCTATAAAATGCGGATAAACGAGGAATATAAACCAATACATCATCACTACCGGGCTCAGACATAAAAGAATGCTTACACCCGCATGCCGGGGACTCGCTTTGAAATGTAATCAAATTATTGTCCGATGACGAAGTGGACGGCTTTACACTCGACAATCCGATTAAGCTGATTAAGTGGTCGTGTCAGCCCCAACAGTGGGATTAGGAGGGGTATCAGTCGTTGTTGTGACGAAAATACTGCTACAAGTGCCGCCGTTGCTATGTGAATTCAGTATTGTTAGATGACTTGTTTGGTGGGACAAAAGATGGGTTAGTCCCGCCAGAAAGGAGCATTTATCCTTCGATAATATTGCTATTACGTCAAAGCCATGGAGATGATTCTGCTGGTCAAACGCTTGAAAATCTATGTCTGGTCTCTTGGGTATGCAGTCTTTGGGGTATGCACAGGACCCCTGTAAATATGAGAATCAAAGCTGTGGTGCGAAGACAATATAACCATCATGGCCTACGGACAAAGAGACTCTCTTTGCGTATGGCTCACTTATTTAGTTTTCCTACCAAGGCATTCAATAGATGTTTGAAATCAAAAATTGGAAAAAAAATTGAGCTATATCGAACCCAGCATTAGATCTTTGTTCTGGTCGGTTGAGTATTTTCCATCTTTTCCTATCCTCCGCTATCTCCTTGACCACTCTGTACTATACGACTTTTACCTTCTCTAATCGAACACAAGCAACTATTTCATATTCCAAGTGAACATGAACAGGATAATGTAATTAATACACAAAACGCATACTAGTTTTTCTTTCCTATCCTTGACGGTATTACATTGAGAAGTAACGATTTCTTCCGATAAAACGTTCATTTATTTTTACGACCTCTGTTTACGCCGCATTCCATTGCATTGTTTCCGACTAGTTCGAGACTGCTGAAAATCGTAAAACGTCGAGTAAAAATAATTGCTGCGTAACATTTACGAATGTAACTGGTGTGATGAAATTACATGTTGTTGCAGCCAATAACTACGCATTTATTCTGTCAGCGTTGACACTTTTCTTCATTTTCTCCTTATCCCACTTCATGTCTTGTCCTAGGGTGTGTGACAACCTGTTCTCTTCTGGCGTGATTCATAGTACTGAGATCTTAACAGTTAAGAAATACTTTAGTTTTTTTTAAAACTTTGTAGTAGGCAAACAGACATACGGCCTCCCTGATGGACAGTGGATACCATAGCCTATGGACTCCTATTACAGGGGTGCCACCGGCGCGTTGACGAACCTGTAGAATTCTTTTCACACAGTTGTTGAAGAACCTCATGTTGTAGTCTCAGGAAAACCATGACAGCTCGTTTCACAACTTTAGCGTACGTGAAAGAAAGTTCCTTTCAAAACGTACTGTGAATTTTAATAATTTCTTGCGTATCATAATCTTTGATTGGCGCATAGCATGACAAATGGATCTCATAATAATAAAGTTAAGAAACAACCATCTCAGAATAATAGCCCTCAATGAGGCGACCTCAATCGCCGCTTGCGTTCAGTACGACAGTAGTCTAAAATTGTCCAAACTACTGAATAGGAAACAAAAGGGCTTTGTGAAACTATAACGCGGCTCTTCATTGCCTCACTTCCTCGAAACCCATTGATTTTAGTTACGACTGGTGTTTTCTTTCACCTAACTGTAACGCCTGCTTTCTGTCATGCTATTTCAATTTCTGTTATTTATAGCTTTATGATTTTAATAAGAGTTTTGCTAGATTCGCAATCGGGAATAATATTGCTCTCAGTCTCACCAAATACAAGTGGCATGCTGGATAAATTAGATAATAAGACATATTAGGACAATACAGACAGATATTGGTAATTTCACAGAATTTTACCTTACATTCTCTTTGATTAGATTTCATTAATTGTTGACAACAGTTAACCCAATATTTATATATGTTGTTACTGTAGTCCGTTTTTGATGAACTCCATTATTTCACGACGATTATCGCACATTAAGAACAGAAGTATTAAAAAGTTGACCTCGGTTAACATCTCCAGACACTTTAATTGCATTAAGAGCCGGGATGGGCTATGAAAATTAGGATGCACTACGTAAAATCAGAAGATTATCGGTAGATATTGTATGACTAGCGTAACCAGAATTCCACAGTTGTTTAAATTTATAAAGTTACTTATGTCTTATTTAAATTAAGTAAAACACTACACTTAAATTGTGGGCTATGCAGTAAAAAAGTGATGACGTAAAACATCCATCCATGTATCCATATCACAACTTTCACATTTAAAACATCATTTTATTAAATATGATCTTGCAACATTAGCGAAATCGTCATTGCAACTTTCGTTAGGAGTACAGAATACAAAAGTCACAAAGTATATCAAAGTAGACATTAATCATCGCACAGCGTAAATGCCACAAGATAAGCAATAATCCTACAGATCTGTTAAACATTTCTTCCATTTGTGGCTGTTAAGCCGGGTACTTCATCATAGAACACGTAAAAGTCATGCCGGATTGATTCTCAACTCCCCTCCCCAGTTCGTCGGCGTTAGGGAATGCAAATCTCGCGAGATTGGGGCTCAAGCGAGATCTCGCGAGTTTATGAATAACAATACTGCGAGATCTCGCCAATTTCGAGATCTCGCGAGATTGGCAGTTTCTTGTGTTTTTTTTGCAAATAATCACAATATTTGAATAAATTAGGAAAAAACATAAGTATTTTATGATAAACATTTATTTTCACGAATTTTTTCAATAGACTTTTATGAATTAAACATTTTGTGACGTATTTGTCTATAATTTTAGTTTAGTAGATCCATTAATTACAAAGTGCAGATTAATTAACAAAATATACCAATCAAATGAAAGTTTATTTCAGTTCAAATCACAAGCCATTATTACGAATTATTTTGAAAGTAGAAGTAATTAAGAAGCACAAAATGTCCAAAGAATCGTCTGCTAAACGGCTTCTTATTTTGTTGGCCAGATAACCAGCCGCTGAGAAAGCCCTTTCGGATTCAACGCTGGTTGGAACCGCAGATCCGTGGCGCAGCGATCAACACGCCTGCCTACGACACGGATGGTCCCGGGTTCGATCCCCGGTCAGGTTAAGATGGAAAATGACCTTTTTCAGATTGACCTGGGTCTTGGATGTTTAACTATATAAGTATCTATTATAAAATATAGTATCGTTGAGTTAGTATCCCATAACACAAGTCTCGAACTTCTTTTGGGGCTAGCTCAATCTGTGTGATTTGTCCGTATATATTTATATTTATTTATTTATCTCAGGCAGTTATCCACGAACTGTAAAAGTTCGCCTTTTGACACCCGGATTTCGTTAATCTCGCGAGATTAACGAGATTGTAATCTCGTAAAACTCGCGAGATCTCGCCCATTTTTCGTGCGAGATCAATCTCGCTAAAAAAGACCGAGATCAGATTGCATTCCCTAGTCGGCGTTACTTTCGTCTCATATTTTGTTTTATGTGTAGTTTTAAGCCATTTTTTTGGTCACGCCATCTCGGTAATTGGCATTTAGAGTGAGACCGACCTTCTTGTATTACCTAGTCGATAATACGGTCTCAGACTGAATATTTAAGGTGCTGATTTCGGCAGGGTTAAAGTTGAATATATTTTCAAAATAACTCTATTAAATTGGCTTAGGGGCAAGAGTATTTTCTGCGTCTTTTTGTTTTTTCGTCTTATTGTAGTTTTACGTGTTTTGGGAGTTTGAACTTAGACAAATCTATGTTACCACAATATGAATTATACTTAGTTTGGGACGTTTAATTCATTCCATACACACTGTTTTTCCCTTGGAATTTCTTGAAGCTCTATGTACACTAAAGGGGGTAAATATTATGATCCGGTATAAGTTTCAAGTTATCAATCGCCGAATGCTTTCACTAAACAGAAAATATGTTGTGATTGCGCAATTCACATCGCCGTTCCATTCAAGAGTGGCTCGTAACGCCCCAAAACCCATTTGAACTTCAACACTTCGAATGAGAAGTTTCGTCACAGAAAAAGTACAATACGTGTTCATATTTCCATACACAGTTGATGTTTATTGGTGGCCTATGGAGTAGGCGAAATATTACTCAA
Source organism: Rhodophaea formosa (assembly GCA_963082605.1). Taxonomy (NCBI): domain Eukaryota; kingdom Metazoa; phylum Arthropoda; class Insecta; order Lepidoptera; family Pyralidae; genus Rhodophaea; species Rhodophaea formosa. The sequence continues at coordinate 5,682,780 of OY720213.1, read as the reverse complement.
TTTCATTATACATGGCGAAATTTTGATCGTTCCGGACCATTAAAGGGGTGATTCAGCCTGTCAATATAAACAACTTTTCCTATGGGACAAATGCTGTAAACTCGAAAAAAATTTCGACATTCCTATACAAATTGCCCGGGCGGCTGAACACTTTTGTATGAAAATGTCGAAATAAAATTTGAGTTTCCAGCATTGGTCCCATAGGAAAAATGGTTCATATCGACGGGCTGAATCACCCCTTTAAGGGTCCAGAACGATCAAAATTTCGCCATGTATAAGTAGATTCAGTTTTCTTAGCCAGTTAGTTTCGTCTTGGGTAGTTGCATGTAGATATCCATATATGATTCATATGTTATTTCGTCATTAAAATATTCGTAGGGTATTTACCCATAAATGTATGGAAAATTTCCAATTAGAAGTTCTCAAGATAATGAATGACACATGTGTCGTACATATAACGGTAGATAGAGTAAGATAGTATTAAAAGTACCTGTCTAATGTCTCCGATGTGTCATACATAATAGCCCTTACCATACGCGACTTTCATGAGGCCAGGCGGGACAACATCAATCACAACGTGCTGAGACAGTCGTGGGAATGGTCACAGCGATACTTTTGTATGTTTATGGAGTTGATAATATCATAGTTTGACTAATGCTCGTTCTATGTAAAAAGGATAGTAGGGTCAAATGTACCGCCGGATATCTACTATACCTCACCTTCTCTATTATGAATTATAGTATCGTTCAGTTAGTGTCCCACGATACAAGTTCACAACTGTGGGGCTAGCTCAGTCATTCACAGAGTAAGGAATTTCAATGTAGCTCCCGCCCTACAGTAAGTACCTAGTAGCGTACGAGCGACATTGAAATTTCCTTGCTCTGTGATCTATTTAGTAGGTATATCAGTTAGTATTTTTTTTTTGTTTTATGTAGATACTTACTTACTCCGCTGGCTCAGCAACTCGAAGTGGATCTTGGCCTCCGAGACGAGAGAACGCCACAACTTTCGGTTTTTTGCGATATCTTGCCAGCTGATCGCTTCCATCTCACGCAGATCAGCCTGCACAGTATCGCTCCAGCGATATCTTGGTCGGCCCACTGGTCTTCGACCCGATACTTTTCCCAAGTATGCTGCCTTGACGCCACGATCCTCCTTCATTACTACCGATTCGAAATTCTGTCTGCTCACCTAAGACTTGATAAATTTTCGCTTCATATTGCCTTGAAATTAATGCACCTAGCTAGGCAATGACACCCATTTGAAACTGTTATAGTAGGTAATTTGACCACGAAAATTTTACGATTTTGACACAGATTTTCGTTTAATATTCAAGTGTGTTAGTTATGTATATGTTAGTGCTTATGACATAATACGCAGAATAACGCTCTTTCTACTTCGTTAATTCTAATAAACCGTTTAAATAAAATCTTGTTAGATTGCAAAAATGCAAATAAATTCTTGTTAAAGTACACGTGCAACCTTGCTCTCGAACCGGTCCGTCTGGTGTGCTAACACTGGATTTGTGCCGACAATAACCAGAGTGAGGCCCCCGACCCTATAGGGTTACAGGATCGGCAGCCGGGAAGCGCTAACCGTCGGGATCATGATTGGACACCAGCGTCGTAATAAAGAACAACTGTTCAATCAGTTTGAGGGTCTTCCGTTTCTCTTGTGTTGATATTTTTGTCTTTTTTATGACTGCTTCGATCAAATCACGTCACGCTCAACATACCTAAATCATGAAGTTCTCTTTATCCATCACGTCACAGCTTCGATGATATGATAGTGTCACAGAAAGTATGAACAGGAAGGGAGTGACAAAGGCTATGGTGGATGACAGATCAAGGTGGAAAGAACTGACATACTGTGCCAACCCCACATAAAAAAGTGGGATAAGGTAAAGGAAGAAGAAGTCACAGCTTCGATGATCTACATCTTTCAGGTGTACGTTCGTCGAGATTCGTTCAGGTGTATACAGCTTGGTTAAAATATTAACGGTCTCAAAAATTGTATAGAAATATTGAGAGGCTTATTCTTGTCAAACCATTGATAATTTTACCAAGCTTTTAGAATTGCACGTAGATTATAATGAGATTTATTGATTGAATGCTTAATTTTATTCCAAAATTATCAATTTCCCTTTTTTCCATTTTCCGTTTGGATGGAGATATGCTCGTTCAGGGCCCTCTTAAAAGTAGGTGTACATTTTTATACTTTCACTTGCTGCCGCAAATGAAGTGTCGTTAAACGTAAAAAGCTGTCCGTTTTACATCTAATTATCTTAAGCCTACAATTTTAAGTGAGAAGATCATTCTAACTTAAAATTGTAGGCTTCATCATGCCGCGGGGCAGTTTTTGTGATGTCTCGTCGCGAGTCGCAAATAAAGTTCATTACCGTAATTATATCAGCCGCTCTGGCAGTCTAATTGGCTTAACTTTCACTAACGTCGAAGTGCGTACTTCAGCTGGTTCACTTAGGCCTTCTGTCCACGGAAGCGTAGCTATAGAATCAATGACGTATACTTTGCTTTATACGCATACTTGTGACTCTACTATATCAAAATAAACATTTCTACATACAATGATTTTTAAAGAAACTTCAATATGTTTTTCTTCTACTGTACTTAACTACGGTAAGAAATTTAATAATAATCGAGCCATCATGTAAACTGCTAGGCAAAGGCCTCCCTCCACTTCTTCCATTCAGTTCGATCCTGCGTTATCCCCATCCACTCTGTTAAATTTATTAGCTCATCGCGCCATCGCGTTCTTGGTCTGCCGAATCTTCTAGTATTATTTTATTAAGGATCTAGCAGCCAACTACGGTAAGATTTTTATAGAATTGACAAAACCTGCTCTTCAATTTATAATGTTACCAACAAATATATCACTGACTGAAGGGCCCACTATAGTACTGTAAGGGCCCGGGATACTACGGCGTTGCGCATCCTGAACTCGCCTTGAAAATGGACAATGATGAGTCCGAAACTACAGTCTGCCGTTTTTAAACATTACCAGCAAGTATATGAAACGGCGGAAAAGACTTCAATCGTACCTGTTCTGAATACAACTGTCTGATTGCAGATTTTATCTGTCCAATAAATGTAAAGAATACGAATTTGGCTATTCGTGTCGCTATCTACCCTTGTAGAATCCCACACATGTTTTCTAAAAAAGAATGCGGCCCACATTTCATAACAACAATTATCATACCTGCCGATTGAAATTCACTGCATTGATATTGTAATGGGCATCATTATTGTAGCGGTAAATTATGCGAATCTTTTCGCCATTTGATTTTGCTGTTGGTGTGAACACGCAGCTGAAAAATCTAAGCCGGATGCGTAATTTAAATAGATTGTAATAAACACCAGGATCTTTTGAAGAATAACAATATTAGTATTAGTATACCTAATATATTTAAATCTAGGATCCGCTGGACCCATGGACAAGAAATATAATCGCCTCGGAAGTTTCTCTTGTTTATATTTCAGTGGGGTGTTTTTTTTAACTTTACATTATTACAAAACTTATTTGTTCTACGATAAGTGATATGATTATATCACATAATCATTCCACAGTGCCTAGATCAAATAGTGAAGAGTTCTTAGAGTTGCTCTAGAGCGCATAAAATTAATCCTGAAAACCTCATTTTAGGACCATCGGTTTTCCAAATGCCTATCGATGTGACGAAAGAAACATTTCTTTATTTCTTTATTTCAATTTTGTACAATATTTTTACAGGTTACTACCCAATACAATACTGTACTTAATTTTCGTAACTAAGTACGAATAGTGTCGTCTTCGTGAATTCCGTCAACGAACAGTTAAAAATGTCAAATTTATGAGCATAAAACCGTACAGTAAAACTAAAAACGAATAAACAAACTTCAGTGCAGCCAGGTAAAAATATACGCAAACGTTAGGCAAGCGTGCACAAACTAAAAACAAGAGGCGAGCGGGATTGCTCAACAACCCGTAACGGGAGTACCTATTCCCTCACAAAGCCGTTTCAGCTCTGCCGGGTACCCCTAGCGTGTAAGTAATTACTATTCTGCCCCAATTCTTGGTTCTGACCCGCTTCCTGGTGCAGACAGCCCGGGGCATATAGGTTACGTTGCATTGTGAGCGCGCATATTGAACTCTGCCTTTGATCTCCGGATCGCATCGGATTGGTTTCATACTAGCCTCTAGTCTAGTTTGCTGTGTGTTTTCAGACCTTGTTATGTATTCACGGATAAAGCATCGCTCCTACGGTATTCGAACGGGATTGAATAGATTCATAATTGACGGTTCTAATCTAATATCGGCTTTGATCGCAACTGTCAATTACTTAGTTGCACCAAATAAGTATATGTAGAAGGAATTAATGACTGGCATGGCATATCAGCCAACTTTTCAATCAGTATAAAAATAAGTATGATCCTGTAGTTTGATCTAGGTTAGTTAAGTTTTCGTTACCCTCGACTTTGAAGTACTAAATCTACTTATCCTTAATAAATAAAACAAAAGCCAATTTAAGGAAAATGGGAGTTCAGGATTGTTTGTCTCACACAATGTTTATGTAATTTCCTTCTACTTTATATTCAAATTAAATCCAACATTTACAATTCAAGAAACATACCGCAAGTACCGAACGATATCTGTGCGGGTTATTTTTAAACGATTGGCTGGATACATCAAAAGAATATTCAACCTCGAATCCCGCCGAATCTAATTTGTAAGTGAATCATGTTCCCGAAAACGCTGGATTGAAATATCCATAATTAGTAAAATTGTATTAGCGTCGAAACTTAAATTATGCGGAAAAAATAAGGAATCAGTCGAATTCTTTAGAAGTTTTCTATTTTTAGCTTTGTTGAAACACAAAGTGTGCTCGCTAGTTATTTGCCAAACCTACCAAGAAAGTGTTAAACTTCCATTAACACTCGTCATAAATAAAATAGCTATTACTAATTTATTTTCCAATTCATTTGAACTGTTCAACATGTTAAATTGGTTTTTACAATGCTAGCTCAATAATTGCCTTCCTGGATTAAATAATGTATTCATATTTAGGATTGTAAAATAAAAACAAAACTTGACTATTTCGCTGATTTAGTGCTCCTTTCAGTTTTTTTCATTGATTTCTTTTGGTATGTCGAATGGACATCAGAAGTAGAAGTTATTTGACTCGATCTTAGAACCGGAAAAGCCCATTATAATATACTTTTATTAAAGCAGATATTATGTTGTGATATTTATAGTAATAGTATATAATATTTGAGTACATATATACCTACAAGCCCACCAACATGCTAAACGTGGCCTTAAGGTTTTACAGACCTAGGCTCTGTCTACCCCGCAAGGGAAAAAGACGTGATAGTATGTATGTATGTATGTATATATCGATGAGTAGAGAAGTTGCTAACGTGGGCAAGTGTAGGAAAGAGGTTAGACTGTGTTACACGGTTACACCCTTCGCCTCGCATGGAGCAGTAACTTTTCACCCAGACCCAGAGTGTATAGACACTGTGCCCTGAAGGTACGAACAAGTGACTAATTAGCTCACCGCGCACAAAGTTCAACTTGTTTAACACGCCCTCGCGAAATGTAGCCCATGTTGAATGCTTGTGATCGCTAATTAGAACTTTTTTACTGCTTCCCTTTGGTTTTTGATGGTTTGGGATCCGAATTAATGAATCCACAACATACCAATCCCTTTTGCAAACTGATTTTTAACCGACTTCAAAAAAGGAGGAGGTTCTCAATTCGTCATAATCTTTATTTTTTTTTATGTATGTTCCCCGATTTCTCGAAGACGCCTGGACCGATTTAAGAGATTCTTTTTTTGCTCGATAGGTAATACTTTACAGATGGTCCCATAAAATTTTTACCGAAATACGACAAGCGCTTTTTGAAAAAAAACACAAAAACCAAAAATTTTTTTACAAGTATGCCGTTCGGTTTACACTTTTTTTTATTTTATTCTTACGCTTATTTAAACAAATTGATCAGGTTGAAGTCGGTTTTTGTTTTTTGTTAAAAATATCTTAAATTATTATGACTATTTATGACTCATCTTGTTTATTGCACTTGTTTTACTTTGTTTAGCATTTGTTACTGTACCGTGAAAGTTACAGGTACCTATTTTTTGATTGTAATATGTAAAAGTCGCTAAATTACTTAACAAATAAACGATTTTATGCTGCAAATTCTAAACTTAGTAGGGTCTAACTCTTTAATTTCTATTTACTTGTTTATGAGCTTCACTTTTAATTTTATAATAAAGGTCTTTAAAGTAACTTTATTTTACTATATTTACATCGTAGTGTCATGACTCATTTCCGGGTGTTTCATTATGATTCATTTCAGATCTATGTCAATGGTTTTTATATTGGACACAAAAAGATAGTGTGAGTCGATATGGAATACCACTATTCCATATTTTTTATCAAGGCTGTTAGATAAGATTAGCTTTCATTTCAACTCTCTCTTATCAGCATACCAAATGATGCTTATCAATTTTATTAAATTGGTTTATTACGGCATTACGTCTGTTGGTGACCAACCTTTTTATACTTTTATATACCTAAGTATAAATCTTCTTATGAATTATTCTACATTTGATATTTTAAAAAATGTATTTCATAATATATTCTCTTGTGGTTTCTATTACAACGTATATCACTATTATGAGCCGCAATCTAAAAATATTGTCATCCGTTTCATGCCATATCTGTGTTTACCCCTGTCTGGCGTCGTAGCCGGTGGATAGCAGGCGAATACTCGTACATCACTAGTTTTTAGCTTAACTTGTTGGACATTGCACAATGTGTGTGAGCAGCCACGCACGATCTTGGCATATTTAATTTAAAACTTGTATGACAATCGATTCTACAGGCAAGGAAATTCTATGTTTAGTTTTCCAAGGGTGGGTAGGATAAACCAAAGGAAGTGGTATTATGTTTTTTTTTTTAATTTGTTGGCTTTTATAGTCACGGAGCATCTGATGTACAGGCTACGGGAAAAAATCTGATTTTAATTTAATTTAGCCTACAAAGCGTGTTGACAATATGAACCCTGTAAAGAAAATTTTTAATTTGAAACTTAGTAAGCGGGCTTGCCTTTACTGCTATTCAAACTTAGTACTCCCTCGAGTGCGCTTTTGCGTCAAGTCGGCAGCCGGATGCTGTTTGTACACAATTCAACACAGACAGTGTTTGTGAGACCATCTATCATCATTTGAGACCCGAATAAAAAAATATGACGATGATTCTGACGAAGTCTGCGTCGTGAATGAACAAGCAGAATTTACTAAACGAGATTTTGATAAAAAAATACTCTTTTTTAACGATAGGTACATAAAATTATAATCAGTCTTGGAAAACCATTTTAGATAAGAAAGTTCTATAACTGTCGTGTAATCTAAAAGTCTAAGTTATTATTCCTGATCCGGTTACATAATCTGCTCGATCTGAGTTAGCCGCCCGCCGATATTTGCGAAACAAAAAAAAAAAAACAAAATGGCAGCCTTACAAAAAAAGTTTTTTGAATGCGATATGACACGAAAATCGACTTCGTAACGCGAAAGCGTGTTTGTAATGCCATTGTTCTTTTAAAATCGATAAGAAACAAAGCGATAAATACAGCCGGTGGTTCGGTAACAATGACACTCTGACATCGACCGGAAAACGTGCGAGAAATATTTCGTGTGATATTATACACCATTCCGATAATAGCACCCCGTACGAGCGTGTTTCTCTGTTCGGGTATCTCGTTTCCCTCCTGTGTAAAGTCATTTGAATACAAAATTGTTAAGACCCTCTCGTGTTTTTGTAGTGTGACCTGATATTGAGGGAGAGAAAGGTTTTTGTATTACATCGATCGCCTAAAATGTGTTGTTTTCTACAGTTTCCTCCCATAAATGGGAGGTAATTTTTTTCTGGTCAATACCTTGTTTTGGGGTTCCGATGGACAGGTCTTTCAAAAATATTGCCGCTATCTGAACACCATTTTTCGCTTCATGGATTGCTTACAGATCTGTTTATCCGCTTGTGATGTAAAATGCAAATTTTTATTCAAGTGTAGAGCAAGCTTAATGGATACGTGAAAATTTTCAGGGCAGTACGAAGAAAACTATCACAGCTAATTAGGGTTCATAAGGCAAAAAGTTATTGTCGACCAACTTATAAAATGCCGTGCCGCTACGTAACCAATACAGAACCCTATAATGCACTTGGACCGATACGCACTTGACTGTTTTTCCTTAATTTAAACCACTTTTCATAATGAAATCAATACAGATAACAACTATCAATTTAACAAGTTATTTGTCTTTTGATCTGCAATGTAGACTAATCGAAATAAGTAGAATGTCTAGACGATCAGATTAGTTTCATATTTCGTATAATTACAATTTATAACAGCAAGAAATAATGGTTATATCTTAAACTTCAACTTACCGATCTATCCACAAATCACAAACAATTAACTGTATTATTTATGATACAAAATTAGTTATTTTATATAATGCATAATAAACTTACAAGCTAGTTATTAGACCATGCATTTTCATATCCAGCACAGAATAAAAAAGAAAATACACTTACATGTGAATATGGGATTATGTGATGGAGTAAGCAAATATGACCGAGCACAAAAGAGTCTAGACAAATACACTAGACAAATACTATACAAATACTACTACTAATTATAAATTTTTCCTTATCCGAACGACATGCGAGGCAACTAAGAAATCTGTACAGACGTCTGAACTTTGCCCATTTCGAGCGAGCCTCGTACGGATGATTTGAGATAGAGAATATCTATACGAGACCTTAGTTTTTAACTATGAATCTATTACTACGCTATTTTGTTGCAAAGTGCGCTAGATAACTACAACTGAGGGCTTAACAGGTATAACACTGAGATGCGTGATATCAATTTGTGATAGAGTAAGCAAAGTTGACCGGGCACAAAAGAGTTTTGACTCTTGACTAACAGATAAGGCATGATAAATTTAATTAGTTTTCCTTCTTCCAAACTCTGGCAGCAACTCAGCAGTGGTGCGTTGTTTTCCGGGGTCCTCTATAAATAATAACCAATATATGTAATAAATAGCATTCAGTAAAATTTTTAAAGCCTTCCGCCTGTCCTTTGCTAATCGTCCTTGGAAAGCTCCAGTACCGCAGACCTGTTAAAATGAAATACAATTATATGACATGCTCGGAATCGAACCCATATTAAGGGTTTTAACCAGACCATCATCCGAAAAACCTCCTGTTTGTCTATAAAACTCAAATTTCGATACTCGACAAGGTATGACCGATGAAGTACAGCTAAGTCTAGCTAGACAAACATAATTCATATTGGTTTTCCTGGTCCGAACCACGGCCCGACGTTGAACTTTGCCCATTACGAGACAATCCTCTGGCTCATTGGATATAGCATTTTCTTCCCAGACTTTGTAGCTTGCGTCTACGTTGTATGTTCGCGAAATAAGGTTATTTGTTGGCAGCTGGTTTGTTGGTTATTCAGTAAGGGAACATCGTAAATCTTTGCAAGGATTTGCAGTAGACCTGTATGCAGTGTTGGGAAATAGTTGGTGCGGAGTTATGGTGTTGCCATGCCAGAAAATATTGTATTATGGGTAGAATTATTGTATATTTTTACCCGACTATGGCGAATCAAAAAAAAGGGTTATGTTATTCGTCGCTGTGTATTTTCAATAATATTTATTTGTTTATCCGACGCAAAACCGACGAAGTTTTATAAGTTTGACGTATCTGTGAGTGTCTGTGTCTGTTTGCGGTATCGTAGCTCCCGAAGGGATGAACCAATGAAGTCTGGGCAGCTTCTTTAACACTTCAAGAAAGAACACTTACATTACGCTTTCTCCGTATAAAGTTCACAAAGTGTTTGAATCCTTTAGGATATACTCTGTCTAATCTGTGGTTTGAATCACGTAAAATCTTCGAAGTTCGAATCACTAACGTTCGCTTCGCTGACTTCCTTCGCTCTTTGACGTTGACAGACATACAATTGACATGACATGATTACATGAATGACAATGACAAGTGTGTGATAATTTGACATTGACATTAACAACACTTCTTTTTTTATTTCAATGAGAAAGGCAAAAGAAATGGAGGCCAATCTCCGAGTGCGGTAAGGCAGTTCATTCATTTTAGAGATGCGTGAAAATATTGTACGTATATTGTAATTTAATCAGAAAATATTGTATAAAAGCGTACAATAATGAGAAAGCTATGTTTTATTGTACCATTTAGTTTAGTATCTCAAATTATTGTAAGAATCCAATAATTATTGTACGTTTCCCAACCCTGCCTGTATGAATAACCTGTTATAGGAGATCAGAAGTGGAAAACCAAGTTACTATTATGAGAATGAATGCTTTGGCTTATTGGAGATATCATCTTCTTTGATTTCGCAGCTTGTATCTTCGTTGTATGTTCGCGAAATAAGGTTATTTACTGATTCGTTTGTTTGTTCAGAGTTCAGTAACGGAATGTCGCAAGTCGTCGAACGGATTTGCTGTAGTGTAGACCTTTATGAATGAAGAGAGATGTGGGAAAACGCAATACAGCTATGAGAATAAATCCATTAGCTCATTGGACGAATAATTTTCTTCTGAGACGTTGCAGCTTGTAATATCTTCGTTGGCTGTGCGCGAAATGCGGTATTTTTGGCGGGTTTGTTGGTTCAGTAACGAAAAATCGTAAATCTTTGCCTGGATTCTCAGTAGACTTGTATGAGTAATGGACAACTGCAGTAGAACTCATTATCTTCCTCGCCTTTTCTGTATCTCAATTCCTTCGATTGAACTTATTCTCTTTCTCTCATATCTAATGTACTCCCTTTACTTCTTTCCTTTTCAAGATTCAATTGTTTATTTAATATAGGTTTCTTATATACCCTCTTATGTACTCCCTTTACTTTTTTGCCTTTTCAAGATTCAATTGTTTATTTAATATAGGTTTCTTTGAATATTTATTAATTGTCATACATAACATGTGGTTTCAATTTTTACAACAGTTTTTATTTTTGGTGACGTCAATCATTTGCTTATGGCTTAGTTTAGGCCGCTTCCAAAGCGGAGTGCAAAAGAAGCGGCAACAAACTGCACAGCGCAGTTTCTCCGAGCGACGTCAACTCACAATTTTAGTTAACCTTAGAAACTACTTAGATATGTGTCTCGCTTTTTGTCTTCTTGTGTAACAATATTAAGTGGACCATTTTCTTCGTCAAATTCTTTTTTCATAACATGGCAACATCGGGTTAAACGAAATACAACAAGGAATTTAATCAACCTATCGTTTCGCTGGTATCTAGGTTAATTCCGTCAAAGAGAACTTAGACAATAATCTCTTAAATCTGCGTGGAAGATACACAAGTTTGTTTAAGTTGAGACAGTATTTAGCACAGATAAAGTTCACAAAGCTATCTTGGCGTGTTTTGTAAACAATAGCACGGTAATGATTAGTCTGGGGTTTTGTAAATATTTACCGTTCAACGATCCTGTATCAATACTAACCCATGTTTTGTGAGACTAGCCCTAAATGTCAAGCCTTACATTGTTTGAATTTAATTAATTAAAGATGGTACCTATATTCTTGGTATCACATGCATGACTATGGCAGTAAAGGGCAGACCAAGGACAAAATGGCGAATACGACCTGGACAAATTTTCAATACACTGGCGAAATACCGCACGCACCAGACAAGGAACGGAAAATTCAAGCTTCTTTTAGCTGCATGCCTTATGGGGTAGACAGACTTTAGGGCCATATTACCTTAAGGCTAGGGCCATAATACTTAAAGGCCAAGTACCATATGACCTCGGGCGTGTCGGTGGAAATGAAAATTAAAATAGTGTAATGGGTTGATAGCCGCCTTTTTATACCATTACGAGTAAGTGAGCAAACAGGCATACGGCAATCCATCGACTATGGTAACCGCTCTCCCTAGACATTCACCCATGTAGGCTATACAATTTTGTCACTAACCAGATTTATTAGCTACTACGAGATGTTGGTGCAATACCAGCTTTTATTCTATTTACAGTTTTAATTTCATCCTTGATTCTCTTAGCTGTAAATATGCAGGTTTATGTATGATCTATATAATTATTCTGACTGTAAGGCTATAAACGAATTTGTTATACAATTTTTTATTGTTTCCTGAATGAGGCATTTCTTGCGATTGATTCCTTAATTACGAAAATATTTACATTTTAATCGACTTAAAAGAACATTTTGAATTAGTTTACTTTGGTAATATGATTGAGAAGTGATTTCGATGATTTTTTTTACAGTAGTATCCGGATTACACTAGATTCTATACATATATCCTTTCAGGAAGTTTTGTATAACCCTATTTAATGATTATATTGCAGTCTCTATTATCTGTGACGTCGTATAGGGGTGATAAATTGAATTCAAACTCAATCAGTTATTGTTTTATCAAATTCATTAGCATTATTAGTACAGAGCGTAACGAACCTCTATTTTGATTAGCTCTCGGGGTTAATTGAATTCAGGAAATAACATCAACATGCAAAATGTATATAAGTATTTAGAGGTTTCTTGGCATTACTAGGATTTGCCAAAGATATATCAGACGGTATGTCAGATACGTTTATATCTTAGCCGGAGTCATTCTTTCTGGTTATGAAGGCAGTGTTTTTGCTTTTAGGTAGTTGATAAGGTGATGATATAGCCAAGGTGAACCTCTTGTCCTACATTATCACATGGGAAAAAGTCAACTTGTCACACTTTCTATACCTATTTACTTAAGGCTCGTACATGCGCTAATGACCTTCAGGATATGGGCCGAGTTTTGAACCTTAGTTCCCGTCCGAAACTCAGCGGTCGACTGCCACCAGTCACCCGCGCGAATTCAAAATATTAAATAACATAAATTTGATATTAAAAAGAAGAATAATCTGTAAAATAAAAATTCCTCGGGAAAGTTTGTAGGTTGATTGGTATTGTATTGAACATAAAAATTGCGTGACTCTAAGACAAAGAGTTACGTAGTTAATGAATATTTGCAATAAAAATCGATATACGCGGTACTTTTTTTTTTCTAAAAAACTATGAACTTTAGAAAAAAGTTAAAGTAAAGATTAAAACCCATTCTACAATATATGTTTTTTTTGGGTATTGTGCTTTATGTTTGACCATTTTTATAGAGTTTAAACATAGTCGAAATGGCCAAGGAGCACCCTCAATATCTTATTTCTCCGGGTGGGGTAGAGGCTAATTCAAAGCACGTCTACATTTCGCACTATCCTGGGTAATGAGCTTCAACTCAGGCCAGGTTAGTCCAATTGACTTCATTTCCGTCGCTACCGAGGTCGTTAGGTTTGCCTGGACCGACCACGCTTCCTCTTCCTTGAAGAGTCCACTCTAGTGCCTGTCTAGGAACCGGAATCCGGAGTGAATGGCCGTTCCACATCCATGCAATGCAATCAAACGATTTCATGGTTAACTATCCTTTACCGGCGGCTCCGCCCGCGTGATGTATAGCCTATGTCTTTCTCAGTACCCTAACCTATGTGCATGCAAAATTTCATGACGATCGGTTCAGTAGATACGGCGTGAAAGCGTAACAAACAAACTCACTTTCGCATTTATAATATTAGGATTGCCGTTCCCTTAAAAGCCATTATACCTAGTTGATTATTTAAGATCTTTATCAGTCCAGAAGATCCTCAATATCCGTCCGTCTAGATCGAGATCGCTCCAAGATATCACAAATACATAATTTAAAAAAAATTAACCACTAAGAAGGTAAATTTATTTTACACAATCGTTTTTCTTTTACGAAAAATGAATTACTCGTAACATACAATGTTCCGTACAATGAATTAAAATACTAAGGAAACACAAGCTAAACAAAGCTTATTAACATCAAAGATACCTCTCCAACCCGTCTGGCCAGCGTGGAGAGTGTAGGCCAAATCTTCTGACTACTCAGGCTAGTATATGGCTCTGGTAGTACAGAGAGGGTCGTGCTCCTGCAGTGGAGACTAGAAAGACCTGATGATGATACAATGTTCAGTCAGACCTTTAAACTTGAGTTTTGAAATTAAATCCCGAAACACTACACGTTTTATGTCGCTATTACAAAATGAACGAACAACAGAGAAGTTTAAAGCTAGCCCGAGTGAATTATACAGTGTAGGGTTGTCAAAACTTATGTTAAGCAATTACACTAGCTGGTATATATTTGAGATTCATTCAGATTTAATCTGATGAGAAGCAACGATGGGGTCTAGCTAGGGTGGTACACGAAAACTCAAATAATATTAACTATTGCCTTGAAAATCCTTAAATTGTACGAGTCGGGAAACTGTGATGCGGGTTGGGCCATTCCTTAGTGGTTCGCGTAATGAAGGAATAGAAAAATCGATTTCCCGGTCTTCTGGTCTTCTAGCAACCCTAATACAAGCATAATATGCAGCATTGTACCTACGGAACTATCCAACGTACCCCTGAAACTACAGCGGAGAGGTTGAGTGACGTGACTTCGTAATTGAAATTTAAATGAAATTAGCATACCTCTCATACTACATTATATTAGGGACAGTACTACAGCCACACACGAGATTCTCGATCCAGCGTCGATTGAATTACCGCCCTCTTTTATAAATAGTCAAGTGGATTATAAAAGCGTAATTGAATTCGTGGGTTTATAGTAGCGTATTATGCACATTCTTTTTGTACCACTAAAATGGCTAGGCTTTTCAATTGTGCTTTATCTTAAATATCTTGATGAAGATTGTTATTGACAATTTTTTGTGATCCCAGGCAGACTGACAAAAGTTTTTGAAATCAGATGCAAAATGTCTTAGGAATACCTAGGAGATAAGCTAAATTAACTGCGATACTTCAATATCAATAATAGTGTCTAAATAAAACTAGAAAAAAAAAACTAATTATTAGAAACCAAAAATGATATGGGTGATATAGTATCTACGTATGTCTGTTAACATGTCTTTGTTTAAATACCATATCGGCCTTTTTACATTTACATATATTATCCACATATTTGGTCTTATTGCAAAAAGTACTGTTTTTTTGTGGAACTTCCTAACAATATAAACAAATTAGGTATGAATAGGTACCTAAATTGTGTCCATAACCACAAGTATTCTACATTAATGTATTTCTATAAACATATTACGCATGACATAACATTTAATAAAAATAGTTATTTTGTCACCTTTCCTTCCTCTTAAACAGCGTAAACATTTGAACGACAAATATTTAAAATACGAAATTCCTTATTAGCCACTATTTGAACTGAATGATAATAAAAAGTGAATCCGATTAAACTGTCCGTCAGAGGGGTCGACGACCCCGCATCCTTAATAACAGACACGAATGAATGAGATCTGCCGACAACACTTCTGGGAAAATGATTTTAATGCAACTGCAGTTATTATATTGTTCTAAGAGCTGCACAGTTTTGAGAATGCTTTTTAATCACCGGCGTTTCGGTACTTTGGAACAGAAATACTATTTTGTTGTAGGCCTGATGGATGTTTTCAATTTTGTTACGCCTTGATCTGAAAATTATAATAATCTACTTACTGTTTCATTCTTTGCTTAATTTGCGTACGTTTTAAGCTAATGGCATAGGTACTGTGTCGATAATAAAACAACCTAGACCAAACGTTGAACCAGTGTATTCGAGAACGTCAAACGTCAACTAACGTGTTCTTTTCATACTCAAAAATCTTTCTCGAATGAACCTTAGTATCAATAGGCCTTTGAAATCATAACCACTTACTTAATTTTCGGAATATCTACTCTTTACAAAATTAGCTCCTAAGCTGTTAAGGTGAATTAATCTTTTTATAGCTACACCGCGGGCCTTAGCGGGATTAGCTTGATAATTCATGGGTGGTCCCTAATAGGGCCTAGGGGCTGGCGTTGCGTATTCTTCCTTGTTTTATCCTAACTATGGTTTATGTTTAGGCTTTATATGAGATAAACTTAAAGCTTTATATTCTTTCGCATATGAGGGTAGGAAGGGATTGATAGTGTGGGATAGAATTACAGAAAATCTATAGTGTATCTCGACTGAGTTCTCTTGGTCGCTAGGTTGAAGCTGAAGAGTTCGGCTTCAATCAGACAGGAAGATGGATTTTACCTATCTCAAAAGTAAAGGTGCCGAGAGGATTGCAATGTAAATATATAACAAACAAAATAAACTAACTACTATATTATAAGAATAGTATAATTAATATAACGCATGAAATAATCAGGTACGTATTTACAAATTTTAACCCTATCTAACACTAATAAAAACAGACTAAAACGCAATGTTCACGCTACACAAGAATTCTATATGAGTTAACAAAGTATAAACCGGCCAGTTGAACGGATCGATCACATTCATTTTGGATGCATCAGTAAATTGCCTCAATGTGTCATACGAAATGTGATGTATTCCGTTATAATTGCTGCCCTCGTAAGTCTAACCAGATGTAGAGTCGGTTGACTCACGCACAATCTCAAGAGAATGTGCGTCATACGATCTTATCTTGTTGTACTAGGAAGTTTCAAGTTTTGTTTCTTAAGCTGCTCTCTGTGATTTTAATGAACAAATGTTTGTTTCCGTCTTTCATTTCGTCGTTGATATTGAGAGAAGGAAATCTATTGAGTTTACGGATAACGTTAGGTTTGATCGGATTGTCATACTAGTATCTGATTACTTTGTAGCTATACTTCGTTCTTTTGTTTTATATTATGATGATCAAACTGGATTTACTACATACATTTGTTTGAACTTCTAAAAGTCTGAACCCAACTCGAATTTTAATCAGACAAATTAAACAAGTTCTTGTAATACAATATAATCTACACTAAATCAAGAAGGAGTAGATCTATATGCTGTAAATTTTATTGTCATCATCATCATCTCAGCCCATCTTCCACCCCGTAACTTTGACTATAACGTCACCAATCTCATTGTTTCAATATTTCTACTATTTTATTGTTAAGGTAAATGAAATTAGGTCAGACGTATACATTTTTATCGGTTGGTCATTCGTGTTTCCTATCAAGCTAAGCTATAAACTATCTCCGACATGTAGTCATGTTTTATGCAAGCCAGGCTTCAACTCATATCGGCGGCACAGTCTAGACGTCGTATCTTTGTTTCTTCCTCTCTTATGCATTATTTATTTGTTTGTGGAGACACCAGGGTACGAGTACCTACTACTTCCTGTAGACTCTATCTGTGCTACTACATATTTCATAGTAATTTGGGTACATTTGATACTACTATTTCCTAATTTAGTATCCAGTGTAACGACTATCAGTTATTGTTTAAAGTCATAAATTTAAAAAACAATGCCTTATTTTAAAGTATGTATTTGCATGGATGAGGCATGTGTTGGTGTCATTTCTGTTTTTCCTATACGTACTTAACAATTCAATACCAAATTAAGCCTAGTTTTACCATGTGGCGGTGACACCAGGCAGGAAGGAACGATAATTAGCTTTAATTGAGTATCTTTTTTGGCGATTGCTTGTGTAGTATGGTTACAGTGGCGCCATAAAGTCGATGCATGACGCACTGTTGTTTTACTAAACGTTTTCACGATTGGGATCAAGGTAGCAGGAAGAACAACAGGCTTCATTATTCATCAAAGGGCGAGGTTTAACATGGTATTGCTAAATTGGTACTCATCCAATAAATTTTTATTTTAGTAGCAGAGCAATAACCGTGGTGGTTTGCGGCTCCTGACTCGTCATATCTTCTTTCTTTTACATTATTTGATTGACATAATATGAATGATAAGCATCGAGTTAAAATAATGCTGAAAATAATGTTGTCTAAGCTAAATAAAAGAGAGCGTGCAGGCCAAATCCTCTGACTACTCTGGCTTATATATATGCCATATGGTACTGGTAGTCAGAGAAGGATGGGTTCCTGCAGGGGAGAATAAAAAAGACCTCATAAAGCTAAATAATATGATAAGAATTAGGTACAATAAACTCAAGTTCTACCCGCCAAAAGCGCTATCCAAATCCAGCTCATGGCTTATTGTTATTATATTATCCACAAACAAATCGTAAAAATAAAGAATGGCAGCCGTGAGAAATAAAATACGAATGTTTACCATCCGTCTGGTGCGATTTGCGATGCGATGAATGGCCAGCTTACTACTACTCAGTTATTTATAAAACACTCTCCCGCGGTGTGATTTGCTGGGCGGCTGACATGTGGTGACGTTTACCTTAGGATGAGGTCATGAGACATCATCGAAACTTCACAACGTTGATTGATCGATAAGGCATTTTAAGTGATAGACAGGAGTTCTAATTTTGTTTAAAAGAAAAAGAAACTTAGAACTGTTAAAGAAAGAAGAAAGGTCTTTTAAATGCTTTCTCGTTAGTAAATTTTTCGCGCTGGTGCCATTCGGACGGATGCCCTAGGTGGACTTCATTGATTTCAAAATCTATCATAACTTTTACAATCTAGAAAATTGAATTTGGAATAACAAATACAGAAATTACTAACTTAGGTTCAATATACATTCTAAATACATATATCGTAGCGTAGACAAGAAGCTGTAGTCTAGTAGATTAGATAATATAAGCTCAAGCTTCAATTAATAGAATTTCATAAAGGGATTATGTTGGTTGTACTTCAATGTAATGTTAATGTTACTCTAATATAATCACAAGGTAAATGTGTAATAGATGACGCAGCCAGCCCTGAATCCTTAGAATCGACTTGTAACTTGTCACGGTACATTATGGTCAAGCAGGAGGTTAATGCTCATGAGTCAACCGATTACCTTTTGGATCTTTTGTCTTAGTACTGTGTATTTTGTTATGTATTTGGTCTCTCATTAGCTAGACTATAGCTAGTAAGATTTGTGATTATATATTGTTTTGAAAGGAATAATAAAACGCAACCAAACATACGTTGAACAAAATTATGGATTGAAGTATGTTTGATGATAAGAATGAAGAACATAATACTACAAACAGGTAACGTAATTAGAGGAAACGAAATAGACACAAGCAAAATGATGGCATCCTATTTGTCAGGAGTCATATGATGAGCAAATTGGATCAGTCACGCAATTCGAAGCGAAAATAAGCGTTCAATCAAAAAATATCTGTCGTTGTGATGGAAAACAAGCGAACATGGAGTGATCGATGAGAAACTCACAGCAATGATTGTTTTCGATTAAAGCATAATATTTACGATTCCTTGACCTCTTGAGTCACGGCAATGACTCAGTCGCGATATGATCGAGTGCTCGATCCCGTACTCGCGGTTGGATTTCAACGATAGATCTTTGTAATCTAATGTAATCGAAATGCATATCTTTATGTGGTGTTAAAACTATATAACACAACCAACTAGTCTTTGTTCGTGGCTTTGACTTGTTTAGTGTTTACTTTGAGAATTTTCGACGAAATCTCTTTGGAAATAAAGTAGGTAGATTATCATATCTACGCTTTACACTTTAAGCACACTTTAAGTAAATAAATAATCTGCTTATGTGTGAAACATCGATAAAAGCACTTACATTGGTTAGGGACTTTACAAAGTCCAATGGGAAATATAAAAACTCCCCGATAACATTAAACGTACACTTTTTATACTTAGTTTTATTGAGATTATTAAATTCATTTTTAACTCATAGACGTGTTTGTTGCTCTATCTTAAAAATTTTAGTTGTATTGTTGAATTGTAGGAATATTCCTAGGTTTTGAAAATATTTCAATTACTTTAGCAAAACCTAAACCTCCGTTTCTTAATTTAAAATCAAACTCAGATGTGATAGGTATGCTCAATTTATGGTGTTTTTACAAGTAACTATCATTAATTTGTTATAGTTTTGTTGTAACGGTGAAATGTTAATCATTTTGGATCCTTTAAGCGGTGATTCAGCCCGTCAATTTGAACAACTTTTCCTTCAGGACCAATCCTCAAAGCTAAAAAAAATTGACATTTCCTTACAAATTGACCGGGCGACTGATATTTTTGTATGGAAATGTCAAAAAAAATTGAGCTCCAACATTGCTCCCTTAGACCGACGCGACAGGCTTAATCAATTCTTAATGGGGTCCAAAATGAACAATATTTCACCGAGTATAGGTATGTAAGATGCAATGTGTGTGCAATTGTGCATCATTGAAAGATGTTCGCACTGGCTCGCGTCGGTGCCCGGGTTATGTGCGGACATTCACTGACTGATCCTTCACTTCAGTCAGTAGTCAGTACTTACCGCGATGCGCATTAGGGTTGTTACACTTTGCAAGTTTAAAAATACTAGAAACACAGATATAAAGAATAGCTACGGAAAAAAAGGAACTGCGGTCTGGAATTTGAATTGGGTCGAAATATCACCCCAGTAGCACCTCAGGTCACATTGATTTCTTCACTACCGAAAGGACAGTTAACAATAAGCCAGTACAGTACAGGCCGCCCGTTTGAAAATCAATTATCCTTTTTAATAGAAATTATTTGAATGGAGTCTCCTACGCGTTTGTATCAATGTCCACTTGTGAAGTTGTGACGTTGCTATTCTCGACTGGCATCCATTTTATATTGAAAAATATATATACCTAGTTAGTTAACTATTAATAGCCAAACCAAAGTATCTGTCGAAGTATCAGATCATTTCGTTTAATAACCCAAACAGACCACACCGCCAATCATTACTTCACGCGTTAATATTATCTAAGAGTTTCAATTACCTATTATAGGGGCGCTCGTAATTTCGCGGGGAAAACAACATAATTTCGCCGTTTTTACGAGGAACCTTCGTATAATTTTGCTGTTTATGAAGTAATTAGTGCGCCTATTAAAAATTAGATCTAAATACTTACATATTTGTTTAGGGATAAAAGTAAGTGGTGTAAAATGAGCTAGCTGCTTGTCTTTCCATCACTACATATTATAAACAATGTTCTCCACCGAGTCTGACTGTCAGTCTGTTCGTGGTATACTCAAAAACTATTGCACGATTTTTCATGAGGAATGTTTATAAGTATGCTCGGACCGATTTAAGTAAATTCTATCTCGAAATTACTAAATTTACGCCATTTTGCAAATAATTGACGCTGAAAACCAAATACTTGTAACTACCTGGCAAAGTGTTTCTAAAATGATTATTATCCCCTCAGGTTCAATGTCACATCATACAGACTACTGCTGCTCTGATATGTATGATGCAAGCATAACTTGTTTTTAATTTTCTTCACAATATTTTTTGAGAAATATTGTACCCAGGAAACCAAAGTGAAAAGAACTTATATATTTATTTAAATATTTTTTTGTAGTAACTTATATAGTACGAAGATTTTATTATCCATGAATGGCAACCCTAATTGAGTGCTGACAGGATGCCGTACTCGCGCTACGAGGGTTGAATACATCGCGATGAAACTCGACCGATTTAAATTGCACTCTGACCTCCAGACGTGCTTGGGAACGCGAGGACAATATACCGTTGTTGGATTCTAATATTCCAGGACACACGGCTTTGGCTGGCTGTCTCCAGCGTATTTAATTAACCAAGCAACGGCTGTTTGGGATATATTTTTTCTTGACTTTATTGCGTCCCTCTTCTGCAATCGGTATTGGACTGTTGTTGGTCGCGATTGCGTAAAATGTAATAAATTAATATCTCGCTAAAATACTCTATGCAGTGTTTCAGTTTGATATGGATAGGTTTAATCCACATAGGTAATGAGCCTTCTAAAAAAAGACCTGATGGATGGATGAATGTTAGATGGGGGTGTCCATCACTATCACTTTATATTATAAAACAAAGTCGCTCCTTGCTGTCTGTTTGTCCCTTCCCTATCTATGCTTAGATCTTTAAAACTACGCAACGGATTATGAAGCGGGTGTTTTTAATAGATAGAGTGATTCAAGAGGAAAGTTTATTAAAGATTCTATTAAAGTTTTTATACCAAAATAAGTAGCTACTATATAGAGTAATTTAAATAAATAGAACCGACTTCGAAGAAGAAGTTCTGTTCCCTAAGTTTTTGCAATCAGACTATGTTTTTCTGATAATATGCGCGACAAACATACAAATATGATAAGTGTATGTATGGCACACGTGTTTTAAAGCTGGTAAAGACTTACATATACAAAAACTGGGTAATTCGGACAATATAACATACATACGGGTCGAATTGATAACCTCCTTTCTTTTGAATACTATTTAAAATAACCTACGTTTGAAGCAAATTTTTAAGTTAAATAAAATGTGACTATAACTTCTTTATTCCAACCAGTTACCAGATATATTTTTCATTGACGAAAAATTTTTTTTGTGGTGTCGAAAGAAGAAGAAATAATGTAACTAACTAGGCAAAATTTCATTTGGCCTAGCCATATCTAATGTCGGTGTGGTGCGCGCAAAATATCTTAAAATCTGGTATGAAAAAAAGCAATTTATTACTTTGATTCTCAGTAAGAAATTAATATTTTATTATTACCATCGTAAATTGAGTTTCTTTATTATGTTTTATAATAAAACTTTTGTCTTGGGAAATGAGCCCGCCCGATAGAACTAGCTCGTAGATAGTAAGTGCAACGAACCAACTATTTTATTGTCTCTATTAAATTCTTTGTTTTGTCAGTTATCATAATCAGTGTTAGGTAACTATTAATCTTTATGGGTTGCACTTTTGAAGCGATGGTAAAAATCTCGCGATCGCAAATTGTTAAATTTTGTTCTTTTTGAACAACAATAAATTTATTGTTGTTTAAAAAGAAGGATAGGAGATTTTTACCATCCATCGCTTCAAAAGTGCAATACATATTTAGTCACCTACCTATTTATAGGTAGGTGACTAAATATGTATCTGATTATTCGACCTCTCGTCCGTTATAACAACAAAATTACATTATGCCTTTGCGCGAGTCAGTATGTCATGGGCCACATTCTAGGCCCTCTATGCAATGTCCATTTCACATTCTTGCTAACATTAGTCAAGACAAAGCTATGCAACTTCAACATTTTAGGCGCGCAAGATATGCCTTACGCTTATTGCTAAGCGCTTGCAGCTGTACGACTTGGTTTAATAAACCTACATCTTATTTAATACGGAGTCAACGAAATTCACACTCTAATTTCACAGAATAGAGTGGATTTACCTGTAGCGCTTCAACATTTTCGTGTGAGATAATTCATTATGGCTGCCAAGCTAAATCTCGGCTCTGATATAAAGAAATGCTCAAGCCATAAACTGGAGTTTTATGACAATGACTGTAATAAAACAGATGGAATCATTGACAAATGTATTGTATTTTTCCACCGTTGTTGAGTTGACTAATAAATTCTTAGAAAGATGTCAGTCAGAGTTACCCACCTTATAAATGTTAGTCAATTGCAGACATGCTTAAATCGTTTAAAATTTCCCATATAAAGAAATAATACTTAAATAATGGGATCAACATGTGATGTTTATCTATATATGTATC
Source organism: Rhodophaea formosa (assembly GCA_963082605.1). NCBI lineage: Eukaryota > Metazoa > Arthropoda > Insecta > Lepidoptera > Pyralidae > Rhodophaea > Rhodophaea formosa. The sequence goes on along the minus strand of OY720213.1, from coordinate 5,659,293 downwards.
TATTATAAAATATAGTTTCGTTGAGTTAGTATCCCATAACACAAGTTTCGATCTTACTTTGGGGCTAGCTCAATCTGTGTGATTTGTCCGTATATATTTATTTATTTATTTAACATGGAACATCAATTTTTCAGGAAAATCTCGTAAACGTATTTGATATTCATAATTTTTATGCAATGTAGGCTAAGTATAAAAAACTTTGTGACACATTTTATAGCAGTTCTTTTATTCAAGTCCTAGTACATCCTTGTGCTAGAGGCGTGCCTAAGTGCGTGTTTTTTATCTTCAGGTCAGCATCACGTCGTCGTCACAAAGGAGGTCACACTTTAAAATTCATTATCTTTTGTCCGCAGTGCCGTCGGTAAGACCTGTCTACTCATCAGTTACACGACAAATGCCTTCCCCGGGGAATACATACCTACAGTGTAAGTATTTTATTTCTATTCCATCACAAATCTATTGACTTAGTGATATTATATTGGATATTATGGAGCTTCGGGGTGTACAGTTCTTACTTTATTCCACGTCTTCGCCCACGTTTCACGTTTTTGACTACAAAAGTAAACAATAAACCGTCGTCGTAAATATATCCTTCCTCACGGACTTATTTATCTGTACTAATATTATAAAGAGGAAAGATTTCATTCTTTGTTTGTTTGCATTGAATAGGCTCCGAAACTACAGGAACAACTTTGAAAATTCATTCACCTACAGACAACAAATTTATCTGCGGTCTGTAATTGACGCGGACGAAGTCGGGGGAAAATGCCTACTAGTAGAGTATATAAGTTAAGGTAGTATGATAAGATTTCTGTATCATTTCAACAGTAACCTCTTGATAATCTATAACTCCTTCCTAATGCGAGAGCGTCGGTAATTTATTTTTAAAAATATGTACTTGTACGAGTAGAGACTAGTAGAACTTGTACAGTACGAGTTCCTCGGAACGTTTCTTCCTGCTTGAAACGGAGAGAGAAACCAGTGAACTGTAGTACAACCTGTACTGTACGAATTCCTAGAAACGTTTTTTCTTGCTTGAAACGGACAGAGAGAGAGGTATTCATTGAAGTAGGATTCGCTCAGTTATAAGCTGAGTGCTTTGCGCCTCACTCTAACACTAGCGATTGTGTTCTCAATTGTTACTCTTATAGAATTTATAAATGATGTTTTATGTTTCCTAAGACTGACCACATATGGACCGACATGACCAATAAAAATAACATAATCAAACAATGCAATGAATCATCCAGTGATATGCAGAACGTGGTAATTATATATTAATTACCGATAAAATAATGCAGTGATTTATTGTTTAAGTATTTAAATACGAGTAATGAGGCCGTAGACATATTAAATTCATCTGCTTCATTGTGTTGCCTTGCATTCTAAGAATACGTACTAGAGTATATACCTATTATTTAATATACACTTGTTTTGTTTAAGGCAGTTGTCATATACAGACAATGGCGGGTCAAGAGCCTTAAGTAAATTCGGCGCGAATTCACATATTTTTGTTATTTATAGAATGGTCTTAATAATACCAAACAATCTGCCCAATATCGTTAGTCAAATAGCAGGACACTTACTAAACTCTTCTTTGCAAGGAAAAAATCTTTGGCATTAAGGGATAATGCCTTGGTGTGGTAGGATTCTTATAATTTTTACCTCTTCGCAAGCTTAGAAATTAGAGTGAGGGAGAGATCAGAGTGAAGGAAAGAGAAGTCAAAATAAGTATTCTAAAATGTAGTTTACCTACCTACACAAATCTCCAACTTACTTTGGGACGAGCTCCGGGGCGCAGCGGTCAACACCGGTCAGGTCCAGATGAAAAATGATGTTTTTCAGATTGACCTGGGTCTTGGATGTTTATCCATATAAAATATAGTCAAAAAATAGTATATCTATTATAAAATATATTATCGTTGAGTTAGTATCCCATAACACAAGTCTCGAACTTACTTTGGGGCTAAGCCAATCAGTGGGTTCTGTCCGTATATTTTATATAATATTTATATTTATTTATTTTAATTTCAGATTCGATAACTACTCAGCGAACGTTATGGTGGACGGCAAGCCGATAAACCTGGGACTATGGGATACAGCGGGCCAAGAAGACTACGACCGACTTCGACCGCTCTCATATCCACAGACCGACGTGTTTCTTATATGCTTCTCGTTGGTCAACCCCGCTTCATTCGAGAACGTTCGGGCTAAGGTAAATACAAAAATAACTACAGAAAGCTCACTGTCGCTCAAAGAGCTATGGAGAGGGCTATGCTCGGTGTTTCTCTGCGAAATCGAATCGGAAACTAGGAGATCCGTAGAAGAACGAAGGTCACCGACATAGCCCAGCGGATTAGCACTTTTTAGTGGCAGTGTGCGGGGCACATAGCGCGAAGAACCGATGGCCGATGGGGCAGAAAGGTTCTTGAATGGCGACCACGTACCGGCAAGCGCAGCGTGGACATCCACCTACCAGGTGATCGGACGACCTGATAAAGGTCGCAGGAAGGCGCTGGTTGCAGGCCGCTTCCAACAGGTCGTATTGGAAATCCTTGGGGGAACCCTATGTCCAGCAGTGGAGTTCCTGTGGCTGAGATGATGGTGATGATTTCTACCACTTATGGTTCCCAGCAGAGTGGAATAGGACACTCGCAAGTCTTCCCGTAGATATCGTAGAAGGCGCCTTGAGAAACACAAGCTAAAAAAAGCTTATAAACATCAAAGATACCTCTCCAACCCGCCTGGCTTGCATGGATGATGTAGGCAAAATCTTCTGACTGCTCTGTCTAATATATGGCACTGGTAGTACAGAGCGTGCCTTTCTGTGCTACTGTGTCTTTAGTGGAGCCTAAAATAGACCTGATGATGATAATGATAGCCATTCATATGAACAAGTGCTCTTACTTAACTATCGGTCTCCCCTTGCCCCCTTGCCTAAAACCTATTCCAGACTAATTACTAATAAACGTGTATTTGATGTTTTGGTTTATGTTTCAGTGGTACCCAGAAGTGCGGCATCACTGCCCGTCGACGCCCATCATCCTGGTGGGCACCAAGCTCGACCTGCGCGAAGACAAGGACACGATCGAGAAACTGAAGGACAAGAAACTCGCGCCCATCACATACCCACAGGTAAGATCCCAAAACATTAGATAACCAATATCATGTTATTGTGCTTTGTCATATTGCATCACATCCATCCATCCACCTATCACAGGATGCAAATCGCATCACTGTACCCTGCGCAAACCCAAGAGATTTTGATGGCAAATCTTCCGTATTCAAATTCGCAACTGTTGTCGCCCGCTAGACTCGGCATCCTTGGGCGGTCACCCAACTGAGCCCTGCTGCTTTTAAACACCCACCTGAATCCTGCAAGGGGCCAGCTTAGAAAGACCTAAATCTCTCCCAGATAACATTTGGAAAGATGACCTGTGCCCAGTAATAAGACGTATATCTAAGGCGATTGACACATTGCCCGCTCCATGCTGCGGGGTACGTGGCGACAAAGCCACGCGCGTCGTTGCGGGAGTACAGATCTGCATTATCCTGCAGATTTCTTCGCAAAAACGCGCGTGGCTGCAATATATCATGCAGTGATCTTTATGCTTCATTTTACAGCAGCTTGCAGTGGTGATGGTACAGTGCCACCAGCGGTCCGCCTTTAATATTTTTCTGGTTCTTATATTTTATTTGATCGTCTTCCATTGGCTACTCGGTGAAGAACCAGTCATCATAATTTAAGTTAGTTACTCCCACAGCTCTAATTTTAAATGGTCTCTTTCCAGGGTCTAGGCATGGCTAAGGAAATCACCGCAGTGAAATACCTAGAGTGCTCTGCGCTCACGCAGAAGGGCCTGAAGACGGTGTTCGACGAGGCCATCCGAGCGGTGCTGTGCCCCTCCCAGCCCATCAAGTCGCGGAGTCGGAAGTGTTCCATCCTGTAATGCTCCCGCTGAACACTTACTGGTATGTGTAGCTAAAGACTTCTAAATAAACTGAGGTAGATGAGCCGTTAACTGTGTGGTTCCCGGCAGAGTAGAATAGGACCACTCCAAGTCTTCCTGTGGATGTCGTAGAAGGCGATTTAGGAAACACAAGCTAAACAAAGCTAATAAACATATATATATCGCTATAATGAAGTGTTCAAAGGGAGCTGATTAACACCGTTGCGCTTTGTACTCACATCGAAACTCCTCGAAGACGCCGTCACGTCGCGTGACACGATTCCTTTTGAATGTCTGTTTCTTAGAGTGGGGCACGGGTTTCTCAGTTTATATAGGAGTATTTACGTTTAGCTAGCTGGTAGAGTAGTGCTTGAAGAAAGACCATTTTGATAGTAAAGTCTGCATGGTGGAAATGACTAAGCTTTAGTTATTTCGAGACTACTGCTTTATTATTAAATAAATTAGTATCGTGACAAACGTTACGATTTCAAAACATTAGAGATTATTTTTAAGGATATATGGGCTAAAAGGACACGTTAGCCAAAAACGTAAAAAGAGGCTATTGGATTGCCCATTTTTGTCTTACTGTTAATGAACAATCTTTTTATTTTTTTTTTATAACTTATCAATATACTAAATACATGAAAGTTTGGAAACGAGAAAAGAGATTCGCATTTATCTTTATTTCGCGTAATGAAGTAAGAGTAAAGAGATTCTTCTTACATTGGCTCTACTAGGTAAGTGTAGGTTGTGTAAGTTGCTAAATAATAACTGTAGTTAGTAGTAGTTAACATTTGTATTCGTCTCTCTATTCCAGATAGTGTAGCCGTACGTCGAGAAGCCAGTGTAAACAGCATAGCTTATAATAGAGCGCACCAACATCGCTGAGACAGTGTGCTGTAATATGGACTGCAACAGAATGCATACATAGCTGTTAATTTTTATTGTTATTCGTAGCGGCGCACTAGCAGATTATTACGCCGGTATTAAGGCGGCTTCTCTATAACAATGCTTTGTTGTGAATGAGGTTATTCTGAAATAAGTGGCGGCAGAACTGGTGCGCCGGGTCCGGGAAGCTGTGATTGGGCCACAATGTGTCAATTGTTGCTGATTGTCAAATATTACCCAATGACAGCAGCTTATCGAGGTCGACGCGCCAGAGCTGCCATCTGGTGGTGAGCATTTCAGAAAACCCTTGTTGAGATTACTTGTGTACTGATCTTCAGCTCGACTAATAAGTAAACTGAACTTAACGCGCGGTGTATAATCTATCGCCGAACTTCAATGGTGTAAAATTCTGCTGGTGTTGTGCTACTCTTATACGCATTATTAATTGTAACGTGGGTCGGTGTGAGTGAGCTCTGTAATGTAATCGCTTTTTATATAATCTGAAACCTCTCTGATAGTTGTCTCTAGGTGCATTTTGTTTATAAGCAAAAGGTACCGAAGTATACTGCCATAACCTTTTTTATCGATTATGATGTGCAATCAATATCACAAATGGTTGAGGCAACTGTCAGTGTATTTTTATCTGAGTTTAACTCATTTGGGTGCTTCCCTTTATGCGATCTTTGCTCTTACGAATAGAGTTACATTCCTTCAATGTTGCTGAGAAACATTTACGTTCGGTACAAATTTGTTTTTTAATCGATTTAAACGACGATGGTTTAAAATGGAATTGTTAAAATTTGTGTTAAACAGATATTATATTTTTCGATTTATTATTGCTTATTTTGTTCCCAATTGTTGTATTTCAATGTAGGTGTCGATAAGTACAGTATTTGTTAAGAAGGCGATAAGTCTACGCTTGGTACTCATATACTTTTAATGGATGTAAATGTTTAAAAATGGGATACATACGTATATATAGTAGATTTGATTTGTGTTTTTCAAGTCGATATATTAATGAAGTTATTACAAAGCTGTCGTCACCAAAATTAAAAGGTTTTAAATTCACAGAATATATGAATCTTTTTTTTTTTTTCAATTTAAATGCATCCGCGCGAATGAAATTGCCAATACGTTAGATACCTACATATCGTGGAAGCTAAGCTGTAAGGACATTGTCTGTAAATTAGTTCGGAACCAATCGATAAATCGATTTCGGCTCGAGCTATCTATTGAACTGTGTATGTGAAGCGTAACTCCAAGGGATGTTTTTGATACAATGTGTTTATCTTCTGCTCTTTTGGTAATCTAACTGCACAATATATCAAATATGTTCTTACATACAATGCCAAAATATTCCACTATTTCGAATAGTTCAGTTCAATATTTAAAGCTGTTTTTGTGGTTAATTTTATTTTTTCCGTATTCATTTGTACAAGCGTAAAGCTGAAATGATTTGAACATTTCTTAATTTGTAATCTTGTACAGTTAGATCAAGATGGTAGGTAAATACTCTGTATAGGTTAGTTTTCTTACGCAGCTGACACGCTTCGCTTTCATTCGATTCTTCAATCGGATGAACATTGTTCGTCCCGTTTAAGTAACTGATTCGTAGTCGATATTGAACCGAGTCGATGTACCGTGATCGCACAATTACAACTTTATAAATGAAGCCCGGTGGATGTTGTCATCCATTTTGACTTGTTAGAATAAACGGCTACGATTTTGGAGCATACAAACGTTGAGATAGTCCGTACGAAACCCTTAAAACTGAACTAAAGAAAGACGCTAATTTCGTTAAAAAAGCCTATACGATTGCCCATTTTTGTTGCTTAGGCAATGATTAACCCTATTAAGTTTGCTTAACATCAATTTACCTTTCTTTGAATCCATCTATCGTCTTTCCGAAATTGTAAAATGAAATATACGCCTTTATAATCGATTATCGAATCATCACTCCGCTTGCTATGCCTCAAAACGTAGAGTTAGATTTACTAGGAGATGGCACTTTTCGCTGAAAATGTGATAACGGGTTTAGGCTTTAATTGACTGTCTTACAGGGCCTCTATCATAATCTTCGTTTTTATAACTTGACCACGATATCTAGGCACATTTCTACTGGCTATTTTCGATCGCCATTTTTGTCCAATAAAGTTGGATAGATCCGGGTGGAACCTAAATCTTAGACCCACATCATTCTTTGTAATGTTTGATACCATTGATACCTGCTTCTATAGCGGAATTGTTTTCGTCTGAAGCGCATATATTCTTGAATACGAATGCGCTTTTGAATATCCTCGGATCTATCCGTCTCTATAGGTATGTTCTAGAAAATCAGTGTGACAAGGATAGCTATAGAAAATGGCCGTTAGATATGTTTCTAGATATCGCGGTCGAGTGCTATACACTAGCCGTTCATGTCTAAGGTCATACAAGCATTTTTTAACAAATGGCACTAAGTTAATTACTGTCTAAATCCACTCCTAAAATAAATGTTAAAATAAGATGGAATAGTACACGTAAGTTTGCGTTTAAGGTGTGTGCAATTGTTACTGCTTGCTTCCGATTGAAACGTGTGTGGACCCTTCTTAGATGCCATAGACAATTCTTTTTTAATCTGTAGACTTTTTTAGATGGCCTTTGATAATGCCGCTTCATTATGAGCTCTTATTCAGCTTAATTTTAGGTAACGCAAATGAAATTCTTTTTTTTTTTAAACCGTTTTACTTGAAATACCAGCACCTATATAAGTGTATTATTGTAAAACTAATTTTACTAAGTTCTAATATAGGTGAGGAGGTGAAATCATCTGACTGCTCTGGCTAATATATGGCTCTGGCCTGGCAGTATAGAGTGGGTCATGCTCCTGCAGAGGAGACTAAAGACCTGATGGTGAATATAGGTGAATCTGATACTGGTATCATTGTCATCATCAGTTCTTTTTTAGTCTTCACTGTAAGAGCACGACCCTCTGTATATCAAAGGTATATTATAGTAGCCAGAGCAGCCAGAGGAGAATGTTACTGGTGAATTAATCTGAATAGGGCGTAGGACTGGTGTTCTTAAATGCTGTTATCTCTATTGCTATCTCACTTCTTAGGAAAAGTACGAGCAAAATGCAAATAGGCAACACCATTTTCGAATGTCACTTTATTGAGTCGCCTTTTCAACTATGAAGCACCAACAATTGCACAAAACAATAGCTATAAGATTTTAATGTATGTATTGTTCAGATGCAAATATATTTAGAAGAATCAGCATGTAAATAACGGTAATTTAGTGTGTATTAACTAAAATATTAACCCTTTCTAATGCTGTAGGTATGATTTGAAATTTGATTTTGAACCTTATTTCTGTTTTGTAAGGTTCAAAATTGAGCCACACATGCCACTGCCTTGTAAAGGGTTTTGCGCCATTTTATTTGGTGTGCATTTTATATGAATCCATATAGGGGAGCTTCAATTGCATTTCTGTATAAGTTGAGACGGATATGCTAGTGTTAAATTAATAAAATTAATATTCCTTTTATTTCATTAATTGTTTCTTTTATTCGTATTGTGTAAGTACCTGTAACGATGTATTTAAGTCGGAGGTTTTGTTCACGCGCTAACTATGCAGTTTTAAGTTTTGATTTCGTTTAGATTCCCTCATCTAAGCCCTAAAAAAGCTGATTAGATGTGCAAACCGGTTCTCAATCAAATGCAAATTTGTAAATGATACTGTCCTAATTGTTCTTGGTGCATCCATTCACTCATTAAATGGTTAACCCGATCTTTACTTAGTGGTATAATAAATGTAGGAGATACCATCTAAGTACTCATACAATTAAATATATAATTTCTTAAATGTCAGAGTTTATACTGCGACGTAAATGTTTGATTTTTAGTATGATTTGATTATTTCTGTCATTATTAAGAATATGACTTGACGATAAACTCGCAAAATAAGTTTTGTGGCTTACTGCTTCCGTGGGCTATTTTCCACACTAAGGCCGCTTATTCGGGCCCATTGTGTGTGAACAGGTGTCCATTTTTTGGCCTTCTGACGATAAGAGATCCTAGTCGCCTGTTGTTTTAGGTCGTCTGATCCCTAAATGACTTACGACTTAATTTTTATATAACTTAAATTCAATACCGCATAAACTATTGTTATAGCTATCAAGTGAGAACAATAATACATTTGGTTTGGTTAGCGCGTGAGTGAACGCGTCCTGTGTAATCATTTATCTATATATGACGCATTATTTCTTGGTGTTAGCTGTATGAACTTTGGCGTTGTTGAGTTTATGCCTGGGACGTGGAGTATACAATAGAAAAGGTTTTGAATATGATTCTGTTCTGAATCTTATTTATATAATTATGATATGCCTAGGACGTGTATGTCTTTTGAAAGAATAATGTAAATGCAAAGTTTTGCCGCCCTCGATTAGTTAGGTAATATTCATTACTATGAAATTGTGCAAATACACCTGTGTCTTACACGCCGTAAGATCTAAGTAAAAAAAAAACATTTTTCCATTCCATTAAGTTCAATGTACAGTCGTGGGCTTATTACTTATTCGTAGGTCGTGGGCAGATATACCTCACCCTACTACGAACAAAATTGGAATTTGTAGAGGGCTGGTTTATCTGTCCCCGACTGTATACGTAAAAACTTTCGTTTCTGATTTCTTTTTGGCGTTACAGATATAAAACGGCCATTAGTCTTTTGGAAGTATGAAATATAGCAGTAAATCTAATCGAAAGGCCCACAGAACTGTGTCAGTTCTTCAAGAAAGCCGTCGTTGGATTCGCTGACCAGTATGGTCTGTTACGAAGAATTTATCTCGCAAAAGTTTTATTATGTGTCACCTCTGTTAAGTTTGAGATACAATCATCCGACCTCAGAACCTGACGAGCTATTAACGAAGTATTCACGGAAATATGATGTGACGGTATCGTCTTGTTCAAAGAAATACTTTCAGTCCTTCAGGTAATGTTCTATTGTATACTACCATGTGAATGTGGCTAAGACAAGGTTGTATATCCCATTGTCCATACCTGTACTGTCAAGCTTTCGTTCAAGTACGCTTGTATAATATTATTTTTATACAAACCTTGGATAAGCTGTGTGTCGTAAGTAAACCGAAGTAAGTATCTCGGCAATTCTTCCAAATATTGTGAAGCCTCTGAATAATTCAAAATATATTTATATTAACTGTTCAAATGTTTGTTTGATTTATTTTACCTTCCCTCACATTACAATAGCACAATAAATTATCATAGTAACCAGTAAACTCGTCAAAATCATCTTGCATTCATGGTGGTTGAACACTCCAATTGAGTACGGGAGTGGGTGACTTACTGGTATAGTTCTATTATTGAGTACCTAAGAAAAGCAATATGTTTAACAATTAACATAAAACATAATTATTTCTCATTTGGATGGGAGGAACGCTTAGCAAACGGGTTGGTGAGCGCAGTTCGTTTAACTTATATCTGTTCCGATGCTGCTGCCCATCAAAACCGTTTTTAAGCGGTTCCGAAGAACTATGACACCAGAGTCAACTGACCGTGTCACCTACGCGAAATGATGATGATGAGCGAGGGTAGGGTAGGAGTTTGTTGGACTGGGGGAACGGGATGAAGGTATTAAGGATACTACTTGCTCGGATAGTTTAGGTATGAAAAAGTAGCAGCTAGAGGTGCCAGGTGCGCGTACCTGATGCCCATACCCACAACCACCGGACAGGTAGTTGATGATGACACCCCTACCAAGTAGGTTCAATATACTTTCCTAGATACTTTAGAAGCGACAGCCCCGTAACAAATGAACGTGACTGGTTTTAATAGCACTCGATCTCCAACTAATTGTGCTACTAGAAACGTTCGTTACATTGTATAGCGTGCGCATCGTGCGATATGAAGTTGGCAATCACTTTTTATCTTATTCATTTGCCTCAGAGCACGAGTTAGTCGTCAGTGGGCGCTGCCAGTGTGTGGTCCCCTGCGTCTGCGCAACTAAAAATATATCGCTTCGATCGCTTTGTTTACTTTTTTATTCTAACGTAGTTTTGTGGCCAGCCTTAATATGGCGAAACTTTTGAGCAAGGAGTTGCCTGATATCGAGGTATGTTGGATTTTCTCGGTATTATTGAATGTTTGTGAAGGCTAATGTGGAAGTCTCCCTTAGAAAATTGCGATGCAATTTGAAGTGTCGATAAATGATCATTGTTAAAGATTGCATATTGTGAATGCAACGAGTTAAGTGGAGCTCAGTTTGTTGACGCTTATCTGGACTTTGAAGCAAAATTAAAGATCTTTTGCTGTAGGAAAATGTTGAATACAACATTGATATACGATACGACGAATAAAACGACTTGAATAAGAAAAATTTAGGCGCCGCATACAAGACAGATCGTGAACGATAAAATATCGGGAGTAGATAGTTCTATGTGATATGATATTATGTCTTATCCCGTCGATAAAGTTGTCATGTCGCGATTGAAAGCGTTAGTTCTGCTCTCTTGATAGTTTCTGTATAATAAATAGTCTTGTAAGCAATTTTCTTTTGTCGATACATAAGGTACAATAAAATGTTAATTAGGTACAACAAATTGTAACCATCTTAAAACTGTTAACTTCAAAACTACTAGTTACAGTAACATTGCCATAATATTTACATTGTAAATAAGAATAGCTGAATGATAAAATTAAACATGAATTCGACCGAGGTAACGTCAATTTGTCTATCTGATATGATAAGAAGAGGTCTAGGTCGCCTTTGTTATCAATCATACGACGGAAAACAAAGGGTGCTGTAATAAGTAAGAATCCTAAATCAATGTAAGGTCAGTATACTTGCGTATGCTCATATATTGTCCATTTCTATTGTAGTATATTTAAATACATTAAACATGTAAGAAAAAATCTCGGTAAGAAGTTAAACGGTGCTCTATAAATTGCTTACGAGTGAGAGTCATCGCCAGCGTGGAGCGTAGGCCAAATCCTTTGACTACTCGGGCTAATACGAGTATATGGCTCTGGTAGCACAGAGAAGGTCGAGCAACTGCAGTAGAGACTTAGGCATGCATGCAAGGCATTCAATTCAAGATTCAATCGTTTATTAAATATATGTTTCTTTGAACACTTATTAATTGTCATACCTACTTGTGTTTACAATTTTTACAACAAAAATTTTTTTGTTGCGCTGCGCCCCGAACCGTCGCGGCCAAACAGTCAATCCAGGCCACCAACCCACCCCTTTGTGTCTCAGGTGAAGGTGTCATAGACATCAACGTTTATTGCAGCGATTTTGGTTTTTCCTTTTAGCCTTAATAGGCAAATTTTCGATTGGTACCTTGTTGCAATTTTCGGTCGGATACCTTTCTATAAAAATCAAATATAGCCTATGTCACTCGTTTTAAATTGCAAAAGTTTGGATTCTGGCTTACTGACTACTTTTAAAGTTCAAACATCGTAAAAACACACAATTTTTTCCTCTATTTATAATATTAGCCAAGAGTCTTGATAAAAATCCTTCATAAATCCTTCGTACTTCCTGTTTCTACAAATCTGTATATATACATAGGTATATAATTTTGTAATCGGTAGCAATTTAATACTGTTGGCCTACTAACAGCATTAAAATAGGTTAATTGCTATCGATGTTTTGATAGAAGTACTTGTCTTGATAATGTCGAACTCGAAGGTTAGTAACAATATCTATTGAAGATTATGATAAATAAAGTATAGATTGAATATAACTATTTTTTATCTAGAATTGATTTTGAGATTGTTGCCGAGGCGACCGCCTTACCGTTTATTTTTTTATTTATTTATTTAAACTTTATTGCACTAATTTAAACAAAAGTGTACAAATGGTGGACTTAATGCCATATGGCATTCTCTGCCAGTCGACCATAGGACCAAACAGAAAAACCGAATATGGGCGATAGAGCGTATAATATATGTAGCGATATAATATATACAGAAATATGATATAAATATAATTAAATATATAAATATACACATGCATAAATACATACATACATTCACATAAGGATGACTTTTCTATTATTTTATATAGAAATTGAGAAATTCATTCATGATGTTCTGCAGCGTCGGATGGAACAGTACAGTACAGTGAGTATGGCAAAAACCCACGATGAAAATCCTTTGAGGAGGCCTATGTCCAGCAGACTTGTAACGCCTGGTATGATATGATGTAACCTTGTTTCTGTCTTGTTATAGGGTAAAATGAAGAGCAGTTAATTATTAATTAGATACGAGCTCCGTGGCGCAGCGGTCAACACGCCGGTCTGTGACACGGATGGTCCCGGGTTCGATCCCCGGTCAGGTCAAGATGAAAAATGTTCTATTTCAGATTGACCTGGGTCTTGGATGTTTATCTATATAATATATAGATTACGATACGATACTATATTTTATAATTATTTAATAAAAAAAGAAAACTAGTCTTACATAAGAACTTACTTTGGGGCTAGCTCAATCTGTGTGATTTGTCCGTATATATATATTTAGCCTTCTGGACACTAGAGCTAGCTCTAATGTCCTACTGGTCTCATAGTCCTACAGCTGTGGGTTTCTGGTTCCACTCTGAATAAAAAAAATACCAATACCAACTGGATTTGAAATACCATATTATTAAGTATGCCTGACGGCGCCTAACACCTATCTGTAACCTATGACGGCTATGACTGACAAAAATAAATAATTTATGAATTAGGTTTTTTCATTTGTGGGACTGGTGTGCATCTAGACATCCTACTCATTGCTTCTGGGTTAATTTTACAGAATCTTCTCAAGCTGAATCCGACGGTGAAGCCGTACACGAACTTGGTGCCGTCTGCTCAGACCAAGAAGAACAAGCAACACTGGAAGAGGAATGCAGATCGGAAGTGTAATGTATGTATTTCTTTATTATCATTATGAAAACTCTGCTTTACTCATGTTTTATTTCGTCGGATCCGCCGTAATGAATTTATCTCGCGTAAGTTTTAATATTATTACTATTCTTTATTATCATCATCATCATCATCAGGTCTTTCTAGTCTCCACTGCAGGAGCACGACCCTCGTCTTTATTATCACTTATTATCAACGTCGTAACAATTCAATAGTAAGAATTACCTCACGTACACTTATTCTTCTTCTAATCCTACATCCCTTTTATCATCATTATCGGTAGAGAAGACACAAAAATTACGATAACTGTGTCTGTCCGACGCAACGTATTTCTTTTCGCTCTAAGTGAGATCGTCTTTCTTTGCCTCCCCTCTCAGCCTCCCCTACACACAGTCAGTTCACCCTTATGCTTGCCTTGGAGTTCAGTTCCAAAGCTTTCCTGGGAATGTGATTGTATGGATCGCGTAGCGTGTGGCCGATCCAACGCCATTCGCGTTTTGGTGGATCTGCACATCTATTATGGTTCTTCATAACACAATCTTTTGGACTTCAAGGATTATGTAAATCTCGTTTAATGTTCTCGTGATTAAATGTGTTAGATAAACATATGTTTAACGGCTACCAACAACCTTCAAAACCCAGAAAAGTTTAACTTCCTTTAGTTCATGAACATTTGGGCATGTAATTATGGCCTATTGGTTCGTCATACAAAAATTAAAAGCCATTTGCGGCAGAAAAAAAGATACATCGAAAATTGATGATTTACTAATTATTTATATTTGTCACTGTCATTTGCATTCTTCATGGTCATATGAGCAGCTCATTCAACCATTGTCTTTGTTGCTGTTAAAGAAGACCCGTGTAAGTCAGGCGGCTTTAGAATTACCTAAAAAGTGAACTTATATAACTAATAGATGGCCCAACCCAAACCCAAGAGGCTACCTACCTTACCATGGCCAATACTACCTACACCTCTCATAGTAGGCATGAATATAGAAACTATGTAAATTTTTTAATTTTAGCCTTTATTCTGGTCTTTTTAGACCTTTTTAAGTTGATCATTATGATCCCTCATTTTAAGATTATGGATAAAAATCCTGCAAATCAAAAACATGACCTTGACGAGTTTCTGTATAGATCCAATAATTTATCGTATTTTATATAAAATGCGTAGGAAATACATATATTATATGCATTTCCTACGCAGCTGAAAGGACACAAATATTTTTCTGTGGTTGTGTCATGTAGTACCCATGATAAGATAAAATGAAATTCTGTCAGCTCTGTGACATGATTCGTTGACCTTTCCCAATGGGCGCTTCTTAGCTGCGTAGGTACTGGACCGGTTCACACACATCACATTTAATGTGATGTAATAAATAATCTTGGTTCAATAATGTAGTTATAAACGAGATACTTAATGTTTATCAAAATAAATTTGCTAATTGAAACTTTAATTAAGTTATTCTTAGGTATTAATTAGGGACTTATAAAAAGATCAAACGTTCCAAAGTAGTTAAAAAAATATCTTTTAAATGTATTCTTATATATGCCTATATAGTACTTTAAAAAAAAACTTACCTTACCATATATACTGAACCGATCATCATGAAATTTTGCATACACGTTGTTTGGAATACGGAGAATGACAAAGGCTTACATCCCGGAAAAAGTACTGTTCCCGAGGGATCGATACTAACGCGAGCGGAGCCGCGGGCGAAATCTCGTATATCTATTAACTATACTATAAACGCAGATGTAGTGACCTAGCTGAGAATTTTTTTATCCTATATCTTCTTCAGAACTTATTCATAGATACTAAGACTCCAAGTCGGTGGCAGAAGGAGTAATCGATTTCATTCCAAATCGTAGTGCTCGGTACGTATAAATACATATAAACCTTCCTCTTGAATCACTCTATCTATTAAAAAACCGGCCAAGTGCGTGTCAACTCAGCTCTGATAGTTTTCCTTTCAACTTCAGTATATATACTACTGCTGTAATTTTTTTCACGTATCCATAAATAACCGTTTAGTAGATAGAGGGGGGGACAATTACCTCTAACAAAAATTTGCACTTTAAAACCAAATATTTCGGAAACGGATCCCTAAATTAAAAAATGGTGTTCTCAACCTCACAATATTTTTTAAAGACCTATCTAACAATACCCAACACGATTGGTTTGTATATAAAAAAAAATATTACTCCCTCTTTATTTGTATAGGAGCTATCCAAAAAAAATTTTTTTTCAAGATTTTCTTCTACCACTTTTTTGACATGATTAATATACATACCCATACCAGATTTCAGCTTTCTAGTACTTATAGTCTCTGAGTAAAACCGCAGACGGACAGACAGACAGACAGACATGGCGAAACTATAAGGGTTCCTAGTTTACTACGGAACCCTAAAAAGCCGCATCAAAATCCGTTTCGTAGTTTAAATCTAAGCATAAGTACATAAGGACATACAGACATCCGCAAGCGACTTTGTTTTATACTATGTAGTGATAGTGAAGTGAAAAGCAACCTGTATTTATTTCAGACGTGCCCCTCTCTGACGAAGAACTTCGATGACATCAAACACACCACACTCTCGGAGCGCGGAGCCCTCAAGGAAGCCGCCAGATGCCTCAAGTGCGCTGACGCTCCGTGCCAGAAGTCCTGCCCCACGCAGATCGATGTCAAGAGCTTCATCAGCAGCATCAGTACCAAGGTATTACCTATGTTACAGGTATGGCGGCTCATAGAAGCAGCGCATTCATACCTAGAAGTTCTTAAAACAAAAGTTTATATGGGGGACCCTTGTTTCACAGATAGAAATTTTATAGAATTTCGATTCACAGAAAAGAACTTAGCTTCAAATTCTTTTTTTTATGACCACCCGGAACGACTGTTAGCAGAAAGGAAGTTAGGTTTAAGATTTTTTCGTAACGACTGTAAGGGCAGAAAGGAAGTAAGACTCAAGTTTTTTTTTTATAATCACCCGGAACGACTGTAAGGGCAGAAAGAAAGTTAGGTTCAAGTATTTTTTTTAGGACCACCCGGAACGACTGTAAGGGCAGAAAGGAGGTTGGGTTCAAGTTATTTTTTTATGACCACCCGGAATGTAAGACGACTGGAATTAAATGCGTTTGTTCCCTATCTTGCCTGTTGGGAAGCAAAGATGAAATCTAGGGTGGTACACGAAAACCCAAATATATATATATATATATATATTTGGGTATATATATATATATATATAAATAACCCAAATAATGCCTTGAATGGGCATTATTGCCATGAAAAAATATCTATAGGTTAAATTATCAAGTTCGGAGCAAGTGACAACTGTGATGCAGATCCCTATCGGTCTTGAAGTCAAAATCAAAGATTTTTATTCAAATTTGGATAATTCATTGTATCTCTTTTTGAACGTCATATTTTTCTTTCTTATTATTTTTAATTTTTAATATGAAAAACTACTAGCGTTTCGTAATGACCACTGGTGATTTGGTTCAGATTTCATCTCACACCTACCAATGTCTTATTTGATCCAATTAGCTGTCTCCCCTTAAACGTTATGTATGTATGCCTGTGAAAATTAAAGAAACCAGGAATGTACAAACTGCAAATTAAAAATTCCTGCAGAACTACTATGGTGCAGCCAAGGCAATTTTGTCCGACAATCCCTTGGGACTGACGTGTGGTATGGTCTGCCCGACCAGTGACCTCTGTGTTGGCGGCTGCAATCTCCACGCCAGCGAGGAAGGGGCGATCAACATTGGAGGGCTGCAACACTTCGCGGTTGATGTAAGTACCCATTACTGTGTGACTATAGGCTGTTAAGGGGGAACAGTAGGCACAGTAGCGACGCCAATCATTTTATTCCTAATACTTTACAAATAGAAAGAAATTCAAGAATATAAACAATACAAGCCTTAGTAAATAACTTGAAGTATTTTTAGAATCATGTTTTGATATTATGAGAATCAGTCATTGAGAGAAAAAGTGATAACCGCCAAAAACGGCCGTTTTTGGCGGTAATCAGATTCTCATAATTCTCACTGATTCCGATAGTAATAAACATGATTCAAAAAATACTTCAGGTTATTTACTAAGGCTTGTATTGTTTATATTCTTGAATTCCTTTCTATTTGTAAAGTATTAGGAATAAAATGATTGGCGTCGCTACTGTGCCTACTGTTCCCCCTTAAGGGGCTTTGATCAGCAAATTTAGTTAAGGGGAAGCCCCCCTTCAATATGATACTATCAGCCGTTATGCTTCGAAGATTTTCTGTCTAAGGAATGTAGCGTGTCCTGACAATTTATTACAGGTATTCATGAAAATGGGCATCCCTCAAACCTTGGACCCAAACCGCAAGCCCTTACCCAAGGGAGGAAACCAAAAGATAGCGCTCATCGGAGGAGGCCCAGCCAGTTTAAGTTGCGCCTGCTTCCTAGCCAGGCTTGGGTACAAAGATATCACTGTTTATGAGAAGGAGAAATACTTGGGTGGCTTAAGGTATGTATAGACTTTGACGTGCCGTGTGTTTCCCGGCAGAGTAGAATAGGACCACTCCAACTCTTACCGTGGATGTCGTAGCAGGCGACTTAGGAAACACAAGCTAAACAAAGCTTATAAATAACAAATAGACCTCTCCAACCCGTGTGGCCAGCGTGGAGAGTGTAGGCCAAATCCTCAGACTGCTCTGGCTAATGTATGATTCTGGTAGTACAGAGAGGGTCGTGCTCCTGCAGTGCAGACTTAAAAAGACCTGATGATCAGTTGCGTCGGCTTCCTAGTCAGGGTTGGGTACAAAGACATCTCTGTGTATGGGAAGAAGAAATACTTGAGTGGCTTAAGGTATATACGCTAGACTTTCTACCACGCAATGGACTTATTATACGCCACAAGATTCCCTTTAACTATACATGTGCTCTCTAGACTCCGTCATGCTTTTATTTCAATAAATACGAAACCAACCTAGTTTTTGATGTTTGTGTGAAAATGGGTGGGCATCCTCGAAACCTTGGACCCCAACCGTAAGCCCTTACCCAAGGGAGGAAACCAAAAGATAGCGCTCATCGGAGGAGGCCCAGCCAGTATTAGTTGCGCCTGCTTTCTCATCTGACGTACCTGAATGACTTATCTGTATATCTATTTGCAGTTCCTCCGAGATCCCTCAGTACCGATTGCCTTACGATGTGGTGCAATTCGAAGTGGATTTAGTGAAAAACCTGGGTGTTAAGTTCGAAACAGGAAGAATGTTGTCCACTAAAGACATCACTGTTGATGTGAGTTGTTATTTTTCTGTAATTATTTATAGCGAATTTGCTGTCATCTGACCGTTTTGTTGAAATATTATATAGGAATAAATGTCTTATCCGGAAGCACGTGCTCTGGCAAGCTTTGGTCCAAAAGTCTTTAGACTCTTCTTTCGTTTTGACGATATATGAAATTATTCAGTCCAGTGGTGCGGCCCCTATTTTTAATAAATAATTTGAAAGAAAACAGAGACAGAACCAGGAAACAGAATTAAAAATTTTGTTTTACGAGGCTTTAGAGAACCTTTTAAATTAATTTATGAACATCTGCATTCTGCATATAACTTAAAGTGAAAACGTGAAACTTTTCTCAGCATTTTTGTCTAAAACGGCCTTTTTGCGAAAATGCTAAGTTTCATTTTTACACTTTAATCTATACCAATAGTCCATAAAATACTTAATTTGAAGGGTTGTCTAGGGCCTCAAAAAAAATTTTATGTTCTTTTAAATGATTTATTTAAAATGGGGGGCAGCATTGGGCCCCGAAACATTCATGTATGAAGTTGTAGGATGCAACCACACTGTGGATCTACAGTTTTCAAAGGTAAAAAATGTACTTTAAATTTTTCCAGGCCCTTCTAAAACAAGGGACCGACGTAGTATTTCTCGGGATCGGTCTGCCGGAGCCCAAGATAGAGCCCATCTTCAAAGACCTGACCCAGGAAATGGGATTCTTCACCAGCAAAAGTTTCCTGCCTTTAGTCTCCAAAGGCAGTAAAAGAGGTAACCATTTAGTTTTTTTAGGAATCTTTTACAAGAGACTATAAAAAATCATGGTTGTCACTCACGTTTATTCATCCGGTACCGCCTACTTTCGGTCTACTACGAAGACCATCATCAGGGCGAGTGTTAGGGGTGGCGACACTGCGGTTTTGCTTCCCTCAAATCACTGAGGACTTCCTCGCTGACTAGTCGGCGTTACCGGCTGTTGTTGTTTTTCGTGTGTGTAAGTGGCCAACACTGGTGTCAAATTTTTCAAGCTGCCTAAAGGCATCTGACATAGCTTACCGATTAAATGACTGTGAGTGAGTAAATACAGTGATTCCACTGGGTGTTAGCCCTGTTAAAATTATGCACGTTTCTTATAGGGCCAATCTGGCTTTTAAATCCAAAAAAATATTACACTTTCATACAAATTGTTCGGCCGGCCGAAAACTTTTATGAAAATGTTGTTTCTTTTTCCACATATATGGGTCCCATATCAAAAGTTGTTCATTTTGATGGGCTGTTTTGATGGATTGAAAGATTTTTATCCTAAATCCCTGTATAATGTTATCTCGCATAATTTCCAGGAATGTGCGCATGCAAGTCCGCACTACCAGAGCTCTACGGATCAGTGATAGTCCTAGGAGCGGGTGACACCGCATTCGACTGCACGACATCGGCGTTGAGGTGTGGCGCAAGAAGAGTGTTTGTTTGTTTCCGGAAGGGATTCAACTATATACGAGCTGTGCCGGAAGAGGTAAAATAAAGCTCAACCTTAAATATACATACCTCTCCAACCCGTCTGGCCAGCCTGGAGAGTGTAGGCCAAATCCTCTGACTGATTTTCAGTGTCAAAATCAATTTGCAAAGTCATTTAAGGCAAACCCCAACTGACTTGACTTCCCACCAAAAACTATAGTGATAAAGTTGCTTGTTGCTGGGATGATTATATTCAAAATCTAATTCATTGACAACTAAACAGAAAAATATAGTTTTTCTATTGTTTTTTCCTAACTGCATCTTTTGAATTTTCAGGTGGATTTAGCCAAAGAAGAAAAATGTGAGTTCATGCCTTTTGTCGCACCTCAAGAAGTCATAGTCAAGGATGGAAAGGTAAATACAATTATTTTTATTTATTTTTTTGCAATATTTGGTTATGATTTTAATACAGACAGTCATGGCCTACTAACAAACTATTACAACATGAATAGAGCAACGAATTTTCTATTTCATTTTAATTCGTTTTTCTTGTTTTTACATAAAGATGTATCTTTTCTTTTTATAATTTAAACATTTTTAACACTTATGGCTCTTTATAACAGAGAGCATAATTCTGTGCAAAGATTTATGGTTGACCGTAAGACGAAAATACTAAGGTTGGTATCTCGCTCGCTCATATAAATAAATATGCAATGAATAGAACAGAGATTTTCTATTTTCCAATATAGTCATATTTCTAATATATGAGGTCCGAGAAAAACAAGTTACAATTGTTTACAGATTGCAGGACTTAAAATGTGCCGTACGGAACAACAAGACGATGGCGAATGGATCATCGATCATGAACAGGTGTTGACGGTCAAAGCAAACTTCATCATCTCAGCTTTTGGATCGGGGCTGTACGACAAAGATGGTAAGTCTATAATAAGAATGACAAAACTCAATGACATTCCTTTCTTTCTTTTTTCTTTAACATTATGGCTTCCACCGAGATTTCAGTGATTCTGCCAATGTCCAGTATATTGAGATACCAAGTATCGGTGTTGTACGGTAAAGTTTAAGGCGCTCCTATAGTAACACTAGCAATTAATTCTTTTAATCCTAAATTATATCGAATTTTAAAAATCTAAGTACATAACTCGTAAATTACTTGAAGTATTTTTGTATTCATTTTCACTAATATTCGTTTGATAAAACAAGAGAAAAACAGGTTAACGCCAAAAGTGGCCACTTTTGGCGTTAACTGATTTTTCTCTTTAAATATGGCACTAGTAAATTACTTGTAATAACCAAAAAATACTATAAGTAATTTAGTAGTTTTGCACTTGTTAGATTTTTAAAATTCGATACAATTTATGATGTAAGGAATTTAATTACTGGGTGGCGCTAGTGTTACTATAAGAGCGCCTTAACAAGTAGCATCAAAGATGACGTATGTTCCTTGATGCCTCGTGGGAGCTTCAGGTGACAAATCTATACGAGTCCATATAACAGTCTACTTTAACTATTTCACAAATTGTTCATAAGCACGAGCAATTACAACACCATACCACGCCAATTTTATATTATAAAGTTCACAAACCACAACTGCACCCCTTGATTTCCCACCACAAACTCCCCAAGCCATCAACTAATAGTCAAAAGTTGTTTCTTTGTTTGTAAATTCTTTATTGCACATAAAATAAAATAACATACACCTTTAATGAAATATACTTAAAAGCTAATTAAAGATTATATGCACAATGGCGGACTTATCCCAGGAGGGGATTTCTTCCAGTCAACCAGGTATCTGAAAGAAGTTGTAATGACAATGAGTGTTTTCTGACATAAGTGACTGCGGCACTGATCCAACAGATACTGTAACCTGATTATCATTTGGTTGTAAGATACCATTTTAATAGTGAACGAGAAAACTATAGGAGGCGGCTCCCATACTAAATCTCAATCATTGTTGGATCCACGTAAAATCGAGAGCTTTGAGTAACTGATTCCAAATTGGTAGTTACAGGCGGCTTCCTTTATTTTATGTTCACTGCTTATTATAGACCAAAATAGTGATCCCTCTTTTCAAGTGCTCTAGCTGTCAGTTTCCCTGACAACAAATCACGATAATCACGATTGCATAATTTTGTTATCACTTATCCCATCTAATATTATAAATGCGAAAGTGAGTTTGTTTGTTACGCTTTCACGCCCTATCTACTGAACCGATCATCATGAAATTTTGCATAGACATAGGTTGGGGTACCGAGAAGGACATAAGCTATATATTTCGCGGGCTAAGCCGCGGGTAAAGGCTAGTTCAAAATAATTCAGAAAATAGTTATTTACATATTATTGGTGCATGTTCCAGTTAAAGACGCCATGTCTGCTATCAAGTTCAACAAGTGGGGCATGCTAGACCTCGACCATAACACCATGCAAAGTACCAGTTATCGCCAAATGTTCGTTACCTATCCAAAATTTTAAGACGATCGGTTGTGCGTGAGGGGTTAAAGCGTTACAAGCAACACGCTCGTTACGCTTTCACACCCTCTTTTAAAGTTATTTTCGCATTTATAATGTTTGAGTTAATATGTAAGGATTTCAAAGTTTGTTTTGTGGTTGCGATAAAGGTATCCAAATGAAAATTTGAAGTCTGATAAGACTTCTATGTACACAATTTTGTCATCGCATATTCAAAAGAATTTTGTAAAAAGTTACCCATATTTTTTGTCCTTTTTCCAGTTAAAGACGCCATGTCTGCCATCAAGTTCAACAAATGGGGCATGCCGGACCTTGACCACAACACCATGCAAAGTACTAGTTGTCCCCAAGTGTTCGTTGGAGGAGATTTGGCTGACGTAGCAGAAACTACGGTGGAGTCTGTGAATGATGGGAAAACCGCCGCTTGGTATATGCACTGCTATTTACAGGTTAGTAATCACGAGAATTCATATGCTTAAGAAGAACATGAGCGAAACTTTAATTTTATTTGTACACTCTTTCATCAGATCATATTGAAAAATCGGTCAAGTAGATAGATAAATAATTTATTTTGTTCAACTGTCACACACATTAAACACAAAATAAGTACCTAGCAATAACAATAATCTCACTAATATTAATTTAACAATAATACATGCAATGCATGCCACAGAAGCACACGCAAATAGGCTACAGTACAGCACATGTTACTCGGAACTCGGAAGAAGCAACCGCTGATTTTCAGCTGCCTCAAGCACAGATTACTAAATAGTTACTTCGCCACAAGTACGTAAATACCTATACAACAATACACTGTCGACCAAAAATCGGCAAAAAAACTCACGTTTGTTGTATTATGGGAGCCCTCTTGAATATTTAGTTTATTTTTAGTATTCCTTATTCTAGCTGCAACAGAAATATATATAATCTGTAAAAACTTTAACTAGCTATCACGCATCATGAGGTACAGGTAACAGACAGACAGACAGACGGGCGGTTGGAGTCTCTGTAATAACTCAAAATTCGTTATGTTTTCACACAGGGTCTACCATTTGACTCGCCACCGGAATTACCCAAGTTTCACTGCTCCATTGACGACGTGGACCTGTCTGTGGAAGTGTGCGGGATCAGGTTCGAGAACCCGTTCGGGCTGGCCAGCGCTCCCCCCACCACTAGCTCTGCAATGATCCGCCGCGCCTTCGAGCAGGGCTGGGGATTCGCTGTCACTAAAACCTTTGGCCTTGATAAGGTAACATCTACGTTGAATGACACACTAAATTCACGAGCAAATATAAAACACGGCTCCAGCGCCAACAAAAATAACCACTAAAATAAACAATCAATCCCCAGTTTTCCTACCCTTAGGATTGAATTTATTCATTCCATATTTATATGGGATCAACTTCGGGGTTTTCCAATAAAAAAAGAATTATTAAAATCGGTCTATTCTGTAATTAATGTGTGATCAAACACAAAAAAAAATTATACGCGTCGATTTGAGGTTGATAAAAGTCCATGTCACTTTGCACTTGGGATAAGGCGTGAATGGTAACGATATCTCACATCTATCATACTTTCAATATTTATTTATACTATTAATAGAAAGAGGAAAGATTTGATTGTTTGTTTGTTCGTAATGGGTAAACTCAATAATTACTGAACCGATTTGAAGTATAATAATAGTTTAAAAATAAAAAAAAACACGTTTTTCATGTACTGTCATCGGAACTCAGAGCGTGTGCAAAATTTCATCCTCATCAAAGACCGGGAAGTGGGTCAAATTAAGATTCCAAGATTTTCTTACATACATAGTTACAAGTGAAGCTAATAAAAGTGTGTTAAAAACCACTAAATAGCTACATTAACAGTGGGTGCAATCGGCTTTAATTAACGTGAACCAAGTTGCGGGAAAACGGTTAATGGTAAAATAAAGAAACTCATATACATGAACCCTGAAAACAATAACCTGTTTTGACTTTTGGGCACTCGCGTAAAGAGGACGACGTCGGGGAAAAATTAGACCGCGACGAGCTTCGTCAAAACTGATTCTGGATAGTTAAATATATTGATTTAATTTACTGCACAAAGTTTACTAAAAAGGGAAATTTCTACATTGGTCTTGAGGCTAGAAAATATTGGGTTGAGTACATAGCATACGGTTAAACAGGAGTTTCTTAATAATTCTAAATAATTATATACATGGGGGACGGCGCGAACGCAGTCCCCACTACCAAAAATTACGCATCCGAGTTATCCACATTAGGGATAATCGCAGGGGTCAACCCGTCCGCAGTGCAATGGACAGGCCTCGCCCTGGGGGAACCGCCTTCTTGATCACGGTATCCCCTATGCCAGGTAAGTATGCTTTGACAAACTCCGTCCAAGGGGGTCGTTCACAGCGAAAAAACTATGATAGCGAGTTCTACAATCTCAATGTTTTGAAGCAGTGACATCTAGTGACGGGTTTAGAATTGCGCGTGAGAATGTCGGGAAATATTTGACCCCTTTAGTTTAGCACCAGTGGCGCAATGAGAGCGGTTACAGAGACTTACAATACTGATCCGATAATAAATTCGGCTGCAAGTGGTACATATAGTATAAATTTTATCAATGCATATTAATAATTGCAAAGATATTTTTTACAGACCTAAGTTAATTTTTTTTTTTTAACTTTGTTATTTTTTTTACTTAAAGTGGTTGTAATATGTACACAATTTGGAGGTTTATCATTGTGGTGGACTTTATTACACAAATTTTCATCTATTAGTAATTTCATTAATCATGTGCACTGAAGGTATAAGTCTTGTACTAAACAAATGCAACAGATGTAGTAGCTAGCTGCTAGAAATTATTCTAATCAGTTGACCATTGCCCACCAGAGCTAGAGTTAATATTATATGATTGATCTTCTTCGTCATTTTTACATAAATACAATTCATAGCTCCTATAGTAGGATACTAATTACTAAATACAAAACATCCAATAAAACACCCCCATCAAGTTAAATTGTAGAATTGTAACTTATTATCTAGCCACAGGCACTAAAATACAAACACCAAATTATTAGTGTGGAAAACGCCGTTCAAATTAAGAACTCACTTGACCAAATAGATAGACCCCTCAATGATATACATGCGCATACAGTTTAGGGGTCTAACGGATTGGCGCATGCGCTTAGTTCGAACGCGGGGAGCTAGATGTCGCCGTACCAAAATATTGGAATTGTAGAACTCGCTATCATAGTTTTTTCGCTGTGAACGACCCCCTTGGACGGAGTTTGTCAAAGCATACTTACCTGGCATAGGGGATACCGTGATCATGATGGCGGTTCCCCCAGGGCGAGGCCTGTCCATTGCACTGCGGACGGGTTGACCCCTGCGATTATCCCTAATGTGGATAACTCGGATGCGTAATTTTTGGTAGTGGGGACTGCGTTCGCGCCGTCCCCCAGAATAATCTAGAATTGATATTAATGTGCAATCTGCATGCATATACATGTCACCTTTAATTTTACCTAAGATGTTCGCTGGAAATTGTTATTAAAGCGTTATTTATTTCAAATATTAATAGGTATTACAAACTTACAACAGGTAGTAAACAAGGAGCCCTTATAGTTTCACCATATCAGTCTGTCTGTCCGCGGTTAAGCTCATGGGTATTACTTCTAAAAAGCTGCAATTTGCCGGGTATTATGAATCATGCCAACAAAGTGATAACTTAAAATTAAGAAAAATATATGTTTTAAATATCTTCTCAATTGTGTAAAGTGAAAATAAATATATATTTTTTTCATCAACCCTTTGCTGTAGTCTTTGAACAGGTTATCAAAAGTATTGTTAGTGTCTAACAACATTTTCCGATTTAGGGATCCGTTTTTGATATATTATAAGCCTCAAAATGCTATTTGCTGTTGAAAAGGTGGGGCAAGTGTCTAACTTAATGGCGGTGTAAGGAAAAAAAAACAGGGCAGTACCATATAATTATTATAATTAAGTTACAAGGAAAACTATCACAGCTAAGTAGGGTTCTTTGCTGTATGGGTTGGCAAGGACCCCAAAAAAAAACTGATTATAAATTGTAATAGGTATGAAAGTATCAATATTGTTGTTTATTACGCTTGATTTCTAGCGATTAAATTATTATTTCATACTTTTAGTTCCAGTTTGTACTCTTTGAAGTCGGTTAAAGTTTTTTTGGTAATAATATTTTTATTGCTAATTATTTTTCCAATTTGTGCAATATGAATTGCTGCATTGATGTCATACTTAGTGTATTAGTTGTATTAGGCGTCCATCGATGGAGGCCCCGTTTTCGGCCTTACTTTCTTCATCTTCTTTTTCATCATCAGGTCCTTTTAGTCTCCACTGCAGAAGCACGACCCTCTCTGTACCACCAGAGCCATATATTAGCCAGAGTAGTCAAAGAATTTGGCCCACACTCTCCACGCTGGCCAGACGGGCTGGAGAGCTCTCTTTGATAAGCTTTGTTTAGCTTGTGTTTCCAAAGTCCCCTTCTACGACATCTACGAGAAAACTTGGATTGGTATTATTGTACTCTGCCGAGAACCACACGGCAAATTATATGTTTATGAAATTTTCTTCCAAACCTATTCAGTGAGTGAAGTTTTCGGGTTAGACAGAGCCCAGGTCTGTAAAACCTTAAGGTCACATTTAGTATGTTGGTAGCTCGTAGGTGAGACAGAGAAATAAAACTCATTAATTATCACTTTTGAACAGACTTCAAAAAAAGGAGGAAGTTCTCAATTTGTCGGAATCTTAATTTTTTTTTATGTATGTTCCCCGATTTCTCGAAGACGCCTGGACCGATTTAAGAAATTCTTTTTTTGTTCGATAGGTAATACTTAGTAGATGGTTCCATTAAATTTTTATCGACATGTGTTGAGCGCTTTTTGAAAAAATACACAAAAATAAAAACGAATACGCAAGGATGCCGTTCGGTTTACACTGATGTAACATACTCGTATGATTTGTTCTCAGGATCTGGTGACCAACGTGTCGCCTCGCATCGTCCGTGGCGTCACCTCCGGGGAGAACTTCGGGCCGGGGCAAGGCTCGTTCCTCAACATCGAGCTGATTTCAGAGAAATGCGAAGCTTACTGGTGCCAGAGCATTCGAGAACTGAAGCGGGATTTCCCTGATAAAGTAAATTGCTTTGACATTTATGTAATTCAAAAGTTTTCCATCGCTTTCATAGACATTACAAACTATTTGAAGTTGTATTATTTAGAGTTCCGTGCCCAAAGAGTAAAGACGGGACCCTATTACTAAGACTTCGATCGATGTCCGTTTGGCTGTCAGTCTCCAGGCTGTATATGCTAGACAGTTGAAATTTTCACAGATTATGTATTTTTGTTGCCGATACAATAACAAATACTTAAAACAATAAAATAAATATTTAGGGGGCTCCCATACAACAAACATTATTTTTTTGCCGTTTTTTGGCTTAATACTAACAGAATATTTATTTTATTTTATTTTATTGTCTATAAGTACACAAAACAGCAAGTTAGGTGGGTACATGAATAAAAGCTATACATTTTTTATAATAAAATTAACCTAACCGACCAAAAAATATGCGTACATAACTTGCATAAATAAGCTCAAATTAAGTTCACGTTTAAGTAAAAGTGTAAATTAAACGGATACAATACAATTGTGCATTACAACGAAACAAAATACAGTTGTTTAAGAATGATTATTTATAAAAAGTAGCAAGCATTTCTTTTTGAAAGTTATGCATGAAGTGCTAAAAATGTCGGGAAATTCAGTTGACGAACAAAGTGAATTATAAATTCGACACATCCTATATAACGGGTTGTTGTAACCAATATTGTTTGAACAAGCTGGTACGTAAAATAGTTGAGGAATTCTCTGACGTCGTGTTGGTGTTTTAAAGTTAACTTCAGCTAACAAAGACGTTAATAATTGTGAGTTAACAATTTTATACAAGTATGTTAGATCCATTACTGAACGCCTACTGCGAAGGGATGAAAAAGAAAAGTGTTCGAGGCGCTGTTCATAGGTAGTCAAGTAGTCTCTCATTCCCAATCGTGTAGCTAGAAGTCTCAAAAAGCATTTCTGAACCGATTCAATTTGCTCCACGTATGTTATATAGTGAGGAGACCAAATAATAGCAGCATATTCCAGTTTCGTTAGTACAAATGTTTTATAGAGCGTTATTAGTGTTTTATAATCCTTAAAGTCTTTAGATACTCTACATATGAATCCTAGTAATTGTTTACATTTAGATATTATACTTTTAAGGTGTTGAGAAAATGTCAATTTTGTATCTAGAATTACACCCAAATCACGAGCGGTCGATTTTTTGTTTAACGTTTGATTATGCAATCTATAAACGAATTCAATTGGATTTTGTTTGCGAGTGAAAGTTATAATAAAGCATTTTTCAACATTTAAGTTCATGTAATTATCAGAACACCACTGATCTAAAATGTTGAGATCTTGCTGCAGCCTAATACAATCCTGTGAGTCATTGATCATAGTGAAAATCTTCAAGTCATCAGCATATAACAAACACCTACACTCAAGTTTTGGTATCAGGTCATTGATGTATATGGCAAACAAAAGAGGGCCAAAGTGGGATCCTTGAGGAACGCCAGATTTTACATCCGCAGGTGCTGACAAAAACCCGTGAACAGCTACAAGTTGACTCCGATTTGTGACATACGATTCTACCCAACGAAGAAGACTGCCATGAATTCCAATAGCCGAAAGTTTAGAGATAAGAAGACGATGATTTACTTTATCGAAGGCTTTTTGAAAGTCTGTGTAAATTGAGTCAACCTGTCCCTGCTTATTAAATGATTTGCAAAGAAAGTGGGTGTATTCAATTAAATTTAGTTGCATATCCATCTTAAAAATAAATAGTTAAATAAAATAAATATTAACAGTGGGCTCCCTGGGTCTTGGATGTTTATCTATTTAAGTATCTATTATAAAATATAGTATCGTTGAGTTAGTATCCCATAACACAAGTCTCGAAATCACTTTGGGGCTAGCTCAATCTGTGTAATTTGTCCGTATATATTTATTTATTTATTATACAACAAACATGATTAAAACGCGATTATTTTACCGTTTTTACTCGATAGTCAAATGTTGCACAGATCCGACTCCCACATAGCTTTTTTCATGAGTTACTCAGTTTTGAATATATTTTTAGGTAGTAATAGCATCGATCATGTGCTCTTACAACGAGGCGGACTGGACTGAGCTGGCTACGAAGGCCGAAGCCTCCGGAGCAGACGCGCTAGAGTTGAACTTGTCGTGTCCGCACGGTATGGGCGAGTCCGGCATGGGGCTGGCGTGTGGGCAGGTGAGTTTTATCATCATCATCATTATCATCTCAGCCACAAGAAGTCAACTTCTGGACATAGGCTTCCCCCAAGGATTTTCAATACGACCGGCCTGCGACCCTTATCAGGTCGTCTGACCACCTGGTCGGTGGGTGTCCAACGCTGCGCTCGCCGGTACGTGGTCGCCTTTCAAGAACCTTTCTGTCCATGATCATCATGTTGATGAATGCTATTACTACCTGATGATCATCATCATCAGGTAGTAATAGCATCGATCATGTGTTTGTACAACGAGGCGGACTGGACTGAGCTGGCTACGAAGGCCGAAGCTTCCGGAGCTGACGCGCTAGAGTTGAACTTGTCGTGTCCGCACGGTATGGGTGAGTCCGGCATGGGGTTAGCGTGTGGGCAGGTGAGTTTTACCATCATCATCATCAGGTCTAATGTAGTCTTCAGTACAGGAGCACGAACCTCTCCGTACTACCAGAGCCATATATTAGCCAGAGCAGTCAGAGGATTTGGCTTACACTCTCCACGCTGGCCAGACACGTTGGAGAGGTCTCTTTGATGTTTATAAGCTTTGTTTAGCTTGTGTTTCCTAAGTCGCCTTCTACGTCATCCACGGGAAGACTTGGAGTCTTATTCTTATATGCCTAGAACCATACGGCCTGTCATCATCATCATCGGTTAGTAATAGCATCGATCATGTGTTTGTACAACGAGGCGGACTGGACTGAGCTGGCTAGGAAGGCCGAAGCCTCCGGAGCTGACGCGCTAGAGTTGAACTTGTCGTGTCCGCACGGTATGGGCGAGTCCGGTATGGGTCTGGAGTGTGGGCAGGGGAGTTTGGTATAGACACAGATTACCTGATTTCCTAGTAATTTTTAAAGATCTGTATCTAGCTCTAGGAATATCTATGTAGATATATCCCTTTAAGGCGCTGTAACATCTAATAATAATAGTACGTAATGGTAATCGCGCGATAATAGTACGTACTGGCAAAGACAATATAATACTAACAGTACTGGTAATGAAATACGGGTAAAAGTGGTGATGCCGGTAGGCGAACTCAGTTCGAACCCGTATCTGCCATTTCGGCCGCTTTTTGTCGGTTTTAATTTAATAGTTCCTTAATTATAACCAAATATAGTAATATTTTTAGATATCCATTTTACTCAGTAAGTTTTACTTTTTATAGATGTAAGAAAAATGGTAATTTATCGCTGAAAATATCAAATAATTCGCGACGAAACCTTATCTGGATATAGCTTCTTGCCATTTTATTTTCCTAGGTTTTAAATATATTTTTTTAAATATTTTAATGTAATCATTTATTTTGATCGTTGAACTGTACTTCATATTTTTTTTTAAATTCTAGTTTTCTGTAAGAAATAAGGCTAACTGCGCGACGAAAAAATAGACGTTTTACGGCAGTGCGTGAATTACAGCGCCTTAACTTTTACCCTTTAAACGCGTTAGCGTGGCGTTAGCACTGATTAGTTCTCTATGAAACCGCCTAATTATCAGGCGGGTGAGTTTAACAAAATTTTATGAAACATAAGATAAAAATAAAAGGTCTGTAATTTTAAATCTCGAATATTTCCTCAAATTCTAGATTGACGAACTCTTGTTTTTAATGCAACCACCATCTGACTGTTTTGTAAATCTTACCTACGACTCACAAATAAAATATTCTTATTCTCGATTTTCTTATTTGTAAAGTGTGTGCATTTGAAGGATACGCCAGATATTTAAAATAAATTTGCATTTGTAGGTTTTCGCTATCATAGTAAAATACCGTATTCAAATTGTATTACAGGATCCAGTGCTGGTCAAGGGCATTTCGCAGTGGGTCCGCAAAGCCGTTAAGATTCCCTTCTTCGTGAAGCTGACACCCAACATCACAGACATTGTGGGAATCGCTGTGGCCGCATACGAAGGTATCAAGTGTTCTTCATGATTCTAACGAATTAAATAACGATCGTAGCGATTGATCTTGAACAAATCGCTACGATCGTTATTTAATTCGTTCGAATCATTCACTTGCTTGTGACTCATGATTCATCTACGGCCCTCGCTTAAAATCCGTTTTTGATTCACGAGTTGCATATTACATATAGGCATCGAAATATAAATACTACGTTTGTAATGCATATAGGTAGGTACTAATATTTATTTTGTAGACATGCATTTCGGTTTGTTTCACCTATGTTGAATTTTATTTCCTTGCTGGTTTGGGATAATAGAAAAGCAAAAATCTTAGGAATAATGTTAATTGGCGATGCGGCTAGCAACTGTTTTGATTCCTTTTTCCACCTGCACGACCAACAAGCACGTTTAGCTTCTTGCCTTGGACTTGGTAACTTTTGACAACTATGATGTACAAAGTTTTGATGGTCACTTCGTCATTAATACATTAATAACGTTTTATGTGTCTTAAAAGGATTGACAATTTTATGAAAAATTGTCTTTTCATAGAAAGTTTTTCGTAAAATTGACTATTTCTTAAGACACATAAAGTCGTACTGATTTTTTTTAAAGTGACGATAAAAACGTACAACTCTGTCTGCCCCGCGAGGGGAAAAAACTTATTTTTTTTATGTGGAGGAAGAAGCAAAAGTTCGAGTTAATAACATTGATGTTTATGTTGAAGGTGGCGCTGACGGAGTATCAGCCATCAACACTGTGTCCGGACTGATGTCAGTCAAACCAGACTCCACGCCGTGGCCAGCAGTCGGTAAGAAACTAAAATAATCGTAATGTTGTATTTTACGCACTAGGCCCCTTTTTCCTAACATCAATCACAACTGCCCAATTTATTTTATGGTAATCGGAAATATATTGTAAAACGTCGTATGATGCTCGTACTCAGTAAGCTGATATTATAGTAATCGGTTAATTATGAGCACTCCGCTTCTCGTGCATACAGACACCTCGTACCATCCCATCATTGCATCATACATAAAATTTACAGTCGGGGGCAGACAGGTTTTCTAAACCTGACCACAATTTGAAATCTGTTTGTTCGGGGAGGTTTATCTATCCCCGACTGTACTATTGAAGGATTATTGATAGGATTTTAAAAAATAAGTATCAAATGAAGCAGCACTTAACCCCGAAAAACTAACTAACTGACTTATATCGCTTGAGAATGGCTAATGAGGCTATACCTACTTAGGAGGTCTTTTAATAGGAAGTAGAAAAAAATGATTACATATACTCCATATTATCGGTAGGTCGCGAGAAACACACGACTTACGGCGGCGTATCAGGCAACGCGACGCGCCCAATGGGCCTGCGAGCCGTGTCGGCTATCGGCAACAAGCTGCCCGGCTTCCCCATCCTGGGCATCGGCGGCATCGACTCCGCCGACTCTGCGCTGCAGTTCATACTCTGTGGAGCGCCCGTCGTCCAGGTAAGCCTATCTATACAGACTATTAGTGACTCGATATTATGGGCAGGTCGCGAGAAATACACGACTTACGGCGGCGTATACGCAACGAGCCCCATAGGCCTGCGGCAAAGAATATAAACACAACTCGAAAAGAAACGAAACTTAAACATGTGTGTGTTAAAATCGCATGCGGCTATGTGTGTGTCTGGACGTGTGCGGGGGCAGCGAGAGACGTGCGGGGTGTTGAACGCCATCGGCAACAAGCTGCCCGGCTTCCCCATCCTCGGCATCGGCGGCATCGACTCCGCCGACTCTGCACTGCAGTTCATACTCTGTGGAGCTCCCGTCGTCCAGGTAAGCCT
Source organism: Rhodophaea formosa (assembly GCA_963082605.1). NCBI lineage: Eukaryota > Metazoa > Arthropoda > Insecta > Lepidoptera > Pyralidae > Rhodophaea > Rhodophaea formosa. Next base: position 5,625,261 of record OY720213.1, on the reverse strand, counting down.
ATCTATACAGACTATTAGTGACTCGATATTGTGGGCAGATCGCGAGAAATACACGACTTCAGTCAGTCAATCCCCGGTCAGGTCATGTTGGAAAACTCTCTTTTACAGATCGGCGTAGGTCTTGGATATTTATCATATAAGTATCTATTATAAAATATAGAATCGTTGAGTTGTATCCTACGACACAAGTTCACAACTTCCTGTGAGGCTAGCTCAATTTGCGTGATATATCCGTCCATACCTATATTTATCAAAATTTACTCTTCATGCTCCCTATTGGTTGATTCAATGATAAACATTTTCTTTTTAAGATCTGCAGTGCAGTACAAAATCAAGACTTCACGGTGATAGAGGACTACATCACCGGTTTAAAAGCGCTCCTGTACCTGCGGTCTCTGGGGCTTGAGGGCTGGACCGGCCAGTCGCCGCCCAAGTTCAAGCACCAGAAAGGAAAGCCAGTGCAGACGCTGTATGGCGAAGACGGAAAGGTAAATGATATAGATTAATCTACACACACACTATAAAGTGTCTATAACGATTTCAGAAACTGGCCATCAATAATCATCATTATGTCAATTACATTTTATAATAACAATTGTCTCAACAAGGTAGGTAAAATGCACGTATTTTCATCGTCGTTTTTCGATTAGGATTTGACTTTCAAATACCTTCAGTAGATGAGGAATCTTGGTCAAGTCCCTAATTGAAAATCAAATATGCCATATTACTCATTGATAATACTTCCTTATAATTGATAGATTTATATTGGTCAAAAAAAATATTAAATTGGTCCAGTAATTTTTGAGTTTATCCATATGTAATGGGTTTACTCTTGACCATCATCACTAGCTAAGAGGCAAAGATATGGCCTAAGGTGGAGCGAACTTACCCCGAAGGAGCCTAAAAAATCTCAATTAGTTATACGAGTATATACTTCAAGGTCAAAGGATTGGGCAAAAAAATTTTTTTTTTCTTTAAAATAAATAAATGAATATCTCTCGTTATAGCTGATGCGGTTAGCAACCCATCACTGTTTTGATTCGGCTTTTCACCTATTATTCACCTATATTTATTACATACACATATATTTATTATTTCACCATAACGCACACTAACATGCTAAACGTAGCCTTGGGCTTTATTACCTTGGGCTCTGTCTACCGTGTAAGTGGTAAAGACGTGATAATATGTATGTTTGTATAATACTTATTTTTTTTGCAGGTCCTCGCCCACTTCGGTCCATACAGTAGGAAACGCGAAGAGATGCTGCACGAAATCAGGCTAAAATCAGACTTGCTCGGCGACAATAAGGTCGAGAATTACGTGACACCCAACGGTGTCAACGATCACCAAGCAGTGCCGAGCATACGAGACGTCGTTGGCGAAGCTCTGCCCAGGGTTGGCACTTACAAGCACTTGGACAACACAAAGCAAGTCGTCGCTTTGATTGATGATGTAAGTTTTTGTGATGTCTTAATTTTTGCGGGTTCAGGCTAAAATTAGACTTGCTCAAACACAATAAGGTTGAGAATTATGTGCCACCCAACGGTGTCAACGGTCACCAAGCAGTGTCGAGCATACGAGACGTCGTTGATGAAGCTCTGCCGAGGGTTGGCACTTACAAACATTTGGACAACACAAAGCAGGTTGTCGCTTTGATGGATGATGTAAGTATTTGTGATAAATCTTAATTTTTGCGAGTTCAGGCTAATATCAGACTTGCTCGGCGACGATAAAGGCGAAATTTATCTGACGTGTAGAAGTCATCTAGCACTGCCAAGCATCAAAGTCGGTGTGTTCTCATAATATTAAAACATGATTCCAAAAATACTTCAGGTTATATGATTTTCTTGAATTTCTTTCTATTTTTAAAGTATTAGCAATAAAATTATTGGCGTCGCTAGTGTGCCTAGTGTGGGCCCTTAAGAGTCGCCTGGAAGCGCATGTCTCGATACAAACGGAAAAAGGGAATTGTGGCAATATTTGATAAGTTTAGGGCAAAATTAAGCATCCAATCAATTAATCTCATTATAATCTACGTACGTTCCTATACAGTTTGGTTAAATTATCAAATGTTTGAGAATTATACGCCTCTCAAGATTTCCATACAAATTTGAAAAGGCTTGTAATTCTCAAACCATTGGTATTTTACCCAAGCTATATATGAACGTACGTAGATTATAATGAGATTAATTGATTAAATGCTTAATTTTACTCCAAAATTATCAAATATTGCCACAATTCCCTTTTTCCGTTTGTATAAAGACATGCGCTTCCAGGTGACTCTTAAGTAGCAATTTTCCTTCAACTTCGTTCGCATAAATTATAAAACCTGGGCTCTGTCTACCTCGCAAAGGCGAAAGACGTGATAGTATGTATGTATATCACCCACAAATAAATTCGCTATCTATTGATGAAACAATTTTGAAAATCGGTCCAGTATTTTGGAGCCTATTCAAGACAAACAAACGAAACAATCAAATCGTTCCTCTTATTAGTATAGATTTCAAACAGAATAACATATTCCTTGAATAAATGGCTATAACTTTGGCTTTGTCAAAGCGGATGTAATGTGTGACGTCCGACTCTAATGCATGCTCAGCGATGGCTGACCCGTCCACGGATATAAGTTTGTCTGTTACTCCCTCTGATTTTGTCTGTTACTCCCTTTACAAATGGCAGATATAATAGGGCTCTGTTAGCCGAAGTTAACTGTACGTTCCCGTTAGAGTTTATTCTGTCTCCACTTATATCTGTGGACGGGTCAGCCATCGCTGAGCATGCATTAGAGTCGCACGTCATACATTACATCCGTTATTGTCTATTATTTTCCTGTTAGAACTAATAATACCTCTTTACTTTTAGAAGGAGGCCCTACCGAAAAAAATTTTTTGATGTAGTTATTTCTGCTTATCCGCAAAACACCATTATATCTCGAGTTGGTGTTTCACGTAATATTTTTTATGGGGTGGTGTTTTGCATTTGTGGAATTGTCCGTAGTTGGTAATTGACGTAATTATTTTTGCCAGTACGCAAAACACCACAAAACCAAGAGGTGGTGTTTCACGTATATGGTGTTATGCGTCGAAAGGTAACAGATTCCCTTTTTAGAAGTTAATGCCTTTACCCAAAATTGCCAAGCCTTCTTCGTTTTTTGACTTTCGCCCTGGGGGTACTGCATGTCGGGCAGCCAGCGGCTCACGGCGCCCTCGCCCATAGCAGATACTAAAAAAGTGATTTGTGAACCCAAAGTCAATCAGACAATATTGTATTCATTTTCGTCGAGCTCCGTGGCGCAGCGGTCAACACGCCAGCCTGCGACACGGGGGCCCCGGGTTCGATCCCCGGTCAGGTCATGATGGAAAACGATCTTTTTCAGTATGACCGGGGTCTTAGATGTTTATCTATATAAGTATATATTATAAAAATTTTGTATCGTTGAGTTAGTATCCTGCGACACAAGTTCACATCTTACTGTGGGGCTGGCTCAATTTGTGTGATATGTCCCTATAAGTATATTTATTTATTTATTTTTCAGGATATGTGCATCAACTGTGGCAAATGCTATATGGCGTGCGCGGACTCAGGATACCAAGCTATAGAGTAAGTAGCCTACAACTAATTTATATAAATCTTTCTTGCTGGAGTTTGGTCATAAGAATGAAACAAAAAACATTGAATTTAAGAGGCTTACATCAGCGACACTAGCGACACCTGTTATTTAATTTTTGTACTCCAAATTAAAACTGAAATGGAAATGGAGGTGTCCCACCTTGCTAGGAGGAACGATGGTAGGTGGATTAAGGCTGTCACCGAGTGGTATCCCAGAAATGGGAAACGTAGTGTTGGACGTCCGGTAGCGAGGTGGGCCGACGACATAAAACAGATTTCAGGAAGGAACTGGATTGCGAAGGCTAGGGATAGAGAAAGATGGCGCAGACAAAGGGTGGCTTATGCCCAGCAGTGGGTTATGGAAAGCTGATGATGATGATGTACTCCGAAATAAGAACATCTACGTAAGTAATTCCTTAGTAAATTACTTAGAGTAAGTATCATCATTTCAGACTGAGAGATCTACTCATTACCGCCAAAAGCGGTCACTATTGGCGGTACTGAGTAGTTGTCTCGATTTACCAAAGCTAATAGTATCGTTGAGTAAGTATCCTGTCTAGCTCAATTCGTGTGATATGTCCCTATATATATATTTTTTTTATAGATTCGACGCTAAAACTCACCTGCCGCTCGTGACGGACGACTGCACCGGCTGCACTTTGTGTCTGTCTGTTTGTCCGATCATAGATTGCATTTCGTAAGTATTCATTTACATACAAATAATTATTACATACAAGCAGCCCTACCCGGCTGCGCCCGGGCATAAATTATACCTATAAACCTTCCTCATGAACCACTCTATCTATTGGTGAAAACAGTACCACAGTACCAGTTTAAACTCAAAAACACTACCACATACAAATATTTTCATTGGTTTGATGAATACTAGTACTATTTTTCGTAATTTCGATATGCATTATTGTTGACAACAATGTCTTAATAAATTTTTACACAATCCAATTTTTACTTTAAGTATAAATAACTAAAGTGCAATATAGTTATCATCATCATCATCCTAGGCACTACAGCCGCATTTGAGCCTTGGCCTGGTCCAGTAAATTTGTCCAGTCGTTTCTGTTTTTGGCTTTTTCCTGCCTTCCTCTGACGCCTAAAGTGCAATATAGTCTTTTGTTTAAATATATTAATAAGGTACGATACTAATATATTGCTCAATACATGAAGTGAAGGATGCGGAGGCTTAAGAGTCCCACGTAAAGGCACAAAATTACAGCGAGTTGAAGTTTCGTATCGAAAACTTGTAAGTACTCGCTGTAATTTTGTATAGGTATTGTTTTTAAAATTGAAATCTGATTATAAACATCAATATGCCTTACCCGGTCGTATGTACGAAATTTGGTTGAGATTGGCTTAACTGTTGTAAAACTAAAACGAAACTACGTTTGTATGGGATTGCGCCTTTACGTGGGACTCTTAAGAGTCGCCTGGAAGCGCATGTCTCCATACAAACGGAAAAAGGCAATTGTGGCAACATTTGATAATTTTAGGGCAAAATTAAGCATCCAATCAATTAATCTTATAATCTACGTACGTTCCTATACAGTTTGGTTAAATTATCAAATGTTTGAGAATTATACGCCTCAAGATTTCCATACAAATTTGAAAAGGCTTGTAATTCTCAAACCATTGGTATTTTAACCAAGCGTTATAGGAACATACGTAGATTATAATGAGATTAATTGATTAAATGCTTAATTTTACTCCTAAATTATCAAATATTGCCACAATTCCCTTTTTCTGTTTGTATGGAGACATGCGCTTCCAGGCGACTCTTAACTATAATTGGGTGGTAACCCTAAGGTGGGATAATAATAAATTTGCCGTGTGGTTTCCGACAGAGTAGAATAAGACCACTCAAGTCTTCCCCTGGATGTTGTAGAAGGCGACTTAGGAAACACAAGCTAAACAAAGCTTATAAACATCATAGAGACCTCTGCAATAGGCCAAATCCTCTGACTGCTCTGGCTAAATATGGTCATGTTAGTACAGAGAGGGTCGTGTTCCTGTAGTGGAGACTGATAAAGACCTGATGATGATGATGATGATAATAATATAATGCTCAATACAAAAGAATAATTTCACTGTCGACGGTGCGACGGAATTGATTTTACATCAACAAAGGAAATTGATACATCAATACTAGTTCAATTACATATTTGAATGTAATATGTATACAAAATTGAGTCAGCTTGACGACTTATCTTTCTGGCTGCAGCCATGCTGTCCAAAATATGACATTTGTGTCCAGTTCATTAGGTCCTATTTTATTTGCTGCAATGTTTAAAAGGGCAGTGACGGCTAATGATACAATATATAAAAATCTTTTTACAGGATGGTGCCTAAGCAGATACCTCACATAGTAAAGAGAGGTCTCCGATACGACGTGCATCCCGTGACGCCCTTAGACCAAGTGTTCTGATCAAAATAAAATAATGTCTACAAATATAAAAAATGTATTAACATACTAAATATACTATTATTCAGTCAAATTTTTGTATAATTTCCGCACACGGTCTTTGGCTGCTTGCCATGAATAAACCCAATCGTTCCGAGGATTTACAGATAACGTCAAAGCTGATATGGGCTTGGGGCAATCATAATGCTTTCCATCAACTATGCTGATGTCTTTACCGCCTTCGTGAAGCTTCTCACAAACAAAACATTCGAACTTCTCAACTGTCGCCATAGCGTCATGCTGATACGAGTTAGACTTCAACTCATTTACAAGATTTTGATTTGTTATTATTTGTTTCGTCTTATGTTCTAAATAACTTTCGTACAAAGAGTCATTTGCCAATAGCAATTTTATATGGTTATATAAATATTCCGGCGTAGGATAATCTTTGATTAAAATCGCTGAATTTTCGTTTGGAAACCAGTCCCTCACGGACGGAGATCCGAAGTAAATTGGAACAGTGCCTACTCTGATCGCACGCCAAAATTTCTCAGTGACGTAATCGTCACAAACTCCATTCTCTATTGCAATTACGAATTTGTATCTCGCGATAAATTTCAGGAACTCGTTGTTATCCAAGTTGTTCAAATAGTCTTCTGTAAATTTCGATGGCATATCTTTGTTTTTCAAACAAAGCCCGTATGAGTCTACTTTGATGAACTTCATTAGCTGTTCTACATACGCGTCTCTTTCGGTAGACGTCTCACAATCAGACTGAAGGTACATAATTGGAGCTAAGTTTTCTAAATGCTTATTCTTCACAGATGTTTCGACGAAGTATTCCGTGCCTGTGATCTCTCCTGGAGAATTTAAATATTGCAAGGGGAAAGGCACGTCGCTATGCCGACTGAATGTAGAAGAATAATTAAACAGGTTTAGCATCTCTTCATGCATCAATTCTTCCAGGTTTCTTGGAGATTCCTCATGAAACAATCCCCAAATGACATCATGAGCCCTCCTCGGCAGCGGCAAATCTTCCATGTTAATATTACTGCCGTAAAATAAATACGCGTCGCCATTACGTACATTCTTATCACAGAAAACCTCGCATTTCAAATTATTAAGACATGATCTCGTACCTGAGACACCACAAAAGCTATCTGTCCACCAAACTATAACTGGCTTTGTCATTAATTCGTAGTTTTCTTCACGTTTCCACATCCAAATCACAAGGAACATGAACATAAACAAAATAATCCAAATCAGTTCACGTAACGTCATCCTTGAAAGTCTGTCAGCCATCGGCATTAGTATTTTGAATAAGGAAAAAACAATCCGGTTGCACAGTTTACACAAATAACGTCTACTGTTCATTATGGCTGCGCGGACAGTTATTCAATTATAATTATTATCAACGGAAATATTATCAGCTTAGGACCATTATCACCATTTCCCTCCAATTCGGATGTTTAGTAAAATAGGTTTGGTTTGAAATACATCACAAAGATAGCCCTCGTTCTTGATAAATATAATTGAAATCCATTACATATGCTACCACTAAATCAATATAAAAGAGTCCGTATATAGCTCCTCTTATCTTGCCGACTAGGAATAGGTTGAAGAAGGCAACTATAGCAAAGAATGCCTGAATGATGATGTAGTAAAGCTCTGCCTCGTTCTGTACCTGGTCCACTACGTATAGAATCATCATTTGCATGGACAGCATGATGGTGGGCGCGGAGACCAGGCAGTGCAAGGTATCCACCGGCTGCACCGCATGGGGCAATAGACTGAGGAGGAGCGAAAGTACCTAAAAGTAAGATACGATGCACTGTATACATTCATACTTTTTCAAATGTTTTATTTACTAGGTAATCAATGATTCATTATCATGATTTAAACATTATCATATTTGGTATTTACAATAAGTTGTCTTTTTATGTAAGAATATGTGAGGCTCAACATACAAATTATTATAATAAAATTGAACAACTTTCACAAGTTAGCTTGTACTGGCATACCATTTGGACAAAAAAACTGATGAGAAAATAAGTTTACAGATTAAAATTTAGACCTATTGAAAATGGAGACCACTTGGTAGAACAGCTTGTGAAAGTTGACCAATCAGGATAGTAGACTGATTGTACCGACCGGATCTCAATGGTATATGTACTGGTTTATGAGATTTTATTTTATTTCTAATCCTGTCACCACAAAATTTTAGCACCAGGGCTGAATCATTCCTAACTTTAGTTCTTTGACAGATTAATTGATTATGCAGTTAAGTAAACAAAGTTTAGTACTTTCATGACATCCCTATAAACTTAAGAAATTATAAAGTTCAAATACTAGATACACAATAATACAAACATGCTTTTGAGAGCATTTTATTATTAAGAATTTAATCTGACTTGTGAATAATAAATCCGCGCTCCTGTATTACATAGTACAAGTCAATGCCCAGAGCAATCAGTATATGCATGTAGAACAAGGTATAGATTCCTCCGACTGCGTACGGTTTCATCATCACGGCTATTAAATTCAGTAAAACCAAAGTAATCTGTGTGACTAAATACAGTTGTTCGGCATAATCATGTACTTGGTCCACTAAGTACAATAGTATGAACATTAATGATAACATCATGGTGGGTGCCACGGCCAAGCAATGGAAACCGCTGGGCTCAGTCAGAATAAACGGAATTGTCATCAGAAGCAACGATATCACCTAAAATAATACAAACCATGACACTCCAGTATTAATCATATTCTTACCTAATGACAGCTTTTTACTGTTGGTTGATTCACGTTTACTTAGACATATTTATTTCATCCCATTTATACAGTACTTAGTAGGTAATTATTTGTAAATATTTACAAATCTGACTAGGTAGTTAAGAAATGTCAATTTGACAGTTCTCTGCTAAAGCTCGACCTCGATCTTAGAACAAGGGCTTGACAAAGCCGTATTACGGTATTTTACGATAATTATAAATCGATGTTTAAAATCAAAAAGACATTTTTTACTTTTTTATATTTTAATTACAATTTTACGTTATATTACACATATATCAAGCGCAACTAAATGTACAACCTCTTTCATTAGCAATCAAAAATAAATCTAGTGACAATGCTGTTAGAAGAGCGAAATAGAAAACGCCGTATATTAACCACAACCACACCCTGACAAGATTTAATAAAAAGCACTGAACAAATGCACCAAAAGTAAATAGTATTTGAAAGAACAGATACATTTTTTCCATAAATAAGGGGACTTTTCTGCGTATGTAAAGAATTACAAACAGAAGTGATATGACTAGTGTAGGGCCAGTTGATATACAATACATGTGCCCCTTTGGTGTTGGAATTATTAATGGTAATGCGGTTATTACCGCGGATATGGCCTATAAAAATAAACAATAAGATATGACACAGTAAAAGTTAGGGCATCTAAGCTAATACAAAGAATCATCTGCCAGCAGCAGTATCATAAATCAAGCACGCATAATATGCCAAATACATGCAAAATGTAGGATTTCTCATATAGCTACTAATCGAATAACCGACCAACCACAGTTGTTGAAATCTGTTACAAATCAGTCTAAGATGGACTAATATACGTAGGTACTTGATTTATGTATGGTAAGTACAGTCGACGACAAAAGTTATTAGTAACACAAAAATATACTGTAATATTTGCTAACCCGATTTATCAATTCAGTTCGTGAAGTGAAGCAAGGTTGGTCAAATCATTTTATAATTGCCTAAAACAATTTGCATTTAAGAACTTTATGATTATGAGTTGTTTGTAATATTTCTGTGTGTGTGTGTGTGCGTGTAGGTAGATAAGTAGATGTAATGATATGATAATTATTATTTATATGACACTAGCAGCACTGCTGATGCGTGTACTTGTCTCACTGCACGTGTTTCAAATGTCTGTCTGGTCTAATACGATAATAATAAAATGACAAATGTTTTTATTAAATTCAATAACCTCGGCAGTAAGATAGCTAGCCTAATCCTAACTAATCCCAATCCCAACTAATAATTACGCTTTTACGCCGTATTTACTGCACCGATCATCATTAAATTTTGCATGCACGTTCTCTGGCGTACGGAGAAGGGCATAGGGTACCCTTCATCCCGAAGAAAAATACTGTTCCCGAGGGATCGACTCTAACGCGAGCGCCGCGGGCGAAAGCAAGTATTATAAATGCGAAAGTGAGTTTGTTTGTTTGTTCATCATGAAATTTTGCATACACATAGCCTATGTGTACCCTCACCTATGTGACATAGGTTAGGGTACTGAGAAGGACATAGGCTGTATATCACGTGGGTAACAGCTACGAGTAGCTTGCTGATTCGAATCGAAAGGCACCACGCGATTTTTATGAATCGATTTTTTTGTTGTGAAATTATATGTTACAATACAATACAAAAATTATTTATTGCACCATAGAAAAGACAATGGGTAATTATGTTAAAGTTATGTACAATTAGGCGGGCTTATCACTACAAGCAATCTCTTCCAGGGGACCTATCAAGAGCTGGAGAAAATATAAGAATAGATCGACAGGTGGCGCAGATATTATAACAGTTACTAAATAATGAATTATTTAATATACAATATATAAACAGGGTAGCCCGTTCATAGACGAGACGGCCAAAGGAAAAATTTAGATGCCTTAAAAAATCTAAGTATATGTTTATCTAAGTATCTAAATGTATGTTTGTATGTTCTGCGATTTTTTGGTTTGCAAAATGGCGCCCCCCTACAGAAACGCATAACCTGCATCTTCGTAAAAAAAGTCATCATTAGTTGGCCAAAAGCTATTTTGTTGATTAATATCAACTAATATTAAATTACCTTTATTGCTTTCAAGATTAATTACACTAAATAAACCCCTATTAAGGAACAATTTTTTTTGGATGATTTTAACTGCTGAAAATTTTTAGAAGTTTCTGAGAATACTTTTAAGTCCCTGGCACCTCCTTTTAATTTTATTTTCAAGTACTAAAGATTTTCTCCTTATTAATTAAAACAGTAATTTTGAACTTTAGATGAAATTTTGGGAAAGTTCTGTAATACCTAGACATATTTAAGTTTTTTAGGCAATAGCTGTCATTGTGACATTTAAAATAATTATCACTATTAAAAAATTAAAAAAAAATAAAGACGGGAAATTTTTAAAAATAAAAACTTAAAAAATTATATCTCCTAGACTACAAAAAAATATCGCGGAACATACATGGGGGCGGGGAGATTCGCGTACACCTTAGGGCATCATCGTCATCTTCATCATCTTCAGGTCTTTGTTAGTCTCCACTGCAGGAGCACGACCCTCTCTGTACTGCCAGAGCAGTCAGAGGATTTGGCCTTAGGGCATCAAGGCATCTAAATTTTTCCTTTAAACGTCTATCAACGGGCCACCACAGGGTGGCCCGTTGATAGACGTTTAAGTAGTAGATAGAAGTAGGTAGGAAGTCTGAAGCTGATATGTGAATATTTATAAATAATGAAAATAATAAAGATGATAAGTAAGACGCCACTACGTTTCGTCAACCCGCACTCGCTGTCAGCGTCCAAACAGGTAAGAACGAAACCAGTCCGCTACTACAGAAGATTCCAACAGGATATCGAAGTCTACAGTGTTAAATGCATTGCTGAAGTCCAACAATGTTAACACTGTAACCTTTTTATTGTCCATGCCAAGGCGGATATCGTCAGTGATCTTGACGAGAGCAGCGCCCGTAGCATGGCTTGCGCGATAGTTACCTATCGCGGGGCGTTACTAATTTAAATGGTCGCCGTTTTTATCTAAGCAGCGAGCATGGGTTGACAGGGCGATACAATTTGTCCCGTGGATAAATTTTAAACTACGTGATAAATTGGCATTGCCATAATATTGAATAAAAAGTATTTACATATGACAACACCGAATCGGTAAATAGTGCTGTCCATTTTTCTTTAAATTTTTGACGTTCATCTCTCTAATTGTCTATGATTTTGCCCATTACTTGTCAAATATTTTCAAAACATATATTTACGTTTGAAGATTTTACAGAGTTTTTATAAGAAAATGAGTAAATCTGCTTATAAAACAGAAGAATTATAATGTGGAATTTAAGTGAAGAGTATTTCGTGTATCAATCAAATGCCCATACTTCGTAGATAAAAGTGTTTCAGTGTAAGAAGTAACAATGTGAATTGTTGGATGAGAGCCCGTGAAATTTTCACCAACTGTGAATTTACAGGCCTATTGGGCATTCAAAAAGGCAACTGCAGGGTGGAAGTCAAGACCATACTACATGGCCACCTGACAAAACTTTAAGATCAATGGAAACTGTAAGTAAAATAATGCATACATTTACTCGTATTTTTATTATGATATCGTAACTTGACTTAAAAGATTGAATACTAAAAGACAATTTTTTTAATCCCCATTATAATGTTTACAGTGAATCAGTTTTTTCAAAGAAAAAAAACCTATAGCATAATTTTTTAGGCTAATGCCGGTTTGTATATTATGTCATTATATGGATTGTAAATGTTTTCTTCCAGACATGGCGGAATTTTAACAAAACAATCTTGAGGAAAGGGAGCTTAGTTCACTGGGCCGGAGAGAAAACTGGCAATACTAGTTCGTCCCAAGTTAGCACAAAAGTTGCTGTTGCATGATGCTCAGCTCAGCATCATGGAAAAGAATAACCCTTCCAATCTCATTCCAAGGAATCCTAAACTGGCATTGATGTAAGTACATACTAGGGTTTAAGTGAGAGAGAAGACTGTTAGGTTAAAATCAGGGTTGTCATCAATTGCCTGTCCGGTGCTTGTGGTTAGGTCAAATCAAACCCAATTTATCCGAACAAAAGCATACTAAATACTTGTGTCCTGTTCGCCCAGTCAAACTAACTACCCTTCCCTCGCTTGAAAAACGGTATCAATGGGCACACAACGGGCACAGCACTGTAACTAATATGTGGATCTCAGCAGAGTAGAATTGGACCACTCAAATAAAGCTTACATAAGCATCAAAGAGCTGCTCTGGCTAATATGGCTCTAGTTGTACAGAGATGGTCATTCTGCATTGGAGACTAAGAAAGACCTGCTAATGATGATGATGTTGTAACTGATACAAGCCAAACAATCTGGGCTCACCAACCCATTTGCCAAGTATGGTGGGTATCGCAAAACCATTCTAATGACGGAAATCCTTGGAGAAGGCCTACGTCTTGTAGTGGACTTCTGCAAAAATGCTGATAGCGCTTGTATGCTTAAAACTGCACATACTGCACAATAGGTTCCACATGCACTTGGAGTAGCAGGCTAAAAATAGGTATTTTCCTTAATCTTTATGTATTGTATGACTGAATGATATTTATTATTTTAATTTATTTTTATATTTTCAGAGTTGCAAGTCTCCCCCGTGGACTGCTGCTATTAGACCATCAGCCTGACGCTAGTAGTGTAACTCGAGCAAAACATCTTTATTTATAGAAAATCAGCTGAGCCAAGCCCGCACAAGAAGTTTTAAATGATTTGTGGTTATGTCTAAATGTACCTCAAGATTTGTTTATGTAATATAAAAGAAATTAAATGCTTTGCATGTCATTAAAAATAAAAATATGTTGAGTTAATGAGTTCTTTTAATACTTATAGTAATAGAGAAATCACATACCTACCAAATAAATAATTCTCCAGCTTACTACGTTATCCTAACTTGAGGCGATTCTGATAGAGACAAGCGCTGATAATGCTTACGCACGTTAAGCAACCCTGAGCGCAGTCCCCATGGGGATGGGTGACCGTAAGCGGCATAAAAATATCTCGAACGCCAAAGCACGAGGCTAACTATCAAGAACTCTCGAACAAACACAAGAACTAAAGATTTGTGGATAAAAGCATTTTTTTTGAGCAAAATATTAATATCATTTCATCAAGCAACACAATTTTTCCAGGTTCATCCTCAGCTGTGATACTTCTTGTTGTAAGAGTCTGCTTGTATGATAGCATTCATGCTGTAATAAAATTTGGCAAAGTTTTTACAGCCGGCCACCTGCCTGGTGTCCTTACTTTCGTCATTTCGTTCTTCTTCAGCTAGCTTAACGACTACCATCAATGATTGATGGTAGTCGTTAAGCTACGTTACATACCTTTAGGCAGCTTCAATATTTAACACTGTTGGCCACTTACACACGCGAAAATCAAAAGTGAGTTTGTCGGTTTGTTGCCTTTTCACACTTTAACTACTGAAGAAGAACGAAATGACGAAAGTAAGGAGGAGACACCAGGCAGGCGGCCGGCTGTAATAACTTTGCCAAAATTTATTACAGCATGAATGCTATCACAATATTCTGATATCTATGAATGCTATCATACAAGCAGACTCTAACAACAAGAAGTATCACAGCTGAGGATGAACCTGGAAAAATTGTGTTGATTGATGAAATTATAACGAGTCTTTAGTTCTTGTGTTTGTCCAAGACTAAGTTCTTGATAGTTAGCCTCGTGCTTTAGTAATTTATTCGCTAAAAACGATTATTTTATTCAATTTAATTTTTATCTGGGTCTTGGAAATCGCCGATAAATTTAAACCAAAGAACTGTCAAAAGTAGACAATTGTCTTCAAAATACGGCAGCCATCTTGTAGCCATGCTCGCACTTAAGATACGAATCGCGGCGAACGATAAAATGACAGGTCGATTTCAATATTTATACCCGTGGAGTAAACCCATGCTCGCAGCGATAGGTAACGCGGGAAGTGCGACAAAAAAGTAGGATAAAACCGTTGTCGCGCTAGCCATGCTCCCCGTGCAGTAGTCGTACTATGACCCGGGCGAATACCGGACTGTAAAGGATCAAGGAGATGATGCACCACTTTATTTTTATTTTATTCGAATAACACCCATCGCTTGCATAAAAATTAAGTTATTTAAAAAATACTTTGAATTTAAAAATTTAATTGATCTAAATAAAATCATACTATGATTAATCTTCGCAGTCTTACCATTCATCGCCACTACCACAATCTCAAAGAGTAGAGTATATTGATCAGTGCATCCTGCCCGTGATGACATACAGGGCTGAGACATGGAATAAAGCGTAGTGGTTATATACTCTTTGTCATACATGACAGTGGGGCTAGCCCTCCGATTACACGTCGTTCAGCGAGCTATGCTTGGTATTTCGCTTAGGGATAAACTCCGGAATGAAATCATCGGTCATACTAAAGTCGTGGATATAATCCAGAAGTGCAGCAAGCTGAAGTGGCAGTGGGCTGGTCACATCTGTCGTAAGACTGATGGATGACCGTTGGATGAACCACGCACGGTTCGGCAAACGTAGTGTAGGACGTCCCTCTGCCAGGTGGACCGATGACCTGAGAAAGGTCGCTGGTAGTGGTTGGATGAGGAAAGCAGAAAATCACACATTTTGGCATGCCCTTGGAGAGTCCTATGTCCAGCAGTGGACTGCAATGCGCTGATGATGATGATGATGATTATGAACCATTCACCGATTAGACCAATTATTTAGATGAAATAGCGCAAAATTTAGAATCTGATCTATAGTACATCCCTGTTGTCCTCATTACTCGTTATTATTACTATTCCGGTTTTTAGGGTTCCGTAGTAAACAAGGAACCCTTATAGTTTCGCCATGTCTGTCTGTCTGTCTGTCTGTCTGTCTGTCCGTCCGCGGTTTTACGCAGAGACTATAAGTACTAGAAAGCTGTAATTTGGTATGGGTATGTATATTAATCATGGCAAAAAAGTGGTAGAATAAAAAGTTGAAAAAAAAATTTTTTTAGGGTAGCTCCCATACTAGTAAAGTGGGAGAGTAATTTTTTTTTCTCTATTTACCCATCGTGTGTGGTATCGTTAAATAGGTCTTTCAAAAATATTGTAAGGTTGAGAACACCATTTTTCGATTTAGGGATCCGTTTCCGAAATATTTGGTTTTAAAGTGCGAATTTTTGTTAGAGTTAAGTGTCCCCCCCCTCTATCTGCTAAACGGTTATATATAGATACGTAAAAAAAATTACAACAGTAGTATATATACTGAAGTTTAAAGGAAAACTATCAGAGCTGAGTTCTAAGTACAAACTAAAAAGTTATAGGCAACCAACTTATAAACTGTAAAATTTCATACTATTTTCATTGTTAGATGTTTTGGGTCGTTAAACTGTAAGGTACGAGTGTGAATAGTGTGAACTCAAAGTTGTCATTCGCAACTACGGAACCCTACACTGCGCGTGGCCGGACACGCACTTGGCCGGTTTTTTTTATTACAATACAACTATAACTAGTGCATATTATATTTTCTATGTCAGCACAGCAGCATATAGCCACAGTTCAAACGTAAAGCTTTACTTAACGTTTTTGTGAAAAGGGGCCGTTATACAGAACCGCTGAGAAAAGCGTTCTTACTGGAAGTTCATAAAATAGTTCGAAATGTTATCTAAGGCGTCGTCGAACAAAATTTTATATGATATCTCCGTTTTAACCTTATAAATTCATGCATCCCTAATTGACGTTCCTATTCGCGATTTATACATATATTTTTTGATAAAGAATAGAATTGTGGGGTAATGTGATTATTGTAATAGGTAGTGTGCGTTATTGAAGTTTTTCACAAAAAGAGGTAATTTGATCTTTATGCTGCAATGACTGGATTTTTGAACGTTGAGTGTACAATACACCCCACTACATATAAACTTATACGTATACCTTGGCATATGGATCCAACTTAAAGAAAGTAATACACATTCATCGTCGACTGTACATAAAATAACAAAAGTCTATTATACTTACAAATTCAACCAACTTCATAATAAAAATATTGTATTTTATCAATTCATTCCATTTCTTGTCCACAGGGACCGAATCTAGAAAAGAAAATTTCTGGATTAGAACGAAAGAATAGCTAATGAATAGGTAAACGTTAGGTACAGATTACTTTTTTTAGATTAGAGATCCGTCTGAGTAGGACAGACCTATATACGTAAGAGAGAAACCCTGTCATCTGTCCCGTTTACGTATAGAGCTCTTTCCTACTCGGACGGACGTCAAGTGCGACACCGCAACCCTAGGAACCAAAGGCATACCGTACTGCGGTGTCCCTCTCGTTTTTGCCTGAATTTAGCCAGTGTAATAAGGGTTTTATATAAATACTATTATAATGTTACATTGTCATCAGTGAGGCGAGTGACGATGATAGAGCTCTGCTCTGTCCTCCGTCAGTCTTATAACATCTGATAGTAAATACTTACAAGTAGCGGTTTTAAATGTTTTTGGTTGCCGACGCTGACCGCTTATAAAAAGCGAAATTTTTAAGAGATCCCAAAATTCTCATAGGTAATAGTGTTAAATGTAATTTTATGTTATTAATAAGTAGTTTCGTTAGACGCAAGTACCCTGGAACATACATACGTACTATCACGTCTTTTTCCTTTGCGGAGTACACAGAGACCAGGTCTGTAAAACCTTAAGGCCTATAGAATATATTATATTAGCATATAAAAGGATTTTCAATATATATCTATGAGTTAATGACCAAATTCTGGCATGCCATTGTTCATAATGTAGAAAATAATTTATTTTGCAACATTATCTTGTTTTCAAACATACTTAATAACATTTTCGTAGATCCCCTAATAGAGCTCTTCGCTGGGGCTCCATGGACCACACTTTGGAATAGCTGCGGTGCCTGTGCTGAATGTGTAGCTTACCATTTATTATCATATCAGACATCTTGGTGCAGTTTTAAAATTTCTTTCTATTATTTATAAAAGTACAAATTATAACATCATTATGATCTTCATAACTTAAAAACGTAACTATCAAAGTAAATAATAAAGAGTATCGCAAGAAGAATAATAAATAATATAAACTGCTATTATTCTGAATTGAGTGACAATGTGAGGCTGACAGAAGTACACATCAATTACATTACTTTCTTTTTCATATGTACTACTAGTAATTATTTAAATATGAGGTTTTAATCTTAAGGAAAGGAATAAATCTAACCTTACTACCGGAGGCCGTGTTGCTCGAAGTTACTATCATAAGTACTGATTTATTTTGTAATGGGAAAAAAGAAAACGATTTCATCACCGCATTCACAACCACAGAACTATAGTTCTGTGTTCACAACCCTTATTTCCGACGCAACGACTTCGCGGATGGCGAGGTAGTAGGTTTAATATTAATCTGAGGTTTAAATGTATCCTACAAAAAACATAAATGTAAAAAAGGAGAGCCAAGTTCAATACAAAATTATGCTTGGCTGAGGGCTTCGCCGCAAAAAGAATGGAGATCTAAATGAGTGCCAAGCTCTATACAAAATCCAAATAACACTCGCCGCTGGCTAGCCAGTTCCTTTGCTTGAACTTGACTTGACACGCTGCCGCGTGTCTAGATGGCTAGCTCACACGCACTGTCCGATTATGCACCTTGACAAAAGTACCTAAGACAGCTGGCTCTCGGCTACACATGTAAAGAAGAAAAAAATCTTATTACGTGTGAGTCGGAATCGCGCACCGAGGGTCTGTAAAAAAATATCTTTAGTTATTTACAAATTTACAGTGTACGGATTTTTCCTGACCCTACTTCACGACAATTTTCATGATTCTAGGAAGCACAGATATGAAATATTTTGTTTTGCTTATAATATTATCTAATATCTGTGCTAGGAAGCTAGAATCTTCATCGGTACGTTGTATAGAATTGTCTTCCATGCTGGTTTGGGAGACAATAATAAATATATACGGACAAATCACACAGACTGAGCTAGCCCCAAAGTAAGTTTGAGACTTGTGTTATGGGATAATTCAACGATACTATATTTTATTACAAATAAATACATATATAGATAGATAAACATTCAAGACCACAGATTAGACAGAGTATGTTCAAGACCCAAGTCTATCTGAAAAAAGATCATTTTTCATCTTAACCTGACTGGGGATCGAACCCAAGGCAATCCATGTTGCAGGCCGGTTTGTTGACCGCTGCGCCACGGAGCTCGTCAAAACGTTAGTATTATATTATCTTTGTCAACAGCAAGTAACCTATTGGTTTTTGATTTTGATTCCCTTGCGTTTATAGCAAACATAAAATTTGAGACGTTAACGTAACGGCCATATCTTTTGATTACGTTGGCATCACAGATCTTAGGCACTGCGCGCACGGGTGACTTTTGTCACGGTGACAAAAAAGTGTTTGTCACGTCTTCCTCGTGTCTCCGTAATGTCTCCCAAGCGGAGTGCGCGCACGGTAGGCGACAGTGACAAAACTATGGTTAACCATGAAAAACTTTTTAGTTATCAAAGAGTCATTACGTGGTATTTGAATTCTCTTTGGTCATTTGTCGGCATGAATTTCGAACCGACGGTCGTTGTCTGCGAACTCATCTCTTGCCAAAGAAACTTAAAAAAGAATGCTGGGTACCCACTCTTTGGAGTGATAGGTTACTTCACTAAGTCGGTCAACATAGTATAGAACTTTTCACTGAAAGTTCTATACTAGGTATGTTTCATAAATCTCAAAAACATGGAAATAAATTTTTCAAATATTTTCTAATGAATGTTGGAAGTTTAGAAGGAGTCCTAACGACTATATTGGAAGTTAAACTTCCAATATAGTCGTTAAAGTTAATCATGTCAATGCGCGATGTGGCTAGCAACCCATCCCTATTTGATTCCGTTTTCTACATATTTGCTCACCAACACGCTAAACGTGACTTTGAGAATGGGCATGTTGACTAAAATTTTTTTCATGTTGCTATGTAAAGACCTGCCAAAAATAAACACAATAGTGACAGAAATACATTTCTAAACAAAAAACTCTTTCAGTTATTAAAGTTTTAAAGTCACATGTTTTTAGACGTAAATTTTTAGACGTGAAAACGCGCTGCTGAAATGCCTACATATTTGTGACGTCACAAGCTTGTATTTTGTATGGGTGGCGTGAGAACTTTGTTTGGTAGCTATACGAAATATTTCGTTTATGGTAATGGTTTCATAATAAAAGTTGCTATAAATTTTGCAGACTAAAATACAGTATAATTGTAATTAAAGTTTTTCATACTTTAAAAAATGGTCCTATTCACCCAACTTTAAAGAAGCTTTAAGATCACTTAACGAATCGATATCAAATTAAAAGTGTTCTTTATAGTGTTTTTAGATAGAAATTAATCTCATTAGAAACAAATTTTATATAATCTTAACATTAGGCAAGTACCGTATTTATAGATCTCGGCTCTGCCTACCCCTTAAGAGAAGGACGTGATAGTATGTAAGTAATAATGTTCTGATTATTTTTGGCTTGGCAGAGACTTCAAATAGATCAGAAAATATTAAATATATTAAATGAATAAATGAATATATTGTCTCTGGTAGGTAGGTTGATTACTTAGTGAAGTTTTTGATTTAATTAAAAATCGCTCATTCTTGTCCGTTGAAATAAATAAATGATTCAGTTTATTTTTTGGTTTCAAGTATAGTCGCTTTTTTAAGTCGGTCAAATTTTTTGTTATTATTTTTAATTTTTAATATGCAAAATCGAAAAACTACTAGCGTTTCGTAATGAATGAATGACCACTGGTGAGAAGAATACAACACAACAGAAAGCAGAAGCACAGCACTGGACGAAAAAAAAAATAAAGTCATCTTTTGATGGCTGTTTTGTGGTGTGGTTTTCATTAGGTTTTATCCGAATTTTAAAATGTTATAGCTTGACGCATTGAATTAGATACATTTACAATGGAGGAAGATGATCCAGTAGTACAAGAGGTAAGAATTTCGTCAAGGTACCGAATGCAACGTGGTAACCGATGAGGTTATGTTATGATGTTGAAATCCTGATATACTTGCTTCAAAAATAGCTTAATTTCGTTACAGATACCGGTGTATTTATCTCAGGCGTTGGCTGAAAACTTGTACATTTACCAATACCCTGTGAGACCAGCCAATAGGGACTGGAAGGACGTCAAAGTGGTGAATGCTTCAGTGAAGCCTAAGAACAAGTTGGTCAGACTAGAGGTGGGATTAGACACCTACAGCGACAAGTATTGCGATTCTAAAGGCGAGCAAATTGGTATCAACACCGATGGATATCAGGTATACCCTAAAACATTTAATAAGCATATAAAATTACAGCTTTATACTAACATAAGTATATAAATTTCTTTGAATAGGAGTCATCATGGCATGTTAAAGAGAAAGACAAGTCGCTGTACTTCAAGAATGGGATTATGGATAAAATAGTGTATGAAAGTAGTGCACCATGCATGGAAACACAGCACTATGCCGTGGCCATATTGCAGGACAAGGAACTGCACTGTACTCCCATACAAGGTACTATATTGTCTTGTTATGCTTATCAATAAAAAGATACATGTTTTTTGATAAGAAAGAAGTAAAATAAGTATAGAGATAGACTAATATTACAACTGGAGACAGACATTGAGAAATAACTTCAATGTTTCATAATTTCAGTTGTTCCTGTTATTAATTATTTGCAGACATTCTAGTTCCTTACTACTTACTGTTTAAATGTGTCTAATACTGTTTAAATTTAAATCCTTGGAAATTATTTGACTGCTTTTCTCCTTTTATTGTACTCCTCTAAATTACTTAAAGGTGCAATTGTGAGGTACCAAACATCCATTTGGTTTAAATTTTTTTATAGTTAAGTAAATAACCGTTGTTACGTATTTTAATAATATCTTTATCTCACGTTAGTTTTAATCAACATTTTTTATATAATGTGGATTAAGCATTAAAGTAATAACATAACAGTTTTGACCTCGTTTAGAAAAACTTAATAGACATGTGTAACTGGGACACATGTGGTTTTAACTGTATTTCCTTGCAGGTGTGATACAAATGAGGCCATCGTATTCATACTTTGATAAACAAGATAAGCGTAAGCATGATAAAAACAAAGCTGAGGACTCTGACGAAGAGGAAAAAGAGCCAGAAGCTCAACAGGTAAGTTTAAAAAAAAAATTAGATATTTTAAGAAAGAACCATAATTTTTAAATTATTTATTTATCTCTAAACATTGCCTTTCATACATGCTGACGAGTTAGCATATAGGTGCCTCATATTTATCATCAGGGGAATGGTCAGTGTCGGATTAGCCCTTAAACAAATTATACAGCTACTTAGGGCAATTAGATCTTAAGAGGCACCAGAAACAGCAAACACTATCTGCTAGCTAGGCCCAGCCAGTGTAGGGGCACCCCACCACTGTTAGACGCTACAATAGAGCTGAACAATACACATTTACCTTCTTCACTCTTCGTCTTTTGCATAAGAAGTGTCTGGATTGGACAGTGCATAGATCCCAATCATAAAGTGCTTACTGCTTAGGGTATAAAATAGCTTAATCAGGCACTGCAGGGGTGTAAATCATTTAACTCTCTCTCTCTAAGATGTTAGAAAATTTAGAAGAGGTGATATTTAGGTCCAGCACTATTATTAATCTATATCAATCTTATTCTGTTGATTAAACCCAGTCCAAGCTTTATTCCCTTACAATGCCAAAAATACATATTTTGTGGTACTGTTTAGGCTTTGTTTTATTTTATTGATAACACGGTCCCTTTCTTGGTGAAAACGTCCTCCATCTTTAGCCATCTACTTCTATCCTAGCGACGCTTATCCTTTTTTCCCTGCTGCCTGTATTATATTGTCTAACCCTCTATTGATTTGCCTGCCAATTCTCCTTTTTCTTAGCGGTCCCTGCCCTTTGGTTACTTGTTTAGTCCACCCTTTGTTCCATTTTTATCTTAGGCTTTTGTAGTGCCTCTAACCTAATCTAACCCTCTATCAAACCAATAAGATACATAAAGCAAATTTTCCTTTTCAGGTCACAGTTAAATTCGCTCGCCAAGAGACCGAGGTCGCCAAGAAAGCCAGGGAGAAGTCCTATGCGACACTTAGCTCCCGGGTCTCAGGGGAGCCCTGGTACGATGCCATGTGGAGACACTCTGACACCGACCATGCTGATGTAAGTACAAAATTAATTTGTTTTTGAGATCACCATTTCAAAAATATAAATGTGTGTTACCTTAGTTTATTCATCACCATCATCATCAGTCTTTTTTAGTCTCCACTGCACGAGTTCCCTCTCTGTACTACCAGAGCCATATATTAGCCAGAGCAGTCAGAGGATTTGGCTTGAACTCTCTACACTGGCCATTTGAGAGATCTCTTTGATGTTTATAAGCTTTGTTTAGCTTGAGTTTCCTAAGTTGGAGGGGGCGACAACGTGGGACATTGTGTGACAAGAGGGTGGGAGGGGTCTTTTTAATACAACTAAGTTGGCAAACAGGCATACGGCCCACCTGATGGAAAGCGGTTACTGTTGCTGACTCTGAAGAAATCTTTTCACCCCCTTTTTGAAGAACCCTACACTGTAGTCTCTCGGAAAAACCATAGCAGGGTAGATCATTCCATAAATTAAGTGTACTTGGACGAAAGTTCGTTGCAAACCGTACTGTTTCAATGGCGTGAAGTGCGATGATAGAATGTGGCCGTAGGCATCACCTCAAACAATTCCTCAAAGCATGGTAGAACACACAGAGAGAAGCAAAATTTCTCCTTAAAGTCAGTGGATCGATACCCCTTGTAATATTGGGATAATTCTGTTGGCTCGTCTTTGGACCGAGTCAAGTGGATCCAGTGATTATAATGGCTCTGGTGATCAGAGAGGGTCGTGCTCCTGCAGTGGAGAAGATGATGATGATGATGAAGTGGATCCAGCTAAAACTGATTTTTTTTTTCAAAATATGTGTCGTCGCACTAGATAGAGGGGAGTCTCACAAAAGTGACCAGCTGTGAAATTCGTGTGACGTAATTTATGGATGCTTTTTTAGTATGTTTTCCATACAAATGTATTCCTCTATTTTCTCGCTCAAAACTGCTTCTAGAGGCACAGTTCTTTTTTCATAACATCTAGTACTTAAATAGGTATGGCCCTATGTTTTATTTATTTCTAAAAAACTTTTTTTTTATTTTAAATAATTAATTGTGCCTCTAGAAGAAGAAAATAGAGGATTGTATGGAAAACATACTGAGTCAAAGTCAAAGATTTTTATTCAAAATTGGATAATTGTATTTCTTTTTGAACGTCATTTTTTTCATTCTTATTATTTTTATTTTTAATATGCAAAATCGAAAAACTACTAGCGTTTCGTAATGACCACTGGTGAGAAGAATACGCCGAAAGAAACTCAATCCAAACTTGGTCCCTACGTGCCTGAAGGGCTTCGATTACAATGTATTACAATTTGTATATATTCTAATGTTATTTATATTTATTACAATAAATTACAAACAATTAAATTACTATCACGCATTTTTATCATTTAAATAATCATTAATACAATAATATGCCTTTTTTACTAACTTATTTTTAACAGCCGTTTTAAACTTATGGAAAGGTAGACCCGATATTTCTGCGAGAATTATATTATAGAAGCGTACTCCGAGACTCATAAATGAACGCTTAGTTTTCTGCAATCGTAAAGCTGGTGTAGCTAATTTATTTTTATTTCTTGTGTTTCGGTCATGAATGTCACTATTTTTTCATATAAATTTAAATTATGGCGTACAAACATAATATTCGCAAATATATACTGAGAAGGTAAGGTTAAAATATTTATATCTTTAAACAATTCTCTAAGAGATTCTCTAGCACCAAGTTTATATATAGATCTGATAGCTCGTTTCTGCAGGATAAATATTGTGTTAACTTCTGCAGCGTTACCCCATAGTAAAATTCCATAAGACATAACACTATGAAAGTAACTAAAATATACCAAACGCGCGGTTTCAACATCGGTCAGTTGTCTAATTTTCCTGACAGCATAAGCCGCAGAACTAAGTTTGCCTGCCAAGTTTGTAATATGGGCACCCCATTGAAGCCCGGCATCAAGAGTTATTCCAAGAAAAGTTGTTTTATCTATCAGATCTAGTGGTTCATTATCCATTCTATGCGAGTTGGTATTTTGGCAACATTTGGTAAGCAAAATTTAATACATTTAGTTTTCTTAGCATTCAACAAAAGATTGTTCGCTGTGAACCAATCTGACACTTGAGCTAGTGTACTATTAACCTCGTCAAAAGATTCAGTTTGTCTATCTATTTTGAAAACAAGAGAAGTATCATCGGCAAATAGTACAGCCTTACATGTATTGACACAGTACGGCAGATCATTGATGTAAATAAGGAACAACAAAGGCCTTAGGATAGAGCCCTGGGGTACGCCCATTTTTACAGATGATCCGGAGGATTGAACCCTGTTTAAACTGACGGTTTGAGTTCGGCTACTTAAATACGATTCAACTAAATTAAGAGATTTGCCTTTGATTCCATAGTGCTCCAGCTTGGATAGAAGGGTATTGTGGTCTACGCAATCAAAAGCTTTGGTAAGATCACAAAACACACCAATAGCATTTTGTTTTCCCTCCCAAGCATCATATATGTATTTCAACAGAGCTACACCCGCATCTGTAGTAGACCGATCCTTCGCTGCTAGGATACGCTTTTAAAAATCGGTTTTTACTTTTTACTCCTCAGTTGGAGCGCCTCAAGCTGTTCAGCGCGAACACATCGGACGGCTCAGCCTTGGGGTTGCGCCCCCGCCAGTACGTGCGCGCGCTCGTGCCGCCGCCGCCGGAGGACGAGGCCGACACCGCGCCCGCCGACCTGCCCAGCGTCAACGACCAGATCCGCGAACTGCTCATCAATGGTAAGTATGCTGTTACGCCTGTAGCACCGGAACGAAACTATGCACATTATACGCAGCTATGTACATTACCCAAAATTTTCTGCAGGGCAGCGAACATAATCAACAATTTGTTGCCAGATAAGTCAAGAATGAAGTACATATGTAATTTTTTTTAGAATAGTATCTGAAACATTATAGACACTTTATAGTGTGTTTGTAGATAAAGTATTGTGCAACTGTTCGTAATTATACCTTAAAATACTCATGTGATCTTATTATGAAACTCGCCTGCGGTTCGTTTCATAAATTCACATTCGTATTTTAAGGACCCCTATTACTTAACAGTTTCATAAAGTACTATTTTTATTTTATTTTATCGTTATTCACCCTGCCCACTTGTATAATACAACGGCCATGGCCTGCATATAACACGGATTAAATAATGTTCCAGCAAAAATGCTGACGTTCTCCGACATCCGCGCGCTGGTGCGCACGGCGGAGGGCGCGCTGAGCGAGGCGGCGCTGGTGGCGGCGCTGAGCGCGCAGGCGTGCTGCGTGCGCGGGCTGTGGCTGGCGCGCTCGCCCGACGTGTTCGCGCGCCCCGCGCGCGTGCCGCAGCGCCTCATGTGCGCCGCCAGGGACCACGTGGTGAGTGCTAACACTTCTGTTCCGTAGTGCTACGTGCGCGGGCTGTAGCTGGTCGTTTTGACTATGCACATAATCGTATCACAGTGTAAAAAGTGCGCGTCGCGTCTCGGTGTGATCTGACCCTTAGCCTAATAAAATTTGTATATTTTCAGCTCTACCTTTTCACACAACATCCCTACGTAGACCGACGGAAGGTATCCGCGGCCGTTCGACTGCCTCCGCTAGAGGTCACAGAGATCCTCACCTCCGTGGCTAAGTACAACGCTCCCACGGGCTGGGAGCTCCTCCTACCTCCAGACCTCGCGTTCGAGGCCAAATACCCTGACGTCATGCAAAGGCAGAATCTACATTGGGAAGCGAGGCAGCGACTCTTCAATGAAATGCTCATCGGAGAGAACGTCCCTAAAAGGCAGCGGAAGAAATCTCAAAGGGAATCCATCAGTTCGGACACCATGATGAGCCCGAAACCGAGGAACAACAGTGTCAGTGAAGAAGACAGTAGTGCGAAAAGACATAAGAATAAGTCGGCGACGGGTAGTGGGAAACGGACACGGAATATAAGCTCTAGCAGTGCTCAGGATGGCTCGTGATTGTGCGGAAATAGTTAGGTTATCAAATTGTAGTGTATTAGCCACAGCTTTGCTGGCAGTGAAGTGTGAATGAGGCGACGTGTCTTTGAATCATGCGATGATAGACCCATAGAGCACGGAATGTCGCTCGCGCCCTACTAGTGACGAAAGTAATGTGTGCGTGTCCACTCGCGCCCGGCTGGGAGGCGAAAGTGGCTTACTCAGCCTGTCAGTTCGTGCTCAAAAAAACGAAAAATGCCCCAATGTGTCCCAATAAAAATGAACAAAATTCTGATGTAACCAAAGTAAGAAGAAAATAGCATTATTGCATTTCTACAATTACCTTGACACTCAAAACCTCAATAAACGGTTGTGTCTAGTAGAGCGCGAGCGACAGTCCCATTCCATGCTCTGTGATGAGACCTATCCAGTCAGATGCAGTTATGCATTGAAGTGAAAGTGAAAGTAAATTTAAGAATATATATATATTATGGTCAAACTTGTGATTTATTCTTCATTTCCAGTAAAACCTTAATATTAAATTATTTATGGATAGTTTCAGCATAGCATGTATATAGGTAAAAAGAAAAAAGAACCTTAATATTGTATTAAATTATTAATGGGTGTTTTCAGAATAGCATGTATATAAAGGGAAAAGTAAGAACTTCTCATTATTGTTTACCTTTGTTAATTTTTCCAACTTTGGGCTCTAATAACTGTACAAACTTGACACCTTTTGATTGTGTTATCGTCACAAAGATGTAATATTGTAATATAAGGATGTAAGGAATGCGAAGCTACGAAAGTACACATTTATATAATATAAACTAATGGATCTTACAAGAATTTTATAATGGGGAACTTGCATGAAGAGTACATTTTGAAAACTATTTCTGATTATAAAAGCATCTAGCTGGAAAAATCTATTAAGGACACTTTCAGTCCGATATCGATACATTAACTTTGGTTAAGATTAGTTAGAAAAGTCCGTTTCAATAATATGAAAATTTCAAAAATCTTATATTACTATGAAATAGCTCTTTAAATTTATAGCAATTTTTATTATGAAGCCATTTCCTTAAACGCAATATTTAACATAACTGACAAACTAAGTCTTCACACCACGCATACAAATTGCTAAAGGAGTGACTAGTCAGTTGTTTTTTCTTAGGGATGTTTAGGCCGAGACGAAAAATTGGAATTTTCAAACCCTTATATCTCAAAGAGTTTTTGGGTTATCAAGATGATTTTTTCACTGTTATTTCTATTTTTGAGAACTCTTTTCATAGGACAATGAAAAAAATTGTGTGCAAGTTCCGCATTGTTCAGTCAAAAAGCACATCAAGAATCTTAGATTTCTATGTCTAGTACTTGTGTTAGTTATAGCTAAATTTGTTGCCAAAAAAACATTGGTGTATCAAAAGTAACAATTTTATTATTGTTTAATGTTAACCATGGATGAATGTTGAGTGAAGTCATGGACTGATTTTATATTTAAGTGATCCTAGCTTGAATGCTAATGTATGAATCCATAATCTATACAATTAAGCATACTGCATGTTTTTTCTGTATATAGAATATGAAATTAATGTTGTAGGAATATTGTGACATCACTTTTAATGTCTTATAGGTATCTATCAGCCTTCTCCGGCTGCGCCCGGGCATGTATTGAATCACTATATCAATTAAAAAACCACATCAAAATTCATTGCGTTTTAAAGATCTAAGCATAGGGACAGACAGACAGTGGGAAACGAGGTTGTCTTATACTAAGTGATAGTGATGCAAAATATAAGGACCATATTTCACAAAAAGTGAATTTACATGAAAATTGGAAACAAGAGTTCGAAAAGTGACTAGAATTCTCAAGTTCACGGAATTCTCTTTACTATCTCTGATGATAAGCAGCTGGTACTCATAAGGCATAATGAAAAGTTTGATGCTACGTTTAGGTCAAAGCATTATCCAATACTAGCACCCTTCCCGGGCGGCGCCCTGTATTAGTAATATATAATTATTAGTAATTAGTAATATATAAAGCTACATTACCACTGACTGACTCACTGACTCATTGACATGGTTGTTTGACCTGTTCCCGATATGGTGGAGGAAAACAATTGACGGTGTCGTATAGTGGCTGCTCCAGTGAGTACCAGAAAAATCTGACATCTTGAAGATTGAAGAAACCTGATGGTAGACCCCTACTGCCTGCATAAACGGTAAGACCTAGGGGGATGATTTTTTTTCCAAAACGTAGGGGGTTGTAAGCAATTTTAAAAGTCGATGTTTTTTTTTTTTTTTTTTTCAAAATTCAAGATGGCCGCCATACAAGGCCAATTCGGGTCATTCTACGCGAGCCCGCACGGCGAGCGCTAGCGAGGCCGGAGGCCGAGCTCCGTGGCGAGGGCGAAGCCCGAGCCCCTCGGGATACCTCCCCCATCTTATTACTGCCCCCCCCCCCCTCACCCCCCACAACCCCCTCCCCCAAGTAACTAGCAGCGAGGCCGCAGGCCGAGCTGCCGCGAGCCCGGAGGGCTCGCTGAGTGGCGAGGCCGAAGGCCGAGCCATTGTGTCAATCGCCCCCCACCCCCTTTACCCCCTAAATTGCCCCCAATTCTCAACTGCATGCGATTTGGCTCAAAATTGATATCTAGGGGTTTCAGACGCCGTGGAACTCGAAACTACACTCCATTTTTGAATCCAAGATGGCGGCGAATTTTTTTTTTAATTTTTTCAACCTTGTCGGATTTGACTCAAATTTTGGAATTGGGGGTTCAGGGCCTCGCGGAACTCGAAACTGGATGTCATTCTGGAATCCAAGATGGCCGCCCACTCCTTTCCTCACTTATTCCATACTGAACGAGTTTCTTTACCCATTGGCTCAACTGAATGCTTTAACAATCCTCCTCAACAGTTGCACCGACACCTCGCGGGCTGCTCGCAGCCCGCGCCCCCACCCGAAATACTAGTTATAATATATAAAGCTACATTACCACTCACTGACTCACTCATTGACATGGTTGTTTGACCTGTTCCCGACATGGTGGAGGAAAACGATTAACGGCGTCGTATAGTGGCTGCTCCAGTGAGTACCAGAAAAATCTGACATCTTGAAGATTGAAGAAACCTGATGGTAGACCCCTACTGCCTGCATAAACGGTAAGACCTAGGGGGATGATTTTTTTTCCAAAATGTAGGGGGTTGTAAGCAATTTCAAAAGTCGATGTTTTTTTTTTAATTTTTTCAAAATTCAAGATGGCCGCCATACAAGGCCAATTCGGGTCATACTACGCGAGCCCGCAGGGCGAGCGCTAGCGAGGCCGGAGGCCGAGCTGCGTGGCGAGGGCGAAGCCCGAGCCCCTCGGAATACCTTCCCCGTAAAATTACCCCCCCCTCTCTCTCCACCCCCTCCCCCCACAACCCCCTCCCCCAAGTAACCAGCAGCGAGGCCGCAGGCCGAGCTGCCGCGAGCCCGCAGGGCTCGCTGTGTGGCGAGGCCGAAGGCCGAGCCATTAGGTTCTTGACATTTTTCATCCCCCCCCCCCTCACCCCCCTTAGATTTTATGGAATTTCAAATGAATATCTAAAACTGTTGCGGCCATTCGGTTTTTGACCCTTTTTCAAGCACCACAAGCTACCTCACCCACCTTCGACTGCACAAGGTACATGACCCTCCTCAACAGCTGCACCAACACCTCGCGGGCTGCTCGCAGCCCGCGCACAGAGCGAAATACTAGTTATACATATAAACCTTCTCGAATCTTTTTAAAACTGCGTTGCGTAGTTGCGTCAAAATCCGGCGCGTAGTTTTAAAGATCTAAGCATAGCGATAAGCGACTCTGTTTTATGCTATGTAGGATATTATTATGTAGCGTGCGCGAGTCGTTTCGCAGTACACAATGTACCGCGGGGCACGCGCGGGGAGGCGGGGCGCGTACTGCGCAGTGAGCAGCTAATATCCGAGACGCCAAGTTGGATTCGGACTGTAGCTATTGAATATTCCTATTATTGATGTATTAACTTGGTATTCGTAATATTCCTACGATGTATGTAATAGCGAATGTGTATGACACGATGTGATTTACGCTAAGTTGTTAATTTTGTAAATGAAATAAACATTTAATATTTATTAAACTGGTTTTGTTCATTTTCGAATACTGAACTGGTGAATGTGTTTTTAATTGAAATAATTTACTAACTTAATTAGGAAAATTAGGTGATGTTGCAAGTGCAACCGAATATTATAAGCATATCTATGTTTTTATTTATAAAATATAGTAATGTCAAGTAATGTTGAGTTAGTATCCCACACACGCCACAAGTTCAAAACTTGTAATTTGTCCCTATTTAAAGTCTGTCCGTTCAAATGGTTTGCGCGCGACAAGGCGAAGCCGCAAGAAGCAAAGGCTCAGTACACGCCGTACAGACGCAGTACACTACTGTCCAGTTGTAACAGTTAATACTATGTTCGTTCTATCATTTGACAACTGTAACAAGTAGTTATATTTATAGTAACAACTCTGTTATAAACGGTCTGTCGATTGTGCTGGGGACGATGCAGGGAATATGGCATTAATAAAACATTAGTGTCTAATAAAACAATTTATTCGCTACAAACTCTATTTGGTGCGAGTCACAACAACAATAGAATACGGAAACATCAACTGCAAACATTTAGTATATTTAGTTACATCAACAATTATTTAATTTGAGATGGGCAGGTCCAAGTGAAACCATACGTTTTGCATTTACCTAAAGATTTAAATTGTTTTTCAATTGACTTAAATAAAGGAGATTATCAATTCGATCCGTAGGTATGTATTTGAAATTGTCCGAATTACACGAGTTTTATATGTTAACATATACATATCTTCTGTCATATGTTCCGTCTTTATTGGCTTCTAAACATGTGTGCCAAATTTCATTAGTGTATGTATGTTTGCTTGTATATTTATATGTTTGGCCGCGCATATCTCAGGATCTTTTGGTCGGATTGAAAAAAAACCTTATTTGTTGCACTAGGTATAATCCAACTTATGGAACAAGTGCAAGTTTCATGAAAATCGGTTCAGTAGTTTTTGTGATTAAGTGTGTATCAGTCACTAGGAAAAATAAAGTACATTTTTTTAAATATTACTAACTAGCTGCTACCCGCGGCTTCGCCCGCGTAATATATAGTCTATGTCCTTCTCGGTGCCTTAACCTATGTGTATGCAAAATTTCATGATGATCGGTTCAGTAGATACGGCGTGAAAGCGTAACAAACAAACAAACAAACTCACTTTCGCATTTATAATATTAGTTGTAAGATTAGTTGGGATTAATTGTTATTTATTATGTCGTGATTAGACATTTACACTACATCGGCAAATTTAAATACTATCCATAACCATAACTATTTTATCAGGAACCATTAATTAACTCATCCATTTTCCCAAATACTGATCTCAATGGTGAATTTCCACTATCCTTGGACCTATCCATCTAAACAGTAGTTTATTATGAATTACTGCGACATTATTCTTAAGTAAAGTTTAGTGTCTTTGGGAGGTCGAGGTGACCTTGGTTACTTATTATTTACTTTACAACACAAAATGACAGTAAGTACATTACACATAAAGACCAATATAAAAGGTCACGTTAAATTGTGGGCGCATAATTACAAAAAATAATTACATACAGCTATAGAAACGTAATAAAATACCTTCTATTGGAAATATTAGTTCACAGGTAGTAGTAAAAATACTTATTAAAGTTAATATAACTTGTTGATATAATATTCAACTTATATATATTGGTCATGATTTATATTTGATCTGTGCCTTCCTACTTATATAGAAATAATTAAAAATATATAATGCAGATGTTACCAAAATTATGGCACAAAACTAAATGCATTGCAGATCTTTTATCATTACTAAAAGTACTTAAGTACCTATGTAAATAAAATAGAATGCAAAATAAATAAAATATATGTTCAATAGCTGTTGATTTTCGTGATTATAATTGATTTAAATGCAATGTACTTGATTTATATTAATAACAATTTTTTACACCGATAGCTATGAATATCTCTAACATAACATAAAGTAATGCTTAAAGTGTGTGCCAGACACGCTATTACTAAGTGCACATAGTCTGCCCGATATCATTAAGGGGTCACGGTAAGATGTCAAACTAAATTGGTTGTTACGGATAAACGTTTTAGAGTCCGATTTCGTTTGACGTCAAAACGTGATGATATTAATGACGATATTGCGCAGACTTGAACGGGCGACTTCACCATTGTTGGATGTTGGTAAAATTGGTAATTTAGTGCAGTCGCCCGTTTAAAAAATACTACCATGTGTTTTAGATAGCGTGAAATCTTCAGTTTGATTATAAAACAGTAAATAAAATTAATAAACTCTTGGATATAGTGCATATAGCTTGCTTCTTGTTCTTAGTTTGATATACTGAAGTTTTCACACTACATATGATACTTATTGAATGTTTGCACCATTTACATTACAGGTCGCGCTAAGCTTTATCGCGGATCGGATATTATATTAACTGCAAATTGCGTAGTAGGCGCCCCGCCTCCCCGCGCGCGCCCCGCTTGTCCTAATATCGTGTAGGTACTGCGATTGGCTCGCGCGATGTTCTGGGCCGCAATAAAGTTTAGCGCGACCTATACCTACTATGAGGTTTTACTTATATATAATAAATCAGGATAGGAATGCTCCTTTGACTCGAACTTATCTATATCGTGATATCTACTTATGACTCCTAAAATGTCTTGTGGCGAGTTTAAATTACGAGGTGTTTATTCAATAAAGGCTAAGATGTGAAACGTGGGATGATTCTGTTAGTATGCAGTGTAGGTAGGTACTAAGTTCACATATGTAGATCTTTAGAAAACGATGAAACTGAGTATCTGAAAGGAAATTGAGTCAGCGCAGTAGGTACATAATATTAGTTCGGCGCGGGGAGGCGGGGCGCGTACTGCTAGTATCCAATCCGCAATAAAGTTAGGCTAACAGTTTATAGCAAGTTTGTAACGATACACACAACGACCATCATCAGCGCCCACACCTGAATGTTCAGTGCGTCGTTACAGAACTGTGTGTTGCACTGTTTGACGATATCCCCGAACCGGTTGTTGACGAGCGCCCAGTCGGATAATACTGATTCTGAATTCAACACTATTACACCTATTTATGGCAAACTTTATTGCGGTCAGAACAACGCGCGAGTCTCAGTGTAGTACACAATATTAGTTCGGCGCGGGGAGGCGGGGCGCGTACTGCTAATATCCGCTCAGCAGTAAAGTTAGGCTTACAGTTTATAACAAGTTTGTTACGACAAATAAAACGACCGTCATCAATGCCAACGCCTGGATTTTCGGCGCACCGTTACAAAACTGTGTGTTGCACTGTTTGACAATATCTCCAAACCGGCTGTTGACGAGCGCCCAATCGCACAGCCCCACGCGACAGCCCTCGAGGGCCACGGGCCGTTCGTTCTCCAGGAACAGCACTTGGTGACGGTCCTTGATTTGGAAGTTGCCGTTTGATGTGCATCTGGAAATTTAATGTAGGTAGTGGTATTTTTTTATAAAGGATTTTTTGCATTTAAAATGCTGTTCTGATATCATCATCATCAGGTGTTTTTTAGTCTCTACTGCAGGAGCTCGATCCTCTCTGTACTACCAGAGCCATATTTTAGCCAGAACAGTCAGAGGATTTGGGCTACTCTCTCCACGCTGGCAAGACGAGTTGAAGAGGTCTCATTGATGTTTAAGTTTTGTTTAGCTTGTGTTTCCTAAATTGCCTTCTACGAGATCCCCAGGAAGACTTGGATGCCCCTTAATTGCCTAGCCGGCTGAACTGTCATTTTTATCGAATTTTCTAAATTGTAAACATTTACGGGCTAAGCCTAAGCTTTAAGGAACGGACCAGGTTTTATTACCATATTGTGTAATTCAGTTCGAACCAGCTACCTAAGAACCCTGGTTCAAATCTTGCCTGCGTTTTTACCTTATCTTATTTCTTTATGCAATAAAACTTGCATTGGAAGTTCAGAGTGGGTGCCCATCGTCCGCAAAAGCATCAGCAGTATAACCCTAATCTAAGTACCCTACACAGTGTTGGTGTAGAAGTTGTCTCCCGTAAGCGGCGCAGAGTCGTGATGGGTTCCCGTTGTCAACAGCGTCAGCAGTATAACCCTAATCCAAAAAGTATCTTGTAGAGAACAGCGGCTAGGTTAGCATTGTAGGGCGACAGCATGGTGGTAGACCATTTCCTGTTCTGCAAGTGTTCGTGAAGAAGTAGTCTCCCGTCAGCAGCGCGGAGTCTTAGTACCTATTCCCATTGCAGCATCAGCAGCATAACTCAAATCTAGCGTAAAAGCCTCAAAAAGACACCCTAGTCTAAAAAGTATCTTACTTGTAGAGGACTGCGGCGAGGTTAGCGTTGTAGGGCGACAGCATGTAGGTGGACCATTTCCTGTTCTGCACAGTGTTGGTGTAGAAGTTATCTCCCGTCAGCGGCGCGGAATCGTGGTGAGTACCCATCGTCCGTAAAAGCATCAGCAGCATTTCCGAGTCAGTCAACTGGATCTGGACTTTGGGCTGTTGTGGTGGTTCTGTGAACATTGTAGAGAGTCATTTTTTTCTAAATTTTCATCATCATCTCAGCCGTATGAAGTCCAGTGCTGGACATCGGCGTCCCCTAAGGATTTGGAAAACCCCACCAATTGGTGGGGTGTTCCATAGACACCATGCTTGGCACACGGGTTGGTGAGCGCAGTTTTTTGGCTTATCTCGGTTCCGACGCTGCTGCCCATCGAAAAAATTTTTTTAAGCCACTTACAAACCACACACAGACAGACATGGCGAAGCTATCAGGGTTCCTTGTTCACATCAACGGAATCTTAAAAAAACCTGGTGATAGGTTTGTATAAAAGTATTACCTCGGTCGACGTGCTTGAGGAAGACGATCATGTCGTCGAGCAGCGTGCAGCCGATCTTGGGGCTGAGCTCGGAGCCGTAGCCGTATTTGTAGAAGACAATCAATCCAAAATATTTTCTTTTTAACAAATTTTGATATTTTCCAACTGCCATTTCTTCTACATGTAAGCTTCCTATCCGAATTTAAGAAATGGGATATTTATGTTGACTATGAACAGACTAAATCTTAAAACATCAGTATTATCAAGTTATGTATTGTATCCATTCTCATCTCTCAGTCACCGTCACCCAGCCCTCTTTTATTTATAAACTTAATTTATTTCAAATTCCTAATTCCATATTCAAATTTTAATCACAGCCCTTCCTGATCATCATCAGTCATTCCATTGGTCACTCGATTTCTACCTTTGCTCATAGGCACTCGCCTACTATGTTGTTTTATTTTATCATTGTATTTTTTACTAGTAACAGTGTTATAAAGAGTGAAGCATTCTAAAGTAACGAAATATATCTGAATACTTGTGATCTGTGTTCTCTCCTTTCTTCCTGAGCTCTCTCCGCTGAGCACCTACTACACCTATTATTTTATGTTGGGCCTGCTCTAACAAGAGCTGGTTGAGTAGGACCCTACAGTATAAAGCTTGGTACCTCGGTCGACGTGCTTGGTGAGGAAGGCGATCATGTCGTCGAGCAGCGTACAGCCGATCTTGGGGCTGAGTTCGGAGCCGTAGCCGTATTTGTAGAACGTCTCCAAGTCCTCTGCGTATTCGTATCTTCTCAGATCTTCTCGTGTGAATACCTAAAGAGTTAAAAACCTATTAATTATCTAAATATTCTACATGGTGAAATTTTGACCCTTATCGGGGTGATTCAGCCCGTCGATATGAAAAACTTTTCCAATGGGATCAATAGCGGAAACTTGACATACATGGAAAAGTTGTTCAAATATCAAGAGATCATAGGGTTCAAAGCTTGTTTAAAGCGATCAAAATTTTGTATATACTGTGTATATATTTTTCAGTTAACGTCAGTAGGAATGTCAATTATACATTTATGGCCAATTTTCCGAGTGTGTATTGTTTTAAAAAAAATGATACTATCGATTAATAGCCGATTAGGAAAATATGATCAAATGCAAACTCGTGAACTGATGTTATTTTGCAAACAAAATACATAAGGTACCGCGGACCAAGTGTAGTGCCCTGTAGGACTCCAATGCAATCGTTGAAATTTTGTGTCAATTAATAATAATAAACAATATTATAGGTAAGTGATATTATTATATAATCCTATACAAAAAATATAACTTTCGAGTTTGTGAAAGTTGATCATATAGGATCATTTGTAGACAATAGAATGAGAGGTACATTTGAGTAGGTGGATGTAATGGGACTAATTGACATCAATCAGTTCACACCCAGTCAATACCCCGCATCCCACGTGGTGACGTGGCGTCTCTTTTGTTTGATGTACACTTTGAATGTACAGTTGATAGGTCTATCCACTATTATTATTATTTTAATTATATCTTACTTATGTCTCATTTTCTTCGTAGTAGGCACCTAAGTAAGATATTTTATAAAATATTGTATTGTAAATATTAATTTGGAAGTATAGTATAGTAAGACAACAACAATGGCTTAGCACCCACGAACTCTCCATAAATCTACGATATAGGTAAACGATAGGTTTAAGTATGATACCACAAAATTTAATTTTATTTAGGGTTCAGTACCCTAAGGATAAAAAGAACCCTAATACTGCCTTCGATATCGATGCCTCGGTCACAGGGGTGTATCTTTTGAAAATTGAAATTTAATAGGTGTAGGCTTGACAAAATGTGTATCTGTTGCCGCTATAACAAGGGGGCCCCATACAACTTGTGTTTATAAGTTGGATGACTATAAAATGGCCGTACGGAAATGTCTATTGATTTTCCAATTTTCAACATGGGTTCTATAAGAAAAGTTGGTTACTGAACTGGGGGACATCTTTTAAAAGGGTCCAACCCTTTTAAAAGATGTCCCCCAGTTCGGCCCCTCAGGCCTATCGCGGCCCATCAGGCATATGAGAGTTTGCTGTCTCTCCAAGCCTTGCCACACACAGGCAACGCCCAAAGCCGAGGACCGTCCCTTCAGGTGGTCCGTCCTTTGGTGATGTTCGCCTTACAAGTTGAGGTTGAGCATTCTGCCCTCACCTCAAAAGTCAAAAGGTCACATAGCTACACAGTGCCTTCAACAAAAATGCCCACACTTACCGAGCACCAGGGTGACACGGAGGCGACGTCCCAGGCCTTGTTGTAGCGGCACATCTGGTACATGCTGTACACCAGGTCAGGGTGCACGTCGTAGTTGAAGCCAAGCCGGAGGGACACGTTTGTTATCATCTGTGGAAATAAAATGAGTTTTAATAAATCTTTGTGAGCTATCCTCGCTGTGCGTTGTGAATTAGTGTCGTGGAATAACTCCATGACTCTATCAACAAAGTGGAAGGGACATATCCGTTATAAATCAAATCACGGGCTAAAAATGATCACTGTAGTATTAAAAAAATAATATTAAGTAGTTTAAAAAACTAAAAAACACGCTTTTGATGTATTGTCATCAGAACTCAGAGCGTGTGCAAAATTTCATTCTAATCGAAGACCGGGAAGTGGGTCAAATTAAGATTCCAAGATTTTCTTACATATACATGTGAAGCTAACAAAAGCGTGTTAAAAAGAGCTACCGCCACAATAAGTTGTGAATTAGTGTCTTGGTATTCCACGACACTATCCTTACAAACCTTTCGAGCTTTATATACATCCATCACTCTTTTATACATGCTCGCCGGTTTCGGGTACTCCCCGAACTTGCCCCTTGACAATAACGTCCGAAATCTAGTCACGGTACCGTTCCTAGATTTCGGAATGTACAAGAAACTCTACAAGGCAAACGCAAGTCTTCTTTCACCCATCCTTTCTACATGTCCAAACCACCTTTTCTCAATGTTTGTCTCTACATCCTCTTTCACTCCACATCGCTCCTGCACAATTTCTTACTCGATAATAGCTGTTTTTCCGCAATTTTGTCTGCGTAAATAAATGGTCGCCCATGTTATCCGCGCGCGACAACATATGTATACGTAACGCGCGTGGTATATGTATAGCCTATGTCCTTCTCAGTATCCTAACCTATGTGTATGCAAAATTTCATGATGATCGGTTCAATAGATTAGGCGTGAAAGCATAACAAATAAATAAACAAATAAACTCACTTTCGCATTTATAATATTAGTTAGGATAGGATTAGGATAGGATAGTTAGGATGAGGATTTTATTCAAATATAATTGCATACCTCTCTGAACTCCTGTTTGGACTGGAAGATGCGCTTCTGCGCGAGAGTGTCGTTGTTGTCTTCCACTTGAGTTTTCCATTTGTCGCACGATTTGTACGGCTGCAAATAACCAGATAAAAAAATAGCAGTTTGGCAATATAACAAAAGAGATACAAGTGTAATCCAATACAATACAAGAATCGAAATATGGTGGTTCCTTGTTTATTACGGAGCCCTACATAAATATAGATCCATTCCGATGACATAGCGCGCGGGTGACAGGTAAACAAGGAACCCTTATACTTTCGCTATGTCTGTCTGTCCGTCCGTCTGTCTGTCTGTCTGTCCGTCCGCCGTGTTACTCATAAAGTAGAAGTACTAGAAAGCTTTAATTTGGTATGGGTATGTGTGTATATTAATTATGCCAAAAAAGTGGTACATAAAAATATTGAGAAAAAAAAAGGTTTTTAATAATAAAATAATAAATAATAAATAACGTTTATTTCAGACATTGGTCCATATTACAAACTTATACAACAAAAGTCACATAGAGAATTAAAACTGTCTCACCACTTAAATTATAGCTCTGTTTACATGTGAAAATCAAATTAAAGCTGCAACTAAATTAGGAAACAAAACAATATCTCTAAATAAGTATTTATTGCTTTGATACAATGAGTCTGCCCGTGATACCCTGCTGCACCCATTTCTTAATTATAGGTGAATCAAAATACCTATCCGCAATAGTTCTCAGAATAGTGTTGCCACTGGCTCGCACTTTATGTAGTAAGGAGGCAGCTCTCTTCCTCATAATGGCGTAGAAATCGTCTGTGTGTGCCAAGGCGAACATGCCTGAGGCGCTGCAATATCGAGCCAGTTGCATCACCGTTCTGAAACCATTATTATATTGAACACGCAGAGCGCTAATGTCATCCTTCGTATAGTTGACCCACAGGCTGCATGTGTAAAAGACTTGGCAGTAAGCTTTGAAGAGAGTTATTTTCACTTGCTCACTGCAACGTGCAAACCTGCGGGCCACCATATTGCACCTGACAGCTAGCGCTCTGCGTTCTCTCTCAATATCAGCCCGGTCCCTCATGTCTTCAACGACAATATGCCCTAAATATTTAAAACGATAAACTCTCTTTAGTTCTACACCATTTAGACGAATTTCAGGCACAGAGACTGGTGATTTACAACCAACTGCCTTAAATATCATAAACTCACTCTTGCAAGTATTATACACCAGACCATGTTTAAGTGCATATCTTTCACAACAGCCCAGGAGTTCTCTAAGTGCCCTGATTGATGGGCTCAGCAAAGCCATATCGTCTGCATAACATATATTGTTAACACTGACATCATCTATACGACAGCCAATTGCTCTGTTACTGAGCTCAACAATCAGGTCATTGATGTACAAATTAAACAGCTTTGGTGATGTAATTCCACCCTGCCGTACCCCACACTCAAGTCTATAAGATTCTGAGAGCCTATCTGCCCATTTAACAAAATTCGTCTGGTTCTGATACCAATACTGAAAAATACATAACAATTCTGCAGGTACATTACGCTCCCTGAGCTTCCCCCAGAGCACTTCATATGACACCATATCAAATGCTCTGGAGAAATCAAGGGTCATTTTAGGGTAGTTCCCATACATAGGTATCAGAATACTTCTGTGTTCCCATACAAGTAATATGGGAGTACTTTTTTTCTCTAATAATTTCTTAGTGTGAAGTACCTATTGTTAAAAAGGTATTTAAAAAATTTTGTGTTTTCGATTTAGGGATCCGTTTCTGAAAGATTTGGTTTTAAAGTTGTTAGAGGTGAGTGTCCCCCCTCTATCTGCTAAAGGATTATAAATATATGAATACGTGAAAACATTACAGCAGTAGTATATATAACGAAGGTGAAAGGAAAACTATCAGTGCTGAGTACTAAGTACAAACTAAAAAGTTATAGCACTTTTTCATAAGCCGCAAAAATAACTTTGTCATTCATACAAACATTATGAAAAACAAAGTTATCTTTGCTTGCGAAAAATTATAGAGCTTTTTGGCTAATCTAAGCTTGCTTCTACGGAACCCTTGATGGGCGAGCTCAACTCGCACTTGGCCAATTTTTATACATAATATTTTTAATATATGTTTTCCATCTATATATCATTTTATTTGCCAAGTGTTTACCTTAATTTTCTTTTCATCCAGCTCTTTAGGGATGTCGTAGTTTTCCGCTTGTGTTCTGAACAGTCCCTCCGTGAAGGCACGGAAAGTGGCTCCAGACACCTCATCATCCACGTACTTAAGCTGAAAGTTATGATAGATTAATAAATAAATATATACGGACAAATCACACAGATTTAGCTAGCCCCAAAGTAAGTTCTTAAGTAAGACTTGTATTATGGGATACTAACTCAACGAGATTGTTTGTAGTTTTAGTTTGTAACTGTAGATTTTAACTTAACCCGATTTCAACAAGCTGAGGTTGGTTCAGAGATCACTCTTATTTCTAACATGATAAGGCTCAAAGTGCTAGCTCACAAAATAATCATGAGGATTGTTAGTCAGCAGTTCCAGGTAGCGCTGCTTCCAGGCCTTGACCAATTGCTGTGCGGACATGTAGCCGTCGCTGATCAGATTGCCGGCGTAGCTGAGGATGATTCAGGGATCATTCTTATTTCTAACATGATAAGATTTAAAGTGCTTGCTCACCAAATAGTCATGTGGATTGTTGGTCAGCAGTTCCGGGTACCGCTGCTTCCAGGCCTTAGCCAATTGCTGCGCGGACATGTAGCCGTCGCTGGTCAGATTACCAGCAAAGCTGAGGTTGATGCGGGGGTTCCACTCCCATTGCCCTATGAGGCTCAGGTCGGCTGCGCATATGCGTTGCTGGAATTGGAAAAGAGAATAAATCAAGACTGTCAAAGATACTAAAAACGCCCTAATATTGAGCCCGCACACAAACACGGGAGAAATGCGACCTTTAAGCGCCCTTAAATACGCCTATCCTAGCAGTTTTTTAGAAAAAAATAAAACATAGGGCCATACCTATTTTAGTACTATATTTTATTAAAAAATAATTGTGCTTCTAGAAGCAGTTTTCAGCGAGAAAAATAGAGGAAAACATTTGCATGAA
Source organism: Rhodophaea formosa (assembly GCA_963082605.1). Classification (NCBI taxonomy): domain Eukaryota; kingdom Metazoa; phylum Arthropoda; class Insecta; order Lepidoptera; family Pyralidae; genus Rhodophaea; species Rhodophaea formosa. The sequence goes on along the minus strand of OY720213.1, from coordinate 5,582,876 downwards.
AAATATACTGCTAACATACGCTCTTAAGGGGGCACACTAGGCACAGTAGCGACGCCAATCATTTTATTCCTAATACTTTACAAATAGACAGAAATTCACGAACGTAAATCATATAAGCTCTTCTAAATAACCTAAAGTATTTTTGGAATCATGTTTATCAGAATCAGTGAGAATTATGAGAATCAGATTACCGCCAAAAACGGCCGTTTTCATACTTGTAGGTACAATGTTTTTTGGTTTTTGTTGATTTTTTTCTTAAAGCACTGGATACATTTTGATAAAAAAATTATAGGACCACCTTTGAAGTTCAGTCAAAACAGAGGAGTCACGTTCTCAACATCATCGTCTTGATTCGCATAAGAATAAAAAACAAATAAGTTTGAACCGAACGGCATAATCTTAAATTTTTTTGGGTTATTGTTTATTTTTTCAAAAAGTGCTCAATAAATGGGCACAAAATTTTTATTGGACCACCTCTGGAGCATTACCTTTTGAACAAAAAAAGAATCACTAAAATCGATCCATAACTGACTGAGTAAACGCGTAACATACATACAAAAAATAAAAATAACTTACAGACGAATTGAGAACCTCGTCCTTTTTTTAAGTCGGTTAAAAAAAGGTGATCCCACAAAACGGACGGTTTTATGTATTGACGTATAAAACCAAAGAAAGTTTATTAACAGATCCACAAGCCCTCCTTCAACGACTACAACCACTCATGCCCCAAAATGTGGTACTAATTGGTCTCCAGCTGAAGAATGATTCGACTACTTCATCCTGGCTATATCCTGGACTCCTGGTTACGTATACAAAATGGAGGTGAAACAGAAATTTCTCTGTAGAAACATAGTCAAAAGGCCTAAATGAATCATACACGGTCTTTTGCCTTTTATGAATGACGGAAGCAATGTAATATCAAGATGTAAACGAACGGATATATATTTTAACGAAAACCGAAAAGGATTTCCACAAATCAAATTTGCTTTAGATGAAGCTGGGCATTCTCTTCGCAGTGATAAGCCTCAGGAGTTTTGGGATCATGAGTTTGAAGACCATGGAAGATGTGCCACTCGATCGACTGCTATCAAAAATGACGTGACATATTTTTTCAAAACTCTTGAACTGTTTAATGGCTTGCAATTATCTTCGACTTTGTCCAATAATAACTACAATCCTGGACACGTCAAAAAGTTAAAGGATATAATGGTTATTATTAAAACGATAAATCAGAAAGAAGTGATAGCTGTGCCAAACACGGTAAGTAGACAAAAATTTAACAAATAAAAGAGCAACTGCTTAATAAATTGTGAGGTTCGGGTCCGCTTCTTCTAAATCCGTTGATGTAAGGCAGTAGTAATGGTGGAAAAAAAAAAACTCAAATAGGTACCATTTACATACATATACTTACATAAATGAACTCAAAAATTTTGGCAATATTCAGCGGTTCGAAAATCAAAACAATTTTGCAAATGCATGGTTGCAATATTTTTTTTTTTTACATTGTTGATAATATGTTTTTTGTTTATTTTCAGAAAACCAACCAGTAGGTACTACTTGGAAGAAAAATTTTTTTGCTATGATACAAATCGCCAGTTCACTGCCCAAACAAAGTGACGTCTAAAAAGGTGCTGGACAGAGACGTCCTGTATTTGAATAATTATGTTGTGTAATCTGTGTTTAACAACAGATAAAATATCATTTTTCCGCTAAGTATAATCAAAGGAAAAAGCACATTATACCCTTTACTATACCTACTCATATAAATATAACAATATGTTGTTCAATCGTTTTATTAAATTAAACATTTTGTTTTCATGCTGTCTACCGGGCCATTTATTAAACAGTATCCAAAATTTTAATAGTATTCGTTTTAGCATACAAAACCTGCTGTAAAAAATTGGATTGTGATACTGAACTGCTTTACATAAAAAAATCGGAACAAGTGATCGGATTTAGTATGGACAGGCGAAATTTTTTGTCATATCATGTTCTGTGGTATTTAACCATCGATCATCTTCACCTATCATATTTCACAATTTTTTTTGTGGTAATAAGTTTATTAGATATCAAGTACTAATAAACTTGATGTAAAAATTTGGATACTGTTTAGAAAATTGGCCAAGTGCGAGTCGGGCTCGCCCATGAAGGGTGAAGTAGCTTAGATAAGCCGAAAACCTCAATAATTTTTCGCCAGCAAAGATAACTTGGAGTGTTGATATGAATGACAAAGTTATTTTTGCGGTTTATGAAAAAGTGATAAAAATGGCTTTAGGAAACTCAATGTCATCTACAAAGTCCTATCTAATGATATCCCTCAAGTAAAGGGTTAAAGAAAAAAAAATGCTTTATTTTTATATACGGGAAGCCGCCCTTAATTTTTTATTTTTGTATTTAAATCGTAAAGCTATTCACAGAATACCTGCCAAGTTTCAACTATGTAGTCTCAATGGTTTCGGAATAAATTGGCTGTGACATACGGACTGACAGACATGTAAAGAAAGAATAAGCAAGGTACCTTAGATTATAATAATATAGTCAAAGCAAACTGAGCCACAGAAGTCGGCAAAGATGTTAAAGAATTCTTAAAGTTTTAGTTGTACATTTGTATCCAGCATTGCTGGTACTTTGTATTGATCGGTACATGAAGCAGCTGAAAGCTATTAATCTTTTAAAAGTGTAAAGGCAACTAAAGGTCATTTCCGACTTAGCGCTCGTTTCTATTCTAAATTTAATTGTTATAAGTTATGTATAACAACGGTCACACAGTGCTGTTTTGTCGAGATTGCCGAATATAGTTTCTGTTCGTACTCGCCTGGAGCTTTTCAAGGCGAGTGCGGGTCGCGCGGTGGAGGGTCCCGATCCCGAACTAACTAGCTAGGAAAAAAACATTCTTTCCCCGAAAAATAAGAGAGGCCATAGAAATAAGTCAATGTCCAAATTTCAATCGAGATGTGGACTTTTACCCGGAAACCGATTTTTCGATGGAATGATAACTAACCTGAAGCACACAGAATCTGTAGAAGCCGATAAAAATATACCTAGTAAAAACTCTTCTTATGTTATAGAAGATACGAAGAGACTACGACCTTCACCAGTCTGTTTACGCATTGAATTATTTTATATCAAAATAAATCCAAGTCTTCTCGTGTATGGCGTAGAAGTCGCCCTAAGTAACATAGACTAAACAAAGCTTATAAGCATCAAAGAGACCTTTCGAACCCATCTGGCCAGCGTGGAGAGTGTATACCAAATCCTCTGACTACTCTGGCTAATATACAGCTCTGCAGGCCTATTTGCTATCTTTTGACAACTACGGTGTACATCATTTTCATGGTAACTTCAATATTCATTACGGCTCCGGTATGAATAACTATTTTTATTTTAGATATGAAAACTGTAATGGATGCTAAAGTGACAATCAAATCGTTGTACACCGAATTAGCAAATCGGCCTGCTGGTAGTATATAGACGGTCATGCTACTGCAGTGGAGACTAAAATGACGAGCTGAGTTCTCTTCGGATCTTAGACCATTAAGGGTTCCTAAAGTTTCCACTCCTGTAAATGTTCAGGATGCTGTTCTATAGGTGAAGCTTTTTAACCTCTGGTACTTCAGAGGCTGTCAACTTGCTCGAGACAGTTTTATCTACAAATTACTAACAAGTTTTTTTTTTAGAAAAATTTACAAAAAATGAGCAAGTTTCTTCGAGAAAAATTATCAAAAAACGAGCAAGTTTCTTCTAGAAAAAAGTAACAAAAAATAAATAAAAGTCTTACGTTTGTGTTCCTATAGTTCCCACTCCTGTAGTTGTTCAGAATGTTGTTCTTGAAGTCGGAGAGCTTTTGAAGCTCTGGTATCTCAGAGGCCGATGGATTGCTCGCCCCATGCCGGTATGCCAACCAAAATGCTATCGGTGTACAACCTGAAAAAGAATTGGAATTTGTTTCAAATGTTTCAGTTACCTAACTGAATTTATTTTAAAACTGTTATAATTGTGGTGGTGGTCGTCACCATAAGTAGGTTAAGTATGTATGGCACTAATAAAAACAAGTTATTTAATCAAAAAAATATAAAAACATTTCTTGCCGAAACTTTACAGCCGCTGTCACTCGGGAAAATATTACCTAATTAAGGCACACGTAAGTATATTTTTTACAGGTAGTTAGCTACTTATTTTATTTTTTTGGTTTTTCTTTTGATGTGACTGCTAGAAATAAGTACAGTCAGGGGCAGATAAATCTGACCCCCCCTACAATTTAAAATCTAAAAAACCTGTTCGTAGGGTGGTTTGGTTCATGTACATTAAGCCAAGTAATTTTTAAATGATACATTTAAACAAGTTACTGTACATTAAAATTTTAAGTGGTAGAAAATATAAAAATGAATAATAGTGTTTTTAAAAATAATCAATTTGGGTAACGAAAATACAAAGTGACCGACAAACTGCGAGTGACGAGATATCTAACTATAAACAACCCTCTGAGGCCAAGTCGTTTTGTTTTATTGGGGACTAGCTTTTACCCGCGGCCCCGCCCGCGTGATATATAGCCTATGTCCTTCTCTGTACTCTAACCTTTGTATATGCAAAATTTCAAGATGTTCGGTCCAGTAGATACAGAGTGAAAGCGTAACAAACAAATAAACAAACTCACTTTTGCATTTATAATATTAGTTAGGATACGATTAGGATTTCACTGTACGGTAGCGATTGTCCATAAAAATGAAATTGCCGTTCCTAAGAAAATATTCTCCAGCCAGTAATAGAGATCTTGGAAAAATGGATGAAATGAAATCACGACGAAATCCACTAGCTTTAAAATCACCTTAGGGATGTGGAGTCATATTTTTTCTGATTTTTATCAAACTCCGATAAGAAAAAATCAACATGAACTGTACCTATCTATGAAGAGCTAAATATACTGCACTGCATCAAAAAAGGCTTCAGTAGGTTCTCTGAGATTCGATTTTAGCAAAACCATACAGGGACAATTGAAACCAATTTATGAACGAGACATTCGAGAAGTACTTTAGTTGCCTAGTATATTAAATATTGAGAGTAAATTGTTAGCCATCGTAAACGGTGTTATATTGCGTTGCGGCTCCATCACCCGTCTGACCTACATCGGTTTTCTCACATGAGATCACACCCCTCAAGGGAGAGTTTGATGACATACTTCTACACTTCATTTGCTAAGCCTTGTTCTCTTTTTATAAAATGTGCGTTAGTGCCTTTAAGTATGTTCCACGTTATAAAGGACGTGCATAGCTGTTATCATATATACAGATCTGTGTTGTTATCACAACAATGTATTGCTATGTATGCTTCTTATTTTTGACTAGCAATTTTCCAGCGGCTTATTCCGCGTAAATTACTGTGTCTACGTCACCCCAAGACTTTAGAATACCGGAGCCTATTCAATGCAAACAAACAAAAAACATCGAGAAATAAATTTTCCAAATTTGATATCAAAATTGTGGATAGCTTAACATGAACAGCATGAAAGTCGGTTTGGTTCTTTATTGACCGAGCAAAGGCGTATAATAGCGTGAGCGAAGCTTCTGTGTTTCAGCTGGGGCAAAATGTTCTTACAAATAGGTCGCATTTCTCAATTGATTCTAGTGAAGTATTGAGAGGAGATTCTATAATTACTAGTGTTTTTTAGTTGAATCCATTTTTGGTAATTTTTAACAAATGAGAGGTTGGCACAAATAGCCTAAGCGCCACCGAAGTTATAAAACAAAAGTTTACTTTGTCATCGACAAAATGGATAATTGCACTGACAGCGTTATCAGTAGAATAGCTATGGTATATATCTAATAACAGAGCATTTTGAAGTCTTGAGTTCGAATCTATGTTACAAGTATTTTACCTTTTTCTGATTTCCGTGGTTAAAATTAATTTAGTTTCATTAATCCAAAGACACACTCGCGAGGCTGTACAACATACTTAAATGAACTAGTGTCCCCATTTTGTCAGCGGATCTGCAAATTGCCATTATAATACATAGCGAATTGTGGCTGAATTATTTTGTCAGTTACTGGACCACAAACGAAGCCAGCAGTTTACATACTAACCGAATGGGGTTTAGTCTAGAAATGCAGTCAGCCGGCAATGATTGAAATTTGTCGAACAGTAACCAACCACGTATATATTCTATACTTATATTATAAAACTCAGTTTGTTTGATTCTTGTTTGGTTGAACGCGCTAACCTCAGGAAATACTGAACCAATTACAAAAATTCTTTTACCGTTAGATAGCTACGTTATCCCTGAGTGCCATAAGCTTTAGATGTACCGTGGGCAATGCCGGGAATGACTGCTCATCATCATCATCATCATCATCAGCTTTCCATAACCCACTGCTGGGCATAAGCCTCCCTTTGTCTGCGCCATCCTTCTCTATCCCTAGCTTTCGCAATCCAGTATTTTCCTGAAATCTGTTTTATGTCGTCGGCCCACCTCGCTACCGGAATGACTGCTAGTACATTATATTATAATACAGTTTTGAATCTCACGATATACACCGTGTAAATCTGTAAACTTGCTTTATTCTAGAACGAACCTATACTGAACAACTTGCCTCAAGAAATATAGGTCAAATAATGAAAAAATATGGAATTCACATACTAGGTACAATGATCCAGCTGATCACTAGTTTTGTAAGGGGAACCCAATTTTTTTGAGAGGTTGCCCCTAAAACCGAATTACAAATGCTAGTTTTGTTATGTGTTTACTTAAAAAAAATGTATTCATCATTAAATCAACCTGTTTTTACGATCATCCCAAAAAATGCTACCATATTTTTCTTTATATGTCTTTATTTGCAAGTTACTCGTAGGTGTATTCTAGAAACTAGAAAGTCAATTTATTATAGTTAGGTGCCTGCAGCCTATTAGCACGGCTGACTTGCCGCGACCTCCGGAAGACAAACGAGCCTATTAGCCATTTGTCAATGCTAAATGGATCCAATGCTGATTGGCTGGCTTCTGATGGATGAGCAATGGTAGCCATGTCAATATTTCTTTTGGCGTGCAGTCGTTGAAGTGTTTTTAATTTATTGAAACATGATTCTTTAGTAGCTTTTTAAAGTTTATTTTGTTGTTAGTTATGTGTAGTAGAGTTTGTTAAAGTAGGAACATTTCTCACGTCACATTGAATGTTCTTGGTTATGTCAAAAAATATATCTTTTACAGGTTATTTTGAACCTTCTGTCATTATATATTCTCTATTGGCGCACAGTAAGAGATTAATATTAGAAAGTAGGCTAGTTTTATTAACTCCTATTATTATTAAGCTTTGTTTACCTAGAGAAAATGTATTCATTAATCTGCTTTTACGATCTACTCAGAAATGCCACCTTATATTTTTCTTTATCTGTCTTTATTTGCGAGTTACACGTATATTCTAGAAACTAGAAAGTCAATTTATTATAGTCAGGTGCCTGCAGCCTATTAGCACGGCTGACTTGCCGCGACCTCCGGAAGACAAACGAGCCTATTAGCCATTTGTCAATGCTAAATGGATCCGATGCAGATTGGCTCCCGTGTGATGGATTAGCAATGGTCGCCATGTCAATATTTCTTTTGGCGTGCAGTCGTTGATGTGTTTTTAATTTATTGACACATCATTCTTCAGTGGCTTTTTAAACTCTATCTTGTTGTTATGTGTAGTACTTAGAGTTTGATGAAATAGGTACATGTTTCACGACACATTGAATATTTTTCGTTATGTCAAAAAATATATCTATTCAAGCTTTTGTCATGTGATTTCTGGCATAATTGAATACTTAAATTGATACAAATAGGATGCATGTAAACTTATTTCCGCATTTCCGAACCCGAAGAGTAAAAAAGAAAACGGACCGTTTGTATGTCATCCATCAGGTGTATCTCATGAACCTCAAGACAGTTGAATTTTTCACAAGGTTTTTTTGTAAATATTAAATACATAAAGGTTAAAATACAAGGGGCCTCCCATACAACAAACATGTGTAAGATAATGATTCGGAACCCTTCGTGCGCGAGTACGACTCGCTCTTGGCTGATTCATATATTGATGTTTAAATTATCAATAAATAAATATATATACGGACAAATCACACAGATTGAGCCAGCCCCAAAGTACTCGTAAGTTCTTAAGTAAGACTTGTATTATGGGATACTAACTCATCGATACTGTACCTACGGTGCCAGACTGGTGTTAGGCCAAACACCGTACATGAACTGATGATGCTGGTGGGTTGAAGATGTTGATTTGGAGATACAAGACCACGTCACGTAGTAAACTGATTTATTGTCCTGCCTTGATATGTTTTCATCCTGATGGTTGGGTGTGACGGGTCCTTTCTCGTTGGCTGTCCGATAGTATCTCGATTTGTTACCAATGTTGATTCTTAATATAGTGTAAAAACGGCTGACACGCGACCTACATGATGTAGGCCATGGATCGCCCAAATGTGCGAGCAAAGCTCGAACAGATACTATATTTTATAACAAATACATATATAGATAAACATCCAAGACCCAGGTCAATCAGAAAAAGATAATTTTCCATCTTGACCTGACCGGGGATCGAACCCGGGACCAACCGTGTCACAGGCCGGCTTGTTGACCGCTGCGCCACGGAGCTCGTCAAATAAATATATAGATGTTTTAATGCGTTTACTGATGTATAGGTAGCAGTCGTCATCTTCACCTGACTAATTGAGCAGTGTGAGTTCACCTTTTATTTGCCATGCCATGAAGGCTATCTGTATTTTAAGACCTTTGAATATATAGACTGTCGTCCTGATGTGATTTCCTGATGTACAAGGTAGTGTTTGGTGAATGAAGTGCCCATCCCTGTATGTACAGGGATGGGCACTTCATTAGTGCACATAAATATCCAATTTACATCCGAGTAAGAAGAGTCTGCCGAGAGCTTCATAAGAGGTGATAAAGAAAGTATTTTAATGAATGTATGAAAGGTATCCAAACTCCTGAATGTAGACTAACCACTCTATTATATATACATACATTTTGGTCATATAGCAGCCAGCCGTGACCAAGTTTGAGCCAATGCTCCCTAAACCGTGCAAGAAATGGTGCTAAACTACTCGGAACAATACTAACGATCGCGCTAATAAAGAATTTTAACAATAATATTCCATTTTTTTCTAAAGTTGAAATTTTCAACTTGCCATGACGTCTATACGCTCCTATTCTGATGTAATAAATTGAATATTTATGTTTTCTAATAAAGTGCCCATCTATGTTTATTTGTACATCTGAGAGAAAAGAAAAAACGTGGAATGTACCAGCTGCTTCTCTTCCCGCGCAGATCGTAACAGTCGATCAAGGAAATGGGCGTCAGGAATCATGTCAATAAGCGATGCGGTTAGCAACCCATCATTATTTTGATTCCATTCTCACCTAAAAGCCCACCAACATGCTAAACGTGGCCTTAAGGTTTTACAGACCCGGGCTCTGTCTACCCCGCAAGGGAAAAAGACGTGATAGTATGTATGTATCAGAAAATCGAGTTGAGATGACGGTCTATTAGTACCCATAAGCGGACTTGCTTCCGCGTTTCGACGGACGTGTATGGATCTTTAAACAATGGATCCGTTCTGTCTGTGTGTATTCTTGATTCATTACACGACGACGGAAAAAACAGCAAGAATAACTCGGGCTTTTACACGTACGAAGATTTCTGTACTATGAATATTTTTTTATGCCGCGTCAATCAATGAATAGTTAATTATTATCAGGTCTTTTTAGTCTCCACTGCAGGAGCACAACCCTCTCTACTAGCCCTCTGTACTAGCGTACAGAGAGAGCTATCTCTCTGTACAGAGAGGGTTGTGCTCCTGCAGAGTAGTACTACCTGAGCCGTATATTAGCAAGAGCAATCAGAGGATTTAGCCTACACCAAAGGCCTACACCAAAGACAATATAATACTAACCCTACACTAAATACTTAATACTAAATAGTTAATACTCAATTATTTCCCTACTTGACTTCGTCCGTGAGGGTTTCAGTTTTATCACAGTCTATTTGGATCCCCGGGCCGAACCCTGTCTACCGGATCCCGGGTTCCAAAGCATATCAGATGAGGATGTAACCGGGAACACACTTAGCTTCACACAGTCTATCTGGGCACCCTGCTGAACCCCGGCTCTCGGACCCCTGGTTTTGAAGCGTCTCAGGACAGGGATGTCAAAACATAAAAAAAAATAACATTACATTAATCGATCATTTGGCGAGCTCCGTGACGCAGCGGTCAACACAGCCTGTGATACGGATGGTCCAGGGTTCGATCCCTATGGTCAGGTTAAGATGAAAAACGATCTTTTTCAGGTTGACCTGGGTCTTGGATGTTTATCTATATATCTATTTGTTATAAAATATAGTATCGTTGAGTTAGTATCCCATAACACAAGTCTTACTTCAGAACTTACTTTGGGGCTAGCTCAATCTGTGTGATTTGTCCGTATATATTTATTCATTAATGTAATTTTCATACGGATCTCAATACTTTTGAAAATACACCATGAAAAATCCATGGTGACTATTACCATTACACCGGCCGTGTCACGTACGTGTAGTGTCTATTTCGGGGATTGGTTTATTAGCGATGATCACGACGGAAGCTGGTAACAGATTAACTCACATTACTGCGGTGCGTAAACTGGTTTATAAAAAACACACGTCACGTCACAGAGCTAGCACAGTTACTAGTAGCATCGTGTGTGTGTAGTAACATCTCGATAGTTCGGTTAGAAGGTGGATGCTGTTACATGTTTTTGTTCGGTAAAGTTCGTTGCTCGAGTGAGACTTTATTTTTCCAAAAAAATCCTACCCATCCCTCGCTTAAAAAACAGTTCGGATGGGCAGAATTAAAACCGAGATAAGCCAATAAAACAGCGCCCCCCTTCTGCCAAGCATAGCGATATGGCAAAAACCCCTTGGATGAAAATCCTTGGGGAGGCCATGTCTAGCAGTGGACTATTTGCGGCTGGGATGACGACGATAACGACGAAAGCATAGAAGGTTAAACCTCCGAGATTCTGGGAGAAAAGAAAGGGTCCGTTAGCTTCGTTCGTTCCGTTTAGATAGAGTTATGTTATGGAACTAGATCTGATTAAGTTAGGTGTCTTTTGAAGGCCTGCCGCTAACTATTGAGGGGCATGCAGAAATCTGCAACGATAGATAATACATTTTTTTCCAATCGATTCATACGAGTAATAGAGTCTGAGTAAATACTCAGACTCTATTACTCGTATGATGTCAGCAGGATTAAAGTATAGGATAAACCCAAAGACTCGATTGGAAAAAAATGTTTTATCTATCGTTGGATGCTCCAAAACAAACCGTCGGCACCGGCGACTAGAGACTACTTATAGCAACTAGACTAGACCTTATCAAGCAAGCGCGTGCCCGTCATTATCTAAACTATTATATGAGTAATAAGAGGAGAAACATTATAAAGAAATTTAAAGGGTCTTTCACTAATAGAAAGTTAAATTTTCAGAAAGTAAAGTACAAAGGCTAAATTTTATTTTCATAAAAATAGGTATACTTGCTAAAATTGCTATCAAAAATTTGCCTATACTACCTATCTTATGTCTTTGTTATATAAGCGCGTTCACGTTTACATCCTCACCTAAGTAATAAAATTTAAAAAAATATAGCTGTAATCTTAGGCTTTACATGTACCTTCTTAATTTAAAAAAGAAATGGTGACATATTTATGAAGAAGATACCTAACATTTACCTAATGCCTCCGCTTGTGGTACCCCGGATATCCGAGAATAACGCTGTTTTTCAGGCACCCCTCTCCCTGAGATCGAGTGCGGGGGGCTTATATTTAATAACTAATACAGATGTATTCCTAAAAATACAATCCGTCTTTTTATACAACGAGGAATAACTTTAGTACCTGGTTTAAACCATTATACTCCCAAAACAAATTGAAAATGTTGGTTGACCGCAATGACCGCACTTCAAACTAATAAGCGTTGTCCTATTTCAGTCGGATAATGGTTTAAACCAGGTACTAAAGTTAGTTCTTGTTTTATAAATAAGACAGAATTAGTTAAAAAAAAAAGTGAAATATAATATTTTGAGGTGCTTAAGGTCCCGGGGTCCGGCTCCCGTGTTCCCGGAGACCCGGATAGACTGTGTGACAAAACCTCAACGCACGCCGACGAAGTCGCGAGAGACATCATCCTAATAATACTATTTTAAATAATACATTTTTCGAACTTTTTGCGAACCGAGACATGTAGTAATTTTCTATGCTTGAAATGGCTCGTCTGCATTTTTTTGGCCTGTTTCGCGGTTGTCTTGAGCTTTGTTGAGGTTGATAGCCTGTTCATTGTATTCTTTAGGTTTTATATTTTGGTAAAAAATAAAAGATGTTTACAATAGGTATGCTTTCTACTTTTAATATTTAAGTCATAAAATTGTATCGTGTCAGATTTTCCGAGCTACCCAAAAGCATCCGTCATACATAGTCCAATGACTGTCTTCTAGCAACAACAGTCACTTAATTACTTTTTAAACATAGTAGGTAAGCAAATCAGTATCTTTGAGAAAATAAATGTACGTATGTAACTACATATGTATGGGACTAACTAAGAGAGTATACCCGTAAAAAATGTGTTTAATGCAGGCATAAAATGCTTTTATGACCGAATTTCCTCTTTTAAATTTCAATTCAAGCCAACAGAAAGGTCATTGTTTAATTGAAAGCAAACACAGGAAATTCTAATTGAAACCTGTGTTTTAGAGTTGAATCATTCATTACTATATGTGGTGATTGGCAAGATAAAGTAAGTAGCCCAAGATAATACCTAAATCCGAAAGAATCACTCACTAGCCTTTAAGTAAGTACTTATCCCTTTTATAAGAATCTGTAGGTCTAGTTTCTCCCTGGCACACTCAAAATTTGTCGTTTTAATATAGTAAGAGAAACCTACTTTAATACTTTTTTTGACAAAATTTAACATTGAATATTTATTTAAAATAACATGAATTTAACAAAATTCTTTGGCTTTATTTTAATTTATATAATCATCTAGTATAGACCGTCGAACCGATTTATTATCGGTATGTCCCTTCCACGTTGTATAATAAAACAAAGAAAAGGAATACGACTTACCGGGAACATCATGCACCTTGGTGATAGGGATGTTGTTGGTGGCGAACGTGTAGGCGGTCTTGGAGCCAAACAGCAGGTACGGGTTCTCGTTCACGGAGAGACATATCTCCTGCGCGTGGACTGCCGCCAGCGTCAGGATCAGGTACATCCACCAACCCATCTTTGGCTGTAGGAAATAATTCATCATTATTATCATCATCCGGTCTTTCTTGTCTCCACTGCAGGAGCACGACCCTCTCTGTACTTCCAGAGCCATATATTAGCCTGAGTAGTCAGAGGATTTGGCCTACACTCTCCACGCTGGCCAGACGGGTTGGAGAGGTCGGTTTGATGTTAATAAGCTTTGTTTAGCTTGTGTTTCCTTAGGAAATAATTATTGTCTTCTTATTTTTTGATGGCAATACACATTTGGCGGTAAATACGTTTTATGTTGTTTTGATATTGCTGAAATGTAACTACAAAAATACAACAAGACATTTACTACCGATGTACTGAATAATATATTTTTTTAATTAGACTTGATTTAGGAGTAAAAACAATAAAATGACGGGTAGCGCTAGTAGGCTGATGTAAACCTCATAAGTATCCCACTGCTGGGCAAAGGCCTGAATTTTGCTGGCCACGCTGACCCACATTTTGGTGGCTCTCTACACAACTGAACAACAAAGGTAGGTACTAATCACACAGATAAACAATAAACCATTGCCTTTACATGTGGTTTTGAAGATGAGGCAAAAAATGTGTACCCCACCATTTAAGTTTATTTTTCACAAGTTAATAATTTGTACTTCCTACGTGATTTCTGTGTATGCACAGATTGTTTGAGAGTCCTTTAGTATTAAATAATCTATTGACCCTAATATGCTAGGTAAGATATCAAATACGATAAGCACGTAAGGATGATTTTACAAAAACTGCGATGTAAGAGTGTCACGTTTGGAAATAAGTGCAACATTTGTAAAAAAATTAACTACAGTAACAGAAGAAGCTTTTGTTACTTCAGAACATGGAGATATATGTACTACGTCTTCAGAATGAAGTTTGATCGCCACAAACAAGAAAATAATAAAAAGATTTTGTTAATAAAAGCTTTTTTTTTCTTCCATCAACCCGGTTTAAACCGGGCAGCTCTGACGATGGAAGGTTTGCAGTTTGTTCGCACACAAATTCTATATTAAACTGTTTTTCATTTTTTTTTTCATTGATCTATGCTTTTTCAGTTGGGCAAATACTTAGGTCAAATGTCTTTCCCGTTCCGTTACAAACATCATTTAGCGTTACATGTGACATTTTCTTCTAAAACTCCTAATATCGTCAATCCAACGCTTCCTAAGCCTGTCTCATTAGTGTATCTAACCATGCTCAAGAGTTCCACTTTGTGACTGAAATGGCACCGGTTAATTAATTATGCTTTAATGAAAAAAAATTTTTGACTGAAACTGTTTTATTGCCAGATTGTAGAACTCAAACAAATAACGATAATTAATTTTCGCCAAATCATCATCATCATCAGGTCCTTATAGACTGCACCTGTAGGAGCACGACCCTCTTTGTACTACCAGAGTAGTAAAAGGATTTGGCCTACATTCTCCACGCTGGCCAGACGGGTTGGAGAGGTATCTAAGATGTTTATAAGCTTTGTTTAGCTTGTGTTACCTTAGTCGCCTTCTACGACATCCACGGAAAGACTTGGAGTGGTCCTATTCTACTCTACCGGGAACAACACGGCATTTTACCGGGAACCATATGGCCGAATCATATCCCTGCAAAAATGCTGTCTTATAGAATAGCGGACCCCGGGCCCCAACGCATCACAGCTGAGGGCACAACCGGCAAAAACGCTCGGATGGAGAGGATAAAGGTGGCTTCTTTAATAATATTAAAAAGAGGAAAGATTTGATGTTCGTTTTGCATTGAACAGGCACCTAAACTATTGGACCGATTTTAAAAAAATCGCCCTTAGAAAGTTAATTTATATGCGGGTGACATAGGCTATAATTTACAATATATAATGAAGAATATATGAGATACTCTCGTATTTCTTCATTATATGAGATACTCTCGTATATTCTTCATATACAATGTTCAATGTATATTTTTAATTAGTTAGTTCATAAATTTAACTCGTAATATATCGGAGATATGTTACCTAGGTACATGAAGTCTAATGTAAAATTCAAAGAACCAATATAGGTCAGCTCATAGACGTCGGAAGCATCGGTTTTCAGTGAACATTTAATTTTATTATGAAATTTTTCCGGTGCATCTAATGAATGAATGCAATCCCTTTGGTGCGCTGGAAATAAAATGCATCTGGTATGAACCAGAAGTGAATCCAGACATAACATACCACGAGTGCATACCACCTACCTTTGAAGTCTCTTATTTGTTGAATTGAAATTATAAGCAAACATAATGTTGGTTACTTACATAAAAAACCCTGTAAACCTATCTGTCGGTATGTTATTACAAATGTGCTAATTGTGGAATCTGTCTTTACTTAACAATCGTCTGTTCTAATAAAATCAATGTTACAATGATTGTAACTGGATTTGCATAATAAACATCTTTATATCGTTTTATGTCTGGTATTATTTATTGTCCTATTATCCTACTTCACGGTAAACAATACTGTGCCTACTTGCTCACATGTGTATGTAATAAGTATAATGGCATATTAAACAGGCATAGATTTCCATTTCTGTTTGTTATGTTAGGTATAGGTAAGTACTTAGCTTTATTTCAACTAGTGCCCCATTGATGATCACGTTGATGTTTATACTTAGCTACCTATCTAAAAAAAACTTGTTCTACCACATTTAACTGGCAGTAACTTAGTTCCCACGTTTGTATCTTTAAGTTGTAGGTTGTTATCAGATTCGGCTTTACTTGTCTAACTAAGAATGTATTCTTTTTATTTACAAATGAAATTTCGAATTCATTATAAAACGCTTTTTACGAAGTGAGGTAGGTAACAGGTTACAATCCAAAGCAAACAATAACAAAAGTAGCGGTGCGACTTGAAGTATTGTAACTTTGTAGCACTTTACCTAGTAATCAGCAAATGAAAACGACCACAACGACACTGCACCAAAAACTTTTTATTTTTAAATTATTTTCACATTACCTTTTCGCGGGATAAATCGGGATAAGTATTTCCGTTTTGTCTATGGCAAAGAAAATGCGCGGGAAACGCGACGTCTCTCGCACGCGATGGCGGGCTCACTGAAGTTGCTCTATTGCGTGGCATGGCCACGGGCTTGCTTGATTCGTCAGTTGTATACTTGTTTAATGTCCCAACACGAGACCATGTATGAGAACAGACTCCAAAACAACCTCAAACCATGCCGGGAAATTACAGTCAATGTATACTAACGGCATTACGGTTCTCAATTGCCGTTGCGTTTGCCGTCGTTTTGGGAAATTATACAAAAAGTTAGCATACTCATTTACTTAATATTTTACAATGTTTTGTTGCTTGTTGGAAAGTTGAGTGCTTATTTACACAAGTGAGACTTTTACCTATTTTGCAGTATAGCAGGTACCAACCTAATTGTAATTTAAGAATTTTAATTGTATGACCAAAATATTATAAATAATATGAGTAGTCGCATTGCGCGTTTGAAAGTAAGATAGTCGATCAGTAGAAAAGAACTTTTATATTTTTCTTTCATCTGGTTAAAAATAAAGACGAACATTAAATTTTGATGCTGTGTATACTTTTAAAAATAAACCTTTGGCACGAGGCTCCGGGATGACATCAAAAGCCCAGTAAACAAGAAAATATTGTAAGTATGAGGTAATCCGCCCTATCCAGCGTGTTCGTAATTAGTTAAACAACAAATACTTTGAACCTCACTAATTGCAACGATATTTTTGTCACATTTTATGATGGTTTAAAAGTTTATGTAAAGATTTACGACTTTTAACTCATAAGTCTCTACATAATAATCACTCATAAGAGTCACACATAAAGTTATGACTAATTATGAGTATTGATATCTATACTATTAATTTACTTACGTGCTTCGAAGGCACGTAAGCCGTCATCATTAGATAGAAGTCTCGCTCAGTTGTACCATGGTTGTACCTAGGTTTTACTTACACTCACGAAATAGTAAAACCAATCTTAGTCTTTATGTTTACATGAGTTACTAATTAGCATAAAACCAGGAGGATAAAATGAAAGAACTACCAATGTAAATTTATATTGTTCCTGCAATTAGATATACTCATAATAGTAATTATTTTTACGCTGTGCGTGTTTTCTAAGTTACGTAGGTCGCACCCAGCAAAACCTCCATAAGAAAATGACGCAAACGCTCGCTCTATATTCCGTGGGCTCGGCGAGTAATTTATTATTTGTGAGAATATTTTCCATTGTATACTTACCATTGAACAATGTCTGCAGATTTCTTGCAACTATTTATTTTTTATTGATTCCTCAGATTCTAATTTAGGTTTAATTACTTAGGTACGAAGAGTTTTATGATGCGGGAAATCAAAGGGTGCAGTTGGGGTTTGCCTTAGACGATTTTGCAAATTGATTTTAGTGGACTTTATAATCTCTGACTGTTTGTAGTTTGTTTGGTATTATAAATGCTAGTGCTCATGCACAATTTGTGAAATTGTTTAAGTAGAGACTTTTACAGACTTGTCACCAAAAGCTTCCACGAGGCTATCCAAAAACATAATGTCTTTGATGCTACTTGTTAAAACTATACCGTACAAATACCGACACCGATCTTAATATCTTATTATACTGAATATTGTCAGAATCACTGATATCTCGGTGGAAGCCATGAAATAAAAAATAAAATAGAATAGATAGCCTTATAACCATTGCACGACGCTACGAGTGAATTTTGCTAAAATAATACTGCGAAATAGTTTTTAAAATTAATAAGCAAAATTATTACTCACTATTGACATCCTCCAGTAATGGAAACACTTCTCAGGAGTTAGGTACCCATAATGATGATGTGATCTTCCAACCGCAAATCTAATTATCATTAAATCATTGTTTTTAAGTTCACATTACAAAAGAAGGCGTGTTTGTTTCACAATCTTAAAGCTTTATTTGATACAAGGTGTACGGATGTAAATAAAGGTACAGTTACCTTACAATTAACATTAAATAGGACAGTTAAACAAAGATAAGCATATTTCACTTCTCTAAGGCCTTATTTCCTGCTTTACAGCCTTTATCAGAGGTGGCATTAAACCAAGATCGGTCAGTGCACCTCGTGACGAATCACGGTTAAAA
Source organism: Rhodophaea formosa (assembly GCA_963082605.1). Classification (NCBI taxonomy): domain Eukaryota; kingdom Metazoa; phylum Arthropoda; class Insecta; order Lepidoptera; family Pyralidae; genus Rhodophaea; species Rhodophaea formosa. Next base: position 5,564,462 of record OY720213.1, on the reverse strand, counting down.
CTCGCTGTGGCAATGTAGCCCATTGTAATCGCCGATGGAGGAAAGTAACCTACACAGTACAGCCAGCCATGTTATGTAAATAACTGGTTCTTTGTTCAATGTCGCTTGTATGACTTCATTTATCTTGATTACCATTTTTATCGAAGTAGTGATTTTCTGATCATAAGTATGATAATTGCAAATCATCAATTAAACCTATAATGGTAATTGTAAGTAAGTCAGTACGTCTTGTTTAAAGTACCTAGTTCTTCAATTATCACTCAACCGACTTCCTTGTCCTGTATCGTTACAGGACACACATGTATCGTTACAGTACAGGATACCACTTGTGTGGTGTACGTACGTTATGAATGTTTTATTTATTCAATGAAAAACCACTTACCAATTAGGAACCTTTTGAGTAGGGTAATGAAAAAAGATAAGCAGAGCAGGTAAAAAAATCTGATCTGTGTCGGCTACTATCACATACGAAAAACAAATAAACAAAATCCTTTATCATATTTACAAACCTACGTTTATAATAGGAAATTGATGTCCTGAATTCATTAAGTACTTAATAAAGTGCATACGATGCATTTAATATATTAATTCCGCCTACAGAGCACGTACAAAATACTTATTTTATCTGAAAATCGCCCCTATTGTCCTCGTCATAAAAGAGTATTTTGTGTAACTGTTGTTAAACGTAGAGTACGGATAGGTATGCGCCGTGCATATGCCGATCGACTGACCTCAATCTTCATGTGCGCTGACCCGGCAGCGGCCACAAATGCCACCTCATCTGGCGGCTCGACGTGTGTTACAAAAAATAGCTGGCAGTATTAAAATTTTAATTGGATGCATTGAATGCCTCTACTAGTATTTGGAATTATTGTATAGGTCCTGTTCTGGCATAAATATTTAATTACTATACCTTTTTAATTCATATCATTATATTATGATTAATAATAATAAAATTTTTCCCAAGGAACATAAGTCGGAATATGAAAACAAATCAATTGGCAAGGATCCATATTTTTCATATTTCTACCTATATTTCTTGAGGTATATAAGTAGTTTATCTTTAACTTTTGTCTATTATTAATTGTAACTTTAACATGTAATAATAAATGATGCTCTCTATCACATCAACCACCTTAATTTCTCTGATTGGTCCTATGGTCGACTGGCAGAGAATGCCGTAAAACATTAAGTTAACCAGTTAAACACTTCTGTTTAAATTGTGCCGTAAAGTATAATAATAACCACGGTGTCATGATTGGCGTTAAAAATTAAAGCCAAGACATATTTTATTCATGCATCTATAAAATATGTAGGTAACTAACTATCTATATGTATGAAAACACAAACTGTTATGTAGGTAATGGGTAACTACCACAGAACAACAAACACATGTGTTTGTTGTTCTATGGTAACTACAATAAATATAATCCCAGACATCTTGTTTCACTGAAAATTCAGAACGAAGTGGAATACAGCGTTGCCATCTGCAGTTGGGAATTGCGAATTCCTAACAGCAGACGACATGTCACTGCGACAGTCAGACAAGTTATCTAAACTGTCGTCTATAACTTACTTGTATTAAAGACAATATAATATTAACGTCATGCGGTCCCAACACCTCACATAGATGGCGCCACTCATAACTACACAACATTGTATCCACCGAATTATGAGAATATAAACAAACATTATTCACAAAATATATCTAATTAAAAATCAGAACAATATTTTATGCGTAATATTTTAAAATGACACCCTATATTTAGTAAGTTTAGGCTAACTCAGATTACCGCCATCTAGTATCGAGTAGCAAGCAACTCTCCTGCGCCATACATTCGCCTACTTTTCGCCACCTTAATTTGGTCCAATATTTTTGTATGAGGTGGGCAGTCTATTACGTTAGCGAATCTTTGCCAAAGTTTATATATATATAATACTAACGTAATGGACTGCCCACCTCATACAAAAATATTATCATACTTATTATGAAGTCAGTGTTGAATTTTACCTCAGGTCCAGTAGGGCCACGAGCCTAGGGCGGCCAGATTAAGATGGGGCTCATCTAGTTCACCCGGTTCCGTGATCAATTGGCCTCTTGTCTGGGCCCATTGTTTGTGAGCAGAAGATTTCTTTTCTTTTGCTCTTCTGCTTTAAGGAGATTTCGTTCTCCGTTCATGTGTTTACATACTAAAAAGAAAATTCGATAATGTAGGTAGTTAGGTACCTAAAACGTACTGTATGAAAAACATAACAGGTAGGCAAGTAGATTGGAGCCAGATTCAATATTCTGAGATTCAGAATCCCCCAGAAGAAGGTGTGTTTTATCGGCCGGTAATTACCGGATGCGTTATTGCTATAGTGCCTCTTGATTTACTACGCACACCTGCATTTTAGCGTCCGGTATTTTAAAATTTTCCGCTTCGTATGTCCTTAAATAAAATGTTCAAAGAACTTTTATCGATATATCCCGAAACGGAGGAACGCGCATCATACTACCATAGCGTCGCTATACCAAACTGTACTTATCTATCAATGTAAAGAGATGGGAATGTGGACTAATAATATAAATAAATAAGAAAATAGGCACTACGGTCGAGACAAAAGCTCCTAAATAAATAAAGATATGTATAAAAAACTATGCACTAGTAGGTAAGGTAACTTTCGTACCCTTTTCGAACCAAACTTCGGGAAGACGGAAGTTCGAAGCCAATTCGAAGCTTTCAAAATATCCCGCCAACGCTAAGTTATGGCGCGTATTATCTATGGCTCACATTTTTTTATAATAGTTTTTCTGCTTGGCTTAGTCATTTGGTCTGTTGGAGTTAAATAAGTGGGGAATTTAAGAAATATCTTTGTATATCGAAATATGTGAGTACATACAATATTAAATACCTTCAATTGAGTACATACAATATTAAATACCTTGTTTCAATTTGCAATAAAAACAAAATATAATTTCTGTTGACAATATATGCATAAAACGAAACGTCATTCAAAGAAAGAATGGCGCAAAATGTACTCTATGGTTCAGTCCACTAATGGCGTATCTTCCGGTAACACACGTTATAACGTCAAAATGGCTAAGAAAAAAGGCGATGAGAAAGTGAATAAAAGTGATAATGAAGAACAGAACTTTGAAGAAGAGCCAGATTTTGACGATCCGGAAGGATTCGTTGACGACATTCCTGATGAGGGTAGGCATTTTAGGGGTTAGATATTGGGGCCGGCCATATGCGTCACCCACGCAATTTTAGGCTTTTTACGGTTGTTGTTAATATTTTCACTTCATTCACGAGCATTACCGTACGCTAAAATGTCTTACGCGATCCTTTGTTTGTGTGTTATTTCGAATATAAAGTGTGATTACGATAGTTGTAAAACCTAACCTAACATTGACGTTGCAGAATTGTTGGCCGACCTTTTAGAGCAAAAGCCAAAGGAGTCGGACGGTTACGAGAATGTGATCGTGGTGGATGGGTGCCCGCAGGTCGGGCCCGAGCGTCTGGAGAAGTTGCAAAGTGTAATAAACAAGATCTTCAGCAAGTTCGGAAAGATCGTGAATGAATATTACCCGACCACGGAGACTGGTGTCACGACTGGCTACATCTTCCTGGAGTATAGCAATCCCCAGAATGCTGCTGAGGCCGTGAAGGCTACAAATAATTGTAAATTAGATAAGCAGCATACATTTTTAGTGAATTTGTTCACGGACTTCAAAAAGTGAGTACATTTATAACCTCAAAATTCTTACAAGCTTGTAAAATGTCAAGAAATTAAAAATTTAAGAATTATTGTTGTACATTAGGTACTCTAGATAAAATATGTTTTTCACTGTATGTTTTTATCCTTTCAGAAATTGATATCTTGGTGCAATATATTGTTATCCTTGTTTTATTGGCATTATATGATACGGCATTTTTAGGAATATTTAATGCAGAATGTGTGTTTTCTTGCTTAAAATTATCTTATATCTATTTCCTTTAGCAAAACCAAATAATTAGTTATTATAAAGGAATTACTGGGGATGAATATTTTGCACATTATTATGAACCATATTACAGACTTTCACTTTTTAAAGCATGGTAATAATTGAATCCTAATAGCAATTTGTTGTTTCCTGACACTTAATCTTTTAAGTGTCATGGCTTGCAATCTAGTTTAGAACTTGTTTGATACTTTCTCTGAGTCAATGAACTTTTGCATAGATAGTAAGCAGCGCAGTCCATACTTACAATTCAGCTCACTTGAGATTCTTAGTACAACTTATTAGTATTCCTCATTGCTGACAGTCATGATTGTAACATAAGTATATATATTATACTTCAATATTTTACTGTTACACCTATGTGTAAATTTAAATTAATTTACACTAAATAAATATTTTCTTTCCTAGTGCTAGCACTCATGCCAAATTTGAAGGCTGTCCATCGGAGTACAGCTTATTTTGTTAGTTACTGTATTTATTACAAATATTTACAAAAATTATGCAGGTTTTATTGCATTTTTATTCATTTTATAAAATGTTACAAACTTACTTAAATGTTCTACAGACATTATGTATAATCATTTGTATACATACACTTTGTACACAAGAGATAGTATAAAATAAATATTGTGTGTACAATTTGGCTCCATTGCAATGGCATGTAAACATTCAATCAACCAAGATACCATAACACTTATCCTCCTTATCAATAACAAAAGTAAGGTACAAATACTTTTTAAGTATGTTTTAGTAACTTTAATTCTGTCTCTTACAGATATTCAGAAATCCCTGAAGAATGGGAGCCACCATCACCTCAGCCGTTCAAGGTGCAATCTGACCTGCAATGGTACCTAATGGACCCCGACGGCTATGACCAGTTCCTGGTTGGCATCGGCACAGGGCTTGCACTGCAGGTGTGGCAGAATGCCCTGCCTGAACCTGTTGTTTTGCAAGAGAGACCTGTAAGTTTCACTTTTTTTGTATCATGCATCAAATAGTACAGAACCAAACTTTATGGCCGCTCGGATATTAGCTGCGAGTTGCGCAGAACATGCCCCGCCTCTCCGCGCACGCCCCGCTGAACCTAATATTGTGTTCTGCGCATCGCCTTGCAATGTTCCGAGCCGCCCTAAAGTATGATTCAGACTGTACCCACTCTTTTTTTGCAGATTTATTTCCCATGTCAGCCTCTGTAGCATCGCACGCGCGACTATGTATCCACCATGTTGATTTCAGTAATATTAAAGAGTGAGATAGGGATAGTTTATCGTGCAATATAAACAGCTTCGCGAGCTACAGGTGCAAGGCCCGTAGTATAGCTCCCGCGACGCCGTTTATATCGCGCGATAAACTATCTATATCGCCATGTCGCTCTATAATATAGGAAACATAGGATCGGATCAATAAACATTGTCATAATGTGCTATGCTGTGGGAATTTATACTGAAACTGGGGCAACTACCACTGTAAAAGGGGCCTTAGTAGAATAATACCACTTAGTTACCTTAGGTACACTTACATACTTAGGTTAGATAAGAAGTCATCTCAGTGTATACTATGACCATTGCCAGCCTAGGCGGGGCCCCCAAGCTCAAAATGCTTAGGGCCTACAGGTCAGAACTGGTAAACATAAAATGTATCGGCCAATTACTGTCTTAAATGTAAGCAAGGAAATATGTGTAGTGAGGACTCTGTTACAAAGACATAAGAGACAATACGCTAGAAATCATTGCTTTTCTTCCTACAGAACCTGCAGGTTTACTTATGAAATATTTATTTTAATAAGAATATAATCAAAATAGCATTTTGAATCCATAAAAACGCTTAGAAAACATAATATTTGTTTGCAGAACTGGACAGAAACATATGCAGTATGGTCTCCTCTTGGCACATACCTAGCCACTTTCCACTGGCGGGGTGTGGCTCTGTGGGCGGGACCCAAGTTCTCTCAGTTCCAGAAGTTCTTCCATCCGGAAGCTAGGTTCATTTCCTTCTCACCGTGTGAGAATTATATTGTTACGTTTTCGCCGAGCAGTGACCGAGGGGATGACAAGAAACTTATCATCTGGGATATTAGGTTTGTGTATTCTCGTATTTCTCTAGCATTAATAACAAAGTACATGGTTTTTCTCAATTAAGACACATAAGCTAATAGTGTTTCACAATTTATGATGTCACTTAGTTTTTCAAGTATCGCATAATTTATAGCTTATCTCACCCGAAATTAAATTAGCTTACTATAGGTGAAAGAATTTTGAAAGAAGGTCAAGTAGTTTCAAAGCCTATTCAATTCAAACAATCAAATGTTCCTCTTAGAAATATTAGTAAAGATTAAGGTTTTAGACTACTCTGACTTATTTGATGAGGCACTGTTGGCACTCTGACAATGTAGTTTGTCTCGAGATTTGACTTGTGATAAATAAATTTCTTTTTCCACAGGACTGGTCAAGAAAAGCGTAGTTTCCCCCCACCCGACGAGTACGTGACGTGGCCGATATTCCGTTGGAGCAAGGACGACAAGTTCTTCGCCAGGCTCGGTCAGGATGTCCTCTCGGTGTACGAAACACCTGGCTTTGGCTTGCTCGACAAGAAGTCCATCAAAATCCCTGGCATTAGGTAAGATAATGTTTTCACTCACCTTTGAAAAGAATCTTCAGGGTCGGCAACGCGGGTGTCACTCACCCCTGGTGTTGTAGGCATTCATAGGCTATGGTAACCGCTTTATATCAGGTGGGCCGTATCTGTTTGCATACTTAGTTGAATAAAGAAAAAAAAAAATTACGAATTGTACATTGGTATAAATGATTTTTTGGACCTACATAAATCGCAGCTTATTCTACACTTGCGCCTAGACCTCAATAACAAAATCAATGGTCCTGGAATAAATTAACAAAAAAATGCATTTAAATCAGAGCTCATGTTAATCTAACCTATTGAGGAATACGTTAAAAAAATACATCAAAACGAAAAGTCTGTCCATGTAGTCCATGTAATATGCACAGAAGATTGTGAAATTGTGATTTGACAAATTAATTAATGTTATTATTTTTCCTTACAGGGATTTCAGCTGGTCGCCAACAGACAACATCCTCGCCTACTGGGTAGCCGAAGACAAGGACGTCCCTGCCCGAGTCACGCTGCTCGAGTTACCGAACCGCACTGAAATCCGCTCAAAGAACTTGTTCTCCGTCGCAGACTGTAAGATCCACTGGCAGAAGAGCGGCGACTACCTCTGCGTTAAAGTAGACCGGTACTCCAAAGTCAAGAAAGACAAGAACGAGATCAAATACTCTGGAATGTATTACAACTTTGAAATTTTCCATATGAGGGAGAAAGAGATTCCGGTTGACTCTGTCGAAATTAAGGAACCAATTCAAGCATTCGCGTGGGAACCTGTTGGATCTAAGTTCTCAATCATTCATGGGGATCCAGCGAACATCTGTATAAGTTTCTACCAAGTTAACACTGGACAAGCGCCTACTTTGCTAAAGAAGTTTGAGCGGAAGCCGTTCAACCATCTGTTTTGGTCTCCGTCTGGACAGTTCATCATTTTGGCCAACCTTGGACTGACTGGTGGTGCTTTGGAGTTCTTGGACACTAATGACTTTACTATAATGAATGTTTCGCACCACTACCAGGTTTGTGTTTGTTTAATCTACCTATTCTAATGCATGAAAAGATAAAGATTGTATAAACAGTTATGGAAACCCGCCTTATAAACTCAGCTGTAATTTCTTGCAATGGCATACATTTTTCAACACAAATAGGTATACATTTCTAGAAAATTCGCGACAAAAATACAGAACATTTGTCACAAAATAAAATTAATTACCACCAATATTTACACAGCTGACAACAAAATTAATTATTGCCATATTAAACAATTTGCTGAAAAATAAACAAAAAATGAGTCTCTTTTATTGAAATGAATGTGTCAAATTATCATCATCATTATCAGATCTTTTTTAGTCTCCACTGCAGGAGCAGGACTCTCTCTCTACTACCAGAGCTATACATGGCGAAATTTTGATCGTTCTGGACCCTTGAAAGGGGTGATTCAGCCCGTCGATATGAACCATGTTTCCTATGGGACCAATGCTGGAAACTCAAATTTTATTTCGACATTTTCATACAAAAGTGTTCAGCCGCCCGGGCAATTTGTATAGGAATGTCGAATTTTTTTTCGAGTTTACAGCATTTGTCCCATAGGAAAAGTTGTTTATATTGACAGGCTGAATCACCCCTTTAATGGTCCGGAACGACCAAAATTTCGCCATGTATATTAGCCACAGCAATCAGAGGATTTGGCCTACTCTCTCCATGCTGGCCAGACGGGTTGGAGAGGTCTCTTTGATGTTTATAAGCTTTGTTTAGCTTGTGTTTCCTAAGTCGCCTTCTACGACATCCACGGGAAAACTTGGAGTGGTCCTATTCTACTCTGCCGGGAACCACACGTCTAAATTAATTTTACATGTTTCCAGATGTCAGGCATTGAGTGGGACCCTACTGGTCGCTATGTGGTGACGGGAGTGTCTTCGCTCAAGTGCAAGATGGACTGCGGGTACTACATCTGGTCCTTCCAGGGCAAGATTATTAGGAGGTAAGGTATATTCTTCGAATTCGATTCACTTGAAGAATGAATTAAGCAGAATTTCAAAGCAGTATTACACTACATTTTTGTAAGCCGTAATTTTATTCTTGTTCTGGGGCTTTTTATAACACGAACTGACAGGCCTAGTATAGCGCTTATTACATCTTTCGATATTCAGTCTCTGAGGAGAGGGACGCCGCAATACGTTAGACACGTACAGTCGTGTTTTATGTATAACGGCATCCTCGTCAGAGACTGAATATCGCAAGATGTAATTCCCCTATACGCGACTTTCGCCTAATAGCTTGGCGCGGTTGACACGCGGTATTATAATTACTTTCATCTCTAATGCGCGAGCGACATTCCCGGCTCTGTACTGCACCTCCTCTCACCTTCGCTAGAAGAGGTGTAGCACAGATATACACATAATTCACACGTAATAATCATAGAATTTCCTCTGTACGTTTGCAGGGTAATGAAGGAAGGTTTCGCGCAGTTCCACTGGCGGCCGCGACCGCCGACGCTGCTCACGGACAAGCAGCAGAAGGACATCAAAAAGAACCTCAAGAAGTACTACTCGCAGTTCGAGTCCAAGGACCGCATGCGTAGTAGCAAGGCCAGCAAGGTATGTTATACTCAATTTGATGTCATTTGACTATCATCTTTCTTCACATCGTCTTGAAGAGCGATCCATTGATGCTGACGGACAAACAGACGTCAAAAAGAACCTCAAGAAGTACTACTCGCAGTTCGAGTCTAAGAACCTAATGTGTAGTAGCAAGGCCAGCAAGGTATGCAGTCCACTCGATTATGTCAATACATACATCGTCTTGAACGGATTCATTCATGCTGAAGGACAAGAAGAAGAAGACGTGAAGAAGAACCTCAAGAAGTACTAAGCGCAGTTTGAGTCCAAGGATCGTATGCGTAGTAGCAAAGCCAGCGAGGTATGAAGTCCATTCGATTATGTCATTTGACTATCATCTTTCTTTACGTCGTCTTGAAGAGGCGATTCATTCATGCTGGCGGATAAGCAGACATCAAAAAGAACCTCAAGAAGTACCGAGTCCAAGGACCGCATGCGTAGCTGCAAGGCCAGCAAGGTAAGTCGTTGACTTGATTGGTGTCACTTGACTATGATTTTTCTTTGAATTGTCTTGAAGGGCGATTCATTCATGCTGACGGACAAATAGACACCAAAAAGAACCTCAAGAAGTACCTACTGAGTCCAAGGACCGCATGCGTAGTAGCAAGGCCAGCAAGGTATGACTGTAGTCCAAATCATCTTGAATGGATTCATTCATGCTGACAGACAAGCAGAAGAAGACATAGAAGAACCTCAAGAAGTACTACTCGCTGTTTGAGTCCAAGGATCGTATGCGTAGTAGCAAGGCCAGCAAAGTATGCAGTCCACTTGATGATCTCAGTGAGATGTATGTCATCATCAGGTCTTTATTAATCTCCACTACAGGAGCACGACTCTTTAACTACCAGAGCCATATTAGCCAGAGTAATCAGAGGATTCAGCCTTCAGTCTCTAAGCTGTAAAGTCCGCTGGCAAGGCGGGTTGAAGTCTCTTAGATGATTATAAACATTGTTTAGCTTGTGTTTCCTAAGTCGCCTTCTACGACATTCACCGGAAGACTTCGAATGGTCTTATGCATGCACGGATGTGCAAATTGATCGAAAAAATGCATTACTTTTTGCTGGCATCTTCTTCAGAAGGGCCGATTCGTCAATATGAACAATTTATGGTAGAAGTATGATTGTTGGAAACTCGCAAAAAATTTCGACCATACTTCCAATTGCCCGGCCGTTTGAATTGATTGATATTCGTATGTCGAGTTTTTTTTTAGTTTTCTTGTTCATATTAAAGAATTTACTCAATTGGGCTACGTCGACAGTAATTAATTTGGGCCTCATGGTTTACCCATCTGCCAATTTTACCAAGAGTTGACGCGTTAACTATACTGGTAGTAATGTATTTGCTGAATAGGCATTAATGTATTTGCTGAATAGGCATGACGGCAATGACGTCATGTGGGTTATTAAACATTTTTGTTTTTCGCAGGAACTGGTGGCGAAGCGCACGGAGCAGATGAAGAAGTACGTGGAGTACCGCGAGGCCAAGACGCAGGAGTGGGCCGAGCAGAAGCCGCGCCGGCTGGAGCTGCGGAACTGTACGTGCTCTTATATTTATACCATATTTATTTATACCTCCCTTTTCTACATCGGTCTATATATGTGACTTATATGCTATGGCAAAAAAAAGTCTTGACATACACAGAATTCCAAGTGATCCTATAAGGTGTTCCAAAATCATTTTATTTCCTTTCCACCTATTGAGTTCGGAACCTTAAGAGTCCCACGTAAAGCCGCAATCCCATACAAACGTAGTTTCGTTTTAGTTTTACAACAGTTAAGCCAATCTGAACCAAATTTCGTACATACGAACGGATAAGGCATATTGATGTTTATAATCAGATTTCAATTTTAAAAACAATACCTATACAAAATTACAGCGAGTTGAAGTTTCGTATCGAAAACTTGTACTCGCTGTAATTTTTTATTCTCTTAAGGGGGAACAGTAGGCACAGTAGCGACGCCAATCATTTTATTCCTAATACTTTACAAATAGAAAGGAATTCAAGAATATAAACAATACAAGCCTTAGTAAATAACCTGAAGTATTTTTTGAATCATGTTTATTACTATCGGAATCAGTGAGAATTATGAGAATCTGATTACCGCCAAAAACGGCAAATACTTCAAGTTATTTACTAAGGCTTGTATTGTTTATATTCTTGAATTTCTTTCTATTTGTAAAGTATTAGGAATAAAATGATTGGCGTCGCTACTGTGCCTACTGTTCCCCCTTAAACAACACTGGCAATGTAGGCGATTGTAATACCTACATTTCCATGTGTCTACTCGGGACGACGTTGTGTAAAATACATACATGAATCACGTCTTTATCCCTTACAGGATAGACAGAGCCTAAGGTGAAAATGGGGAAAAAAATCTAAATAAATAATTATTTGTGAATATAGATACCCAACTTAATTTTTTCTTAATTATTTACAGACGTAGACACAGACGGCCTGGACACTGACCAGGCGAACACGGTGGAGGAAGTTGTTGAATTTTTCGTGAAAGAGGAACAGACCGTCATCGAGTAGTCGCCATAGCTCGCCACGTTAGAGGCCGACGTTCACGCATCGGCCTCCTGTCAAAACCGGATCAATCCGGTGAAAACCAGTTCGTACCAGACAGCCTCACGACACCATCAAGTTTTTTTCTACTCTCATCCCATATAGTCACAAACGTTTTATAAACTAATTCCAATGTTCTTCAGTATAAGAGTTCGGTTTATAAATTTTACAATAGGTAATGTTTATAGAAATCATATTAAATTTATATGTTTCAAACGGACTTTGCCTTTTAATACCTAATGGATTGTTTTGTTATTTATTTACACAGGATTGTTAATGATGATGGTATGAAATAAACAATTGATGAAGACAAGAAGAATTTGAATATGCTCCTAGAGATCTGTGTGAGAGGTGTGAAGTTACTAAATTAATTGTAACAAAATGACTGTTTGATAAGGGTTTTTAGAAATGCTTACCTGATGGCAGCACTGCTATATGGTGGCCATATGAGACGAAATTTTTGTTTTTTAAATCTTTGGCCATATGATAGACAATTAGTGATTGGCATGCAGCAACAACTGACACCTGCTTTCTGGACAGGCCTCAGTGCAGCCGCCACCTATTTAAAAAAGTCTTAGTGTTGGCCCATACACTGTACTGACAAGGTTTTGCCCCCATCCGAATGGTAGCTCGTACGTACATACACACTAACGCGCTTTTATTTTTGCGGGGTAGACTCAGAAGGTGGAAAACAGGATCAAAATAGTGATAGATTGTATGTATGTACTTATATGTATGTATATACGGACAAATCACACAGATAGAGCTAGCCCCAAAGTAAGTTCGAGACTTGTGTTATGGGATACTAACTCAACGATACTATATTTTATAATAGATACTTAAACATGGCGAAATTTTGATCGTTCTGGACCCTTAAAGGGGTGATTCAGCCCGTCGATATGAACCATTTTTCCTATGGGACCAATGCTGGAAACTCAAATTTTATTTCGACATTTTCATACAAAAGTGTTCAGCCGCATGTCGAAATTTTTTTCGAGTTTACAGCATTTGTCCCATAGGAAAAGTTGTTTATATTGACAGACTGAATCACCCCTTTAATGGTCCGGAACGATCAAAATTTCGCCATGTATAGATAAACATCTAAGACCCAGGTCAATCTGAAAAAGATCATTTTCCATCTTGACCTGATCGAACCCGGGACCATCCGTGTCGCATACCGGCGTGTTGACCGCTGCGCCACGGAGCTCGTCAAGATTATTATAAGTATATAAGATAGATTGCCAGCCGCATGGTGTGATCCGTAGTCAATTATTTCAAATATTTTCATACAACTGATCGGTGCTGTTTGGTTTGTTCCCATTCAGTCATACCACGATCTGTAACACTGCTACACAATGGAAAAAAAAACCTGTTGTGTAGCAGTGTTACACATTGCAACTATCTTTTGCCTAATGAGTAACACTGTTACTCAATGGCATTCTGTATTCCCGTTCAGTAACACTTACAAATGTTAAATAATACAAGTGGAAGGTTTAAAGATTGTAATATATATGCAATACATACTGTCACATGTATACTGAACGGGAATACAGAGTACCATTGAGTAACAGTGTTACTCATTGGGGAAAAGATAGTTGCATTGCAATGTGTAACACTGCTACACAAGGGAATTTTTTTCTCGTTGAGTAACAGTGTTATAGATCGTGGTGTGACTGAATAGGAACAAACCTGCTTGCTGTTTGGTTTGCGGGCTAGAACAGAACCACTTCTGATTAGCCTTAAGGGTTGAGCTACTTCTGGCAGCACATTTTCTTGTTCTATCGTTTTCCCATCCGAATGGTAGCTCGTACGTACATACACACTAACGCGCTTTTATTTTTGCGGGGTAGACTCAGAAGGTGGAAAACAGGATCAAAATAGTGATAGATTGTATGTATGTACTTATATGTATGTATATACGGACAAATCACACAGATAGAGCTAGCCCCAAAGTAAGTTCGAGACTTGTGTTATGGGATACTAACTCAACGATACTATATTTTATAATAGATACTTAAACATGGCGAAATTTTGATCGTTCTGGACCCTTAAAGGGGTGATTCAGCCCGTCGATATGAACCATTTTTCCTATGGGACCAATGCTGGAAACTCAAATTTTATTTCGACATTTTCATACAAAAGTGTTCAGCCGCATGTCGAAATTTTTTTCGAGTTTACAGCATTTGTCCCATAGGAAAAGTTGTTTATATTGACAGACTGAATCACCCCTTTAATGGTCCGGAACGATCAAAATTTCGCCATGTATAGATAAACATCTAAGACCCAGGTCAATCTGAAAAAGATCATTTTCCATCTTGACCTGATCGAACCCGGGACCATCCGTGTCGCATACCGGCGTGTTGACCGCTGCGCCACGGAGCTCGTCAAGATTATTATAAGTATATAAGATAGATTGCCAGCCGCATGGTGTGATCCGTAGTCAATTATTTCAAATATTTTCATACAACTGATCGGTGCTGTTTGGTTTGTTCCCATTCAGTCATACCACGATCTGTAACACTGCTACACAATGGAAAAAAAAACCTGTTGTGTAGCAGTGTTACACATTGCAACTATCTTTTGCCTAATGAGTAACACTGTTACTCAATGGCATTCTGTATTCCCGTTCAGTAACACTTACAAATGTTAAATAATACAAGTGGAAGGTTTAAAGATTGTAATATATATGCAATACATACTGTCACATGTATACTGAACGGGAATACAGAGTACCATTGAGTAACAGTGTTACTCATTGGGGAAAAGATAGTTGCATTGCAATGTGTAACACTGCTACACAAGGGAATTTTTTTCTCGTTGAGTAACAGTGTTATAGATCGTGGTGTGACTAAATAGGAACAAACCTGCTTGCTGTTTGGTTTGCGGGCTAGAACAGAACCACTTCTGATTAGCCTTAAGGGTTGAGCTACTTCTGGCAGCACATTTTCTTGTTCTATCGTTTTCCATCAATCCGAACCGTCATTTACAAGAGCGACGAAATAAAGCGAACCGTAGATTTCGCCGCGTTCCGTCTTTCGTTCTAAATAAAGGTTCTGAGTGATACAAAAGGATAGAATACATTCACAATGTCACAACACGCCAATTTGCCTACGCTGCCGGGGGGCTAACGGGGGGCTAACGGGGCCCCGTGACCGCGTAAGCACTGATTCGGTCGAAATCGCTTACGCAACATACAGAGAATATATTAAAAAAATTGTTTTTTTAAATTTTTTGATTAAAACTAACGTGAGATGTGAACATTAATAATATGTAAACAGCGGATTGGGACGACTTCGTGCGCGCGTCTCGGTTCACATTCGCCCTGAGGAAGACCTCCGGATGAGGTTGAAACATGTCGGCCTGTAGCTTATACTTCATACCCGTGTTTTAAATATTAATAATGTTTTTAAAAAAACTAATAAAGTCTTAAATGCTTTGCTTTTTATTTTTTATTCCAAATTTGAACTTTGCGAATTTCTGCCAACGGTCTGTATTAAAGGAATAGTTTTTCGGCGTCAAACGCACCCAATGGGTGTCGCTAAAAATGGCCATACTGGTGTCAGATGTTTCAAGCTGCCAATAGACATCTTCCACATGTAGTCACGTTTTCCGAAGCAAAGAACTTAGATTAACCACTTGTGGTCACCTCGCTCAGGTTTCCTAAACATACGTGAACGGCGCTTCGTAGTAGTTAATTTGTACTACAAACGAAACTTTTCATTCGTGCACACGTCCATGTGTGAGTTAACAACCAGGGTCGCCACCGCAGAATGAATTCAAGTTCTATCTAATCTACCTACGTATAAGATACGTCACGTAACGTGCGATTAGTAGGTAACAGTAGCCAGCGACTGATCGCCCTATAGGCTAATTACGAGGACGCGCCCCCGCCAGGTTTGTTACGGTCAGCCTAAAAAGTTGTATATTAGTTTTGACTTTGTTTACTAGTGTGAAAATTTAAAAATGGGTTAATTCTACTTAAAATAGTTTACAGATTTCTAAATTTATAAGTTTTTCAGTTCACAGCGCATTTGGTTTTGGTGTTTGCCTCGGTCTGGTCTGGTCTATTTGTAATATGTAGGGTAGATGCAACGATACTAGATAGATAGTGCATGGGAATATATGTGAAATATTTGGCCTTCTCATCTAGTCCTAGTCCTCATTGAGCGATTGTTGTGTTTCACCAGGGCCAGTTTTGGTTGAGATGGTTGTCGGATCTCTTCCGGGGATTCTTCGCACTGAGGCGGGGGTGCGGGCGGGGATCATTTTTTCACATGCCCTATCTACCGTATCGTTACCGCAGATTCAGAAAAAGTGGGGCCTCTGTAGACTACGCGCCTTGATGTGAAGGATTTTGCCATACTCACTTGGCGGACGGGTTGGTCAGCACATCATGTGGCTTATTTCGTTTTCTTACGCTGCTGCCCATCGAAACCGATTTTGAAGCGTGGGACGCGTACCTACCTAGATGTCTTGGATGAGGGTTAAGAAAGTAGCAGCTCGGGAACACGAGTGCGCGGACCCGAAACCATATTACATGCAACCACAAGCAGTTGAGTAAGACACCCTGGCACTCACGTTAATATCTACCTACTTTTTGATCGCGTCTCAATTCATATTCGCCCTGAGGAAGACCTCCGGATGAGGTTGAAACATGTCGGCCAGTAGCTGACTATTTACGTGAGTAACCCGTTGTTACGTATTTTAATAATCTACCTACTTCATTAATTCTGTGCTTTGGCTCTGAATAGGCTCTGTCTACACCGTAATATAAAGACATAATACTGATTCAGACCGCTTATCGTTGTTATGGTGCCATAAGATTTATTGTACTTATCTCGGTTTGTTTACGACGCCTCGGATCACGATAGATAACTGTATCTCGCGATCCTTAAATCAGGGAAAATCTTATTTTATTGCTTTTGTTGATGCCCGAGATCTTGGGTAGGCTTTGTAAAGTTTGTATATGTACCTAATGTTAATCTATACATATAATAAAGTTGTAACTTTTGCCATTGAAATCTAATCCTATTGTGATATCACTCGGAATAATGTGAGATATTTTTTAAAGATACCCTTACTCATCATCCTATCCAATCTGTTCAGGCGTTTAGATACAGTGGATACTCTCATACATATCGCAACCTACCTATGCACACTACAGAAAGATTACTATCTTTATGAGTCCTGACAATATGACATTAGTCTCTGGTACCAGCTCCTAGAACTAGGGCTAGCCGGGAACTGCAGGCCTATTTGCTAACTTTTGACAGCTACGGTGTACATCATTTTCATGGTAACTTCAATACTCATTACGGCTTCAGTATGAATGACTATTCTTATTTAAGATATGAAAACCGTAATGGATGCTAAAGTGACAATCAAATCGTTGTACACCGTAGCTGTCAAAAGTTAGCAGGCCTGCTGGGCGGCAGTTTCAAAGGGTGTCTTAATCAAATGACTATCTAAAGCAAGGTGGCCACAGATGTAGAGCCCGCATTTTTTAACCGACTTCAAAAAGGAGGAGATTCTATGTTCCACTGTTTCAATGTACTTACGTAAGTATACCTATTTATTTTAAGAGCTTGATCCACTCTGCCGGACACCACGCGGCATAAGATACTTATAAGTAATAGGAATCAGATTGTTATCCTACCCATAGAAAAATCAATAAGTACCTACAACTATTGCAGCGAAAGGTGCCCTCGAAAGGTTTCGCCCCCGAAATTCGTTATGCAAAAACATTCATTAATCACATTAAACCCACAGTTAAATTAATGAAATACCTATTTATCGGATTCAATTGTAATGAGCTCAGCTTAATTGCGAAGCGGGACAGTCGTGGAAAACAAAGCGCCACTGGTAAATTAGCGGCTGGCTTTTAATGTTTCACATGTTTCAATTTAATACGCATTAAAATAAAACAAAAAAAGTAAATGTCACCAGAAGCTCACCGAGGCATCAAAGAACATACGCCATCTTTGATGCTACTTGTAACAACTTTACCGTATAACACCGATACTTATTTACTGGACATTGGCAGAATCACAGAAATCTCAGTGGAAGCCATATTATAAAACTGAAGAAGAAGAAAAAAAGTAAATAATACGGACAAATTACACAGATTGAGCTTGCCCCAAAGTTAGTACGAGACTTGCTTGTGTTACTCAACGAACGATACGATATTTTATAACAAATACTCATAAGTATAGATAAACATCCAAGACCCAGGTCAAGATGAACAATGATCTTTTTCACATTGACCTGACCCGGATCGAACTCGGGACCATCCTTGTCACAGGCAGGCGTGTTGACCGTTGCGCCACGGAGCTCGTCTCGTCTTCGTCGTCGGAGCATTCCATCAATCCAGAGATTTTCGTTATTTGTCTGATATACGACGTATAAGTATTTACCTACTTCCATGGTTGTCTGGGCAAAAAGAAAAAACTTAGAATGTACCAGCTGCTTCTCTTCCCGCGCAGATCGTTAAAGCTGATTGAAGGAATGGGCGTCAGGAGTAAGGAATCATGTCAGTAGGCGATGCAGCTAGCAGCCCATCACTATTTTGATTACGTTCTCACCTACAAGTCCACCAACATGCTAAACGTGGCCTTAAGGTTTTACTGACCTGGGCTTTGTCTACCCCGCAAGGGAGAATGACGTAATAGTATGTATACCTACTTAGCGAGATACGGTCATATATTATGTACGTCTTTGTCTCCTATGCCCCCGGTACAAGAGTAGAGTAAGGGTACGCGCACATTATGACGGGCCGCATCGCAAAAATCCGCATTGATTTCAATCCGCTGAAGCAAACGTGAAAATGCATTAAGTAGTAGAGTACAAGCTGGTTCGTGCTAAGTCCTGTTTATCTACATAATTAAGTACAAAATCTAACTACACGTAAATTATAATTTTGTTAGTAGAGATAAAACGCCGCTGTTGTCACTTACCCGATCTTTACTGAGCGTAGAGTAACCAAATACTTATAGGTAAAGTGCATGATAGAATACAGTGTAATGAGTTGTGGGAGAAAGGCAAATGGTAGAGTAGCTAGCCTATTGCTTCTAATTTCTAGTACGTTCTCTACTTTACCGATGCTGATCACATCGGTATTATTAGTAGCATAGTAAGAACTCCAGTGTCTACTCTATCGTGTATTAAGTTATATAAGGGTGGATCGCGGTTCGTGTATGGGGAGAAAAAAAATATTAATTTTTTTAAAACGATGGGTACGATTTTTTATGTCGTATTTAAAGAGGTTTCCGGGAAAATGCATGAAACAAATATTTGATGTCAATACAGTGGCGTAGCGTGCCCAAAATTGGGTGTGTGCGAAGTGGCTTTGCGAGGCCCCCCTAGGGTTTGGAGGCCCCCCTTTTTAATTAGTAAGTAAGGTAATGTATAGAAATAAAATCAACAAATAAAATCAACCGGCGGCGTGAGGCCCTCCCGAGGGCCCGGGACCCGGAGGCCGAGTGCGGTCGCACACTTCGCACACACCTCGCTACGCCACTGTGTCAATAAGTGCATCTACAAAGCTTGGATTAAAATAGTACTTTATGTAACTGTTAAGTAATAAGAGTCCTTAAAATACGAATGTGGGTTTATGTATCTTAATAATATCACATGAGTATTATAAGGACTAATTTCGAACAGTTGCATACAATACTTTATCTACAAACATACTATAAAGAGTCTACTTATAGGTAATGTTTCAGAAACTATTCTAAAAACTTTTTCATAGGAACTTCATTCTTGACTTATCTGGCAACAAATTGTTGATTATGTTCACTGCCCTGTAGAGAATTTTCGGTAGTGTACATTGTACATGGCTGCTTCCTCATCACTTTTTCGATTCACTATCATTCACTTTTTTACAAATAGATCTACCTATTTCGCTATGGCGGCAAATCAAACTCACGTCAAGGATGCGTGTAGTGGACGACCGCGCTCAGCGACGTAGTTCTATTTTCAAAAAATTTACCAAGATCGAATTTTGAAAGTCATTACTTAATCGAAAAACGATGTCGTAAGTGTAATGAAAATACGTACAATATTACCTACGGCCAGAGACAATAAAATTGTTGTTATAAATTTGTTTGATGTAATGATACTCATTAAAACACAATTTCTGATAGCGTTATAGACATTTTATAGTGTGTGAGTTGATAAAAATATATTAAATGAAGGTACATTGTAACTTTTTTTCTTTTAAATATTGTGAGAAATATTTTTGTTTTTAATTATTTGATTACTCTTGTTTATTTTAAGAACTTAAGATTTAATAAAAACTGGAAACGATAACATTTGACATAATCACTTGAATCATTGCCACTGGTAAAAGCAATCTTCGCAGGCAAAACTCCGCTTTGGAAGTGATATTTAACTGAGCCATAAAAGTTTATTATTGACGTTAACTATTTTCAGTTCTTATGAAATAGTATAATAACTACTTATGCCCGATCTATCAGTTACGTAAAAAGCTCCAAGGTCGGTGTCAGCATTTTTTTAAGGTTCCGTATCTAAAGGTGAAAACGGGACTTTGATGTTCATCTATCTGTCATCAGGCTGTATCACTTTAACCGTTAATACAAAAAACAGAATAAAACAAATATTACGGGTTAAATATCCCTTATAGAAAACATGATTATAGTCTAATGTCGTACCTATAGATAATGGTTTGGAACCCTTCATGCGCGAGCATAAAAGCATATAAGCATCAAAGATGACCTCTCCTACCCGTCTGGCCAGCGTGGAGAGTGTAGGCCAAATCCTCTGACTGCCCTGGCTAATAAAGGTATGGCTCTGGTAGTACAGAGAGGGTCATGCTTCTGTAATGGAGACTAACAAAGACCTGTTGATGTTGATGAGGTCCATGAGAGTATGAGAACTGATAGTGTCGCCTTATTGGGGCGCTCTTCTGCTCGAGACCGAGGCTCCCTCCGACTAGGAGCCCGTGAATGCCCTAATATTTTGCCAACTCATCCACACTGTAGTTAGAACATGTTTGGCTTGATAATACAGGCTAATTTTGAATCTATGAACTATGAAATACAGAATCGAAAGAAAAAAAGTGAAAATCGGAAAAAAATAAACTTTCCATCACGTAGATGTGACTGATCGGCGACTGTAAAGCATGGAGAATGTATCTCCATGCTTTACAGTCGCCGATCAGTCGGGCGAATTTCTATGGGAGGTCTAAAAATTTTTACGTTTTATTCCTTATTTTTCTTACAATTATATCAAGAATCCCGAGATTACAATATTATTCATAGGTTCAAAATCAGCCTGCATAAAGATTGATATTTTGCCTACAGTCTGACAACAGCCCAGACGGCCGAAGACTGTGCAAAGTGCTCTCATTGCAATATTAAATTCGTTTATGCCGCTCAAAATGTAACGTAAAAAGTTGGCGTTACTGTAGTGTATTATATATGTTCTCAGTGTCCGGTCCATATTATTCCTAGGTCCATGCCCCAGCCCACGGCTACAAAATATCACGACAATCAGACGAATGTAAGATTGCTTCTAAATTTTTCTGCTTTTATTGGTGTACTCGTACTTACTTAAAATATATTCCTTACTAGCTGTCACCCGCGGCTTCGCCCGCGTATTATATAGCCTATGTCCTTCTCGGTACTCTAAACTGTGTGTATGCAAAATTTCATGATGATCGGTTCAGTAGATACGGCGTGAAAGCGTAACAAACAAACAAACAAATAAACAAACTCACTTTCGCATTTATAATATTAGTTAGGATTCATGTATATGATGCTATTTTTACCAGAACTTATTAAATCAGGATTTTTCTCATTCTATACGACAATAGTAGGAACGTAATTTGTTAACTTCTTCTTACTAACTGACAAATTATTGGCAGCAACACTAATTACAGCCTCATTACATTAGTCTCTTCGCGTGGAACATGACTTCCGAGGCAGTTGCTCTGTTACGCCCACCTATGACGTTTTCACGCTGACGGTAATGGCTGCCTACTCAGGTCAGGACATAATTATATATAATATACTTATATATCTATGCGTATATATTGGCTTCGTATCTTCCCGCGCAGGTCGTAGAAACCGGCCGAGGGAATGGGCGCGAATCATGTAAAGAGGCGGTGCGTCATTTGATTCTGTATTCCATCTTTAATTGACCATTGCCCATTGACATGCTAAACGTAGCCTTTCGGTTTTATGGCCTGAGGCTCTGTCTACCCCGTAAGGGATAAAGACGTGATACTATGTATGTATTTACATATAGTCTGATTTTGAGCTCTCTGGCTATATTTCAGCATCCGAATCAGTTTATGGAATTGCAAGAAATGAAAATAATAAGTTCGATCTCCCGTACAAATTCTGACCGATAAATTTTCTATGGAAAGTCTTATGTGTTTTTCATTTTTTACCTTTTTTTCCGCCGGAGGTATTTTTGTAAGGGATTCCACCCTTAAAATTTTGCCAAGGTGTTCAGAATCACTCCTATAAAGCGTATAAACCCAATTGACCCTTATCATTCCCTTGATGGGGTCACTCAGCAAACAACTTTTCTAATGGGACAAATGCAGGGAACTCAAAAAAGAATTTACATTTTCATTCAAGTGTTCGGCCGGCTCGATAATAAGCACCTATGAAAATGAAAAAAATATTTTTTACCAAAAAACGTAACCGACTACCCAAAAACATACGATATAATACGTAAGTGTACAAACTGGAATTAAAAAGATGGAAAAAGAATAAAATAGAAATAAATTTAAGCCGAACGGCATCCGTGTACACAATTTTTTGGTTTCCCTCAATTTTTCGAGGATCCCTTTATAAGAACCTACCTCGGTGAGCATGGGACCAACAAAGACAGAGCAACCTTTCAGACAAAAAAGAATTTCTTAAATCGGTCCAGGTGTCTTCGAGAAATCGGGCAACATATATAAAAAAAAGAGGATTGAGAACCTCCTCCTTTTTTTGAAGTCGATTAAAAAAAGAATAGAGCTAGGAGTATTGGTCTCATAGGAAAAGTTGTTCATATGTCGAAAATTAATAATAATTTACACGCTTATTTGTTGTTTCATAAAACAATACAAAGGTTACACATTCATAATACATTCTTCAGCATTTAGTTATTTGCAGTTGCATTTAAGGCGAGGAGACAATAGTCGTACTTTTGACTATCTCTCTCGGCTATAAGTAGTAGGAACGGAATACTTGGTACAGTCACAGGCAACTGTCACTCCTGGGGCCCTTGGGTAATGTTCGCTTTATAGATTGAGGGCACTTAGCCCCCACATCAAAAAGTCCGGTGAAGTAGCAAAGGCTCACTTGGCGCTAGTTACATAGAAAATTAAAAAAAAACTTGGTACCCTTGAACTCATAGTACTTTCAAAATACCTGAACATGAACAGCTATCAACAAATAAGTAAAGAAGCCAGACTGTGTTCTATTCATGGGGAAAGTATGAATCGGAAGGAATGTCTTAGAAAATAATGAGCGACAGAGAAATATAGAAATAACTAGGCGCATTTAAGGCCTTACACTAGGCACACAAGCGACGCCAATCATTTTATTCCTAATACTTTACAAATAGAAAGAAATTCAAGAATATAAATCATATACCTAAGCCTTAGTAAATAACCTGAAGTATTTTTGGAATCATGTTTTAATATTATGAGAATCAGTCATTAACAGAAATAGTGATTACCGCCAAAAACGGCCGTTTTTGGCGGTAATCTGATTCTTATAATTCTCACTGATTCTGATAATATTAAACATGATTCCAAAAATACTTTTACTAAGGCTTATATGATTTAATTTCTTGAATTTCTTTCTATTTGTAAAGTATTAGGAATAAAATGATTTGCGTCGCTAGTGTGCCTAGTGTGGGGCCTTAAGTGAGAAAAAGTCAGATATGGTAAGGAAGCTTTTCAATGTTTGAATATGACGCGATCAATGTTGAGCAAAAAAGTTCTATAATACTACGTTAGTATTAAATTGTCTTTGTTTGATAATACCAAATAATACTAATCTAATCCAAACTAATATTATTAATGCTAAAATGAGTTTGTTTGTTACGCTTTCACGCCCTATCTACCGAACCGATCATCTTGAAAATTGGCACACACGTAGTCTGCATTACGGAGAAGCTAATAAGCTACTTTTCATCCCGGAGAAAAGAACTGTTCCCGAGGGATCGACACACACGCCAGCGGTGCCACCGGCAAAAGCTAGTGATTTAATAAAACCATTTTATTAGCTACTTTATTTTGCCAGTGGCTTCACTCGCGTTGAATACGAAGTTCGGACACCCGTTTGACTATCTTAGGAGTTGAATTTAAATAAAATTATTTTAATACGGTTTTTGTCGCGTTTATTACATTAGCGATAAAAACCGTACTAAAATAATTTTATTCAAATGTGTAACAATCGCGAAAACATAAGAAAACATTAGGAGTTGAATGTTGGAAAATACCGCGTGCAAAATTTGAGCGCAATAAGTGGTTTGAGCTGTGTTGATATATCAGTCAGTTACGGCTGCCTTATGTAAATAAGTACAGAAGAAGATGATTGTCTGTATTTACATAACGGCTGCTTGCATGTGCATATCAATTTATTCAAGTTTCTACATACATACCTTCTCTCCAAGCTGTTATTAAATTTGTAAAGCTCACTTTGATACGTCGCCAGTGGACAGAAAATTGCAATGAACTTCACTTTTAACAAACCCCTCAAGCGTTCGCTGCACTTAGGTGAAAATACATTTACAGAAGCGTGAAAAGCTGAAAGTCCGTTAGAAAAATATTCATTGAGGTAAAGCAGAGCGCATGAGCAGCCGGCGTCCATTCAGACGCATCCATCGCCCTTCAGTTTGCCTGAAAGTCTCGAAGACTGCACGCACCCGGCCGCATTTCGCGCGTATTTCGAATTCCGAACTAATTTAAATTATACGTTTCTCCAGCCAGTTTTGTGCTTAAAAGTGTCTAACCGTGGAAAAAGGTTGATTAAATTTTCAGTGATCTGAATTTAGAGTTCTGTTTCGTTTTTGTTTATGGTTCTCTTTTCATTTTTGAACGAGGAGTTCTTTATTCAAGTTTAAGGTAAGTTTTTAATATAAGAACTTAATTTTTTAACTGATTGTTCCTTAAGTTAATGTAAAAGGTGTTAATAATTATCTTGGTAGTTATTTAATTAGAATAAGTAGATTAGTACCTATGTATATGAATTTTAAGACATTTAATAATACTAAGGTAGCATCATCGTTC
The DNA here is from genome assembly GCA_963082605.1 of Rhodophaea formosa. Lineage (NCBI taxonomy): Eukaryota > Metazoa > Arthropoda > Insecta > Lepidoptera > Pyralidae > Rhodophaea > Rhodophaea formosa. The sequence goes on along the minus strand of OY720213.1, from coordinate 5,539,416 downwards.
AAAATCGATTGTGTTTGAAGGATAATTGTTAGAAAATAGTTTTTAATCTTGCGCTATCTTTAATTAAAAGTGGACAAAGACTATTTGTCACAGTAAAGTGTGTCGCCGGTCGCAGCTCGTGCAGAGAAAGAATATATCTTCATTAGATACTTTATACGTAGGTAGGTTTACACCACATGTTGTGAACCTTTCCTATAGATCGACGTCTTGTTTTCTTTTGGTATAGTTTAATTAGAACAAAAGAGTGAACTATAAAATATCTAACAGCTAGGGACTCCCACTGCTGGACATAGGCCTTCCCTATAGGTTAACACAAATGAGTCGACTTTTTGTCTTTAAATTGCGCCGGTGATATTAGGTCTTAGATGAACCAAATCCAGTTGTTACCTGTACGTAACCCTAAACTTCTCGAATGGCGACCACGTCGTGGCCGCTTCCACCCGGTCATTTTGGAAATCATTGGGAGAGGCCTATGTCCAGCAGTGGACTTCTTGCGGCTGAAATGATGATGATGATGAACCCTAAACTTGAGTATCTAAATTCAAATCTATCACTATCATCGTGTTATGAGAAGAATTGAAGCACATTGATAGGAGAATCCCTGAAACAACGTGGCTGATGGCAGCCCGAAAGGATGGTCGGAAAATACTTCGATTTATTATACATACGAAGATTTCTTTTATAGCATACGATTCACCCCATGGCATGGCCATTGGCAACTTGAAGGGCGCAACCAGGCTTTTCAGCATAGCGATGTTTGGACTGGCGTCATCATTATGTCATTATGTTGAAATATGTACTAACCCCGTATAATGAGAAAAAATGGAAAAATGGAGTACCTAGACAAGATTGGACCACTTATTTGTGGACAGTGATCATGTATCTATGGTGTCACTCGCCGCAGTCGCCTTCTACTTACACGCCTCTTCAATACCTAACCATACTTTATATTATCATCACAAATCATATCCTATTCTTATTGGTAGATATGTGTTGAAAACTTTTAGGTTCTCATTATACCTACCTGAAAAAAATTACATTTTTGTAATTTTTATTATTTTCCCTTTCGGGGTAGGGTGAGTCAAGAACCTTAAGGCTACGAGTAGCAAGATTATGAATAATAAGATCTTTTTAGTAGGTAGATATACCTACAATGTATTATTTTATACTTACTAGATATATATGTAGAGTACCTAGATAACTCTACACAAAGTAATTTCAGTATCCGTCATCATGTAAAATATAGTCATTGCCATGGTTCTCACATTTACGTAAGCACAGTCAACAGGTGATATTACATGTTGATATAAATTACACTATAATTATCATTGTGTAGTTTTTCCAGTAGATGAAGGTTCGATTCGATCGATTTGAACTATAATGATGTTATTATTTAAACTCTTGGAGTTTTTGCACAGAAAATGGCTTTAACGCAAAGACAGCATTGTAGTATTTATATACGATGTGACTAGTTTATAGGTTTTTTAAATCAAAAATTGAGTTTTTATGGTATTGTATTTTGTATTCTCGGAATAAAATGAGTCATGAGTATCAAGTTGGTCGATGAAGGAAGATGAATGTCGTTCATGGATAGGATCCATTCTCAGGATCCATTATAAGATGGCGAAGGTATCTACTACAAGTACCTAAAAATAGAAGCGAAGCGAAGGGTTTTCACCACCAATCATAAATGGATAATTAATCATGATTAGTGGATTTCGACAGCTGCTGTCAAAAATACCTGTTGTCACAGTGAAAAACATTATTCCGAAATCTCTCTTCGAGGAGTTTTTGGTGGGAAGTCAAGGGGTGTAGTTGATGGGGTGTGCTTTAGATGATTTATCTATTTTAAACCGACTTCAAAAAAAGGAGGAGGTTTACAATTCGTCGTAATCTTTATTTTTTTAATGTATGTTCCCCGATTTCTCGCAAACGCCTGGACCGATTTAAGTAATTCTTTTTTTGTTCGATAGGTAATACAATACTTTACGGATGGTCCCATTAAATTTTTATCGAAATGTGTCGAGCGCTTTCTGAAAAAATACACAAAAACAAAAAAAAAAATTTACAGGTATGCCGTTTGGATCACATTTATTTCCAATTTTTTCTTATGCTTATTAAAAAAAAATGATAGGGTTGAAGTCGGTTTTTGTTTTTTTTTTTAAATATCTTAAATTATAGTGGATTTGATTATATGAAATTGGTGTACTTTGATGTTATACCTAAATTTTCGTGCTTATGAACAATTAGAGAAATAAGTAAAGTAGACTTTTATATGGACTCGTATATATTTTTCACCAGAAACTCTCATGAGGCGATCAAAGGACATACACCATCTTTGATTGCACTTGTTAAAACTGTATACCGTAAAACACCGATACTTTGAATCTCATTTACTTGGACATTAGCAGAATCACAAAATCTCGGTGGAAGCTATAATATAAAATGAATATAAAGAAGAAAAACCCCAAATGCGACGTCCTTTTTCTTCTGCAAGAGGTTTAGTATACAATCCTCACATTAAGAACTCGTGTCAATATTTGTTTGAAAGAGGCTTATTTCATAAACATGTTAAGTACCTACTTATGTATCTATAACTGCTTCTTATGCGGGATCCTTATGTCATAAGAAAATTTTAATTACTTGCGTACTTCGGCTTTAGCGAGCGGCATATTACTCATTTTATCACATCTTACGAAAGTTGCCGTCTCAAAAGTTTTTCGTACTCTTGCCTAACGTGCCTGGTTTATTTTATTAATAATTTCTTCGCATGGGCACGAATTTTCATTTCGTGAGTACTTACTTTTAAATACTGTAATAATATGTTTAATGTTCGGCTCTGCTTTAGACATTGTGAGATAAAAGGTGCTTCCCACAATGGGATATTTAAGGTTTGTGAATATGGAACTTTGTTAATATAAAGATATCTTGCGTGTTTCTATCTTATACCGGGTGTGTAAACTTTTGTGTTGATATTGCCGGATGTAATGCATTGTAAAGGCTTAGTCATTAAGTCAACCTGGGCGCGGTCCCCACTTGGATATGTGACCACAAGTGGCATAAAAATCACGAGCTCCACCCTGCTTCGGAAGGCATGCTAAACCGTTGGTTCCGGCTGTCATTATCGGTGGCAGTCATTAAGCTATTCCAGATGTCTTTAGGCATCTTGAAAAATCTGACACCATTGTTAGCCACTTACACACACGAAAAACAAAACAAACACCGGGTGTAATTTTACCATCAACAATCCATAAAAGGATGGACGCAGTGAATCAATGCATGCCGTGTGGTTCTCAGCAGAGAAGAATAAAACCACTCCAAGTCTTCCCGTGGATGTTGTAGAAGGTGACATAGGAAACACAAGTTAAACAAAGGTTACAAACATCAAAGAGACCTCTCCAACCCGTCTGGCCAGCGTGGAGAGTGTAGGTCAAATCCTCTGATGCTCTAGGAAGGTTGCTCCTGAAGTGGAGACTAAAAGACCCGATGATGATAATGATGAGTCCATCAATAGAAACTACTTTTTCCATAGAACCAATGTTCCATGTAGGTACGTTGTAGACCCTGCGTTTCAAAGCCCCTCAGCTGAACGGACCTATGTAAGGATGAAAAAGAAATAGCGATAGAGAGAGAGAGAAAGGAATTGAGAGTGACTAGGGAACTTGCCATTATATTAATAAGTGCTGGAATTATCTGAAGTTCCGAAAATTATTAAGATTGCTGTCTAATAAAAATACAATCCAAAGCCTTTGACGTTAAATATGTTGTAAAACATGGAAGTATTCCTAAAGGTCGCTCCATATACGTAAAATTTAAATTAAACGAAGTATATATTTTTGCATGACCAGAAGCAATCTGACAAGCTATGTCAGATGCCTTTAGGCAGCTTGAAAAATCTGACACCAGTGGTGGCCACTTACACATACGAAAAACAAACAATGATAAGAAAATACTTTGAATTTCATAACGGAGGTCATAAATTCAAGATATTAGCACGGCAACACGAAAACCGTATAAATTCGAACATTTCGGGAGTTTGTCGCAAAGAGCCGAACAGAATTCGCAAAGCCCGGAAATCCTCGCAAAATCCACCTATTCTAATTTGTGAAGAATTCCTTCACGAGAAATTTTATGGCTCTCAGCAAAGATATTTAAACGTACTCTTGGGTCGTGAAAAAATATCTTAGGTTTTTGAATGAATGTATTTGTAAACACAAAGTTGCAATGTTTTGGGTAACAAAAACCAAACATAGAAGACAATACATACATACTATCACGTCTTTTTACCTTACGGGGTAGACAGAACCCAGGTGTATAGAACCTTCAGGCCACGTTTAGCATGTTGGTGGGCTTGTAGCTGGAGAACGGAATCAAAAAATAGATTAGGGTTTCGAGCCGCATTGCCTATTTTACGGTCTGCTCGGGAATAAAAGCAGTTCCATGTCTTTTCTTTTCTACCAAACCACCATGGAAGGTAATTCTAAATCGATAATAATAATAGCACTTGTAATTATGCCATGTAATTTTGAACATCTGTTTATTGTTAAGGAACCGAAGAAAATCCAGCAAGCCCGGAAATCCTCACAAAATCCACCTATTCTAATTTGGGAAGAATTTTCTTACGAGAAATTTTATAGCCCTCTCAGCGAAGATGTAAAATGCGCTTGGTAGTGGAGTAAAAATATCTTGTGATTGCGAATGAATGGATTTGTAAGCGGGTCCAAATTTACAATGTTGAATGAACAATATTATTTGATTTCTGTAATATTACGTCCTTACCTATGAAATTGGCGTTTTCTATAGAGAATTATGAGGAAAATGAATTTTTCTTACTAACGTTTTTTGTATTATTTCGGGTTTGATAGATTCAACAAAAGTGAAATTTTGCATGTAGCTACGCACAAAAGTAAGCCTAGCTTTGTCATTATAAAATTTACAAAAAGTGAGAAGAATAATAGAAATATGGCTACATTTTTGATTAAAACGGACAAACCTGAAACGAGTTCTTTTCATGGGCATGTTCCAATAATTAAATTCACAAAAACAAAAATTATAAGCATGCAGAATGTTAATAATATAAACTACTTTCAAGTTTAAATAAAAAAACGTGTTTACCTGAAATTTATTGTCTTTAGGAACGAAATGGCAAGCGGGAAAAAAACGCCAATTTCATAGGTAAGGACCCAATACTTCTCCTTTTAACCCTCTATTGTTGGTTCTCTCTGTAACGTAACTTTCGTTTTGGAAATGTATGATAGCAGATAACGTATAAAATGTTCAATCAGCTGATTCATAAATAGTTATGGGATTTCGTTATATTATAACAAATAGAAAAAACTAAATCCCATTACTATTAGTAGTAGTGTAGTAGTATCTTTAGGCCTGTAATGTCTTTAGGAATTATTTCTGGGGATTTTTAAGATATCTATTGAATAAAATGAATACCTTGTATATTATTCGTGAAAAGTTAGTTACATAGTAAGGTTAGAAATTTGTTTGTAAAGGTTAGAAAGGTTGTCATGTAGTCTCGATATTAATGGAACTTATGGACATCAATCCAAATGGTTACTGCGCCCGAGGGTGTTTAACATGAATTAGCGCTTATAATGCGTACGCCTACTGGGCCATCGAGCTCCTAGTTAAACTGTTATTAAAAACAGAATAAAAGTTCATGCAAACATACATGCTATCACGTCTTTTTCCCTTCCGGGGTAGACAGAGTTCAGGTCTATAAAACCTAAAGACCACGTTTAGCTGTTGGTGGGCTTGTAGGTGGAGAACGGAATCAACATAGTGATAGGTTGCCAACCGCATCGACTATTGACATGATTCCCTCGATCGGCTTTTATGATCTGCGCGGGAAGAGAAGCAGCTTGCACATTCTACGTTTTTTCTTTTCTCCCAGACCAGCGTGGAAGTAGAGAATAAAAGTATCATCTATAAAAGCATTCCGCCCCAGCAAATATAATTTCCCGGTTACTCTCCTCCTCCTAAGCGTAGGTAATTAAATGTACATTATGAATAGCCCTTATTTGAGTGATGGTACAATACCAGTGTAATTATAGCGACCCTTATAAATTAAGACAAATTGCTCTCGTAATTGTTTGTAAAGGTTAAGTACCTTAGAAAGGGATAGTTTAGAATCCTAACTTTTTAAATTTTCATTTCGTTGGTCTAACCTTTTGAAGCATGCGTAGGAAATTCAGTAGGTACCAGTTTACCGCAACTTCGTCCGCGTGGGTTTTGGTTTTATCACATAGTCTATCCGGGACCCGGTCGGACTCCCAGCCCGGACTTCCGGTTCCGATGCATCTCAGGTGAGGATTTAACCGGGAAAACACTTAGATGACAGATACCAAATAACCACAGTGGTTCTGAGGCCAATTCAATTCAATTTATTTATTTCGTTTCATAATACATATACAATTCAGTTTTTACCACTAAAAGTCATTGTTTTATAATAGGTAAACTATGAAATAATTAACGTTTATTGTCAAAATTTTATCATTATTAATAGTAAATTAATGTCAAGTTATAGCGTTAAAATGTCAATACTTTTTTGGGATCATTTATAATGTCAATTTAAATTAAATTTCTCGGCCTCGGGCTGAGTCCCGACTTCGGGACCACGGGTCCCAAAGCATGTCAAGTCAGAAGTAACCTGAACATGCTTAGTAAGTAACAGAAACATTAATAGCTATCGCAGCGCCGGCCCAATAATAATATTTATACAAGATTATTCTGAACACCCTAGCAGTATTTTAAGGATGATATCAGAATTCATAATAGAATATATACTCCCATGAAAAAAGGAACATTTATCCATACTTAGTTAATGAGTGGGAAATCCAACTTTTTTTTGCATTTTTTACCTTTTTTCTTGCAGTTCTATTTACTATTAGGAATACTGGTTCCGATCTGAAATATTGCTAGGGAGCTCAAAATCGCTCTATGGCGGCAAATTTTACCACCTTGGTACGCCAAGGTATTAAAATTTGCCGACATTCGCAGCATACAAATGTAATGCGTGCGAAATTTACAAAAATTTCCCTGATTATTTTCAAAATAAAATATAGCCTTTAGGTATTTTTTTACAGTTTTATTACAGTGATAATATAGGTTCCAATAGACAAAAGAATTTAAAAAAAAAATTAATCATGACTATACAAAAAACTTGAACAGCTTGAAAAATGTGCAGAGGAAAACATTTAATAAAGACAAATAAGTATACTTATATGAAAAGAAGTATCATTTGTACTCATATTTTGCAACCCGTTAATCCACTCTTCTTCATCTGAACCTTGAATATATCTTCATTAAGCCGGGTTTAAGAGGGCGGAGATTTTTTTATTGCCGTTTTGTCATTTGTTTGCGTTAGACGTGAGAAATTGCGGCTTTACCAAGCCATTCAGTCTTCATCCCGGCGCTTTGTTACATGCCAGCTTTTAATAAAAGCTTGTGCACCCGTCAAAGAGATTTCATGTAGAAAAAATATATTAAAAAAATATATTAAAAAAATATATCAATATATTTTCTCAAAAATCACATGAAATGACGAGCTCCGTGGCGCACCGGTCAACAGGTCTGCCTGCCAACACGGTGGTCCGGGGTTCGATCCCCGGTCAGGTCAAGATGGGAAATAAGTAATCTTTTTCAGATTGACCTGGGTCTTGGATGTTTATCTATATCAGTATCTATTATAAAATATAGTATCGTTGAGTTAGTATCCCATAACACAAGTTTTGAACTTACTATGGGGCTAGCTCAATGTGTGTGGTTTGTCCGTATATATTTATATTTAGCCCCATGGTAAGTTGTGATGTGAACTTGTGTGGTAGGATACTAACTCATCGATACTATATTTTATAATAGATACTTATAAACCTAGTAATCCAAGTCCCAGGCCAATCTACGTAAAGAATGACTGTGTCAGCGAGTTTCAGACTTCAAGCACGTGTTCTAAAATTAAATTTTGCGAAAATATTAAAGTATTTTAGTTAGAAGGATAAAACAAAACGAAAGTCACCACCTCCATCGTCGTTGTAATTAGCTAAAGATGTGATCTTACAAAGCGCCGTGAGGAAACTAGCGAGACGAAGCTTAGTAGGTCTTTATAAAGTAAAGAATTACAGTAAGCTTCAGACTTGGCGCAAGAGCTATTTAGGTTTTAGGTGTAAAATTATAGTTTGCATGAGTACTTTGACCAACTTATAAATCCAGTTTTTTTTGTATGAAAATAAATGTTTATTTTAAGTCTGTTGGAACCAAAAAAATTTAGAGTGAAAACTAAGGTACGTTGGGCATTTTTGAGTTGGGAACAATCCATTGAATACGATTCAAAAAAATACACGAGTTTTCATTTCTTTCGGTACATCCGGAGTGCCACTGTATTTTTTTTCAGGTCTTTGCATACAATTCAAAATAAAACTTTATACAAAATAAAAATAACCCAAACTGATGTCATCAATGTTACAAAAGGTAATCACTGTTATTAATTCAGTTCGTAGACACCATCATCAACATCATCAGGTCTTTTTTAGTCTCCACAGCAGGAGCATGAACCTCTTTGTTCTACGAGAGCCATATATTAGCCAGAGCAGTCACAGGATTTGGCTCACACTATCCACGTTGGTCAGACCGGTTGGGGAGTTCTCGTTGATGGTTAAAAACTTTGTTTAGCTGTGTTTCCTAAGACCCTTTCTACGACATCCACGGGAAGATTTGGATTGATCCTTTTCTACTCTACACACATTTAGGTACTTTATGCAAAACTTCAGTTCAGTCTCTCATATCACAATGTACTTTGCCATCTGTGATATATGCACATAACTTGTACGACTCGAATCCTATTCCTATGTTGGTTCTAGATAACTTATTCAAGACGTCTGAGTGACCTACTGGTGTCACTTGCATATTCGCCTGTGGTCGGTGTCCGTTACACATCACCAGTAAGTGAAGTGAAACCGTAATAACTTAGGAATTGAGTTCTAAGTCCAATGAATAACATAACCGCAAACATTCAGAATGCATGAAGGAGGTTTATTTTCGTACGTATTTTTCTAGAAGAATATTTTGTTGCCGTTGCCATCCATCAAGGCGTTATAGATAGCCGTATCCTTCCATATTATTTAGGATGCCTATCCATAAAATGGTTATACGTTGTTCTACAAGGCTTCAATTCGTCATCAATTTTATTGTATTAAAAAAATAAATAAATACTTGTGAATGTAATTAACGACAAAGAATTTAATGAAATGAAAATATACCCAGCAAGACACATATGTATAAAATAATGGTTGAAATGTGACTTTATCCGCGTAAATAAAAGCCTATGTCACCCGCAGGTAAATTTGCTGTTTTAAGGTGAAAGAATTTTGAAAATCGTATAAGACTCATCCTAGAACCCTGAAAAAAAATCGACATTTTCTACAAAAGTTTTCGGTCGGCCCGGCAATTTGTAAGAGCATGTAATTTTTTTCTGATTTGCCAGGATTAGTCCCATAGGAGTAGTTGTTCAATTTGAACGGGCTGGTTTGTTCGTTTGATGAATAACAATGTTCATACTCACACCCAGTAGATAGATAGTAGACAAACAGGGCTACAACAGCCAGGTATCCTCACTTTGAGATTAATCGGTCCAGCTTCATTGCTATTACTTCATCCGATACGATCGTCGGGCTGTTAGGCTGTTTGTAAAACAAACTCGGGTGTTTAAACAATAGTTTGTCCGCTATTGTGATGTTGATTCGTTTTCGTCCCGCCGCCTCTATTTACAAATCTGAAAGCGATTTCGACTCATTCCTGGAAATCTTTGGAATCTATTTGGTAAGTACTGTTTAACAGCACTAACTTTTAAAAAAATACGCAGCATGATGTGTATTGTAGAAGGGAGGTTTGACTAGAATATTTGAAACGTTTTTGATGCGTTCCAAAATAAAATATTCTGTGATTCTTTATGACGAAACGATTGTTTGATGCAGAAGTTGTCTGTCGTAGCTTGCACTTGCAATTTTTTTAATTAGCTACTTAATGGAATAAAAATAAAAATAATATCTGTAGAATCAGTGTATTTATTCCAGAATACCAAGATAGATAGCTACACACCCGTTACAGTATCTACAAAACATTTACAATCATTACGTAAATGTTCTAAATAAGTTATACTTAGTTCTCAAGTTAAAGGAAAATAAGCTTCTATTTCGCAAAAAGACAATTTAAGTTCTGAAAATGGGTTGATCATGAAATTTTGAGAGTAATGCACAACCTCAAACCCTCTGTATTCTGAGGCGTGCAATACAGATTTGTGATTAGACAGGTAATGGCAATAAAAGAAGTTAGAATGCATGCTTTACCGCTTAATAACTGTAATAGCTCGCTATCATTCACTGCAATTTGAATTTTTCACTTTCTAACCTTTCTTTAGCGACTGACCTGTCTATCTGTATATTTATATTTTCTCACTATTTCCCAATCTTCTTCTTCATTACCATATCCCACTTTTTTAACTTTATGTGGGGTCGGGGCAGTCTGTAAGCTTCTTACATTTTGCTCTAGCTCCAGTAATCTCCTTCGCTACCTTCTTCTTCTTTATATCCTCATTACGATGAAAAATAATGGTGTCTTTGCCTTTATTTTTAGAGCGGCAGTTATTGAGACAATGTCAGACATCGAGATACTGTTATGTACCTACAGGCATGAGCTTTGTATAGGTACACATCGGTTCACCAATATTTTGTTTCCTAATACTTTACAAATAAAATCAAATTCAAGAATCTAAATAATGTAAGCATTAGTACTTAAGTAACCTGAAGTATTTTTGGAATCATGTTTTAATATTATCAGAATCAGTCATTGAGAGAACTAACTACTGATTACCGCTTAAAATGGCTGTTTTTGGCGGTAAACAATAGTTCTCTCAATGCGATTAAATCTAAAATGAAATAGAATTGTTTAAATACTTATTAAGAGCGTATCTTAGCAGTATGTTTTCCATACAAATGTATTCCTCTATTTTGTCGCTGAAAACTGCTTCTAGAGGCACAATTCTTTTTTCATAAAATATAGTAAGAAAATAGGTATGGCCTGTTTTATATTTTATTTTTATGTTTTATTTTTCCAAACACCTGTATAGAGAAAGGTTTTTTAAGAAAAACTGTTTTCAGAAAAATAAGTAAGCTTAGGGTACTTACATGTTATGCAAGGGCCCCTTGCCCAGTACCCTAAGCTTTACTCAAAAACCTGTGAGCACAAATGATTTCAATATACGAGTACGTTTCTTTAGACGCTTGAGAAAGGGTACTAAGGATCTATGCTTTCCCTAGAATGAAGGGACCTAGGTATAGTTATAAGCCATGGAGCACATGTGTTACGGACCTCCAAGAGTTCCGTAGACCCCAATTTAGGAAACCTTGATATATCTATATTAAAGGTGCATACTTAGCCCAGATATTACATTTCCAGGATCCATATACAAAATATGGTTTCATTAATCGCGCGCGCGTAAGCAAACGAGGAAAAAAATATTGACTGTGGATTAATTCCCAACGGCTTAATCCAACGTTACGTGAGTATGGAATAAAGATAAAACAGAAGAGAAGCTCGTGTGACTTGATAAATACTTATAGTTATAGATAATATTTTGATGTAATTATCATAAAGATGGTTCATTATTTATACTCTATTTTGAATTTAACCCAGACATAATAGAAATTGTGGTTGTGAACTTCTATTTTTTATTAATTTCTTGATGGCGTTGGTAAAACATAATATATAGATCTTGAAAGTATTAGTGTGTTAAACAACATAAAAATTTGAATGATTTTGTTAATTTACAATGGTAACCTCATAAATGGTAACAAGTGAAAAATGCAAGCGCGAATGAAGTTGTTCCATTTCACTATTACACAAAGGTACGGTCATAATTTTTATACTAGTTTACTTAATACCCAAACATTTTTGTATTAAAACGAACTTTAGTTGTACCTTTAACAAGTAGCAGTTTTGATGGGATATGGTTTCAAATCTTATCATAACTAACTACATATATAACATTTTGTGAGCGTGATATGTAGCATAACAGAGAAATAAAAATAAGCACAACTCACGCACGCACACACGCATAGTCGCGTAGTGAGCACATATCAGCTTCTTGTTTCTGTACCCTTTTTATTTTATGGTTTTGGTTAGCGAAGCCTACGCGTAATCTAAGCCGGAATGGCCTTCGTTTACACCGACAACAGATAAATCACAAGTCACAACAATAAAACATTTATTGTACACAAGCGTTTTGTTACATGTCTTCGATAAGAAATTTAAATATTCAGTGTGAGAATATTATACGAGCATGAAAACAAGAAGCGAAATGCATCATAATACCTTTGTCACGAGTATACATTTTTCTTGGGTACTTACATTAGTATTGTAATGATTTATATTCATATTGTTATGATTTTAGGTATACTCTGTCAACTCATTCAATGATACTGTACCAAACAGAATAGATATAGCAATAGAATTTACTCTACTCTATCTATAGGCGGAAGTATCCTAAAAATGTGTTCAGTTTTTAACTTACAGTGGGGCTAGGTCAATCTTTGTGATTAGTCCCTATAAAGCGTGTAACTTGAACCTTGATATTCCTTTGAAAGGGTCATTCACCGTCAATATGAACATCTTTTCCTATAGGATCAATGCTGGGACCTCGAATTTTTTTTCGACTTTCCCATATTAATAGCCGGGCCAGCCGAAAGCTATTGTATGAAAATGTCGTTTCTTTTTTCGAGTTCCCAGCAGTGGTTCCATGTTTATTTTGACGGTCTAATTTGATGGTTTGAGGAGCAACGGTTTTTACCCTATGTCATCATCATCGTTATCGGGACTTTTGTTAGTCTCCACTGCAGGAACACGACTCTCTGTATTCCCAGAGCCATATATTAGCCAGAGGAGCTGTCAGAGGATTAAACCTGACGGGTTGGAGAGGTCTCTTTGATTCGGTCGCCTTCTACGACATCCACGGGAAGACTTGGAGTGGTCCTATTCTACTCTGCCGGGAACTACACGGCATACATAACCTAATATCTTGTATATTAATTTGTTTGTGGCACGTTTTTATGCTTTACCCACACAACCGAACATTATGAAATTTTTTTTTGTCATGGGTAGAGTGAGAGAAAAACATCTAGAAAAATGTACTGTATCTAACCGAAGGGAGCGTCAGGAAAATATGAGTAAATTGTAATTTCAATATAGAATAACTAGTGGCAGCTTAAATTTCTCAAAGTAGCATATTGATATTGGCAAGGCTACTCAGTCACCATAAAACGTTAGACGTTCGCTTGATTTATGGTTAGTTGCTAAAAGGGCCATATATCAACCGGGTATCGAGAGCTCGTGCCGACGGGAATTTATAGCATGTGGTTTCGTGCTTTTACTTGGGACCCTAAGTTCGATGTATACCGCATACCACTTCCATTAAGATTAGGTTGTAAGTAGCTACCTATTTTCGACATGAGCAATAAGAGCGTAGGTAAAAAAAAAAAAAAGAACAGCGACGGGTCGCTAACTGTATCGATATTTCTTATTAGGTATCATGTTTTTAACTGGCCTGCCACAATGACATTTACTAACGAACTGTCTTAGGCTACGCATAAATTGTGGGGTTGCAGTTGAGAAACTGATAAAGAGGTAGGTACATACATTGACGCTTTATTCTACAACCCAAACTGGTTTGCCTAAAGAGATTCCTGACAGGGGTTATGATATTTTTGTGTCAAGTATAGTTTAGATAAATATGTAATTCATTCATTGTGTTAACTTTTTCAAAATAATACCGACCAATAAAGTTGTTAGAATCAGTGGTTAATATGAATGGAAAAATGTGCCGTTCCCTGAAGCAAAGCATCGCACGATTTCACAAACTCCGACATTCACATAAAACAAATCAGACATCTCAAGGACACTCAGCCGTTGACACGCATAGGGAGTTCAGGGAGTGTCACCACCGTGACATAGGTTTACAAACCACCCATTAAAAGTTAATGTAATTTACATAATTTATTCCGCTGCAGGATTTCAACTCTGCATGGCCGTTTATATGTTTTGTTAGATTTTTACAAAAATAAGCAGACTTCGGATGAGCTATGCCTGTTGGTGGGACCACGATTCAAAAATCCTATTAACTACACCTTCTTCATCTTCTTTTCGAGTCAAAATGGTTATCTTTTCTAAAACGTTTTAGACCAGTAAGTGGCTACAGCGATTCCTCCGTCGTTTGCCTCATTAAGGTCTTATGCCATGTGGTCCCAACCTCTAAATCGTACGATTTATCTTCTGACACCTGCACCAAAGACAATATATAACGTAATAGACTGTCCACCTCATACAAAAATATTGGACCAAATTAAGGTTGCGAAAAGCAGGCGAATGTATGGCGCAGGAGAATTGCTTGCTACTCGATACTAGATGGCGGTAATCTGCGTTAGCCTTTAAGTTACTAAATATACGGTGTCATTTTAAAATATTATGCCTAAAATATTGTTTTGATTTTTAATAAGATATGTTTTGTGAATCATGTTTTTATTTCTCATAATATGGAAGATACAATATTGTGTAGTTTCGAGTGGTGCCATCTATGCGAGTCTCTGAGAACAAATCGAACGATTAAGGCGTTGAGGCCACATGCCTGCACTTAGATCAGTCACATTTTTTTTTGCTACAACTACGAGTTTGGTAACATTCCTACGGAAAGTTACCGCGTTTCTCGGAAATATTCATAAATTATTGGAAATAATTAACATTTATGACCATATAGAGTAATGCATTTACGTAAGTTATTATTTTCGTGATAAAACTATTGTCACATATAATATAAAGAAACATCTTGCCTTAATATTTATTGGAAACGTCACATCACTGATCGCAACCGAGCCATTGGTTACAATTTCAACTACGTAGTATTTGTAAAAGTATTTCCAATTCAACATGCAGATGCAGGATTTCATCTAAAATAAGTAATTTAAATAAAAAGTTGTAAAAAGCTAATAAAGCTCGAGGTTCTTTGACTATATACTGTCGGTTCTATAATTTTACAGATTCCAATCACAATAAAATGGATGGAAAAGTGAGGTTTAATGAGTCTTGTCTGAGCGGAATATAAAATAAGCGGTTTAATCGTGTTCTTGTAATCCTCTCGAATTTACATTTTGAATCGAGTATAATGAATAAGAGGATAGCGTTTACGCATGTTAAGCAACCTCTTGCAGGGTTGCGCATTTGGATTGGTTGGCTCAAAAGTGCAATAATATTGAGATCCTACATTTTTTAGAAGTTTTGGCTTCCTTGGGCTATGGTATATGGGCCAGTACCTACTATGTGTTTTTACAAGCTCTTTAAGTTCGCCTCGCTTGTTTGTTTGTGATGATGAAATCTTGCAACTCAATGAAGCTCTTTACTAATAAAATTAGAATTTTGTATACTAATGTCAGCCTGACGAAAATGCAAAATTATGGCACCTATACCCCACCTGCAGGCCGAGTTGCTAACTTGGTGTACAACGATTGTCACTTTAGCATCCATTACGGTTTTCATATCTTAAATAAAAATAGTCATTCACACCGAAGCCGTAGTGAATATTGAAGTTACAATGAAAATGATGTACACCGTAGCTGTCAAAAGTTAGCAAATAGGCCTGCTGTTCGGGTGATGGAGTTGGAAGGTGGCCATAGGCACTTCTAAACTAGAGAAAATAAATAAGCCTATCATGTATGGCATGCAGTTTACAGTTTTTAAATCGCTCATAAAAGCCTGTCTTTAGCGCAGAAGTAAACATGCCATCCTGCTTGAAACACGAGGGGCCCGGGTTCGATCTACTTATAAAATGAAATTAATTAAAAAATAACTCATAATTTATCCTTCTTTCTTAGGTAGTTCTTAGATACGTATAAATGTAGATGCGCTCATACATTCTAACGGAGTGACAAAACAGTCAGAGACAAAAAGAAAACACGTGTGCACGGGCCCCTACACGCTTAGTTTGAAAAATTTGACACTAAATTAAAAGAACATATCTACATGAAACAACAGATCCCTGATAAAATGATGACCTAAGAAACAAAATTCTACAAATATTTATTCCAACATTTTAAGTATCTTTTAACGAAGGCTGCGTATTTTAAATAATTAATGAACGTTTTTCCGTTAGCTTATTTTTATAAAAGGTTTGCTGTGTAAGAATTTCCATTTATTTTTCATTATTGTTAATTAAAATAATAGAAGGTGTGGTTACGTGGTGCTCTCTCTGTCCTTTGGCTTCAAAATAGCTCTAAAATAATTAAGCCATATGTAACTTCTATGTTGGTAATGAACGAGAAGGCAATGATAGTAACACAATGGTTTGTACGAGCAAAAAGTTCAAAAATGCTTACATTATTACAAGTCTTATTATTTATTACTACCCAACCATGTTAGTCTTGGCAAATGTCAATACAAGAATCAAGAAAGAATCCAAATAAACGAGAAACAATAACAATATTTTTTTCATTTTCATATATCTTAGAAAACATATCAATCACGAGTGTGGAACCTCATGCAGAAACACGCTTGTACGATTTGACTACATGCAGAAAGCACAGCTGGCAGAAATCTCTATTCGTAGACAGCACGTTTTGCCTAAAACACTGTTGGTAGATATCTCGGTTCCTAGGAAGCACTATTGACAGAAATCACTGTTGGTATATATCTCGGTTCCTAGAAAATACTGTGGATAGAAATCACTGTTGGTAGATATCTCGGTTCCTAGGAAAAACTTTTGACAAAAATAGTACTTTTAGGGGACACCTGGCCTGCTCGGGATGATGTAGTCCACGGGCGAGATGTCAACTTCTTAGTACGCTTTAATTTATTATTCACCCAGAACATGAGATCGAGAATACCTGTCTTTAGTGAATATTAAATAAAACTTTAAACAAATGAAGTACATTGTTTAAAGTTTTATTTAATACTAGCTGATGCCCGCGACTTCTTGTAGCAGTCCAAACGTTGCCAAAAGGGCATATCCCAGTTGCTGATGACCCGTGACCCGGAGCTGCTGGGCGGTCACCATATGAGTTAATCGTACTCTAACACTCCATCCCAGTTGAGAGGGTCACACTGTAAAATTGTCGATATAAAATTTGACATTGTTCTGTATCAGATGTTCTAATCTTCGATTTTTGTACCGCAACAAAAATACTAATCAGGCTGAACAACTTTTGCAACAGCGTCATTTTTATATTTCCTATAGTTTACCTGGACCATTATGTTTCTGCATCAGGTGTTCCAAATCTTCAATTTAAATACCTCAACAAAAAATGCTCATCAGATTGAATAACTTTTGCTAAGGCGTCATTTTTATATTTCTTATAGTAAATTACCTGGACCATTATGTTTCTGCATGAGGTGTTATAAATCTCAGATTTTTTATACCTCAACAAAATGCTCATCAGGCTTAACAACTTTTGCTAAGGCTCCACTTTTATATTTCAGCTGGACCATTATGATGCTGCATCAGGTGTTCCATTTTCCAAAATCATTTCTACCCTATTGCCTAGGCTTTGTAGCTATATAGCAAAAAAGTTTCATTCGAATCCGTCCAATATTTCTGGTGATAAGCGTGATCATACAATATACAAATAAAAAAAAAATCGTTCACTTTTATTCTTTTTAAGTGTCCTTTTATCCATTTCAGTCAAAAATATTAAATGTACAGACAAAATATTTTTACTGTTTAATTATATGTATTAGATTCACTATCGTTAAAGACAAGTTCTTGTGTATATGTCGCAGTCATTTGGTTGAATCTGCTATTTGATTAAATGACTAGCGCGTTCATTGAATGACTACGTTTAATTGGATGACTAGGCCAAACGTTGATTGAACAAGCGTCGCTCAACGTCCAACTAGTTAGCGGGTTGTAACATAGCCCTTTGAACATAGCGGACATAAAATCAGTCAGGTGATTCAAATTTAGTTCATTTTTTTACCACTGCGGCGCTAGTAGTCACCAAAACAAATATGGCGTCAAACAGCTCGAACAGATGGCACGATGTTGATATTTTTTTCGATTAAATTTTCTTAAAGGTGCGTTATTTGTAATAAAATAGTATGACATTATGGATTTACCTATTACAACGCCGCCGCCGGCTACATTAAAAACTAAGAAAAATGAAATCATGCTACCACCAAATATTACAAAGTCGGCTAAGATTCAACGACTTCGCTAAATGACATTCATTCAGTCAAGACGTTGAACATTACATTCAACGACTTGACGAGCTGTCCTTCAGTCATTCAATTGAACGTCGCTATTCAATGAACGCGCTAGTCATTCAATCAAATAGCAAATTCAACCAGATGACTGCAACCTTCGAGCAACACGGCCTCCGTACCGGACGGAGGGAGTGGGCAAAGCGACAATTTACTATGACAATTTTTCTGGCGTTTTTTGCGGGGGGAAATGTGCACACAAGTTTAGTTCCGCACACCTACATACAAAACTTAAACTGTCACTTGATAGTAATTATGACATTGTCACAAAAAATGACATAAAAAAGAAAAAATAATTTGTGTACAGATGAGTCACACAACTAACACATAGACATGCATATGCCTAATTTTGGCTTGTACCTTGACAGAGGGGAATGCAGCGTATGGCTACTCCCTTCCGTGTTGCTCGAAGACTGCAACATATACCTTTTTCTTGCATATGCAAAATGTAAAATGACTCTTTTGAAATCGAATTTGAATAAATGAAAATGACTCATTTTGCATTTATTTTGTTTATAAAAAATTGATTTAAATTATATTATATGAAATAAAATTGTTTTCATTATGTTTCTCTGCCAAAGCCAGATTTGCTAAACTTCTAAAGGGCGAGGTGTTTTAGTGAAAATGACATTAATTTTTTTCCAATTTAAATATCTTATAACCAGGCCATATTTCCCTTGCCTTAACGTTTGAAAAGGGACAAGTCACTCTATCTCATCTATGGGACGAATATAAACATAGCGTACTAGAAAGTTGACATCTCGCCGGTGAACCACATCGTAAGCGGGCCAGATGTCCCCTAAAGGTATTTTTTTGTCAAAAGTGTTTCCTAGGAACCGAGATATCTACCAACAGTGATTTCTATCCACAGTATTTTCTAGGAACCGAGATATATACCAACAGTGATTTCTGTCAATAGTGCTTCCTAGGAACCGAGATATCTACCAACAGTGTTTTAGGCAAAACGTGCTGTCTACGAATAGAGATTTCTGCCAGCTGTGCTTTCTGCATGTAGTCAAATCGTACAAGCGTGTTTCTGCATGAGGTTCCACACTCATCAATCACACTTCCACATGTTTACATAGTCATTACTATAGACATTTGACGTGATACCGAACCATGGCGCTATTGAAATTGGCTGGCACCTCGCCAGGCATCAGATTACGAGGAAAACCGGGCAGCAACGCTAGTTCACGAGGCCAATGATCTCCTAATATGATTTATACTACCTATATACTGTGGTGAAACTATAAATTGTTGTTTATTTTTCAATCTACGCTACGGCCCTCGCTAGGAAAACAGTTTTCTGTTGTGTTCGACTGAATAAATCTTTGTTTTTATTATTCACTTTCTTTTCTTACTGCAAACCCGTGATATATTCTTTTTGCTCGATAAAGATAAGATATGGAAAATTTGAGCAAAAACAGATATAAATAAACAATAATAAATATGTATTTAGGGACATATCATACAAATTAAGCTATCTCCACAGTCTGTTAAAAAATTGTTTGTAGGAACAATACAAAATTTTGTATCTAATAGATACTTGTATAGATCCAAGACTAAGACCCATCAGAAAAATATCGTTTTCCATCAAAACCAGACCGTGGGTCGAACCCGGGATCACTGGTCGCTGCGCCACGGAGGTTGTAAATTGTAATTATAAATCATTTTATTAACTTTGGAGGTTTCATAGCTGAATGCAGCTAGGAATTAATGAAGGAATTAACACTTATTACACCAGACAAGTAAATCCAAAGTAATTAGTAGAAGTTACTCTACTCGTATAATTAAAAAAATAATGGGTACAAAAGCGGACTTATCGCAAAAGGCCTCCCCCAAAGATTTCCATCATCGGGCTGTTTGCCATACTCACCGCGCGTGACAGGTGGGTTGGTGAGGGAAACTTTATGTATTATGTAATTTGCCGGTTTACGCAAGACGTGTTCGTGTTTGTGGCTATGTAAGGGGCATGGAGGCTGCTAGGAATTCTGGAGTTTCTTACGCGGTCTTTCCGCGAAACTCCACACATCCAGCGCAGCATATTCATCTCCGTGTCTTACAGTTCTCAGTTCTTACTTGTTCCTCATAAGTACAGGCCACGCTTCACTTCCATATAAAAAGACAGGTCTAATGATGGGTTCATAGACCTGTGCACTCAATCTAACCGACAGTTTTGGGTCATCTGGGGTAGGGGTACCTGTCATGAGTCAAGATGTAAGTGAGTGAGTAGTAACTAAAAGATTTTTAAAAATTGAACTCTGGGGTGAATTTGGGGATATAGTTTTTCGCGGATGAATTAAATCGCAGGAAAATTACTAGTTTAATTATATGCTGCCTACGATGTAAGTTAATATTCTGTCATTCATAGGTTACATGTGGTCAACGTCATTATATAATTTAATTATACTGTAATTACGCCAAACAGGTCAGAGCAATTGATATAATTAAATCATGATTACAGTACTGCGTAAAGTCGGGGACTACGATTAAAGCCATCGATCACACTCGAGTGATACAAATAACGAATATTGTTGATAGTGTAATCTACGCGGGAGTATCACAGGATGCCTATTTCCGAGAGTTCCTAGTTCAGAGAGGGTCGTGCAACTGGGGCCAAATCCTGTTACTGCTCTGGCTTATATGGTAAGCCAGTCACATGATTTGGCCTACACTCTCCACGTTGGCCAGACAGGTTGGTGAATCTATGAAGATAAGTTCTCCGGGAATTTTGTGTTCTTATTTATGTATATACGAGTAAGTAGGACTTAGCGCGAACCTTTCATTCATTTGGTACTTGAAATATCAGCGGAAACAAACAAATAAATAAAAGTTCGAGCTAAGTAAGAATGTGAAATACTTATTCTGTGCTGTTTTAAACATATTTTTTTTCTTTTCTTGTTATCAATCAACTTAAAAAAAAGGAGATTCTCAAGTAGGCTAACCTAACCCAAAAAAGAAAACTTTTTATTTGGAAATGTTTTCTTTATATATGGTACCATTCTTTCATCAAAATTGAGGAGCCCGATGGTCCAGTGGGTGTGAGCTCTGTAAGCGCTTACGTATGTTAAGCAACCCCTGGTGGAGTCCCTACTTGGATGGGTGACCGCAAGTGGCATAAAAATATCTCGAGCTCCTCCGTGCTTCGGAAGGCACGTTAAGCCGTTGGTCCCGGCTGTCATCGTTGATGGCAGTCGTTAAGCTATGTCAGATGCCTTAAGGCAGCTTGAAAAATCTGACACCAGTGTTGGCCACTTACACATACGAAAAATAAAATCAAAATTGAAGCAGTAAATTGGTTAACGTCAGTATTTTATATACTTAAAACTTTTTTTTAATGAAGTTTTCAGATAAAGTATGAACATTTACAAGTGCAAAACAACACGATCATTTTAATTTTTGTGTCCTTTTCTTTATACACATACCGAGTCCAAAGATATATTCTATTAATCCAGAAAAACAACTTATCTAACAATGAAAACCAATTTTTCCGGTCTGAATACTTCTGTTAACAGTTGTCTATACATCGATGTTGTCTCACGCGGTGTAGATCAAAATATTGAGTTACACAAACAAGGCGAAGATCAAGATTCGGCTAAATTCGGCCGGCTATTTGGGTCAACCCAGATTTTCTATAGAGATGAGCAGTAAACATCTATAAAATAATGACCTTGTTTTTCAAGAAGCCATATATCTATCTAGAAGTGGCGGTGTCAATGCCATTTTTTTTCTAATGAGAACTCTGGAAAATCCCAAAGAAAACCCACACCTCGAGATCTAGGTATGCTTCACCAACTTTTGAATATTCAGCGTGTAACTTCCTCGATATTCCCTTAAGACGAAGTGAGTTCACTCACTAGCGCCACTCAGCAATTAATTCTATAAGTCCTAAATCATATCAAATTTAAAAAATCTTATAGCTGAATGCCCTAGTAAATTACTTGCAGTATTATTGGTACAAGTTTTCACTATTTTTAATTTGATGAATTAAGAGAACGAATTATTAATAATTCGTTCTCTTAATTTCTATGAAAAGTAATGAAAAGAATACTACAAGTAATTTACTAGGGCATTCAGCTATTAGATTTTTTAAATTTGATATGATTTAGGACTAATAGAGTTAATTGCTGGGTGGCGCTAGTGTGTGAACTCACTTCGCCTTAAAGGGGTGACTCAAACCTTACTAATTAATAAAAGTTGTTCATAAGACGGTCTGTGTTTCCAGATTGCCTGGGTGGCTGAACAATTTTTTATGAAAATGTAGAATTGCTTTTTTAGTTCTAAGCATTGTTCCTATAGGAAAAGTTGTTCATATTGACGGGCTGAGTCGCCCTTCAAGGGAATATCGAAGGTCAAGTTACACGCTGTATATGGATTGAAGTTCTATAAGGAAAGTTCAACTTCATAGCTTTCGTCCGCCACGCAACAATGCTTTGTTTATCTGCGTGAAAACAAATAAAGACTACACAATATCCTAATCCTAACTAATATTATAAATGCGAAAGTGAGTTTGTTTGTTGGTTTTTTACGTTTTCACGCCCTTTCTCAGTAGAAAGGGCGTTAAATCGTAAAAAACCAACAACCGATCACAATGAAATAATGCATACACATAAGATACTGAAAAGGACATAGGCTATATATCATGCGGGTGAAGCCGCGTGTAATAGCTAGTAGAAAGATAATTTCACCATCAACTAGAAAAGGTGATCACACCAACGCCAGTTTTATATCATTGCATCTTCTTCGAAGTCTAGTCCCTCATGGGCCATTTGTAATTTTGATCAGTTTTTTTGACTTTACATTTTCTTTCATTTGGTTTCTTTAATGGAAAAACTACTACTTTATTTGCCGATGCAATGATCGTCGTTCAGCTGGATGAAATTCCCCGTGCTCTTTCGATGGCTTCCCTAAGCTTTGCTGATAAGAAGACCTTCTTAGCTATGTGATAAATCCGGAAGTCTTAAAAAAATCTGACTCAATTTTTCCTACTTATATTAGGAACAGGGTAAACTACATAGTTACACTCTCATATATTATGGGATACATTTAAGGGATAAAGCTATACTCCATCAATCTCAGTCTCAATCCATCAACGTTGTGTTTAATTCTGCACAAGTATGATCTAGAATGAACACCCAGTAATGATAACGACTAAAAAGTTCTTTTTATAGTAGAGTTATGTATAGGTACATTAACAAAAGCCGTGTTGGTTCCCGGCAGAGTAGAATAGGACCACTCCAAGTCTTCCCGTGGATGTCGTAGTAGGCGACTTAGGATACCCAAGCTAAACAAAGCCAAACAAAGCTTGTAAACATTAAAGAGACTCTGCAAGTCCCGTCTGGCCAGCATGGACAGTGTAGGCCAAATGCTGCTTGCAAATGGCTACTATATGGCTTTGGTAGTACAGAGAGGGTTCTGCTCCTGCAGTGGAGACTAAAAAAGACCTGATGATGTTATTAATAAAATAAGGACCTTATCTCTAAGATGACAGATATCTAGACTTTGAAACTAATTCACATTTCGAAGTCGTAAACTGTTTACAAACTTCAATCGCTGATATTATTTCAAGTTGGTTCGCATTGTCGGCGTTTTTGTAAGCGGGGATTTTAGCATGAAATACTAAAATATTCAGGGAGAAAAGCTTTGTATAAATATCTTAGTTATATACCTACCTACACAAAATAATACTTTACATATTGCTTGAAATAAATAATTGAGATTCAATGAATAATAACGAGTATATTTTTTGTATTCGAAATAAACTACTCCATGACAAAACATATTTCGTGGCAGCCCACAACATGGTTCGAAAAAATACCCATGTTATTTATATCTTTCGTTAACTCTAGTTAATAATATTTTCTTTATTTTCAACATCTATATTTATTGGCATGTGTCTACCTGTCAACTACACTCTTAAATACCTATAAAAGCTAGACTTATTTTTCATCTCAAATAATAATGTTATACATTATCTACAAAATCATAAGTTAAATTAAATGTCTAGAGTAAAGCTTCGCTTCGAGCCTTTAGTTCTACAATAATGTGTTACCAAGAATGTGCATGACATTATTTAAATGATCTATTAAACGTTTACCCATGTACTCAAACAAGGGTAGGTTTTAATGTAAAAAAGTAGGCGGTGAGTAATCTAAGTATTATTTAAACTTAAATTTTCGATTCCACCATGTTCCGTAGGTACCGTCTTTCCGTTCCATCATTCTCATCTCACAGCATTTAACATTTGGTATGGACGTAAAGACCTTGCATCCTCTTCTTCTTCTTCTGTTTTATAATATGGCTTCCACCGAGATTTCAGTAATTCTGCCAATGTCCAGTAAATTGAGATACTAAGTATCGGTGTTGTACGGTAAAGTTGTAACAAGTAGCATCAAAGATGGCGTATGTTCTTTGATGCCTCGTGGGAGCTTATGGTGACAAGTCTATACGAGTCCATATAAAAGTCCACTTTAACTATTTCACAAATTGTTCATGAGCACGAGCATTTATAACACCAAACTACACCAATTTCATATTATAAAGTCCACCAAAATCAATTTGCAAAATCATCCAAGGTAAACCCCAACTGCACCCCTTGTCTTCCCACCACAAACTCCCCCTTGTCGCGCCATCACAACTGTCACTGTCATCTGTTATATGAATAAGTAGAAGGACAAGATATGAATAAGTAACCTCTCCACGTCTTCCCGTGGATGTTGTAGAAGGCGGTTTAGGAAACACAAACTAAACAAAGTTTACAATCTTCAAAGCTCTCCAACCCATCTGGCCAGCGTGAAGGCCAAAAATCCTCTGACTGCTCTGGCTAATATATGGCTCTGGTAGTATAGAGAGGGTCGTGCTCCTACAGTGGAGACCAAAAACACCTAATGATGATAATTCTGCCTAAAGATGCAGGTTGAAAAATCTGATATCAAATGGTCAAAGTACCAAAGTTATTCACTAAAAACCGGCCAAGTGCGTGTCGGGCCACGCGCAGTATAGGGTTCCGTAGTTGCGAATGACAACTTTTAGTTCACACTGTTTATTCTCGCACCTCAACATCTAACAATAAAGATTGTATGAAATTTTACATTTTCCAGTACATTTTATAAATTGGTTGCCTATAACTTTTTAGTTCGCACTTAGTACCCAGCTCTGATAGTTTTCCTTTCAACTTCAGTATATATACTACTGCTGTAATTTTTTTTACGTATCCATATATTAATATTTCGGAAACGGATCCCTAAATCAAAAAATGGTGGTGTCAACCTCACAATATTTTTCAAAGACTTTTTTAACGATAGCCCACACGATGGGTAAGTAGAGAAAAAAAAATTACTCCCCCACTTTACTTGTATATTAAAACTATTACTACGCAAAAAAAAATATTTTTCAAGATTTTTTTTCTACGACTTTTTTGCCATGATTAATATACATACTCATACCAAACTACAGCTTTCTAGTACTTATAGTCTCTGAGTAAAACCGCGGACGGACAGACAGACAGACAGACAGACAGACATGGCGAAATTATAAGGGTTCCTAGTTTACTACGGAACCCTAAAAACACACGAAAATAGCAAAAAGAAATGAAAAAGACGTAGAAAAAAATCATTTTTGAGCCGTACCCTTACCGCGAGTCTGTTGTCTTATCAGGATGTTTTTAATTGACTTCTGTCGGAGGAAAATGTGGATCTCGAGTTGAAATCATATCAGCGATATTGCCAACTTCGTGAAATGAATTATTTATCTTCCTTTTTGAATGATTGAAGCGTAAGCAGCAGATTACTAAGTAGGTACGTCGATTAATATTGTAGAGGTTTTATACCTATATTTTTTTATTTTAAAGATTTGACAAAGAATAATTTTCGTATATTGTTTCCTACCGACAGAGAGTGACATGCATCATGCATGCATCAAAGAAATTAAAGGAATATTTTATTTTTGTGCAGTCTATCTTGTGTTTTTCCTTGTGCTCCTGATTTTCCTATACAAGAACCTGAAGAATCCTTCACAAATATATAAGTATAAGAACATGATAAGTTATGATAATAAACCTTGAATATACTACATAATATAAAAGATGACTTAATATACTATCATCAAATGTGATTTTCTTGATGAGCTGGCTTCGTGATCAAATCCTTTGAAAGGCTTGTTTGTTTGTTTTTCATATGTGTAAGTGGCCAACATTAGTGTCAGATTTTTCAAGCTGCTTTAAGGCATCTGATATAGCTTAACGGCTTTGAAAGGCTTGCGTGATGACACAGGTCCAAAAAGTAGAGACCTTTTGGAGAGTTTTGATGTAATGTTTTCGTAGTCGTCTTAGCCGCTGCCGCCCATCGAAACCGTTTTTAGGGTTCCGTAGTAAACAAGGAACCCTTATAGTTTCGCCATGTCTGTCTGTCTGTCCGTCCGCGGTTTTACTCAGAGACTATAAGTACTAGGAAGCTGTAATTTGGAACGGGTATGATGGCAAAAAAGTGGAAGAAAAAAATCTTGAAAGAATTTTTTTTTATGGTAGCTTCCATACAAGTAAAGTGTACATGAATCAACTACTGTACCATAGACTGTTGACCACTTACACACATTAAGGACGAAACTACTTTATTACAAATGCTGGATGTTTATTAATGTCATATCATGCAAACACCAAAAGAAAACCTACTTGCTTCTCTGAAGAATCCTAAAACAATGAGATAACTAAGTAATATCTTTCCGAGTTTATTGTGATTCATCATATAACTCGTATACTGGGAACTCGAAGAAAGTTGGAAATAAAGTTATTAGCTTTAACAGAGGTTTTATCCAATGTTATGTACTTACTTTTAGCAAAGGTCAATTTGAACATAACAACAATAAGCTATTAAAAATAAATTACTGACTGCGTTTCCAAAACATTATAGTTACTTAGTGTTACTCAAAATGATGTAAGGTTTCCTACAATATATAACAATTAATTATAAATAATCAAAGTTAAATACATTCAAATCCCCGCGATGCTTCTTACAACGTTATTTTACGAACAAGAGCTCTATTTTTGAAATGGGTGTATGAGATCTGCCACTTGTTGTCAAACAACCGCGGGCGTGCAACTGTTAAGAGTCGCCTGGACGCGCATGTCTCCATACAAACGGAAATAAGGAATTGTGGCAATATTTGACAATTTTGGGATAAAATTAAGCAGTCAATCAATTAATCTCATTGTAATCTACGTACGTTCCTATACTGCTTGGTAATAGTACATTGTGTAGCAAGGGCGGTATAGAAGACATTACGTCAAACGAGCGACTACTAACAAGCACGAGGCGAAGCCGAGTGCTTTTAGTAGTCCGAGTTTGTAATGTCTAATACCGGCCGTGATACACACAATGTTTTTCATCTCGCCGAGTAAATAGTAGAGTAAAAAAAAATGTTTTTTACATTATATTGGTTAAAATTGTATAGTATGAATATAGTTTACCTTGAAAATTAATATTTATGCGTCTGCAAGCTGGCTGATCATATTACCTATATCAACATTATTGACCATCTATTAATTTAAGCATGCAAATTAATGAAGATTACGATTACTTATAAATATTTTGCCTAAAAATAAATAGCGGCAAACTATAGTGAGCAGAAAATATGTCCAAGGATTCCACAGATAATGAAAATGTTTTATCCAAAATGTGGAAGTCAAAGATCGATAAATACAAACAGCCAGCCACCTCGGCCATTAACAATTCCAAATTTAAATTAAGGACAAAACCTCGCAGTATAGTTAATTTTTTTTATTTATCGGGTTCACTAGCAATTCCAAATTTAAATATTCGACTAGAAAACTTTTTGGATGTAGAAGATTTGACACGTATGCATGCTATAGTGCCCTATTAAATTTAAAAAAATACTTTACTCGCTCACGGGCTTTATGGAATTTGTATGAAATCTTATAGCCCGCGGTCGTAATAGCGACCATCCAGCCCACTTTGCTTGCATTTAATGACACTGTTTAAGGGTAGGTGAGATGAAAAATTATCAATGGTTTGAGAAGAGATTCAAGATCCTCTCAAGATTTCCATACAAATTTGAAATGGCTTGTACGAGGGGAGGTCAATATATTCGCGGAATGAGGGGGAAGGGGGTTGAAATTAAACACGAAACTATTTTTCCTTTTCAATATATTCTCCTTTAACCTTAATACATTTTTCAGATCTTTCCAATAATTTATTTATACCATCGAAAAAAAATGTTTTATCTTGGCTATCAAAATAGGCCGAAATTGCAGACTTGACTTCTTCATCGTCGCCAAATTTTTTTCCACGCAGCTCCTTTTTCATTTTTGGAAACAAATAATAGTCACTAGGGGCCAAGTCTGGACTGTAAGGTGGGTGGTTTAATTTTTCGAACCCGCATCGGTGAATGGCAGCCGTCGCAACATGGCACGTGTGGACGGGTGCGTTGTCGTGCAAAAGGAGCACACCTTTTGACAGCTTTCCTCTTCTTTTTTCTTTAATAGCTTCTTTCAATCTATCCAGTAAAGAAGCGTAGTACTGTCCCGTTATAGTCACACCACGATCTTTGTAATCGATCAACAAAATACCTTCTGTATCCCAAAAGACAGTCGCCATGATCTTTCCGGCCGATTGAGACACTTTAAACTTCTTTGGAGGGGGTGTGCCTTTTTTATGCCACTGCATCGACTCTTGCTTCGACTCAGGTTCATAGTGGTGAACCCAGGTTTCATCTCCAGTAACAATCCGGTCCATAATTTCTTCCTTATTCTCTCCACAGAGCTCCAAAAACTGGCGAGAACACTCGACACGCTCGCTTTTTTGAAGTGGCGTGAGCATTCTTGGAACCCATCTTGCACTGACCTTAGTCATCCCAAGATGATCATGTAGGATGTTTAAAATGCTTGTTTCGGATACTCCAACCATTGCTGCAAGCTGCTTCTTCTTCAACCGGGCATCTTCCAATACAAGTTTTTCTACTTTTGCGACGATTTCCGGTGTGGTGGCCTCAATTGGTCGTCCGGAGCGGGGGTCATCTTCAATAGACTCTCTTCCTTGTTTGAAAAGTCCATGCCACTTGTAAATCATGGTTTTACCAGGGGCAGAGTCTGCGTAAACTGCTAACAGCTCTTGAAAAATCGTCTGAGCGGATTTTCCTTGCTTGGTGAGGAACTTTATAACGGCGCGGTGTTCAATTTTCTCCATACTCGCTGACTTCTTCCCGATTCACTTGTTTGTAGGTCAACAACTCAAAAGTTTATGACCCGATTTGGTTCAAACTTGGTATATATACTCTTAATGAGGTGCTGAACAAGTTACTACCTGGACGAGTAAATCAACCCCCTCCATCCCCTCCATTCCGCGAATATATTGACCTCCCCTCGTAATTCTCAAACCATTGGTATTTTAACCAATTATAATGAGATTAATTGATTTAATGCTTAATTTTACTCCAAAATTATCTAATATGGCCACAATTCCTTATTTCCGTTTGTAAGACATGCGCTTCCAGGAGACTCTTAATCAGGTACCCCTATTTTTGAACCATTATTTGAATGGCTATTCCGAATGGTCGTACGAGACTTTTATGAGAAGTTCATTTACGTGCAGTCGAGCTATTAGTATGAAATCTGTTTTTATATTATCTGCCCCCGACTATATATATTTACTTAAGGGTACGCTAGTCAGGTGTTTCGCCATACAAATTCTGTAGGGTGATGACTCCGTTGTTCGGTGTCGTCTGTTTAAAGTTATTAATTCTATCGATTTGTCTTGTCGTTATCTGTGCTTGTATGGAATCATAATTGTAAAATTATAAGTACTTTAAAATACTTTGAAAGTTATGAGTCTCAAAACATTCCGTTTCAACACGTAATTTTAACGCAACTTTGGGGACAATTAAATACCGGAAGGAGTATAAAATCTCTAAAACAAAATTCATACAAGCATAGTTTGGTTATTAAAAAAAATTAAATATTTTTACGTTTGATTAAAACATTCAGCTGTTTTATCACAAGAACACTTCTCCCAAACGCATGCTCGCGAATTTTTCAGACGACGAAGATTTAGATTTTTCAACAATATTTGTGTTTGCACACACTAGACTGTAGTTCCGATGTGCTTATACATCGGTGTAAATTGTTCCGCACTGTTCATAACCGAGTCTATCCCTTTCTCAGCGAAATAGCACGCAAATTAGCCACGTGCGCCGACGAGTTCGAGTTCCGGACTAGCGCATCCTTAAGCCCTTCAAACATTACGCTCATAATTTTTCCTTTACTTTACTAATTTTTATGAAGAAGTGACCGTGTCACCTACTCGAAATGATGATGATGATGAAGAAGTAACCTACTAAGTAACTGTAAATGAAAACAGTTTAAGTGGGTCTACGTTTTTGCAGAAGGGACTCGCAAAAACTGCCTTAACTAAGGTTATCGATCGCCCTTAAAGTATGGTAATGATACAAGCTGTCGAGTGTCGACCCGACCCTAGTCACAAAAACGTTAGGGCAGTTAGGATGACCTAACTGGAATTACCTATTTTGTTACTTGATTGGCATTAGAGTAACGAACAGTAGTTCGTATATTATTTATAAATTTTGACAGCAAACACGTGCAAATTGAGCAAACAACAAAAAACACAGATTGAGCTAGCTTCAAAGTAAGCTCTCAGTAAGACTTGTGTTATGGGATACTAACTCAACTATACTATATTTTATAACAAATACATATATAGATAAACATCCAAGACTCAAGTCAATCTGAAAAAAGGTTCATTTTTCATCTTGACCTGACCGGGGATCGAACCCGGGATCATCCGTGTCGCACAGGCGCCGGCCTGTGCGACACGGATGATCCCGTGGTCCCGTGTTGACGGCTGCGCCACGTAGCTCGTCATGTTATTTTTATGGCATATTATTGTAAAAACAGGACACAATTACCAAACCTTCGCAGTCTGTCTGTATCTATTGAACCATAACAGGTAGATACTTAAAATTTTCACAGAATGGGTATAGTATAACTGCAATATAACAATAAATTATTTAAATGAAATAATAAATAAGGGAGGACATACAAACGTGTTTTTTTTTGTCATTTTTAGTAGTCAAATATTGTAGCAGAAATAGTGCACTGACCATTAATCGTACTAACCTATAACTTAAAATCGAAATATACAATTAAACTACCGTTAAACTTTATTTCAGTGCCACATAATTGAAAATGTCCATATGTAAATTTTCAACTTACAATTACATGATTTCATTGGACAATAAACCTCAAAGATGACCCACGACATTTATTTTAATGGGTACTTCTCCGAATACGATTCATATTGGGTTTACTGCAAATATTATCGAGATCGAGAGGCCTCAAAAAGCCTCGATCTTATTATTGTGGTTGTCCTATTTTCGGGCACAGAAAAAGATTGCCTATTCTTCGGATTCAATAGTGGAAAGGTTAATAGGTACATAGTTATTGTTTGGGCGGTAAATAATGGGCTTGTGTATGGAGAGGTCTTGAATAGCGAATTAGAGTATTACATGATACCGCCAATACTGTTATGGCGGTTTCCCGAATTGATTCGACATTAAAATCTTCAAAAAACTAGTCTATGTTTTCTTAAAAGGCCGACAGTGCTCTTGTAACACCCCTGGTTTTGCAATTGTCCATGGGCAGAGTGATTGTTTATTATCAGGTGACTCGCTTGCTTGTTTTATTTTCATATGGTTTTCAACAATAGATAGAGTGATTCATGAGGTAGGTTTATAGGCATAACACATGCCAGGACGCAGCCGAAGAAGGCTGTCAGTTTTAGAATAAATTGTTTCGCAGCGACCATTATGTCGTACTATATACCTATAAATAGAAAATCCATTAAACTATCGTTCAAAGCTTTTCATACAAATGCAACATAATTGAAGATATCCATATGTAAATCTTTAACTTACAAATGATTTCATTGGACAATAAAAGTCAAAGATGACCCACGACATTTATTTTAATGGGTACTTTTCCGAATACGATTCATATTGGGTTTACTGCAAATATTATCGAGATCGAGAGGCCTCAAAAAGCCTCGATCTTATTATTGTGGTTGTCCTATTTTCGGGCACAGAAAAAGATTGCCTATTCTTCGGATTCAATAGTGGAAAGGTTAATAGGTACATAGTTATTGTTTGGGCGGTAAATAATGGGCTTGTGTATGGAGAGGTCTTGAATAGCGAATTAGGGGATTACATAAATAACAGTATTGGCGATATTGCCGAATCGATTCGACATTGGAAACTGCAAAAACCGAGTCTATGTACGTAGTACATATATCTCCATGGTCTATATTTTTTTAGAAGGCCGGCAATGCTGTCATCACATCCCTGTTGTTGTAGTTGTCTATGGGCAGTGGTATCACTTACCATCAGGTGACCCGCTTCCTCGTTTGCCGTCCTATATTATTTAAAAAAATACTAAGCATTGGTTTATCGATAGTTTCGAATTTGGTTTATAGCTTTTTTTGACAGATTTGTCCAACTGTGATTATTTATGATACTCTTTAAGAGCGGTAATAGCTCAATGAGCTCAATGGTCTATTAGCGCGATCTTTTAGCGAAACGTTTAAGGTTTAAAATCACCGCCCAGGCCGACCTGTACCCCTTGAGTTGTAGACCAATATGACTGAAGTAAAGTCATTTTCATAGACATATCGTGAGACAACAATCCACTCCATTATTTATAAACTGAATAGATTAGATGCAAAAATTTCGCTACAGGATAGATTCGAATAGATTTGAATTTTCTTTCTTTGAAATCTGAAATTTCTTTGACAATTCTGTGTCAATGCTCTCTACCACTGAGCTGCCATAGCCTCAAACACTGAATGTTAATAAAACTCTGTCTGATCCTTTAAAGGGGCAACTCAGCTTGTCAATAAGAACAACTGTTACTATGGAACTGTTGCTGGAAATTCGAAAAACTACCTTCATAATTTTTAAAGAAATTGCTCGGCCGCCTGATTACGTACTTTTGTATGGGAATGTCATTTTTTTATTCAAATTTACAGCGTTAGTCCCATAGGAAAAGTTTTTCATATTCACGGGTTGAATCACCCCTTGAAAGTACGAATAGGGTTTTATTAACGTGAGGTAAGTCGAGCTCCGTGGCGCAGCGGTCAACAAGCCAGCTTGCGACACCGGGTCCCGGGTTCGATCCCCGGTCAGGTCATGATGGAACAACGATATTTTTCAGATTGACCTGGGTCTTGGATATTTATCATTATAAGTATATATTATAAAATATAGTTACGTTGAGTTAGTATCCTGCGACACAAGTTCACAACTTATTGTGGGGCTGGCTCAATTTGTGTGATATGTCCCTTTATATTTATTAACAAATTGTATACGTACACGAAAGAACATCAAAATTGTTTATGACTACTGCTTACATCCATGACGTCATACAATAAAATCTCCGGCTACTTTGTTAAAAGCATAATAAAAGTTACATTGCAAGTTGCAGCTGCACTCAATCGTACTTTACATCAGATTCAAACTCAAAGCTAAATATACACTAGTTAGGTATTTTATCTTAGCTTTACTGGAAACGATTAATAATTGGAAGCACGTCACGATACGGACAAATCACACAGATTGAGCTAGCCCTAAAGTAAGTTCGAGACTTGAGTTATGGGATAATAACTCAACGATACTATATTTTATTACAAACACATGTATAGATAAACATCCAAGACCCAGGTCAATCTGAAAAAGATCGTTTTCCATCTTGACCTGACCGGGGATCGAAACCGGGACCATCCGTTTCGCAGGCCGGCGTGTTGACCGCTGCGCCCGGAGCTCGTCAATGTTTTGTGCTTACCTACCCCATATTTGCTCACCTACACAGTATTTCTGAAGGACTGCAAGAGCAATAATATGAGAATGCTACTATTTATGGTCAGGGGTGTCATGTCAAAAAATAAAAAATAGGGGCATACCTATTTTAGTACTAGATTTTATGAAAAAAGAATTGTACCTCTGGAATCAGTTTTCAGCGAGAAAATAGAGAAATACATTTGTATAGAAACCATAGTGAAAAAATACTGCTAGGATACCCTCTTAACTGCTGGTCAGGTTGCAGGCATGGCATCAGAATACGCGTGCCCGGTCTCCCGAGCTGCTACTTTCTTATCCCAATCCATCCGAGCAAGTAATTATCCAAATAACCTTATCCCGTTCCCCAATCCAATAAACTCTTACTCCCTCCCCTCGCTAAAAACGGTTTCATTAGACAGCAGTGTTGGAACCGATATAAGCCAAACAACTGCATTTACCAACCTGCTTGCCAATCGTGGTGAGTATGGCAAAAACACCCCAATTATTGAATTATTTGTGTGAAGCCTATGTCCAACGGTGGATTTCTCACGGCTGAGATACCAAACCGATGGGAATACGTTCAGATGATGATGATATTCTACATACATACATGATATTTAAGAGAAGTTTCAAATTCTCGTCCATCGAGTGCTCAAGTGTATCTGAAGCTTTAGTACATCGCCTTGCGCAAACGCTTATTTTATTACCAACCGAGTATGGCCCATGGCATGACACATTCCGAGATAATAAATAAATCATAAACATCCATAGGAAAAAATTACAGGTATTAGGCTAACCCCGTAGTAAGTTGTAAACTTGTGTCATCATCCCTATTTCAGCCGCATGAAGTCTACTGCTGGACATAGGCCTTCCCTATGAGGATTTCCAAAATGACTCAACAATACTCTATGTTATATATAATCGACTATAATCTTTGAACTCGCTTGTAATAAACTTGACTAGCAGCCTTCCCCAGCTGCGCCCAGGCATTTATTATACTTATAAACTATCTTCATGAATCACTATATCTATTGGTAAAACCACACGAAAATCCATGCAGTAGTTCTTGAGTATTGCGAACAGACTAACTCGGCGGAGGACTTTGTTTTATATAAGTTAGGATTCGGATGCTTACAAAGGTAACATCCAAGACCTCAAGAATCAATCTGTACTAGTGCTATAGACACATACAAACCCACCGACAAAGTATTATACTGAATCTGTTCACTGTACAGGGTGTAGTCTGTACAATTTTATTGCCACCGAGCGGCGAGCAAAGTGATAACTTCATAAAAAGCCAGTAACGGCCACAAAGGCAGCAGATGTAATTTTCCGCGTTGAGAGCTGCTTCAAATGGCTTTTCTGTTTCTTTTAAAATGCTAAAATGTGTATTTTTTCGTACTTACCAGGTCTCCAGTGGCGTATTGATAGACACGTGAATCCGCTAACGGTGCGGCTCCAAGTTCGTTTCCCAGCGTAAATAAAATATAGTATTTATTAAATTGATATTTAGTAAATGCACTTTGGGACCAATCACGTTGGAAAAAGTCGAGGTCATCGCGCCATCGCTTCCTAGGCCTTCCCCTATTAACTGCATTGGACAGAGACAACTGGAAGGAAATGGGAGAGACTAGCAGTGGGAGGGTACCTAAGGGTTAATTTAAAAAAAAAAGTAAATGAAACACAATGATCAGTTTCTCTCTGGTTCTGTATGTTGTGTTATTTTATTTCACTTAAAAAATATAAGACTCCGTGTTCTAAGTCGTGAATACGTCTATAAATATCAATTTGTGTGATATGTCCCTAAATATGTATAGTTTATTTTTACATCTGGCTCTGTTTATCAACTCCGTGGCTCGCTCCCCGATTCCTTACTCATTACTCACTTTTCCTTTTTAAAATAAACAAGTTTTTCTATGGGACTAATGCTGGGAATATCTTTAGAAATTCGTCAATACGAAGTGAAATATAAACAAGAAAGTTTCAATATCTTAGAAGGAACAGTTAATTTTTTCTCCTCTAAATTATGTTGTTGCCATAGATAGAAATCAATTAGTTACTAAAATGTCCTTAAATAGCTTAAAAAATATATATTGTTACTCAAAATACGTTTTACAAAATAATTGCCTTACTCACTATACATCTATTCTACAGTATATTTGTATATGTTAAGATACACCTCAACATAAAATATGATGTGTAGGTAAATCATACCTGCTTGCCCTGTATATTACGTAGCCATTATTAATCAATTAGGGGCAAGGAATCGTATTATCTATCACACAAATCGACGTTATTATGATTGATATCCCACAGGTCAAGCTAGTAAGTAATTTAATTTACAGACCACTGTCAAAGTCAAATCCTTTATTGATATAGTCTCTCTTTAGTTGTGGTAGAGCCACGCTACCGGCGAAAATCACTTTAGCTGGTAGCATGAATGGGCTGGTTCGTCCGGAGAAGTACCACACTCTCACAGAAAATTGACGTTTGTGTAGTAGCTTTACAGCTTCTATGCTTCGTTCGGTGAGTGAGAGCGCCGGAGGCCCATCCCCCCTCACCTCTGGGGAGGGAAAATAAAAGGCCGGCAACGCTCTTGTCATACCCCTGGTGTTTCATTAGTCCATGGGCAGCGGTGATCTCTTACCATCAGGTGATCCGCTTGGTCGTTTGCCGTCCTATGACAAAAAAATATAGTAGGTTTTTTTAAACACTTTCGCCAGTTCATAGAATAGTCTCTCTCTCTCTCTCTCTCACTCTTTCCCCCATATAGTGTTCTAAATCGTGTTACCGGTTGCATCCTCAGCTGGAGTGCTTCGGAGCCCGGGATCTGGTTACTGGCAGTTACTTCTCCCTTTCGTACGGTCTTCGGTATCTTTGGTTATGAGACTGACTTGACACTACCCTGACAAAATCGTGTACAGTAAGCTGGATATTATAGATGTGTTTATAGGCACGAGCCGGTTTCTTATAATAACCGATGACTATAATAGACAGCTCACCGTAAGAGCATCATACGACATATTCCAATATATTTGCGTATACCATATTAAAGCAGTTTATAAATATAAATATATACGGACAAATCACACAGATTGAGCTAGCCCCAAAGTAAGTTCTAATGAAAGACTTGTGTTATGGGATACTAACTCAACGATACTATATTTTATAACAAATACATATATAGATAAACATCCAAGACCCAGGTCAATCTGAAAAAGATCGTTTTCCATCTTGACCTGACCGGGGATCGAACCCGGGACCATCCGTGTCGCAGGCAGGCGTGATGACCGCTGCGCCACGGAGGTCGTCGAGTTTGAAAATACAAATAAACAGGTACATTTATACAGGTTTATCTTTTACAAAAAAGTGCAAACAACCGAATTGATAACCTCCTCCTTTTCAAAGACGGTTAAAAAATCACATCTCACGAATCAACAAAAGTTTTCATGCTGAACTTGAAACTCTGCTCAGACTAACACGCTAAACGTGCCCTTTGGATTATACGACCTGAGGCTCTGTCTACCCCGTAAGGGATAAAGACGTGATAATATGTATGTATATATTTACCAGTATTCTGATATCTATGGTATTTACATACCATAGATATCAGAATCATCTCTGTGTTACATACATAGATATCAGAATAGATGTTACATACGATAAAATCTCAATTATTAGGTCTTTAAAGAAGGAAACATTTCAGCACAAATTAGGTAGGTACTACGCAGATAAACTTGACGCTACCCTGAGAGATGCTCTAACAATTTACTTTATCACTTCTCGATGCGCATTGTGCCTTCGCAGGGTTCCCGGCAAATATTTGTTTAGATTACGGCCTCCAGAGGGCGTTGTGCGGAATCCCATTCACAAAATGTTTGGTTTACGTAGGCCTGTTTATTTTTGTCCTTTCCTCCTCATATGAGAGTTACTGGGTGAATCGTTAGCTGTGATGCGTTAGAGCATGGGATCCGTTATAAGATATCAACTAAGTTATTCTTCTTCTTAGCGTATCGATCGTAAATTTATTATTAAATTTTGTCGCTCCAGTAAAGGGTTAACTTCGTACCACTTTATCGTTGGCCACGACAGGAAACTTGCACACAATTTTTTTTCTTTGTACTTTTTATTTGCTATGCCAGAGTAGAGCACTCTCTACTACGCCTAATCCTCTGACTGCCCTGGCTAATATATGGCTCTGGTACTCGTATGTTATGGTAGGGTCGTGCTCCAGCTGTGGAGACTAACAAAAACCTGTTGATGATTGATGATGAGTGATGACTATTCAAAGAGCTCTCAAAAATAGGATTATCAGTGAACGCAATCGCCCAGCTCTACGCAGTTTTTATTGCCTGCTCGCTGCCTGACGCTAACCAACCTTGGGTATCTCCTGAACTACAGACAAAACCTATGAAAAGGAAGTATTTGCCGTCGCCCGTATTCAAGCCTTATGATAACCACTGCGCCACGGAGGGTGTTATTCTGTCTTTACAGGGTTCCCTATAAATCTTGTTTAGATCACGGCCTTCAGAGTACGGAATTCCATTCAGAAAACGTTCTGTGTACATAGACCAGTTTATTTTTATCCATTTATAAATAACATTCGCACTATTCTTGTATTGTTAAAAGGCAAGTAAGAATGGTATTTGTTGTGGAACTTACATATCTATACAGTACTACCACTTTAATAAGTTACATTGGCATTGGTCGATGGCGCAGAATAGCGCAACCTACCGCCGACTCAAGCCGACTAAAAACATCAATCAAATAACGATTTTATTGCTACAAAATAAGATTTGAAATCCAATAACAACAGGACTCGTGCTATCTCGCTCGCAATACTCGTACAACTGCCGTGAGTGGTCGAGACGCTGCATGGCGCGTACACATCAGCCAATACCGGACGGGTATTTTCGCGCCATACAAAAATTTGACTTCTGCGCAAGTATATCGGTGTAACTTATAAAAGTGGTAGTACTGTACTATACTAATATTATAAAGAGGAAGGATTTGGTTGATTGTTCCTTTGTTTGTTTCCATTGAATTGGCTCTGAACCTTTCATCTTTAGAAA
Source organism: Rhodophaea formosa (assembly GCA_963082605.1). Taxonomy (NCBI): domain Eukaryota; kingdom Metazoa; phylum Arthropoda; class Insecta; order Lepidoptera; family Pyralidae; genus Rhodophaea; species Rhodophaea formosa. The sequence goes on along the minus strand of OY720213.1, from coordinate 5,500,189 downwards.
GCTATTTATCTAAAGGTGACATACCTATTATTATAGACAGCCTATAATTTACGCGGACGAAGTCACGGCAAAATTGCTAGTAGATAGATAAATTGGTTGTTGAGGTATCAACAAAGAAATAGATAATTTTTAGGAACTATTACTTATATATTTCATATGCAGAAGTGACTGTATGTATAATATTAGTTCCTAGATCCTGTTTGCGTCTTCGTCAGCAGTAAAAACCAACCTAGTTGTTATTCTAGATACCAAACTGTTTGCCGAAGAAAAATTATATTCGTTCAGTTGCTTTTACCTGATTGACCTACCCAGCAGAATTATGTATGTATATCAGGCGTCATCAGGAGTGTCATAGGCTACTATGTAACGTTAGCAAAAATCAATATAGCGGGAGTAAACTGACATAAACGGTCGGTTTTTTTATATTTTTGGTTGCCTGTGAAGAAGGGCAGTATACCTTTTTTCGGTAAAAACAGTAATAATAATTAGTAGGTTATATTACATTTAGATTAATGTCACATTTTGAGATTTAGCCAAGATATAGTATGAACTACTGGGGTGTTTGTTTGTGACGGCGAACAGGAAAATCTGGGTCAACTACCCTTCATTGAGTCATTCCTTCATTCTTCCTCATAAGAAAACTCTGTTACTTTTACACACTTTAACCGTTTAACCGATTGTCATGAAAATTTACATACACGTTGTTGGGGTTACAAAGAAGGGCAGTATACATTTTATCCCGAATAAAAGTTCCCGTATAATAATTAGTAGGTTACCTAAGATTTAGAATAATGTTACACTTAGCCCTAGTATGAACTACTGGGGTTTGTTTTGTGACGGCGAACAGGAAAATCTGGGTGAATTATACCCTTCATCGGTTCTCCGCGGGAGACGGCTGTGTAACCTGATAGTTTTGCTTGCATGTTTTTTATGTATTTATCATTATGTGACATTGAGAGACTAAACTTGATATATAGATGATTACTGGGGTTTATTTGTGACGGCAAACAGGAAAATCTGGGTACACTATTTCCTTCATCGGGCCATTCCTTCAATCTTCCTCAGGAGAAAACTCTGTTACTTTTACACACTTTAACCGTTTAACCGATTGGGGTTACGAAGTAGGGCAGTATACATTTTATCCCGAATTAAAGTAATAATAATTAGGAGGTAGATTACCTAAAATTAAGAATAATGAATGTTACATTGTGAGCTTTAACCCTGGTATGAACTACCGGGGTTTGTTTGTGACGGCGAACAGGAAAATCTGGGTCAACGATACCCTTCATCGGATCTCCGCGGGAGACGGCTGTGTAACCTGATAGTTTTACTTGCGTGTTTTTAATGTATTGTATAGAGACTAAACTAGATCTAAAGACGATCTCCATGGCGCAGCAGTCAATACGCCAGCCTGCGATACGGATGGTCATGGGTTCGATCCCCGGTCAGGTCAAGATGGAAAATGATCTTTTTCAGTTTGACCTGGGTCTCGGCGTTTATCTATATAAATATCTATTATAAAATATAGTATCGTTGAGTTAGTATCCCATAACACAAGTTTTGAACTTACTTTGGGGCTAGCTCAATCTGTGTGATTTGTCCGTATATATTTATTTATTTTATTATAGATTACTACTGAAGTTTGTTTGTGACAGCGAACTGGAAAATCTGGGTCAACTATACCCTTCATCGAATCTCCGCGGGAGGCGGCTTTGAAACCTGATAGTTTTACTTGCGTGTTTTTTATGTATCTATTGCAAGCTTTTTACGTGCTTTTCATGTTCCTTTTACTGCGGTGTCGGATAAAAAACTTTCACGAGTAATAAATAGGACATTTCATAAAGCCGTGTGGTTTCCGTCGGAGTAGAATGAGACTACTCCAAGTCCTCCCGTGGATATCGTAAAAGGCGACTTAGGAAGCACAAGCTAAACAAAGCTTATAATCATCTAAGAGACCTCTCCAACCCATCTGGCCAGCGTGGAGAGTGTAGGCCAAATCCTCTGACTGCTCTGGCTAATATATGGCTCTGGTAGCACAGAGAAGGCCGTGCTCCTCCAGTGGAGATTAAAAAAGACCTGATGATGATGAAGATGATGGAAATGGACATTTAATTGTAACTTGACGAATAAGCAGTAAAATAAATATTATAGCATATCCTAATAAAACCCTGACCAATCCTAGAAAGGGTGACTTAGTCAGTGAATACGAACAACTTTTCCTATGAGACTGATGATTGAAATTAAAAAAATAATTTCAAACAGATAGTCTTACCAGCTGAACAATTTTTTTTGTTGTTCATTTAGATGGGCTGAGTCGCCCCTTAAGCGGTAGAAATCGCACGACACTTGGCAAAATGTAAACCAGAAATCAGCTCTTCCTTGAAGCTAAAGACCTGCAGATAAATAAACTTTCTATGGATGAAAGAATTTAAAAAATCGGTCTGTAGTTTCAGAGCCTAATCAATTCAAACAAATAATCAAATCTTTCCTTTTTATAAGATTTGCGTAGATCAACACATCTATTTGTGTTTTTTACATCCAAATGCAAAAAAGGTTCATTTCGTTCCCAAGCTACAAAGTGCTATAATCAAAGGTGCTACACGAAGGTTTACGATGCCTACGCCGTAGCTTCGTAGCATAGCAACCGTAGCAATCAGAAGTAACAGCCTAGTAATTGGGTTGGTGAACAAAAGGTACCGCCGTAATTATTTCATAATTGCCTCGCTGAATCTTTTTCAACCCCAGGTTTTTTTGTTTCTTTAATTTCATGGTAATGTGTGTTTGTTTTTGACGTATAAACGTAAGTGGGCTTTGTATTTTGAAACATGTGGAGGGTTTTCAACTTCATAAGAGGAGGTTCTCAATTCGATAGAATCTGTTTTTATGTATGTTACCTCATACTCCGCCATTTAAATGCCAATTGAATTTATTTTTGGAAGGGTACATACTTTTGAATCAGTCCTATTTAAATTTCGTGTAAATCGATTCAGTTTGATCGAAGACAGTTTTTTATCTGAAGGATTTTTATAAAAAAGGATCATTGAGTGTCCCAAATGTGTACCGAAATACGAGTAAGTTTGTTGCTTATGCTTTCGTTGTATGTCTTTCTTCTTCTTCTTTATCAGGTCTTTTTTTTATAAGTATATGTTATAAAATATAGTATCGTTGAGTTAGTATCCCACGACACAAGTTCACAACTTACTGTGGGGCTAGCTCAATTTGTGTGATATGTCCCTATATATTTATTATTTATTTATTTATTTTAGTCTCCACTGCAGGAGCACGACCCTCTCTGTACTACCAGAGCCTTATTAGCCAGAGCAGACAGAGGATTTGGCCTACACTCTCCACGCTGTCCAGACGGGTTGGAGAGGACTTTTGATGTTTGTAAGCTTTGTTTAGCTTGTGTTTCATAAGTCGCCTTGTACGACATCCACGGGAAGACTTGGAGTGGTCCTATTCTACTCTGCCGGAAACCACACGGCATGTATGTCTTTATTTTTATCTAATAATTGTATTCTTTCTGTCGATTGATTCGCTGATTCGAACTCTACGTGCGTCTGTAAATTGGATGTCTACAATGCTATCACCCTTGATACCATTGTAGTCATACAGGTTATCATACTCACCACGCTAAGCAGACGGGTTGGTAAGCGCAGTTTGTTTGGTTTACCTCGGTCGACTCGATGCTGTTGCCGTCAAAATCGTTTTTTATGTGATTGAATGGTAGGACTGAGAGAACGGGATACAAGTGTTTTGGGATGCTACTTGATCGGATGGATTGGAAATGTGAAAGAAGCAGCTCGGAAGAACGAGGGTGTACCCAATGCCATAACTGCAACCATCGGACAGGCAGTTGAGGATGGCACCCCTGATTGAGATACCTGTATGATTATAATAAATAATAATAATAAATATATAGGGACATATCACACAAATTGAGCTAGCCCCACAGTAAGTTGCAAACTTGTGTCGTGGGATACTAACTCAACGATACTATATTTTATAATATATACTTATAGAGATAAACATCCAAGACCCAGGTCAATCTGAAAAAGATCATTTTCCATCTTGACCTGACCGGGTATCGAACCCGGGACCTCCATGTCGCAGGCTGGCGTGTTGACCACTCCGCGTTATAATGAAAAATTGTTTCTAAATTGCGGCTTGGTTACGATAACGATTTATGAAATACTAGCTGTTACCCGCGGCTTTACTCGCGTGATATATAGCCTATGTCTTTCTCAATACTAGGGTACTGAGAAAGACATACGTGAGTGTCACCTACGTGAATGTCAAATTTGATGGTGAACGGTTCAGTAAATAGAACGTGAAAGCGAAACAAACAAACTCACTTTCGCAATTATAATATTAGTAAGGATTGTGCTTTAAGAATGGGTTCAGTCAGTATCATGAAAAACCCGTGCTGAAAATATATGTATTTTAAATTCAGCCAGTCTTTCCGTCATTAACCCCGTGGCTGTATCGGAGCAACGTCAGTGCCTAATTAGTGGAGTTCTGCACTGTTTGTGGTCAGGTAGCTTTAAGTATTGCTGTAACATTTCATTCATTAATGTGAATTGCATTGATATCGACTTTATTTTAGAAAATTACTGTGAATCTTTTTTTATAAGTGTTTCTATTCATTTTCTATGCTATTCTGATATACTTATTTTTAAAAAATAAATCAGATAATAAAATAAATCAGAAATGGAAAAAATTATCCTGCCCAGCCGGTGTGGATTATTTTCCGTATCTCATTTCTTAATTTAATAATAGATGCTTTTCTTAATCTGCTGCAATTATATTTAGCCGTAGAACTCCAAAAATCTGGGGAATCATGCCAATAGCAATGCGGCTAGCAACCCATCACTAGTTTATTCCGTATACTACACAGCCGAGGCCGAGAGGCGGTTCCGCAGAACTCTGACACCAGGGTGTGCATGGTCGACTGACCGTGTCACCTACACGAAATAATGATGATGATGACTACACAGCCACCAATACGCTATGCATAGCCTTTGGGTCTTATCGCCTTGGGTTCTATCTACTCAGTAAGGGATTAAGATGTTATAATATGTTTGTATACATGTGTATTAATTCTACTTTTTCTCTTTCACAGGTATGGGCATCTTTACTTAAGCTTATTTTAGCCAGTATCTCAACCCTCAAATTTAATCTAGTAAGTACCTAATAAAACTAGGGTAATCACTACAGCCTCAGTTCAACAGTTTATTTTAATTATTCCCAATTCAATTTATTCATTAAAAAAAATTGTTCACGAACATAGTTAAGAACATAGACTCCCTGTAAATTTTCATACAAAAAGCGATAACGCTTTCCACCCCTTAAATTATTGATAAATTGACGTCCAAAATAGTCCAATTTCAATATGTTTTTTACACATTATTGATAAATTGGAGAAGTAGTGCTGTACGTTATATATTTGATATTTTTAAAATATATTGCTTACAACAAAAGTACTTAGATGATCATAGCGTCTAAGTAAATATCCATATTTTTTACATAAAAAATGCCCAGGGCATTTTAATTTATTTAAATTAATCTAAACCGAATCAATAAAAAAAAAAAAGGTTAACCCTAGATTAAGGTGTGCTAAATCGAATGACACCAAACTTTCCTCATTTCGTAAAGGTTTAGGGGGGTGGAAGAGTTATCGCTTTTTGTATGAAAATTACAGGTAGTCGATCCTCTTAATAACTAACTTAACTACACTGATATCAAATTAAGTACGTTTTATTGAAATTTTTAAACCGAGGAGTATGTACCCATTCTTTTTGTTTAAGATTTCCAAGTCTCAACATTTGATATTCACGAATATAAAATTTCAATACAAACAAACTTCTGCCTTCGATATCTTTGAAACTTTTTTTAGCTTTGTAAAAACTTAGACAACGTCATTATTTTTGGTATCGCTTTCACGACGTGAAACCGAAGTCGGCTTTGTATTTTAACTACTTCCAACTATAAACTTTTACCGTCCTATCCTTCCGATGTAGGTACTTAAATCTCTCTTGTTCATCTTATCAGTTTCTTAGTGGCGTTAGTATTACTAGCACCCCGGGCGAGATTCCTAGGGGCGCCCAATCACACAAAATGCAATTTGCATCACATAACCATGCGCCCTGAACCAGATTTCGCCCGTCTAGACCCAGCGCCCTTGGTGTTCGCCTAACCGTACGCCACCATAACGTCACTACTGCTTATCCTAAAAGATGAGCTCGGTGGCAAAAAGAACATTGCTTAAGCTTACACATTTTCAAGCTTATACATTTGTAAAAAGAGCATTATTGCTAAAGCTTTAAATATGTGTAAGGTTTAGCAATAATACTCTTTTTACCCGGACGAGGTTCTTACGCTGATGATGAAATAAAAATATGTCGAGTTCCTTCGTTTATCAAAGGCGTCTTAAAGCATAATCAACTTTTAAAAGTCAACAAACACTATTTGAATGAAGCACAACCTTAAATTACTGAAGTAGTACTGTTACTAAAAGGATTCAGAGTAACGCGTGTGAAGTTGCGGGTGAAAGCTAGTATTAAATCCATATCCATACTGAAAAAGATAAAACACAACATATTTTTAGCTTTTACTATTTTATTGAAGACATGTTTAAAACTAGAGTTCGTATTCGAACGGTCAAAATAAAACTGATTCCTTTTTCCGGAGTTGCTAACGATGTCATCGACCGTAGACGGGGCTCTGCCGTAATGGGCTTACCGTCGCTTCGGTCATGTTTGCTATCAATGGGAGGGACGCTTGTGTGGATTTACATTTTAATCTGCGTTGATAGTAGGGAATACATATCGTTTCATAAAGAAAAATATTATTCCCTACGGATTTCGAGTAACGTGAGCTTGAAGGCAGGGAAAGCTGGTATTAAATCTAGTCTAGGATGATTAACAATCGCAGTTAATAAAAAAACTGTGTGTAACTTTCCACGTTAAACAATATTTTTTTATTATTATAAAATGGAACCTATTTTTTGGAGCGGCTTACGATGTCATCGACCTTAGTCGCTCTGTCGTAATGGGCTCGTCGCTTCGGTCATGTTTGCTGTCAATGAATGGGCCGCTTGTGTGGATTAACATTTTAATCTGCGTTCCTTCTATTTAAAATTAATAGCTTTAACACTTAGTCCCATTAATATAATAACCGGAGTAGAGAAAATGATCTACCCTACATCATTTCATTCAGAAAAAACCATTCTCGACGGATTTTAAGTAACGTGAGCCTGAATGCGGGGAAATGCTAAAGCTAGAATTAAGATAAAATAAATATTAATCTGGAATAATAAAAATAGCAAGTTTGAACATAAAATTTAAAATATTTCATGAAAACCAGAGCTCAATGTAGAACGGTCAATATAAAACTAATTCCTTTTTCCGGAGTTGCTAACGATGTCATTGACCGTAGACGGAAGGCCCTGTCGTAATGGGCTTACCGTCGCTTGAGTCATGTTTGCTATCAATGGGCGGGACGCTTTTATAGGTTTGTATGGAATTACTTTTTATCTACGTTTTTTTTCTATTCGAACTTGCTTTAACACGTTACCTCGTTTTTTCCACTTCGTACAGAATACTACATGGTGTAATAAAAAAAAAACATTCGTGACGGATTTCGAGTAACTGTGCTTGGAGGATCTAGGATAATTAACAACAGTAGTTGAAAAAAAACAGTGTTTTTTTTTAAATAAGTATAAAATGGTTTTGTTTTTCCGGAGTTAAGATGTTATCGACCGTAGGCGCTCTGTTGTAATGGGCTTACCCTGACTTACCGTTGTTTTGGTCATGTTTGTCATTAATGGGAGGGACGCTTGTGTGGATTTACTTTTTAATCTGCGTTCCTTCTATTTCGAAGTAATAGCTTTAACACTTAATCACATTAATATAATAATAACTAGAGTAGGGAAAACGATGTACACTACATATTTTTATTAAGAAAGATACTGTTCTCTACGGATTTCAAGCAACGTGAACTCGAATGCCGGGAATCTAGTATTCAATATTAATCAAGAATAAATAACAAAAGCAGTTTAAAATAACAGTGTTCAACGTTCCACGATAAACAGTGTTTTTTTTTGTTAATTAGTATAAAACGGATTTGTTTTTCCGGTGTGGTGTGGCTAACGATTTCATACCGTACCGACCGTAGACGCTCTGTTGTAATGGACTTACCGGCGTTTCGGTCATAGTTGTTATCAATGGGAGGGACGCTTGTGTGGGTTTTAATCAACCCCATCCTGCTAGCATGTGTTAGGTCTAGTACGACACTATCTAACTGTATTTTTGTAGCAATCCCGGGCGCAGTTCCCAATTGGATAGGAGACCGCAAGTGGCATAAATATATCTGGGAATCCTTCGTCCTTCGCAAGGCATCAGCCATAGTGACGAGATTTTTGTTATCAATGTAAAAAAGAAAGCCACGTTATAATCAAATCTACACTGAATGTTTCCGTATTTGGTAGCCGCAAGAATGGCTCGAAGGTTTTTATAATTGTTGTTTTGCCCAACGCGGTTTCGGAAATTGCCACTTTTTCAGGCGCCCTCTCGGACAATGGGTAAATTACAAAAATACCCTTTTAAATTGCCAACCCTTGAAAAACCTTAAATCATTTGTCGTTGGCTGTTTTATTAAGGAAATGTGGGGATGTAGATTTGACAGTCAAGGTTTTAAGCAAAGTTGTTAATCAATTAAGTATTTTTTTCTCTAAAATACAGAGCTAAAGATACGCTAAAGATTTGCATGATAAGGAAAACCTTGCGAATAGTAAAATATGAGCAAAAGAAGTGAGGGATACATAAAAATGGTTATATGCTAAATTCTGTACGTTTATTTTGACTAGAATATGGAAAATTGAGTATCTTCTACAATGGTGGCCTTATTGCTACAGCAATTTCTTACAGGCAACCAATTTGATAGGACTACAATGAATGATATAGGTAGTAAGGAACTGAATTATATTTGCACGATTTTTACGATCTACGCGAGGAACAGCATGCTACATTCTACATTTCTGTTTTAGCACAGACAACATAGAATTAATAAATATCAAACCACTAACGTCCTAAAAATCGAGACAAGTCTTACAAATCTCAGTAAGCACGTAATATCGGCTCTGCTGGCTTTATTTAATTGCTACTACTACAATAGGCATGTATCCACTAAGAACAAATGGGTTGGATTAAGGTGTGTAAAAAATAATTATGATATCAATCAAAATCAATCTATTCAACAAAATAATTTACGATTGTTGATATTTTCATAAAACAAATTATGAAAATAAAGGCATCAGGTCATGTGACCGGGAACACCAATCACAAAGCGTTACGTCACCCTGTGGAAAACATAGTTGTTGTTGTTGACATTTTCATAGAAAAGTGTGTTACAAGCTATTATTTTACGGTTTTATCTTTTGTCGTCACCTTTATTAAGTTATTTAAAATATTATACTGTGAGAGAACACCATAGAATCTAGATTTATGAAAGGAAAAAGCAATAACTTGCTCAAAATTGGCAAAATTTTAGCATCAAACAGCTACTTTTGTTCATCGGAATTTCGCAATGTTAAAACTTCGATGTAAGTGATGTAAGTATACATGTGATAAAACTAAGTATAATAAGCTAAAATCCCAATTTCTCAGTCTTGATACCTTAATATATGTGTTAATTTATTGATTATGTTTTGACCACAGTTTTGATATATTTTGAGGTTAAAAATACAAAGTAAAACAAAAATGATATTTTTAATAACTTTCATGCTTATCTAGTAACAAAAATAACTATAGAATGTATGTACCAGCTGCTTAATTTAACGCAAAGATGTAAAAGTCAATCCTAGGTACGGATAAATATCTCAGAAATCATGTTATAGGCAATAATACTAGCCAATCTTAAATTGACTAACGTGGCTTTTCGTTACTCTGTTAAAAGATTAATGTACTTAAATGAATAAACTCAATTTCAGGGCCACCACGAGATTTTTATGGAGATGATGTTGTTGTTGATCTGCAAGTTAAGCGAGAGGGTAAACTATGTACTGAGAAGTGTAAAATATGTCCAAGCAAAATTCATCTGTGTTGTTATAATTATGTTTTCGCTGAATTACATTTTGTTAAATATACTTAAATCAAAATGATCTTCACACTAATATATTCTAAATTTGTTGATATACAATGTGCATCATTCCTCCTTGCAAGTGTTTTTTCCATATTTTCCGCATTTCTTGTTGCTTGGGACAAATATAAATAATTTGTTTGGTATTTTAATGCTTGTGCTCTCCCCCTGGGGCACCATATAGTACTTGTAATACGAAGGATTCATTTTTAATCACAAAACATTTACAATCGCCATACACAAACAGCTGTGTTTCACACAGGGTGACGTCACACAAGACGCCATGACAGTTTTGAGCGTTTTCGGGAGAAATTTAATGTCATTTCTTTAAATGAGAAATACAAGTTGAAAATCAATATATTTATTAAAAATAATATTTTTCTCATGTGTAATGTATAATAAGGTATATTGTCTAACTATCAATCAAATTTAGGCAACTAGCCTATTATAGTATTTACTTCTTGATGTAGCGTTCCATACTATAGTGAATCTTAAAATCATGAAGCCATCCTCAACTGCCCCTTGTATGCTTTAATGCGTAATGGACGTAAATAAGAACAATAGCCGATATGGACACACCCGCAGTATTTTCAGTGCAGCGGATCACGCACTGTCGAAAATCTCCATAGAACACGCGTCAATTACATATATATTATCACGTCTTTATCCTTAATGGAGTAGACAGAGCCGAAGATCATACTCGGCCACTTTTAGCATCATAGTGGACGTAACGATGGAAATCGGAATCAAAATAGTGATGAGTTGCTAGCCGCATTGCCTATAGATGTGATTTCTTAGATTTTTGCCCAATCTCTTGAGCGGATTTTACAGTCTGCGCGGGAAGAGAAAAACAGCTGGTATATTCTTTGTTGTTCCTTTCTACCAAACCAGCATGGAGGAGCGTCAACTGAGTTTGAATTGTTTGCCACCATAGAAAGTATAACATTTAATAACCTTTACCCTCACTTCAATAAATATATACTGACAAATCACACATATTGAGCTAGCCCCAAAGCAAGTTCGAGACTTGTGATATGAGATACTAACTCAACGATACTATATTTTATAACATATACTTATAAACATCCAATACCCAGGTCAATCTGAAAAAGATCATTTTCCATCTTGACCTGACCGGGGATCGAACCCGAGACCAACCGTGTCGCAGGCAGGCGTTCTATTTGTTTATTGTTCTATTACACAAAGAAAATATAAAACAGTCGGTCGTCTGATACTAATAGTATAGAAATAGTTTCTTCTTGGTTGTTTGTCGGATCACGTTTGGTGATAAGGAAAAAGATTACCTCTATGTCTATTACCTTTATGCCAAATTCTTTGCAATGCGAATGATAAATGCGAAGGAATTTTTAACTGTGACTATCGTTTATCTGACTGGATTTTAGATCGTAAATTGTTCATCCATTGGGCAATTCGGTTAGAATTTAGAGAGATTCTGTTATCTACCTATACATTATTTTTATTTGTATGGAAATGAAGCAGATAAAAGGTTTTATAATTTATGATTCAATGTTTATGTGTGAATAAATAAATTCAAACAGGTATATAAAGGTAAAGCTGGCTTTTATGTACAAAAAAAAGTTACATCGATTTTGGCGTTAAAAAAGTACATTCAAATTATACTAATATTATAAATGCGAAAGCAACTCTGTCTGTCTGTCTCGCTTTCACGTCAAAACTACTGAACTGATTTAAATGAATTTTAGTACTCAGATAGCCTAGAGTCCGAGAGCCTTTTATATTATCGCAGTCAACAGAGAGGAGGGAGGAGAGAAGGGGAAAACTTGATTACAACAAAAACTAGCACTTATCGAAAAATCGTGTTCAGACACCGACTGAGGTAGTCGGTGTCTGAACACGATTTTTGAAAGACCTATCTTACTCCATAACAATGGATTGATGAAAAAAAAAATACCCCCAGTCTTTGCATGCATGGAAAGAATCCATAAAAATTGTTTTTTTTTTTTAATTTTATCTATCCACGTTGTCGGTGTGATTAATTTATATACCCATGACAAATGACAGCTCAATAGTACCAAAAGAGTGAGCTACACCTTACAGACAGACAGAAAAACGGACATGGCGAAACTATAAGAATTCCTTGTTTAATACGGAACCCTGAAACTTTTATCTATAAATCATCACAATGAGACCCTTTTTATGTATTTCAATAACTTTTACTGTGGGCATTGAGTCCAAACAAGTAGATAAAATGATTTGCCAAAGGAAAATAGATTATTTATTTGGGGAAATATTTCTGGAAATTTCTTGAAACACGTAGTACATAGATCTCCATGCTCGAAACCCAATACTGATATTAAGAAAATGACTGGCTGATTCACTTAAAACAAAAAAAAAGGAAATATTCCAAATTCAAAGCGGCCATGATAGCGTTGACGAGCGTCATTCGGAATTTAATCATCTGTCACACGCTGCACAATCAAACCTGCCAGCTACAGTGCTAAAACCACAGCTACACCAGAGTTGTTGACACCATTCCGCTACACGGTCTAATATTAACCCGACTTGAGTAACAAAATTTATCGTTCCAAACTTAAATTGTCTATTTTAATATCAATAAAAAGGCGACGTGACAATTTTGTTGTCGTTTGAAATAACTTTTATTTATGGTCGCTTTATAGTTCTTTTACGTTTTGTGTCGGTCATAAATACGTCGTGCGACGTCGCATTTTTACATGATTAGATTCAAATGTAGCTGTTGAGGTATAAACTAATTTCGTTAATCGAATTTGATCTAATTTCAACTAGGAAACAAAGTGCAAACATCTGTTGGATATTTTAACTAATGTTTGTGTATTCATTTTGTGCCAAATCTTAACATGAATGAACGGATTATTTTTCATGCAAGATTCTGATATAATGCTTATAATTTATTTTTTGCTATTGTAATAATCTGGCTGTTACCAGCGAATTGAAGCAATTACGTGTTTTTGAAGAGATAACTCTCCTTTAGATGAAAGTTGAAATCGACATGAATTCTTGCTTAGAGGAAGGAAGGAGGAGGAGCTTGTTTTTAGAATATGTAACAACAGGTTACTGAGGTACTAATACAGCTAAGCGATTAGCCCGTTGTAACATATTTTAATAATGTCTAACGGAAGTTTTAAGTAAAAAATTTAAACCTCGACGGGAAGGTATGACTTGAACGCGTAGCTAACATAATTCGTGCGTAACCCTTTGTTAAATAGATACATATAATCACGTCTGTTTCCGTTACCGGGTAGACAGAGCCCACGGTCATACAACTCAAAGGCCACGGTTAGCGTGAAGCGGGGCAGCGGTCTGCGCGGGTAGAAAAGCAGCTGGTATACCTACTTTATGTTTTTCCTTCTATCCCAAACCAGCATGGAAGAGGTTGTTTAAGTTACACATTTTAATCATGTCTTTATCTCACGAATGATTAAATAACATAAAAAAAAAGACCTCTACGGGGAAGTATGACTTGAACGTGTAGTTGACTTAGTTCGTCAGTAACCCATTATAACATATCTAATAACAACATTATTTTATTGTAAAACCTTATACAGATATTCCCAGATTGACTTGCACATCGCACAATAGCCAGAGACTAGACATACAATGGATTTGCCCATTCACCTTGTGATTCGAATACTACAATCCACTTTAGCATCTCGAATTTTGTTTGAAGTTGTATTTTCTCTTGTGTGTACTCGTATTTCCCAAACACAGTAAAATAGATTTACATCAGTTTATTATGGTCGTTGTTTTTTGAAATAAAATGTTGGGGCAACTTTTTAAGCACTGTATTAATTAAAATAGCAAAAATAGTACCTACAGACACGTCTTGCAGGCTGAGAGCTAGCAGGAGAAGATCAGTGTTGCCATCATAAATCAAATTTACTTATGATAGACAATCCTTGTTGTTTTTTTAGTCTTATATTTTTAATTTCAATATTTTATGTTTTATGTGTCTTAAACAGTCGTTTTTGTTACAAATTGCCGAGCTGGCCAAACACTATTGTAGGAAAATATATATTTTTTTAAATTCCAGCATTCTTTCCATATGGAAAGGTGTTGTTCATTATGGTAGCTCCGGCGAGATTGCTGGTGTTTTTCAAGTTACTCTGTATAAGTTCAAGTAGAACGCAGCCAATGCCTCTAAGTAAAATTTAAATAATGAAAAAAGTTGTAATTGTTGTATGTAAGTATTTTTTACTACGCCGCGTGGTTCCCGGCAGAACGCCAAGTCTACCCGTGGATGTCGTAGAAGGCGACGTAAGAAACACAAGCGAAACAAAGCTTATAAACATCAAAGATACCTTTCCAACCCGTCTGGCCAGCGTGGAGAGCGTAGGCCAAATCCACTGACTGCTCTAGCTAATTAAATAGCTCTGGTAGTACAGAGAGGGTCGAGCTCCTGCAGTGGAGACTAAAAAGACCTGATGAAGAAGTATTTTATCCAAAGGATCTACCTGGCTAGGTATATAAAGTTACAAAATACGCATTGAAAAGCAATTTCTAAAATTTTTACAAGTTTTTATTTGACTTGCTTCGTAGTCTGTCTGTATGGGTCAAATCTTAGAAGCTAAATTAGAATTATTCTCTATCATCTGATTGAGCTAATATTTTATATAATTATGTAAGTCATATACAATATTAAGAAGTTCTGATGATGGTGTTGGAAGTTGTTTATAGGAAACACTAAATATATTGGGTTCATTTACTTGTCTTGGAATAGTTAAATAATAACTAAATATATACGGACAAATCACACAGATTGAGCTAGCCCCAAAGTAAGTTCAAGACTTGTGTTATGGGATACTAACTCAACGATACTATATTTTATAATAGATACTTATATAGTTATTCATACACATACACTTAAAAGCTTGGCACGAAAACTAATTTTTAAAAGTATTTAGTCGGTTATTTTATTTGTTTTTCGTATGTGTAAGTGACCAACACTGTTGTCTGTCAGATTTTTCAAGCTGCCTTAAAGCATTTGACATAGCTTAATGACTGCCATCAAAAAGTCGGTGATAAACTATTCATTAATGGTGTCGTAGTCTTCAGCAACTTATGTTGACTGATATTTTTTACTGCCCAAAAAGAATAAAACCCTTATAAATTCCTACTCACAATCCCTAAAAATAATCAAGATTTATGTAAGTCCTGGCGAAAGTATCGGAAAGTGGGTCAGAGTTTGATAAATGAGGTATCAGATGATTCCCATCTGCGAGATGCACGAAATACGAAAGAAAATTTATTTATCTCACTGTGTACTACGGTTTGCTTTTATTGAGTCAATAGATGGTGTTGATAGTATATAAGTATTAGAACGCGCTATCAACATTTTTTTGCTTTTGGCTATATACCATGGTCGCCCAACCATTGTCGAACCAGTCCAGATCCTCTCCGGCTCCGAACAGCATGAGGAATCCCACCCTCCAACCCCGTCGCACTCGCTACCGGAACAGAGTGCGTAGAGTAGGACTAGCTCCGATTATTGGTGACCGCCCGGCAGTCCCGGGTGATTTGCACCCAGGATAGGTCTTTCGGACACCGTAGCTTTCGGCCCATACGGCAAAACATGAGAGTTGCTGCTCTCTAAAGGCTTTGCCATTGTTTTTCAGTTAGGCCCTTCAGGCCATGCATGCAAATCGCGGCCCATCAGGCATATGAGAGTTTGCTGTCTCTCCAAGCCTTGCGCACCCAGGTAACGCCCAAAGCCGAGATTCGTCCCACCTGGGGACCCTTTGGTGAAGATTGCCTTACAGGCTGAGGGCATTCTGCCCTCACCTCAAAAGTCCGGTGAAGTAGCGAAAGCTCATTTGGAGCTAGCTAAGTAGTCCTTTAAAAAAAAAACCAATGTCGATACTAACCTACAGTGGTAGGCCACAATAAACCTTAGTACCAAAAAGTCTTTAGTTTTATTGTGTATCCAATAGCTCCTTGGGACCTGGGGTTTTACAGCTACATGCTTGATGAGGAAAATTGTTCAACAATATGATGAATATCGGCAAAGTATAAGTCGGAATCGAACTCCGAATACGAGAAAATATATAAATCTCTCTGTACTACGGTTTCCTTTTAGAGGCATTACTCCTTACTTCCCGTTAGTTTGTTACGAGTATAGACTTAAATATTTTTCTTGTTGATTAAACGATGAAATAATCGCTAGAAAATAATATACAGAGTGCTAGGGTAAACACCGTTGTCGCTCAAACCATTAAATTAGCCCGTTAAAATGAACAACTTTTCCTAAGAGACCAACGCTGGAAACTTTAAAAAAAAATATCGCGATATTTCATACAAATTGCCCGGTCGGCCGAAAACGCTTGAGGAAAAGCTTTTTTATTCGGTATCCCTTCTTTTTGTGTATTTGTATGGAACGAAACGCAAACTATTACTTCTTAGGCTGGAAAAAATTGGTTTTAAATCCTGCCATAAATCCGTATGTTAAATTAATATCTCGTAAAACAATTTTTGATCATACTCCCTCCAAAGCAACATACATATATATTTTTTTGATATGTATGGATTCAATTGGAACTGGAAACACACTTTAACAAAATATATACTGGGTATACGGGTAAACACCGATTTCCCTCAAACCATCAAATCAGTCCATCAATATGAACAACTTTTCCTATAGGACCGGGACCAAAGCTAGGAAATCGAAAAATGAATTACTTTCCCGGCATTAGTACCGGGCTGAACAGTTTTGTATGAAAATTTCGAAAAACAGTTTTAGTGTCCAGCATTGATCACGCAGGACAAGTTGTTCATATTGGCGGGCTAAGTCACCCTTTTCAGGGTGTGTCGGAGGTCAATTTACACGCTGTATATAAACGTGGTTGGAACCATGCCAAACAATTCGTCCATCGAAAAGCTATCTTCAATTAACGCTATCCTCATCACGATTCACACCGAACGCCTTAACAAGGGTCGTTAAAACGGAATATAAATCTAAATTTCCATTGGTTCGAATCAGGCCAGCGTCCATTAGCGACACGTAATAACAGCACTGTTCAGATTTAACTTGATTAGGAAAAAAGGAAACTGCCAATCTTCCTCTCCTCCAGGCAATTGCTCTTAACGCAAATTGATTCAATTTTCGAAGACAGAACGTGAACAAACTCTATGTTCTACTAAAACTAAGTAATCACTAGTTCTTTTTTAGGGTTCCGTAGTAAACAAGGAACCCTTATAGTTTCGCCATGTCTGTCTGTCTGTCTGTCTGTCTGTCTGTCTGTCTGTCTGTCTGTCCGTCCGCGGTTCTACGCAGAGACTATAAGTACTAGAAAGCTGTAATTTGGTACGGGTATGTATATTAATCATGGCAAAAAAGTGGTAGAATAAAAACTTGAAAAAAAATTTTTTTTAGCGTAGCTCCCATACAAGTAAAGTGGGGGAGTAATTTTT
This sequence comes from Rhodophaea formosa, assembly GCA_963082605.1. NCBI lineage: Eukaryota > Metazoa > Arthropoda > Insecta > Lepidoptera > Pyralidae > Rhodophaea > Rhodophaea formosa. The sequence goes on along the minus strand of OY720213.1, from coordinate 5,482,627 downwards.
TTTTCTCTATTTGCCCATCGTGTGGGATATCGTTAAATAGGTCTTTCAAAAATATTGTGAGGTTGAGGACACCATTTTTCGATTTAGGGATCCGTTTCCGAAATATTTGGTTTTAAAGTGCGAATTTTTGTTAGAGGTAAGTGTCCCCCCCCCTCTATCTGCTAAACGGTTATATATAGATACGTGAAAAAAATTACAGCAATAGTATATATACTGAAGTTTAAAGGAAAACTATCAGAGCTGAGTACTAAGTAGAAACTAAAAAGTTATAGGCCACCAACTTATAAACTGTAAAATTTCATACTATTTTCATTGTTAGATGTTTTTGGTCGTTAAACCGTAAGGTGCGAGTGTGAATAGTGTGAACTCAAAGTTGTCATTCGCAACTACGGAACCCTACACTGCGCGTGGCCCGACACGCACTTGGCCGGTTTTTTGTTTTGTTATGGCTTTCACACATTATTTAGCAAGTATCAAGTAAGAATTTTCCCGCGCTATTTACAATTTTCTTGTTATCAATGAAATGACGGTGTAAATTCATTTCGTTGATTCTTTGGAGACATTCCTTCACGAACCCACTGGTTCAATCAAAGCCAACGCAGCAAAGCGGACAACCACCAACCCGCTATGTAAATCTCACTACAGCTGCACCATGACTGTTTATTTTAGTAATCCCACGCATTGTTTTACGACATGGTCTTTTATAACACTAAATTACACCGATTTCACATTATAAAGTCCTATCGAAACAATTTGCACAACAAACCAAATCAAACACCGTGTAGTCTGCTAAAATTCCCGCCAAGAACTTCAATCACTAGTCTTATTCCCCAGGAATAAAACTTGTTTTCTAAAATCAAAATGCATTTTTTTTCTTTATTTTTGTAAAATTGTAAATTGGTTCATTCTTAAAAATTATTTTTTAAGAATGAACCTATTTACACATCATTTGGTTGCAATCGCACTTGGTTGAGCGTTTGAGTTAAAATTCTTCGTATTTTCTTTACCATTGTTCTAATTTCAAGTGTTTCTTTGGCCGTGATTCTTCAAGACTAAATTGGTTGATTAAGAATTCAAAGCTTTTTCAGACGTATTTGAGCAGAAGAATTTCTTGTTTAAGAATCATTAACCTTACGTTTCGTTATATTTATCTTGCGGAATTTTACCCGACAGATCCAGAAGGAGGCTAATGTTTTTCGCGCGTATGTAAGCCTGTTCCGATGTTGCTTCTGGTAGCGTAAACAGCTTCACCGAAATTAAAGTGTGAGGTGTTATCAGATTCGGTTTTGTCCCCGAAGTGTCACAGGCGTATAAAGCTAGAAAAATAATATGGCGGATGCAATTTATCAAAAATAGTAATCGAGCTTTTAATTTTTAGGGTTCCGTAGTAAACAAGAAACCCTTATAGTTTCGCCATGTGGGTCTGTCTGTCTGTCCGTCTGTCTGTCTGTCTGTCTGTCTGTCTGTCTGTCTGTCTGCCTGTCTGCCTGTCTGTCTGTCTGTCTGTCCGTCCGCGGTTTTACTCAGAGAGTATAAGTACTAGAAAGCTGTAATTTAGTGTGGGTATGTATATTAATCATGGCAAAAAAGTAGTAGAAAAAAAATCTTGTAAAAAATTTTTTTTCAAGATAGCTCCCATACAAGTAAAGTGGGGGAGTAATTTTTTTTCTCTACTTACCCATCATGTGGGGTATTGTAAAATAGGTCTTTAAAAATATTGTGAAGTTGAGAACACCACTTTTCGATTCAGATTTAGGGATCCGTTTCCGAAATATTTGGTTTTAAAGTGCAAATTTTTGTTAGAGCTAAGTGTCCTCCCCTCTATTTGCTAAACGGTTATATAAAGATACGTGAAAAAAATTACAGCAGTAGTATATATACTGAAATTGAAAGAAAAACTATCAGAGCTGAGTATTAAGTACAAACTCAAAAGTTATAGGCAACCAACTCATAAAATGTACGCGAAAATGTAAAATTTCATACAATTCAATTCAATTTATTTATTTGCATAAATGTAGGTGTGTTACAATGGTGTTAAGCTTATGTTAAAGTACCAATACATTTTGGCTTAAAAAGGCGTGCAAATTTATAATGGTTACATAAAAAAAATCAATTAAGTTAAATTATATTTTACAATTTTGATTGTTTGATGTTTTTGGTCGGTAAACTGTGAGGTGCGAGTGTGAACAGTGTGAACTCAAAGTTGTCATTCGCAACTACGGAACCCTACACTGCGCGTGGCCCGACACGCACTTGGACGGTTTTTTTTAATTATTCCTCTTGTTTAATAAAATCTTTAATATTTCTGGTATCCTTATTTTATTATTTGTTTGTTATGATTTCATGTGTCAGCTTTTCAACATCACATAATGAAAATTTTGGTCAAATGATTTCAGCGGCAGATCGGGATATAGGTAGTCCCTTTTGGTTGGAAAGTTTGAGTGATCCAATTAGATTTATAAAGTTCGGTGACTAAAACTATTCACCGTTGATTCGTTCTCAAACATCGGGAATAACACAGATTAATACATTTTTATCTGATTTATAAGATTTAAAAAAAATCCAGCACAGTGTCAACTTTGTTTTTAATTTTGCAATGAAAAAAAGGCCCTAAAATAGGCACACCAGTAAAAAGACCTTGTTAGCCCATATCTCGTAAAGATATAGGCGTTACAAAGTCTCACTCTTCCACATCCATGCTGGTTTCGGAGAAAAGGGAAAACATAGAATATACGTACCAGCTGGTTTTCTTCCGTGTAGACCGTATAAGCCGGTCAAGGGATTGGGTGAAAATCTAAAGAATCACGTTATAAAGATGCAACTAGCAACTGATCGCACCAAGGGATCACCTCAAGGGAAAAAGACGTGGTATGCATGTATAAAGTCTCATTTACTAATGTAGTCGTGACGTGATATTGAGTGAGGGAGTATTGTGGCGACCTCTATATTCGCCACAAGAACTAACACGAAAACTCAACTATGAATATGGCGACACAACAAATAACTACAAGACTTCTGACAAGATGGCACTGAACAATCCTGAAACGCGCAAACAAAGTTTCTTCAAATCTCGACATAAATAAGACCTCCGACAGAACTCAGACGAAGCCGTACGGTTCCATGGGCGCACAGCTTGCCCAGCGGAAACATCTTCCCACTGCGGCGGTCGATCATACCACCTCGCTCCCGCTACATGTATGTATAAAGTCTCATTTCCTCGTCTCGGTCAAACAGGCCTTTTAGAATACTAATGTAGTCGTGACGTTATATTGAGTGAGGATATTGTGGCGACCTCTATATTCGCCACAAGAACTAACACGAAAACTCAACTATGAATATGGCGACACAACAAATAACTACAAGACTTCTGACAAGATGGCACTGAACAATCCTGAAACGCGCAAACAAAGTTTCTTCAAATCTCGACATAAATAAGACCTCCGACAGAACTCAGACCAAGCCGTACGGTTCCATGGGCGCACAGCTTGCCCAGCGGAAACATCTTCCCTTTGCGGCGGTCGAGCATACCACCTTGCTCCCGCTACATGTATGTATAAAGTCTCTTTTCCTCGTCTCGGTCTAACAGTCCTTTTGGAATACTAATGTAGTCGTGACGTGATTTATTTTGCGCGTGATGTTAGAATTAGTTCGGCAGTTATTATATTACGTTTATGATAATAGCCTCATAACAAAAGAAGCTATAAATCTTAAAGGTTATGTATCGTAATTTCCTTGATGTTAATAAAACTTTTGAAATGGACTTTACCAACCATTTTAACCAAATTGAATGTATCGATCAATATCAAAACAAAAGTGTCCCGAACACTTTATTTTCGCTTTCAAAATCTACTGTTCGTGCTAATTGTCCAATGGAATATTGGTACTCGTAAGCGGGTAAAATATAATTCAAATTTATCTAAACTTTATTACAGATACTTAAGAAAAAGAATAAAAAAGAAGCTTGCAAAAGGGTTAAATTTTCAAAGTAATATATAAAGAAAACGAATATATCCAATTTCATCTTAGAAGTCGAAGATATTGTAGTTGATTTTGTGAGTCAGTGATCTGTAAGATATTCTCATTAATCTTTATCCGTATTCTGTGAATAAATTTCCTAGAATTCCACGTATTCTATATGTATTATGCTACTGTCGCAATCTATAAGATGAGATCTACGCACGTGTTCATAAGAATAGGTATGAATTCCGAGCAGGCGTGAAACTCTTCAGAGGCTTTTTAAATCGTATGCTTATAAAGGACATGAATTTTACATGAAATGTACGATCCAAGTGAATATTTTTTCGTGTGAAATAAGGCTGGCAGGCAAAGGAAAATAAGTTCTCTTTGCTACACGTTTTTATTGTATAATGAATTACCGTGGAGACTTTAAAATGCGAGAATTTTTTTTGCGCCTCTATTCATATTTAAACGTATACGGTACGGTATTTGTATAGATTTTTTGTTTTTGTAGATTTGATGTTACATTGTTTACAATATTAATAGTTAGAGTATAGCTTGTATGAGGCACAAAAATCTGCCCTAGAAATAGAGAAACAGAAAGAAGAAAAATTATGCAATGACACCCTGCATCTTTACAGTGAACTCATGGAATGTGGCCCGGGTCCGGTCGTGGAAATACCTGCAACTACTCCACAGTCACAATATTTTATATTAACCTCTCATAATAAAATAAAAAAGTATGTGAAAATTAACAAAATGATAAAGCGTACCAAAAAGGTTATTTCTAAACAAAAATCATTAAAATCTTTGACTCAGTTACGTAAGGAAAAATTATGTCTATATAATCAATTTAAATCATGTGAAGATGATCTTTACATGGCTAGCCGCATTTATGATACTGAGATACATGAACTACAGTCGCAAATAGCTGAATTACATCAGTCTTTAAAAACTTTGTCTAAAAATTATAAAATATCTCAGAAACAACTCAATGAACATATTTCGACAATTAAAAAACCAGTTGAGTTAGTCCACCATATTATTGAGCAGCATGTCCCTCTCGCTGTGTCCCTGGAGGTTATCACCAAGCAACCTGAAATATCTCAGGAGCTTCTCATAAAAGAGTGTGATACAAGTATGCTGTCGAGAATAGGTACTATTAATAGTAGTGTGAATAAAAAAATATGTTGTGATAAACTGTTAGTTTATTCCGATGAGTTAGGTCAGGGCTTTAGTAGCATAATTTGTAACCATATTCACAACAACTGTACAGTTTTAAATACATGTACACCCGGGGCCTCTTATTCATATTTAATAAACAGTATAAATACTGATAACATAAATGAAGACACAGCAGTACTAATTTTGTGTGGTGACAGTTCTTGTGTTACAAAGAGGAACTTAAAGCAAAATGTAGACAAATTGATTAGTTTAAATTTAAAAACTAACTGCAAATTTATGATAAGTGCCTTTCCGTATTCGGAATCTTTTGACAATGTTAGAAATAGACATATACATGAATTGAATGTACAATTGTACAATATGACTTGTCGTCATAGCGATTTTATTTTTTATTTAGATATTAATAAATTTATATATAGATTTAAGATGACACATGATACTATGTATCTTCCATTTAGTTGTAAGCGACAAATTGCTACAGTCGTAGTTTATAATATACTAAATTGTGTTGTAAATTATACAACTGAAATATCTGAACATGACATGAAAAATAATCCTAAAAATATAATTGAACCTAGAATAAGTAATACTAAGTGTAATTTAAACTAAAAAACAAGACAATAGTCAAGGCCAAAGAATTAAATATTATTCATCAGAATATCCAAGGCCTGACTAGCAAACTTTTAGAGTTAGAATTATTTATAAACAGTAAAAATTTACATGTAGTTTGCCTGACCGAACATTTTATGCAGTCGCATCAACTACAATTTAATATTCAAAACTACTCTACGGCTAGCTCATACACCAGAAAGACAAAAGAGAAAGGAGGCAGTTTAATCCTAACGCAAAATGATGTGAAATATAAAGAACGTAAAGATATTGTAAGTCTTTCAATTGAGTGTAGTGTTGAATTAGCATGTATTGAGCTAGAGAATTGTGTTATAGTATGTGTATACAGCCCTCCTAATTCAGATTATAATACATTAGAACTAGTGATTGAAGACGTTTTAAGGAAATTGTGTTGTAGTCGCAAAAACATCATAATATGTGGCGACTTTAATGTAGACTTATTAGTTACAACTACTGAAAGTGTAAGATTTTTAAATTTATTTAAATCGTTCGATTTAATTAATCTATTTCTGGAGCCAACAAGAGTTGAAGGTGACTCTGCAACGTGCATAGATAATGTTTTCTGTAACTGCATTGCTGTTGACAAAGCCATCATAAAAAATCTTACTTCTGATCACTTTGGTCAGTTAGTAAAATTCACAAACCACGTCGAAGTAGATTCATCACAAATTACCTATAGATCGATTACAAAAGACAAAATCAAAGTATTTAAAGATAAAGTAACACAAAAAATTCCTCTTATGGAGGAAACTAGAGATGATCCGGATATACTGTATAAAAAAATGTTTGACGTTATTGAATCAGAATTTAACAATGCGTTCAAAATAAAAACTAGCACTAAACGTAATCGTAAAAATTTTTGTGAATGGGCTACTCCAGGCATTTACATCAGTAGGAATAGGTTATATGAATTACTTGCTATGAAAGCTCACAATCAAAATCCCGATTTTGTTAAATTTGTAAGAACTTATTCAAAGGTTTTTAAAAGGGTATGTGCATGCGCAAAGTCAATATTTACTAGACAAACTATTATTAATTCTAATAATAAAGTGAAAACAACATGGAAAATTATTAACACAGAAACAGGAAAAACGAAAAAACGTGATATTCCAATTGAATTAAAAATTAATAATAAGGTCCTCAGTACTAGCGAAGACATTACTCAATATTTTGAAGACTTCTTTACAAATATTCCTGTAAATACCACTGCCTCCCTACATTCATCATCTGAGGAATCTAAAAAGTTATTAAGTAGTTGTATACCAGAATGTAACAGTCATTTAATATTTGAACACGTAACATCACAAAAAATCATTGATACTTTTAGGAGTTTAAATAATAAGAAAACTGGGGATATATGGGATATCTCAGTATCGGTTATTAGTAATATTATAGATATAATAGCTCCTTATTTAGCGTCTATTTTTAATAAATGTGTCGATACGGGGACTTTTCCTGATTTAATGAAATTGAGTAAAGTTATACCATTGTACAAATCGGGTGATAAAACTGATCCAACAAATTACCGTCCTATTTCTATTCTGCCAGCTTTGAGTAAAATATTTGAAAAGTTAATTTTTAATCAGTTATTATCTTTTTTCAATAGAAACGGACTCTTTCATGGTGAACAGTATGGATTTACAAAGGGTCGATCAACTACAGACGCGGGGGTTGCGCTTTTAAAACATATATATGATGCTTGGGAGAATAAACAGAATGCCATTGGTGTTTTTTGTGATCTTACCAAAGCATTTGATTGTGTCGACCACAATACCCTTATATTCAAACTAGAACACTATGGGATTAAAGGTAAAGCTCTTTATTTAATCAAATCTTATTTGAGTAGCCGTATTCAAAAAGTTAGTGTAGATAGGGTTATGTCTGTCGGATCATCTGTTAAGATGGGTGTACCCCAGGGCTCTATACTAGGGCCTTTGTTGTTTCTAATATATATTAATGATCTGCCATATTATGTTAACACGTGTAAGGCTGTACTATTTGCCGATGATACATCTCTTGTTTTCCCTATCGATAGGACAACGGACAATTTTGACGTGGTCAATAGTACATTAGCCCAAGTGTTAGAGTGGTTTACCGCAAATAACTTGTTGTTGAACGCTAAAAAGACGAAATGTATTAAATTTTGCTTACCGAATGTTACAAAAGTACCAACACGCATAATGATCGATAACGAAACGATAGATTTGGTAGACAAAACGACATTTCTTGGGATGACAGTTGACTCCGGGCTTCAATGGGGTGCCCATATCACAACCTTATCGGGTAAACTTAGCTCTGCGGCTTATGCAGTTAGAAAAATAAGACAGCTGACTGACATTGATACTGCGCGCTTAGTGTACTTCAGTTACTTCCATAGTGTCATGTCATATGGGATATTACTGTGGGGTAACTCAGCTGAAGTTAATACCATTTTCGTCCTTCAAAAACGCGCTATCAGGTCTATATATAAATTAGGTGCTAGAGAATCACTTAGAGAATTGTTTAAAGAGATAAATATATTGACATTCCCCTCGCAATACATATTTGCAAATATTATGTTTGTTCGTCACAATCTTCATTTATATAAGAAAAATAGTGATAACCACAGCAGGAATATGAGAAATAAAAATAAATTAGCTACGCCAGCTTTGCGATTACAGAAAACAATGAATTCTTTTTTGGGCCTCGGTATACGCTTCTATAATAAAATTCCTACAGAAATATTAGCTCTGCCATTAGTTAAGTTTAAAACTGCTATTAAAAATCAATTACTTAAAAAGGCATACTATTGTATTAACGACTACCTTAAAGATAAATCTACATGGAAGTAATAATATTATTTTTAATGAATAAATGTACATAATTAATTAATATAATTTTATAAATTGTTACAAATACTTGTGTATAAGCATAGCCCTTCAGGCATGTAGGGACCAAAACTGGACTGAGTTTCTTTCGGCGTATTCTTCTCAGCAGTGGTCTTTCCGAAACGCTAGTAATTTTTTCGATCTTGCAAATTAAAAAAAAAAAATATGACGTTCAAAAAGCGATACATGATATCCAAATTTGAATAAAATTTCATTTCATTTCATTTCATTTCATTTCATTTCATTTCATTAATATATTTTTGCTCTTATTAATAAATAGAAATCGTCAAATACCGATGGTATTCATCCCGTAGAATTTTATTTAAACCCCAATATAACAAATCTGTTGAAGAATTTTGTCTATACATTTGATGGAAGTCCGTACCTAAGGCTTAAAAGAAAACAAAATTGCTCGACTTGGCGGGGGCACTGCCGTGCCCCCAGATTCGATTTTATTTTCTAGTTTTTGTAAATTTGTTTTGACATTACGTAAAACTTCTCTGTACCATTTAAAATATACATTTTTACATGTACTCGTATCTCTTGAAAATGAATTAAATTATTTCTTTCCTTCGAACAATATGAATATGCATTGTGCATAATCTTAATATATTCCATCCAATATGTACTTCTGAAACTCGACTTCCTCGACGCATACTTTAGGAATATTTGCTCTAAGTTAGTGTTTGTTTGAAATTTGCAATACGTTGCAGGCATAAGTTAAGCTTGGGAGTTGAGAATAATCACTAGCAACTTGTAGAGCAAGACTGTCGACGCATATGTTATGGCTACATTTTGCTGAGAGCATAATTTGGCATTAATCCCATCCCAACTATCCCAATCCCAAGTAATATTATAAATGCGAAAGTGAGTTGGTTTGTTTCTTTGTTTATAACGCTTTTACGCCGTATCTACTGAACCGATCATCATGAAAGTTTGCATACACATAGGTTAGGGTACCGAGAAGGACATAGGCTATATATTACGCGGGCAAAGCCGCGGGTAACAGCTAGTTTCACATAAATCGAAAGCGAGTTTGTTTATTAAACTTTTTGTCTGTTATGGTTTCACGCTTTAAATACTTATTTGATTATCATGAAATTCTTCATACGTGTTGTCTGGGATATGCAGAATAACATCGCCTATCTTTAATCTCGAAAAAGTACTGTTCCCGAGGGATCGATACGTACGTGAGCGGAGCCACGGGAGAAAGCTAGTAGTCAATAATACGGGAGGTTCAATTATAATTATTACGTTTGGTATGTAAAATACGGGTCACTCACGAGCTTTGTCGGGATGGTCGACTATAAGTAGTTTCGGACTCATCAGGAGCTTATTTTCAAGGCGAGTGCGGGACGCGCGGCGGCGGGCCCCGAACTAACTCTATAACTATAACGTTTGTAGTGAAAATCCGCTATTAATCCTATTACAATTATAATTAGCTACTTCTCCTACGTTGATTGTAAAAGCCGATCAAGGGAATGGCTGTCGATCTAAGGGATCATTTCAATGGGCCATGCGGCTTCTACCATTTTGATTTCGGTTGTTTGTGACTTAAAATAATCGAGTGCTGCTTAAAAGCTAATTGTAAGTTCTTTTAATGTGCAATAATGATACTACAAAAACGAACAAGTTTTTACTTAACCTTAGGTATTGTATGATAAGTATCCTGCAAGTAGATTTTTCCTGAGTTAACTCAGGAATTTTGAATTTTTTTTCGAAAGATTTTCGTCATTTCAACGAGAACGATACCCACAAACTAAAAAGCAATGACCGCTATGTCTGTCGCGTCAGGTCATAGATGTCAAATGATTTTTCTAATAATCTCTTCACGATTAGATTACTAGTAACTCATTTGTTATCCATTAAATCTAAGCAAAACTACATCAGCTAAGTTTCCAAGTGAATAAACCACTTGAAAAATTCGAAATTTATTCAAAAACTAAAACAGATAACGGACTAACGTTTCGTGAAATGTAGCCATTAAGGACTTCAATATTTTCGTTATTCCAAATAATTCCACTTAAAACTTGAAAAAGAGCAATAAAATTAAATTTGCATTTAAAATTCACTCTTTTTTTTATTTACATACCTTAAAAGTTGAAATTTGTTGACGTAGTTAGATTAAATTGAGATAGAGTTTTAAAAAGTTTTTATTAATATAAATAGCACTCAAGTGATTGCAGCAGCAGAATTTAGTTCATTAGTTAAAAAATTAAGCGAAAATGTTCGTTGAAAAAGTAAGCCTTTAAAATAATTTTGTGATTACAAAAAAATAAAAATCATAATGAAATGTTTCGAATTTTTTGTGATTAGCTACCAATTAGGTGCTTTCTTTGTTTTTTAGTTTACTTATTCGGCAGTTAACTTCAAAATGCTGCAATAATGCCAGATGTTACATCTGGCATTATTGCAGCATTGACGCTTAGTGTCAACGGACCTATTTTAATTAGGAACAAAGTCTTTGAATTTAACCGAAACACAACTATGTAAACACAGCTAGTCGTAAATAGGTGAGAGTGATACCCACCAGGTGGTTGGACGACCTGACCAAGGTCGCAGGAAGACGCTGGATGCAAGCCGCTTCCAACCGGTCGTCTTGGAAATCCTTAGGGGAGGCGTATGTCTAGCAGTAAACTTCTTGCAGCTGAGATGATGATGAATCATAAAACTAAAGGATGCAACCTTTTTTATTAGTAATGAAACACAGCCTATATTTTAGAGGACTACACGTGGAATGCAATAAGAAGAGACGATAAAGAAGGAACGTATAAAATATAGTGTGGTTCACGGCAGAGTAGAATAGGGCTACTTCCAGTCTTCCCGTGGATGTCGTAGAAGGTGACTTAGGAAACACTAGCTAAACAAAGCTTATAAACATCAAAGAGACCTTCTAACTCGTCTGGCCAGCGTAGAGAGTGTACGCCAAATCCTCTGACTGCTCTGGCTAAGCACTGATAGTACAAGGAGGGTCGTGCTCCTGCAGTGGAGACTAAAAAACACTTGATGATGATGATGATTAAAAAATTAAACATGCCAGACATGAGCTATAAACGATAAGAGTTACATTTTTACTGTAGGAGACTTGTCGTATCGATTTTTAAGTACACAATTTAATTATTCATGACTAAGTTACGCAAATTGCTCGAGATACGTATTATTCTATCAGAGTGGAGACAAGAATAAGATTAACATAATACGGACTGAGATGTCGATGTCTGAGACGCTGTAATTTCGATGAGACAAAACTTTGTAAACAACCGTTTAATTTCTTTTTCAATCTCGCATAATTTTAATCATAAGCAAAAAGCCAACTGTTATAGAAATGAAGAAGTTTTATTGAAGTTCATGACACGGGGTCTGTGTCATAAACTTTTAATTACATAATTTCATTAATTAATCTGAATAGCCTACATAAAATTAAAAAAAAAAAAAATAACGAGTGAGGCCAAAATCATATTTTTTATTTTGGTAGGAGACTGCCCTACTGGTTTGTAGTCATATTTCTATAATATCATTTCAGTTTTATCTTCGCATTGCTCCGGTTTATGAGTTTTGACCTCAAAAAATCAAAATCAAAATCAAATTCTCATTTTGATTGATCAACTACATTTAGCGCCTGTTACATCAAGATACGCGACACGCGACTAGAGATGTGAAGTTTAAAAACCTTCAAAAAACCGGCCAAGTGCGTGTCGGGCCACGCGCAGTGTAGGGTTCCGTAGTTGCGAATGACAACTTTGAGTTCACACTGTTTACACTCACACCTCACAGTCTAACGACCAAAAACATCTAACAATGAAGATTGTATGAAATTTTACATTTTCCAGTACATTTTATAAGTTGGTTGCCTATAACTTTTTAGTTTGCACTTAGTACCCAGCTCTGATAGTTTTCCTTTCAACTTCAGTATATATACTATTGCTGCAATTTTTTTCACGTATCCATATATAACCGTTTAGCAGATAGAGGGGGGGGACACGTACCTCTAACAAAATTTTGCACTTTAAAACCAAATATTTCGGAAACGGATCCCTAAATCGAAAAATGGTGTTCTTAACCTCACAATATTTTTGAAAGACCTTTTTAACGATACCCCACACGATGGGTAAATAGAGAAAAAAAATACTCCCCCACTTTACTTGTATGGGAGCTACCCAAAAAAAAATTTTTTTTCCAGGTTTTTTTCTACGACTTTTTTGCCATGATTAATATACACACTCATACCAAATTACAGCTTTCTAGTACTTATAGTCTCTGAGTAAAACCGCGGACGGACAGACAGACAGACAGACAGACAGACAGACAGACAGACAGACATGGCGAAACTATAAGGGTTCCTAGTTTACTACGGAACCCTAAAAAAGCGTATTCAATACAATAAAAAATACTTTATTTTGATTTTATTTCAATTCCTCTGAAATCCTTGGAGATATCGGACTAGGAGAGAAAAGACTTTCTTTAAGATGAAAAATGACGCGTCCGCTACTTTAACGAGTTCAGTCGTGCTTGCGACACGGCGCACGTGAGTTGGAAGTCAGTGCGTGAATAGAAAACTTTATTTAACTAAAATATAGCTTGAATTTCCTTCGTCTTGTACAAACGGGTCGGAAAGGTACGAAATAAATAATTAATTTATAATAAAATATGTTTTGGCATACAGTGGGTAAAATGGGCACTTGAAACTGGGTCGTAAGGGGAATTATACCTATTAAGCGGGTAAAAATTTGTGGGTCAGATAGGTGGTCCGAGATCCTTTGCTAGATTTTATGTTGGGTTTTTTTTTATCAGACTGACCTACCTAGAAGAATGGTAAACTACCAGAGAAAACATTACCATGGGTAATGTTTTGTCTGATTTTCAAAATTCTTTCACCTATAGAAAGCTAATTTATCTGCGGGTGACAAAGGCTACAATTTATGCCGATAAAGTTACGGGAAAATTGTTAGTTATTATTAAATATCAGTCGGAGAAATGTTATAAATCATATCAATTGGCGATGCAACCCATATTTTGATTTCTTTTACCACTTACACTTACACGCCGACCCACATGGTAAAAGGTACGAGCATCTATTGGTCTTGGAATCTAGTTCGATTGGTCACTTGAAAATCGGTAAGTTTTACTTGCTAGATTTCATTACATACATACAGAGTACAGTACAGTGAAACTTTATAAAAGCTTATTATTACCAATCGATATTAATTTAAGCTTGTAGATTCTTTTAGAAAGAAATATAAATGAAAATACGCTTTGCGTTCACGAGTATTTACTTAGACTTTTGATGATACAAATTAGAATGACTGAAAATTTTACAAAACAAAGGTTTATAAAAATATAATTTAATATAAAGAATCCTATAACTATAAAGAGTTCGCAATACTTATAGAATACAACGGCACAATAAAGGTAAAAAACCCTTGAACAGCCATTTTCCACATTAAGCATTTTCTCCTGCACCGGACAGAAAATGGAGGTCACCGGAGCGTGAATAACAGTCCTACAGAATATAGAGTTACAAATGGGGCGTCGGGTCTTGTTAGCAGATTCTATGCTAGTGACAATGCACGTGAGTGCAGCTGTTATACATATATAACATAAAGCCTAGATAGATTCTATTAGCCTAAAAGCGTAGTAAAAACTGTGACCAACCCATAGTGTACCTATGATGCAAACAAATAGCTACCAATTTGACGGATTTTCATGGCATTAATTGACAGGACGCGTGTGCTAACACAAAGTTGTCACGCACACAAGCATTTAATTTATTAAGTCTTCTGAGAAAAAAGACAAGAAAATAGTAAACAGTGTTTTTAATACTTACCTTGTATGTCAATGTCACTCGTGTGAAGCTTGAAAAAGTATCACTTTTAGTTTCTAACATATCCGTAAAAACGCTTCGTATTTCCATGTGCAACAAATTGCCGTCAAAGTGCTTTTTAAAATTTGCCACGACACGCCATCAATAAAGCCAACAAAAGCTGACAAACTGAAGCGGTATTTTTCAGATAAAATTGAAGTGGGCGGTCGCTCTTTAGAAACAATAAAACTGAAGGAATTGATAATTAATTGTCCCTTTTGAAGTCAGGTGAAAGGTTTTATACCTAAATTAGCTGTGAAATGAGGTCTTCCGAAAGAAAAAATAGAAAACCTTCACACTTTTGATTATTTCACTGATTTGTTATAGATTATTACAACGCAAAAATTACGGTCTTTACGTTTATTAAATTAAGGAATAAGTTATAGGAAAAACATTCACGTGGGTAAGATTTGATTAGCAGTCTTTACAAACAATTTTTATAAAGGAAAAATATATCTCATTTATTAATTTCCTAAGAGAATGTCAGAAAAACATTGTGAATGGATAACAAAATACCTATGCCTACCATGATTAGATATGGAGGATATCCAAAAAGTTAAATAAATTTCTTATTTTTGTTTCCAACAAATTGCCGCCAAAGCACCTTATTAAAACCTGCCGCAACACTCCCGTCAATAAAACCAACAAAAGACCACGGACTGAAGCGGCAATTTTTCAGATTAAATTGAGCTGAGTAATCACTCTGGAGAAAAAATAACTGAAGGCCCTTATTATAAAGCTTGTTCATTTTATTGGCTAGGTTAAGATAATTCGATTGGTACCTAGTGATTTAGTAGGAAAAATAAATAAAAAAAGAGAAGCATTGTTTAAAATCCTTAGCATATATATGTGACTCATGTGAAGTTATGTACTGATAGAAACAGTAGATGATTTGATTGATTTGAGAGACCTTTACTTTTAGCCCTTTACATAACTGCAACAAAAAAAAAAGTTTCCTGTTTTCATTTGCTACAAATTGCCGTCAATCTGCCGCAACACTCCCATTAATAAAACCAACAAAAGCCGACAGACTGATGCGGCAATTTCTCAGATAAAATTAAGCTGAGCCGTCGCTCTCGAGTAACAATTACTGGTAGGCTTATTCATTTTGTTGTAAGGCTAAAGCTAAAAACCATAATTTTTAGCCACTAGCATATCAACAAAATAGCAACGTTTCCTATTTTTGTACCCAACAAACTGCCGTCTTATTAAAACCTGCCGCAACACTCCCATCAATAAAGCCAACAAAAGCCGACAGACTGAAGCGGCAATTTTTCAGATAAAATTGAGCTGAGCGATCACTTTCGAGAAACAATAACTGAAGGGGCTAATAATAAGGGCTTATTCTTTAGGGATGAAGAAGGGAAGTTTATAAATAAGGATTAATTGTCTTATTTATTAAATACAGCTAGTTCATTTTATTCATTTTCATTTTATTCATCAACAAGATTTGCATCATACAAAGAATGCTGGAGCCCTGTGCTAAGTTAAAAACTTGTGTTACAGGAGCTCCACTCTTTACACATGTTACATTTTTACATTAATAATCTTACTAAGTTATTCGCTCTTTATATAAACTTCCACATATATATGTGTATGCACATAGAACATTAAAAATAAAAATAAAATACCATTAAAACTAAGAAAACTAAGAAAAAGTAGTAGTTTCCCGCGGCTTCGCCCGTGTGATATATAGCCTATGTCCTTTTCAGTACCCTAACCTATGTGTATGCAAAATTTCATGATGATCGGTGCAGTAGATGGGGCGTGAAAGCATAACAAACAAATAAAGAAATAAACAAACAGACTCACTTTGACATTTATAATATTAGTTAGGAAGTTAGGATTAAGACTTAATTCACCAAGAGAGCGTTAATGCGAGTGGAGCGTGTCCATTTCAGTTAGGGAAAAAACTGTTTCGTATGTCGATCTATTCCACTGTTTCGTTTTTCTCCTCTACAGGTTGTATTTCTTACTCATTCTTGTAAAATTTTGTGAGCTTAAGAAATTAAATATGGGATATTCTGCCCTCGTGGATTTCTCACGTATCTTATTTCTTAATTGAATAAAAGTATAGGTGCCTATAGCTCATTATGTTAATAAAAACAACACAACAAATAAAATCACTACATATTATTATAAAAGTAAGTCCTCCACCGCGTCTGTCTGTCTGTTCGCGATAAAATTAAAACTACTGCGTGGATTTTCATACGGTTTTCACCAATAGATAGAGTGATTTATAAGGAAGGTTTATAATACTTGCCTAGGTGCAGCCGGTGAGAACTAATAGTGTCAAATAAACAAAAGCTAACCCGTTGATTTCTTAAAATTTGCCTGCCAGCCGTTGATAAATAAATAAATACTTATATATACGGACAAATCACACAGATTGAGCTAGCCCCAAAGTAAATTCGAGACTTGTGTTATGGGATACTAACTCAACGATACTATATTTTATAATACATACATATATAGATAAACATCCAAGATCCAGGTCAATCTGAAAAGATCATTTTTCATCTTGACTTGACCGGGAATCGAACCCGGGATCATCCGTGTCACAGGCTGTTGTGTGTGTTGACCGCTGCGCCACGGAGCTCGTCAATATATTTGCGCTTAATTTATACGGGCCTTTTACACCAAAATATTATCTCCTGCTTAAAAATACGGGTAAAATATATTTTTCATCAAGTGAAAAATATTTTACAACATTTTAAAAAAGTGATTATGATAGTACAGAGAGGGTCGTGCTCCTGCAGTGGAGACTTAAAAATACCTGATGATGATGATGATGATGATGATGAAAAAAGTGATTAATTTAAATAAAAATACATTGGAGAGATAATTAAAGTTCAGTAGTTGAGTAAATATTGTCTAAGCAAACTTTGACGGCTCTATCAGAAGCCCAGGAGAAAGATTACGTTTATTAATTGCTAAAGTTCTGTTATTACTATCATAATAGTCTTTAAAGAAAGATCAGACAGGTCACATTCTATTTATATCATGAGCTATTTATAACTAGTTTGTACTTGTGACTTTCTCCGTTTTGCAATTGTAGCTTATGTTTTAGGAATCTGAACAAATTTAAGTTCACTGATGGACACAGGCTTCTCCCAAGGATTTTCATAATTGGAGATTTTTGCCATATTTCCCACTCGTGGTAAACGGGTTGGTGAGGGCAGTTTTTTGCTTAGGATATATAACTTTACGCGATACGCTTGTCATCATCATCATTTCGTGTAGGTGACACGGTCAGTCGACCATGCACACCCTGGTGTCAGAGTTCTTCGGAACCACCTCCTGGCCTCTGACGTGGTTCCTTTAACGACTACCAGATGGCAGCCGGGACCAACGGCTTAACGTGCCTTCCGAAGCACGGAGTCATCTTTTTTATCAGACAATCAGGTGATTCATGCCTGCAATGTCCTAGCCAACCTGGAAACAACTTGACAAAGTATGCTTCCCGTGGGAATCGAACCCACGACCCCCGGGTCAACAAGGCAAACGCCTTAACCACTGGACCACGGAGGCAGTTTGTTAAGCGAGGGAAAGGTATATCTTAATATTGTTGGGCCGATGCCGTGTCTTCAACCAGTGGACAGGCAGTTGATGATGGCACCTCTGACCATATAGGTCTTCGTACATGTAAGTCATTTTTAGATTTGAAATGTTGGTTTAATTTATGAAGTACTAGCTGTTACCCGCGGCTCCGCCCGCGTGATATATAGCCTATGTCCTTCTCAGTACCCTAACCTATGTGTATGCAAAATTTCATGAGGATCGGTTCAGTAGGTTGGGTGTGAAAGCGTAACAAACAAACAAATAAACAAACAAACAAACAAACTCACTTTCGCATTTATAATATTAGTTAGGAGTTAGGATTAGGATATAGTTAGTCATTGTTATTTATTACCTACATTTACCATTTTTTATTTCTTTAATATTTTTATTGCTGTAGGTATATCGTCGTTAAGTTTCTTAAATTACTGCATACTTAATAGTAAATTTTAACATGTGAATTAGATATCAAAACAAATTTTGTTGATGCAGATAACTCTACTTTACTTTTACTAGTTGTATTCTTTATTATTTCAACATTAATTGTTTTTTTTGTCACATTATTTTACTTGAGAGACCAAGTTCGTATCGTATTGTTTTATTAATAGCAAAATTTAGAGAAGTTATTCAGATTGATCTACTCCAGTATCATTTAATTTCATCCTTATATTTCCCGAGGGATGATGTTACAGAACAATTATTTTAATTCCGTGACCTTTCGCTGGATAATGTGACGTCATTGGGGTAATTGCGGCGTGGGGTAATTACGCGACGTAAGCCCGGCCGGTAATTATGACACTCGCCCTTCTTCCTTACATTGAGAGGGCTTTTTATTGTATAATAGTGTCCATGCGACGAATGTAAAGTATTTATTCTTTGACTATATACTCCTTAGACTCCGTCATGCCCTACGAAATGCCGTTGTGTCACTAGTTAAAAATATAGTGATTATGTGCTCCTTGGTTAAAAAACTGGTAATTTTTTCAATGCTGTGCGTGATAGCGTTGTGTTAGCACAGGCGTCATGTCATCAAATCGGTAGCTACATGGTAGCTATGTATATGCATTGAAGTCTATGAGATGGAAACAATTACGCTTTTAGGCTTTTTTTCTACGCTTTTAGGATGATAGAGTCTATCTAGACTTTATATCTAAGTATTTTACTAGATTTTTCCTGCGTAGGTACTCCGGGTGAATAATTTCGGTGTTTTTACGAATCAGAATGGCTAATTAAGTAAGTGCTTAATTATTTGCCGGTCTTGACAGCACGATCATTGGAATCAACCAATTATGCTACAATTGACTATTCAGTAATAGTGCAGTGTAATAATAGTATTTCAAAGTGTGCAAAACTTTATATATGTAAATTTAGGACATGATCTATCCAAGTGCGAAATTTTATCTAGATCTTGTAGCGGTTGAGTTATGATTATGTTACGAAAGTCTAAATCTAAAAGTACTTCATACATTATAATAATTACTGCGTTATATTTTTCTTCCGGTAACGTAATTTTTTTTATAATCTAGCAATACTGCAAATAATTATGCCAAAAACCTCTATCTTGCTTCTACTCCAATCAAACACAGTAAATAACCAGTTAAGGCGGTCCACAAAACGAAATCGTTGACCGGACCTCTACTAGGGCCACTTAGACCGGCAGGATATTGCTTCCGGTGCGAGCCATTGCTGCCCCTTCAGTCTTCTAATTTATTTCTTAAAATAATAAATAAATATATAGGGACAAATCCACAATTGAGCCAGCCCCACACTAAGTTGTAAACTTGTATCGTATGACACTAAATACTAACCCAATGATACTTTCTTTTATAATAGATACGTATATAGATAAACATCCAAGACCCAGGCCAATCGGAAAATGATCATCCATGATAAACCTGCTTCCAGTCGATTGTATAGAGTTATGCCATTGCATTTTTCATAACCCAAAATATTTAACAATATAGTTGTTTTAATGACTAAGTATCCATGATGGTGATATGATGTTTCTTCCAGATTGCTTTAGCGGTTGAGTCATGATTAATTTACAATCATTAAAAAAACTCATAAAAACTTTTATATTTTATTACTATAAGAGTTGTCTCATAAAACTAAATGCTTGACAAAAGTATTTAAAAAAGCATTTTGCTTCCTGCCATCGAACACAATAAATAACCAGTAAAGTCGGTCCACAAAATGAAATCGTTGGCCGGACCTACAAGGGCCACTTAGACCGGCAAGATATTGCTTCCGACGCCGCGAGCCGTTGCTGACCCCTACCTTTATCAATTTATTCCTCAAAGCCAGTGATAAGCCTGTTTCCAGTAGACTGTATAGATTTATGATGTTGCATTTTCAGAAAACCGAAATATGATATACTTTTATAGATGTAAGTATATGATTATTTGAAATTTTAATGACTTTGTGGTGATATATTATTATAACTATCCATGAACGAAGTTACTTCCAAATTGCTTTAGCGGTGAGTCATGATTAATTTAAAATTATCCAAATTTAAAAAACATAAAACTTTCACATTTTATTACTATAAGAATTACTGTGTTATCTTCAATGTTCAAGTTGTGTTATCTTCCGTAGGTTATCTCCTAATATTATTATTTTTTTTTACAATCAGATAATACTAAAGACATGACAACAAAATTGAGCCTTTTAATCCAGTTAGCTTTGACTGCAATCGAATACATATAAATAACCAGTTAAGGCGGTCCACAAAATGAAATCGTTGTCCGGACCTCCACAAGGGCCACTTAGGCCGGCAGGATATTGCTTCCGGCACGAGCTGACCCTTGCATCCAATTTATTCTTCAAAGCCAGTGATAAGCCTGCTTCCAGTCGATGGTTTCGATTTATGTTACTGCATTTACGGGTTAAACTCAAGGAGATCTTTAGCGTTATCACTTTTTATTTGGTAGGGTCACAGGATTAATATAAGCATTTAGGTGCAGAACGGAAACTTACTGCGAAGTCTGCAATATGGCGGAACCTTTCTCGATTGTTGTCGTTGCACATTACGCAACATCTATTATACATAAGTTAAGTACTTAAGTTCATTTAGCGGTAGCGACCTTGATTGTCAACCCACACATTGACGTGTGCACGTATGAAAAGTTTCGGTTATAGTGGTTATAGTGTATGAAGCGCCATACATACAGCGATCTGTAGTAGGGTAGTAGTATAGTAAACTTTGGTGCTCATATGGATTATACAACACGGTACATATCGAAAGTGACCCAATTGCTAACGTTCTTGCGAAATGAGTAGTAAGGAGTACTCGAAATTGGCGAGCATGAATGAAAAAATGGTAAAGTTTTATTTGAATTATTTTATTGTGATGACACGCGTATCCAGCCGTAGTTTCACGTCATTAATGCACAACCAGCGGTTTGAAAATTTGTCAGGAATATATAATTATATAAGGATTATATATAAGAATATACTTTCTTCTAATATAGGTAGTCAAATTTTTCATCGACTTTCCTTAATTAAGGGTCAAAGACGGTGCGTTTTATAATTAGCGGCCCAGTTTGAAGTGTCAGCGCTGACGCGGGTCCTTTTAACGCGCCTTACAATGAGAAAGTTTGGCGATGAATTTTACATGTTTCCGAACCGGGAGAAAATTAATGAAAAATAATTTGTGTCTTTTGTTTTGGTGGGAGAAGTTCGATATGTATAAATTGCCACTTTTAGCGATCGATACACGCTAATAAAAAAACGCCTCTGTCACTTTGGACGAACAATACCCCATTTGTCCAGAGTTAAGAAGTCATAAGATACATTTATCTACCATACCATTTTATTGGTGACGTGAGAAGTACGTTGTAGTTCTATACACAGTTGGTACCTACATATTAGAGTAACAATCAAACAATGTCTTAACAAACAAACAAATATTTTATTTGCTAAAATAGGGTCAAAATACAGATATTATAAAACAAATAGAGCAAGCCTATTCATCTGCTGAAAACAGTATGCAAAATCTTATAAGTAATTTTTTAAATGTCACTACTAACTACTAACACACATTCATTATTTACATACATGCATTGTAGGTTTGTTTACGTGTAAATGTTGTCAACAGGATGTTTAATATCATGCCATATGTCTGGAATGTGATTGCAATGTTGGAGTTGGATTATTTACACACAAATTTTATAACCAATAAAATTTATGTGTAAATATTTTTTTTTAGTTCTAAATTATCTGTCGCTTTAAAGGTATTTTTTTCTCTATTATACGTTTTAAATTTTTTTATGGTTGCAAAATCAAAAACGACTAGTGTTGTAAGAAACTCAGACCAGTTAATGGCTACATTAAAGTTAGTTCCGTTTTATTTCTTTTCTGTAGCCGACCACTTACTCACAACCACGGCAACATTGCGCACGTAGAAATATTCAGTTCATATGAAAATGTATGAAGACATCTACACCGCCACCCTACGAGCTACAATAAATGGCTTCCGTTGACGTAGCGTGCATCATCATCATCATCAGCCTATAATCGTCCACTGCTGGACATAGGCCTCCCCAATTGCACGCCATCGAGATCTATCTTCGGCTCCTCGCATCCAGCTTCTGCCAGCCATCTTGCGCAAATCGTCACTCCGTAGCGTGCATGATACGAGTAGTTCCGAATACTGGTGACCGCCAGGCGGCCCCGGGTGGCTTGCACCCAGAATCTAGCAACATAGCTTTCGGTCTATACGGCAAAACATGAGAATTGCTGCTGCCCAAAGGCTTTGCCGTTGTTTCTCAGTCCGGCCCTCTATGCTATGCATGCAAAACGCGGCCCATCAGGTATACATATGAGAGTTTGCTGTCTCTCCAAGCCTTGCGCACACACTAAACATGGCCTTTGGCTTTTATGAACTTGGGCTTTGTCTACCCCCCATGGGATAAAGACGTGACAATATGTATTTACATGTGTACAGTCCGCATCAAACTTAATGGCAGCTCGGAACATGGCAAGAGTCGATGCGCAGTACACATTTTTGGTTCAGGTGGACGCGCGCGGGGATCATCATCATCATCATCTCAGTCACAAAAAGTCCACTGCTGCACATAGGCCTCCCCTAAGGATTTCCAATATGACAAGTTAGAAGCGGCTTGCATCCAGCGCCTTCCTGCGACCTTTATCAGGTCGTCTGACCACCTGGTCGGTGGGTGTCCAACGCCGCATCATAGGGGTTTTTTGCCATATTTACCACGCTTGGCAGACGGGTTGGTGAGCGCAGTTTGTTTGGCTTATCTCGGTTACGATGCTGCTGCCCATTGAAACCGTTTTTGAAGCGGGGAAAGGGTAGGAATTTGTTGGACTGGGGGAGCGGGATAGGGTATATGGGATGCTACTTGCTCGGAAAGATTAGGATAAGAAAGTAGCAGCTCGGGGAGGCCGGGCGCGCGTACCCGATGCCATGCGTGCAACCACCGGACAGGTAGTTGAGTATGACGGATGCCAGGGGTGTCAGCGCGCGTTCTGCGCAGCTCGCAGCTAATATCCGAGCCGGCATAAAGTTTGGTTCGGATTGTATTTCTTCGGCAGGTCATCCGCCGATAGGGGTTACATTTCTAGATAAACTCATCAAACCAATAGCTGGACACCGGAGACGACACACTTAGCATCAATAACATCATTTGTTTGTCCCTTCGCTCTTCATGATATATCATCATCAGGTCTTTCTAGTCTCCACTGCAGGAGCACGACCCTCTCTGTACTACCAGAGCCATATACTAGCCTGAGTAGTCAGAGGATTTGGCCTACACTCTCCACGCTGGCCAGACGGGTTGGAGAGGTCTCTTTGATGTTAATAAGCTTTGTTTAGCTTGTGTTTTACGACATCCACGGGATGACTTGGAGTGATCCTATTCTACTCTGCCGGGAACCACACGGCGTCGATGATATATATACTGTATAAAATCTGTAATCCTAATCCTAATTAATGTTATAAATACGAAAGTGATTTTTTTTCCGCTTTCATGCCGTATCTACTGAACCAATCATCATACAATTTTTGAATACACATAGGTTAGAGTACTGAGAAGGACATAGATTGTAGGTAACGCGGGCGAAGCCGCGGGTAACAGCTAGTCGAAGATAAAAACAAAATAATCAACGTACACATAAAACGCAAGTAGGAAGAAAACAAATTAGTTGACGATACTTAATGTCCTCCAACCTAATCTAGCAGGGCAATCGAAACTTCCTGACACAAAACGCCGTCGTTAACACGAAGACATTGCTTAATTAATACAAAGAATTTACTGCGTTTTACTCCTTGCCAAATTGGCAATTGATCTACACTAAAAACACCTCGAAAACAAAATTGATGACGAACATTCATGTGGTGTTAGCCGTCTCAAATCGAATATGACCACTCCAAATCTTCCCGTGGATGTTGTAGAAGGCGACTTAGGAAACACAAGCTAAAGAAAGCTTATAAACATCAAAGAGACCACTCTTACTCGTCTGGCCAGCGTGGGACTGTAGGCGAAATCCCCTGACTGCTCTTGATGATGATGGCTGATAATGATGACTCGTTATTCACATTCCACACGGATAAATTAGATGACTAATACAATATATCTTTAGAATAATAATAATAATTATAACTACTTAAAATTAATTAAAATATTTACAAATTAGTCCCTGCAAACCATCACCTCGCGGTAACGTGCCCAAAAGGCTGGCAGCATTACCACGTTTGTTGGCAATGCTTATCCTTTGTACCAAGTAATTGGCAGCCCTTTGGTCACGTGATACCTCGATTAGCCTCTTTGACAGAGAGAGAAAGTGGTTTTAACCCCAAAGGCTATTTTTATTTTATTTTATTTTATTTGGAAAACTAAACAGTACATACAAAATTTCTTAATTATATAACTACTTATAAATAGCAAAAAGCACAATTATTAAGTTTCCGCATATAAATAGCATTATACTTGCTTGCTTAATCACTTATTACACAATAAAGTTTATTGCGACTGTCCATCCACAATCTAAATTAATAGTAAAGAAATAAGGGAAAGAAAGAAAACATCAACACAAAGCATTCACAAAGAAAACAAAAGTGAAAATAAAAGAATAGGAGATAGCTATTAGTAATATTAAACCCTACTTTCCTTAAAAACAATGTGTTAGGGAACCATGTCAAACCAACGTTTACAAAGTGTATTTTTAAATTTATTAACGCTCGTATTGAAAAGGTCTAGATCTCCAACATTGGTGATTTTATTAATAGCATCGGCAGCACGTAAAAAGAATGCATTTTTTCTGTATTTAGTGGCACATTGGGGAATAAAAAGAGTGGTAGGCTTTCTTAAAGTTTTATTTGGGACTCTTAAATTAATCCTCGATAGGAGATAAGACGAATCTACTTTAGATTGAGCTATTTTTACAAGTTGCATAATATCAGCAATATTACGCCTTTCTTTTAGAGGCAGTAGGTGCTGTTTCTTGCATCTACCATTATAATCCACCACGAAACTATTGCTTTTATACTGTATGTTTCTCAACAACCTACGCTGAATGGACTCAAGTCTGTCGATATATACATTATATTGCGGATTCCACACCTGCGAACAATATTCAAGTATACTACGCACATAGGAACAATACAGAATTTTCACTAATTTAATAGATGAAAATTGAGAACACGATCTGACAATAAATCCCAAAGATTTTCTAGCTTTTTTTACAATATAATCAACATGGTACTCATAAGTTAATTTAGTATCGTGCGTGACGCCTAAGTCCAAAATTTTGTCTACCCGATTAAGTATCTGGCCTTTGAGTTTATATGGATACAATGTAGGTTGTAACTTGCGAGTGAATGTGATTGCATGACATTTGGAAACATTAAGGTCTAATTTATTATGCTGACAATATTCTTCTACTCTTTGAAGGTCTGATTGTATAAGATTACAATCATCGATACCATTTATCTTCCTGAAGATTTTCATATCATCTGCGTACAATAAAAATTCACAATGATTGAAACAAGAAAATATGTCATTAATAAAGATATTAAACAACATGCTTATATTTAGCTATTTCCAATACTAACATATAAAACTTTACTTTATGTCCGTCCACACGTTGCGTTTAATTTGCTTTATCTCATTTAACAAAGCAATTTAATCTTCCCGATACAACATGCCGTCGTAAACACGAAGACATTGTTTAATTAATGCCAAGCATGTGCTGCGTTGTACTATGTACTTGCGAAATTGTTAATTGAACCATTGTTTCTATTACTTCATTTAAATCGAGTGTATTCGACTCGACATATCCGTAAAGACGGCGACTCGTTATCATCATTATCTCAGCCACTAAAAGTCCAAGGCTGGACATAGGCCTCCACCAAGGATTTAAATAAGGGGGGAAACATCTGAGCGTTTTTTCGGTTGCCTCCTCAGCTATGATGCGTTGGAGCTTCACTATTATGACAGCAGCATTTATGCTAATTGAGGCTTAATGAAAATCTGCATTTGACGATAGTTTCTAGAGGGGTATGTAATATAACATATAAACACAAAATATATATGTTTTAAGATCAATACCAACGAAATATATAATTTTCATCAGCTTCATCGCGCCTGCCGGATACCCCCGGCCCTTCGGAACCTATACCGGTGGCCACGCCTGAAGATGTGCGAGCTGCGATCATGTCCTTTAAGAAGGGTTCTGCTGGTGGTCTTGATGGCCTGACGCCACAGCACTTAAAAGACCTGATATGTGGCATCAACGGTGAAGTCGGTACGGCGCTTTTGGAGGACTTGACGCGGCTCGTAAATCTAATGCTATCGGGAAAGGTTTGTGATCAAATAGTGGATGTCCTATATGGGGCAAACCTTTGTGCTCTCCGGAAGAAGGACGGCGGCATTCGCCCTATTGCCGTAGGCAATACCATCCGCCGCGTCGTTTCAAAGATATGTTGCAGACACTCTTTACCTGTTTTGGAGCAAGAGTTCCAGCCAACGCAACTAGGTTTTGGAACCAAGGGGGGCTGCGAGGCCGCAGTACATGCGGCCCGCACCTTCCTTACGCGTGGCGGAGGTGAGGTACTTTTGAAGGTGGATGTCAAAAATGCATTCAACTCAGTAGACCGCGGAGCTCTGCTGACACAGATTAAAAACTCAATACCAGGTGTGTTTCCTTATCTGTGGCAATGCTATAGTAAGCCAACGTGCCTGGTATATGATGGTCAATTAATTAATTCGGCAGTCGGCTGTCAGCAGGGTGACCCCCTGGGACCGGCAATTTTCAGTTTGGCTATCCACCCTATTATAAAAGATTTGGCTTCTAAATTCAACGTGTGGTACTTAGATGACGGTACTTTAGGAGGAAATGCTTCGTCAGTCCTTTCAGACCTAGAAAAAATTATAAAATATTTCGGTGATATTGGGCTTGAATTAAATTTTAACAAATGCGAACTATATTTCTGTAGGGATTTGCCCCAACAGATAAGGGACGAACTAAATTCTAAATTTTGCGTTTTGGCCCCGAACATCAAAATCATTGACGACCAGTCACTTCGCCTCCTGGGGGCACCGGTGCTGGAAGATGCTTTTACAAAATTTATAGAAGACCAGATGATGCTTTTTAATGAATCTTCCAGCCGTCTAGGCGACATCAACCCACATATGGCCTACACGATTATAAAATTCTGTATGTTTGTACCCAAGACCACCTACACGCTTCGGTGTACTCCGTTATGGGCTCACACACAACTTCTATCCAAACTAGATAGTATCGTCAGGGAAACTATCACTAAAATATTTAATTGTTTCCTTGATGACAGGAATTGGGACCAAGCCTCTTTACCCATTCGTCATGGTGGTCTAGGTATTAGAAAAATTTCAGATATAGCACTCCCAGCTTTTCTGTCGTCGGTTAATGGTACATATAACCTCATCGGTAAAATTTTAGACCCGTCTTTTAGCGACGTAGAGGTTACTGGCCTGACCGACGCCAGAGATGCTTGGTGTAGTGCAGCCGGTCCGATTAGTCATCCGCCCTTGAACCTGGCTTCTCAGCGGCAATGGGATGAGCCGCTCTGCGTAAGAGCCAGGAATATTTTACTTGAGTCTTCTAATAGCGATGCAGAGCGGTCCCGTCTCCTAGCTAGCTGTGAGCCAGAGTCGGGTTACTGGCTGAATGCTATCCCTTCAGCAAACGTAGGAACTCTCCTTGAGAGGACTACGTTTACCTTGGCGGCGAGTCTTCGTCTAGGGGTCAAAACAATTGAGCCCCATCGCTGTCGATGCGGAGGAAATGTCGATTCTCTGGGTCACCACGGCCTGTCCTGCCGCCGCAGCGCAGGACGCTTTTCCCGTCATGCCGCTTTAAATGATGTCATCCGTCGGGCCCTTGCCTCCACTGGTGTGCCAGCAGTGCTTGAACCTACTGGCATTACTCGAGATGATGGCAAGAGACCCGACGGCATGACACTCATTCCATGGAAAAACGGGCGATCGCTTGTATGGGATGCCACGTGCGTGGATACTGTGGCTCCATCCCACTTACAAGCGACCGCTCGAACAGCGGGAGCAGCTGCAGCAGCGGCGGAGGTTATTAAAAGGCGCAAATATGCATCGTTAGGGGAACCTTTCATATTTGTGCCTTTTGCCGTGGAGACCTTGGGGCCTTGGGGTGTGGAAGCAAGAAAGATTTTCAAAGAGATCTCCGCACGCCTAATCGACGTTTCTGGTGATCTAAGGGCTGGTGCACATTTTGGCCAAAGATTAAGTTTGGCCATTCAGCGTGGAAATGCCGCCAGCCTTCTTGGCACCCTGCCCGCTGATCGTAGCGATCTGAGCTCAATTTTTTATATAATTTAGTGTTTTTTATCTTTTGTCTAGGTTACTATAGTTTTAGTTTAGTTCATAGTCTTTTTAGTTAGTTTAAACTGAAAAAAGTTAAAATCACACTTTAATCTGTACATTATTTAGAACTTAGTTTTAATATTTTCAATGAATACAATTTTATATTTTGTATATAGTCAGTATAATTATCAATCAAGATAAAATTCGGAAGAAATAATTTTGAAAAAAATAAAATCTTTTGTTATAACAATTATTCAACATAACAATCCTTTCATATACAGTTTAATCGTTATAAAATTTAACAAATCGATTTGTTGTTACGTATAATAAACGTAATATATACTTATTATTAAGCATAATAATCATTGGTAATACAAATAAAGTGATAGAAGATCCTAATCTACATTTTGTGACTAAGTCGCTTTCGCACCCAGTCGTCGCTCGTCGTCCCAGGTTCGATCCCCGGTCACGTAAAGATGAAAAATGATCTTTTTCAAATTGACCCAAATTCTTTAGATTCCTACTTGGTTTTTTGATATTTTTTTGTGTTTCGTTCTTTTTATTATCGTCGGAAACCGACATAGCAGTAACTGGATGGTCCCGCGTCTTTTCAACTGGTTCTCTTCTTTTTTTTGGTGTCCCTAATTCTTTGCCTTTTTCTGGGGTATAACTAGTTTTCTTTGTGTGAAAGTGGAGACAGGTCACAGGAGTAACTTGTGACAGTCGTATGCCCCTTAAACATAAAGGCAAAATTTACAAAACTGTAATCAGACCTGTCTTATTGTATGGATCAGAATGTTGGGCCACAAAAGGGATGGAAGAAAGAAAACTGCATGTAACAGAGATGAAAATGTTGAGGTGGATGTGTGGAGTGACACGAATGGATAAAATACGGAATGAGTATATAAGAGGAAGTATGAAAGTTGCGCCAGTAATAGAGAAGCTCCATAGTCATAGACTGAGTTGGTATGGGCATGTGATGAGGAGAGAAGAAAGTCATATCACAAGAAAGGCATTAGAATTAAAAGTAGATGGAACGCGGAATAGAGGGAGACCTAAGAAACGATGGATCGATTGTGTCATAGAAAATATGAACAGGAAGGGAGTGACAAAGGCTATGGTGGATGACAGATCAAGGTTGAAAGAACTGACATACTGTGCCGACCCCACATAAAAAAGTGGGATAAGGTAAAGGAAAAAGAAGAAACTAGTTTTCTTTGTGTCCAATAAACTTTAGGTTCGGGACCCTTTCACTATTTCTCTTGTTGTCTCCTCTCTTAATTTGTAGCTATCTTTCTGGGACTGACGATTTTTTTCTTTAATTTCAACTTCTGTGACCAATTCTATTTATCAGGTCGTATGACTAAAACTAACTAACTAAAATAATTCAAATCTAAAAAAACTTTTGAAAACACAGCGAGGAAAAAACAGGTGTCGTTAATAATACATCAATTGACTTTAATACATATTCAAAACAAATTAATAGAACCGACATTGCAAAAGAAAAGATCAAGCAACTGATCTAACCGTTAACATTACATTATTTTCTGTAAGGTGATTTATTCTAATAACCAAAACAAATCAAAGACGTCACTCCATCCAGATCACAACACACGGCGTTTCACCCCTGCGCACTCCCACTATCTTCACTCGATCATTTAGCACATTTATTTTTCTACATAATATTTTTAGAATTTGTTTGATTTTTAAATACAATAACACTTATATTTGTTCGCTCATAAAAACAGATTTGTGTAGAAAGATTTATATCACAATGTATCACTTTTCACTACAAAAAGCTTAAGTTCACATTCGGATTGGTAGGTATATGTCAATTTGTACTCCAGAGATATCGAAAAGAATTGGTGTAAACGGATAGTACTTTAGATACATTAATTTTCACGATAAAAGAAATGGGAAATAAAATATGAAATTGGATACAATGACATTTAAATCACGGAGCACGAAAAATAGTTCATTGTTATTTTTATTATGAGGGTTACAACTTGACAAATATCGATATTCACGATGTTTTTGCCAAAAATCCGACAGTTATATCATTTTGCACAAAATTATCTCTAACTATAGCAGATAGAAGAACGTGAGTTGGACCCAAAAATCGGGAATTTTTTTCTGATAATGCCCACGTTAATATCACAAAAAGGGTACAACTAAACTTAAATCACCTATCACAGGAGGCACAGAATTAGAAAGCAACGGATAGCTTTCGTGCAACCATTAGCGGCACTAACACAGGGAAAATTGTCACTTGCGTCCTTACGTTTGTGTTCTCACATAGACGGATAAAAAAGTGATCTTAAAAAGATACCTCTCAATAATTTTGGGGTATGGTATAAGTAAAATAGGGGGCTAGAAGCGAGCTGCTTCTGCATGAGTTTACTTTATGATGCGGTAGAGTTGTAATTAGAAAGCAACGGATAACTGCCGTGCAGCCATTAGCGGCGATAACTTAGGGAAAATTGCCGCTCGCGTCTTTACGTTTGTGTGCTCACATAGACGGATAAAAATGTGATCCTTTAAAGATACCTCTCAATGAGAGGTAACTTTTTTTATTGAAGATGATATGATGAGAGGCTCTCATCCTCTTGGGGTATGGAACAAGTAAAGTAGAGGAAGAGTGCTGCTTAGGTAGAGTTGTAATTAGAAAGCAACGGATAGCTTCCGTGCAGCCATTAGCGGCGATAACTTAGAGAAAATTGCCGCTCGCATCCATATGTTTGTGTTCTCACATAGTCGGATAAAAAAGTGATCCTACAGAGATATCTCTTATACTTTTGGGGTATGGAATAAGTAAAGTAGGGGACGAGAACCGTGCCGCATCTTTATGTGTTAACTTTATAATGCGGTAAAATTGTAACTAGAAAGCAACGGATAGCTTTCGTACAGTAATTAGCGGCGATAACACTGGGAAAATTGCCGCTCGCGTCCAAGTTTGTGTCTTCACATAGACCAATAAAGAAGTGATCCCATAAGGATTTCTCTAATGCTTTGAGGTACGGAACAAGTATGAGATGTGGTACAGTTGTAAATAGGAAGCGAATGATAGCTTTCGTACAGCCATTAGCAGCGATAACACAGGGAAAATTGCCGCTCGCGTGGATACATTTGTACAAAGAAGTGATCCTATAAGGATCCTTCAGTTCCCTATGGGGTGCGGAAAAAGAATAGTAGGTAATTAGAAGCGTGCCACTTCTGCATGTGTTTACTTTATGATGCGGTAGAGTTGTAATTAGAAAGCAACGGATAGCTTCCGTGCAGCCATTAGCGGCGATAACTTAGGGAAAATTGCCGGGGTGAACTAGTACGCTTCCTAACGTATGAGTAGGGCCTTATATAAATTATGTACATAAATACATATTATCACGCCTATTTCCAATGGTGATAGGCAGAGACTATGGATCTCCACTTGCTACGACCCTGAAAATCCCTCTAGTTTTATCTATACTCATCACTATCTCCATGCATGCTTTTCGGTTTCGGGTACTTCTTACATCTCCTTTCTTTAGAACGTCAGCAATCTGATCGCAGTATGTTCGACGAGGTCGTGGCCCTGGCCATAACCCTGGCCAAGTATATGGCTATAAATTTTATATACGCAAATATTTCTTCTCTTCGAAATTTGTGGAAAATTTTCAATCATTCATCCACTTATAAAAAAAAAATCCGACGCGTACTCTCCTTCCTCTAAAAATAAGAGACTAGCACATTATTCAATACCTAGGAGTCTTGATTCTTGACACGGATGTAGATTAATGATGTGCCTAAGAAAAATCCCTGCTTATAAAAATTCCTTCGCTCAAAAATTTGCGGGACATTTCCAACTAATGACCCGGGATTAATATCACGCTGAATAAAATGGCATACCTCTAAATATAGACAATGCATAAACATGTTAAAGTCGTATGTAATAAAAGAAATAAAAAAAAATAGCTCATACATAAGATACAACAAAATGTAGGCTATTAATTCATATGTCATGTCTTTGAATATAAAAGCTGGTGCAAACTTCGCGACACAAAATGAAATGACACAGAGCTTTATTGCTTGAAAAAAAAAAAAAGAAAATGCTTGAAGATTGTAATCTTTTCTAACTAAAACATTACAACATAGTTTAGGTATATCTGAGTTTTTAAATAATATATACGGACAAATCACACAGATTGAGCTAGCCCCAAAGTAAGTTTGAGACTTGTGAAGGATACTAAATCAACCATACTATATTTTATAATAAATACTTATTATATTTCATAATAAATAATTTGGTCGTAGGTACTAAAAAAAGCTAAAATTATAGCTGAAATACATCTGATACAATAAAATATAGGCTATTATTATTCCATATGTCATATCTTTGAATATGAAAGCTCGCGCGAACTTCGCGAAGTAGAATCACGCAGAGCTTTATTGCTCCCGAGGGCGCGGAGAGTAATTAATGAACGTCTAATGACCCAGGATTAATGACACGCTTCCGAGACCATCATTGAAAAAAGAGGGCGGGATAAAATAGTCTACGGCTTGGGACTTTATCTTAAAACTGAAAAAAACTGGCCAAGTGCGTGTCGGGCCACGCGCAGTGTAGGGTTCCGTAGTTGCGAACGACAACTTTGAGTTCACAGTGTTTACACTCGCACCTTACAGTTTAACGACCAAAAACATCTAACAATAAAATTGTATGAAATTTTACATTTTCCAGTACATTTAATAAGTTGATTGCCTATAACTTTTTAGATTGCACTTAGTACTCAGCTCTGATAGTTTTCCTTTCAACTTCAGTATATATAATACTGCTATAATTTTTTTTACGTATCCATATATATATATCCGTTTTGCAGATAGAGGGGGGGGGGGGGGGGGGGACACACACACACACTTACCTCTAACAAAATTTGTACTTTAAATCCAAATATGTCGGAAACGGATCCATAAATCGAAAAATGGTGTTCTCAACTTCACAATATTTTTTAAAGACCTTTTTAACGATAACCCACACGATGGGTAAGTAGTTTAGTAGGTTTTTTCTACCACTTTTTGGCCATTATTTATATACATACCCATACCAAATTACAGCTGTCTAGTACTTATAGTCTCTGAGTAAAACCGTGGACGGACAGACATGGCGAAACTATAAGGGTTTCTAGTTTACTACGGAATCCTAAAAAGAAGAAAAAATGCTTAAAGATTGTAATCTTATCTAACCAAAATGTTTCTAACCAACTGGTTTAGTCCCTCTTCAATATTTGACAATAAGCTAGGTAAATCAGATTTGTATGGAATTTTATATTTTGGCTTAGATATATTTTTAGCATCTGTTTGTATTAACCCAATGTTTATGCTATGAAATACAATAATGAATAATGATACAACAAACATGCATTGTAGTACATAATACGAGTATAACAATGAATACGAACTGGTTTACTTTTATGTGATAAGAGCCATTGATTTGTTAATTCATTAATGACAAAATTAACAAACGCACCAGTCGTTCGTATGATTTCTGAAAGTTCACTTCGATTTCTCTGGGATGCCATCATCAGATCGTGGTTTCCTCATTACGGGACCACCCTTGGAATACCTTCTTTAGGCAACGCCCAAAGCCGAGGTTCGTCCCTCCCGCGGACCCTTTGGTGATGTTTGCCTTACAAATTGAGGGCACTCTGCCCTCAACTCAAAAGTCCGGTGAAGTAGCGAAAGCTCATTTGAAGCTAGCTACGGAGTCCTTTAAAAAAAAACCTTTCCAACAAAAAAAATCTTTCAAATCATTTTATAAACGACAGTGTTACCCGCAAACACATGTAAAAAAACATTAATAATAATAAACGGCCGACTTGAGAATCCTCCTCCTTTTTAAAGTCGGTTGAAAACCTCCTCTATTTTAAAAGTTGGTTAAATTGCGTCTTCTCACGTACTGGACTAGGAGGGTCTGTTAAATATAACACGTTTCAAGTTACTGTTATAAAGGTGGTTACAAAAGTCAGTATGACTTTTTTGATGGCAGTATGACTAAGCTCAGTGTTTTACTGAGCTTATTCAGTATACCTTTGTGTTACAAAGTTTTTTGTGATACAGTTTCTTGGAGTTCTGATAGATAATTCAAACCCTGTTAGACTGTTTCTTGACAAGTTTCATATCACTTGCTGCATCTAATAAAATACTAAAACTTCAGCTTTCCAATGTTGCATATTGAGGTTCACAAAATTCAATATGGCCTGTCGGAAATTTCCTCTCCGTATATTGTAATGAAAATAGCTCGGGAAAATTGAGGACAATACTTTTTACCGATATATTTTACACAAATTTTAGCCGACTTGGGCAGGATATTCTTTACAGCAAAATTTTATTAAAACCTCTTTGACTGTAGTGCAGTAAATTTTTAATTATGAATATAAGTTTATTTTATAATTTACATAAATATTTTTCTCGCCTTAAAGTTTTAAAGTGAAATGAAAAAGTTTTTTTTAGAAAAGAAAAGGTTTACATTCTCACTTTGGTTAGTAAAAAATAGTTCATAAACAGTTTAAAGACTTTTATTAAATTTATGTTAAAAGGGGGCAGCACTGGACCCAGAAAAATTCATGTATCTATACAGTTAGTGATCAACGAACAAGAAAAATAAAGATATAGATGCACTGTAGTTTTCAGCGTTTATTTAACGATAAAATTGTAGATATTAACCTTATCCCTACTACACAATTTATTGCTTGTACGGGTAATGTACGCCGGTTTGTGTCTTATCATACCTACGGTAGTTTCCATACGAGCAATCTTTAAAGTGTGTTACCCTGTTGTTATTAATAGAATACATACTGTATTATCGAATTTTAATCTCATTTTTGGACGTTTCATTCAATTATATTTTTAAAAATATATCTGACAGTTTGGTGCAAGTTATAGACAATGTTTTTGATATTGAACTAGCAATCCTAATCCCAACTTCCTAACTTCCTAATCCTAACTTCCTAACTATTATTATAAATGCGAAAGTGAGTTTATTTGTTTGTTTATTTCGCTTCACGCCCTATCTACTGAACCGATCATCATTAAATTTTGCATACACATAGGTTAGGGTATTGAGAAGGATATAGGCTATATATCACCCGGGCGAAGCCGCGGGTAACAGCTAGTAATTTATATTTTCAATATGAAAACAAACAACTTTTGTTGTTATATCCCTTATCTTTGGCACCGAAGCCGAAGAAACTGTGTGCACAGAAAGACACAAACAAAAAGTTGTCGAATTACAAAAGCGGGCATAAAAATACCATCGGAAGGCCATTTGAATAACATTTTACGAGACACATGAACTTTCTTGTTTTTTGTCATGTTGGCCTATAAACCACAGTTTTACGATATAGCGTGTCATTTTTACACACCTTCACTCATAATATTTCCTAACTTTTGCTAGTTTATAACCCGAATTTCGTCAAAAGAATAGGTGTTGAACACGCAAAATGGTACTCGTCACTGAAAAAATGCGAAAACTATAGAACCGATCATCATGAAATTTTTTGACGGACCGAACGGATTGAACGGAGACGGACATAGGCTACATTTCATCCCGGAGAAAACTACTGTTCGCGAGAGATCGACACTAATGCGGGCGGAAGCTAGTACTTGTATAACTCGCGCTTGTATGTTGCAAACTAACTTTGCACATTAACTTTACCAACTTTACCCAGGTTGGTTTTGGTTGGAACTAATAATGTGTGTCTAAAATTTACGTATATATATTTAGTTTCTTTCGGCGTATTCTTTTCACCAGTGATAATTACGATACGATAGTAGGTTTTCGATTTCGCATATTAAAAATAAATAAATAATAAGAAAGAAGAATATGACGTTCAAAAAGAGATCACCCAATTATCCAATTAAGAGTAGAAACTATGGAAAAGCTCTATCTCTATTTTTTCTCGATTTATTGACTTGATTACAAAATAAAAGTTGTTTGTTTTCATGTTGAGGACGTAAATAAGTATAAATTATTGTTAGTTCATTGTAAATTACTTGCACCAAAATGTCTAATATATATATTTAAAGATATACCTAGTTGAAACATGCCATAATGTGATGGAAAGTCCATAGTACAGAATGTAGTCTATTAATAACATACGAGCATCACTTTAAAGATTGCTCGCATGGAAACTCCCGTAGGTATGATAAGACATTAACTGGCGTACATCACTCGTACAAGCAATAAACTGTGTAGGGATGAGGTTAATATCTACAATTTTATCGCTGAAAAATCGCTAAACTCTATATAGATCTTTTTTATTTTTACTTTTCTGGTTTCTTGATCACTATCACTATTATCAAAGTCATATCGTCAAGCCATTGACAATATGGCGATTCCATTCCATGTTGATGATCAAGTTATGATATATCGTATAGTAAGGCCAAGTAAATGGCTGAGAACTCTACAAGTTTTATTTATACCTACACTACTAGGTATATTTCTTAAAGGTATCAATTTAACCCCTGAATATTCAAAATTACTTTAACTAATGACAGCCTTTGATAGTTCGGGCGTAAATCTTGTAGCTCAAGCCAATAAGCAATAATATTGATAGGTATACTATGATTAAATTCGGTATTCGTCTTAGTTAGTTGCTAGTTATTTGCAAGTTCAAATCTCACGTTTTATCTACACTAGACCATTATGACGTCGTCCAGTGATGTCGAGAGAACACATGGAAGTTGGCATGATTCTTTTAGTAGAAAAGATCTTACAGACATACAAAATCAGTAAAGAAATCTACAATAATTCTAACTATACAATTCTCGACAATATAGGGCTATTTACCTATAATCCTAATAACTCGTGTACTAATCGCTGGTTCATAATATTAATATTAATATTCAATACGTAGCGGCGCGGCTTCCGCCGGATTGAGCTTCGTTATGCCGTGATCCTCTCTATCCCCTTGTTATTACTTCCGTCACCGCATACTTGTAGTTTATAAATTCATTATTATTTATGACAATTTTGATATTTTTTGAACCATAATTTTAGCTAATATTTTTTGAACCATACTTGGGAGACACTTGAAATTTAATTTTATCAGAAAATAATGAAAACAAATGAAAATGATAGATGAAATAAAGGGAGATCAATTAAAATAAAGTTTTTTTGTGTGTACCTAATTCAATCTGTCGAAGTTGCTGCTTATTGACTACAGGCCACACAATCCAAGGCATTTACCTATAATGATAATAACTTGTATACTAATCGCTGGTTCATAATATTAATATTCAACACGTAGCGGCGCAGCTTTCGCCGGATTGAGCTTCATTATGCCGTGATCCTCTCTATCCCCTTGTAATTACTTCCGTCACCGCATACTTGTAGTTTATAAATTCATTATTATTTATGACAATTTTGATATCTTTTGAACCATAATTGGGAGACAATTGAAATTTAATTTTATCAGAAAAAAATTAAAACAAATGAAAAATATAGATGGAAGAAAAGAAGGTCCTATACAAGGAATGTGTTTTTTGTTGTATTCCTAACTCAGTCTGTCATATCATATGTGCTGTTTATTTACAACGGACCGCATAATTCAAGGTATTCACCTATAATCATAATAATAATTATTATTATTATAATAACTCGTGGACTAATCGCTGGCTCATAATATTCGTATTCAACACGTAGCGGCGTGGCTTCCGCCGGATTGAGCTTCTTTACGTCGTTCGTGATCCTCTCTATCCCCATGTAATTACTTCCGTTACCGCATACTTGTAGTTTATATAATTATTGTACTGCTTTAAAAATTACATACTTCTTCTTCTTCTTCTGTTTTATATTATGGCTTCTACCGAAATTTCAGTGAATCTGCCAATGTCCAGTATAATGAGATATTAAGTATCGGTGTTGTACGGTAAAGTTTTTCCAAGTAGCATCAAAGATGGCGTATGTTCTTTGATGCCTCGTGGGAGTTTCTGGCGGCAAATCTATACGTGTCCATTTATCAGTCCACTTTAACTATTTCACAAATTGTTCATGAGCACGAGCATTTATAACACCAAACTACACCAATTTCATATTATAAAGTCCACTAAAATCAATTTGCAAAATTGTTTACGGCAAACTTCAACTGTACCCCTTGACTTCCCACCACAAACCCCCCTACATACTTCTTATTTTAATTGTTTTTAGACATCTGTCAATAAAATCATAATAATTTATGAACGAAGCGCCGGCTCATTATTAATATCCAGAACTGCGGGCTCCCGCAGGATTAGACTTCATTACACCGTGATCCTCTCTATCTCGCTATAATTACTTCCCCTATATCAGTGCTTTACTTCTTAAGAAAGTATAAAATTTACCTGCCGTTCACTAAGTAAAACATCTATTTTTTACACAATACAGTGTCAAGGTGGACTTAAAGCCAATGGCTTTTTCTGCTAATCAATCAACTGGGTGATGACGAGAATTTATAGTAGTGCAAAGTTTGAAAATTTAAAAAGAGAAAAATAGCTAGTACATATAAATATAATAGACGATACATATACTACATATATATCATGAACAATCTGACAGGCCTTGTAGGAAATGAGCTTTCACCCTATTATTATAATGACTTATGAACAAATCGCTGGTTAGTAATATTAATATTCAGTACGTAACAGCGTGGCTCCCGCAGGATCAGACCTCATTATACCGTGATCCTCTCTATCCCGTAGGAATTACCTCCTACATATCAGTGCGTCACACTGCTTAAGAAAGTACAAAATATCCAGCCGTTCACTTCTAACCAGAACATATATTTATCATGATAATTAGTCGTGTATGAATCGCCAGCTCATATTATTTAATGGATCCTAATCCTGCGGAGATGTAATAGCATGGCTCCATAGAATCGGATTCCATTACGCTGTAATCTTCTCTATCCCGCAGTAATTACTTCCTCCATATCAGTGCATCATACTTCTTAAGAAATTACAAAATAAATAAAATAAATAAATATATACGGACAAATCACATAGATTGAGCTAGCCCCAAAGTAAGTTCGAGACTTGTGTTATGGGATATTAACTCAACGATACTATATTTTATACCATATAGATACTTATGTATATAAACATCCAAGACCCAGGTCAATCTGAAAAAGATCATTTTCCATCTTGACCTGACCGGGGATCGAACCCGGCACCATCCGTGTCGCAGGCAGACGTGTTGACCGCTGCGCCACGGAGCTCGTCAAATTTAAATTATACTGCCGTTCACTTTTAACCAGAACATATATTTATCATCATGATTACCGGTATATTAATCGCAAGCTCATAATATTTAATGGAGCCTAATCCCGCAGAACCTTAATAGCGCGGCTCCACAGAATCGGATTTCATTACACCGTAATCCTCTCTATACCGCTGCAATTACTTCCTGCATGCCGGTGCCTCACAATTCTAATTTAATAAGTAAGTATAAATAAAGCCGCTGTTTTAATGAGTCCTGTTCATGTGACTAGTCTTCACGGCTTATAAGCAATGGCTCTTGCATAATCAGACTTCATTATACCGTGATCCTCTCTATTTCACTGTAATGATTTTAAATTTTGTGATTGTTTTTTAAGCAGGTTTATATCTCTAATTCTTACTTCTTTAGACTCCTATAATAAATACTTACGTACTAATATCTGGTTAGTAATATTAATATTAACGGCGTGGCTCTCGCAGGATCAAACTTCACTATACCGTGATCCTCTCTATTCCGTAGAAATTATCTCCTCCATATCAGTGTCTCACACTTCTTAAGAAAGTACAAAATTAACATGACGTTCACATCTAACTATTTATCATCATAATTACTAGTGTATATTGGCCAGTTCATAATATTTAATGGAGCCTAGTTCTACAGAACCGTAATGGCGCAGCTTTGCAGAATCCGACTTTATTACACTGTGATCCGTCTCTCTGTCCCGCTGTAATTACTTCCACCTCTTCGAGTATGAGGAACATTATTAATATGTAAAATACGGGTTACTCACGTATGAAGTCAGCTATAGGCTGACATGTTTCGGCTTTTTTCTAAGGTCTTCCTCAGAGAGAATACAAACGGGGATATCCGAACTGACGTCGTTCCAACCAGTGCGGACTGGGTCGACTTCGTGCGCGTGTTTCGATTATCATAATGTTACTATTAAAACAAATAGTTCTAATAGGTTATTCAACCTGTGTGGTTATTAGTTGAATAGATTACAGGTACCCATGAAGCTTTTTTTCTCATAATTTTTAGTGTTTAAGAAACTCGGCTTAATTTTTTCTTTTGGGTAAAGGCTTCGAGCAAGAGGGCTTCCGTTCCGGTACGGAAACCGTGTTGCACGAAGGGTGAAAGAATGAAAATTGGTATTCTATTACTGTCCGTCCGTCTATCATAGCGCTGTTATTTTTTGGATAATAAGTAGGCATTTGACATTACGTTACAACAGCAAATAATGCAAACAAAAAAAGAAAAACATAAAGGAAGATCAAGTTTTTGAGTTTATCGCTAACAGACAGACAGACGGAGCAGATGACTTTATTTTAGAATATGTAGTAATGGCAATCACCATTACAGAATAATAAACTCAAATTATGCCATCATATATCTAGACATACATATAACGGAAGGATGATAAACGCACGGCATTTTTCACACCTCGCCTTACAGGATAAAATATAGAGTGGGCGTGTGAGGGTAATCTGGCGTATATTTTGGGCTAAATTTTAACAAATGGGCGTGCTGAGTGCTCTCCACACCTGTGACCGAGTTCAGCCTTTTTATTATGTAAGTTACGGGAAATAAAAATTATGAGTGCGTGTGCTTAAAGTTATTAAATGAGAAACTTTTAGTTTAGACACTTCTTCTTCTTAGCGTATCGACTCGGGCAAATTATATTTGTGTTGACCAAAACTCTGCTACTGATATAGCATCATCAGTAGCATTATATAGTTCAGCCTTTTTATTATGTAAGTTACGGGAAATAAAATCATGAGTGCGTGTGC
Organism: Rhodophaea formosa; assembly: GCA_963082605.1. Taxonomy (NCBI): domain Eukaryota; kingdom Metazoa; phylum Arthropoda; class Insecta; order Lepidoptera; family Pyralidae; genus Rhodophaea; species Rhodophaea formosa. The sequence goes on along the minus strand of OY720213.1, from coordinate 5,440,721 downwards.
TTAAAGTTATTAATGAGTTATTAAGTGAGATTCTGCTTTTACATTTTAACATTACTGCCAAAAATGTGATATATTTTTTAATGATATTGGACGGCAAACGAGCAAGCTGGTCACCTGGTGGTAAGTGATTACCGTTGCCTATGAACAACTGTAGACAGGCACAGAGCGTTGCCGGCCTAAAAGTTACTATATAAGTAAAAGAAGATAGGTAAATAAATTTAAACTTTAAATATCTCAATGGATTTAGGCGTATGTTTTAGATTATATTTAGTCAAAGAGACAAAAGGAATCAGGTGGGCCTTATGCCTGTTTCCAAATGAGATTCCAAATGAGTCATAATAAAAATCGATATAATGATTTGTGTAAAGTCGGGAATAACTGAAGTTAGATGGCTGGCGTCATGTGTTATCTGCTAATTAAGAGATAAGCCGGTACATCAGAACTCCAACCGGGTGTGACATGCTAAGGCCATAGCAAACATGGCGTTCAAGGGCCTGACTTTGAAATACATTAATGTATGACATTGTAGATAGCTACAAAGTTACCGACTGCAGTTTCTATTGTTTTGTTCTAAATATGCTAGATTTGAAGCTATTAGAAATACAATTGTTAATTAGTAACATGTAAGTGAGCATGCTAGTTTTGAGAACCTTTTATAGTTTGTCTGTTCAGGTGTGCTAGCTATATCGATCTAATAATAATCAAGATAGGTTTCTACGAAAAGTTACAGTGACGCAAATAGCAATGCATGCAAACTTTTCGCGACACAAACTTACGCACACGAATTTATTCGTAGAAGATGGCGTCACTTGTGCCTTCCCCTCACCCTATCCATATTATTCCTAGGTATAGACCTAGGATAGTATTAGGCTACATGTGGCATGAGTATTGAGTAAATATGTCGAGCAACAGCAGCTATTTTCAAGCAAATGGTGTACAGGTCGATAGCAAGCTCATTAGTACCCATTGTTAGTTACTTATTGGTTACGTATTGGTCGATTTTAGCATGCTACTAACTAGTACGTGTATGAGTATCCGTTGCTAGTTGGAATTGTTAACTAAAATTATCATAAAATGTGAATCCCATGCCATAAACCCAAATATTAATAAAGGAGGGTCGCTTAAGAAACGTGCTTTTGCTGGTTTTCTCGATTCTACCCAAATTGCTGCTAATTTATTAGAGGCGTCAAGCCAGTTCTAGTTGTTGGTCCGGCTGGTCCAGGGAAGTACCACACTCAAAATCGACGTTCGAGTAGTAGCTTTACCGCTTATATGCTTCGTTCGGTGAGTGCGAGAGTCGGACGCCCATCTTCCCTCCCCCTCTGGGGAGGGAAAAATTAAGGCCGGCAACGCTCTTGTTGCAGCATGCAGCAACACCCCTGGAGTTGCAGTTGTCCATGGACATCGGTGATCACTTACCATCAGGTGACCAGCTTGCTCGTTTGCCGTCCTAAGACAAAAAAAACCCACAGATATAATAAAGATAAGAATATACTGTCCTGTTAGAAAGAGTTTGGTTAAGCTCTCAGGAGAGGACGCATGGAAGGGACAAGGGACTACACACGTGTTACGTCAAAGTACCTACTTTTAATCAAGAATTATAGGTTTTGTAGTTAAATATTGCACATTGACATGGAACCCTTAATGCGTGTGTGTTTTTTATATGTTTTACTCTTGACCATCATCTAGCCGGGAGGAATATAAAATCCTAATTTTAATTGACCAGTTATATATTTAAGTTATCCGTATTATTATTTTTTTGTAATAACGTAGTAAGTATTTTTTCCATGATTTTATTGTGTACACGTGTTCAATTAATTAATATGAATAAAAGAGAAAAGTCGTGCAAAACACAACAATGACCAAAGACAGCAAAAAAGATATTCTCCTGACCTTTCGTGTCCAGCCAACTAATGGGGAGTCCTAGACTGGCTATTGTTATGGCTAGACGTGAGACGCGACTATAATGGTTCAAGTTACACTAAGAGAACCTACGTGATGTCGTTATTAACTATTAAAAATAAAAGCTTCGGTATGACGTCATTGATCTTAATCTAAATATCTGTCTGAGTATATAGTCAAAGATATCTGTATTTTTTAACACGCTTTTATTAGCTTCACTTGTATGTAAGAAAATCTTGGAATCTTAATTTGACCCACTTCCCGGTCTTCAATTAGGATGAAAGGAGAATGCAACCGTTTCATACATTTGTGGGCCCAAGTATTATACAAATCAAAGTTGCCTTATTTCAAAGGACTCATAATAACAATTCGCCACAAAAAATTTGGGAATATTAGGCAATCCAGGAATCGAGATATTTTAATTATAGTAAAAGTGAGGTTATATTAAAACGACTATTTTAAAATGGTGTCTGTACAATGTTTTTAGTCTATTTTAGACATATTACTGATGTATAAAGTGCAAGTAGCTGTTATATTTTTTATATTTTGTTACTCTCTACTTACACCTACTCTACATAGGTACCTATACGTCGCATAGTGAACTATCATCCTACAACACATCAAATCTGATATTGCTTTCCGCTTGTAAGCCCAATCTCTATTTAAATGTGACTTTAAGTCTTGCGCCCCTAGGTTCTTTCCATCCCCTAAGAGGTAAAGACATGATACTGTACCCATATGTATGACATTTTTATTATACTTCACTAAGGCCGTGTTCAGACCAAACTGACTGTCAGCCGCCGACAGTGAGCGAGCGCAATGTTGCAATTTACACAGCGATCCGTGTCGTCGGAATCCAATTGATGAGCGTTATCGATAGACCAAAATACAAAGCCAGGTAATTCACAATTGCAAGATCAATCGAACAGTCCGTATTAAAGCCAAAATCGTGAGAAAATCGAGAAAACATGAAAATAAGCGCACTCCGAACGAAAGAAAACGAACGAGTGTCGGTTGATGCCGAATTGCCGATTTGTTTGTCTTTGAACTGTCAGCTGTCAACGAGATGTCATTTGTCACTGTTCCGTTATTAGTGTTGCCAACTGAAAATAATTAAATCGATATATTCAGTAATCGTATTTAATGTGTAACACGATTTTCATATAACTTATCGATTTTTTTGTACTCATCTATTAATTTTTAATCGATATTCAAGTTTCATACGATATTTTTAAGTTTTCTTCTTTTCTGTATTGTAAAATAATACAGTATTTTGTAAGTTACTTTACTAAAATATAACCGATTTTTTAGGATGGTTTTCAATTTGATAACATTTGGGCCCAAAAGTTCCCGTCTCCTTTTGCACACGCTCTGAGTTCTGATGACAATACATGACTAGCGTGCTAAAAGTGTGTTTTTTAGTTTTTTAAACTACTTAATAATTATAGATTAATAAAAATATAACGTTACTAGCTTTCGCCCGCGGCTTCGTCCGCGTAATATATAGCCTATATCCTTCTCAGTACCCAAACATATTGGTATGCTAAATTTCAAGCAGATTGGTTCAGTAGATAAAGCGTTGAGAGGTAACAAACAAATATACAAACTTACTTTCACATTTACGATTTTAGTTAGAATACTTCAGATTGGCGGTGAGTCTGCGTCTTGGGGCCAGGACGAATGAACCTCATCGCTGCCGATGCGGGGGACATGTCGATTCCCTGGGCCACCACGGTCTGGCCTGTCGCCGCAGTGCAGGACGCTTTTCGCGTCATGCCGCGCTTAATGATGTCATCCGTCGTGCCCTTGCCTCCGCAGGTGTGCCCGCAGTGCTCGAGCCTGTTGGTATTACGCGTGATGATGGCAAGAGGCCCGACGGAATGACACTCATTCCTTGGAAAAACGGGCGGTCGCTTGTATGGGATGCCACATGCGTGGATACTGTAGCCCCATCCCACTTACAAGCGACCGTCCGCAGAGCGGGCGCGGCAGCAGCGGCGGCAGAAGCCATTAAGAGGCGCAAATATGCAGCTCTAGGCGAGCCTTACATATTTGTGCCCTTCGCCGTGGAGACCTTAGGGCCTTAGGGTGCGGAAGCACGACAGATTTTCAAAGAGATCTCCGCACGCCTAATCGACGTTTCTGGTGACCAAAGGGCAGGCGCGCATTTTGGCCAAAGACTAAGTTTGGCAATCCAACGAGGAAATGCCGCCAGCCTTTTGGGCACCCTGCCCGCTGACTGCAGCGATTTGGCTTCTATTTTTTATTTAACTTAATGTTTATTTATTTATTTTTCTTTTTTTTTTGTAGGTTAATTTTCTTTTTTTTAAGACTAGTTATAGTTTATAATCTTAGTTTCGTTCTTTATTTTTAGTTTATTTAAATAAATAAATGTTTCACAAAATAAAAAAAGTTAGAATACTTGGGATAAAAAATGAGATATTGACCCACAAAAACATAAACATTACTTAAGTATACAAACTACTCGTAACATTGACACACCATGCACATATTTTATGTTTCTTTGGAAAATAACCACTAAAAGTTATGATATAAGTCCGTATTTCTGGGAAACATTACCTCTAGTACTTCTTAAATGAGACCATTTGCAATCCTCCGCTCAAATTTGGGGCGTCATTCCGGCAAATTGTAATTTTAACGAAGTTTGTCCAATAAGCTTGTAATATTCTTATTTTCTCGTAAATATGGAAAATGACGTCATAACTCTAAGTATCTGCGTGATTGTGTCATCATCATCATCATCAGTCTTTTTTAGTCTCCACTGCAAGAGCACGACCCTCTCCAGTTACTAAGTCAGAGGATTTGGCCTTGGATTCTGGCCACACGGGTTGGAGAGGTCTCTCTGATATTTATAAATTTTGTTTAGCTTAATCGCTTTCTACGACATCCACGGGGACGGGAAGAGTAGAATAGGACCACTCCAAGTGAAGACTTGGATTATATTATGGATATACTCGTATAATGTATGTATGGATTGGATATAATATTACAAGATTATATAGGTTTGAAGTATTACCATAAATACACAGATTATTACGTTACACTGAAAATAGACATACATGCCTTGAATAATTTATCCTTTACCATAGTCTTACGGATGATAAATTCGGTTTGACAGAAAAGGAGGAAAAGTGGATGGATTTGCAGCTCAGGGTTATTTTGGTTCTATTTATAGACCGGTCCCAGCGGATCTTCCGCGTCACTTGACAGTTCATCTCTGTGGGTTGCATGTTTTTGGTAACATCTCGGAATTATTGATGTGAATATCTACTAGCATTTATTTAAGGTAGATTTAGTTTTTTTTTTATGTATGTCAGTGGCCAATATTGGTATCGTGTATTTTTATTTTGAAAGATCTTCAACATCTTCTAGTTTTATGATGGATGCGGTCATTTCATAAATTTTACTCCGTTAGTGGATGTAATAAATAGACACTTTTCACCATTTTCTCGAACTGGTTATTTGCAAAGTTACGTCGAGGGTCAATGAATATGCTGTATAAACAAATTTTGTTATTTTATATTGGTGAAATATTACTAAAAATACATACTCGATGCAAGGATTATTTCGCTACACTGAAAAAAGACATATGCCTTGAATATCTTATACCCTTTTATAGCCTTACGAAGGATAAATTCAGTTCGACAGAAAAGAAGGGAAAGTCGATGGATTTGCATGGTCAGTGTTATTTTGGTGCTATTTATAGACCGGTCCCAGCGGATCTTCCGCGTCACTTGACAGTTCATCTCTGTGGGTTGCATGTTTTGGAAACATCTCGGAATTATTGATGTGAATGTCTACGAGCATTTATTTTGGTCTTAAAAGAAACTTAAGGTAGGCTTTCAATAGGTAGGTTTTAGTTTTACTGATGAAAAAACGGAGGTAATTTTTTTTTTTTTTATCACCACGCGTAACTTTTTAATTTTGATTATTACTTTTTAGGAAAGAAAAATCCAACCCTAAGCGTACAGAATAATAGATTTTTTGGCTTTAAATTTATTTCGACGGTTATATTTTTCTGTAAAGGCCGCACACTAGGCACAGTAGCATTTACAAATAGAAAGATTTTCAAGAATGTAAATCATATAAGCAGTAAATAACCTGAAGTATTTTTGGAATCATGTTTATGGTTATGGTATCAGAATCAGTGAGAATTATGAGAATCAGATTACCTATCGTCGTTAATCGTCTTCTCATGATATTAAAACATGATTCCAAAAATACTTCAAGTTATTTACTAGTGCTTATATGATTTACATTCTTGAATTTCTTTCTATTTGTAAAGTATTAGGAATAAAATAATTGGCGTCGCTACTGTGCCTAGGGTGCCCCCTTAATATATTTTTATTAAATATTTCTTTTAAGATCACTTTACACACAAAAAGTAATACATGTTGCTTTTCGTATGTATATTGACCAATATTGGTGACAGATTTAAAGCTGTCTAAAGTAGTATTGATATCGCTCAACGACTACCGTCAGTGAAGATAGCCGGAACCAATTGCTTACGTACCTTCCCAAGCACGGAAGAGATATACATACACACTCTGTGAAAATTTAGAGTCTCCACCTAATTACGGTTCAATAGCCCTGTGACAGACAGCTTGACCGACGGCGGATGGACCGACCTGGTAAATAATAAGGATACTATTTTGGCCCATTTAGGTACGGAACCCGAAAAAGAAAACAACAAGTGTAGCCGATTTTCCTTAAGCCGATGAATTATAAAGGCACTTTTAGTAAACAACAAACAACAGTGATCGAGTCCTCATAAATTCTTCATAAATATGTAAGTACTCCAAAAATACTCATCGATCGATGTATATAATTACTTATGATTTCGAACTTACGTTTTCAACCGACAAAAATTGGAGGAGGTTATGTTGTATGGCTACGCATTATGTATGACTCAGCATTTTTACAGTGTTAACTTTTTACTGAGTAGTCCGATTTTGATAATCCTATTTTTATTGGAAAGGGCATACCCTTAAATTTGACGCATATTAGTTTCAAAAAATCTACCGTAATTGTAGAAAAACAGGGAATTAATGAATTTCGCTTCTCAGTGGCTTAATTTCTACGTTAAAAAGTTTTATTAGCTATCAGAATCAAGTTCCTGAAGTTATAATTACAAACTACTATCGACCTTGATCGAAAGCAAAGTCACTGTACTTTGTTAACAATTTAATCAATCACTATTGAACTTTAACGGCGCTCCTGATTTGTGGTTCGCGTGGATTGTTAGAAACCAGCCTCGCTTGAAGTTAATTTGCTGTTTTACATACTGTTTTGTATGACTTCGCCCTTGATAGTGGTTTACTAGGCTTGATAATATCTTTAAAAGAAAAAAGTGATGAACAAAGTGTTTTGAGATATCGAACTTCGTAAATAACACGTTTTTAGATGGATTATTATCTAATGAACCTACCTACTTATAACATTCTAAAATAAAGCGGTTTAAAATTTTCTGTACTAGCATACTATATTGGACCTCCGAATTTACTATGTATAAAGAATTCTATACTTTATTATGACAGTTTTATAGGCCAGTGGTGCTACTACTAAATTAGATTACCTGAGAATAAAAAATAATGGGCTCCTGATCCGTACCCTTTAGGTATTTCGTCTCATCATCATCATCATCATCATCAGGTCTTTCTAGTCTCCACTGCAGGAGCACGACCCTCTCCGTACTACCAGAGCCATATACTAGCCTGAGTGGTCAGAGGATTTGGCCTACACTCTCCACGCTGGCCAGACGGGTTGGAGAGGTCTCTTTGATGTTAATAAGCTTTGTTTAGCTTATGTTTCCTTAGTCGCCTTTTACGACATCCACGGGATGACTTGGAGTGGTCCTATTCTACTCTGCCAGGAACCACACGGCAATGTCGTCTCTAATTGTTTAACTATTTACATTAGCGGGCGGACCCGGGTTCAATCTCCGCCCAGCAGGCCTATTTACTAACTTTTGACAGCTACAGTGTACATCATTTTTATGGTAACTTTAATATTCATTACGGCTTCGGTATGAATGACTGTTTTTATTTAAAATATGAAAACCGTAATGGATGCTTAAGTGACAATCAAATCGTTGTACACCGAGTTAGCAAATCGGCCTGCAGGTCATGATGGAAAATGAACTTCTACAGATTGACCTGGGTCTTAGATGTTTATATTTATAAATATAGTTGAGTGTATTCTACGACACAATTTCACAACTTACTTACTGTGGGGCTAGCGCATTTGTGTGATTTGTCATGTTGCTGATGGATTCTATTAACTATATGAAACTAAACAAACATAGCAGTAATCTTGTAAATCCAACTTTCCGGTTTGGTAGTTAAGTAGGTAGTTTCCACCAATATCTTTTTCATTGTCTACATGCAAGACGAACTAAATAAAATTCTGTTATCTAGCCTCTTTGTTTCCTCCATTTCTTAAGATCCTGCGGTTCTCGAGACGCCATTGTTCCGTCACGCCGCCCTTTGTCTGTGAGTGTCTCCAGACATGTTCAACAATGCCATTGGTGTTCAAGACGTCGTGGATTTAAAAGCCCAGTCTTACAACCAAGAAAAAACTGTTTGTTACTTAATTACCTGTAGTGGAAACTTTCGTTGTATATTTAGAGTTAAGTAAGAATAGTTTTACTTACATACATAATGTCTTGTCTTTTTCCTTTGCGGAGTAGACAGAGCCCAGGTCTATAAAATCTTTAGGCCACGTTAGCATTTTGTTCGGCTTGTAGGTGAGAACGGAATCAAAATAGTGATGGGTTTGCTAGCTACATGTCCTATTGACATGATTCCTCTTATTTAGACGAACTAAATAAAATTATGTTTGCCTAGCCTCTTTGTTTCCTCAATTTCTTAAGATCCTGCGGTTCTTGAGACGTCATTGTTCCGTCACGCCGCCCTTTGTCCGCGAGTGTCTCCAGGCATGTTCAACAATGCCGTTGGTTTTCAAGACGTTGCGGATTTAAAAGCCCAGTCTTACAACCAAAAGAAAAAAAAATTATGGGAGACCTATGTCCAGCCGTGGACGTCCCTGCCTGATAGATAGATAGATTTTAAATTACATATTCGGAGTTCTGGGCGGGAATTTTAGTGGACTACACGGTATTAATTTAGATTGCTATTTTTATAATAGACATACATATTATAGTGATTGTGATTTATTATAGTGGACTTCATAATGTTAAATCAGAGTAATTTGGAGTTATAAATGTCCATGTTTATGAACAATGTGTGGAATTACTATGTTAGCAGGCTGTTGTTTGTCCGCCTTGCTTCGTCATATATGATAAAAACCGGCCAAGTGCGTGTCGGGCCACGCGCAGAATAGGGTTCCGTAGTTGCGAATGACAACTTTGAATTCACACTGTTCACACTCGCACCTCACAGTTTAAAGACCAAAAACATGTAACAATGAAAATTGTATGAAATTTTACATTTTCGAGTACATTTTATAAGTTGTTTGCCTATAACTTTTTAGTTTGTACTGAGTACTTAGCTCTGATAGTTTTCCTTTCAACTTCAGTATATATACTACTGCTGTAATTTTTTTCACGTATCTATATATAACCGTTTAGCAGAAAAAGGGGTGGGGGGGACACGTACCTCTAACAAAAATGTGCACTTTAAAACTAAATATTTCGGAAACGGATTGCTAAATCGAAAAATGGTGTTCTCAACCTCACAATATTTTTTAAAGACCTATTTAACAATAACCCACACGATGGGTAAGTAGAGAAAAAAAATTACTCCCCCACTTTACTAGTATGGGAGCTTCCCTAAAAAAAATTTTTGCAAGATTTTTTTCTACCACTTTTTTGCCATGATTAATATACATGCCTATACCAAATTACAGCTTTCTAGTACTTATAGTCTCTGAGTAAAACCGCGGACGGACAGGCAGACAGACATGGCGAAACTATAAGGGTTCCTAGTTTACTACGGAACCCTAAAAACCAGTGAATTCGCAAAGAATTGTCGCCAGGAGCTCAGGCAAACCAATCAAATGAACAGCACCATCATTTCGTTGGTTTTCTTCAAGAGGAACTTGCGCAAATAAATGAAGAAAGGCTCTAAAATACTCGAATAGGGTAGCGGTAAGTTTCGTTGTATATTTAAAGTTGAAAGGATTAGTAAGAATATTTTTTGTGTTGGTATCATTACTGTGGCTTATTAGATATAATGTGCCTGTAATCCTGTGTTTATTAGTATGAATTATAGCTCCTAGTAGGGGCAAAGGAAGGGGTAACACTAGGAGTCGAAACTATGGATGTAAGTATTTACATCCATTATTATGCTAAAAAATATTCCTTACTCGACTGAAGTGCATAAAATTAAATGCTGGCAAACGTTAGCTTTTTAAAATCACGTCAAGCTGATTTTGTCTATGCTTTGTGGAGAATCTCAATGTTAAACTATCTTTTATCGATAAATAAGTATTAATAGTATTGTTTGTCACTCCTTCAATCTTTATTACCATTAAAAAAAGAAATAAGTTACTTTTGTTAACGAAATAATTAATACAACAACATCGTTGATTTTTAAGAGCACTCAATTATGTCACATTTTGTAAAGTTTCGATAACATCGTCATTATGAACAACAAAGGGTGTCTCAACTCTAATAACTCAAAGTAATTGCCCAAGTTTAATAATTACCCCCACATGACGGGATGACCAGACAATGAGCCCTTTTGTCCATACAAGCTATTTTCGTATAAGTATTCCACAAAAGCGTCGTTCTTACAACCGCGGTATTATACCTAGATTCCCACTAATATTATAAATGCAAAAGTGAATTTGTTTATTTGTTACGCCATGTGGTCTCAACGCCTCAATCGTACGATTTGTTCTCAGAGACTCGCATAGATGGCGCCACTCGAAACTACACAACATTGTATCTACCGTATTATGAGAATATAAAAACATAATTCACAAAATATATCTTATTAAAAATCAAAACAATATTTTATGCATAATATTTTAAAATGACACCGTATATTTAGTAAGTTAAAGGCTAACGCAGATTACCGCCATCTAGTATCGAGTAGCAAGCAACTCTCCTGCGCCATACATTCGCCTCCTTTTCGCAACCTTAATTTGGTCCAATATTTTTGTATAAGGTGGGCAGTCTATTACGTTAGTATTATATTGTCTTTGGTTACGCTTTCAAGCCCTATCTACTGAACCGATCATCATGAAATTTTGCATGCACGTTGTCTTGTGTACGGAGAAGGACATAGGCTACATTTCATGCCGGAGAAAAGTGCTGTTCCCGAGGGATCGACACCAACGCGAGCCGCGGGCGAAAGCTCGTCGATAATAACGCGGGCATTATTACAAAACTATTTTGAACTAGCTGTTACCTGCGGCTTCGCCCGCGTAATATATAGCCTATGTCCTTCTCAGTACCCTAACCTATGTGTATGCAAAATTTCATGATTATCGGTTCAGTAGATACGGCGGGAAAGCGTAACAAACAAACAAACTCACTTTCGAATTTATAATATTAGTTGGGATTTGGATTGGGAAGTTGGGATTGGGATTATAACGAGCAAGATTTGCCTCCATAGACGAGACGACGATGAATCGTAGATCCAATAATGAATGATTTGGTATTTTGTTAGACATATCACTGTTTTTAAGCCACATATGCATTTTTGTTGTAAACTTTTAGGTTTCGAAACCAACGCGGACAAAGCCACTGGTAATTATAGACACACTAGTTTTCGCCCATCTCGGGAGCAGTTCATTTTTCCGGGATAAACATAAAGCACTTTTTGCTTGTAATATTCAATACCCGGAGGAAAATCCTCCGAACCATCCAATAGGGGCTTTCCGAATGACATAAAAGTAGGCTTAATACTTTGATGGTTATTTTATGGCCGCCATCGGCAGCTTTTTCATTCATAAATAATATATGCGGACATGATAACGAGACATTTCGGGTTTATTACTATTAGGCCTGATTAATTCGTTAGAAAGACTTTGTAAGACTACTGATCTGACTGGCTTTGCGTCTTAATACTTGCTGGGTGATACAACACTTTATGGGTCTTGGCCTTCTCTACAATCTTCTTCCATTTCGCTCTGGCTTTGGCCTTCCGTTTCCAAAATGTGTTCTTGCCTACTCTCTTCAAATCCTCCTCCAGAAAATCTTTTCACTGCACCGCGCACCCAAGAAAGAACTAAGTCTTCCTCGGGTGCCTCGGGTATTTTAACCAGATCTAATTTGTAGGGTTTTAGTACATCTGCTACTCACCCCATTTTCCCCACTTGCAACATTGTCTGTACATAGTGTTTATCATATTTATATAAATAAACACTATTAACACTCTTTATATAAATATGATATCCTTCAATCCACGCTGAAGTTGTCGTGAGTTAAGCGATCTAGTTTTCCTCATAGTGGATTTGTTTTTTATTTTTCTTTTTATCATGATGAGTGATTAGCGCATTGATGAACCCTCCTCTTTTACCCGGGCTTGGGGCTCCCGCTCTCATCAGTAGCATGCCCAAAACTAGCATGTGTAACCGTTGCTTTGGCTACTACAATGATTTTTTAGCTATTTCAATTTTTATTTTTACAATTTCGACGAGCTCTGTCTGTGGCGCAGCGGTCAAAACGCCTGCCTGCGATACGAATGGTCCCGGGTTCGATCCCCGGTCAGGTCAAGATGGAAAATGATTTTTTCAGATTGACCTGGGTCTTGGATGTTTATATATTATATAAGTATAAATTATAGTATCGTTGAGTTAGTATCCCATAACACAAGTCTTGAACTTACTTTGGGGCAAGCTTAATCTGTGTGATTAGTCAGTAAAATTTATTTATAAAAAAAAATGAGCCGTCTAGCTCATCTTTGCTCAAAAGTTTGTTTGCCTTGTTTGCAATCGGGAATAGTAAATTGAGTAGGAAGATTTAAGTAATTGTCTATTTTTCTAGCTAGCAGTTTGGAATTCCTTGACAAGTTTTGAAGTAGGTCAGCAATCCGGGAAATTGCATTTGATTCGATTGAAACTCTCTGGCTACCAGTACGCTAAATTGAGTTATAGACATCCTTCAAACTCAGTTTGCTGAACAATACGGTATATGTAATAACAATATTCCAAACATACGTTAGTTACACTTCACTTTGGAATTATAATATACAACTATATCTGTTTTAGGCCGTGTTGAAGTAAAAGCTACATGTCACACGTTACACAGCGTGTAACTTGAACTTTGACATTCCCTTAAGAGTCGCCTGGAAGCGCATGTCTCCATACAAACGGGAAAAGGGGATTGTGGCAATATTTGATAAGTTTGGAGTAAAATTAAGCATTTATTCAATTAATCTCTTCATTATCTACGTACGTTCCTATACAGCTTGGTTAAAATACCAATGGTTAGAGAATTACAAGCCTTTTCAAATTTGTATGGAAATGTTGAGAGGCGTATAATTCTCAAAGATTTGATAATTTAACCTAACTGTATAAGAACGTACGTAAATTATAATGAGATTAATTGATTGGATGCTTAATTTTGCCCTAAAATGATCAAATATTGCCACAATTCCCTTTTTCCGTTTGTATGGAGACATGCGCTTCCAGGCGACTCTTAAAGGACTGATCCAGACCGACAATATAAACAACTTTTCTAATGGGAACAATGATGGGAACTCGATTTTTTGTTGACTTTCCTATACATTTGCTCGGGTGGTTTTAAAAGTAATTTGTACCTTTACATGAAACAATTTTGCAAAAGGTATCGTATAAAAAAGTTAAATTTACTTTTCCGCGAAAAGTTTTACTATCATTAGGTATATCTGAGAAAAATACTTATACTAATAAACGTAAATGCATGATTCCAAGTATTATTTTCCATACAAAATAATAAACAACTTTACTGTTTCATACTAAACCATCCAATGCTGAGTGCGCATCGGAGTTATAGCTTGCATTAATACCCATCATAAATAAGTACTATATATTTTTTCAAATACAATTCTCGACTCTAAAACTTTATAATAAAGTTGAATTTTGCACAATGTCGTTAACGTGCCAAGGTGGTATATTTGGCGGTATACACACAGGAGTGTTTCATAATAAAAAGTTTCATAAAGAAGCCCATTTTGCAGCGGGATCGCCAAAATACAAAGATTTGAGAAGGCTCTCAAAGTTATATGGTCCATAAGTGAAGTATGGCAAATGATGGCTGGCGTTTATTGCCGCTTTTATCGCCGAATGTTACCAACTTGGAAGGTGACTGTCAGGGACATATTGGCACAATCGCTCGTGTTATTAGGATGAAAGAATTTTAGAAAGATACATAAATTGTTTCTAGATATGCTCCCGAAAAAAACTTAAAGTATGTAAATTACGTATATAATTTTTTAGTGTTTTTTTTTACGTTTTGGTAATGAATTTCTTAGGTTTCTCCTTTGCATTATTGTACAACGCAGAGAAGATAGATAAAAGTCAGTCAAAATATTATAATAATAAACTTCCTATAGCGTTAAAAGAAAAATTATATTTGTAATTATATGCCTAAAACAGAACTACTTTGATGAACGAAACAATAATATAATTCAGAAATTTTAAATTTTTACCCTGTAATCAGAGCTGAAGCATTAAAAGTAAACGTTTTATTCCATAAAACTTTTCGGGTCAAAGCCGCAAGTTATAAAAACTCCTTAATTTTGCATCAAGAAAGTTATTTCCGAGCAAATCGTAATAAAAGAAATTGTTCGGTCTATAACTGTCACGTCTGTTTCTCGAACTTTCTAGAAAAGTTTGTTTTTGTTTTAAACAAGCGCCGGGAGTTAGATAATAAAGCGTAACACACACAGAGGGCTTTTGCTTATCGCGCATTATTTGAAGAATCCAAGGTTTGGTACACCCTACCTAATATCAAAAAGGGCAAAAGAATCCACTATGTACAGCTAATATAAAAATAAGAATAGCGGGGAAAAAAGAATAGTGATTTTGTTCGCTTTTGCCACTTTTGATTATCATGAAATTTTATAGTATCTAACTCAAATGTTGCGATCGTAGCCGCAGGCAAATGTTAGATTTTATATTAACATAAAAAAAGTCTGATACAAGTAATTGTATCTTGTACGCAGTTTGTGCTCAGATGCAAGGGAGAAATTGAAGGTAGATTAGAAGAGAAAAATAAGATGAAGTGATGGCCATCAGTATTTCGAAACATCACAAAACAAAACTAGGTAAGAACGTTTACATAAAAACGAAAATGCCATTTGATGCCATATTTTTTTTAGGAAGTATTTTGTTGCCGAATATTTATTAAAACATCAAGTTCTATAAATACTACGAATCGTACACATTGTTCTTCCAACTCGGCCCGTAATTGTGTATGTGTTACCCTTAGAGGTTTTACTGACTATTCGAGATAATTGATGAGATACGAGCGGTTAGAATCAACAGATGTTCGTTCAAGTTTACGATCTTTTTAATTTAACACGAACGTACGTTCTTACTATTAATTAATTTGATAATATCTTTAATTTTGATACATAAGGTTTTATATGTTTTATTAACACACACCATAAAACGGCTATAATGTTGTAAGAAACTGGCTATAATGAGTATCATTACATCAGTAAGGTTTATTTTTAGGCAATATTGTACGTATTTTTTATAAAGATATCAAAATTGACAATGTAATAACTTTCATATTTCGAATGATGATAAATAATTTCAAATAATATTTAGAAAAATATCTGCCACCTTTTTAAAAGTGTGTCGTTAGATTAATTTAACGAAGAAGATTTGTAAATTCAACCTGAAATTTAAAAAAAAATACATTACACTCCTGTAGGACGAATGCGGATGATATCGCGGGTATTAATTAAGTAATTATAAATTTCCGTGGTCTGTAATATAAATCTAGCCGGTGATTTCTCTTTCATCTCAGAATTAGAATCCCCAATGGAATACAGAAATGTAAGAAAAAATTGTGAAAACTTAAAAATAAAATTTGACTTACCATAGAAATTCGCCCACCTAATCGGTGACATTGTTTGGGAGGCGTAATATTTTTTTTCGTTTTAAGTATATATTTTTTCTTGTAATTCTGTATTCCAATAGGGATTCTGATTCCAAGATTTCAATATAGCCCATAGGTTCAAAATCAGCCTGTATAAAAATCTAGCCGGAAATAGCTCAAGTTATGGTAGAGCCACGCTACCGGCAAAATTCACTTTGGGTTGTAGCATGAATTGGCCGGCTCGTCCGGGAAAGTACCAAACTCTCATAGAAAATCGACGTTTGAGTAGCTTTACCGCTTCTGTGCTGCGTTCGGTGAGCGAGAGAGCCAGAGGCTTATCCCCCTTCCTCTCTGGGGAGGGAAGAATAAAGGCCGGCAACGGTCGTGTAACTTTGACACCTCTGGTGTTGCAGTTGTCCATGGGCAGCCGAGATCAGTAACTATCTGATGATCCGCTTACCTTTGCCGTTCTATTAAAAAACAAAAACGGATAGGGCCTCATTTTTGTAGGATAAACGCGGATGATGTCGCGGTCGCGGATAATCAATGATAACAAAGAGTACTTCCCGCGGTCTGTCATATAAATCTAGCCGGCAATTTCTCACGGATTACGCCCACGTTAGCACGAGCGGCGAATTATATTTGGGGTAACCAGTCTTAACAAATTGGTGGGATATTGTTTGGATTGGGGCAGATTTATTTGAGCAAATGTAGATATATTGAAATTTAATATTTCCATGAAAATACTTGTCATTTATTTGCTCGTGAAACTCTTTCTGAAAAATGCAATGAAATGAAAAATAATTATTGTGACTCGAAGATCACAACACAACAATACAGAACCAAATAAATTAGTTAATAATAAATTAGTTTTGTAGAACAATTGGTAAACACTATTATGTATACGTATGTTTTTGATTAAATAAAAAAAAAATAGTCCTCTTACGTTCTCATTCCATTATGTTACATTTTTGGTTGCATTTTCTGCTGCGGTGCTCTGGACCTCTTGATCTTCTAAGTGATTGGCTACATATTAGTTTATAGTCCACACGTTATCAACTGAGTCGTAGAGCTATAAACATCAATCGGGATAAGAATGTCAACACCCGGACTGGACGTGTTGTCGATATCTGTGTCGATAGTTAGCTACCTGCGCTCATGCAATCAATGAATCGCTAATTAAAGTAATGATAGTATATTATCAGTATTATACATACTGCAGGAATAATATTTTACATAAATGTACAAATTAAACTTAATAAAAGAGATGCGCTTTTATTTTATTCACGCACATCAATAAGCGGCTCCATAAGACCCCTAAGTGCGAGTGAGATAGGTATAAAGAAATGATTTATGGCCCGACAACTCAGTTGTTAACCCGCCGACTATAATATTTAGGCGATGTAATTCAGTTCACCTACTAATTAATATATGTATTTTAAAATCCTTAGTAAGTCTTTAGGTATTATCTGGCACCATCATCACTACAACTATCTTTTTAACCCATTAATTGGCCAACCACACGATGACGCTTGCGCCATTTATTAGTGTATATTATTATAGTGGCTTTTAGCGTATTTATACATGAAAAACCGGCCAAGTGTGAGTCAAACTCGCGCAATGAGGGTTCCGTACAATATGCTTCGTGAACACACACACAATGTGCAAAAAATGTTTTATTCAATTGACTAGCGCCATCTAGTGGTGTTTTAGTGAACTATTTCCCTAGATGAACTTATTATTGTGAGTTTACCACTTTATTTTCAAGAGATAGAATTCTTATTATTTTTCCTGTAATCTTCAGGGAATAAACTATGTTTTGTAATTTTTTCAAAATTTTCGGCCCCGTAGTTTCGGAGATCAGGGGGGGGGGGAATGGTCAATTTTTGCCTTCTTTCGTGAATAAAATCAAAAGTATTGATTTTACCCGAACAAAAAAAAATATTTTTGAGATCCTCATAATGAGCCCTTTCATTTGATATATGACACAGTAAGGTTTGCAAAACTTTCTTTTAAAATTTTGTAATTGGGCCCCCAAAATGACCCTTATTTCAAAAAAATCTTTATTTACTTTGCACATCCGTGTTTGGGTCATAGGATTACACTATCTTACCAAATTTCATCTAATTTGGTTCAGTAGATTCGGAGAAAATCGGCTGTGACAGACGGACGGACGGACAGACAGACGCTCGAGTGATCCTATAAGGGTTCCGTTTTTCAACTTTTGTACGGAACCCTAAAAATTAAGGAGAAGCTTAAAACCAATACCATAAAACATAGATACTATTCGTAGATGTAGGTCGATTCTTAGAGAAGCAAACTACTTATTTTTTTCTTCCTCCTCTTCTTCAAGTGGTCAAAGAAATACATGTAACGTTTTAACCAGAAAAAGTACTTTAGAATCTGGTAATCATAGTCACCGTATCACGTACCAAGTAAATACGGAACCATGACTGCGTGTACGTGTTGTCATTATCTTGTTACCCGTCCCTTTACGAGACGAGTGGAACCCTAAATTACTTTATCCATCGTATATTTCTTTATCCTTCTTGTTTTAAGCATTGTGAATGTTTAAATATTCTGAACACGACAATTTTAATTAAGGGTGGAAGAATTCCTTTTGCTGAATACAAGAAAATGCCTGAATAAGTTTAATTTACTTTTGTTTCTAAGACATTACAGATCCTAAATCTCATTTGTTCCTCCGTGAAAAGCACATAATAAACGATTAAAGTTTCTTCATCATCCTTTGTATCATAAATTTGAATATAATGAAAGTAAAATAAAAATCAATCTTAGTTTTAAACTTAAATAGTTTTATAACCATTTTTCATAGTTAACTAAGTAAAGTCATATTTGATTGACACTTTAACCTTTTAAGCCTTTAAATAGGAATGGATCTAATCGCATAAAATAACAATCAAATTAATAAAAAAATATGCAAGTTCGCATGAATTCAAAACAGCTGTTGGTATAGGCATGTGGTCTCAACGCCTTAATCGTACGATTTGTTCTCAGAGACTTGCATAGATGGCGCCATTCGAAACTACACAACATTGTATCTACCGTATTATGAGGATATAAAAACATGATTCACAAAATATACCTTATTAAAAATCAAAACAACATTTTAAGCATAATATTTTAAAATGACACCGTATATTTAGTAAGTTAAAGGCTAACGCAGATTACCGCCATCTAGTATCGAGTAGCAACTCTCCTGCGCCATACATTCGCTTGCTTTTCGCAACCTTAATTTGGTCCAATATTTTTGTATGAGGTGGGCAGTCTTTTACGTTAGTATTATATTGTCTTTGGTATAGGTAAGAATATTTTTCCGTTCTAAACAATATAATTCGATCCAAATCTGCTGATCCAATATCAAAAATTTACGCTGCCTGTCTAAATGTATGGTACGAGTATAAGAATATTTTTCCGTTCAAAACAATAGAGGTAGATCCAAATCTGCTGAACCAATATCAAACATTTACGCTGCCTGGCTAAAATTATGGAGTCTAGACTTCATAAATTGAGACATTTTTCTATTACCTTCTCGGCAAGGGCGGATCCAGATCTCACGGTTAGGTACACATTACTACTGGACTTTGACTACATATATACTCGTATGATCATATAGTCGAGATCATCGTCATCGTCAGGTATTTTTTTTAGCTCCACTGCAGGAGCACGACCCTCCGTGTACTACTAGAGCCATATTAATATATGGGTCTGGTAGTACAGGGAGGGACGGCTAATGCCGGAGCAGTCAGACAGTCAGTCAGATTTATACAGTTAGGATAAATTGCAAACATAGTTTGTTTAATGCAAATCGAGATAATTTTTAAACCAAAGTTCCGTTATGATATTTAAGCGCCATCTATTCGGGTCAGGGCCAACCGATCTCTGGGCCGTTTTGTCCGTTTTCCATCAGGTCCGTGTCGTCCAGGATCCGTGTACATTATCAAGGAAATCGTTATCAGTACAGTCTTTATGGATCACAAAAACAAAACCTACTTATCTCCAAAAAATTTGTACATCAAGGCATGTCATAAATCACAAAAGGAAGTCTATCTGTCCGTCCGCGGTTTTACTCAGAGACTATAAGTACTAGAAAGCTGTAATTTGGCATGGGTATGTATATTAATCATGGCAAAAAAGTGGGAGAAAAATACTTGAAAAAAAAATTTTTTAGGATAGCTCCCATACAAGTAAAGTGGGGGAGTATTTTTTTTTCTCTACCTACCCATCATGTGGGGTATCGATAAATAGGTCTTTAAAATATATTGTGAGGTTGAGAACACCATATTTTTTCGATTTAGGGATCCGTTTCCGAAATATTTGGTTTTAAAGTGCAAATTTTTGTTAGAGGTAAGTGTTCCCCCCTCTATCTGCTAAACGGTTATATATGGATACGTGAAAAAAATTACAGCAGTAGTATATATACTGATGTTGCAAGGAAAACTATCAGAGCTGAGGACTAAGTGCAAACTAAAAAGATATAGACATCCAACTTATAAAATGTACTGTAAAATGCAAAATTTCATACAATTTTCATTGTTAAATGTGTTTGGTCGTTAAACTGTGAGGTGCGAGTGTGAACAGTGTGAACTCAAAGTTGTCATTCGTAACTACGGAACCCTACACTGCGCGTGGCTAGACATGCAATTGGCTGGTTTTATTTGTAAAAATATAGGTTTAAATTTTAATTTAATTTGTTAATTTATTTAGTCTATTGTAAATAACTTTGTACCATTAATTATTTTAATAAAAAAATGATCATAACAAGTCATAATTTAATCCTATTCCAGTTAAACTGCCCCTAATTAACCCAGCCCCTGGATCCGTTCTCGCTTCTCGGCTATGTATGATAACTAAATTTTCGTCTGCTGTTTATTAGAAGTCGATGAATTATTCATACACGCCGCCGTTTTAACTTTGCTGCATTATTTGGCCTCTTGAATATACAAACGAAAATTTAACTTATGTTATTATTAAGCAAAACTGTAATAACTACGAGTACATATCGATGGCTATGTCGGTGGTCTTTGTTCTTCTACAGATCTCCTCGTTTCTGATTCGATCTCGCAGAGAAACACCGAGCATAGCCCTCTCCATAGCTCTTTGAGAGTCCTTGAGCTTTCTTATAAGGCCCATAGCAAGGGACCACGTTTCGGACCCGTGAGTCATCACTGGTAACACACATTGCTCGAAGACTTTCGACTTTAGGTACTGAAGTATTTTGGACGAGAAGACACTGCGGAGCTGCCCGAACGCTGCCCAGCAGAGTCGGATTCGACGAAAGACCTCCTTGAAACTGATAGATAACGATTTTAAATGATATTTTCTACTTTCGGGGTAGATAGAATATAGAGCTACAAGACCAAAGACGCAATAGTGCGCATATAAGTTGAAAAAAGAAATCATAGCTAGCTATCACGGTTTATGAGATACAGCCTGGTGAGAGACAGTCAGACAGATGAACATTGAAGTCTCAGTAATAAGGTCCCGTTTTTACTCTTCAGTACGGAACCCTAAAAATGAGTGCTGCGCGGGAACAAAAGCAGCCGCTTCTCGTATGTTTTTTTTCACACCAACGCGGAAGGTTTATTTATTATTGATGTTTATTTTAAAAATATGTGAGTTTACTTTGTTAATGGAGTACTCAGTTTTCCCACAAATTTAAAAACATTTGTTTTTATGTTTTACGTGATGTCATTATTATCAACATTAGGGCTTCATCTGGTCTTTTTTAGTCTTTACTGCAGAAGCACGACCCTCTCTGTACTACCAGAGCCATATATTAGCCAGAGCAGTCAGAGGATTTGGCCTACACTCTCCACGCTGGCCAGACGGGTTGAAAAGGTTTCTTTGATGTTCGTAAGCTTGTGTTTCCTAAGTCACCTTCTACGACATCCAAGGGAAGACGGCCACAAGAACCACGCGGCATGACGATCGATTTTATATTAAATATTTTTTTTCTAATTGTTTCAGATTGAACGCGTCAGTGTTTGTGAATCAAAAAAGTGATAGTGTCCCCAAATTCAGTGATACAAGTGAAGTGTACCCGTCAAAAATTCAGTCTCTGCGTTTGAATTCGAAAATAAAAAATGCGGCTGGCGTGAGTGGTCTGCCTTGTGCTTCGGACGACAGCACAACGCGAACTGCGACGAAGCAGCGATGGCTTGGCCTGAAGTTGTGCGATGAGCCGGCTGACGAGGAGGAGGGGATGGACGAGCCCAGCGCCGCCAAGCGGCCCTCGGTGCTAACTATAGATAGAGCTGCGTTCCTCCTCTTAAGGGTTAAGAGAGCCTTTAAGAAGAAGAGACAGCAACGGAAGGAGAAACAGTAAGTGCTTTTGCTTAGAACTCTTTTATTTGGTATAGTTTTTAAGTACTTTGAACATATAATAGGAATATATAGGGACAAAGCACATAAATTCAGCTAGCCCCTCAGTAAATTGTACACATGTGTCCTGGGATACTAACTCAACGATACTATCATTTAAAATATATGCATAGATAAAATATAAGACCAAGGGCAATCAACGCCAATCTGGAAAATAGTTTTCCATCATGAATTGGCCAAGGATTAAACCAGAGACTACCCGTGTTGTAGGCTGGCGTGTTAAAAGAATACAATTATTTAAGAACGACCATTCTTTTTATCATTATATGCATTTATTCAGATAGGTATATGCAGAATGAAATTAATATTTATGATATTATTTTAGTAAATGAACATTGTTGTGACCGATCCAAGAAATGCAAACAATTTCAATTATAACTGGATCAAATCTCAAATTCTAATCGCGGATAAATAAAGCAATTGTAGCTCTAATATTGCTGCAAACATTTAACGATTACTATCCATTACTCTATTTGATAGGGTAAAATGTAAAGGCGCCGTTATAAAAGGACAATGGATAGCATCCAATTAGTTTAATGCCGTGTTTCCAATTGAAGCAAAATGGGGCTCCGTAAACCCGGAACGTGCTCCGAATGATAAACCAGAATTTGCATGAAGTCCGAGGCATTAAAGTGGGGACAATAATAATCATTACGCAGGTAATGTTTAAAGAAAGTCGTAAAGATTAGGGGAAAGGTCAGGAAGTCGTTTTTAATGACTTAATATTCGATTTATGTTTCGAGTCTGAAAATGCTGATAGGTAATTTGATGGCAGTAATTGATTTTAACGATTCAATAATATTTTAGATAAAATGTAAGTCTATAAATAAAACATTGCTTAATTGCTTTCCATTTCAATTAGAATCCCAATTTTTTGGAAGAAGCTTTGGAAGTTTTTTAAGAAGCACTTTAGCATGTCTTGAAAGAATGGTTAGATGTGAAAGTATGGTAAGTCAACGAGTGACATCCTCGCGGTAATTTTTAACAACGTAGCTGCTGTGGACACGAAACTAAGACTCAACTGTTCGACCATAGTTATCTACTTCCTTAATATGAGACCTTTTTAACTAAGGCACTGTCATAAGGTACATAGTTATGGTAGAGCAATATTATAGTGGCATATGTTTACAACCTCCGTGATCTAGTGGTTAAGGCGTTTGCCAGTTGACCCGGGGGAGTGGGTTCGATTCCCACGGGAAGCATACTTTGTTAAGTTGTTTCCAGTTTGGTTAGGACATTGCAGGTATGAATCACCTGATTGTCTGATAATAAAGATAATTCCGTGCTTCGGAAGGCACGTTGAGCCGTTGGTCCCGGCTGTCATCTGGGTCGTTAAAGGAACTACGTCAGAGGCCGAGAGGCGGTTCCGAAGAACTCTGACACCAGGGTGTGCATGGTTGACTGACCGTGTCACCTACACGAAATGATGATGAGGTATAGCTTCGGGTACGGGCTTCCGAGCTACTACTTTCCCATCCCCAATCCATCCGAACAAGTAACATCCTAATACCTGTGTTCCGTTTCCCCGGTCCTATATACTCCTACCCTTTCCTTGCTTAAGAAACGGTATCGATGGGCTGCAGCGTCGGAACCGAGATAGCCAAACAAACTGCGCTCATCAACCCGAGCGTATTGACTATGGCGAACCACCCTACCTCCGCCCTATAATGGAGTTTTTGTGGGAGGCTAATGACCAAAGTGGACTTTTTTTCTAGTTGAGACAACGTATAATGATTAATACTGTCCCACTTTAATGCCTTGGACTTCATGCAAATTCTGGTATATCATTCGGAGCACGTTCCGGCTTTATAGAACCCCATTTTGCTTTAATTGGAAACACAACATTAAACTCATTGGATGCTATCCACTGTTCTTTTATAACGGCGCCTTTACATTTTACTCTATCATATAAAATAATGGATAGCAATCTTTCAATGTTTGTGGCAATATTAGAGCTAAATGTTGGTTAATTTATCCGTAATTAGAATTTTAGATTTGATCAAGTTTTATTTGAAATTGTTTGCATTTCTTGAATCAACCAGGCTCCTTGTCTCGAGTAATACAGGCTACACTTTTTTAAAAGAGCAATCATTATCCTCGCTATTTTTTGATGGAATAAACTTGTTTATTGCATGGCATATTGGCTTATGAATCAATAGCTTAGTTATACGTTTTCTCAAAGCAACAAAGTTCAAAGTCTGTCTTGAACTTCTATTTTAGGTTTTAAAGAGCTTTTTGCAAAAGAAAAAGACAAATGTATGTACCTATATTATATCTATAGAAAATTAGAAAGTAGACTTATCGTTATGGAGGGATTAGACAAAAATGATAGACTAATATTTGCTCTATAACGTGTTAGGAGTATAAAGTATTTTTTGCAAATTAGTAAAATAGTTTACTGTTCCAAACTAAATAATTGGGAAAACCGACCTAAACAATTGCGAAATAATTTTAAATAAGTAAAACTACAAATTAAATATTATCACTTCTTTATTTGATATAACCCCTTACAAGTTATTTGGGAAACTAACGCGGGGAGATTCTTCTTTTGGTGGTTCTTCCTTGACTTCAGGTTTGTTGATATCTTCCTGATCTTTGATGCCTATTTCTTTCTCTTTCTTAACAGTGACGGGTGGTACAGTTTCATATTTCAAGTTATCTAAGGCAATTGGTTTTTCAGTTTCCAATTTAAGGGTATCAAAAATGTTCTGTGCCTCTTTTTCACCAACAAGTTTGATATCTTTCTTAATGCTTTTCTTTGTTGGCAATGAAGAAAAGCTGCTAAGCCAAGGTTTTTTGCTGTCTTTATTTTTTGGGAACAGGAAGATTTCGATTGCTTTAGGTTTCATCTGAGTTCTTTTAGGCATGAAATTGTCAAATATCGTTGGAGTCAGAGGACTGATCGGTTTTACTGAATTTCCTATAGGTTTAGGGCCAAATTCGAAAGTAACGATGCTTTCTTCATGAGATTCGCAGCATTGAGGGCCGCTACTTTGATCCTTGTTAAAGCTGAAGAGGTCATTGCTCATCAGGATCTTGTTGAACAAATCGGAGGTGCCTCCGAAGAAAGGGTCTTTGAAGTTGCCAGCTCTTAAGTTATTGCACATACATTCTTCAATAGTGGGTAAAGTTGGAAGAGGTTTGGGATTCAATGGAACAAATGCATCTTTTACGGATATCTCAGGCTCTGCAAAAAAAGTGTTAGAATGATAACGCTTTCAAAAAAAGTTTAAAGGTCCTCCCTTCCTTTCGTCCTTCCATGCTAGTCTAGAAAACAGAAAAAACGTAGAATGTACCCTCTTCCATGCTGGTTTGTGAGAAAAAAAGCATAGAATATACCAGCTGCTTTTATTTTTTCGTCGTCCCGGGCAGACCGTTAAAGCCAGTCAAGGGATTGGGCGAAAATCTAAGAAATCATGTTATGGGCGTTGCGGCTAGCAACCTAGGGAGGGGATAGTTGGTGAGTATGGCAAAACTCCATCAATGATGGAAATTCTTGGTGGAGGTCCATGTCTAGCAGAGGACTTCGTGCGGCTGGGATTATAAATGAATAAGAAATCCCTAAAAAATGGGTATCTAAAAAAGCGTGTTACCTTTTGGACCTGGACCATTAATGTGGAAGGTGATGTCCATCTTGCCCAAGTTCACTAAGGAGTTGGAGATGGTTGGCAAAGCTCTGGTTCTAATAGGGTCCCGAGCCCAGGTCAAGCCCAGGACCATAAGCGAAATGTACACGGAACGCAGCATAGTCTACAACAATAAAAATACACAAGTACTGATCAAATTTTAACAAAGAACCTGTATTTATTGGTCTAATACTTGATAATTTTTAATGATGTTTAAGTACACTAATTAATTTCAATTGCATTTTCGCCTAATAAAATTTCTTATTACATGGTTGAATGGGAGAAACTAGCTAATTTTGGATTTATCATTTTAGGTTTGGTTATTCTTTTACCGACTGTTCATTTATGTAAGTTCAGATGACGTAACATAGATAATAAAGAACTTCTACATAAGAAAATTTCCATGTGTGACGACATGGAATTTATCTACATGTTATATATTATCCCAATCCCAACTAATATTATAAATGCGAAAGTGAGTTTGTTTGTTTGTTACGCTTTTACACCCTATCTACTGAACCGATCATCATGAAATTTTGCATACACGTTGCCTGGAGTACGGAAAGGACATAGGAATAATATTAACGCATGTGGAGCCGCGGGCGAGTGCTAGTATAATAAATAAATTTATAAAGACAAATTTGACGACCTTTGTGGCCTTCCGGTAATCATGCCAGGCACACGGGAGGTTCTGGGTTCGAATCCCGGTAAAGCCAAGAAGGAAAATGATCTTCATTATGAAAACACGGCTTTACTCACGTTTTATAACGTCGGATCCGCCGACTAGTTTCGGTCTGTTACGAAGACCATCATCGGGTCGTACCAGTAAGTTGTGAACTTGTGTCGCAGGATACTGACTCAACGATACTATATTTTATAATATATACTTATATAGATAAACATCCAAGACCCAGGTCATACTGAAAAATATCGTTTTCCAGCATGACCTGACCGGGGATCGAACCCGGGACCCCCGTGTCGCAGGCTGGCATGTTGACCGCTGCGCCACGGAGCTCGACTCACCCAACAATAATAAGATTAAGATACATACAGATACATTTGGTATGCCGCTTTTATCCAGCGAAAAAAAAATGAAGACGTATTCGAATAAAAGCCAAAGGAGAGAAATTGGTAGAAAGTGAAGAAAAAAAACTTTCTTAAACCAATAACTTTCTAAGCAATAAGCAAATACAAAAGCAAAGTTAATAAAGAATAATAATAATAAGCTTACGAGTTCTCGGCTTGGCTTCTCAGCAACAAATGTAAAATATTCGAGGCAAATCAAATCGGCTATTTCGAAACTTTGATTTGCTCTTTATTGGCTTTGGGTTTTATGATCTGACTTGCGAAACACAAATTGTGAATGTTTCCTATCACGAATTTTGTTTAAGGCGTTATCGTCATTTTCAATTTGATTATTTCTTGGAGGCTTTTGTCTTTTGAAATATGCGATATCTGTAATGACGTTTACAGTTTAATTTTGCACATGTAGCTATTATGCCGTGTGGTTCCCGGCAGAGTAAAATAGGACCACTCCAAGCCATCCCGTGGATGTCGTAAAAGGCGACTAAGGAAACACAAGCTAAACAAAGCTTATTAACATCAAAGAGACCTCTCCAACCCGTCTGGCCAGCGTGGAGAGTGTAGTCCAAATCCTTTGACTACTCAAGCTAGTATATGGCTCTGGTAGTACGGAGAGGGTCGTGATCCTGTAGTGGAGACTAGAAAGACCTGATGATGATGATGATGATGATCTATCTATTTGTCTTATAACAGCGTCCTAATTTACTTGTATACACAATGTCTTCTCAATGCCTTAAAGTTACAGAATCTGACTTTATTACTAAGCTACGGAACTGATGATACTTTTGAATTAAATATGACAAAACATTGGTTCCAGCTTGCTTGTCTATCGATAATCTTAGTAAAATGCTAAATATGAGATGATATTGCTAATAATGCAGAGAGCGTAATCAAGATATGAAAATCTAAGGCACGTAGAAAGGGAGTTTATAATTAATGTAGTCCAGTCGATTACTAGTTCCTGCAAAAATCATCTGTATATCTTAATCATAAAAAAATTACCAAAAAACCTACACACTTACACTGGCATGTAACGATACCCAATGATACCCAATAACATGATACGATACCGTCCAAAACCGTTGAGCCGTTTAGAAGTTATGGTGAAATAACTAACACATATGCTTAATTACATTAACTCGAAAAATAGCCGTTTAATAAGAATAATTATAAATTAATTTCCCTATGTTGAACTATACCTATAAGTCTAAACAAAAAAATAGCAATTTGACTTATAGTTTTTGAAATAAGCGTTAACAAATATACAAACACACGCAAACCGTAATAAAATTTTCGACACATTTTTGGTGCTGGCATGGACTAATATAAGAAAACTGTGTAAATGTGACAATATTAAACGAACAAAGTTCAAAATGATAAACTTTAAAAAAAAATTGAAGCCGATAAATAAAATGCTAAGTTGGTTTTCCATGAATCATAGTTGAATAAATAAATACGGGCAGGCAATCTAAGTGATTGAGCTAGCCCCAAAGTAAGCTCGAGATTTGTGTGATGGGAATAAACATTTAAGACCCAGGTCAATCTGAAAAATATAATTTTTCATCTTGACCTGCCTGACCGGGAATCGAACGCGGGACCACCCGTGTCACATGGCAATCATTATGTCAATTACTTAACTATTATTTCTTATTTATGGACAGGGAAAGGGTAAACATGCGTAAGAGCTAATAATGGATACGCCCACCACCGGGCTATTGAGCTTCTAAAAATATCGCTCATTTCAAGGGAGGCTGAGTTTTAAGAGTAATTTCTCCAAACGCTGAAACGCATAAAATGTCGCCATTGATTCCTATTTCCAGAGCGTATCAGCGCACCAACGTTGCATTATGGCTATAAAATGCACACAAATGGTATTTATTTATACCATCGATTTGTGGAACTGCTCGTAAAGCCGTGTTGCTGAGAAACGCTGATAGCGGTGGAACGTAAAATGCCACTCAGGATCTCAATCCTTGCGTGTTTGGTCGGTGACGTATACGAGTTGTTATTTTATGACATTACTGGTTTGCCGTGTGGTTCCCGGCAGAGAACAAAGACATAAACATCAAATAGACATTTCCAACCCGTCTGGCCAGCGTGGAGAGTGTCAAGGCTTAACCCTCCTGCCCTGGGTAATATATGGCTCTGGTAGTACAGAGTGGGACGTGCTTCGGCAGTGGAAACTAACAAAGACTTGTTGATGATGATAATGATTACTGGTATTTGCGATGAATGAGTTCCATAGAATTTGAAACCAATAAAACAAAAAATTTTGGGTTCTGTCGTTGCACGTCGTTGTAGTTGGTCGACTATTACTCTTTGACTTGTGAACCCTACTTAGCTGTGATAGTTTTCCTTGTAATTTTGTTGTTTATTTGATACTGTTTTTATTTATACCTTCGATTTGTGCAACTGCTCGTAAAGCCGTGTTGCTGAGAAACGCTGATAGCGGTGGAACGTAAAATGCCACTCAGGATCTCAATCCTCGCCTGTTTGGTCGGTGACGTATACGATTTGCTGTTATATGATCTTTTGTTGTTTTATGACATTTGGCATTTATGATGAACTAGCAATTTTCCCGCGACTTCGTCCTCGTAAAACTTCTAACCCCTTTTCCACCCTCTTAGGGGTAAAATTTCAAAAAAATGCTTACTTACATCACGAATAGAACCTCTACCAAATTTCAGGTTTCTAAGTACAGTCGTTTTATTTATTTAAACTTTATTGCACAATTTAAAAAAAATGTGTACAAAAGGTGGACTTAATGTGTCGTTTTAACCGTGTGTTGATAATATATATAGTTCAGTGAGTCAGTCAGGTTTGCTTTTATATTTACAGCGTGTAACTTAACCATCGACATTCCCTCAAAGGGGTCACACAGACCGTCAATAGAAACAACTTTTCATTCATTCATTTTCCTATGGAACCAATGATGGGAAATGGTTTTTTTTTTCATTCCTATAGCCCGAGCGGCTGAGCACTTTTATAAGAAAATGTAGTTTTTTTTTGGTAAATCAAAATTGCACCTCTATTTACAATGTATGCAAAGTACGTGTCACCACTAATTATCTTACTGCATACCAAATAAAATTCCTAGCTACAAATAAATTACTCATCTACCTAATCTAGCAACTCAAAACCAGGTGATCTATTTTACCAGATTTAAAAACAAAAGTACTCATTGCCCAACAAAAATACTGACTTGCAAAGTAATTTACCTATTCTTACAAGAGTTATTCTAAAATTGGTTACTAAAGATGCATTAAAATAATGTATCTTTCTATTATCAAATTACGTCCCACAAAACTTCATAACTATATCACTTATTTCTTTTTGATCGACAGATGATCAAAAAAAAAAATAAGTGAATCATTAGCAATTTTTTTTATTGTTTTATCTTATTGAACAGTGCAAATTATATCAAAATCAGTTAAGTAGTTTTTGAGATAAACAGTTTTGAAGATGGTCAAAGGGTAAAAATGGGACCCTGTTCACGATACTTCACCGTCCATCTGTCACCAGGCTGTATCTCATGAACTGTGATAGCTAGACAGTTTAAATTTTCACAGATTATGTATTTCTGAGGACGCTAAAATAACAAATACTAAAAACAAAATAAAATAAATATTTAAGGGGGGCTCCCATACAACAGTCGTGATTTTTTAAAGGATAGGTTTATTTTTACTTTGTTGTAACTCAAAGTATTATTAGGGTTTCGTAGCCAAATGGCAAAAAACAGAACCTTTAAAGATTTGTCATGTCCGTCTGCTTGTCTGTCCGAATGTCACAGCTATTTTATTAGATTTTCTTTCAGATACTAGATAATCATGTACTTACACAGTTATGTCAGCGAGTCCCCACTTTATGTAGGTTAGGAATAGGTGAATCGCTACACAAAAAACTGGGTCTGGTAAAATACATACTGGTTAGCCAGCCAATGGCTCTTAGGTGCGTGTGTGCAGTGTGCATAATATTAGTGTGCGATTAAGTTTTTTCGGACCGACTTTGAATATTTTTGTTTGAAAAGGGTGAGTAATCGAAGGACGGATTGACATCGAAGTTTCAGTAATAGGGTTCCCTTTATACCCTTTGGGTACGGAACCCTAAAAAACCTTTTCTTTTAAAAAAGTCAGTAACGTTACAGAGTAGTTGGACGTTTACTGCATTCAATATATTCCTTCTCGACAGAGGTATACCTACCCTTATCCGGTAAAAAGGCCATTTTCCACACTCGTATTTGCTAAAAGTGGTCGAGATTCTGGACCGTTTTTTTTTTGTTTTGGGGTTTGTAACAAAATGTTTGGAAAACGTTACTCAGCAATCGCAGTAGCTGGCATGTGCAATTACTGCTTCTTCATTATTACAGCTGTAAGAAATCCACTGAAGGACATAAGGACTCTCGCAAGGATTTCAATCATTTGTTTTTGCCATACTCACCCACCACGCTTGGCAAACGGGTTGGTGAGCGCAGTTGTTTCGCTTATGGGTTCCGCCGCTGCTGCCCGTCAAAACCGTTTTTCAAGCGCTTACATATGAAATAAGGCAAATAATAATATCTCCCTAATTTATTTAAAGGTCATAGAAATAGTAAAATATAGTAATGCTGCAGCACTTACCGCCACTTCTGAAAATAAATCAGAAGTAAAAAGAAGGACATCATTGTTTGAAGAGTTAGAACAAAAGGACGTTGTACTCGATATGGTGAGTTTCGTGTGAATGACGCGTTTTAATTTTTTTTCTATGAAGTAGTACAGCAAACGAGCAAGCTGGGCGCCTGATTGTAAGTGATGTCCGCTGCCCACAGACAACTGTAACACCAAGGGTGTGACAAAAGCGTTGTCGGCCGAAAACATAGACTCGTTGTATGATGGTTCCAATGTCGTATCGATTTGGGAATATCACCGCAGGAAGTCGATTCTACAGTTAGAACGTACCTACGTGGCAGGAAGTTTCTTTTAAAACGTATGCTGGTTGACTGCTAGTTATCTAGGTTGCATGCTCAGTTGAGCCCGGGATTTTCTATTATGACAGCATTCATGCTGTATTATGATTTGGCCTATTTTTTACTACCGCCTGCCTGGCGCCAACTTTGCTTAGATAGCTTTAGAATCGTGTACAAATCATTCTTTGGCGCCTCCATGTCGCAGCGGTTTTAAACACGCAAGCCTGCGACACGAGTGTTCATGGGTTCGATCCCCGGTCGGGTCATGATGGAAAATGATCTTTTTCAGATTGGCCTGGTATCTATTATAAAATTTAGGTAGTATCGTTGAGTTAGTATCCTACGACAGAACTTACAGTGAGGCAAGCTCTATCTGTGTGATTTGTAAATTATTTTAGATTTATTTATGTATTAAGTAAATGTAAATATAAATGTAAATTTTATGTATTATTTTAATTTATTATTAGTTATTATCTTTATCTCATCCGAGCGTTATTCCGTGGTATTCCCAGCTGTTCCGGTTCTTAGTCGGGGTCCATTTAACTTTATAATTAATGGCATCTTCAGCTAGATGCTTTGAAGTCCAGTTTCCATTTTGCGGCTAGTCAATAACAAAATTAAAATCATTATTCCTATTTAATAAAAATCATTTATTTACTTTTATGTGTATATGGGTAAGGTTAATAAATATTGTGTCCCCCGTGTCGCAGGCTATCTTGGAAGTTGACGAGCTCCGTTGCGCAGTGGTCACCATGCTAGCCTGCGACACGGGGGTCCCGGGTTCAATCCCCGGTCAGGTCATGATAGGAAACGACCTTTTTCAGATTGAACTGGGTCTTGGATGTTTATCTATATAAGTAAGTATATATTAAAAAATATAGTATCGTTGAGTTAGTATCCCATAACACAAGTGTCGAACTTACTTTGGGGCTAGCTCAATCTGTGCGATTTGTCCATATATATTTATTTATTTAAATAAATAAACAAACAAACAAACAAACTCACTTTCGCATTTATAATATTAGTTAGGATGGCATCTTTAGCTAGATTTAAAATATTAAATAAATAAATATATAGGGACATATCACACAAATTCAGCTAGTACCACAGTAAGTTGTAAACTTGTGTCGTGGGATACTAACTCAACGATACTATATTTTATAACATATACTTATATAGATAAACATCCAAGACCCAGGCCAATCTGAAAAAGATCGTTTTCTATCTTGACCTGGCCGGGGATCGAACTCGGGACCTCCGTGTCGCAGGCTGGTGTGTTGACCACTGCGCTACGGAGCTCGATCGAGATTCTTTGAGAAAAGTGATTCGTAGACACGTACCTACTACGTGTACGACTTGAACTCCAGTTTCTATTTTGCGGCTAGTGAGTGACAAAATTAAAATTCCTATTTAATAAAAATCATTTATTTACTTTTGTGTATATGTATCTTGGAAGCTTATTTTGGTCACCTACGCGGGGTTCAATTGTTCTGCATTTTTAGCAAGTCACAATGCAAAAAATAATAATAATAATAGGCTGATCCGATAGTGGAGAATTCAAAACTTTATTGCTCAGTCACCATACTGTACATTGCAAAATAGTGAACAAATATTATTTTAGACTAATTCTATAATTTTTTTATCTCAAACATTATTTCAGTTAGAAAGCAAATTAAAAGAAGCGAGAGACAAAAAGAAGAGAAAGTCAGAGCGTTCTTTGAAAGGTGGAGATCCAAGATGTGGTTCATCACTTACTAATGCTAGCCTACAAGTGAAAGTAAAAGGATTAGTTGCTATCGGAGAAGCGGAAACAGCCCTGAAATTTGGGGAATTTGGTAACTTTTGATGAACTATCTAATTTTAATAAGACCCCCAGGGAGACAGCATACAGCGTGTTGGTAGTAAGTAGACAAATAGGCATACGGCCTACCTTATCGAGAGCGGTTACCGTAGCCCTAATGAAAACCTGCATCACCAGTGTTGCCAATTGCGCGTTGCTGATCCTGATGAGATTTTTACGCCTTTTTTGAAAAATTCCATGTTGTCTATCTGGAAAACTATGACTATATTCCCTTAGGGGTCAACTCAGCCCGTTTGTATGAACAAATTTTCTTACGGGACCATTGCTGCGAACACAAAAAATAATAATCACTTATACAATTTGACGAATCGGATCGAACACTTTTTGAATTATTAACTGTGTCTACCAAAGATTTGAGAGCAAGGACTTGGCGACATGTCAACGACACGGCATCGTCGCCATTGTCCGGCACGGCAACGTGCCGTCTACCGGCACCGTGTCGTGAAAACAAGACGTAGTTATTTCATCGAATAGCAAGTGACTTTGAATCTTTGAACCACCGAATAAATTTATTGTATTCCGACACGATACGCTTAGTTACCGAGTTATATACTCCTCGACTAGTTAAATACAAAATAGACTTTTAACCGTACTGCGCAACGCCGCCGTTGGACGGCACGGTGTCGTGCTGTAGAGATATAGCCGGACTCCACAGTCCACTGTAAATTTAAGCCATCGCTGAAGCGATTACGTGAACCATGAAACAGTGTGAATTTCTCGCAGTTAAGTGATGCGAAGGTATCACTATCATCACATCTTAGACCGTTTAGTTTGAACAAGAAATATGCTAGGCGAGTCTAAAATAAACCGATATCGAGGCGATCCCCAGCTGTGATGAAACGCTTAGCGTAAAAAATCCCTTGGAGTTATCACAAAATTAATCCCAAGGATGTAGATGTAAGTAATTCCTTACAAGGAATAAATGAGATTATACTCGTACTTATTGGCTTCTGCTCGCTGCTACTTCTTCACAATACGATTTTATCGTTATGCAACGGCAATGTATTAGTATTTTGGGATAAAACACTCCAATTCCCTGATGAACTGCATGCAAAATATCAATGAATGAAAATAATAAGTAAGAACTCAGTGAGAGTAGCGCCTTAGCCGTCCATGTTGAATCGGAAATGGGCCTTAAATTCTGAGATTCTCATAATTCCTTAATTAAATATCAATCTGAAATGGATGTAATGAAGAAAGATGAAAGCAAAATATAATTTAGCGTAAGTTACAAAGTCTATTCAAGATTTGATTTTATACTTGTACTTTGTAGACGATTTTACAAGATTGAACCGTAGAGAAACTTTTTACTTTACAAATGGATAAACAAACAAGAGCTCAATAATATACTTTAAAACATTACGAGATCTTTATTTGATTTCACAAATTGAGTACTCTTTTCTTAGAGCTAAAAAATTGCCTCTACTTCTTTTCTCATCCATTAACAATCAAGGGAAGAGGCGTAAACGTGTGAATTGTGAACAGATTGATTTTGTTCCTCCTGGAAATATAGATATTTTGGGAAAATCTGGAATGCAATAGAATACAAATCGCAAGAAGCATATTGAAATTTGAAATATTGATCCTTTTTAGATACGATCAGCTGATCGGTGAATTTGTATTGAAGATCTAAGTTCTATTTCGTCTGTATTATGTTTTTTACGAGGTTGTATTTCATTATTGATATTATTGTATTAATCGGGTCTATCTCTGATTTTCGATTCACTATTCTTATTCCATTTAATTAAACTGGACGTTTATTCGTAGTTCATCAGCTTCGTAAGGGAGAATTGTGTTTTTATGTAAAGTTAATCAATTTGTGTCTGTTCCAGGCAAAAATATAATCAAATTGAATTCATCGGGAGTGGCCAACGTAGGGCAAGCAAGCATTGATATAACTGGTGGTGATGGGATTTTGAACATACCTTTGGATGATCTAATTATTGGTAAAGGTTTTAAAAGTATTTTTTAGCGTAAACAAACAGAAAATATAATAAGAGCAAACATAATATCGTTGATAATAGTATGTTTATGTTGGTTTAGCTACATCTTCATAAATGAAAAGAGACGGAGCATAATTTTATGACTAATAATAAAAATCAGAAACTTTCTATTTCGTCTGGAGACTAGTGCAATGCTAAACTTGTCTTCAAAAAGTGTAAACAACTAAGCGAGATTAGATTAGATTAAAATTCATCGATTCATAGACTAAAAAGTTTTTAAATGTTTCATTGACTTGAAATTTAAAAGCTTTGACTATTATAAGCTACCGCGATGAAGTTCTATACAACATTTTGTTTAACGCAGATTAAATGTTTTTTTTTTTTTTTAATATAAATAACTTTAACTTTAAAGTAATGATTGATTTTTTATACAAATAACTAACCCTTGGGGATTGATATCCTTTGCTTACTTATTAAAATAAAATACGAAAAAAAATATTGTCATTACAGGGCGAGCTCAATTAGACTGCAAAGATCCTGTACCATTACAAGATATAGCCAATTACAATTATAAGGTGGTCTCAGAATTAGAAAACCCAATAAATGATACGTCGGATAACAGAAGAAAAGGCATTAATGACCCTACAGTTACAGTGAAAAATGACGAATCAAAAGATTCTCATGTTATACTTTCAACAAGTACAATAGCATCGACAGGTGAAAGTGTAGTGTCCTCTACTGTTGAAAACAAAACTGTTCCTGACAGTGATTTAATTGTAGCTAAGAAGACAGTTCCGGTTTCTAATTCAACTGTTACTTCTAAACCTTAGCATTATACCCCCTACCACCTACTTC
The DNA here is from genome assembly GCA_963082605.1 of Rhodophaea formosa. Taxonomy (NCBI): domain Eukaryota; kingdom Metazoa; phylum Arthropoda; class Insecta; order Lepidoptera; family Pyralidae; genus Rhodophaea; species Rhodophaea formosa. The sequence goes on along the minus strand of OY720213.1, from coordinate 5,404,084 downwards.
TAATTCTATTGTGAAGTCATTCATGTGAAATCTTTGTTTCACGATAATAAATGTAGAAATATTTTTTAATATGTGAATTACTTATTTATCCTCATTTTATTATTATTTATATAAAAACAGTAATAATCCAAAATAGCTAATACAGATTAAAATAATACTACTGCAGCAAATAGGATACTTGCTAATTCTGATGCGAATGCAGTAGCCTGACTATAAAAAGAGATTGATTCTTTGGTGGAAACGTAAATCATTGACGTTTTTGTATCTATGGACAGTTCCGTGGATACTCAAGCAGACACAATAAATCTTAAAACAAGGAGACATTCAATAATGTCTTTCCTCATCTTGCCTTTCTAAGCAACGTCATACAAGTGTCTTACTACTTTCACTCACTTACAAATGTAATGAGCTAAAATAAACATGCGAAGATACGATAAAGTTTTATTCCTTGGTCAAATTTTATACTGAAATTCACCAAATACGGCGTTGAGAGCATTTCTGGAAGAGCAAGTACAGTTTCACCGACATGCTTTCACGTAACAGGTTAGATGCCTTCTCCGATACAAATATTCACACATTCACATCATCACACTTTAAGGGATGGACATAAGAACTAAATGCAAAGTTAAGTCTGTTGGACGTATACGTAGATTTACATTATTAATATGTGAAATTACATGCTACTCACATATAAAGTGAGCTAAGGCCTCATCCTGAGGCCTTACTCAGAGTGAATGTTAACCGAAATTTAACGTATTAATAGATTATTTTAGTATCCCACTATACTTTTTAATCAAGAGAATGAGACACGTAAAACGTAACCAACCATATTTCAGTCCTAATTTCGGTGCAAAACATCTCAGTACTATCATTCTCGAAAACTGCATTGAGCTGAAATAAACATGCGATTGCACGAAAATACGATATGGTTTTATTTCTCGTAAAGGATTGCAGCTAACAGGGCGAAAAGAGCATTTACTCGGAGATATCGGTTTTCTCGGAGATTCAGACAGACGAGTAACATGCTAAGGTGCTGACGTCTTACGTAAAAGGGTGGTGCACCCATTCTACTAAGTTGTTTTCTCAATGCCTCTTCCTTTCGACTTGAAATTATTCGTTGAAATAAGTATTCTTAGTAGTGAAAATGTCCCTTTGGTAATGACGTTTCCTTAGTCGAAGTAAGAAAACATCCTGTCAACATGAGGTGTCCTTTGATGAGTTTGAGTTGAGGGGAAATTTAGTAATAGTTACTCTAGTTCCAGGTACGACACAATACTACACAGTGTTGCTTACTTATGTTTCGAGGGCCATTGGCTGGGTTATTGAGTCTTTTACTACATGAAAGATCCTCGAAAATACCTACACATTTTGCTAACATGAAATCGAAGATCATTTCAATGATGGGCTCCGTGGCGCAGCGGTCAACACGCCTGCCTGCGACACGGATGGTCCCGGGTTCGATCCCCGGTCAGGTCAAGATGGAAAATTATCTTTTTCAGATTGACCTGTGTTGAATGTTTATCTATATAAGTATCTATTATAAAATATAGTATCGTTAAGTTAGTATCCCATAACGCAAGTCTCGGACTTACTTGGGCTAGCTCAATCTGTGTGATTTGACCGTTTATTTATTTTATTTATTTATTTCACTTCACAGCACAGATTTAACACTTATTGTGAAATACAACAGTTAGCAGCTAACAAGATGGTAAGAAATTAGTTCAAATAGTTGAATTTGAAATATATCGACTTTCACTAAGATTCTCAGACATGTGAGTAATTATCTAAAATAGTTACAAACTGGTGTATTTGCCAACTTTTTCCAACTACGGTTAGCAACGTTTTGATGGTCTCTTCAATATCCATTACGGCATTCATAGATCGACTGTTTTTATTTGTGATAAAAAACCGTAGCTAAATAAATTCACTAAAAAATCTGTCTTTATTTAGTCTTATTTTTCGGTCTGTTACTAAGACCATCATCGGGGTGATTGTGAGAGGTGGCGACTGGCGACACGGCGGTTTCGCTTCCATCAAAGCACTGAAATCTGGAATCCGACGAAAATAAAACGTGAGTAAAGCCAAGTGATCGAATTACTAAAATTCTCAAAGTTTAAACCCAGTGTATGTAGTGGCAAAACTATTTAACATTATTATAGCATATACGATAAAAAATTACGTTCATTTTACCGGAAGATTCCTTATGTTCCTTTAACAGTGAAAATATTCAAATATCGAATAAGCGTTTTCAATGTCATCATTTAAGATTACAATTAGTGGCCGTAATGTTTTTAATGTTTTTATTGTGTATACTTAGTTACAAACTCTTTGGAAAAACTTGAACTACGAAAGTCACATTTTACAAGAAGGTACATTTTGAAATATGAGAGGAACAGTTAACGAGGCGGCGAGAACATTTATCCGAAAGATATCCGCTTTCGCGGAGATTCTAGACATGCGTGTAAGGTGACAAGGTGCCAAGGCGTCTGACACATATCACGTAAAAGGCATAGATTTCCTCTCAATTATAGAGCTTACCTTTCTGAAAAATGGGTCACGACTTACGTAGTTGTTGGCATCTTATTTGTACGCTTTTAGTGCCGAATAAACCTACCGCTACCGCTAGAATGAGTTTGAACTCCTCCGTAGGATATAATAAAATAGAAAAATAATTAGTCAGTGATTTTAAATGCTCAGTACAACAATAGTTAACACAATATTAATACCCTTATTTCGTAATGTTTGGTAGAGGCTTTACCTTTAATTGGCTTCTTTTCTTCTTTATTTTATGGGCTAGATACTCGAAACATAACCTACTCAGTGTGACATTAGTGAAGGTGACAAATAGGAAGCTACTTGTTCATGAAGTCAGATGAAAATTGAATTCGTAATCAATCTAAAAAAATAATAAGGAACTAATTTTCTATAGCAATTGAATTTGAAAAGAAAACATTGTCTTGATTTCTTATACCATGAATGATAATCTTGCATATAACTTTTGACCTTCACGTGTACGTCATATTATGACGTACACGTGAAGGTCAAAAGTTAATTCGCATCATATCAATATAGATTACTGAATTTAAATATTGCATACTCAAAAAATTGTAAAATTGCACGAATGGTTCAACAGTTCTATTGAGTTTTATTAATAATAAATAAATAAGTGTATACGGATAAATCCATAAGACGAAAAAAAATCTTTTCACAACAAATCGCATTGATTGAGCTAACCCCAATGAAAGTTCGAGACTTGTGTTATGGGACACTAACTCAACGATACTATATTTTATTACAAATACATATATAGATAAATATCCAAAACCCGCAGGTAAATCTGATAAACAAAAAGGGAACCGGGAATATTCGGGACCAATAGTGTGGCAGGCTGGCGTGTTGACCGCTGCGCCACGGAGAATGCACTAAACTTTCTAGCAAGTGCACATTTTTTTTTATATTTCTTCTCTAGAGGATACTAAAGGTTCAGTATAATCTACTGAGTTTTGATAAAAGTGACCTTTTTGTTAGGGTTCCGTACAAAAGTTGAAAAACGGAACCCTTATAGGATCACTCGAGCGTCTGTCTGTCCGTCCGTCCGTCTGTCACAGCCGCTTTTCTCCGAATCTACTGAACCAAATTAGATGAAATTTGGCAAGATAGTGTAATCCTATGACCCAAACACGGATGTGCGAAGTAAATAAAGATTTTTTTGAAATAAGGGTCATTTTGAGGGGCCCAATTACAAAATTTAAAAAAAAAGTTTTGCAAACCTTACTGTGTCATATATCAAATGAAAGGGCTCATTATGATGATCTCAAAAATATTTTTTTTTGTTCGGGTAAAATCAATACTTTTGATTTTATTCACGAAAGAAGGCAAAAATTGACCATTCCCCCCCCCTGATCTCCGAAACTACTGGGCCGAAAATTTTGAAAAAATTACAAAATATAGTTCATTCCTTGAAGATTACAGGAAAAATAATAAGAATTCTATCACTTGAAAATTAAGTGGTAAACTCACAACAATAAGTTCATCTAGGGAAATAGTTCACTAAAACACCACTAGATGGCGCTAGTCAATTGAATAAAACATTTTTTGCACATTGTGTATGTGTTTACGAAGCATATTGTACGGAACCCTCATTGCGCGAGTTTGACTCACACTTGGCCGGTTTTTTAAGATGTTCATCATCATGATGATCATTTCGAGTAGGTGACACGGCCAGTCGACCATGCACACCCTGATGTCAGAGTTCTTTGGAACCTTCTCTCGCCCTCTGACGTGGTTCCTTTAACGACTACCAGATGGCAGCCGGGACCAATGGCTTAACGTGCCTTCCGAAACACGGAATCATCTTTCTTATCAGACAATCAGGCGATTCATGCCTGCAATGTCCTAACTATAGATTTTATAGGGTAATAGGCGAGAGAAAATAAAAATAGATTAAATAAATACGTTAGAACGTATATTCAAAATTATAACAAGGATGGTATAACGTCTGTCTCCTAACACAGCGTAAATCGGAATGAGAGAGAGAGTGGGGATGACGATTGTATTTATACCGAGAATATTGAGGTTGGCCATAATAATAATATTACCATCAATAATTATTAATTAATTTTTGTTATTTAAATTATAAAAATGTCAACACGCCCCCTCAAAAATTAATCACTAATTATTTACAATCATAATTTTGACTAACCAGAACGTTAAAACCATCCAAGTATTGCTGGGAAATCACAATGTAATATGGTCCAACATTTGTTGCAAGGATTAGGGAAACCCAGTAAAACCTAATCAGACCAATAAATAAGCAAACCTTAAACTATGCACTTAAGTATAAATTATGCATTTATCAATTGATATAAACAAATAAATCAACAAAATGTAGTTACAAACATAAGTTCATCTCATCTCTGAACTGTCTAAATGCGACGACAGGTAACGGTTAACGCATCCGCTATCTGTTTACCTATGTGGAGATACAACAATTAAATAACATTGTTTTCTACTTGTTCTCTAGAGAAGTGGTATTTTATGTCTATATGTTTAGACCTTTTATGACTCGTAGGATTATTGGCTATACTTATACAGCCATTATTGTCTTCAAAAATAGGTATCGGATTATTAATATTTAAATGTACACTTATAATTAAAGACTTTAACCATAACGCCTCTTTCACAGCTTCAAACAAAGCCATGTACTCAGCTTCGGTCGAAGAAGCTGCTACAGAAGTTTGTCTTTTAGTATTCCAAGTTATAGTACAACTGTTAAACAATTTAAACAAACAACCTGAAGTACTTTTTCTATCGTTAACAGCACTACCACCCCAATCTGAATCTACATAACCACACAAGATATCTTCAAAATTATTACACCTTTCGTATTTCAATTTTAACTATAGTACCTTTTAAATACCCAAGTACTCTTTTGAGTTAACTTACTTTGCCATAGCTCCTTATTATTTTTGTTTGTATACTTGCTCAAGATATTGACACTTACGCTTAAATCAGGGCGTGTACACAACATAACATACATTAAGCAACCTATAAGGCTACGAAAAGGCGCACTATATTCACTATCTAAATTTAGAGCTTCATAATTAGGCTTATTCTCTAAAGAAGTACTTATTGGATGACAGTCAGTCATACTGAATTTATCCAAAATAGTTTTAATGTATGAACTTTGATCTACAAACATAATTTTCCTTATTAACTATACCATCTGGCACTTTCATATAAATTTCTTCCTTTAAAGTGCCATTTAAAAATGCGTTTTTTTTACATCTATATGATGTACCAATAAATTAAATTGATTTGCGAAACTAATCATGAAACGAAAACTTGCTATACGAGCAACTGGGGCAAAAGTCTCATTATAATCTGTCAAATACTCCTGACTAAAGCCTCTGGCAACTAGACGTGCCTTATATCGAGATGGATTACCAAACTGATCATTTTTAATACTAAAAACCCATTAAGTCGACTATATTCTTATTGTCAGGTTTAGCCACTAGCGTCCAAGTATTATTAGCTAAAAGTGAATCTAATTCTTTCTTAATTTCACCTTCCCAAAGAGCTCTATCGTTTCGGTTATTAATCTCATTAAAAGATGTAGGTATTACGCAATTAATTGACTGAGCACACAAAAGAACTTCATCAAGTTCCTTATAAGATATTGGTGTACGACCTTTTACTTGAGCCTAGCGCTCCTCAATTGACAAGAATCATCGATATTTTGATCAAAACTACCAGTTGATTTATAACCAATGGCATTTCATATGACTCGTTTAGCTTACGAATCTTTCTACTAGAAACAGATTCATCAGATTTTAAACTATCTGATTTTTGCACAACTGATTTAACAATATCCGATTTCGTACTAACTGATTTCGTACTATCAGATTTCGTACTATCAGATTTCGTACTATCCGATTTTGTACTATCCGATTTCGTACTAACTGATTTCATGCTATCAGATTTCGTACTATCTGATTTCATACTATCAGATTTCGTACTATCAGATTTTGTACTATCCGATTTCGTACTAACTGATTTCATACTATCAGATTTCGTACTATCAGATTTTGTACTATCCGATTTCGTACTATCGGATTTAGTAGATACTATCAGCTTTAGACATATCAAATTTAGGACTGTCACAGCATTGAGGTTTTATTGACTCTGACTTAGGTGTCAGTTCAGTATTTTTGGAAATGTTCGATGTCATCTCCTTCAAATCGCAACATAGGCCTTGACTGCAGAAAATTAACCTCATCTACTATGACATCCCGAACCGTTTCATATTTTTCACGTTCTATGTTCCATACCTTATAGCCATTCGGTACATATCCTACAAGTATACCCTTCCATGATTTTTCATCAAACTTAGTTAGTAGCAAAAAAACCTTTTAATATTCAATTGTAGGCTTTTTATCATGCCACATTTCGAACGGGGTTTTATTTTGTGTCAAAACGCGGGTAGGAGAAAAATTAATCAAATAAACTGCAGTTAATACTGCATATCCCCAGAAACATTTCGGTAATTTAGCACCACTAACCATCGCACATGTTTTTTCTGTTATTGTCCTGACCATGCCTTCACTAACCGCATTCTACTGCGGTGTCCTAGGAATAGTTAAATGGTATGAAATCCCTCGGGACACACAGTACTCTTTCATCTCATTAGATAAATAACAGTATAAATTAACCAATTTTAAATTGAATTGTGCTTCACTTTTGGCTACAAAATCTTTAAAAGCTGAAAATACATCTGATTTATAGGCTATCAGGTACGTAACACAGTAATGGGTATATTGATCCACAAACAACACAAAGTAATTCTTGTTATTGATTGAGGTAGGAGTGATCGGCCCACACACGTCAGTATGTACAACAAATAATGGTCGTTTAATATGACTTTTATCCTTAGATATATTAAATGGCAATCGATTTTGTTTCCCATTTATGCATGCTTCGCACAGTTTTTCATCAGGCGTTATTGAATCAATTAAACCAATGTCATCAATCATAGAATTCTTTTTTTAAATCCAAAAACTTTTGTTTACTAATGTATCCTAATCTCTGATGTCACAAGTCGTAATTATTTTTATTATTAATGCACAACTGAGAAACAGATCGATTAACACACACTTCTAAATCTATTGAAATTAAATTATTAATTGATTTTACCTCGCATCAGTACTGTACCGTCCTTACTGATATAAGTTCCGTGTTGATCGAAGGTGACGGTCAACCCGGCGCGCTGTATCCTCGATACGGTTGTACGGCACCTCCGGACAACAGTACATCCTCCAGAGTTTCTTGGATGCCAGAGTCACTAATTACTTGCAGTGTTCCACGTTTGGTGGCTGAAACAAATTCACCGTTCTTAGCTACTGAAATTCTAAAAGGTTTATGTAAAATTGTATAGGTACTGAAAATATCTTCCCTGTTAACAATGTGGTCGGAAGCTCCGGAATCCAACAGGATTGTTATTTGTTTCCCGTTTTCGCCAAATTGGTAATCACCAGCTATGAATGCAAACCCGGGGACTGGAAACCATTGCCTCCTCAGTCAATTCCACTGCTTGAACAATTCGAGGTCGTTCAGCCGGTTTCTTCGAGCTTCGCTCCAGCAGCCAAAGTTCCGTCATAAAATCATCAAAAACCGTGAAGTGTTTGACTAGTAGAGTATCTCCTTGTAGTTTCAAACCCAACAGCTTCTTTCGTATAGCCAACTGCGTTGCTAAGCTTTTCCTTTCGTACAAGGCATCCAGGCTTCTAAATATGTCTTTTGCGGTCAGTTCTTCTTTGGCAAAACTAAGAAAGGAGTCCGACAATAACGCTTTTAGCAATACGATTATTCTTCTGCCATACCTCGAACTGTAACACGGGTTCTTCATCGATGACCTTGATGACCTCCTGAATGATGTTAAAAGCGAGCGGATACGAAACTTCCAGATGCTATATTTTTCGCCGTTAAAAGGTTGGATGTTTCGCTTAGTTTTCAGGTTATCCATAACGAAGATGGTTTTGGTTAAAGTTGATTGGACGACACGTGTGTTTTTAGAAAACAAAAAGAAATGAATTTAAGGAACTACAGCACAATACTAAAGGTAGTATGGCTGGGCCCATAACCTATAGATTTTATAGGGTAATAGGCGAGAGAAAATAAAAATAGATTAAATAAATACGTTAGAACGTATATTCAAAATTATAACAAGGATGGTATAACGTCTGTCTCCTAACACAGCGTAAATCGGAATGAGAGAGAGAGTGGGGATGACGATTGTATTTATACCGAGAATATTGAGGGTGGCCATAATAATAATATTACCATCAATAATTATTAATTAATTTTTGTTATTTAAATTATAAAAATGTCAACACTAACCAAACTGGAAACATCTTAACCAAGTATGCTTCCCGTGGGAATCGAACGACCACGACCACGACCTCCGGGTCAGTAAAGCAAACGCCTTAACCACTGGACCACAAAGGCAGTAAGTAAGATTATCTTATAAGTAAGATGTTCTAAAACAGATTAACAGAAAATCTAAAACAACCAAGTAAAATGGCAAGGTGCTGGATTTCTTAGCAATTACACAGGGATATATCCTCTCTGGAGAATACGTGGGAGTTGAAAATAAATTCAATCTCAGTAGGTAGTATTACTTGGTTAGGTTCAAAGTAGTTCTGAAGATAACACTGTAAAATGTGTATGTCCTATTTTACTCCCACAGGTATATGTTTATGGCATTGTTGTGCTTGATGTATATAGAAAGACCAAGTAATGCTGAGTTAGTGAGATAAAAATGTTTTTCATTATATCACATGATTTTTGGCATATATATTACACATTTACTACGAAAAAGTTTCGTTGTTGTAAAAATTAAGGACACGAATGTCACACAACACAGGTTCCAGAATTTTCAAGCTGCCCAAAGACATCTGACATAGCTAAACGATTGCCGTCAATGATGACAGCAGGGACCAACGACTTAGCGTGCCTTCCGAAGCATGGAAGAACTCGAGATCCAAGTGGAGGCGGCGCACAGGGTTGCTTAACATGTGAAAGCGCTAATAATGCATACACCCACTGAGCTATTGAGCTCCTCACACGAATGTTGAAAAGTTTATACAAAATCTCCGTATTGTGGTGCAGAAGACATAAACAAAAACATTGTCAATTTGATAAAAGACAGCTCGTGCAAATTCTTAACATACGTGCATTGTGTGCAAATGGCCGCTACCGAGCTGCGAAAGAGTGTTTGCACAACATGACGCCCGCAGAAATTTGAATTTTCCTAGTCTTATACGACTTACTTCACAATGTATCTTGAATATCTTTCCATTTAAAAATTAAACATACAAACATACTGTCACGTCTTTTTCCCCTGCGGAGTGGATAGAGCTCAACTATAAGATCTAAAGTCTCGTTTAGCATGGTGGTGGGCATGGAGATGGAAACTTTGACTCTGGCGTATTAATATCCTTTATACGAACTGTTTAGTTCGTATTAAGGATTACTTATGAAAATACTTGTAGCAGTGTTATAAAATTGTATGGCATTGCATTGGCTGCACTAAATACTGGAGGGATAAAATGTAGGACTCTTTTAGACTTTTTGAGCCACCGACACGATAAGAAAAATACTATATAGCTAGCTCCAAGTGAGCTTGCGCTAATTCACCAAATTTTTGAGGTATGGGCAGAGTGTTCTCAACCTATCGCACATCTCCAAAGGGCCTTCGGGAGGGATGGACCTCGGCTTTACGTGTTACCTGTGTGTTTAAGGCTAAGAGAGACAGCAAACTCTTATGTCTGTATGGGCTGAAAACTATTTTGCCAAAAGGGGGACCGCTGGGCGGTCACCAGTAATATGAGCTAATCGTACTCTTCGCACTGTTTCCCAGTGGAGAGTGTGGCTCTGTAAATTTGGCGATATAAAACTTGACATGGTAGTGTATCAGATGTTCTAAATCTTCGATTTTTTTACCTCAACAAAAAATACTACTCAGGCTGAACAACTTTTGCTACAGCGTCATTTTTATATTTCCTATAGTTTACCTGAACCAGTATGGTTCTGCGTCAGCTGTTCCAAATCTTCAAATTAAATACCTCAACAAATAATGCTCATCAGGTTGAATAACTTTTGCTAAGGCGTCATTTATATATTTCTTATAGTTTACTTGCACTGTTATGGTTCTACATTAGGTGTTCCAAATCTCAGATTTTTTATACCTCAACAAAAATGCTCATCAGGCTTAACAACTTTTGCTAAAGCTCCTATTTTATATTTCCTATAGTTTAGCTGGACCATTATGATGCTGCATCAGGTGTTCCATTTTCCAGAGTTATTTCTGCCTTATATGTTGCCCCCTTAATAGCTATGTAGCAAAAAAAGTTTCATTCAAATCCGTCCAATATTGCCGGAGATAAACGTGATCATACATACAGACAAGAAATTCTAATAATTTTTTTGTGTGCCTTTTGTGTGTCCCTCTATCCATTTCAGGCAAAAATACTAAATGTACAGACAAAATATTTTTACTGCTTTATTATATGTATAGATAATGGTGGGTTGCTAGCATCGCCTATTACCATGATTCCTTAGATTTTCCTATTTCCCATACCCTAAGTACATATTTTAGATTGATTTACTGCTAATAATCTGTTGCTTAATTCTAAAAAAACTAAATGTATTAAATTTTGCACCCCCAACGTTAAGCATGTGCCAGCTAACATAGTTGTTAATAATGAAACAGTAGAATTAGTTGACTCAACCAAATTTCTAGGAATAACTATCGACTCGAAGCTACAATGGGGCCCCCATATAACAACTCTTGCTGGTAAGCTTAGCTCCGCAGCGTACGCTGTTTGGAGAATAAGACAACTAACAGATGTCGAGACAGCACGCCTTGTTTATTTCAGCTACTTCCACAGCATAATGTCTTACGGGTTATTACTTTGGGGAAAGGGAGCAGACATCAACACCATATTCGTTCTGCAAAAGCGTGCTATTCGATCTATCTATAAACTTGGGGCTAGGGTCTCGCTGAGAGAGTTATTCAAAGAAATTGGAATTTTAACTGTTGCGTCTCAATATATTTTCGCTAACATACTGCATGTACATAAAAACTTTCAAAAATATAGTAAAAATAGTGACATTCATAATTACAACACAAGAAATAAGAATAAACTTGTGACAAGAGCTTGTAGACTACAGAAAACTAGTAATTCATTCTTAGGGCTTGGTATTCAAGTTTACAATAAACTACCAGAAGATTTTACATCTTTGCCCTATCCAAAATTTAAAGAAGTGACTAAAAGTATATTATTAAAAAGAGCCTATTATAACGTTAATCATTATTTAGCGGATAAAAATGCATGGAGCCTTGACCTCGTGTGAGATACAGGAGACCTCAAAAACGTTATTTATCTATTGTTTTTGCTATATTGTGATTGGTTTTTTTAACACACCCAATGTTAAATTATATAGAATCAACTACTAATTGATTGTAAAACATGTAAATGTTAGCGAGCGAGCAACAAGTATAGACCATAACCTTATTTAACCTTGTTTGACAATGTCTTAAGAGTTAGAGTTAGTCATGCTCACTAAAAATGTTCAATCTGGTGGCGGCGTTGTGTGTCGGGTCGTTGAGTTCCCTCTAATATGGTTGAGTTCAGCGATGGCTGATCCACACGTCAACTCGTGAACGGGTGCTGTCAGGGGGGACTGGTCTGCTCGGCCTCTTTGAGACTACTTTAAGTATCATAATATGTTGTTTATTATCTTTACACACTCGATCGTTAACATAAACATGTTACAAAAATAATAAATCTATGTATATTGAAATTGTAACATGAAAACAGAAAAAAGAAAGAAAAAAGAAAAGAAAGAAAAAAGACAATAAGGAATAAATATTCGTAATCATATAAAGCCCTTCAGGCGAGTAGGCGACCAAAACTGTTGATAAGAGTTTCTTTCGGCGTTTCTTCTCTGCAGTGGTCGGTTCCGAAACGCTAGTAGTCTGTAGCTTTTGAATAATTAATAAATACATATATCTAATGAGATAATTTTAAATATGATATGACGTGAAAAAGTGCCTGCAAAGGCCTATTTTCTGAATAAACGTTTTGATTTTGATTTTTGATTTCATGGTTAAGTAAAAAAATCAGGAATAAGGAAGGCCGATAGAAGTGAAACCAACACTTATGTCTTGGTTTCAATCATTAAACTGGTAGCTCTGTTTGCATCATAGTCTATGAGTTAAATACAAGATTTTCTATGCTTTTACCGTAATAGCTTGTACTTACTATACAAGCTACGAGTATTACGGTGTCAAAGACATAGCGCTGTGTCAGACGGACGAACGGACAATGGAATCTTAGTTATGTCTTATTTGCACCTAGTGCGAACGGAACCCTGGCAAAAACTAACTTAGAAACCTTTATTTAATTCGACTTGTAGCATTGAACCGAGGAAATTGGTAAGGTGTAGTTGTATAAAGACTAAGACGTAGTTTTAAATCCTGCCCACGTGAATTTTTTTCCCATATCTTATTTCTTAATTTTATAAGGAACTAGATGTTACCCGCCGCTTTGCCCGCGTAATTTATAGCCTATGTCCTTTTCGGTACCCTAAGCTATGTGTATGCAAAATTTCATGATGATCGGTTCAGTAAATACGGCGTGAAAGCGTAACAAAGAAACAAACAAAGAAACTCACTTTCGCATAATAATATTAGTTAGGACTAGATGTTAGCCGTGGCTTTGCCCGCGTAATTTATAGCCTATGTCCTTCTCGGTACCCTAACCTATGTGTATGCAAAATTTCATGATGATCGGTTTAGTAGATACGGCGTGAAAGCGTAACAAACAAACAAATAAATATACAAAAAAACTCACTTTCGCATTTATAATATTAGTTAGGATTAGGATTAGGATTAGGATAGTTAAGATTAGGATTAGGATAGTTAGGATAGGATAGGATATATCAGAAAAGCACTTTAAATTGAAAACCACCTAGAAATTATAAGAAACCTTTCTTTTCCTCAGTGCGGCAGCGGCAGCGGCGGCGGCGGCGGAAGCGTTGGGCGGGGGCGGGCGGCGCATGCCTCCGCCCTTGCTGCGCTCGCGTACGCTACCCGCCATCATAGCTCCAGGCTTCTCCATCTTGCAGGCGCAGATCGACCCGCAGAGGACTAACGGTCAGTATTATTTTAACTATTATGATTTTAATTTTGAATATTGGGGTCTTATGCTAGGATTAGGTATTTTACTTACACCCCTTTGAATCCACTCCAAGAATTCACATAAAACAAGAAATTAACTCAATAGTCAAACGCTTTCCTACGATTAACAATTTTCAGACATAGGTAACTGCTGTACAAAAATGTCTTTTTTACGTTTTGGTTTCGGCTTGTTTACTTTTCTAAGTGATAATTTACTTAATTCAATTTATTGTAACGCTTCTAAACATTATTATTATAATTTTTGAAATTCAATCAATCAAATCTCTATATATTATTATAATTGTAAAGGAATCGATAGACCGCGCGAAAAAAAATGTTTTAAAATCCTATCTTTGCCCAAGAAAAATAGTCCCTTATAAACGCCTCATACTTGAAACGTTTTTGAATTTAATAAAATAAATGTTGATGTTCAGATCTTGTCTTTCTAGGTACTTAGTCATAGCGATAACAAAGGGTTTACTGTACCTGGCGTAACTTGAACAAAAAAACTGCCGTTGTTAAGCAGCCGTCGCGTGACGCGGAAATGCAGGCGAACATCGAAAGAGGAACGGGCGTTGAGCACGGCAGCTTAATGGAGTTTTTAATTCTCAGTAGCTTCGTAGTTTACGGTTTCAAATATTTTTTGGTTTGTTTTAACTTAACAATCTAGTCCCTGGGACGGGCGACGCGAACGGCAGCGCTACTGGTTAAGCGCCTAATCGTGCGGCGCGTTTTGCAGGCCTCGGGCAATGCTTTCGCCGCGGCGACCAGAATAGACAGAGATCCGAGGGCCTAGTGACTTTATCAAAATTATATTGATATGGTTATTAGAAATTTTTGGTTAAAGACATATTATTTGGAACAGATTGTGGAGTACATGATTTGAATAGAAGTCGGAGTATAAGTAACAAAAGGGTTACTGCACCGGGCGTAACTTGAACAAAAAACTGCCGTTGTTAAGCAGCCGTCGCGTGACGCGGAAATGCAGGCGAACATCGAAAGAGGAACGGGCGTTGAGCACGGCAGCTTAATGGAGATTTTATTTTTCAGTAGCTTTGTATTTTACGGTTTCAAATATTATTATTTTTATTAAAACCTTACGTGTTAAAAGTAACATGAGATTAGGTATTATTAAAATATGTGACAATGGGTTACTCACGTAAATAGTCAGCTACTGGCTGACATGTTTCGACCTCATCCGGAGGTTTTTCTCAGGGCGAATATGAATCGAGACGCGCGCAAGAATTCGTCCCAATCCGAACTTGCGCTGTTTTTGGATGACATTGTGCGCGCGTATCGATGTCAGCCATTATCTGACTTGTGCGTAACTCGTAAGTAACCCATTGTTACGTATTTTAATAATATACGTACTTTTTTACAATTTGATAAATACTTAACAGTATTTAAAACTATTAAAAAATGTAAGCCTTTCTTAAGAATTTTGTTACCTTTTTCAAATGGGTTCAAACTTTTTTTTATTGCAAGAGAGTGATTGACGGTAAGAGCCGGTTCAAAAACGTTCTTAGGAATCTATCGACGCCTTTTCGACTGAGTTCAAGAATTTAACAATAATCAAAAACAAAATAAAATTAGGGAAAATTAGCCCTTAGTTGTACTCAACAACAAGCACAATAAATAAAATCCTCTGTCGTCGCCGGAATTCACAAGAAAACTTCAGTCAGCGGAATCACATCATTGCATTCTTTAGTTATACCTAAAGTAAAAATAAGTAAGTAGTTAAGAAAACGTCAAAATATAATCACATAAACATTTTTTATTCTGTTCCCTTTTTATAGTTTTGGTAAATCGTTATTGCACTAATGGACGTACTTTATGCTAAACGAAACGAATGCTAACTGAATAAAGTAATGTAGTGGGGAATATGACGCCAACTTTGCCCAGTTCGTACCTTACAGTTAGCTTAGTTTATGGAGTTATGGCACGTGCCTTGCTGAAGTACTTTTTAGTTTGATTGAAAAGTTTTGTTTACTTCTTTCTTATTTAGCGCAATATGCTTAAATTTAAATTTAGTCGAGCTCCGTGGCGCAGCGGTCAACACGCCAGCCTGCGACATGGGGGTCCCGGGTTCGATCCCCGGTCAGGTCATGATGGAAAACGATCTTTTTCAGAGTGACCTGGGTCTTGGATGTTTATCTATAATAAGTTTATATTATCAAATATAGTATTGTTGAGTAAGTATCCTGCGACACAAGTTCACAATTTACTGTGGGGCTAGCTCAATTTGTGTGATATGTCGAAAAAAAAAATTATGAGATATTAAATTGATGATCTAGCTGCAAAATTGAATCAGCCATCCTGACGTTCACACTCTCACACACAACCTCACAAAAAGAAATGTGGAACTTCATTAAACATTCATATTTTCACCTAATTGGAGTAATATGGTTATTTTACGAAAGCCGGAAAGCGGATCCCGGGCTCCGAAGCACCCCAGCTGAGGATGCAACTGGGATAGCGCTCAGATGAGAGAGAGAGAGAGAGAGAGAGAGAGATGTTATTTTACGAAATAAAATAAAAGGCTGAGGGAACTAAGCAATTTCAGGGGGAAAATGACGTGAACTTTGCCTTCGTTACGAAGTTATCTTACTATTAGTTCACATTATGGAGTTATGGCACCTCACTTGCTAAAGTAGTTATTAGTTTGATACGAAAAGTTATGTTTGCTCCTCTCTGATTTTATTCAGCAACGTTATTGTGTTTAAACAGCAAAATAAAGATAAGATATATACAGTCACGTCTTTTCCCCTTGCGAGGTAGACAGAGCCCAGGTCTATAAAACCTAAAGGCCACGCTTAGTATGTTGGTGGGCTTGAGAACGGAAGCAAAATAGTGATGGGTTGCTAGCCGCATTAGCATATTGACATGATTCCCCACGCCCATTCCCTCGATCGGCTTTTACGATATGCGCGGTAAGAGATGCAGCTGGTACATTTTACGTTTTTTCTTTTCGCCCAGACCAGCGTGGAGAAAATATTTACGTTACTAAAAAATAAGACGATAAAGTATCTACTTATTTCACGCTAAATGAAATAAAACACTGACTGAATAAGACGTTTGCAATGGGGAATATGACGCAGACTTTGCTTTCTATGTCAAGTTCGTATCTAGTAGTTGGCTTAGTTTTGATGGAGTTATGATACGACACATGATAAAGTAGTTTTTAATATGATACGAAAAGTTTTGGTTGCTCTCTCGATTTAATCAGATGAGTGATGAGGATCAAAATAATAAGCGTTCAGATTGCTGCTCGATACAAACATAGAAAAAAGCCAAACATTTTACTACTTAGTAGTTATTACATTTTACCTCATTTACCAGCACTAATAGCTTTTATGTACATTCAGTAGATTTTTTTTTACGTAAAGGAGTAACTAACATCCTCACATCTTCACATCTTACACCCTAAATACAATATTATCATCATCATCAGGTCTTTTTGGTCTCCAAGTCAGGAGCACGATCCTCTCTGTACCAACAGAGCCGTTAAAAATACTATAAAGAACACTTTTAATTTGATATCGATTCGTTAAGTGATCTTAAAGCTTCTTTAAAGTTGGGTGAAATGGACCATTTTTAGGGTTCCGTAGTAAACTAGGAACCCTTATAGTTTCGCCATGTCTGTCTGTCTGTCTGTCTGTCTGTCCGTCCGCGGTTTTACTCAGAGACTATAAGTACTAGAAAAGTGTAATTTGGTATGAGTATGTATATTAATCATGGCAAAAAAGTCGTAGAAAAAAATCTTGAAAAAATTTTTTCTTTTGGGTAGCTCACATACAAGTAAAGTGGGGGAGTAATTTTTTTTTCTCTATTTACCCATCGTGTGGGGTATCGTTAAAAAAGTCTTTGTAAATAATATTGTGAGGTTGAGAACACCATTTTTCGGTTTACTGATCCGTTTCCGAAATATTTGGTTTTAAAGTGCAAATTTTTGTTAGAGATACGTGTCCCCCCCGTCTATCTGCTAAACGGTTATATATGGATACGTGAAAAAAATTACAGCAGTAGAATATATACTGAAGTTGAAAGGAAAACTATCAGAGCTGGGTATTAAGTGCAAACTAAAAAGTTATAGGCAACCATTTTCATTGTTATATGTTTTGGTCGTTAAACTGTGAGGTGCGAGTGTAAACAGTGTGAACACAAAGTTATCATTCGCTACTACGGAACCCTACACTGCGCGTGGCCCGACACGCACTTGGCCGGTTTTTTTTAGTTAATCGCGAACAGACAGATAGACAGATGCGACGGAGGACTTTGTTTTATAATATGTAGTGAAAGTGATAATAGAAAGGTGGTTGGTAATATTGTATGTTAATATTTAAAATTCTTGCTTGCCGTAATTAATGACAACCTGTTGATCCCTGTAAGACTATAGACCGGTCACTTGATATCATATTGCCCACAACCTTTCTAAATGAGCCCAGTAGTCCTTTACCTTTGACATTTGCTCTGGTTTAACCAAGACCCTGATAATGACGAAATATTGTGTTACAGAGGATACAAGCAACAAGTAGTATTGAATCATACAAGCGTTTCTAGTCTATTGTACTTTTATTTTCCTGCACATGCACGTATTATATTAAATGAACTAAGGCATTATCACAGAATTAATACAGAACGGAAACTCGTAGCATCCCCCGCAAATGGCGTACCCGCACTTCTCCCCCTAGCTAAGGAGTTCTTAAGATTTTGAAAAACCTTAGCTGCTGTTGTTCTTAGTTGCACGTTACGCGCCGTTACGTACGTTAACACCTCTAGTATTTGAATTTATTCTGCGGTGGCGAACCTGGTAGTTTACTCACACACTGTCGTGTGTAAAGTTTTGTATGTTGTAGTTTTAGGCATAAATATCACTCCGCATGTACGAAGCGCATTACCTTTGGAATTATTTAGGATTTCGTTTAAATGATTGTTGCAAAGTTTTATATTCATGAATTTTTAATCTCTTTGATAGTAAAGCAGCATTATTTTGATTTAATTTCAATAATAGCTAGGAAAACTGTTACGGACCTAATTATAATAATATTAAAACTTACGCGAGGTAAATTCATTATGAAAACACGGCTTTACTCACGTTTTATTACGTCGGATCTGCCGACTAGTTTCGGTCTGTTACGAAGACCATCATCGGGGCGAGTGAAAGGGGTGGCGACACGACGGTTACGCTTCCCTCAAAGCACTGAGCACTCGCCCCGATGATGGTCTTCGTAACAGACCGAAACTAGTCGGCAAATACGACGTAATAAAACGTGAGTTAAGCCGTGTTTTCATAATGGACCTAATTATGTTCACGGAATTTCTATAATACTAATCTAGCCGTTGGCGGAAAGTAATAGCGCAGTTAAAGCAGTAAATGTAATACTAACTGCAGTTTGAGAATACAATTTTGGCAACGATCCAGTCAGGCTTTTTGGTAGTACAAGACATGAGCTACAATAACAAGAAATGCAACAATTCATTTATTTGCTAGTATTTTACCAGACCGTGTGGTTCCCGTCAGAGTAGAATAGTACCACTCCAAGTCATCCCGTGGATGTCGTAAAATGCGACTAAGGATACACAAGCTAAACAAAGCTTATTAACATCAAAGAGACCTCTCCAACCCGTCTGGCCAACGTGAAGAGTATAGGCCAAATCCTCTGACTACTTAGGCTAGTATATGGCTCTAGTAGTACAGAGAGGGTCGTGCTCCTGCAGTGGAGACTAGAAAGACCTGATGATGATGATGATTAGATGTAAATTTACCTTATGAATAAGGTGACTCAGTCCGTCATGTAAACAAATTTTTCATATAGGACCAATGCCAATTTCGATAAAGTATGAGAAATTTTCTCATACTTTATCGAAATTGGCATTGGTCACCTCACCAACCCGTCTGGCCAGCGTGGAGAGTGTAGGCCAAATCCTCGGACTGCTCTGGCTAATGTATGGCTCGAGTAGTACAGAGAGGGTCTTGCTCCTGCAGTGGAGACTTAAGAAAGACCTGATGATGATGATGATGATGATGAGAAATTTTACTTGATCAAAGGATGCAGGTATAAAAATGTACGTTCCCATAAAATCAATTTTCAGATGGCTGTGCAATTTGTTAAGGGAATATTTAAAGAACAATTTTTTTTTCTTCTTACTTAAAATGTCATGTCGTGGAGGAAACGTATGAGGAATGATATTAAGGAACTAGGAGCTAGTTGCGATATCGTTGGAAATAGAAAATTTTGGAGGAAGTTGACATACAGAGTCGACTCCATATAGAGAAAAGTCGAGAAAGAAGAACCACATTTTATCGAATGTCCATGCATTGCTTCCATATGAAAAATTGTTCATTGTGACGGGCCTAGTCACTTTAATGGATATGTCGAGAGTATAACACTCAGTATAATGTTCGGCAACGGTTTATGTTATAAATAATAATACGATACTATAAATCACTAGTATTGCTCTCAGCTTCTCTTGTGTTTAACACAAACTTTGGTCCCCCGTTTTGCCTCTTAAAGGGTGAATTTTGGAAAAACCTACCTTAGCAAAAGCAAACGTTATAAAACTATCTGCACGCTTAATTTAAGAGCAATTCTTTAAGTGTCATAAACTTTTATATACCCAGAAGATTATGAATCATTGTGAATGAACATAACATAATAAATGAATGAAAAAAACTTGTAAATATCATAACATAATTCCTAATAATAAATAATAATAATAAATAAATATACGGACAAATCACACAGATTGAGCTAGCCCCAAAGTAAGTTCGAGACCCAAAGTATGGGATACTATATTTTATAATAGATACTTATATAGATAAACATCCTAATATTCGTACCAATCGCTTTCCCTCATCATTTATTATTCGCACAGCTAGGGATTGGAACGCATTGCCTGCGTCTGTATTGCCAAAAGCATAAAACCTAATTCTTTTTAAAAATACATGGAGTGAATAGGCTTCTTCTGGATAAACTCATTTCATTTTAGGCTATGTCTTTGCCTTTAGGCTCGATGATGGTCAAGGGCAAACCCCATTATATATCCCAACTAATATTTTTAATGCGAAAGTGAGTTTGTTTGTTTATTAAGCTATCACGCCCTATCTTCTGGACCGATCATCATGAAATTTTGCATACACGTTGTATGGAGTACGGAAAAGGACGTAGGCTACATTTCATCCCGGAGAAAAGTACTGTTCCCGTGGGATCGATACTAACGCGAGCGGAGCTGCGGGCAAAAACTAGTATAAAAATAAAACATTAAAAGTTATCCGCCAGGCTCTTACAACTTAAGTACATAGAAAACCTGAAGAATGCAGAACTGGGTCCGCCCTAGCGCATTCGCCATCTGGTGGAAGTAAAACATTTTAGCTCACATTCGGGCCAACACTTTCGCCTTGATGAATGCTTTCAAGCTGTCACACATACAAATAGGACTTTCTTACTTTGAATATAAAACATACTAAGAGCATACTATTCGTAACGTAGGATTTATTCACGCAAGTTATTAGAAGCTAAAATGTTATGTCGAAAATGAAACAAAGTAACTACGTTATATTTGTGTAGCCAATTTTTACTACATTTTTTACAAAATGCAAAAATATGAAAAACTTTTAAATTAATAAAACTTATGAATGTTAACAAAAATAATATTTAAATAAAACAAATATACAGGGACAATTACACAAATTGAGCTAGCCCCACAGTAAGCTGTGAACTTGTGTCGTATAGGATGCTAACACAACGAAGCTTTATTTTATAATTATAGATTTTATTTATTTATTTATTTATAAATATCCAAGACCCAGGCTAATCTGAAAAAAATCGTTTTCCATCATGGCCTGACCGGGGATCGAACCCGGGACAACTAATGTTAACGAAATTTTCTTAGTGACGTTTTCGGCGAGTCTTTATATATCACATTAAAAATGTCAACATTTGACGTACATTTGAGCACGTAAGTAAGTATTCAGAAGTCCCTTATCCTGGATTTTAATACAATGCATAATACAATGCAGAATATACCTAACGATTCCTAAGCAGCTCGTGATCTAATAATAAAAACCGCGCAAACATACATCAAAATATAATTTTACTCACAATAAAGACTAATCAACCTTCAAAAACATCAAATAGCTACAAAAAGTCAAGTAATTACTGATTTGTTCAATAACAAACACAATCCGCCATTCATTACCCAAACCAAATCAAAGCAAATAAAGATTCGCCTTTTTCTTTAGAATCATGGAAATTGCCGAAATTATCGGAGGGATAATATGCCCCTTACCAAGGTAAAGATCGACGAAATCCTTATCGTAATAAATTAAGCTTGGGGATTGTTTATGACAAAACAAAAATCTTAAAATTATGAGATTATGATTTTGATATTATAATAAAATTTATTGTGTAATGTTCTATAGGTACTCAGTTAGTTAGAGCCTAAGAAAGTATTAAGGCTTCTTTTTTCACGCGGTCAAAGTCGCGGTCCCAGCTATTAATATAAATAAATAATATAAATATATAGGGACATATCACACAAATTGAGCTAGCCCCACATTAAGTTGTGAACTTGTGTCGCGGGATACTAATTCAACGATAGTATATTTTATAACATATACTTGCAGCCGTGTGGTTCCCGGCAGAGTAGAATAGGACCACTACAAGTCTTCCCGTGGATGTCGTAGAAGGCGACTTAGGAATCACAAGCTAAACAGAGCTTATAAACATCAAGATACCTCTCCAACCCGTATGGCCAGCGTGGAGAGTGTAGGCCAAATCCTCTGACTGCTCTGGCTCATATAGCTTTGGTAGTACAGAGAGGGTCGTGCTCCTGCAGTGGAGACGAAAAAATACCTGATGATGATATAGATAAACATCTAAGACCCAGGTCATTCTGAAAAAGATCGTTTTCCATCATGACCTGACCGGGGATCGAACCCGGGACCCCCGTGTCGCAGGCTGGCGTGTTGACTGCTGCGCCACGGAGCTCGACTATAATTAAATAGGATAATCACACAGATTGAGGTAGCCCCACAGTAAGTTATAATCTTTTATCGTAGGATACTTACTCTCTAATATATAATATATGAAGCTGAAGAGTTTGATCGTTTGTTTGGTTGAACGTGAGTTTCAGGAACTAGAGGACCGATTTCAAAAATTCTTTCACCGTTCGTTAGGTACGTTATCCTTGAGAGCCATAGGCGAGTTATGTACCACGAGCATAGCTGGGGCGGACTGCTAGGTAAATACTTATATAGATTCAAATCTCAGGCAATGTGAAAAATATTTTTTCATCATGACCTTACCGGGTCGGGACAAAGTATTAAAAAAAAAATGAAAGAAGTCAGTTTGGGTAGAGCGTAATCTTAATTTTGGCTAAATCCGTAATTTCTCCAAAACCAAATCTTCGGATGCTATACAAAATTTCCTTCCTTTGTTGTAGGCAATATATCTAAAATATCAAAACGTACAGCCCTACTTCTTTAATTTATCAATAACGTGTAAAAAAAATATCGAAATGGGACAATGTTTAAGGGGTGGGACGCGTTACCGCTTTTTGTATGAAAATTTACAGGTAGTATATCCTCTTAACTTTTTATCGTCTCGAGTTCTACTTGCTAAATCTCGACAGTTGCTTATTGAGCTGCGAAAGTTCTCACGCTTGTTTTATTCACAAATAGTATTTAAAATAAATTAATAAATGTATAGGGGCAAATCACATAGATTGAGCAAGCCCCACAGTAAGTTGTGAACCTGTGACGTAGGATACTTGCTTACTCAACGATATTATATTTTATAATAAATACTTATATAGATAAATATCCAAGACCCAGGCCATTTTGAAAAACATCCTTTTCCATCATAACCTGACCGGGTTGAGACAAAGTTTGAAAAAGAAATGGAAAAACTCAGTTAGGTTAGAGAGTCATCTAAATTTTGGCTGAAACCGTAACCTTCGGATGCTATACAAAACTTCCTTATTTAACTTTTAATCGTCTTGAGTTCAACTTGCTAAATCTTGACTGTTGCTTAATGAGATGTGAAAGTTCTCACGCCTATTTTATTCACAAGTATTATTTATATTACGAAAATACGAAAAACATATATTTTCTCCACCAATACTTATTACTTTTGTCTGTCAAGTTCATGGATTCTTGCAAAAATATTTGTTTTAATCTTTTGAATAGTACAAAGCACAGACTTTTCATATGTTTGTCTTATACTTTCTTTTTTGTCTCCCAAACTTATTTGTTCTGTAAGTTATCTAAGATGGCATTTACAGAGAAACTAATTTTTCAATGCTTGTTTTGTATTTTCTTTTGTTGTCCTAACAAAATTTACTTCTATCTAAGTTATGATTTTTCAGAGCACAAAACATTGTTCAGTTTATCAAAAAATAAAAACATGTAATTAGTTGGTTGACTCCAATAAATATTTATATTTTTTTTATAAATTGATAGTTAAAATAAAATATCGTTTGTGATCAATCGCACGAAATACTTTCTAGCCGAAACAATTAGAAACTTCTGTCCCCGAAGGCAAGTGAACAAAAGTATTTAAACAATGGTAGGGGTGAATTCTGAACCTAGAACGGGTTTTATTGAATTTCCGCTCAAACAGCTTTAGTTTAGAAGTTAGCTCGCCAAAATTGCTATTAACGTTCACGAAATTCACCAATTTTTATACAGATTACTGTTTTTCACGGTGGAAAAATAAAGCTTTTGATAAGCTACAGACTTTTATATAACTTTTATTTTCCGCTGCCGAAAGGCATCTGACATGCTAGAATATTCCATTTAATGTATCCATGGTGAACAATTCCATTATGAACCACATGTAAGACTGCTGAACATGCGTTGGTATTAGTTTATATGTAGGAAAGTTGAAAGGGTAATTAATATTTAATATGAGAATATTTCTGAAAAAAAAATTAGCACCAACATTGCTCAACAATGGAATGTTTTCACTATTTGTTATTGGCCCGATTAGATCGTAGAAAACAGCTGTCGATGCCTTTATTTAAAATGACTGCAATTAATTTTAAGTTATCCAATAAATTATATAATTTTGTTACATTAATTACAAAATGAATTAAAAAAGTTTAATTTAGGAACCAAGAAAACGTAAACGCTAAAAATGACCAATTAAATAAAGCAACTGAACTGAAGGAAAATTCTTCGTGCATTTTCCGCAAATAATTTACCTGGACAGTGGCCAATTAAAAAGCAGTTTCAGCCTTATTAATGAGAAAGAAATGTCCACCTGCGCTATTGGTACCAAGCTCCCAGAGAAACGAAGTAGTTTGCAAGTTAAAGTGGCTGCAGACCACTGCAGACCGATACAAGTTTTATTCATTTCAAAATACGAATAGACGTTTTTAAAAAAGTTAACAGCAAACCTCTTTTCAAGAAAGAAGATACTTTCATAGTTTTTGATAATTTGTCCAAGGGAGCGCGATGCATCACCGTTTTATCTTAGGCAAAAATTCGTTCGTACGTTCTGCTGTGTACAGGTCGGATGTTACAACCAATTCTCGTGAAATTTTGTGAGCAGTTATTAATTCTATTTTGTCGATACAGTTAAGCTATCGCATAGCTTTTATCGCGGGCCTTGAGCACGGCGACCCCTCCACTCCGCCCACCATGAAGGCTTACATGCAAATTCATCATATAAATTGTCTAAAAGTCTATAGCTTATAGAAATTGTCATTTGGCATTGGTACAAAGCGAACACAGAAACGGAATAGTTCGTAAATTAAAATGGTTCCCCTTTGCGATTGAAATGATGATGATGAAAACCTATCATGGCTTTCATCATCATCATTTCGGCCGGAAGAAGTCCTCTGCTGGATATAGGCCTCTCCTAATTAACAAAGCGACCTGCATCCAGCGTTTCCCTGCGACCTTGGTCAGGTCATCTATCCCCCTGGTCGGTAGGTGTCCGACGCTGCACTTGCTGGTATGTGGTCGCCATTCAAGAACCTTTCTGCCCCATCGGCCGTCGGTTCTACGCGCTAAGTTTTATCCGTAGCAAATAAGGTTAGTCTACCAAAAAATATACAAAGTTTATGTATCATCTGCAAAAGAATTGCTGACTTATTAATTAGTAGAAATTGTAATCCGGTATCACCGGGCTAGTAGAAGATCGAAGTAGTTTGCAAGTTAAAGTAGCTGGCTGCGGTCCAAGACAATGTTATTCGTTTTATTTATTGCATTGTGGATTTGATTTGAATGTGTATGTGTTATTTATTTTATTTTAATTAGGTAACACTGGCGTTAGAACTTTAATGCTACTTACCTAGGAATTTGTTGAAGGTTTAAAACTTTATTTCTAAAGATTTTCTAAGCACAAATAAATAAATATATACGGACAAATCACACAGATTGAGCTAGCCCCAAAGTAAGTTCAAGACTTGTGTTATGGGATACTAATTCAACGATACTATATTTTATAATAGATACATATATAGATAAACATCCAAGACCCAGGTCAATCTGAAAAAGATCATTTTCCATCTTGACCTGACCGGGGATCGAGCCCGGGACCTCCGTGTCGCAGGCAGGCGTGTTGACCGCTGCGCCACGGAGCTCGTCACGGAGCACAGAGGTGATCATTGGCCGATTTGGTGTTAGGGGTAATTTTCACATCTCTCTTATCATCTGAGCAAAAGCAACGGATATTATTATTTTGTTTTCATTCAAAATACCGACCCCACCGTACAGTATACATGTAAATTGACCCTTGACATACCCTCAAACGGATCACTCCGCCCATCAATATGAACATATTATTCTATGGCATCAATATTGGGAACACAATTTTTTTTTTTTACATTCTCAAAGATGCTCTCCCGCCCGAGAAATAAGTACCTATGTATGTATGTAATTTCTTTATTGCACAAAAACAACTTAAAAGAACAACTTAAAAGAAACGACCAACGACCATTTTCCAAGAAAAAGGACTTTGTACAAAGGCGGACTTATCCCCAGAGGGATCTCTTCCAGTCAACCAAGTGTTGGAATAAGTATGGGAATTAAAAAAAAACGTGTTCGAGTTGTTCAAATTGACGGTGTGAGACACCTTTTTAAGGTTTTTTTTAGTATTTTGGACTCGTGTATGAAATATAATAAGAAATGAGCTATAAACATGTTTAACATAGGCACCATTTAAAAATAATGGACTCCTAGTGAACCGAGTTATCGCTATGCAATTTCTTCCAACATCGTAAATAATAGTTTCATGTTGGTAATAATACACGTACCGTGGCGCAGCGGTCAACACGCCGGCCTGCGACACGGATGGTCCCGGGTTCGATCCCCGGTCAGGTCAAGATGGAAAATTATTTTTTTCAGATTGACCTGGGTCTTGGATGTTTATTATTTACTACTATGTACTATATGTACTATTTATGTATTTGTTATAAAATATAGTATCGTTGAGTTAGTATCCCATAACACAAGTCTAGAACTTACTTTGGGGCTAGCTCAATCTGTGTGATTTGTCCGTATATATTTATATAGTTCTGCCGAGGTATATTACTTTCAAAAGTACCTTTTACAGATACTCTATGCACATAAGTAAGATAAATATAGGCTCTATGTCATATTATAAAGGTTTCAAGACTAGTTATGTTTTAAGAGCATACTTTCCACATGTAGTAAGCATAATGTTGATATAAGAAAAAAAATATATATTATGTACCAAACCAACATAACAATTATTAAGGGGGAACACTAGGCACAGTAGCGATGCCAATCATTTTATTCCTAATACTTTACAAATAGAAAGAAATTCAAGAATATAAACAATACAAGCCTTAGTAAATAACCTGAAGTATTTTTGGAATCATGTTTATTATTATCGGAATCGGTGAGAATTATGAGAATCTGATTACCGCCTTCAGGTTATTTACTAAGGCTTGTATTGTTTATATTCTTGAATTTCTTTCTATTTGTAAAGTATTAGGAATAAAATGATTGGCGTCGCTACTGTGCCTAGTGTTCCCCCTTTATTAATTAATACTAGTCAAGTAATTTCTTACTTACTTAATTGTATAAATTTAAAGTAAATTTCCTAAATTAGATAAACATTCGATTTACGAGTCTTAGGAAAAAAATGATGGGCGGCACTAGTTAGCTCTTATCTACCCCTAAAGTATGGGTAAAGCTAGTTTCTCAAATGTTCCATCCAAATTTACCTACGATATACATTATAGCCATCTTGAATAAAATTAACTCCTTACATATACTTAAGACAAATTGACTTAATAAATCATACTTACAACTTAACCTAACCTTAAGGCGACATCAGGCATGCATAAAAATGCTAATGCTATGCAAAGGCCGCGGCGACATTAGCGGCAATTTGAATATACCACCTCCCTACATAAATAATAAACTGAAACTTGGACATTTCTTACCTACAAAGTTTGGAGTTAGGGTCAGACAACCGCTGGGTTATGTTGGGCGAGATATAATAAGTTTTAAAATAGGAACGGATATTTAGACCCTTTGGTAATATTATGTTACAAATGAGCTCAATAATCCAGGAAGAGAACGCAATACTTATAAGTGCTCGCAAGTGTAGTTATATGCTCGTAAAAGTAGTCACGTATGCGTAAAGAATCTAGTCCTAGATATCATAGTTAAATATTATCTAAAAAGCTATGGCAGATGCATTTAGGCAGCTTGCATATTATGTTTGCATATTTACAATGAACAAGGTGACCGGCGTCAAGATAGATTTCAAGACCATATTGAATTAATTAGGAACATAAACTAACCTAAGCTAAAGATGGCGTCAGCATGCGATTAAGATTCAAATGTTATGCAAAGAGGCCGCGGTGACTTTGGCGGCAATTTGAATATACCTCATATACCTCCCTACATATTAACCTGAAACTTGGACGTTTCTTACCTACGGAGTTTGGAGTTAGAGTTAGATAACCGCCGGGATGCATGGGCATTGATATAATTATTACTTTTTGAATAGGAATGTATATTTGAATCCCGAGAGTTATACTAGTACTATGGAATGTTGACAACAAGTCAAATAAAAGATATCGAGCTTTTGTATGATTTGGAAAGTTGGAATTAATAAACATTTCCCAGATATCAGTTGGAAAACTTAAAAAACTAAAAAAAAAATATCAGTTGGAAAACTATAGCAAAGGGTGTAGGCAGATGGATATTTCTGTTTATTTCTTATATTTATGACCAACGATAATTATTTTCACAAAGAATAATAATTTTTTCACGTTCCTCAAAACAACATTATTTTAAGAAAATCACTAAGTAAAAAATATACCTTTACTCTTTCGAAAACGTAGCAGCAAGAATCTCAGACAACACAAATAGATCTCAAAATCACCTCGATTAAATTAGTCACACAGGCAATTAATTCAAAACATAAACTAACCGAACTTAAGACGGCGTCAGCAGGCACGCGATTAAAATGTAAATGCTATTCAAATATGCCGCGGCGACTTCGGCGGCAATTTGAATACACCTCCCTACATAAATATTAAACTGAAACTTGGACATTTCTTAGCCACGGAATTTGGAGTAAGGGTTAGATAATTTAAAACGTTCTGAAACAGAAATTTATCTGAAACGGTAATTATTCGTTCTCTTAATTCATCAAATTAAAAATAGTGAAAATTTATACCAATAATACTACAAGTAATTTACTACGGCATTCAGCTATCAGATTTTTTAAATTTGATATGGTTTAGAACTTATAGAATTAATTGCTGGGTAGCGCTAGTGTGTGAACTCACTTCGCCTTAATATGCTGGTCCAAGATATCATACCTACTTAAAAATCGGTCGAAAAGTATTTAGACAGCTTGAAATTTTTGCTTTTACATATTTATAAGCAATGATAATAATTAACACAAATAATAATATATTTTCATATTCTTCACGATGACATTAATTTAAGAAATTTATGACCAATTAATAATACACCTTTATGTTCGATAAAAATGGAGCCAAATTGAGCAGGAATAGAACTCAAAACCACCTTGATATAATTAATCACACAAGTGATTAATTCAGGACATAAACTAACCTCAGCTTAAGACGGCGTCAGCAGGCATGCGATTAAAATGTAAATGTTATGCAAATATGCCGCGGCGACTTTGGCGGCAGTTTGAATTTACCTCCCTACATAAATATTAATCTCAACGTGGACGTTTCTTACCTACGTAGCTCGGAGTAAGGTTAAAGTTACGTAACAGTCATTAGTAAGAGGAAGAGACACGATGCTTTAGGTAGAATATGAGACATCTTAATACTTTTCACAGGTTTTTAAAAAAAATGTTGTTTACTATGTGACGTCATTATTTATCAATATCTATTAAAAGAAAAAAAGATTATGTACCGTAGAACATCATATAGTTATTTTTATATACGTAGACTATGTAAGATTTTGCTTGCGAGCTGTTCTAAAGCAAAATTATTAAGTCTTTCTTTTTTACCCTGTATAAGATAGCTTAGATATAGCTCTTAACACTGACGAGCCTAGATTAAAAAAAATATTCAAGCTATTGTTTGCTGGATGGACATAAAAATTAACACACTTGCTCTTTTATGACAATAAGCATGAATATTTAATTCAACAATACCTTTGTAACTGTGCAATGTTTTGAGAGGAGCCGAACGATAAATTGCAGAATTGCTGCAACAAAGCATTGCTTGAGAAATACTTAATGCTACAGGCCAGACAAAGGGTTTCTGTGGCATTGCTTGCAAGACACACACAGCTTCCATATCCCATAACATGTACTGTTTGTGCTATAATTTACGAAACAACTAGGTATTGCTTAACTACATTTAGAATTTATAAAAGCAACTACCTTTCGCCCGCCGCTTCGCTCGCGTTAGTGTTGATCCCTCGGGAACAGTACTTTTCTCCGGGATGAAAAGTTGTCTATGTCCTTCTCTGTGCTCCCGAAATTTTTTTTTTTTTTTTTTTTTTTTAGCCTGCTTTTGTGTCCCACTGCTGGGCAAAGGCCTCCCCTTCCTTTCCCCACTGATCCCTATCCAGTGCAGCTTGCTGCCAACCTCCCAAGTACCTATCGATTTCATCTCGCCATCTTTTCTTTTCTCCCGAAATTGTGTTTGCAAAATTTCATGATGATCGGTTCAGTAGATAGGGCGTGAAAGCGTATCAAACAAACTCACTTTCTTGCAAATTTATAACATTAGTTGGGATAGTTGGGATGGGATTTCAGAAACATTATCTCCTTAAATAAATAAAATAAATATATACGGACAAATCACACTGATTGAGCTAGCCCCAAAGTAAGTTCTTAAGTAAGACTTGTGTTATTGGATACTAACTCAACGATACTATATTTTATAACAAATACATATATTGATAAACATCCAAGACCCTGGTCAATCTAGAAAAGATCATTTTCCATCTTGACCTGACCGGGGATCGAACCCGGGACCATCCGTGTCGCAGGCCGGCGTGTTGACCGCTGCGCCACGGAGCTCGTCAACATTATTAACACATTTAATCCAAGAATTCCTTTGTAAATGTTCTGTTTGTAGCTATAAAGATTAAACCAAGGCAAGGCGACAGATGATAAGTTGCAGTATTCCTGCAACTAAGTACAGCCACTTGAGAAATGTGCTTAATGCTGCAAGAAACAAATGTATTTTTTTTACTGTAAATAATAAATAAATATATATAGCGATTTTTTTTTCGTGGCAATATAACCAAATTTGCAAGGCTTTAAATCTTAGAACCTGTACTGTTATGTGTTATAATTTACAAAAACAAAAACTAGATATCGCATCTCTAGATTTAGAATTTACATTAGCAATAAAAAAAAACTTTCTGAAAAATAACATTAAGCACGGACAATTAATCCAAGAATTCCTTTGCAAATGTCCTGTTTGTAGCTATAAAGATTAAACCAAGGCGAGGCGACGGATGATAAGTTGCAGTTTTCCTGCAACTAAGTACAGCCACTTGAGAAATGTGCTTAATGCTGTTAGACAGAGAAATGTATTTTTTTACTGTAAATATAAATAAATAAATATATAAGGACAAATAACACAAATTGAGCTAGCCCAAAAGTAAGTTCGAGACTTGTGTTATTGGATATCAACTTAACGATTATATTTATTTATATTATGTTTTATTACAAATACATAAATAGTTCATTATGAAAACACGGCTTTACTCACGTTTTATTACGT
The DNA here is from genome assembly GCA_963082605.1 of Rhodophaea formosa. Taxonomy (NCBI): domain Eukaryota; kingdom Metazoa; phylum Arthropoda; class Insecta; order Lepidoptera; family Pyralidae; genus Rhodophaea; species Rhodophaea formosa. Next base: position 5,372,127 of record OY720213.1, on the reverse strand, counting down.
CGGATCTGCCGACTAGTTTCGGTCTGTTACGAAGACCATCATCGGGGCGAGTGAAAGGGGTGGCGACACGACGGTTACGCTTCCCTCAAAGCACTGAGGGCCGCCTCCCGCGTCGCCGCCCGCGCCGCTGCCCGCGCTGCGCGGCTCGAAACGATGACCGGTGGAGGGGATGCCAAAAAACCAGAGGATGTTGCCTGTGGTGTGTCTTCATCGTTTTGTGAGTCCGTTGTTACGAAAGCACTCGTATGAACTGAGCTGACCGTGTCGATACCTTTTACAGTATTGCTATAAGAGTTTCCCAACGTTTGAAGTACCGGTTTCCAAGTCGTAGGTAATGACCAACCACCATCTCGATTGAAATTCGGACGCCTCTGTATCTCAATCGCTTCGCGTATTTTACGCGGGCCGAAAGCTTTTTCACGCACTAGTACTTTGGCCTTATCGAAGCGTATATAGTGAGACACATCCGAATCCAATACATGCTCGGTGATAGCCGATCCATCCTTGTCCAATTTCTTCATACTCCGTATATGCTCAGTCAGCCTTGTTGACACATTACGTCCCGTTTCTCCGATATAACTTTTGCCACAGTCACAGGGAACCTCGTATACGCCGGGCACATTCAGCGGGTCCCTATCTTTGGGAGATCGTATAAGGCCTCTTAACTTTGTCTGGGGTCGGAAAATGGCTTTGATGCTGTATTTTTTACTTTATTACGCGGGAGGCGGCCCTCAGTGCTTTGAGGGAAGCGTAACCGTCGTGTCGCCACCCCTTTCACTCGCCCCGATGATGGTCTTCGTAACAGACCGAAACTAGTCGGCAGATCCGACGTAATAAAACGTGAGTAAAGCCGTGTTTTCATAATGAATTTATCTCGCGTAAGTTTTAATATTATTACATAAATAGTTATTTAGTCCGAGAACCAAATAAATTTGAAAAAGATAATTATTTGGTTGACGATTGATTGAACTCGGGAACTGTGGTGTGAAAGCCTGGCAAGATCACTACTAGGCCAATACTTACATAACCTTAGGGAAAATCTAGGTATCTTATCTTTTGTTCAAGAATTTAAGACATTCTTTAAATTGATATCTTGATTTTTTATCGCAATAGATATTTAGTTGAAGTTTCGTATTGAAAACTTGTACTCGCTGTAATTTTGTATCGGTATTGTTTTTAAAATTAAAACCTAATTATAAACATCAATATGCCTTATCCGGTCGTATGTACGAAATTTGGTTGAGATTGGCTTAAATGTTGTAAAACTAAAATGAAACTACGTTTGTATGGGATTGCGGCTTTACGTGGGACTCTTAAGTAATCTGTGATATTAGTACCTATTACACTTAGGTTAATCTTGTTGACACATTATTCGCCGGACGGACAAAGAAATAAACACACTTGTTTATTTATAACGAAGGAAGAAGTTGATTTCGACCAGGACAAAAATAAAAATATTAATCTTTTATTTCAAACTATCATAAAATGTACTTATAGCAATGCTACATTTCAACCGCAAAGGTATAAATTCACCTGTAAAATCTACAATGTCATTTCACAAACCTGCAGAAAATATGGAGCTAGCAAACTGCGAAACAAATGATCCCGGCAATCGTCTTGGACAGCGGCCAGAATGCATTGTTACTTCTGCTTACCTAGTATTTATATGGCTATAATACTTCTAGTTTTGGTCCATTTGTGTTTCTACTATATATTTTTTTTTAGCTTTTTAGGTCCTACTGCTTGGCAAAAGCTTCCCCTCTCTGTTTCCACCTTTCTCACTCTCTTGCCATATCTCTCCAAGTTCTGTCAAAAAAAGTCATCTGGTCATCTCGTTATCCCCTTGATCGCTTTCCACCAGTAGTATCAAAATTCAAGATTCAATCGTTTATTTAATATAGGTTTCTTTGAACACTTATTAATTGTCATATTTGAGTTTACAATTTTTACAACAATAAATTTTTGTTGACGTCAATAATTACTTATGGCTTAGTTAAGGCGTATCGCTAGATTCAGTCATAAACGTCAAATAACATGAAGAAGCAGACTCGATTAACATATCTACCCAGCTGGGACTTAGTTTAATATCGTTTTTGAAGTGAAATTTATTAACATGAAACATGTAATTTTAAGCTGTAACCTCATATTTATACCTTTTAGGTTTAGGTCTAAAATCCTCTGGCAATAAAGTTAACTTTAATTTATCAATTAGAACAGAGATGGAACAGAGCCATAAAGTGGTAAGTCTTACACCAAGTAAGCATTTCGAGCTCCGTGGCGCAGCGGTCAACACGCCAACCTGCGACACGGAGGTCCCGGGTTCGATCCCCGGTCAGGTCATGATGGAAAAAGATCTTTTTCAGTATGACCTGGGTCTTGGATGTTTATATATATATAAGCATATATTGTAAAATATAGTATCGTTGAGTTAGTATCCTGCGACACAAGTTCACAACTTACTGTGGGATTGGCTCAATTTGTGTGATATGTCCCTATATATTGATTATTATTTATTAGTACAATGAGTACTTAAGCTGATTAAAAAGGTTACGTTATTGAATTCAGTCATAAACGTCAGATTACATAAATTATGAAGTCTATACTGCTAATAAATGTATGATTTTTTATGTAGCAATTTTTTATTTATTTAGTATTGAGTTTTAATTAATCTGAGATTTTCCTATTTACATACAATCTATTACTAATACATTTTTCAGCAATTAATTAAATAAAAATAAACATTGCTACAAAAATTCATTTTGTAGCAATTTTTATTTTTATTTAAGTTAGTGATATTTGTACTGTGTCTTCTTGCAATAAAGGCTTGGTCTGGGTTTTGATTTATCACGTAAAGCAGAGCTATAAATTGGATTGGCTTGAATAAAGCATGACACTTAGAGAATTGCATGAACTCATGAAATTGAATTCAGTCTTGAATGTAATTTTTTTTCAAAAGATTTATTTATTTTTGAAAACAAATAACTAAACTAACATATAAACTATTATACTATTACTATATTAATTAAAAACTAAAACTAATCCTAAAACAAAATCTAAATAAAACGGCCGTTTTAGGTGGTAATCAATAGATCTTTTAATGACACATAATATTAAAACATGATTCCAAAAATACTTCAGGTTATTTACTAATACTGTAATGATTTACATTCTTGAATTTCATTCTATTTATAAAGTATTAGGAATAAAACTATTGGCGTCGCTAGTGTGCCTAGTGTGGGCTCTTAAGGGGCCAATGTGTGCAAAATTTCATCAAAATCTCTCGAGTCGTTTGGTCGTGATTGAGGAACAAATACCCAAACATTTCACTACATATTATAAAACAAAGTCCTCCGCCGCGTCTGTCTGTCTGTTCGCGATAAACTCAAAAACTACTCCACGGATTTTCATACGGTTTTCACCAATAGATAGAGTGATTCACGAGTAAGGTTTTAAGGTATAATACATGCCCGGGCGCAGCCGGGTAGGGCTGCTAGTATAATATAAGTTGAATGGGTAAAATCCACCTCTTTTAAATCAAAAGGGTATGATTTTCAGTATTATCATCCTCAGAACTTTATTACCCTTGGGTAATTTTCTGGATACAACGCTAGTTTTGATATAACACGTAGAATAACAATGCTAAGTGGTCGGACATCTACCGTTTTGCGGAACACTCCATGGCATAAATCAGAGTCATTGTATGCAATCTCTCTTGTATGCAATCGCTTAGTCCGATTACGTGAACTAGAGAGGTATCGTTTAGTTCAGTATTATTAGGGACTGAATACATACATACAATCACGTCTTTTCCCTTGCGGGGTAGATATGGCGTGTGTTTAAATTAAACCATTGAGATCGATACCAGGAATTAGGAGTCTTTATTAGAAATGCTACTCGTAACTTATATACTAAGGAAATATACATATCGCATTGGTAGGGGAGATCGCTGATTTAGGAATACGTGTATATTCTTACGTGATGTACGTGTCTTGCTAAATTTACAATATTAAAACACTTCCTACAGGTACATCACGTTCGTATTCCTAAGGTCGCAATAGTAGACAGAGCCCAGCAGGCCTATTTGCTAACTTTTGACAGCTACGGTGTACATCATTTTCATGGTAACTTCAATATTCATTACGGCTTCGGTATGAATGACTATTTTTATTTAAGATATGAAAACCGTAATGGATGCTAAAGTGACAATCAAATCGTTATACACTGAGTTAGCAAATCGGCCTGCAGGTCTATCAAACCGAAAGGCCACGTTTAGCGTGTTGGTGGGCTTGTAGGTGGAGAACGGAATCAAAATAGTTATAGGATGTTCGCCGCATCATCTATCGACATGATTCCTCACGCCCATTTCCACGATCGGCTTTTACGATATGCGCGGGAAAGCGAAGCCGCTGGTATATTCTACGTTTATTCTTTTCTCTCAGACCAGCTTGGAAGCGGAATTAGGCTTAGATCAGCGTGAATTAGGCTGAATTTCATCTCTTTTATGTTTATTATCACAATATGGCATACGTTTAACGGATAAATATATCTGTAATTATTATTATCGTTCTATACATCACAATTGCAGTAATTCTTTTAGGTTTTTGGAAGAAAAAGTCATCATCTACTTCGGTTATCTTCGCTTCCTTTATAACTCCGTGTAATATAAGTTACCCGCATACGTGGTATTAACCCGTTATATTAAATAGCCCTGCCCTGTACGTGCCAGGGGTAACGTAGCATTTTTATCTGACGGAAGAATACCGAATAACCGATAATTTAGAATTTTCACGAGCTCTTGAAGATATTTCTTAGTAATAATAATATTAAAACTTACGCGACATAAATTCATATGAGAACACGGCTTTACCCACGTTTCGATGATAGTCTTCGTAACAGAGCGAACTAGTCGGCGGATCCGACGTAATAAAACGGAGTAAAGCCGTGTTCTCATAATGATATTTCTTAGTACCTGACGCTGGCCAGGGTCAAATTTAAAATATGAAGAAAATGTTTTACGATAGACAATGTGTCCTTGTAAACCCTTGAGGCGCTGTGGTATCAGACGATACGCGACACTAGCGCCACCCAGCAATTAATTATTTTACTCCTAAATCAAATCAAATTTAAAAAATCTAATAGCTGATTGCCCTAGTAAATTACTTGTAGTATTCTTTTCAATATTTTTTACAGATATTATAATCTGACTTTAAGAGAACGAATTATTATAACCACTGGCACTGGTGGCCACTTTTGGCGGTAATAATTCGTTCTCTTAATTCAAATTTCGTTCTCTTAATTAAAATTGAATTAAGAGAACGAATTAAAAAAATTAAAAATAGTGAAAACTTGTTCCAATAATACTACTAGTAATTTACTAGGGCAATTAGCTATTAGATTTTTTAAATTTGATATGATTTAGGACTTATAGAATTAATTGCTGGGTGGCGCTAGTGTGTCGTATCGTCTGAACCCACTTCGCTTTAAGGGGGTGACTCGGCCCGTCTATATGAACTTTACGGTAATAATGCAGGAAATATTTAAAAAAATATTTAATGGCCTGTCGCTAATAAGGCTTGCCGCCGCTAAACAGAAAGTTTATTCGACGGAGGAATACGAAATAACACATAATCCAGATTGTAGGTCCTGAACGATTTTTTAGGGCTAAGGGATCGGAAATGAGATTATGTAGTGTTATTGGGGTCGGAAATAATTTTCTATCGCTAAGTTCAACATGGAAAGCGGTTTAAGAAGGGCCGGGTATAATAATAACTGTAAGTTAGAGGATTTTAGATACTTGGACAAATAGTATTGGTTGTAAATAGGCGATTTTTATGTATATATTTCTTAATTTATACGCCAATGAATTTCACTTCAAAAACGATATTAAACTAAGTCTCAGCAGGCTAGATTTGTTAATTGAGTCTTCTTGCGTCGTGCCGTGTGGTTACCGGCAGAGTAGAATATGACCTCTCCAAGCCTTCCCGTGGATGTCGTAAAAGGCAACTTAGGAAACACAAGCTATACAAAGCTTATAAACATTAAAGAGACCTCTCCAACCCGTCTAGCCATCGTGTAAAGTGTAGGCCAAATCCTCTGACTGCTCAGGCTAATATAAGACTCTGGTAGTACAGAGAGGGCCGTGCTCCTGCAGTGGAGACTAGAAAGGACCTAATGATAATGAAATATTTGTGATTGATTTACTTATTATAAAAAATAAATTCACTTTCTAAATAACTAAACATGTTTACGATAAAATTGAATTCCTTGATAGCCACAAGCCACAATCAGGTATCTTATCGATCCAAAACTTTAAATACTTAATATACTTTAAACTAATATTCTATAAACGTCTAAGTCAGTAAATCTTGGAATATTAATCTAGGTAAGCAAATAAAGTAGCTGCCGGCCCAAGATTGAAATATGAATTTTGTGGAGCAACGCCGCTCCTTGATTACGAAAAGCGTTAAAAAATAAAATGCCTACTGAAGGAAACAACATACGGTTGGATATTTTGATACGCAATAGGCGTAGGAACTTCGTCTTGCTAGGTAAAGACCTTCTAAAAATAAATATATTGGTGGAAAAAAAAAACATTTTTTATACAAAAAAACCCTTTTTTGATATTTTACTTGTGAATGAAGTTATGAATCATATAATTATAGACGTTGTAAAAACACATTGCTGCAATGCCTGTACCTACTTTTGTCATGTCGCAATTGGTAGCTACATTAAATATTTCGTTTACGGCTTGATAATAAAAGTTGCTACAAATAAAGTTGATCATATTATTCCAAAATGGATTTTCATACTTTTAAAAATGATCTTCCCACTCAACTTTAAAGGTGCAGAAGCATAAAAGCAAAGAAATAAAAATTATTTTTTTCTTAAATTTATTAGAAAAACCACAAAAAAAATAAATAATCGGTAAGGTATTTAGTTTTTTAGCAAGTAATAAACTGCTGTGAGTGGTTTTGACTATTTTGCGAAATTGTGAAAAGTATGAGAATATAGGAGAAAAAGTCGTATTAAGTATATAATTTTTGGACCTGTGCAGTCGTCATTCCCTTTAACCTGTCGATATGTTCAACATTTTTACGGATCTAATGCTGAAAACTCAATGTTTTTGACATTTTCGTACAAAAGCATTAAGACGCCGCAATTAGTGGGGAAATATCGAATTTCTTCAGTTCCCAGTACCAGACTCAGAAGAAAAGTTGTTCATTTAAAGGGAATATTGCGGGTCAATAATTTACGCTCTGTACAGTATATGATTTATAAATAGGTACTTTCATTGTTATCACCATTAAAGTACAAAAGTAGAAAAAATATCTTTGTTTCTACACAAAAATATTTTTCAAGACCTGAAGGTTTGAAAAAGTAAGCTACCTTGAATTTCACAAAAGAAGCACCGCAAATATGTGTATTTTCTGCACAGTGAGAACTTGGACGTTTTCCAGCGGAATTCCGCCCGTGTGTTCGCGAAAATTCCTCGTCCAATCTAAACGAAACACTCAAAGAAGAAAGTAATAAAACAAAGAAAAAAAAACGGTTCGTTTTAAATTTGTTAAAGAAAAAGTGGCCGTGAAAAGAAAACTGCGGATTTGGGGCATTTACCGAAGCTTGGGAAAATCTCACTTTGATAAGCGTTAATTGACTTTGACATGCTTCTTTTATAAATGTAGGTAATACGGTTCATGCTCGGAATATAAACCTGTGAACGCTGGTGTCCCGCAAAGCTGTGTTCTGTATCCTACGCTTTTTCTTCTGCATATCAATGATATGCTGCAAACCAGTAGCATTCATTGCTAAGCAGATGATAGCACGGTGGACACATCGTACACCGGCCAAGCCAATATTTCTCCGGCATGCGTTTCCGAGTGTCGAGCTAAACTTGTGTCTGAAGTTGAAACTTCATTAAATCAAGTTTCGAATTGGGGTCTTTGCAACCTAGTCCAATTCAATCCCAATAAAACACAAGTTTGTGCGTTCACTGCAAAAAAAAGTCCTTTTGTCGTATCTCCTTCGTTCCAGGGCGCTTCCCTCGATACTAGAAAGATCGGAATTCTGGGCGTTGAGATTTCAGGTGACGTTCAATTTCGTGATCATCTAAAAGACAAGGCTAAGTTGGCTTCTAAAAAACTAGGTGTCCTCAGTAGAGCAAGGCAATATTTCACATCGGCGCATCAGCTTCAACTGTATAAAGCACAAGTGTAAGGGTTGTAAAGTCCTTACATTGATGATAGATGATATTGATAAGGGGTTGTTTCGGGGATGATGATATAAACAACCGAATTGAGTGAATTGATGTATTGCACTGAATTAAATCTATTGTTCGATACATAAGTTAAGAATGTAGGTCGGCGAAAACGCCGCATAAGCTAATTGCAATTTTGATCGCTACATATAAATATTTAGGGTTCCATGAAAATGTACGTCGTTCCGTACATCCTGCCGACTCGAGAGAGAAAGAATGGCAGACAATTTGTATGAACCTTAAATGGAAATAATTAATAACAAACCCTAATGAATGAGCCAATTAAACTAAATGATATAAAATGATTTTACATGATAAAACGACCAATAATAATTTAAATAAGTAGGTATAACTATTCGATTGTCTTGGTGTATAGTCAGTGTTCATATTTCGATTTTTCCGCACTTATTCACTGGGAACTCTAAACTGGACTGACTGACGACTAACCATGGGGGACGTACTTTTATCAACACTTAGAATCGATTGTCTTAATTCACTGGGAACTTTACACATTTCATGCACTTCGATATCACTAACGATGTCGCTCGTAGGCTCCTCCTCCCGAGGCGGCCTCGCCTGAGGCTGCGGGGCCGCTGTCGCAGGTGCGCGTCGAGACTTTCGAAATTTTAGGAAAATAATTATAGCACCAATGGCTAGAAGAATACCGATAATAATATAGGACACTACATAGTGATGTATATCATGTATACTGAAGTGGTCATGAGACTGTTCCTTTATGGTGTCGATTTGATTTTTAAGCTGATGATAAACCTGATCATGATTTGAAAGTTGATCTGTAAAATTAGGGGATAAAGATGTGCTGACAATAGAGTTCAGAATCGATACCTTAGGCAACTTATACTCGTAGTGTTTGCTCATATTACTGATGAAATTGCTGTGACTGTAGATCGTGAGGTCACTGCCCTTTAGAACGCATCCCTGACCTAGAGTAATGAGGCCATTTCCACGTAGCTGCTCCAATTTCAATCCAGAATTGCAAAAAATGCGAACTTTGCATTCCTGGCAGCACGAGTATAACCAGACGTTGGGGCGATGCAACTTGACCCACCTGTCGGCGCATGCTACTTGATAAGACTTGCAATGTGAACCGATTGTTTCTATGTTTATTATATTGATATCGCATAACGACTGATTTTCTTTCAAGTTGTAAAGCGGTTTGTTTAGAGAGCATAATGTTTTCGGTGGAAGATAGATACAAGATTGTAAGTCTGCGTCTGAATGTAGTACAAATAAGTCTTTCTTGAGATTGAATGATATGTATGCTGCCGTAGAGATGATGTAGTGAGTGTTATCTCTTGATATATGAGGGATGCTGATAATTTTGTCCAACTGGAATACTTCACTGCTTATGAGAGGGATTGTTGCCTCTATGATAAGATACTTTTCTGTGAATCGCGCAAATACTTTGATAAGTTTGTATAAGTCCAAGAGGTTGGATTTTTCCACCGGAAGCATGACATCGCCCTTCAGCTGCGCCGATATGATATTTAACTGTTGCTGGAGATCCTCCGGAGGCAGCAGAAGGGTATCAATGTTCCCGTGACTGATGTCCGTGACCGTTTGGATTAATGTTTGTTGTATACGCCGTATGTTTGATATGATGATTTGTGTTGATAATGACGATGATAATATGTAGAGACCTTGTTGATTTTCTTGACGAGCTTGATTCGATTCTGATGACAAATTGCGAATATGCTGTTTGATTAATTTGAATTGTTGATTCATGATGTCTTCGTTGTCATGCAAAATTTTGTACTCTGTTTCCACAACACTAGTTTGATTTCTAATTAGGTCTTGCAGATGATTTGCATTTTGGCTAATCTTCTCGATGTCCTGCTTATACTGTTCCGCGAATCTTTCATCTAACACTCCAAATAGCGTATTCGCTATCATTCCAACACCGTTTATCAAACCGCGCTTCCTTCTTGACCGAAACTGATTCTTAAGAAGTGTGTTATAGTGCCGCGTTAGGATAACCCATGCCGTATCGTAATTATCCGCCGAAATATGAAGATGTTGGATTAGACGTTCGGGCTCGCCACGGAGCTTACCCTTGAGATGCTGCATCTTCTGCGCCTTCGTGATGGTATTATTGTTGTGGATGGCCTCACTGAATAGATCATAGAACGTAGGCCACAACGTATAGTCACCGAAGAAAACAGGTATTTGTAATTTAGGGGTTGATTCCACCGTATGGGCCGTAGCACTAAGAAGTTGATTTAATTCGCGTTTGATTGATTTATATGACGCCTCGATCTTATAAAATTCATCTTCGTAAAATACATCCGCGCCCTCAAGAATGCTGTCAATCTCTAAATGAAGCTTATCGATAGTTTTCCAACGGGTTTGAATATTATTGATTTCATCTTGTATCTCCCACCGTTCCGATAATTGAGGAAGATTTATGCTCCCTAACAGTCGTTTAAATGCTCTAAAGTTCGCTCTCTGATTTGCTAGATGCTCGTCCAGTTTACCGCTAGTTTGAACCGTCTGGTCTGTTCGAGCAGCCAACGGGCCCTCGCCATGTTGTAGAAATTTGTGCGAATAAATAGACTGATAAATTGATTCATAAACTTGCTTGGTTTGATCGTAAATGTTTTCTTTAAAATACTGATGTTCCCTATCCTGGTCAGTCGCGTTATCTAATATTTCGGTATGATTCTGATCAAACTCTTGCCAGAGATTTTGGATGGTTTTAAGACGATTTTGTAAGTACTGTAAGGTTTTCCTGGAGTCGGAATCCTTACCGAAGTTGATTTTAATTCTATGCAGGCTTTTAAAAATCTCAGCTTGTCTAGACAAAGAAGAATCCATGATAAATATGATTCAAGATAAAATGATAAGAAAGGAACAATCTTACTTGAGTCTCGACGCTATGGTATTTGCGTAAGAGCGCAACGCAACGATGATGTGGCTACCGATGATCCGTGATGATGATATATCCAACTTACAGCTCCCTTAGCTGTAAGGCTTTCACACGCGACACTTTTGCCGCCCGATAGTTAAAATTAAAACTGATATTGATAGAGAAAGAACTTAATGACCGAAATGATCACAAATAATAAGATCACTGATACTATTCACATATGATATGATTAAGTACTGATATTGTTCACTAATGATATGATCACTGATACTGTTCACAGATGATATGATTGCTGATATTGTTCACAAATGATATGATCACTGATACTGTTCGTAGATGATAAATGATAACTCCGACCGTCGCCGGGTCCTCCTTTTCCACCACGCACGGAATGTGAAAAAGGCTATCGAAGGACCAAAACAATTTAAGGGTTGTAAAGTCCTTACATTGATGATAGATGATATTGATAAGGGGTTGTTTCGGGGATGATGATATAAACAACCGAATTGAGTGAATTGATGTATTGCACTGAATTAAATCTATTGTTCGATACATAAGTTAAGAATGTAGGTCGGCGAAAACGCCGCATAAGCTAATTGCAATTTTGATCGCTACATATAAATATTTAGGGTTCCATGAAAATGTACGTCGTTCCGTACAACAAGTAAGGCCGCATATGGAATATTGTTCCCATCTCTGGGCTGGGGCACCGCGATACCAACTCCTTCCTTTTGACCGCGTTCAGAGTCGTGCGATTCGTTTAGTTGACGACGAGATCGTCGGGCATCTCGATCCTCTGGCTCTGCGTAGGGATGTCGCATCCTTGTGCTTTCTTTATCGCATCTATCATGGGGAATGCTCCGAGGAATTGCCGCAGAATTTCACCACCGTACTACCCGACAGAAAGTAAAGATTCATCCCTACCACCTGGATAACTGGCAGTCAACCACTGTCCGTTTTAGAAGAAACTTTCTGCCACGTACGACCGAATTGTGGAATCAACTTCCTGCGGCGGTATTCCCAGATCGATATAACATTGGAACCTTCAAAAAACGAGTCTACGTTCTCTTAAAAGGCCGGCAACGCTCTTGTCACACCCCTGGTGTTGCAGTTGTCCATGGGCAGTGGAGATCACTTACCATCAGGTGACCCGCTTGCTCGTTTGTCGTCCTATTCCATAAAAAAAAAAATATTATTCATTGAAATATTTTTTTTATTTATAACGTTTAATTTTGAAAAGTGTACAAAAAGTAAGGCATTAAGTTAAGACCTAAAATAAAACAATGAATAAAATAAAAATAAAACTTATGGACAAATTAAAAAGACCAGGTAGTTCATTGCCTTGTGGTAGCATGCCCAAAAGACTTATGTTTTGCTTTTGGCCAAGACATTGACTAGCCCTCTGGTCACGGGAAATCTCTATCGAGTTTAGGACAATAATGCCGAACAGCTTATAGCCTGAATACTAATAATTATAAGTGTAATTAACAAAACACAATTTTTCAAGGCTCTAATTAGTCGATAAGAGCTATTAATAACAACTCTGAATCAAAACTGACCATATTAACAAAGCTGAATTGATAAAAAATATCCTTCTAACTAAATTGCACAAAAAACCGTTGAAAAATGCAACATGTAGAGAAGAACAGACTAACATACGAAAATAATTTTTACCAAATCTAAAACGCCCTTTGCCCGCGCCACGCTCGCTGGTTCATGAACATTTGCACACATAAATCTTAGCTTGTAGGTTACTTTTTGGATTGTCTAGAGATATTTATATACGATAGTTGATGTCATATCGTCAAATGCCTATCCGGTGGTCGCAGTTATAGCATCGGGTTCGTGCGCCCCGGCTCCCGAGCTGCTAACTTCTCATCCCCAATCCATCCGAACAAGTAGCATCCTAAATACTGTTTTCCGTGTCCCCTACCTAGTCCAACAAAGTTAGGAGTTTGTTTTTTTTCTTTTTTCGCTGAAAATCCATGATGAGGCCTATGTCCAGCTTAGACTTCGTACAGCTGTTATGACGCGAACAAAGCACGATGATAAAGCCTGTTATGAAATAGTTATAAAATAATTATACTGACTTATGAGTCCATAATGTCCTTTGTCCAGTGGGAAATAACATAGGCTTAAAGAAATAAGTTCATAATGAAAAAAATCTCACTGAATAACGGCAAAAGGTAAATGTCCCGATTACTGTCCCAACACCTGATAATGTCCCTATTGTCTAGACTTAACAGCAATTAGTATTTTACTTGGGTTTCTTGGAGAATAAATCTTATCAAATTTAAAATAATGAAAGTTAAATTACCTTCGTTACTCTTGGTTGATGAAATTAACATTTTTATTTTTAGCAGTAAGGCTATTTTTAACTAAGGTTAGGAAAAATAATATTTGTTCAGGCTGAAAGTTCTATTTTAAGGTTTTTATTTTAATTTAATTTGTGTTATCTCGATAAGGTTTTTTTTCATTACGTCATCGCTTCTGTAAGAAAGTGTTTCATTCTAACTATAGAAACTGCTGAAGAGATGATGTGTTGCCATTGATGACTTACGGGTCTGAAACATGGTCCCTTACTATGGGCTTCATAAGAAAGCTCAAGGTCGCTCAAAGAGCTATGAAGAGGGCTATAGTCGGTGGCGAGTGCGTTTCTTTGTGAGATCGAATTAGAAATGATGAGATCCGTAGAAGAACAAAAGTCACCGATATAGCTCAGCCAATTAGCTCTTTAGAGTGGCAGCGGGTGGGGTACATAGCGCATAGAACTGATGGCTGATGAGACAGAAAGGTTCTCGAATGGAGACCACGTACCAGCATAGTTGAACACCAACCGACCAGGTTGACGGATGACCTGATCAAGGCTTCCAACCGATCGTATTGAAAATCCTTGGAAGAGGCCTATTTCTAGCATTGAAATTCTTGCAGCTAATATGATGATGAACCTTTCATCTTCCAACCTAAGCAATTGAATCTGAATGTAACTCATAAAATGTGTATCATATCTCTAAATTCTATTCATATTTTAAAAGTCACGCAAGCACGACTGTCACTCATGTAGAGAGATTAAAATGATAAATTATTTTTTACGCCGTGAGGGAGAGCAAAATCTGCGAGTAATCTTATGTATTTTTCGTGTGTATGTCAAGTATATTCATCTGCGATATATTTTCGAGAAATCTGGCCGTATGCTTGCTTTATAAAGAATTTCGAAGATCTCTACACATCCGATTTGCATTTAGATGTAGGACTTGAACCTAATTATCTGCTACGACCTCTTAGAATGTGCTACGAAGCGCTACGAAAAGTAGCACGTTTATCACTCTACACATAATTCTACATACTTTGTAAAATGAGTTTTAATATTTGTATTATTTTTTTTTACTAATCTATACTGTCCCACTGTTGGGCAAAGGCCTCCCCTCTATTCCGCCACTCATTTCTATCTCCTGTGATTTTTTTTAATATCAAGTATAATAAATTAACAAGGATTTTCGCCGACAATAGAAGACTAAATACTGCCACAGCATGAATAAACTAGTATTATATTTTTTCAATAATTTTGTAATAGATACATTTTAACAAATGAGTGAGTTTTTTCACCTGGTCCGTGTGTGATTTTCTAGGTCTGCCCTTTCCTCTCTTTATCTCTTTGATAAATGGTCATTGAACAAACATTTTGCCTCGTTTACTATTTCCAGCACTACTTCGTTTGTCTTTTTTGTCCAACTTATACCTTCCATACGTCGCAAACATCATCTTTTTAAACGTCACCAAACGCTCTTTATCCTCTTTTTCCATCATCCACGCGTTACTTTCAGGCAAAAATGATGTAATACCGATGTCAAACGGATGTCTGAGTATGCTCAGCTCAGCCGTGTCAGGTTGACACCGTTGTACAACATCAAGACAACATAGTCGGAAAGTATATGGTAATCGTAAATTAACCGCGTGGTTCCCGGCAGAGTAGAATAGGACCTCTCCAAATCTTCCCGTGGATGTCGTAGAAGGCGACTAAGGAAACACAAGCTAAACAAAGCTTAGAAACATCAAAGAGACCTCTCCAACCCGTCTGGCCAGCGTGGAGACTGTAGGCCAAATCATCTGACTGCTCTGGCCAGTATATGGCTCTGGTAGTACAGAGAGGGTCGTGCTCCTGCAATGGAGACTCATCATCATCATCATAAGCATAGTAATTTTATTTATTTTTCTTTTATTTGATTAAAAGAGCGATCGAGAGTTAATTAAAAATAACAATTCGTTACCTAGAGTTATTCAGTCTAAGCTCTGAGTAAATAACCCCGAGTAACCAATTGCTTAAACCAAAATATTAGGATTCATCACCTTGTCAATATTCATCTTCGCCGTAAACAATTTGACGTTTATGTTATAGACGCTGTGGGCAAATAACAGAAATTAAATTGAGCTTGCGTTCATCAGTGGACATTTGCATAATCGAGTTGTGACGGACTTAATGTTTCGGATGTCTGACCCCTGACTTGTTTATTAAGATAACTTAAAATTAACAAGGTATAGAGGTTTAGACAAGCCAACTAGCGCAACCTGTTTTTTATTTATTTCACTACTACTATCAAATTCATCATCATCATCACCAGGTGCTTTTTACTCTTCACTGCAGGAGCATGACCCTCTCCTTACTACCAGTCAGAGGATTTGGCCTACACTCTCCACGCTGGCCAGACGGGTTGGAGAGGTTTCCTAGATGTTTATAAGCTTTGTTTAGCTTATGTTTCCTAAGTCGCCTTCTACGAAATCTGCAGGAAGACTTCGAGTAGTCCTATTCTACTCTGCCGGGAACCACACAGCGAAAAAATTGAAACACTAATTCAGTATTTCTCTACTTATAACTTTTAACCAATATCTTACTACTCATTACCGCCAAAAGTGGTCACTTTGGGTAATGAGTGCTTCTCTTTGTCCAGCCAACTAGTGCCTCCGGGTCATTTTATTGCTACTACTAAATAAGATCAAATTGAAAATCATCTAATTCTGTACTTCGGTAGTAAATTACTCGTAGTATTTTTGTGATAACTTCATCAATTCATCATTTCATTACACATTATACATAAGTAGTTCTCATATTTTTCCAAATGCAAAATAATGAACAGTAATACCAAAATACTTAGAGTAATTTACTACCGAAGTACTACAGCATTTTTTTCCATTTGGTTTGATATTTAATAAAATCACGATTGAAAATACGAACAAGATGAGAGCGCAAAAAGTGACCTTGCCAGTGGAAATAAATAAATAAATAAATACGGACAAATCACACATATTGAGCTAGCCCCAAAGTAAGTTCGAGACTTGTGTTATGGGATACTAACTCAACGATAGAATATTTTATAACAAATGCATATATAAATATTTAAACATCCAAGACCCAGGTCAATCTGAAAAAGATCGTTTTTCATTTTGACCTGACTGGGGATCGAACCCGGGACCATCCGTGTCGCAGCCTGGCGTGTTGACCGCTGCGCCACGGAGCTCGTCGAAATAGAGATCAGTGACGGATTGCTAGCCCATCTCGTAATAACTTTCAGCTGTTTTCATGTACTCTACAAAATTATTCTTACTGTGCTGGCTGAGAAATCTCTTTATCTCTAATAATAAGATCAAACAGTAGGCATATTAAAGTTTTTATGGCCTTACTTTTGGTACAAACTTTTACCAAAATTACTAAAAATATGGTGTGAAAAAGTACAAAAGGGAAACCTAAGTTATTATTTACGCTCATAACACCCTCTCGGCATAAGCGTACAATATTTATGCTTACCTTTTGTGAAGATGCTCAAAGTACCCACGCTACGCATGGGATCCGCCTTTGATTGTTACTAGACGATAATAACACGCATTCCCTATTCATGGCACCCTCTTTGAATAGTGTTTCGATGACGACTTGGATTTATACGAAAAGTTGTTAGAAGGTTTGGAACTAATTTTGAACTTTGTACAACGATACCGCGTTTGTTCCCAACACAGAACACATTAACTAAATATTCGACGAAAATGACTAAAGGGAAAAACGGGTGCAAACTAGTTTATGTTACTATCATTATGACTTTCGTAAAGGCACAGAGCAAATGGAAGTTGCGAAATGGGAACATACCATGAAACTATATCAACTTTACATTTACAACACAACATTAACAAAATTTACATGCTCTTTTATAATTTTTTCGCTGATTCTCCTGCCTTAAGTAATATTTTACTCATCATCATCAAGTCTTTGTTAGTTGCCACTGCAGGAGTACGACCCTCTCTGTACTACCAGAGCAGTCAGAAGATTTGGCCTACACTCTTCACGCTGGCCAGACGGGTTGGAGAGGTCTCTTCGATGTTTATAGGCTTTGTTTAGCTCCTACAACATCCACGGAAGACTTAGTGGCATATTTGTCACTATATTAAACCTTCAGATAGGGTTATAACCCAACCATTCTTTCTAGTGAAAATGGCAAGTAGCCATTTCCACAAAAAGGTATTTCGTCTATCATTCAGTGTTTTACTCAAATAAATGAACATTAACTAATGAATAATCCAGCGAAGTGAGAACTTACACTGATTACACCAAATTATTATAATTAACAATTTAAGGTGTCGTTACACATTTTCTGGCTCGGCAAACACTTCGCCGCTTCGACACTTGAGGTGATTCCGGGAATTTCCGCGCATTACCGCCGCCTACGGTCTTGTGAAATATAAATGAGAGTGATGAAAAAGTGTGTTGTGTATTAACGTGTTGTTTACTACAACTGTATCCTTAGGGCTTTGAATATACTTTATACATATATTACATATATTTTATGAGAAATTGGCGATATTTTTTGGCAAATGGTTTATTTTTCTTAATTTAGACTGATGGGCTCGGGACGAAAGTACTTATCAGAAATTTGGTAGTCTGCTATGCATTTTAGATAATTGAGACTATAGCTATCGCTTACGCTAGTGGATTCTACTTATATTATAAATGTAAAAGGGAATTAATGGGCGTACCGGCAAAAATATAATACTGTATGGATTTCGAAAAACACTGTATGGACTTCATCCACGAAAATTATAGCCTATGTCACCTGCAGATAAATAAGCTCTACCTATCAGTAAAGAATTTTGAAAATCGATCCAATAGTGTTTGAGCCTATTTAATACAAACAAACAACCAATCAAAACTTTCCTCTTTAAAATATTAGTTTAGATATATCAGAATAGCTTAAAGACTATTATAATTACACTGAAGTATTTTCAGGAAAAGATAGTTATAAACATATTAGCTTCGACACATTTTCCGGTGTGACAAAATTTCGCCGCCGTGACATTTGTCGGAATTCCGGGAATTTCATATCAATAAAAGTGATAAGGAAAAGCGTGTTGCGTATTTTTACGTGTTGTTTACACCAAGGGCTTCAAAGACATATTTCACCAGAAGGCGATATTTTTGCCGGAATGTTGCGTTTGTCTTTATTCAAAAGTGATTAGGTAAAAAAGTTTTATTGATTGCTAACTTAACGTGCGTGCCCGCATCTGCATCATATAAAAATAGTTACATTTTGTTTAATTCAGATCTTATGAAATCTTAGATTATCTTCAAATCGTTGCAATTACGTCAGGACAATTTCACGGTTTGACAAAATTTCTCTCGCCCCATAATTTGATGAAATTCCGAAAAAATCCACGCTTCACTGACTGAATTTTTGTAAAATATAGATAATAATGATGAGGAAAAACTTCTATTAATTGCGCCTCGACCGAGCTTTGAAAACATAACGGGAAAAGTGATATTTTATTTAATGTATATTTTTTCTTAACTAAGGTTACTACTGAATAGAGTAAATACCACTGTCAATATTTTTATTATTCATATATAAAACAAATTGAGGGCGTTACATAGTTTTAATTCAAGAACGGCTTGACTGATTTTTTGTATCTTTTATTCGTTCGGTTTGTCTCCACAACGAACATAAGAATTACTATTAAAACTTGAAACATCAAAAAGATATACATATGTTTTGTCATTTGTAGCCCAATAAAATGTTTGGGAGTGCTTTCCAGGCGTTCATTAAATCTTGTCGCTTTACCGAATTAATCACGTGCAGGTTCTATTCTGGGCAAAAGCTCGCACGTAAGGGCTGGGACACCCTGCCCTTAAGGAGTCAACGACCTGCACGATGTGCTGGGCTAGAAATAAACTAATATGTAACATGTCTTGTATGTCTATTCATCCTATTTATTTAGATTTCTCACTATCATATTTTAAACACACATTTTCCACTGTGGAAGTCTTTCAAACGATTGACTTTTAGAAAGAATGATTTTATGAACCACAATGCAATTTTTTAAAGGCCTATCTACATACCGCATGTACCTATATAAATCTGTATGTAGTTTCAGCTTCGTGTGTGGGATGTACACGTCTAAAAATACATTAAAAAAAAAAAAAACAGATTAAGGGGGCTATTTTTTTTTTGGAATATTTAAAAAAGCAGTTCACAGCATACACCTTACAAGTTTTAACTGTGTAGTCTTAATAGTTTCGGAATAAAATGGCTGTGTCATACAAACTGACAGACAGACGAATCAATAAGGGTTCCGTTTTTTGCCAATTAGCTTTGGAGCCCTAAGATGGTAAAACCTGTAAATTAGTATTTGCATTACATAATAAAATAAAGACAAACTACAGATATCAAGTTTGTTGCAAATATTATCACCATCATCAGGTCTTTTTTTAGTCTCCATAGCAAGAGCACAACCCTCTCTCTACTACCTAAGCCAGAGCAGTTAGAGGATTTGGCCTACACTCTCCACGCTGGCCTGATGGGTAGGAGAAGTCTGTTTGATGTTTATAAGCTTTAATTAGCTCGTGTTTCCTAAGACGCCTTCTACGACATCCACGGGTTTGGAGTGGTCTTATTCTACTCTGCTGGGAACCACACGGCTATATTTTAATCGCATAAAAAATAAATGAAAACGTTGCGTAACATGGCAGACCGTTATTGAATTCGTTATTTTGTGTTTTCAGCTTAACGAAACACCGATACAAAGAGAAAGAATGAATTGAAAAAAAATAACCATTGAGCGCTTTCAGCCAATAACAGGAAACAAATTGATAAGGAAAATGACCAAAATTAATACATTTTGAAAGTGTTAGTTGACTAGCGTGACGATATTCCTTCCCGGTTGTTATAGCCTGTGAATCAGGAGACAAAGATTGTAACGATACCCCATAATTTCAAATCCGTTGAAACATTATGTAGTCCTAGTGGAATATAAACTCACATTATTTCAGTCTGACTGCTCTGGCTTATAGGTATATAGCTCTGGTAGTATACAAAGGGTCGTGCTTCTGCAGAGGAGACTAAAAGAGACCTGATGATGATGATACAGCAATAACATGTTTTCACGTATCATCATCATCATCAGGTCCTTTCCGTCTCCACTGCAGGAGCACGACCCTCTCTGTACTACCAGAGCAGGCATAGGATTTGGCCTACAATCTCCACGCTGGCCAGACGGGTTGGAGAGGTCTCTTTGATATTCATAAGCTTTGTTTAGCTTGTGTTTCTTTAGTCGCCTTCTAAAGTTGTACACATATTTTGTAATTGTTTAGTTGTAGTATGTTAGAGAGAAAATCATTTAAAATCAAAGTAAATAAATATATACGGACAAATCACACAGATTGAGTTAGCCCCAAACTAAGTTCGCGACTTGTATTATGGGATACTAACTAAACGACATTATATTATATAACATATACATATATAGATAAACACCCATGCCCAGGTCAATCTGAAAAAGATCATTTTCCGTCTTGACCTGCCGGCCTATTTACTAACTCGGATGATAGGTGTCGATGCCTATCAATCAAGAATTTAGTGTTACAATGCGGTTTTTGTATTTCAAATAAAAAGTTCGAGCAAGCAAAACCCGCATTGTAACAGTAAATTCTAGATTGATAGGCATCGACACCTGTCATCCGAGTTAGTAAATAGGGGGGCTGGCCGGGAATCGAACCCGGAACCTCTCGTGTCACAGTCTGGCGTGTTGACCACTGCGCCACGGAGGCCACAGTGACAAAAAATATCTGTTTTGTACAGTGCGAGCCAAAAACTAATATACACCCAAACATGCATTCGAAAAAAGTTAACCTTCTTTTGACGAAGTAAGCATTAAGAGAAAGCCGTATAATACGTATAACACAGGATACGTACATAAACCTGAGGGGCCTACGTAAAATGTTCCCATAAGCACAACCTTACTTCCACGATTTGCGTCCAATACAAAGGTACGGGCGTTTCATCCATATCCAAATTGCTTTATGCATAAGGGGAATCTCCGCAAATATATTTTACTCCCGCGGGATCGTCAAGTGAGGTCAGAGTTTCATATTTTTATTTATGATTCGCGGCTTCACCTTAAATAAATAAAGTGGGTTTAATTATAGCTTTTTGCATAAAGAAAGTTTTAGAATGTAATTTCGGAGTATAAGGTATCTTATATGTTTAGTCTATCCATCAGTGCCAAATTTCAGTTCAGTTTGAGTTATAAAGTATATAAAGTAAGTAACAAACTTTTGCATCTTATCATTAGTAGATAGGACTATATTTTACTATCATTTACCCACTACTTCGTGCTTCATGAATTTTTGCATAAAGAAAGTTTTCAGAATGTAATTTTGGAGTATAAGGTATCTTATATGTTAAGTCTATCCATCAGTGCCAAATTCAGTATGAGTTACAAAGTATGTAAACTAAGTTACAAACTTTTGCATCATATTATTAGTAGATAGGCAATATTTTACTATCATTTACCCTACAACTTCGTTTTTATATATTTATATATAAAAATATTTAGGAGAACTTGGATGGTATTATATTTCATTACATTAATATTAGTATTATATTGTCTTTGACCTAGATTAGTTTACATTTTCCCAAAGGTTGACTGGGTAGATAATGTATTTAGCATTAAGTCAACCGTTATTGTAGATTTTAAGACTCAATAAAGATTCTAAATAAATAAATAAAATAAATTAATACAAAGAAAACCTTAATGCGTTCGGTAAAGTCAATAATATTCTTCAAGCTTCTTAACTAGTCATACCCATGTTGGTCTAAGTGATTTAAGGGTGGCCATATATCGACCACTAGCTGTTACCCGCGGCTTTGCCCGCGTGGTTTATAGCTTATGTCCTTCTCAGTACCTTGACCTATGTGTATGCAAAATTTCATGATGATCAGTTCAGTAGATTCGGCGTGAAAGCGTAACAAACAAACTCACTTTCGCATTTATAATATTAGTTAGGATTAGGATAGGATTTTTATTTCGTATGGACGTCAATTAGCTTCTATTAGTGTCACTTAATTATAACACATGAACACGTGTGGTACCCGATAGTTTATATTGATTTACTTGTTGGTAAACGAATATATTATTCACTTTAATTTAAACTATCCAATGTATTGGCAATCTACCACAATTGTTAAAATTCTTAAAATGCTATCAAGCTTCATAGTATCGGCAAACAAGTAGAAGACAAAATGAAGTGACAGGATCTCTACCAATTCGTTAAGGTAATTACGAAGCGAGCTGTGGAAAAAAAGGAGGTAAAAATGCCTTATTAACTAAGGCAATGGCTATATTTCCTTAGTTAATAAGGCAAGGCAATTGCCTATAGCCAAACAAAAAGTTATACCCACTTTGAAATAAAACTAGAAAGCATCGATACTCTTCTTAAATGTAACATTCATTAATTATTCGAGTCCTAACATAAGTAGATTTAAGTTATTTAAAAAAACTGAAAAGTTTGGACAAACTCAACTACTGGCCAATACAAATTTATCATTCACAACTTGGTAAAGTTGGAATCCTAACAATGGCCGCAGTTTTAGCAGTACCGCTTAAGTTCCGAGAACTTGGTGCATATTGCAATTCAGGAACTTAGTAACTAAGGTCTATGATGAATACGCTGTTCTATTGAATTTATTGATTAATTTATTGAAATTGAGAAACTTATTCGGTGTTATGAATAAAACATGACCTTCAACTTATTTGAGTATGTGGTGTCTTTTCTATTTAATAGAAGTAAATAAATATGTATGCTGATACAGTTATATTTTACTCATTTGTGTTCCATACTAAACAGAGACAAACCAAAAAAAACCACTAAAATAATTTTAAATATTCAACCAGTTAATCGTTGTGGTTCAGATAATTGGGGCGGACGCTTATCGGAAGTCGCCCTTAACAACGCAATCGGAATCTCTTTTATAATCTTCTTTGTTTGCTTTTATTATTTCGTTTTCAATTATTTTGGTAATCCTTTGATTCGCATATTTTATTGCAAAAAATAAAGATATCAGTACAGCTTAATTCGATATACTAATATTACAAAGAGTAAATGTTTGCTCTTTGTTTGTCAATGCTAATATTAGGAACTTCTAAACCTATTATAGAGGTTCAGAATTCATAAGAATTACAAATTACTTAGTTTTTTAGGCTTCTATAGATGAATGGCATGGGATTTTCATAAACCACAAATATAATATTGTCACTAATGCAAACGCTATGAAAAACAAAGTATTTATTTCTGGCAGAAAATGAAATAGGTAGTGGCTTTCTACTATGGAACCCTTCATTGGCGAGTTCGATTCGCTCTTAGCCAGTTTTTCTTTGCTTCTTTCTTTCTACCAGTAATTTCAACATGTTTTAGGCTGAGTTTTAATTAAGTAAAATATATGCTAAGCGAAAGGCTACAGAATTGAAGCAACACTATGCTGAACTTGTTTTCTCGTACCGCTCCGTTCCCTCGGACAATTTTGGTGGAAAAGCTGCCTTCAGTAAATTACACGGAGATTAGACCCATCACTCAGATTCTAAAAAACAATATCATTTGATATCACGTCCCACACGTTTTGTTAAAGCTCTTGTCAAATTAAGCTTCATATTGTATTCGACGCGTTGATGAAGGTGCACAAAAAGGTTGCGCGAAAATATTCTGAAGGTCACAGAGTTCAGTGGACCGCGGTAATGAGTTGCTTATCTTTATTTTTGTATATTTTATGCATGAGACTATGCCACCGTGTGGTGGATTAAATTTTGCGTAAAATTTCTTTGTGATGCCTTTCTAAGTTGATGTTGAATATTTTCTTAAGCAACGTTGGTGTTTCAATGTCGTTAAATCCATTTTCTTAATTAAGATCTCTCCATTTCTATAATAAATTTTAAATGCGAAAGTCACGGTTACCTATCATAAACAAGAATAGGCTTTGTACGAATTTTAAAACACCGAAAACGTTTCGCCATTTTTTTATTTTCTATAGTTTCATTTTACCGAAACTACAATTGCTATATTGTTGAAATTCCGATTATTGATACTTAATTTTTTGAAAACTATATGCTTTGTATTGCAACCCAACGTTTATCCGCTGATACTATTGCTTTATGTTTTATTTATCAAAAAAAATATTTCCATATTATTAAAAGACAACATTTCAAATGATAAATAAATGAAATCCATAAGAGTAAGTATAATATACTTACCTGTTTTATATATTTAAAGTCTATTTAAAAGACATAAAAAACATCTTTTTTTCTTTACAATTTCTCTCTACGGTGCTGGGTTTGGCTACAAAACACTTCAGAATAACGCGGCAATTTCGTGTCTGGCGCTTCGGCGGCCGCTGCCGCGGCATGCTCGCTTCGCTCGCTCGCCTCGCGCATGCTTGGTTCATGTAAAACCTAACGCTCGTCGCTTCGCTCCTCGCAACCTATATTATTTTTAAAACTTTTAACCATAACGACAGTAAAAAAAGGCCTCTTTACCTTTTATGTAGACCTCCAAATTTCACGTTCAAAGTTTTTTAAGTCCCAAAACTTGCGCTGCCTTTGCAAAACTCCAACCGAATTTACTTTACTACTAATCTGTGTATGTAATAATATGAAAAAAGTTACTTCTATCTTTCATACTTCTAGAAAATGAAATTATTCATACCAAACATTTGTCGCAATAAAATTACATGGTTCGAATTTCGGTCGACAGTTTGTCTAAAAGACAAACAATATGTTTATCAAGGTTATAGAAGGAGAAAATATGGCAAAAAAGCCATTTGGCATTTAAAACGTCGTCGTACCGTTTTCGAACAACTGAAATTCGAAGAGCAAAAATTCTTGTTTGTGATAGGTTACCGAAAATCACACTGTATGTATTGTTAAATAGGTGTTGAAAAAATATTGTGGGGTTGAGAATACCATTTTTTGATTTAGGGATCCATTTCCGAAATATTTGGTTTTAAAGTAGCAAATTTTTATTAGAAGTAAGTGTCCCCCCTCTATCTGCTAAACGGTTATATATGGGTACGTGAAGAAACGTACGTACGTTACAGCAGTAGCATATATACTGAAGTTGAAAGGAAAACTATCAGAGCTGAGTACTAAGAATGAACTAAAAAGTTATAGGCAAGCAACTTATAAAATGTACTCGAAAATGTAAAATTTCATACAACTTTCATTGTAAGATGTTTTGGTCGTTAACCTGCACCTGGCCGGTTGTTATTAAATTTAATAAAATAAAATAAATAATAACAACTATGGGAGGTTTAAATGGGAGGTGTGGACCATATTCCGCCGCGTTGGTTCAATGCGTGTTATTGGCATTTTACCAACAAAAAAATATATAAAAAGTTAAAAGAAAAAATTTATTCGTATAGAAATTCAACAAGCAGATCGGTAACTTTGTATCATCTTTGCATTAAGTTTTTTTACCAATTTTTTCATTCTGCTATTTTGTATTTAATTAGAAATTCTGATTCCAATGTTCGATATGGCCCAGAGGTTCAAAATCATGCTGTATATACCACTAAACGGTTAGACAAACTGCCAGCCATTTTCTAAATGAAAATTTTGGTTGAAGGAGGCTTTTCATGTAATAAAGATTCGAGGAACAATTTCCTGGAAAGAAAACCGGTTAAAATTATTGATAAGAAACAAATATTGTTTTTTTAATAGGTTTATTAATTTCAATAATAGAAAAAGAACGGACCATTAGTCTAATCTTAATAAAAAGAATTGAGGGACATTCGCCATTTTTGATTCGTTTGAGTAAAAAGAGAAAACCCAGACTTATTTTAGAAATAAATATTTACTAGACGGTTGGACGAGACAAAGAATTTCACGGAGTCTTGGTCTTTTTAATGTAACATTTTGTCTTTTGTTAAACTTTCGTTGCGCACTTTTTCTTTAATATTAATTTCACATCATTTAAAACTAAGATTATGAGCAACAAACTCATTTAAAAAAGTTAATCTTTAAAAGAGATTTCACAACTAGTTTTAAAAGTAATTTAAATGGCTTATGTTATTATCTTGATGTTATTAATTGTTTCAAGATACGCTAGGGATTTTGTCTAAAGAAAATTAAAAGATGTTACACGAATACATTATGTCTTGAAGTGGCTCTGGTACAAGAAAGTTGAGATGTATAGCTTATTTACTGTGGTCTACTTTATATATACATTTCTTGAATTAATGCTATATGTTTTAAGATAATGAATATTGCCTCAAAATAATAGTTATTTAAAAAAAAATACGAAGCTGTGATGTCTATCATGAATGAATATAAATCTAGCTAGCCTATGATACAAACGTATTTTAACGTTTATAATATTACTTAACATTCTCAACATTTTTTTAATGTGTTAATTAAAATATGTAACATCATACTGAGTAAAAACTGTACGGTCGGGCTGTCCGCTTATTTCCCAGAGGAGGCTGAGAGCTCGTGACATAAGCCTGCTGCTATTTATATTATAAAAGCCTTCACATTCACTGAATGGCTGAGTCAAGTGCTTAATGGAATTGGAAATACGGAACCACATCTCATGTGAAGGAAGGAATTCCAAGATTATACGGCCATTTTCTAAATGAAAAGCTCCTGATGTTCACCTATTTCACTGGCTGTGCCTGACAACGGGTTAGTATAAACTTGAAAAAAAAATACTAAGTCCAGTTATCTCTATGCCTTGTGGTTACCGGCAGAGTAGAATAAGACTACTCCAAGTCTTCCCGTGGATGTCGTAGAAGGCGCAGTAAGAAACACAACCTAAACAAAGCTTATAAATATCTAAGAGACCTCTCCAACCCGTCTGACCAGGGCCAAGAGTGAAAACCAAATCGTATGACTAATGTAATGCTTTGGTGAATATATAGCTCTGATAAAGAGAGGGTCATGCTCTTGTATCGGATACTAAAAAAGACCCGATGATGAAAGTCCAGTGAAGATAGGTTGACTTTATAGTGCCTGGACGAGAGCGGCACTAGACAAGTATGCATTATGATTGATGTATAATGAAGATGGATGTAGGTAGATAGAGCAGAAAAAAATGTCTACTAATAATAAGTAGATAATATCTAAATATATATAACTCAAAGGTGACTGACTGACTGACATAGTGATCTATCAACGCACAGCCCAAACCACTGGACGGATCGGGCTGAAATTTGGCATGCAGGTAGATGTTACGACGTAGGCATCCGCTAAGAAAGGATTTTGATCTATTCTACCCCCAAAACTATACCTCTTTACGCGAGCGAAGCCGCGGGCAAAAGCTAGTTAACTTATATAAGTATTAACAGGAGAAGAAACTATCGCTATGTGACTTCCATTGTCCTGGGGATATTATGGACCGGACGCAACTTGAGAACGTCACATGACGACAAATTATTACTTACACCTAGAGGTTTGATTGTTTGTTTTTCGTATGTGTAAGTGGCCAACACTGGTGCCAGATTTTTCAAGCTGCCTTAAGGCATCTGACATAGCTTAACGACTGCCATCAACGATGACAGCCGGGACCAACGGCTTAACGTGCCTTCCGAAGCACTAAGGAGCTCGAGATATTTTATGCCACTTGCGGTCACCCATCCAAGTAGGGACTGCACCAGGGGTTGCTTAACATACGTAAGCGCTCATAGAGCTCACACCCACTGGACCATCGGGCTCCTCATCTAGAGGTGAGTCAGTCGGGTAAGAAGTTGTAATGTAAAGGTGATGTTTTTTACGCGTATGTAAGTAAGTATGTCTGTTCCATTGTTGCTTTTAATAGCCCAAGCAGCTTGTACAATTTTGAAATGTGAGGTGTCATTAGATACGTATTCACTCCGGAATGTCATACAATTGACATCAGCAAAAAAGTTCAAATTGCTTTAAATAATCTTATCGTTTTCTAAAATGTTAAAGAGGCTTTATTGAGATTTTTTGTAATACATTAAACAATAAAACTAACTTATAAGAACTAGAAACTAACAATTAAACCTACCTAAGAAATAAAGTGACTTATAAATAAAATGTTAAATAATCATACAATTTTCTTTCAAACAGTTTATTTCAAATGGGGGCGGCACTGAATCCCGAAAAATACATGTATGACCTTAAATTCGATCGTTAACCTTGGCCTTGCTTAAATGAATGTAATTTTCCGACAAAGGTGATTACGTATTCACATAATATAAACATTTATGGAAGGTATACCGTTATTGCTTCCAGAATAGCACTGCTATATGTAATATTACTACTATATTGTTACTCGTTACCATGAAAATATTAGTGTTGAAGGTGAATGCGAGGATTTTGTGTACCTACCCATGTAGGTAGGTACACAAAATCATCGCATCTCCTCGCCCTCGAGAAGTTTTGTAGCTTATTATCAAATGTATGTACATTTGATAATAAGCTACAAAACCTCTCGAGGGCAACCCAATTTAAATCCGATTGCAATTTTTGCGCGATGAATTTTTTTAACCAACTGTTTCCCCCTAACCGAAGATAATTAAGTCCCCTATTCATTTTTGGTAGTTTCTAAGCTTAACTAAATTGTGAGTTACGTCGCATGGAGAAAATGCACAGTGCAATTTACAAATACTATACATAATATTAACCTTTAAAACGTTTTAATCTTGAATCTTTATTTCAAACGCAGGTAGTACTGGTGCCAGAAAAATGAGTTTATAAACTTATAAATATTTATATAACCCTATGATAATAATGTTTAAAAAAAGCATCTGTCTTTAAGAAATAAAAAATATAACTAGGTATTAACTTCGCTAGCCTTCACAAGTTCCGCCTTTGCTCGTCTAAGTAAAAGTTTATAAAATTTAAGATATTTTAACAAAAAACCAAAACTGACTTTAACCCTATCAATTTTTTTTAATAAGCCCAAGAAAAAATGGAAATAAGTGTAATCCAAACGGCATACCTGTAAATTGTTTTTTGGTTTTTGTGTATTTTTTCAAAAAGCTCTCGACCGATTTCGATAAAAATTTAATGGGACCATCTGTAAAGTATTACCTATCGAACAAAAAAAGAATTTCTTAAATCGGTTCAGGCGTCTTCGAGAAATCGGGGAACATACATAAAAAAAGTAAAGATTACGACGAATTGTAAACCTCCTCCTTTTTTGAAGTCGGTTAAAAATCGAGAAAATAGTTGTAAAGAATCTTTTCCATACAGTGTTTATAAAAATGTGCACATAATGGTGAATAACCCCTTACACAACCGCAATTCAAATAATATCCTCCTAAGGCTCGCGTTCACACAATATAAACATTTATGGAAAGGTTCAGTGTTATTGCTGGCAAAATTACAGCAGAACGACCCTACTTACGGCCCTACTAAAATATTTGCCAACTAAATGAAAATGATATCTTTATCCCCTGGATTTAGTAATTATAGGAATCATATCAAGTTTATAAGCTTTAAAATCTTTTTATACTTGCATAAATTAAAAAGAGTGATTTTGATCCAATTTTTACCAACATAACGGGGAAAAGTACTAAGAATAACTAACGTGTACCTATGTAGTGAAGTTTTCTAAGGAGATAAGGAAAACGTCGTAACGAAAACATTAAGATGCTTTTCTTGCTTTTTTTTCCTATTTAGCATAGTTTAGAGCTACGTAAATATTTCTGGAGGTAAATTTACTAAGTGTGAAAAAAGTTGATAGTGTCCAAAAACCTTAATCTTGAAGGACAATTTTATGAGAATAACTAAATAAAAAGTTATAATTTAATAGAATAATTAAAAACCAATTTATCAAACCATATAATTTTTTAAAATTTAAAACTAATTTAATTTTAGTTTTAGTAAAAACACGTATTTTTATCTTTTCCAAATAATGCAACTCAAAAATTACCTTCCATTATCCAATTTGTTTGCAGTATCTACGATTCTACGTATTGCGTAGAAATATTTTAAAATTCACTACTTAGGCTAAATTGAATTTGGCTGAGCCCTAGGCCGTAATAAAAATAAAATGAGCTTAAAGTTTGAAAACAGAAAGGTAAAATCATTGTAAGTGTATTAGAATTTAAAAATAAAATATTTTAACAAGCAAAGTAACATATATGATTTGTATATTTTTATCGAATTCTAGGCTGTTCAATGTTGTTTACTTCGGTTTTCTGAAACAGTGGTGAAAAAAATAGTTATTGTATCTACTATGATACGACGACCTCCGTGGTGCAGTGGTTACACGCCAGCCTGCCAACACGAGTGGTCCCGGGTTCAATACCCGGGCAGGTCATGATGAAAAATGATCTTTTTCAGATTGGCGTGGGTCTTGGATGTTTATCCATATAAGCATCATTTTAAAATATAAAGTCGTTGAGTTAGTATCGTACGACAAATTTCAAAACTTAGTGTATTTAGTAACTTTATTAATTAACTTTTTTTTTGCAAACGAACATTGTATGATTGATTAGAGAAAAGTATTTCAGTGTCATCCATATGTGCTTATTGAAATTTTACGTTCATCGGTTAAATTACTTTACTACACTTTAACAATGGCATATAGTATTATAGCACATGTACCTCAGTTCATTCCACGACACGTTAAAGTTTAAACAGTCACAGTCACTTACACACCTAAAAGGCTTTCATATTTAAACAATGTTAAGAGGCTTATGACGAGCCCTTATGCTGTCACCACTTCCTATTATAAATTCAGACAGGGATCTTAGGGACGTGAACCACGTGTGTGTATTCTTTCGGCGAAATAATATTTAAGGTGCATGATCGGCCCTGATATAAAACAACTATTTCCAGGGGATATCGAAATACGACAAAAATATGACTGCTCATTGAAAATCGATACGCTGATTGATCATTTTGCATTAAGCGATTTTTTTTAAGTGTCCGACAGAATCGTGCGCGTAGGGTAAGTGATAAAGTAAACGGTAGAGTACTTACTAGCCATAGAAATATTTTTATCTGTTCGTATATTTACTTCTATTACAAGAGAAAAAAAATATTATTAGTGTATTTTTGGAAAAACTTTAAACTTTTTAAAAACTTTTTCATTCTCAAGCTTCATTAGCAGCGGATAATTTCAGTTATAATTTACACAGACACTGTTTCGAAAAATCAGCTAACTAGTTTACTTTCTAATAATGTAACTGTGGCTAAAAAATAAAGCTTTGTTTTTATCCCCCAGACCACTTAGTTTTAAACTTTCTATCAAAAAATGAGGCCTTAAAACCACATTACCAAAATCCAGCCAACACTCCATTATTAGTGGAAAATATTCGACAGTGGGCAGATGTAATTAAAAATTGATCGTAGGTTATTATTGTTAAGTTGAAGAGAAAGATTAAAATCTATTATTTAAATTACGCTGATAATTTGAAGGGATGTTATTCCTTTTATCGTTCACGAAACGTACATATCTTACGAAAATCAGTGCTTTTAAAAATGTATTTAGAATTAAAACATTTTTTTACAACTATCAAAGATATAAGTATGAAAATAAGAAATATTACGTTTAACACTATTATGAGTTGATCATTGCCACCAATAAAGCGTATCTTGTCAATTATGCAATTACTGTAATCCACAAATATGTCATCATCATCAGGTCCTTCCAAGCTCCACTGTAGGAGCACGACCCTCTCTATGGTACTAGAGCCATATATTAGCCAGAGTAGTCAGAGGATTTGGCCTACACTCTTCACGCTGGCCAGACGGGTTGGAGAGGTATCTTTGCTGTTTATAAGCTTTGTTTAGCTTGAGCTCCCTAAGTCGCCTTCTACGACATCCACGGGAAGACTTGCGAATACGATACTTTACGAATATGTAGTCAAAACCAATGTATTTTTTCATCCACTTTTAACACATTGTGCCTGAAAATGGCATGGTAATTCAGTGGTATGGTAATTCATCAAAACTTAACTTTCCAAGTCAAAGCTCAGGTACGATAATATATCTATTAAGTAAAATAAAAGGTCTGGAAAGCCAAGAGATTTTCTCCATTGGTGAAATTAGGCAGGGGCTAAATTTAATTTTCACTTTGATTGCCCCCCGGCAATTAAATAACTATTGTGCCTTTGAGGAGTCAAAGGCACAATAGTTATTTAATTGTTTGTCGGTCATCAATCATCATAAATTTGGGTAATGATTATCAAATCGTTCTTAGAACTGCAAATAATTGATAGTAGTTTTATGATTTACCAATACTTGGTTTATTATTTTGTGTAGTTTAGCATTTTTAGTTTTGTATAAAGCATTTACAGTTCTATAATATTTTCGTGGTTCCATAAAAAACCGACCAAGTGCGTGTCGGGCCACGCGCAGTGTAGGGTTACGTAGTTGCGAATGACAACTTTGAGTTCACACTATTCACACTCGCACCTCACAGTTTAACGATCAAAAACATCTAACGATGAAAATTGTATGAAGTTTTACATTTTCGAGTACATTTTATAAGTTGGTTGCCTAAAGACCTATTTAACGATAACCAACACAATTTTGTATAGAAAAAAAAATATTATTCCCTCTTTTCTTGTATGGGAGCTACGCTAAAAAAATTTTATTTCAAAATTTTTATCTTCCACTTGTCATGATTAATATACATACCCATACCAAATTACAGCTTTCTAGTACTTATAGTCTCTGAGTAAAACCGCGGACGGACGGACAGACAGACATGGCGAAACTATAAGGTTTCCTAGTTTACTACGGAACCCTAAAAAAACGATGTTTTTCTTTAGAATTTTATGACATCTTTATGAAAACAAGTTTATTTTTATCCACAGAACATTATATTGAACGCTTTATGGCCCAAAATGGCACTTTAATTCAGTCCCCGCTTCTGAAGTCAAACCAAATCATTACTGTCTAAATAGACTAACAGAAAAGAGCCGGAAAACCAGGGCTTTTCTCCATTATTAGTGGAAAACTATTTGGCAGGGGCAGAATGTAATTAAGTATTGATTAGAGGGAGGTATATGTATTAGAGGAGGCAGGAGGAAATAAGTATTGATTCGGACAGCTTTATTACGAAATTCAGGTTCTCTTTGAGTTTTTACTGATATTTATAAAAATACCATTTTATATAAGATTTTAAGCTTTCGCGGTCACACAATCTCTATTATTGTCCTTACAAACTAAAGCTTATTACTACGGGACTTACCGCGATTTTTTTGATATTTGTCTGACATTGCAGCTGCCATCTTCACAGACTCAGGGTCAAATCCCATAGTGATAATAATATACCATATATAAATTACTAGCTGTTGCCTGTGGGTTTGCCCGCGAGATATATAGCCTATGTCCTTCTCAGTACCCTAACGTATGTGTATGCCAAATTTCATGATGATCGGTTCAGTAGATAGGGCGTCAAAGCGTTACAAAAAAACTCACTTTTGCATTTATAATATTATACTAGCTGTTACCCGTGGCTCGCCCGCGTGTTATATAGCCTATGTCCTTCTCAGTACCCTAACGTATGTGTATGCCAAATTTCATGATGATCGGTTCAGTAGATAGGGCGTCAAAGTGTAACAAACTCACTTTTGCATTTATGATGTTAGTTAGGATTAGAATAGAACAGACATTAACTACAACAAATTCGATCATGACATGTACAAAAACATTGTGGCCAGGTGGTTCCTTTTCCTTGTCTACAAAAAACTAGTTCCCACAGTGACACATTGCAAGACCACAATGTACAAAACTAGTTTTCCGATGTTCTACAACTGTTCAATATAGTGGACGTGAAGAAAATTGCTAAGAAGAGATAAACTACGATAGGATGACAATCCCAACCCATGGATGTCGTAGAAAGCGACCTAGGGAACAAAAGCTAAACAAAACTTATAAACAACAAAGAGACTTCTCCAACCCGTCTGGCCAGCGCGGAGAATGTAGGCCAAATTATCTTACTTTTCTGGCTAATATATTGCTTTAGCAGTACAAAAAGGGTCTTGCTCCTGCGGTGGAGACAAAATAATGTTATAAATGAAAATAAAATTAAAAATATTTAGTGTAACATAAAAGACAACACAACACTATACAAAAGTAAAATATATGTAACAAAATATAAAAAAAAAAACAGTAATACATAAGTGACGGCTCAAGGTTACGCTAGATGTACTTACTGGTATTTCATTTATCCCCCCCCCCCCCTCCCCACAGCTTTAATTATTATATGTACCATTGTACCTATCTGTTGTGTAAATAAACAAATTTAAGACTATTCAGCAGTTCAAATTATAACTATAAAGTAAATTCGTTGACATTAAGAAGTACTTTATAGTTATGATAAAATATTTATTGATTTCATTAGGTTCAATATTCCAAGATAATTGATGTCAAAATAATGAGCGTTGGAGAGATGACTTAGACGCATTCCAGCGCAACTGGTCAGATAGAAACGGGAGAGACTATTGCCCAGGAGTGGGACATAATAGATTAGTTTAAAAAAATTTATATCGAACACAGTGTGTTGTAATGCGACGGCAACAGAAAGGTTTTTAAGATTACCTTGCATAAATACACGAGTAACGGTTATGTACGGTAAATCTCAACTGAGATTATGTTACATTGTTTATATCGACAACTTCTATTGTATCCTTTTTTATACTTATTAAAAAATCCCTTTTGGCAAAAATGTGGGGGATTGTCATGTAACTATCGTTGAATTTTGCTGTGAGCACTTTAAGCGATCTGTCACACGACAAACTTGAGCCAGTCGCAAACAAACATATTGTTACGAAACGCTTGCGACTTTTCCGATAAATTCAAGTGGTTTTATTTTATTTATTTTCACCGTGTTTGCAGTGTTGTCGTATAAACAGCTCATTTATTCTTCTGAGGGCTTTTGTGTAAAGAGAATATTGAAAAATCAAGAAAAAAGACAGTTTTGCGCCTGGCTTTTTCAGTATTTTTTTATGTAATTTCATTGCGTTGGGACTTGAAACTTCATGTCTATAGAAACAATGTTGAATTGTGCATCTCTAATATGGGCCAATTATTAAGGTTATCTGAGGTGACAAAGCTTCAAGATGGTGATTTTCCAATTTAAATTCATGATCCTTCTTAGATTAAAGACTTATATTTAAAAATGAAATCTTAGTGTATTTTGTGGTTTTCTAATATTAAATGGCTACACCATAACTTTAACACAAATTGAATAAAAACAGTTTTTATATTTCCTAGAACGTTAAAGATTTTTTTGTAGTTACCTACTGTGAACATGGAAGCTTGGAAAATTTTCTTCAAAGGCAGATTTAATCTAAGAAAGCTTAGCGTGAAACTCGCTGACTTACCTTTTAATTAAAGACTTTCCTATTCACTTTTTTTTCTTAACAGTCTTTTTCACTCGTTCATTGTTGTACTCGTGCTAGTTGCAGAGGGATTATTCTGCTCGGTTTGCATAATCTGTGGAACCTTATTCCGCAATCAACTTATTTCCATTGACTATTAAAATAATCAAGAAACCGAATAGAAGGAAAAAGCGTAATCAAACGAGTTTACTATCTTGGCCGTTCGGAATTTATATCAAGCTAAAACGATCTAATCTATGCGATCAGCTTTAAATTCACCAAAAAATGATGCGTATGTAAATTGTAACTTGTATGGGAGATAAGCGGTAACAACATCTTTATACATATATTGTATATACCGAAGTCAACCTTACCTGCACGCGGTGCTCCCTGCTGAACAACGAACAAGGCTCTGACGAAAACAAACACCAAGCCGATTCAGGGCTCAACATAGTAGGCTTGATCGGAACAGTTGGTATCAGAGCAGGATATCGACTTAGGGCGGCGGCGGATGAAGGCAGATGCGTCAACGGCGGCGAGGTTACCCATAAGCCGAGTTAGACGGCTTACTGCTTGCCTACCAACCCGCATTGGACAAGCGTGGTAGGTTGCAAGTCCAAACCTTTCTCTCATGGACCGAGACATAAACTGTTGGCCCCAAGTGCCCGGCGGCTCCTGTGGTCCCGACAACGACGGTACGCTGGAAGACCCTGGAGTCAGGAGTGCTAAGAATCTCCGGGTGGGATCTCTCAACCGTCAAACGACTAAAGCAACCAAAACGGACTCCGAAACTCTCAACATAATAACATTTAATGTTCATACTTTGCTGGCGGAAGAAAACACAGTAGAATTAGAAAATGCGCTGAAACTTTTAAAATGGGATATTATTGGTTTATCAGAAATAAGAAGAGATGGTGATCATACTACAGAAAGGGACGAAAACATATTTTATTACACGGGAAAGCCTGGTGGAAATTCGGGCGGGTTTTCTGGTTTCCAAAAAATGGGCAAATAACATAATAGAATTTATACCTTACTCAGACCGAATTGCAGTTCTAAAATTTAAAATCACACCAACTGAAATATTGACAGTAATTCAAGTATATGCACCGCAGTCTAAACGACCTGACAGTGAAGCAGAAGCCTTCTACGATTTGTTGAACGTTGCATGTGAAGAACAGAGGAGCACGTGGACAATTGTTTTAGACGATTTTAATGCCAAAGTAGGGCAAAGACTCCTGAATGACAATAAAAATATTATTGGACCACATGGACTTGGAATTCGAAATAAGAGGGGAACGCGTTTAACACAATTTGCATTTGGACAAAATTTAGCGATATTCAACACATTTTTCTAAAAAAAAACCACACAGACGTTGGACTTGGACTTCACCGGGCAAGAAGCGTATAAAAAGGAATGAAATTGATTATGTGCTAACATCTCACAAACCTATTATCAAAAATGTAGAAGTTATTAATAATATTAAATATACATCCGATCATCGACCACTCCGAGTACGAATAACCTTTGATTTCCGAGTACACCGCCAACAAATATTTAAAGACCGAATTAAAAACATGATAAATATTCCCATATTACAAATTACGATCAGTTAAATATTGAACTTAAAAATAACTTTGATTTACTTACAGAAGAAAACGAAGACGTTACTCAGCAATATCATAATATTCAAAAATCTATAAGAAATTCAAGCAAGCAAGTTAAAAACAAGAAAAAC
Organism: Rhodophaea formosa; assembly: GCA_963082605.1. NCBI lineage: Eukaryota > Metazoa > Arthropoda > Insecta > Lepidoptera > Pyralidae > Rhodophaea > Rhodophaea formosa. The sequence goes on along the minus strand of OY720213.1, from coordinate 5,334,639 downwards.
GAAACTCAAAAAGCTCACAGAAGAAACAGAAAAACTCATTGACGAAAGACAAAAACACAAAATCAATTGGGGTAGTACAGAATATAGGACACTAGATAAAGAAGTAAAAAGAAGCATCAGAAAAGATATAAGAAATTATAAATAACCGGCCAAGTGCGTGTCGGGCCACGCGCAGTGTAGGGTTCCGTAGTTGCGAATGACAACTTTGAGTTCACACTGTTTACACTCACACCTCACAGTCTAACGACCAAAAACATCTAACAATGAAGATTGTATGAAATTTTACATTTTCCAGTACATTTTATAAGTTGGTTGCCTATAACTTTTTAGGACACGTCATGCGAATGCCCGATGATCGCTGGGCTAGGATAACTACCGAATGGAGACCCAACGGCAAACGGGGACGCGACCGAGCCAGAACTAGGTGGAGTGACGAGCTTAAAAGCTACAACAATAATTGGTCAATTATAGCAACTGACAGACACAAATGGAAGCGAGAGAAAGAGGCCTTTGCCCAACATTGGGACATTCTTTAATGGCTCGTAATAATAAAATAAAATGAAAATTGAATAAAAGATAAGAGCAAAAAATAAATAGGCGTTACGCGTGGACAAAAGTTTGTTTTTTTTTTCATTGTGAAAGTTGCTCGGTATTAAGGCCGCACACTAGGCACAGGAGCGACGCCAATCATTTTATTCCTAATACTTTACAAATACAAAAGAAATTCAAGAATGTAAATCATATAAGCCTTAGTAAATAACCTGAAGTATTTTTGGAATCATGTTTAATATTATCAGAATCAGTGAGAGTTATGAAAATCAGATTACCGCCGCATATCACGTTTTCTCTTAATGACTGATTCTCATAATATTAAAACATGATTCCAAAAATACTTCAAGTTATTCACTAGTTCTTATATGATTTACATTCTTGAATTTCTTTCTATTTGTAAAGTATTAGGAATAAAATGATTGGCGTCGCTACTGTGCCTAGGGTTCCCCAAACTGAAGACTGTTACAATATTGCAGTTTTAATCATGAAACTAAATCCGTAAGAATATTTGTAATCAATTATTTATCCGGGTATTTCAATCAAATATTTTACGTAGGAAAGTAATCAACAGCGTTTATTTATTCATTCAACATTATTACTTAATCGTAATGGGCGGGCTTAAAGTCAACTAAAGGCGTGGTTGCTTCTATGTAGATCTCCAAGAAATAATACTTTTTTTGCGCAATAAGTTACCAAATTCACGATGACGGTTCATCGTTTAAAGTGTGAAAGTATAACAAACGAACTCACTTTTGTCTTTATAATATTAGTTCCTACAAATATGAGACTTTTTTAGGGTTCCGTAGTAAACAAGGAACCCTTATAGTTTCGCCATGTCTGTCTGTTTGTCTGTCTGTCTGTCCGTCCGCGGCTTTACGCAAAGACTATAAATGTATGTATATTAATCATGCTAAAAAAGTGGTAGAAAAAAATCTTGAAAAAAATTTCTTTTAGGGTAGCTCCCATACAAGTAAAGTGGGGGAGAATTTTTTTTCTCTATTTACCCATCATGTGGTCTATCGTTAAATAGGTCTTTAAAAAATATTGTGAGTTAGAGAACACCATTTTTCGATTTAGGGATCCGTTTCCGAAATATTTTGTTTTAAAGTTCGAATTTTTGTTAGAGGTAAGTGTCCCTCTATCTGCTAAACAGTTATATATATAGGTAGATACGTGAAAAAAATTGCAGCCGTAGTACCTATACTGAAGTTAAAAAAAAACTATCAGAGCTGAGTACTAAGTACAAACTAAAAGTTATAGGCAACCAACTTATAAAATGTACTCGAAAATGTAAAATTTCATACAATTTTCATTGTTAATGGTGCGACTGGTGCGAGTGTGAACAGTGTGAACTCAAAGTTGTCATTCGCAACTACGGAACCCTACACTGCGCGTGGCCCGACACGCACTTGGCCGGTTTTTTTTTTAATTATTGAGTCTAAAAAGCTAGTTAATGCTAAAAACATTGTTACCCTTTCATATGGAGAAAGAAAACGACAAGAGTTTGGTGGAAAAGTGTGAACTGAATTATAAGATAAACAAAGTACAAATCACAGGTACTTACAAATTTAATAAGATATGGAAGTTTTGGCATAAGCAGAAAAAATTGAGAACCTATTCAGATATTTTTAGGCTAACTGTACCAAGATCCCATATTACGATAGAACATTGTTTTTCGGCCGGCAAATATTTACTGGGTTGTAGGCGCGGCAGGCGAGGAAAGAATTTTTTTATTGCCGCCCCAATATTGGTATTTGCCGCGTTATACCGTTTTGCCGATTTGCCCGATTTCCGCAGGTTAGTGGACTCATTTTCCCAAATGTCCTAAGAATTTTGCGTTTCGTTACGATAACAATCGTATAAGGCTTTTGATATAGGTTTTTCTTTTTAGTTTTTGCCAGCAACATATTGGTTCTTAGTCTTATGAAATAACAAGCAGTAAAAATCCGACTGCTTTTTTTGAAAGTTAACGTCCACCATATTGATTCTGCTGACATCATATAGCTTATGACACTCCGGGAATAACTACGAATCTATTGACTAGTCTCTATCCAAAATGTGAGCAACTATGACTTACATTCCCATAAAGAGGAATTATAGTAAATAGTCCTAACGGTAAGTACGATAATTTCTCAAAATGATACTTTAATGATCTTTTTCTAAAAATCTAATCAGGCATATTTTTTATGAAGCTTGCAGCTAATAAATTATATATGTTTAGGTATCATTTTTACATATTTATGTGAAAAATACTACTAAAGATCAAGTCTATATCTAAGTTAGATCTCAGTACGATCTATGCGTTGCCAACTACGCCACCGCGCTTCAAGCGTGTAATAGGAATGGGATATGATGGAGAAATTCGGCGCCGGGGCTTGAAGCGCGGTGGCGTAATTGGCAACGCATAGATCTTTCTGAGATCTAGACGCAGTTCGAGGAAAAGAAATTCTGCCCGCGTGGAATTTTTTCACCGTTTCTTATTTTCTTTATTTAAATAAGGTAAAATAGCATTGTGAATGCAAAATGAATCCCATACATACATACATACTATCACGCCTCTTTCCCATGGGGGTAGGCAGAGACCAAGGACCGCCACTTGCTACGATCCTTACAAAACTCTATAATCCTTATAAATCCCATATAAACTATTTTATTAATTACTTACAATTTTCCGATACTTTGTCTGGGTAAATTATAGCACATTTACTCGCACATAAATTTGCTTTTTATAGGTGAAAGAATTTTGAAAATGTATCCAATTGTTTCGAAGCCTATTCAAAATAATCAAACCCTTCCTCTTTATAATACCAGTAACAGTGTACCTGAAAAATCTGACACCAGTGTTGGCCACTTACACATACAAAAAACAAACAAACAGTGTACCTATCATATTTTGTTATAAAAGTGTTTTTCTCAAACATGCTCGGAAATGTAGGCATTACTGTAGTAAAAAGAAGACCGGAAGTTTGTAATTCTTGGCTCATTCATCGCATTGCCGGCCTAGGCCAGGAAATAAGTATGAAAATTACTTCCCGGCCGCTGCTCAAAACTTTTTAATTAATCTATGTAACGTAAATTATGTCACTTGTCATACAGCCAGTTTACTACCACTGCATTTTTAAAAAATGCATATAATACGTGAATATAACTACAATTTCATTAAAATATCGATATGTGATCATACGAAAATATGCTTAATTTTCGTTGCGAGAGAAGAAAACAATAATCTATGATCTATTAAATTTTTTGTGAAAAATATGACTGGGCTCTATGGGCATTGTTTCCTTTGCTGGAATTGACAACTGAAAATAAAAAAATTAAAAACTCGGGAGATCTGTTATTTTCACTATACCCGTAGTGATTAACGCCACTGCCGAAAAACTGCCTTTACGGATTTTAGGGCATAGAACACACGTCAATTGACTTTGAATTTATGGCCCCCCATAGAAACTCAAAAGGAATTGTATGGCATTTTTTTCATTTTCACCCTCACTCCATTATTTGTCTATGATCCTTATTGCCTAGAGAAAACATATGGCAGTCGGTCGTCTGATACTAGTAATCAAGGGGGGATGACTCGTATAGACGCATTTTTGCCAGTGCACACATACACAAAATGTACATGTAGTCGTTGCGGAGTTCTTTGTGTTGGCAGTAAATTGTAAAATTTTTGTATTATGGGGATTTGTAAATTGGAATATCTAACAAATTCAACTGTAATTATTGTAAGATACTTCTGTATATAAATGATGAACATCAGACATATCTAAAAAAATTTTTCATGTACAGTTTTATTTATATTGTAAATTGAAGCAATTGACAGCATTGGTAATTTTAAAACAATGCAGGCAACACCATTTTAAATGTCAGTGTGGGCGGACGTTTTTTTTCCGAATTCAAACATGTGGGTAAACTTGGAAACTTGCTTCGGAAGATTTTATTTCGTAAATTCTTTGCTTATTCCTTCCTGTATGTTTATAACATCATTAAAATAGTTACTTTTTAAAAATACTTGTGGTAAAAACTTTTAGTGTAAGTTTCAAGTGGATATTGGACCATAATTGATCGTTTGAGATTACTCGCGACAAAAACTTTTTTACATAAGTTTTAGTGTTTATTTTATGTGTATATTGGACCTCAGTGGCAAAAACTCTCTTTAGTGTTATTAAGTATTAAGATTAGTGTAGTTATCACGTGGAAATCGGACCATTATCACTTCCTATACAGCATTTTCCTTTAGTGTTTTTTTTTTCTATTTGGAGAATACTATAACAACATGTCTACAGACGCATATAGAAAGTGTGCCAAATGTGGATCAACACCTGTGGAAGATGGAGCCATTTCATATGACAGATTTCCTAAGCCTCCAAAAACTAATATTGAAAGGTATGTACTTAAGCCATTCTAGGTATCTACCTATACCATTATGATGTAACATTTATACTTACTATGATCTATTGTCAACACATTTCAATAAGATAATGATGATGCAGCAACATTAATACATTTATGGTGACTTGCATTGCATATACTTACCATTAAAATACACTTTGATTACATAGAATATCAAGTAGAGTACCAATGTCTTGTGTCACTGCATTCTTTTTATACCAGTATAGGATTTTTTCTCATAAGATGAGGCTTAATTTAAAGTTGAAGATGTATTGAGGGCACATTTCAATGACAAGAAATGAAAATTTGTATTATTGCTTACAGAGCACGAGCTTGGGCAATATTTTGCTGGCCAGATCAAGACTGGCAGTCAATAGAAGCCTTGACAAAGTTACATAAAAGCAACAAAGTTTTATGCAAAAGGCACTTTGAAGATTTTTGCTTCACCGATAGCGCAAAGAAAAATTTAGGAAGGTATTCTGTACCCAGTATTTTAGCATCAACAGCGCCTTTAATCCCAACAGCAGCAGAACCAGGGCCATCTTGCTCATATGAAGTTCCATTCAATATTGACTACATGCAGCACACCACACCACAAGCCAGAACTCAAACACCAGTACAAGAAATAACAAAAAACCAGACCACACAAGAAACAGAAGCAACACAACTTAATTTTGTTGAGAATCTAGTGGTACAACCCCAGCAAGGCACATCAGGTATAAAAAAGAAAAAGGGAATATTAAATACAATAGGTGTAAAAAAATTGGAAGAATTGACACCTAGAGAAGCTAAATTATATAAAATTTGTAAAAAGAAATAAACCGCATAAGAAAGCAATTAAAGCAAATAAAATTGAACATTTATTTGAAAATGACAATGTAAAGAAATTGACTGATTTAAACCTAAGCAATTCATTTATAATACTTCTTCAAAGTCAATTAAGGAACTGCAAAAAACAAAAAAAAGGAAGAAGATACACAATTGATGAAAAAATTATGGCCTTAACGCTATATAAAAAAATTCCAGCATGTTATAGGCTGCTTCGCAGACTATTTACCCTGCCATGCCAGAGCACAGTAAAAAAACTTTTAAATAAAATACCTCTGCTTACAGGTATTAATAATCATATATTTAAAAGTTTAAGAGATATGGCTGAAAAGCAATTAGACGAAGAAAATGTGGCTGTGCTATCATTTGATGAAATGGCTATAAGAAAACATTTAATTTATGATGTCAAAAATGATTTAATAGAAGGGTTTCAAGATCATGGGAGCCATGAAAGGAGCCCTCAAATTGCCTGTAATGCGTTGGTATTTATGCTAGAAGGTATAAGAAAAAAATGGAAGCAGCCTATAGCATTTTACTTCTCTGGTAAATCTGTAACTGCTGGCAGGCTCTCAGTAATTATAAAAGAGGTAATTTATTTTGTATTTTTACATAACTGTTTAAAAAGTATTGATTTTTATGGATCTTATATGTATGTGAGAATATATATATGTGAGTTTATTTACTCCACCATTATCCCTAAAAACTTCTACGAATTTGGTCATATGGGGTATTGTTATATTCCTAACATGGTTCCTGAGGGGCATAGGCTATATTTTTATATGTGCAAATCAGCAATTTTTTTAGGTTTGTAACGTTTTTCGTTTTTATTATCCTAGGTTACAAATTATGGTTGTAATTAGATAGATACATACAAAATACATACAAAATTATTATTGAACTTTAATTTTATTAATACACATTATTTTCTTTTTAATTTTGCAGATTTTACGTGAATGTTTCAAAACGGGGCTGAATGTAGTAGCTACTGTATGTGACCTATCCACAGTTAATATAAAGGCATTGGAGCTTCTGGGATCGACTAAGGAAAAGCCTTACTTTAGTAATGATGGCCATGAGATAGTGACAGTACTAGATCCACCCCATTTGCTGAAATGCACAAGAAATATGTTTTTATCGCATGATATAGAGATCACTGCAGATATACATGTCGAAGGGAATGTTTTTACAGGTATGTCTCATTTGTATTTTATTTTTATAACGTAATACATCCACTAGGCCGACCTAGCAACTTAATCTCTATTGTAAGTAAATGAGGAAACTCATAGAAAAAAGTTACTGATTCAGTGCTCAGTTCGGCTCTTTGAAGTGGCAATGAGCGGGGCACGTTGCGCCCCGTATCAAGTATTGGACAAATGCCAACTTAGTCTACCTGTGACCACGAACACTGTAAAGTGTTCGAAACATTAGGTGTATAAATATTATAAATGCGTAATGTAATAAACGCGATAAATTCCTATTAAATAAATTTTATTTAATACTAGCTGTTACCAGCGGCTTCTCCCGCGTGTTATGTAGCCTATGTCCTTCTCAGTACCCTAACCTATGTGTATGCCAAATTTTATGATGATTGGTTCAGTAGATAGGGCGTGAAAGCGTAACAAACAAACAAACCTACTTTCGCATTTATAATATTAAGTTTGGATGATGATGATGACACAAATCTTTACACTTTCTAATATGAAGTCTAGATATTAAATGTCGCCGTGTGGTTCCCGGCATAGCAGAATAGGACCACTCCAAGTTTTTCCGTGGATGACGTTAATGGCGACTTAGGAAAAACAAGCTAAACAAAGCTTATAAACTTCAAGGAGACCTCTCCAACCCGTCTGGCCAGCGTGGAGAGTGTAGGCCAAATCCTCTGACTACTCTGGCTAATGAATGCTCCTGGAGTAGAGATTAAAAACTGATGATTTTTTTTTCAGGTGTAGCAAAATGGTCTCATTTAGAAAAATTTTATGAATTGGATCAGACGAAAGATCAGGGAGGTTCTATTGAACAAAAACGCAAATTCGTTTTTGCTCCACCACTGACGGATCAACACCTGAGACCTAATTCCAAGCAAAAAATGAGGGTAAAATTAGCTGCTCAGATATTTAGCCATACAGTGACAGCAGGCATTTTGACAAATATTGCTTTGAGTAAGTTTCTTTATAGATTAAATATTATCTTTTATAAGTAGACAGGGCCCTGGTTTTAACACCCAAAGGCTATATTTAGCGTGTTGGTGGCCTTATAGGTAGAAATCAGAATCAAAATAGTTGATGAGTTGCTAGCTGTATCGCTAATTGACATTATTCCTTTTATCGGCTTTCATGATCAGCGAGGAAAGAAAAGCAGCTGGAATATTCTATGTTTTTGTGATCTCTGAGAATAGAATGGAAGAGTCGTTATACTATGTACGTACTTGCCGTGAGACATCATGGCAAATTTGTTATTATAATATTTGTGTGTAACTTTGTAATTAACCAACTTCAAAAAAGAAGTTAATAGTCAATTTAACCCGTTTGTATGTAATATTGTCAAAATTAGGCATGCTAACTTTTAGGAAGGTTATCTTTTTATGTGAAAGAAAATATTATTCTAAAAATCTAATTTCGGAGTTCGAAAAACTGCGTCCGCGAATGACGTCACAAAACGCAAACATTTATTTCTTGAATATCTCAGTAAACCCGTGTCTTTAAAATCTGTAACATACTACATACTTACATACATAGTATCACGTCTTTATCTCTTACGGGTTAGTCAGAGACTAAAGCCATAAGACCGAAAGGCCATGTTAACCATGTTGATGGGCTTAAAGATGGAATACGGAATCAAAATAGTAATGGGTTGCTAGCCGCTCCACCTATTTACATACTTCCTTAGATTAGCACCCATTCCCCGGTTTCTACGGCCTGCGCGGGAAAAGAAGCAGCTGGTACAGTCTATATTTTTTCTTTTCTCCCAAAGCAGCATGGAAGCAAATCTAAAATCAATATCATCATTTCATGTTAGTCTATATCAGCCGCTGAATATTTTTTAGTAGCTATCAAACTTCATTAGTGTAGTATTCATATTTATAAAAAAAATGTGTACTTATGTGTTAATTACAGTTGCAAATATATTTCCTCGCAATCATGATGAAAAGTAGACTAAAGTGTAAATGCACTTACAGCCCTTGTATAATTAATAATCTACTAAAATTACTTCCATTACAAGACAAAGCTTAGGGCCATGTTCAATTGATTGTGGACCTGTAAGGAAAAAATAATCCAATGTATGTAATGTTAAAATTTTCTCTGCATCTAATTCCAAAGAGAACGCGGATGAAGTCGCGGGTATTTAGTACCAGTTGTATTTAATAACAGTGACATCGCTAGCCACATACATATTTGCCAGTTCCCTTGAGCGGCTTTTACGAATGCTGTATATATATTATAGGTACAAACAAACGAATTGGCTTTATCAATAAAAAAAATATTTTGATATTTCAAAATCAAAATAATATTAGTATTAAATAATATTTTCTTTAATTCCAGATAAACTTCCTGCTGATGCGCACGCTACGGCCACGCTGCTGTCAAAATTTGACGAATTGTTCGACGCATTAAATGCTGACACTCCAGATCTACGTGGTGGAAAACCATTTTCAACAAATATGAGCAGTAGATCCCCCCATTTGAGTTTATTTCAAGAAATGAGAATATTCATTTCCACAATGAAATTTAAAGGATCTACTTCGCCCCCTCCGTCGCAATTAGGATGGATTCGCACCATTAACGCCGTAGAACGTCTATGGGGAAACCTAACGAAAATCGGTGTAAAGACCTTGTCTACACGGCGTTTGAACCAGGACCCGCTCGAAAATTGCTTCGGTTGCATAAGGTACCACTGTGGATGCAATGATAATCCTAATATTGGGCAATTTATAGCTGGGATCAAAACTGCTATTATTAATAATTTGCGGCACAGTGGTACCAATAAAAACTGTGAGGATGACGATGGTACAGTTGGCAACAATTTAAAATCATTTTTATTAGGTGAATCAAATGAAGCAGATGATTTTGAACAATTTAATTTAGCTACAGCTTCCAATGATTCAAAATCTTCCAACATTGAATTGGAATTATTGGAAGCTGAAGCAAGCGATGCCATAGAGCAGGCATCCCCCGAAGCACAAGCGTGTGCTTACGTCTGTGGATTTATATATAAAAAAATAAAGCACAACGATTGTAATACATGTAATAAAATATTTTTGATCCCAGATGTAAGCATCACAGAAACAGTTCATTTATTTACAAATTTTAAGGAGTATGATGTGCACAATAATTTAAAATATGTGAATTCTAATTTTGTCCAATGTGTAGATGTTTGTTTATCAATTGTAAATATAATATTAATGGAAGATGCCCATAAGAAAGGCATTAAAAATATAATTATAAATGCATTATCCGAAGTCGACTTTAGTTATTTGAAAGCTTGTGCTCAACATTATGAAGAGAATTTGAATCATGTCAAACTGTCCACATTTTTTATTTGTATAAAAAGATTCACTGTTTTTTAAAATTGAGGTTTTAGTGAAGACGAACGGAGCAAATCACTGAGAAAGAAAATTAGAATTTTGCAAAATAAATAGTAATAAGTATGGCTTTTTACACAATACGTTAATAAAACCCTGCCTGATTCTTAAAGGGTTGAGTCAGCCCGTCAATATGATCAATTTTTCCTATAGGAGTAATGCTAAAAAAATTTTTTTACGTTTTCAAACAAAATTTCCCGGCTGGGTTAACGCCTTTGTATGTGTATGTTAATAAAATGAAATTTCCAGCATTAATCCCACAGGAAAAGTTGTTTATATTGATGGGCTAAGTTACCCCCTTTAGGATCGGGCAGAATTTTGTTAACAAATATGTATATTGTATGGCTTCAGTTCGTTAAATAATCTTGTTTCATCATGTGACTGATGGTCTGTGGGTGACAGATTCATCATCACCTAGCCCAGACAATAAAAGCTATAGACGTGAAATTTGGACAGTTTTATTTAATTACACAGTGCTCAGTTAAGATTTCTTTTTTCAAAAACGAACTCTAAACGGGTAAAAATTGGAGGCAAATTTTGTATAAAAGTGGAAAATACCACATAGAATCGTCCGTGTGAGAAGCAGTTCAGATCTTAAACCTATTCCATTTACTTTTAATGAAGGCCCTTGGGCTTTTTTTATGGCCATTGGGAAGCATACTTTTAGGAGAAACTGCTATCTCTTGAACCCAATAAATAGTCAATGGTATGAGAGGAATGAAAACTTTTTAGATCTGATTGTTTCTCTCATGGATAACTTTATGTGGCATGAATGTTCCAGATTCCAGAGTGACTGCTGCTAATTGTCTCATAATCCTATCTCTGTGATTTATAAAGAAACTTTAAATTTCTTTGTGTTTCTGTTTTTTTGTGTGATATCACTATATGTAGCTCATAACAATAATTCAAATCTAGTTCTGTGATATGTGGTAATTATGTGCCTCATGTTTGTGTCATAAAAAGACCAATCAATAAAAGTTTTCTGAAAATTATAAATCCTTTTTATTGTCTCTCCATTTTTAGTTTGTATGCCCTGATATTGTGTATGCCGCAGATTAAATACTCTGTGAATATTTAATACCTAATTGGTATAAAGTATTCAATGGCCTTATTTTTGAAAATGAAATATTACTAATTCAGCGATTTACTCTATATGAAAGTCGTTGATTTGGTGATATTCACTTTCAAAATTAGAGCTACAGAGTATTTAATCTGCGGCATAGTATTCAAAAATAAAATTTAATAAATATTAGTACAGGAAAACCCGATTTGAAAATTCCGCGAAAATTAGTTTCGTGCGGATTTTGAGATGGCGTTACTAGTGTCCGTGTATGGCCCAATTATCGTTCAGGAAGTTACACTTCTTCTCCCTAGAGTAATTATATTCCTTGCTAGTAATAGTATCTTCTTCGTAGTTTGTGATTAACGCTTTGCAGTAATTGATTGACATTGATTGTTTTCGGTAAATATGTGCAAAGTTGGTTATTTATTCGAAATGAAACGGTTCAAAATGAGTTTTAGTGATGAAAGCAACACTGCAATGGATTTTAAGTACCTACTTCGCCTAATTTGAAACTTGAAAGTGGAAAAATTACTACCGGCAAATACCTAGTAAGGGGAAATATTTAAGGCATGTAAGTTTATGTGTAACTTTAAGTTAAATTTCCTCACATTTATTGAGAAAATCTCTATACTTTCCTCGGCGGGAAAGGGATTGCCGGACTCGTAACTATTGTCAAGGCCTCGCTGACGCTCGGCCTTGAAAACTATACTCGTCCGGCAATCCCTTACTTCCCGGCCTCTGCAGTAATGTACTATTATTATTCCATGGATTAATTGAAATGTGTAATAGTTAGCCAACAAACTAATGAGGATCGAGTTAGACGTGTTTGCGTACAGCTCGTCATCACTGCTAACTATAAATCCACAGAGAGTAATTTATTTTACTAATATTACAGACGGCTCTGTATTTGTATATTATTTAAACTGTTAAAGATTCACTATTTCACTAACTACTTAACCACAAAAAACTCCTACAAGTGTGATAAAAACCTTGGAGTGATTGTAAGATTAAGCTGACTAGTTTAATAAACATTTGACAGATGACTATTTCATTATTTCACAAATCAAAGTATGAGACACAAAAAAAATTAAGCACTACGAAAAGACTTTTTAAATCGATGTAATAAAAAATAAATAAAAATCGTTTCCCTCGACAGTTTAGAAAATACGAATAAATAAATAAATATATTCGTACAAATCACACAGATTTAGCTAGCCCCTAAGTAAGTTCGAAATTTGTTTTATGAGTTATATTAAAGTAAGTAATTATATATAGCTAGATTAAATTTATTCTGTTTCAGAATGGAACATTACCATTATCATACTCCGAACTATACCTAAGCTAACCGCGTTCACGTTTTAGACATGTTAGCGAAGCACCCAAGTGGGTATATTAAATTGTCGCTTATAGACCTTTCGTGAAAGCTTTCACGCATACATATAGAGGGGCCGTGAGGGACTAGCAAACATAATTTTAACACGGCCAGAGTGCCGGGATTGAAAAATACAATACAGTGTGGCTATTTGAAAACATTTTCCCATTATAGTTGAAAACGACTTATGACTATAACTCCGACTCGGCTCTCTTTATACTTAGCAAGCATGGAAATTACATTGCGTACCTAAATAGCAAAGTCACAGTTTACCCCTTGGTGTCATCATCATCATCAGGTCTTTCTAGTCTCCACTGCAGGAGCACGACCCTCTCTGTGCTACCAGAGCCATATACTAGCCTGAGTAGTCAGAGGATTTGGCCTACACTCTCCACGCTGGCCAGACGGGTTGGAGAGGTCTCTTTGATGTTAATAAGCTTTGTTTAGCTTGTGTTTCCTTAGTCGCCTTTTACGAAATCCACGGGATGACCTGGAGTGGTCCTATTCTACTCTGCTGAAAACCACACGGCGCTATGTGTAAAAGTAGCTAATAAAAAGGAACAGACAAGTGACGTCACTCGGTTTAGCATTTTGTAGGGGTGCTGTAAGAAGTTTGTTGGGCAGCTATGTTAAATATTGTTTTGTATGGAAATGGCTTCATAACAAAAGTCGCTAAAAATTGTAAACGCTATGCTATGATAATATCAGTTTTTATTTTTTATAATTCTTAAATGGACTCTTTAAACTTACTTTAACCAAACTCAATATATCGATAGACAAAGACATTTATTTGCTAAAAAATATGGTTACAGAGATGTGAGAGGTGTACAAACAAGACACCTATCAGTTTAAAAGTGTCCTTAACAGTCTTTTTCAGCTGCTGAGCCTGCCTCTCCTTCTTTTCCTCACTGATCCCTATCCAATGCAGCTTGCTGCCAACTTCTTAAGAACCTATCGATGTCATTGCGCTATGTCGTCTTTGGTTTCCCCCTACGAAAAGGTCCATCAGGAACTCATATGCTCACCTTCTGGGCCTATATATCTCGTCAAACATTTCTATTTCAGCCCAGTTCTATTTTAGCTATACGCTTAAAGAGATTAGAAACATTTTTAAAATGTACTCTTCCTGCAAATTCCCCATACTCCAATATTTTTTGAATATAAATTGTCTCACTGTCAGGTTAGTGAAGTTCGAATTCACATCCCGAATCCGGGCCAAACCGGTGTTTAACACAGCTACTTGTAGCTCGACAGTAAAATATGATCGTTAATAAATCCATCCAAGTCGAGAACAAAGTTATTTGGCTGTAATTCGTCACGCGGGTACAAAATAAGAACGCGACAGAATGATATCTCTAAGAAAAATGATGGTCGCTCAAAGAGCTATCGACAGGGCTATGTTCGTAATTTCTCTGCGACATCGAAGCAGAAACAAAGAGATCCTTAGAAGAACAAAGGTCACCGATGTAGCTCAGTGGATTAGCTCTAGGAAATGGAAGTCGGCGGTGCACATAGCGCGAAGGACCGATGGCCGATAGGGCAGAAAGGTTCTTCAATATTCTTGAATGGCGACCACGTACCGGCAATGGCAGCGTTAGATACCCGATAAAATATATTTGGTACTATTAAAACCTACAAGGTCTACGGAGATATAACTTTCATCAATTTGCTTATTGAACGTTTAAAAATACTACTACGAACAATAATTCTTACAGACCATACATTAATTACAAATATTTGAGTATGGATTCTATACCATCTATATTTTGTGACCCGAGGGAACTGAGAATCGGAGACACTACATTTACTTACATCACTGTACATAAATAAAGCTGACACGCTCGTCTCGTGGAAATACGGTCTTATTACGTATTCAGTAGCTAAGACCCCTGCGCGGTTGAAACAGGCCACTTTTTCTTTTGTTACGAAATTATTTGAAGAGGCTAAAATCAGGGAAGTTCGCGCTACCCGTTATTTTAGTATTGAAATAAATAGCGACATAGTTTTTTGCAAGAATAGGTACCTTGGATTATATAAAGATAGGTACACTGATATACACTGTACTTAATGCCGATAGCTGATAATATAAATGGTACTATAAAAAAATTAATGTATAACTTGAATCAATTTGTTTATTGAACGTATAAAAATGCTCTTTAGAACTATCATTCTTACACTTCTAACCATACATTTGAAAATCTGAGACAGTACATTTACTTACATCACTGTACATAAATATAGCTGACACGCTCGTCTCCTGGAAATACGGTCTTATTACGTATTCAGTAGCTTAGACCTTACCGCGGTTAGGACAGGCCACTTTTTCTTTTGTTACTTCTGCTTAACTAAAATGTATTCTCAGCGGCGGAAAAATATTTAAAGCAGTTCTACCAAGGTATAGTTCAAGGCATTCAGTATTACTACGTAAGCCTTCGATAAGAAGCAATAAACACGGTAAAATATTGATCATTATGGACCCTTTATGGGTGATTAAGCCCGTCAATTTGAACAACTTTTCTTTGGGACTAATATTGGGAACTCAACTTTTTTTGACATTCACATACAAATTGACCAGGCGACTGATTTTTGTATGGAAATGTCAACAAAAAAGAAATGAGTTACGAGTACTATAAGAAAAGTTGTTGAAAGTTGAAAGAAAAGTGTAGATTTAGAAACCAAAAGACTTCCCTTAACTCTCAGTATGACTCTTGCCCTTTTATTTAATTTTTCATTCCCTTCTTCAAAGCTTTAGTTGAGAAACAGGTTCAGATTTAAAGAAGTATGTTA
This sequence comes from Rhodophaea formosa, assembly GCA_963082605.1. Taxonomy (NCBI): domain Eukaryota; kingdom Metazoa; phylum Arthropoda; class Insecta; order Lepidoptera; family Pyralidae; genus Rhodophaea; species Rhodophaea formosa. The sequence continues at coordinate 5,319,066 of OY720213.1, read as the reverse complement.
TGCGATCAAGTTGTTATCCTCAACTGCCTCCGTGGTCCAGTGGTTAAGGCGTTTGCTTTGTTGACCCAGGGGTCGTGGGTTCGATTCCCATGGGAAGCATACTTTGTTAAGTTGTTTCTAGTTTGGTTAGGACATTGCAGCCATGAATCACCTGATTGTTTGATAAGAAAGATGATTCCGTGCTTCGGAAGGCACGTAAAGCCGGTGGTCCCGGCTGCCATCTGGTAGTCGTTAAAGGAACCACGTCAGAGGCCGAGAGGCGGTTCCGAAGAACTCTGACACCAGGGTGTGCATGGTCGACTGACCGTGTCACCTACACGAAATGATGATGATGAGCCCGGATCAGTACCTACGCGTTCCCGGCTTCTAAGCTGCTGCTACTTTCACATTCCCAATACATCCAAGCAAGTAGCATCTCAGATATCTTTATCTCGTTTTTCCAGCTCAACAAACTCTTACCTTTCCCACGCTTTAAAACGGTTTTGATGGGCAGCTGCGTCGGAACTGAGATAAACCAAACAAACTGCGCTCACCAACTCGTCTGCCAAGCGTGGTGATTATTGCAAACCATTCTTATGATAGAAATCTTTGAAGGAGGCCGGTGTTCAGTAGTAAACTTCTTGCGGCTGAGTTTAGTGATGTGAATTTGATAGAAACTAAAAATATCTTTCTATATTTTCCATCCAGCGGTAATCGTAAGCACAATTTAGTGAAAAGTTCCAGCTGAATAACTTTCTTTGCTTTAGTATACGCATGCATTTATTGTCACTTCTCTCTACTTGGCGTACAATACAATTAGGGCATATCTGAACCTTAGTAGAGCTGTTGTTGAAAAATATACTCCTCATCATCTAAGCATTCTGCCGGTTGCCTCTATAGCTGTGGTGTGTTAGAGCCCGGCGTTCGCTATAATGAAAGCGTTTATCAAAAAAAGGCTCATAGTTTTTTTTTTGTTCACAGATATAACCCAAAGCCAAATGCTCTGCCGCGGGGTGTCTGCCCACAAAGTCTGCGGGTTGAGAGCTCATGCGCCGAGGATCTCATTCACCAGCAAGGAAGAGCCAGAGCTACATGAGTTGCGGAGAAAGTCTGCTAGCAGCAGGCTTGGCAGCTCGCCGAGGTCTAGCATTGCGAGCGAGGATCGAGCTGATGGATTAGCTCTCAGGTTAGTCTTTAACTCTTAGATAGACCTTTCATTGTCATCATCATCAGGTCTTTTATTAGTCTCTCCTGTAGAACCAGGACCCTATCTTTACTAATAGAGCCAAATATTAACCAGAGCAGTCAGAGGATTTCATCCACGGTCTCCTCTTTGATGTTTATAAGCTTTGTTTAGTTTGCGTTTCTAGGGCACCTTCTACAACATCCACGGGAAGACTTGGACTGGTTCTATTCTACTCTGCCGGGAACCACACAGCACATTGTGCCCAAACGCGAGGTAAAATCAAGCCACAATTTGGTGTGAAGAAGAGATCCTTCAATGGAATCTTCCGAATAACAATGTAGTATATAGCGTGTAAATTGACCCCCGACATACCCTTGAAAGGGTGACTCAGCCCGTCAATATGAACAACTTTTCCTATAGGATCCTCAATACTCCAAGATTACTTGAGCAACGGCGATGAAACAGCTTTGCATGAGTTGCGGAAAGTACATAATTCATGATTCATTTCTTTTTGTCAGACATGAGTTACAAATAGGTGTACTCGCCGATGTCTAGTATTGCGAGCACCGATTGCGAGTGAGGGCGTCAGTGGCAAACTTAATAACTCCTTGTATTGCTCAATCTATTGGAATAACTGGTTATTCCGATAGATTAAGCATGACAACGAGTCGAGTGGAATAACCAAGTCCTCGAGACAACCTGTCATCAGAGAATTCCGAATTCAGTCTACTTTAAACTTTCTTATTAAGAAGATAGACTACCTGAAAATTTTCATACAAAAGGCGATAACGCTTCCCACCCCTTAAATATAGTCCAATTTTAATTATTTTTTTACACATTATTGATAAATTGGAGAAGTAGGGCTGTAACGTTTTCATATCTAAAATATATTGCTTACAACAAAAGTTATGAGCATCTAAGTAAATATCCATATTTTTTATATAAAAAATACCCGGGGCATTTTATTTAATCAAAACAGAATCAATAAAATAGAAAAATGGATAGCCCTAGATTAAGGTGTGCTTAATCGATTGACACCAACATTTCCTTATTTCGTAAAGGTTTAGGGAGGTGGAAGAGTTATCGCTTTATGTATGAAAATAACAGATAGTCGATCCTCTTAGACTAAGAAATAAGATATAGGAAAAAATCGATGCGGGGGATTTAAACCTGTGTTTACTTTTTATACAACTAACCAATTCAGCCACCGTGGTTTAATTCTACGCGTCGAATTTCTCCACCATATCCGATACGAATGAGGGTTGGTGTCACCTAACATAATTACCTCACCATTATAAGTGTGGAATTTGATTGACAAGCAGGAGGTTATACGTATTAGTCGTATAAAGACTAAGACACAGGTTCAAATCCTGCTTGCATGAATTTTTTCCCATATCTTTTTCTTAATTAATAAGAATAGTTTAAACCGATAAAAATACTTGAAAATTAATACAATACAAAATACAATACAAAAAATCTTTATTTACTCCACAAGTTACATATTTATTAAATTTTAAAATATTGTAAGTTTATTTACATACTAACTATGTTTCTTGCACTGGAGAGTCCAAACTAGACCGAAGCCTGTATCTTGGGCCACCAGGTCCCCCTCAGATGTATGAGAATTTTACATTATTACAATATTCTACAATATTCCAAATATGAACTTGGAATGTACCTACTTGACTAAATAAAATTTTATAATAAAACAAAATAAATACCCCTTCGCAATATTTGTTTTCGAAAAAACAGTTGTGGCTGTGCTACGATACATATCATACATAAACTCGGAAGGTCAGTCCATTGACAAAGGAATGCGAATCCCGCCAACTCTAGTAACCGGATGAATTTGGATCTTGCATTCCTAAACTTCGGACGTGGTAGACCGTTCCGCTTGCATCTGCATACAATTTCGTACCAAATAGTCTGAGTATATTTTGAAATATTACAGTTATGCCTTTTGTATTTGTAAATATTACCCCGCCCGTGCATTAAGTAACATGAGCTTTACCAAAGAAAAAACTTTTTAACTATACTATTCTTGTTCTTGCATAAAACTTAATCAAGAGGTCTTAATGATGGCGTTCTACGGCGCTTTTTTGATAACTCTTCTAATCAGAAAATTAGCAAATTAGTATTTGGGCATTATCGAAGTTGAAGTAAAACTAAATCATAATATTACTAATATTAAAACTTACGCGAGATAAATCATTTTGAAAACACGGCTTTACTCACGTTTTATTACGTCGGATCCGCCGACTAGTTCGGTCTGTTACGAAGACCATCATCGAGGCGAGTGAAAGGGGTGGCGACACGACGGTTACGTTTCCCTTAAAGCACTGAGGGCCGCCTCGCGCGTCGCCGCCCGCGCCGCTATGCCAAAAAACCAGAATATGTTGCCTGTGGTGTATTCTATGCTTGCCTGAGACAATGAACAAGCTACTTATCTTTCCGTGTAGCCTATAGAAACCAGCCGAAGGAAAAGACTAAAATGGAATGGATTTTGTCAATAGCGATGCGACTAGCAACCCATTACTATTTTTATAATACATTTTTGAAACTAGGTACACCCAATATTAGTAAATAGTAATCAATTTACTCGTATAAATGTTCTAGTTAACATCAGTAGCAGTAACCAATTTCATCTCAGAACTACTTAGACGCAACACCGCACAGCAAATTGGAACCGCCACGTTTGCCATAGCATGTATACGACAGAATGTTATTTATGTTTTATAGGATAAAACGTTGCTCATGTCTCTTTCAAAAACAACATTGTAATAACATTTGCTAAAATGCAGCTTATATTGCAAATAAATACAGCTTTATAAGATTTTATTTACAAGTAATCGAAATTTTAAATTAATGATCTTTTTAATAGAGATATTGGTTACAATTAACGTATGCACACCTACGAACGTATCGTAAGGATACTTGATTTTATGTCTTGGTATTTAGAAATTTCTTAAATTGAATTTATAATTTTAATTTCTGCACCTAAGCGTCACAATAAAACGATATGAATGGAATCATTACATAGTGATCGATTTCAGTTTCAAGACATTTAATACATACAAGTTGATTGCTAAAACTATGGAATGGACTTACTGGTTTATTCTGTGGACAGCATTATGGCCACTGTGTGATAGGTATAACGTGTTGGTCGTTTAGTAATTATGTGAACCCGATGCTGGGTTTTAGGAGAAGGAAATGAATGTATGAGGGAATTGCGACGTTGAGTAACGTTTTAGGGTACTCTGACATATTTGTTTCCAGAAAGTGAATATTAAGTAAAAAAAATATTATTATTATTTTATTAAAGCGGATTATTTTAAAACATGAAAAACTGACTGCCTTTTTGATAATTTTCGTCGAATATATTAATTTTTTGACATCACATAGCCTGGGACATAACACTCCGGGGAAGAATGATAAATCTAATGACACTTCTTAATCGGTCAAGCCGTTTAGGCTATAGGAGGCAACAATGGAAGAGACATACCTACACGGGTAAAACATTACCCTACTTTTGAGTGGAGCAACCGGGTGAAAAATTTTAATATAATTTGGGAGTCTTATTTCTCATCGAGTGTTAATAGCTTACTGTGGTACCATTATTCTGGTATCAATTTTAGTAGGTATTTCTGTTGTATTCATATTAGTTGGTTGCTAGCCACATCACCTATTGACGTGATTCCTTAGATTTGATTTTGATTTGATTTGATTTTAGCCTTATCCCTTGACCAGGTTTTACGGTGTGCGCGGGAAGACAAGAATCTGGTATGTTCTAGATTTGTTCTTATCTCCTAAAGCGGTATGGAAGGATACTTACGAACTACATATTAAAAAAGTGTTCTTACTCTAATTAACGTATGAACACGTTAATACACACTGCAGAAGGCTGTCATTCTAAATACGTGCCGCATTACGCGAAATTTTTTGTCTTAGATTTATTAAGCACTTGGCTTTGGCCCGTGCAATCTTACCTCTTTTGCAAAGAAAAGAGAGAAATGAACAAAAAAAAGAACAAAAATAATAATTATTGTCAATATATTTCCAATCCCTAATTACCCTTATTACTTTGACACCTACACAGCATTGATTTGTAGCGGTTAACCGCACGCGTACGATCCTATGTTCATGTGATCCCAATCCAAGCTGAGTTCAAACACGGGCCAAGTACTCGGGTCTCTGCAAATTTGATTACTATTTGATTCATTTACATTTAGTTAATTTGCGTGAAATATAAATTATATATAAATCTAATTGTCAAATTTTCACCGTGATGAGGGTATTCTATAATAAGCAAGGCCACCACTGGCACTTCGGGTCCGGTAAGATGTGATTGGGCCACAATGTGCTAATTGTTGCTGCTTGTCAAATATTATCGAATGACAGTGGTTTACCTAGATCAACGCTTCAGTGCTGCCATCTGGTGGTAAGAATTTCTGAAAACCCCCATTATTATAATATGACGTCCGTGTGGACAACACTCACCAACGTCTCTCCTTCTCTCATATCTGAGTGTGTACCCAGTCATATCCTCAGCTAGAGTGCTCTATAGCCTGGGGTCCGCTTTCTGATGTTTTCTTATTTACTCAGCACGATCTTCGGCAGAGACCATAGACAAGCATAACATCCATAAAATCATCAAGCTGGCATTTTTTGGTTTATCCTCTTTGGCAAGTCGCGCCAAAACCCACAGAGGTGGCATAGACCCTATTATACTATTTGATACCCTATGTCATTTTCTAAGGGAATTCGCCGATTTTTGATCGACCAAAAATCGGTGGAGGATCTCAAGTAGTGATCTGCCAGTCGAAGCGTAATTTTTGTTATGAATGACCACGAACAACTTTTATACAGAGAGTCTGATTTGGATAATTCTACTTTTATTGGAAATTATAATCGAAGGCTAACAACTAAAATATTAATCTTCTTATTTTCGCAAAGTATGGCTCTATCCTAATCCTAACTAATATTATAAATGCGAAAATGAGTTTGTTTGTTTATTTGTTTGTTACGCTTTCACGCCGTATCTGAACCGATTATCATGAAATTTTGCATACACATAGGTTAGGGTACTGAGAAAGACATAGGCTATAAATCACGCGGGCGAAGCCGCGGGTAACAGCTAGTTTACTATATAGCGGACTATCTCTCATTGTATCTTTTCATGAAAATACAAAGCAATAGCGTCTGAACATAATAAATTTCATCACGTTGGTTTATTTAGCTTAATGCAATTAATGTTTTTCTCTATCCAGTCTTCATTAGCAGTCCTAAGTACCGTATAAGAAGCCGTTGACCTTAATTAGATATAAGCACCATCTGACCTCTTCTGACCTCTTGGTCCGCCACTGTAGCATCGGAGAGGTTCCCTCAAATGTTTTTCTACTGACTCTCAATAAATAAATGCATTTATTTCTAAGAATTTATTTTGGAAAATTATTTTGCCTTGTCTACAAAATAGTTGAACGAATTAGAATTAGACAGCCTCCGTGGCGTAGTGGTCAACACGTCAGCCTGTGATATGAGGGGACCGAGTTTGGTGACCAAACTTTGGTCCCCGACCAGGTCAGATGTGCGTGGGTTTTGGATGTTTATATATAGTATAGAAGATACTTTAAAGGAGAAGTTCCCCCTTACTGACATATAGGCGCATGCACAGCTGAAACCGCAAATTATAGCAACGTGAAATTTGGCCAGTTGTTTAAAATAAAAAAACGAACGCAAATTCAGAAGGGATTTTCAACCCTTAAAGGGTGAAATAGGGGTTTAAAGTAAGTATGGAAAATCTTTAAAATATGCATCGATTTTGATAAAAATTGAGAATCATGACTCTAAAAACATTTCATGTGTCATGGTTTATTAGAATTCATCTTCTAAAGGTGTAATAAGAGTTAAAAATTTGCATGGAAAATATTAAAAATCTGCTCCAATTGCCATGAAACTTGTTACTATAGGTCATAAATAGATATAATCAACTTTATTTTGGTTTTTTAAAATACATTCCTAGGGGTTGCAAAATATGCAAAACTATGAGGATGGAAATTGTAGGTCGCAATAGCCGTCATCAACGCGGTCGAAGCCGCAGGTGGAAGCTTGTAAATTCATAAAATTACCCTTCCTTAACACAAAGCTTCTAAATCATCAACTACCGTAGTACTTGTTAACAAGGAATAAAATAGAAGTGTCGTACATTTTCGCTAGTATCTTGTAGCAAATCTACACAAGTATTCTTTTACCTCATAACGAGGCTGAGTCTTATTTCTCTGAGCAAATACTTTAAATTTTGCTGCACTTCGTTTTGTAGCATTTTCTTTCAGAAAAAAGTGAAATGTTGGTAATACGAGTAGTAGAAGATACAAAGAAATAAGTTCTACGTTCAACTGTTTCTTATAACTTTTAACGTGATTAGACCCACTATGAAACGCTTTTTGTCGAGCTCCGTGGCGCAGCGGTCAACACGCCTGCCTGCGACACGGAGGTCCCAGGTTCGATCCCCGGTCAGGTCAAGATGGAAAATGATCTTTTTCAGATTGACCTGGGTCTTGGATGTATATCTATATAGGTATGTATCTATTATAAAATATAGTATCGTTGAGTTAGTATCCCATAATACAAGTCTCGAATTTACTTTGGGGCTAGCTCAATCTGTGCGATTTGTCCGTATATATTTATTATTATTTAAAAATTGACACAAAATTACCATACGTATGATTTAATCTCTTAGTCGGTCAGGATTGGAATTATGATTTTCTTCTTTCTTCCGTTTTCCACCTAAAAATCCACTAAGATGCTAAACGAGACTCTTATAGTTAGGTTTTATATATCTAGGTTTTGTCTATTGATTATTGACTATTGACTATTGACTTAAATAAGTACAAAGTTTGTAATGTGTATGCATATAATTTAACTAAAGATGAAAGTCTATAATTAATGTGTGTTACCAGTGATGAATTATTGGTCCGAAACGCGGTCCTTTACTATGGGCCTCATAAGAAAGCTCAAGATCGCTCAAGAACTAAGGGGAGGGCTATGCTCAGTGTTTCTCTGCAAGATCGAATCAGAAACGTGGAGATTCTTAGGAGAACGAACGATTAGCTCTCTGAAGAGGCAGTGGGCGGGGTACATAGCGCGAAGAACCGATGGCTGATGGGTAAAAGGGTTCTTAAATGGTGACCATGTACCGGCAAGTGCAGCGTTAGACACGGGGGTGTCTAACGCTGGCCAGGAGGACGGATGACCTGATCAAGGTCACGCTGGTTGAAAGTAGCTTCCAACCGGTCGTATTGGAAATCTTTAGGGTTTTATCCAGCAGAGGACTTCTTGCGGCTAAGATGATGATGATAAAGTTCCTCATTTCGTACCAAAAAAAGACTGACCTTACAAAACATGCTGTGAGCTCTTGAATTACACCTTGCCTGTTAAAGACCTTTGAGTTTAATTTCGTGGAGTACCGCATCAATAAAGAAGACGTACATCCCCAATTTCACAATATTGCTATTTCTCAGGTCGGCAATACCAAAAACGTAATATCGCGTCGAAATTGCGGTGAGAACGAGCAGCAATAGCAATGCATTTTACATTTATTTTTAACTTTGAACGTGTCGAAGATAAATATTGCCATTGAAAAGTTCAAAAAATTTTTAACCTTTCCAAAGCACGATTGGGCAAATTAGTATACCGCAATTGTCAATCTAAGTGGGAACCACGTGGGAACAATAACCGGAATTGCTTGACATACTTAACTTTTGAAGTGTGTCATTAGATTCGTACTCTTCCTCAGAATAATACTGAAATAATAAGTAATAATACTCTTCCCAATTATTTTTTTAAATACCTAATTCACTTGTTTGAATGAACCAGTGTTCCAAGAGGAACTTGGTGGACTCCCCGCTCAAATTTAGATTGATAGACGCTTAAAGATATCCCGAGTTCCTCCTAGATTCGGCAGGTTCGTCTCGTGATGGTCAAATCAAGTCAATATTTTACCATTTTACTTTTGGGAGTTTTATTTTTTATGCTTTTATCTTCGTACTTGTAAAATTAGTAATTAATTAAAATTTTACAAGTACGAAGTAATTAAAAAAAAGTGTAATTGTAAAATTTGTTAAATCAAATACCACACTTGTAATGGTACAGTAGATAAGTTAGGTGACGCAAGCCATAACGCGTACAAGAAGAATGGGATATGGTGGAGAAATAAGGAGTACCCGAACCGGTGAGCATGTATGAAAAGAGTAATTAATGTAGATGAAGCGAAAGAGGTTTGTAAGGATCGTAGCAAGTGGAGATCCATAGTCTCTGCCTACCCCTATGGGAGAGAGGCGTGATAATATGTATGTAGATGTATGAACCATGGCGGCCTAGTTAGTAAAGCATTAGTCGTTCAATGACTAAGACGCAGTTTGATTCCTGCCTGCGTCGTTTTTATCAATTTCTTATTTTTTAATTTAATAAGTGTATTCTACCATTATTTATTCTCGATGTGAGCTAATTTAATTACGCTGAGTACACTGCCCAGTTATACCATAAACCTGAACTCAAATAAGGTTAGCCCGACCACCGGCTCAATTACATGAAACACTCAGCAGTAAACCGCGTAACTGCTGCTTTAAAGTTCACATAAAAGTGTTTGTATTGTATGTTAAAGCTGAGTTAAAATTAATTACCCACGTTCGTGGTTATAATGTGACCTGCTCTATAGCGTTCTTACATTCCGTCATTTTTCTCATCTGACAGCATTTTACATTTGGTATGGACCTTGCTACCTGTGCGTGAAGTAAAAGAAAAACGTCGCGCCATCACCGCTGTCAATGTCATCTGTCAGTGTAAAAAGAAATAACAGTCACATTCTTGTCAAATCTTGTCTCTGATTCTTTCTCGCAATGCGCGCGCGCCTTTATTTCGATTTTCGTCGTTAATCTCAATGCGTATCAGAGACCAACATCATCAACCAACCTCTGATGTTCAGCTGACCAGGAGGAGAAGAAAAGAAGCAGCTAGACACCTTCACTCAGCCAGTCCTTATCATGACCTTTTGACTTTAATCCTGCCTGATATTCAGAATCAGATTCAGGATCATTCTGAACAACCACGCAATTTTGCAATGTCGGAATCAGAATCTCTAAAAGTATATTTTACAGGCTCTCAACAAAAGGTCAGAAACGAAAAAAAAGCATGTACGCTCAGACATAACAATATCGGTGCTTTAGCAAATTATCTCGAAAATACCTACTCGACATTTATAAATACCATAGCCTACAAGCAATACTTATTTATAACGTTAACATTTCTTTCATCGTGTCGTTGGCAAAGAACTCATTGGCTGGAAATATTTTTACAATAATTATGTCGCTACGATAAGTTCAACGCATCTCTCTAAAACCTTTATATTGATTCTAAGTCTTTAAGACCAACTAAAACGGATCACATCTCACCAATTCCCACTTTCAATTACAAACTGATATCCTTAACCCGCATGATAAATCTAATCCATTCATCTCCTTCGATTAACTTCCCTAGCTCTAATTTCTACAGCACTAAGGGTGAAAATATATTGGTGGAAGGAAACTAATTCCAGTTTATTACATTAGTTCAACCGGATGGATGGTTTTACTGCTTTTTACGGAAGCCGGCAGATGTGGACATAAAAGTCTGGTGATTTTTCTCAATATCTTGGCTGTATGATGAAAACTAACATTTACAAGATATTATTAAGTTCTAGGTGCTTCAATTTTCTACATATTATTTGATACTAACTAAAAATAAAATTAAAAAATATGCTGATAAACACACGCATTTTTATAATCTTGTTATAGGTATGTGTAAAAAAGGGAAAATCCTGTACCTAACAGTATATGTACTTAATAAGTATGAAATTTCACAGACTACACCATTTATTTGAAATAAAATCAATGTTCTAGGTAGCTGTCATATTCAATGCCTTCAATACTAGCTGCCCTGCAGGCCTATTTGCTAACTTTTGACAACTACGGTGTACATCATTTTCATGGTAACTTCATTATTCATTACGGCTTCGGTATGAATGACTATTTCTATTTAAGATATGAAAACCGTAATGGATGCTAAAGTGACAGTCAAATCGTTGTACACCGAGTTAGAAAATCGGCCTGCAGGGCTTCCCTGGCAAAGGCACTGGCAACAGCTAAACTCTAACATTTCATTCTGAGGATTAATCTCTATTTCACTCTCATTTTTCATACTTACATGTTGTCACGTCTTTTTCCCTTGCGGGGTAGACAGAGCTCAGGTCTTATAAGACCTAAAGCCACGTTTAGTATGGTGGGCGTGGATATGAAAGAACGGAATCAAAATAGTGGTAGGTTGCTAGCCGCATCGCCTTTTACCATGATTCCTTAGATTTTCGCCCATTCCCTCGATCGACTTTTATGATCTGCACGGAAAGTAAAGCAGCTGGTACTATTACCAATCGATATTTATTTACGCTAAAGGTTCTTTAAAAATATAAATGAGATACGCATAGTTCACGAATATTTTACTAGACTAAATAATACCAATAATATGTCAATTTTATTTTCTTTACTCCCAGACCAGCATGGAAGTAGGATACCTCATTTTTCAAGATCTTAAAAACGAAAACCCGAAAGAGCTATATAAAATTCAGATTAAAGTACCCATTCGACATCTCATATTCGGCGAGCATTCAATATCCGGTGGTGACAGATACGAAATAAACCCAGTTTGGTCGAGACTCGAGAATTCGCTGCATGCGATTGAGAAACTAATTTTGCGGAGTGGGCGCGCGATGTGAAATCGTGGAGTCGATTTAACGATGGCTTTCGATATTTCTAAATGTGTTTATGGTAATGACTTGTAGTACTTATAGTACGGCTGTAGCACAATCGAGGTTTTATGTTTATAACACCCATGCTCCGTATATATTTATTTATGCTATAATATAGCATAAATAAATATATACATATCCCTAAAACTTTCTTAGAATAGCTTATTGCCAACTATAAACCAATGTCAAACATAACATCATCCCAACAAGTGTTGAAATGTAGTACTTTTAATTATGCAATTCGAATTTAAAAAAAAATATATGCAAGCACGTTGCACTACCACAGCTTAAATTCACGTCGTATCGGGCCACTTTTGTTCGATATAGAGTTGCAAGAAATTATTACTTTGTTGTCATGGATGTAGATGAAGTCTTGTATGCAAAACTTAATTAGGTATTAAAACGCTTGTTATACTCTTGGCTTTGCCTAGTGTTATTAATCTACTTGGTTGCACCAAGTGTGATAAATTTTAATCACAATAGTTATTATTATGCAACAATTGCATAAATAACTATTATCCAGTTTTCAAACAAAAACCTTGTATAAATGAAAAGTTTAATTAATCCAGTTTTTATAGAATTTACAGTTATACCTGAATTAGTATACAGTTAGAATTTAGTATACAGTTGAACCATTGCTACTATGTAAGTCAATCGAAATGGTTACTTATTACAAGCACACATTACATCATAGCCCTTCGTAGTCGCGACTAACAATAAGAAACGTACCTTCGTGAAACCACCGTGAAGCGTATGCTCATTCAATATTTACTTCCTCGTCATTGTTTGAATGAACAAAACAATGAATTTTGGATCAAATCGGACCGTTCGATATCGATACCCCTTGTCCAATTGTATGGGCTGGTCCAAGTTATGAAGTGCTAGAGATATGTGTAAAAAGAAAACTATTTTGTATCATTGAAAAAAAATATTTAAATTACAACTGTGAAGTATCGCAATCGATTATGAAATGAAATGAAATTTTGTTCAAATTTGGATATCATGTACCGCTTTTTGAACGTCATATTTTTTTTTAATTTGCAAAATCGAAAAACTACTAGCGTATCGGAAAGACCACTGCTGAGAAGAATACGCCGAAAGAAATTCAGTCCAGTTTTGGTCCCTACATGCCTGAAGGGCTATGCTTATACATAAGTATTTGTAACAATTTTTAAAATTATATTAATTAATGATGTACATATATTCATTAAAAATAATATTATTACACCCATGTAGATTACTAACCTGTTGCTGTTAACCTGTTGCCTAGATGAAGTACCTAAGGTATGCCGCGCGTAAATGAAGGTAGGTTTGGCTATAGGTTTTGATTATATAAAGTTTAGATAGACTCTAACCATGTGGTTCCCGGCAGAGGAATAGGACCACTCCAAGTCATCCCGTGGATGTCGTAAAAGGCGACTAAGGAAACACAAGCTAAACAAAGCTTGTTAACATCAAAGAGACCTCTCCAACCCGTCTGGCCAGCGTGGAGAGTGTAGGCCAAATCCTCTGACTACTCAGGCTAGTTTATGGCTCTGGTAGTACAAAGAGGGTCGTGCTCCTGCAGTGGAGACTGAAAGGACCTGATGATGATGATTGTGATGATGACTCTAACCTAAAAGCGCAGAAAAAAATTGTGCTTAACTCATAAACTATGATGCAAATACATAGCTACTGATTTGACGACAAAAGTTGACATGACGCATGTGCTTACACGAAACTCACGCACACAACCATTGAAAAGTTTGCTAGTATTTTAATCATTGAGATAATGCATGACGGCTTCTAGAGAGTACAAAGTCAGAGGTGAATTATAACGTCATACTGGTCTTCAATTACCGGTACCAAAAGGAGTAGCGGTGTGCAGTTATTGTAGGTGCGACAACCGACATTGAAACAAAAATGTTGATAATATTCCAAACGTCGAAAAAACATATGTGGAGGCGATTGTTTCAGCAACAAAGTGACTTTTACACCAGATGCACAGGAGGAAATAAAAAGTAACATAAGTAAAGTACTGTTCACATCTTTTTAGTCTTTACAATTTATAGTCCAGAAAAATCTATAAGAAGTAAAATGTAACCCACCAAAATCGCTTCCTTCTTCATCTTGCACCACACTTACACGGAGTCCTGAATTATTTATGTGGGGTGAACGCACTTTCTGACAAAAATTCAGCCAATGTTCGAGTAGGAGTGTTTCCCGCGTAATGTGAAAAAAATGGTTGTACGGTGTGACGTATCGAAGGGTGCAGTACTGCTTTATATGGAAATTGAATGGGTATTTCGTTTTTACTTCGTTTCCTTCTAAATTTAGATGTATTCGTTTATGTGGCCATTTAAATAAAGGAAATAGCTGATCAATCCCTTTCATAGGTACTTTTATGTATTTGCTCAAATATTCAAATTTTTTTTTTATTATTCGTATTAAATTATTTATATGAGATCTTCCTGTTACATAACCAATAAGATGGTATGAATTGCTAGTCTATACCCAGTACTGGGATTTCAAGACTATTGTTGATTCTATCAGACGAGCATACCTAATACAACTAATGGTTGCCTGGTGCCCTGGTGCCCTGGTGCATGGTCCTCAGTATAACCTATATTGTCTTTGGTATAACCAAAATATCGTAAAAACGCCGCCAATTATTCATTACATCAAACAACTGACTCCGTGGTTGCCTTGGCTCCCTTTATAGTAAAAGGAAATATGGAGTATACACGAAGAAAGCAATATCAACCCTTTAGTAGGATAACTCCTCTTTATACCTCCCGTTTGGACTTTTCATATTTGGTTGTACAAAAGTCGGCGCGCGCCTGGTCAACATTCTCATTTTCCAAACTTAACGAAACTACGAAAATATATCAACTTGGATGCAATTAAATTGATGTCAATTCTCTTGTATGAGAGTTTTTTTGGAAACGTTATACGTGAATAGTGGCATTTTTACAGTTTTATTTTTCAGCCCCGCGAATCGGAATACACTTCCCGCGCGGGAAAATGACTGGAATTTTATTGCGGAAAGTATAAATGAGATGTTTTTGAGCTCCGCGTTGTGAATTTAATCACAGATCATGAATATATAGGTTTCCTATAGGGGTAGGCAGAGAAGAGTCTCTGCCTACCTTAGATATTTGTAAGCATCGTAGCAAGGGGAGAGCCCCTTGCTACGATCATTACAAACCTCTTTAGCTTCATCTACATTCATTTCTCTTTTTATGCATGCTCCCCAGTTTCGGGTACTCCTCTCTTCGACTTTGTATGATATTTTACAGAAAATGTATATTCTTGGTCGACTAGCTACTCGACGCAACCTAATTGGCTTTTGGGACAATCGATTATCCACGATTAAAAATTTAGCACTCAATTGGGGTCACCTGCTTTAGAACTCGTATGTGATACTGCAGACTATTTCATATTATTTTTTTTACTGACATCACATAGCCTATGACACTCTAGAGAAGAATACGATTAAGGCACCTCACACTTCAAAATTAGTCAAACATTCGGTACAAGACGCAACAATGAGACAGACATACTTACATACGTAAATACCTACATACATACGTGCGAAAAACATTTGGTATCCTCTTCCTATGGGGTGCGTTTCTTTCCATAAAATAATACTGATTTCTGAATTTGAACAGCATGGCATGGCCATCATGTAAACGCTTAAGAACTACATACAATAGAGCTCCGTGGCGCAGCGGTTACCACGCCAGCCTGCGACACGGGGGTCCCGGGTTCGATCCCCGGTCAGGTCATGATGGAAAACGATCTTTTTCAGATTGACCTGGGTCTTGGATGTTTATCTATATATGTATTTGTTATAAAATATAGTATCGTTGAGTTAGTATCCCATAACACAAGTCTTTCTTAAGAACTTACTTTGGGGCTAGCTCAATCTGTGTTAAAAAAAAATAATACTACAGCCTCTACAAGATTATTTTTACACATTTAACTGCGAACAAGTGATCGGCGCCGGAGGAGCGGTTTGTTATGGTTCCATTACAACTTTACTGTGTATATTTCTGAAATAAACTTAAGTGCCTTTGCGTTGACCCGCGGGGCTGTAACTTCTACCTATCTAAGAATAGATATCTAACTACGCAATGTAATGCTGTGTAGTTCCAGGCACAGTAGAATAGGAGCACTCCAAGTAATTCCATGAATGTTGTAAAAGGCGACTTCGGAAACACAAGCTAAACAAAGCTTATACACATTAAAGAGACCTCTCCAACTCATCTGGCCAACGTGAGTGTAGGCCAAATACTTTGACTGCTCTGACTACAGAGTACAGAGTCTGGCTCTGGTAGTACAGAGAGTTCAATTGGAATCAGAATTACTCAAAAGAATAAATCTTCATTTAACTAAGGAAACCAAAAGATATTATAAATTATAGTAGAATCTTTAAAACGGTATAAATTTTAATAACGTTTCCAAAGAGTTAAAAATATTTATAGCAGCTGTAACTCATAGCAAACAGGAAAAAAGGGTACTTAAAATTCATGTTCTCGATTTTTGTTCCTCAAAGTTTGCTTTTTGAATAAATTACAACTTGTATCTTCTCCCAAGCGGGTTTATTAAAAAGTCTAGTAGAATTTTAGTGGAACAGAAACAGTTTCAGCAAAAAGTATTTTTTACAGTACAGGGAAGTGATGCTAAATAGCAAAAAAATAAATACTTTAAAACATCAAATCTCATCAAGGAAAGAGTACAAGAAGAATAATACACATTTAAAAACACACTACAGTCAATCTTTCTATGTATTACTTGTTTATGACACATCTTCTGGTGGAAACGGTGTAGTTTTGTTCCCGCTAATTGTTTAAGTGGAGTATTTTTTTTTCTCTGTACTGCTACGAATCCTCAGTGCAAACCGTTTCACTACCTTCGTCGTACATTTGGCAAGCTTTGGTGGAAATACAGACATTGCTACATAGCCATGCCGGCAATGTAGGGTACATTACACACATAGGGCACACACAGCACATCTTTCGTAAAAGTCTATTTTTTTTCAAATTTAACTTGGCAGGTCACCTGGCTCGACGGTCTGATGGTAAGTGAAGCAAGTCATTAACAGAGTGGTGGCCAAGAACAGGAATTTAGACGAATTGGTCGTTCAGCAATGCGATGGGTTGACGACATAGCTAAGGTCGCGGGTTACCTGGATGTGAGAGGCACAGGACCGAGGAGGGTGGCGTGTGTGAAGAGAGGCCATGAGATATTAACAAGAAAACAAGTTCAAGTTTTACTATAATTACGTTTATTCGCCATATTTAAAACCTCAGCCTAAATCCAGTCTCCGAGCTAAATAAACTTTCCTATTCGCTAACTTCACGAACTCCAATTTTCTCTTTTAAGGAAAGTCAAAAGATACGACTTTTGCCTCCCTGCTGTGTACTTTTAAGGTAACTTGGTACTATGCAAGTGTAAATAGAAATTCGTGTGTTTCAACTTACTTGAACTTAGTTAATTTAAACTTTTATTGCAAACGCTAGGCTATCTTTCTATGTTTGAAATACAAACACATTTATTGTAATTTATTTAAACTTTATGGCATGGATAAAATGTAACACAATTTACAGACTTATTTACAGGATTCGCTATCGTATACTTCATACTATACTTAAATTGATCTGAAGTTAGTTTAGAATAATATAATAAAGTTATAATAATAAATATGATATACTGCCTGCCTGAATGCGAGATGACCATTTCACATTGCTAGTTGACCTTGATAGACGTAAAATAATATCGTGGTAGTAATAAGTTTATCACGACCACAATAAAGTCTAGAAATTGTGTTTATACAATTTCTAGACTTTTACGTTTAGGTAATTTTTGTCTATGCGGACGATATCTTAATTTTTTACGTATATAAATAAAAAACGGACAAACCACACAGATAGAGCTAGCTCCAAAGTAAGATCAAGAAATGTGTTATGGTATATTAACTCAACCATACTATATTTAAGAACAAAGACAAGCACATCCAAGACCCAGATTAATCTAAAATAACCATTTACCATTTGGATCTGACCGGGAATTGAACCCGGGATCTTTGTTGTAAAAGCCTTGCATCAAAGAGCATAAATCACTACGGTTTACCAGGCGTAGACAATAAATAAACGTTTACCAATAGACCATAAACTAGTCTTACCTCGATTACAGCGTCAGGCTTATCGTAGGTGACAATGTACCCACCTCAATGCATTTCACTGCACATGACTTCCTTTATATAGCCATATCAAGTGAAGACAGATTAACTTGACCCTCGACATACACTTAGAGGGAGAAACTCGGACCATCAATGTTAACAGGCTGGGCGTCTTTAAATCAGCTGTCCGTGAATTGCTTCGCTCACACAATTAAATTGCCTTGGAGTGACCGAAAATATAAAAATATAAATTGTAACCACTAATAATTTTTTTATAATTTTTTTTTTGTTTTAAGCTTTGTCGTAAATGTGCTGAGTGCTTTTGTTACTTGCTTGTTCTTTGATTCTGTCCTCTGTAATTTATTATGTATTGTTTTAATTGTAAGTAGTTTATGTTATTAGAAATTATTTAACCTCTTTGTGCGCATAAGCTTAGGATTATTGTCAAGTTCATAAGTTGTAATAGTGTTATTTGTTGTACAAATACGATGATAACCTGTTTTATGTGCCTTTATATAAAATAAAATAACGATTTTTCCTGGCAGCGGAACACTTTTGTAGGAAAAAGACAATATTTTTTGAGTTCCCATCATTTATTCCATAGGAAAAGGTGTTCATATTTATGGGCTGAGACACCCCTATAAGGGTGTGTTGAGGGTCAAGTTACATGCTGTATGTAAGACGTATGTCCTGTCATGCGGTTAAGTAAGCTCCGACTCTGCTTTATATAATACTAGCTGTTACCCGCGGCTTCCCCGCGTGATATATAGCCTATGTCCTTCTCGGTACCCTAACCTATGTACCACTGTATGCAAAATTTCATGATGATCGGTTCAGTAGATACTGCGTGAAAGCGACAAATAAACAAACAAACTAACTTTCGCATTTATAATATTAGTTAGGAAGTTAGGATAGGATTAGTTAGGATTAGGATAAGGATTAGGATCTGCAATGTTAATAAAACCCTTTCCGACCCTTAAAAGGGTGACTCAGTTCGTCAATATGAACAAATTTCCTATGGGACTAACGGACTTGGCACTATCATATAGAACTACCTATCTATATAGTTGAAAATGTTATAAGAATCAGCAGTGGTCTTTTTTTTCTAAAAATACATTACGTAGTATCACGAAAAAATGCTTTTTTATTAGAAAAATATTTATTTATAAATTAGTTTTCGAAAACATCTAAATTTTCTTTTTATTTCTTTCTTGATTAAATAACAATTTTACAAAAAGTTTACTTAGCTTATTAAAAGCTGACTACATTAGTACTTTACTTTGAAGTGAAACATCCCACCGGTTTTCATTATACAAAAATAGTTAGCTTTTTGTGTAGGAGTGAAAAGGATTGGAGTAGTTTTAATTAAAAGTTGCGAGTGCCAATTTATGGCTGAAACAAGCAGCTGTATGCGCTTTGCAATTTTGGAGACAGAAATTGTGGAGATCGTTAATCATTTATGATATAACTAATATGTTTTAGGAAAAAAAAACATAAAAAACATTTAAAAGAAAGTAAAATAACTATCATATGGTAAAAAAGGTAATCTAAAACTTTTACTTTTTATGGGATTTTATTTTGCCTTTACAATGCTATTTTACCTTATTTATTAAATAAAGAAAATAAGAAATGGTGAAAAAATTGGCAACGCACAGATCGTACTGTGATCTAGACGCAGGTTCAAGTCCTGCCCGCGTGGAATTTTTTCACCATTTCTTTATTTAATAAATAACTATTATTTACAGATGAAACAGGCCCAGTAGCTTGTTGCTCCGTGGTAGTGTGCCCAGAAGGCTGGCAGCATTGCGACGTTAATTGCATTGATATTTGTTTGTTGTTTTTCCGTTAGAGGTCGAAAACCAAGTTAGGTGGGGTTTTTCTATCAACAATTCGTGTGACCGCGGTGCCAATCACATCATGCCTTACTTTCTCTCGTGCCCAAAGTGCCCCATTACCTGCACAGCACAGGACCTCAATAAGGCCAACGATAAAGCATTCAGCGTGGTCAAAAACTGGTCAAAAGATATCTAATTAAAGGAAACCATTTTACCTTTTTCTTGTGTGTAACACTGGTGTCAGATTTTTTAAACAGCCTTTTGGCATTTGACATAGCATTGTTTAGCATATGACTTTTATTTTAGTATGTAATATAATACAAATACAAGTTTCATGTACTATGAAATCGAATTTTGCGATAATCATTTCTTTCTACCTCAAATTAAAACCCTAATAAAATTCAAATATTTACCAAGTTAGGTACTAGCTCATAACCCCACTGACCCATCCAGAAGAGAGGTAATGTAGAGGTATGTATGGTATCTAAGTAAGTGTATTATTATTATTATGTATGTCAGTTCCATCGTCGCATCTTGTTGCGTAAACTTACAAAAGGAAAAGTCAGGATTTTTTTTTTTAATTCTACTTGTTTTTTTTTAAGAATTTATACTCTTACATACATATCATCACGCCTCTCTCCCATAGGGGTAGGCAGAGACTATGGATCTCCACTTGCTACGATCCTTACAAACCTCTTTCGCTTCATCTACATTCATTACTCTTTTCATGCATGCTCGCCGGTTTCGGGTACTCCTTACTTCTCCTTTTGCAAGAACGTTCGTAATTTGGTCACGATACGTTCGTCGAGGCCGGCCCTGACCAACTGTCCCAACCACATCTGCCGTATATATACCTTTCGTAAGTCTCCTTTCATCCATCCTCTCTACATGTCCAAACCATCTCAACATTCCTTTCTCAATTTTTGTCACTATACTGTCTTTCACTCCACATCGTTCCCTTATAACATCATTTCTCAAACGATCTGTCAAACTTACACCACATATACTTCTTAGCGCTCGCATTTCAACAGCATTTATTCTGCTTTCATCCTTTTTCTGCCATACCCAACTTTCACTTCCATACATCAGACTTGGCAACAACACACCATTATGGACAGCCAGACGCGCCTTCTCAGACACCTTTCTGCTGTTCATAAAGGAGTGTAGCGCCCCATTCACTCGATTCCCTGCAGTAACTCTTTTTTCTATATCCTTTTCATGCCTTCCATCCCTTGTAAATATACAACCCAAGTACATAAAATCATTCACTTGTTCCACTCTTTCTCCATTTATGATAATATTGCATTCCGTTGTACTTTCATCACGTTCAAAAACAATCACTTTCGTTTTACTCACATTCACTTTCATGCCTTTCTTTCTAAACGCACCATTCATAACTGTTACCATATTCTGTACGTTCTCCTCTGAAGAGGCAAGTATTACTTGGTCGTCAGCATACAGAAGGCATTTCACGAGTAACTCATTCATTCTTAAACCATACTCGCTTTCTTTCAAATCTTTCAAACAAACTTATACTCTTATTTTTGGATTTATCTCTTTAGTTGCGTTATAATACGATCCAAATTAATTTATAGCCCTCGTTTTATGTTTTGCTATACGCTTGTCTTTTTCTGCGAGTGGGCGCTTGGAAATGCAAAAGAAAAAAATATTTCCGTTCAAGTAATTGAATGCTTCACTCGGCAAATTATTTGCGGAGCAAACGTTTTTTAAATGAACTCGAACGGAACTGGAAAATAAATAATGAATATCGTTAGACTTATTCTTATACCAAAATTCGATGTGGACTGTCGAAGGACGTAAATAGGATTTTGTTATTATGACAGCTATTGACATTAATCCAGGGTTTTATGTAATTCTTTAGTATTTTACAAAAATACCTACTTTAGTTATTTAAGTAAATTTTCAAAAGGGCCAGTAGGGTTTTTTTTTATATTTTTTGAAAAAATTCTACTTGAGAATTATTATTTTTGGATTTATTTCCTTAATTATATTTATTCTAAGATCCTTATTTTATTTATAGCCCTCGTTTTTAGGGTTCCGTAGTAAACTAGGAACCCTTATAGTTTCGCCATGTCTGTCTGTCTGTCTGTCCGTCCGCGGTTTTACTCAGAGACCATAAGTACTAGAAAGCTGTAATTTGGTATGAGTATGTATATTAATCATGGCAAAAAAGTCGTAGAAAAAATCTTGAAAAAAATTTTTTTTTGGGTAGCTCCCATACAAGTAAAGTGGGGGAGTCATTTTTTTTTCTCTACTTACCCATCTTGTGGGGTATCGTTAAAAAGGTCTTTGAAAAATATTGTGAGGTTGAGAACACCATTTTTCGATTAAGGGATCCGTTTCCGAAATATTTGGTTTTAAAGTGCAAATTTTTGTTAGAGGTACGTGTCCCCTCTATCTGCTAAACGGTTATATACAGATACGTGAAAAAAATTACAGCAGTAGCATATATACTGAAGTTGAAAGGAAAACTATCAGAGCTGAGTAGTAAGTACAAACTAAAAAGTTATAGGCAACCAACTTATAAACTGTAAAATTTCATACTATTTTCATTGTTAGATGTTTTTGGTCGTTAAACTGTAAGGTGCGAGTGTGAATAGTGTGAACTCAAAGTTGTCATTCGCAACTACGGAACCCTACACTGCGCGTGGCCCGACACGCACTTGGCCGGTTTTTTATTGTTTTTCTATACGCACTTCAGAACGCTTGTCTTTTCTGCGAGTGGGCTTAGAAATGCAAAAGAAAAATATATCCGCACAAGTAATTGAATGCTCCACTCGGCAAATAATTTGCGCAGCTAAATGATCACGAAACCTAATGAATGTGGTTAGACTTATAATTATACCATCAATGACAGATATTAATAATTACCTAGGGTTTTGTGTAACTCTCTTAAAAAATCTCATAAGCATTTCACAAAATTACTTTAGTTGTTCGAGTAAACTATCAAAAGGGCCGGTTGGGTTTTTCAAAATTTGTTCAAATAATTCTACTAGTGTATTATTTTGAACTTATTTCCTCAATTATGTTTAAACTACGATCCTTATTTTATTGATAGACCTCGTCTCAAAACACTGGTCTTTTTCTGCGCGTGGGTGCTTAGAAATGCAAAAGAAAAATATATTTCCGCTCAAGTAATTGAATGCTCCACTCGGCAAATTATTTGCGGAGCAAACGTTTTTTAAATGAACTCGAAAGGAACTGGAAAATAAATAATGAATATCGTTAGACTTATTCTTATACCAAAATTCGATGGGGACCGTCGAAGGACGTAAATAAATCATTTCGTTAAAATATTATTATGTCAGCTATTAGTCAGTTTAATCATTATTATCAGTATAACAGTATTCTGGGGTTTTGTAAAATCCCTGAGTTTTTTACAAAAACGCACTAACTATCCTACACTAGTCTCAGCCTGATTCTCATATAAACAATCAAAACTAAACGTGACGTTTCCAATTCCCTAAATAAACCTAGATGAGCTCCGTGGCGCAGTGGCCAATACGCCCCGGCCTGTGACACGGATGGTCCCGGGTTCGATCCCGGTCAGGTTAAGATGAAAAATTATCTTCATCAGATTGACCTGGGTCTTGAATGTTTATCTTTATATGTATAAATAATATGTATAAATTTATTGCTATAAAATATAGTATCGTTGATTTAGTATACCATTATTTTGGGAACAAAAGCTATAATTTATAAATTGGTTTGCCACCGATACGAAAAGAAGAAGAAGTAAACCATAACACAAGTCTTACTTAAGACTTACTTAGCTCAATCTGTATGATTTTTCCGTATATATTTATTTCATCATCATCATCATCAGGTCTTTATTAGTCTCCACTGCAGGAACAGGACCCTCTCTGTACTGCCAGAGCAGTCAGAGGATTTGGCCTACACTCTCCACGCTGGCCAGACAGGCTGGAGAGGTATCTTTGATGTTTATAAGCTTTGTTTAGCTTGAGTTAACCAAAGCTTATAAGCTTAAGTTAAAATATTTATTTATTTAAACCTAACAGTCCTAATTGACTTGTGGCTGTACGGCCACTATTTGCGCTAAACATGGGTTTTGTTGCTGACACTCTTTTCTTCCCTACAGACATAAAAACGTGGAAATACTATGTATTTATAGTACTTATACATGTAGTATATTGAGGCCATAAACGCGCAATATACTCCTAGGAAAATAAAAAGCTTGGAACCCACAATATCTCCCAGGGATAATAAACATTAAACAAGGAGCTTTAATTACGGTGAGATCAGGGACAGAGTAATTAATACCGCTTGTCGCTGGAAGGAACGTGTAATTATATCGCAGATTACGTTCAAATACAGAACTAAGGGAAATATTTGTTAAAATTATTAAATACAAGGCTAAACCTTAGGATTCTCCGAAAAAACCGATGGCGATCTTCCTTATATTTATTTATTTACTTTATAACACATAAGAATTACATAAGTATTTATATCTTAATGAGTACGTCTACCATAACACTAAACACTTGACTTGTCACTAGGTCTTTTTTTAAGTCTCCACTGTAGGAGCCCGACCCACTCTGTACTATCAGAGCCATAATCATCAGCCAGAGCAGTCAGAGGATTTCACTCTCCATGCTGGCCAGACAGGTTAAAAAGGTCTCTTTGATGTTTATAAGCTTTGTTTAGCTTGTGTTTCCTAAGTCGCCTTCTACGACATCCACAAGAAGACTTGAAGTAGTCCAGTCTACTCTGCCGGGAACCACACGGCATTTCTTCAATATCACTATAAATTTATATTTTTTGTTGCAGGGTACCAACACCAAGGGGTTCAGTTTCCAGCACAAGCAGTTCCACCGGGTCTCGATTGGCGCGACTGCTGACGCAAGGGGTTCGAGGCACCCCTGAGGATGTGGCCATTGATACGCCGAGGCGGCTCAGTTGGGAGCGGTATGTGTCTTATTTATTACTAACAATTTTCTTGTGACTTGTTCCGCTTAAATTATAGTCTATGTCACTCGTAGATAAATTAGCGTTTTAAAGATGGAAGAATTTTAATATCGGTTTAGTATTTTTGGAGCCTATTCAATACAAACAACATACAGTAAAATCTTCCCTCTTTATAATGTTAGTATATCGGCCAGCTTAAGCTTTCACCACAGCTTAAACTGTTTCTTGTTACTTTCTAAGTGTTTTAAAGCATTTGTAATGCTGTTTTTTTTTTTCGTCTTTGGCACACACTAGTAGTAAATTTTTCAAGCTGTCTAGAAGCATCTGCTATAGTTATTTGAGCATGAAAATGTTTGATAATAGCTCAACCAAAAGTTAAAAAATGTATAGCGATATAACGATCTGAACAAATTATTACTTTTGTGTCTTAAATTTCATGGCTTTCTTTAAAGAGTGGTTTGAGTTAACATGTAGAGTAGGAGTCTACGTGAGCAACATAATATATCACTTAAATTAGCTTAAGGTACTTGCTTTAACTAAAACGACGATCAAGTTAGATATTAAGTTTCTAGCATAGGTAATTCAACAGGGTCTCGGTCGGCTCGAATACTTACGTAAAGGGATCAAAGTGGCTTAGTTGGGACCGGTATGTGCGTTATACCTACACTTTTTTTTTAGGATAGGCTACCCTATGCTAATTGTAGACATGGCTGCGTAATTTTTCCGGAAAATATATTTATTTATTTATTATTTAATAGCCATGACTGTTCCAATGTTGGGCAAAGACCTCTCTTTCACTCCTCCAAGATTCTCTTGATTGTGCTACTGTGCAGTTCTTATTGTTCAATTCGTCGCACCAGCGGGTCCGGGGCTATAAAATATATATATCTTAATTTTGGCATGCATAAGAATGAGTTCCCTGCATTGAACCTATAGGTAAAGTTGGTCATATTGACGGGCTGAGTCACCCCTTCAAGGATATATCAAGGGTCAATTGTTATTGTCGAGCTCCGTGGCGCAGCGATCAACACGCCTGCGATACGGATGGTCCCGAGTTCGATCCCCGGTCAGGTCAAGATGGAAAATTATCTTTTTTAGATTGACCTGGGTCTTGAATGTTTATCTACATATGTATTTGTTATAAAATATAGTATCGTTGAGTTAGTATCCCTTAACACAAGTCTTGAACTTACTTTGGGGCTAGCTCAATCTGTGTGAGTTGTCCGTATATATTTATTGTATTCATTTATTTATTTACTCACTGTATAAATTCGGATTTTCGAAGAGGAATACCAAAAAATAAAGGTAATTTAGAGGTTCCGGTAAGCACACTATTCAACGCAAGAACTTACTCAATCCCGCGGGAGCTAAGGCAAATCGCTTGAGTCGGGATTATCACGCCTTACTAAGCCGGTGTCAGTGTGGGCTCAAATTGCGTTTAACACTAAATTCAAAGAAAATTGCTTGAATCTATAGCATTAATTAGATTACAAAATTTTATCTTCATCATCAGGTCTTTGTAAGTCTCTACTGCAGGAGCACGACCCTCTCAGTACTACCAGAGCCCTATCTTAAATCTTTATCTTCCTATTGCTATATCTTTCTCATCTCAGCATTATCCTCAGCTTAATACTTCGGAGCCCGGGGTCCATTCTCTCTGTCTTAGATATTGGAAGCTCGGGACTGACTGCATAATATAA
Organism: Rhodophaea formosa; assembly: GCA_963082605.1. NCBI lineage: Eukaryota > Metazoa > Arthropoda > Insecta > Lepidoptera > Pyralidae > Rhodophaea > Rhodophaea formosa. The sequence goes on along the minus strand of OY720213.1, from coordinate 5,292,422 downwards.
AGTTATTCATAATAATTAGTAAAGGGACGACTTGATAATGATGTGTTTCTTATAAGATTGAATCAATTAATACTAACTGTTAAGACATTGACAATTAGTTCTTACCATCAGACTTAAATACAGATAACTCTATAAAATCGGATTTTGAAGGGTGGTACCCAAAAATAAAGGTAATTTAGAAGTTTCGACAAGTACACTATTCGACGCAGGAACTTACTCAATCCCGCGGGAGCTAAGCGAGTATAGGCAAATCGCTTGAGTCCGGATTATCACGCTCCCTTACTAAGCCGGTGTCAGTGTGCTCAAATTGCGTTTAACACTAAATTCAAAGAAAATTGCTTGAATCTATAGCATTAATTAGATTACAAATTTTTATCTTCATCATCAGGTCTTTGTAAGTCTCTACTGCAGGAGCACGACCCTCTCAGTACTACCAGAGCCCTATCTTAAATCTTTATCTTCCTATTGCTATATCTTTCTCATCTCAGCATTATCCTCAGCTTAATACTTCGGAGCCCGGGGTCCATTCTCTCTGTCTTAGATATTGGAAGCTCGGGACTGACTGCATAATATAAAGTTATTCATAATAATTAGTAAAGGGACGACTTGATAATGATGTGTTTCTTATAAGATTGAATCAATTAATACTAACTGTTAAGACATTGACAATTAGTTCTTACCATCAGACTTAAATACAGATAACTCTATAAAATCGGATTTTTGAAGGGTGGTACCCAAAAATAAAGGTAATTTAGAAGTTTCGGCAAGTACACTATTCCACGCAGGAACTTACTCAATCCCGCGGGAGCTAAGCGAGTTTAGGCAAATCGCTTGAGTCCGGATTATCACGCTCCCTTACTAAGCCGGTGTCAGTGTGCTCAAATTGCGATTGACACTAAATTCAAAGAAAATTGGTTAAATCTATAGCAGTAAGTAGATTACAATTTTTCCTCTAGCTATATCTCTTTCATCACAGCATTTTGTATCCTCAGGTTAATACTTTGGAGCCCGGGGTTTGTTATCTCTGTCTGTTATATAAAATTGTTCATTGTATAAAGTTCTTCATTATCTATTTATACAAATCGTAATAGGAGGAAAATTTGATTGTTTATTTGTTTGTTTGCATTGAAAAGGCTCCGAAACAATTAGACTGATTTCCTAAATTCTTTCTCTTCATCATCATCATCATCATCATCTGGTTTTTGTTAGTCTCCACTGCAGGAGCACGACCCTCTCTGTACTATTAGAGCCATATATTCTTTCTCTTATAGAAAGCTAATTTATCCGTTGGTATCATAGGCTATAATAACTGCCTCCATGGTCCAGTGGTTTGGCGTTTGCTTTGTTGACCCGGGGGTCGTGGGTTCGATTCCCACGGGAAGCATACTTTGTTAAGTTGTTTCCAGTTTGGTTAGGACATTGCAGGCATGAATCACCTGATTGTCTGATAAGAAAGATGATTCCGTGCTTCGGAAGGTACGTTAAGCCGGTGGTCCCGGCTGCTATCTGGTAGTCGTTAAAGGAGCCACGTCAGAGGCCGAGAGGCGGTTCCGAAGAACTCTGACACCAGGGTGTGCAAGGTTGATTGACCCTGTCACCTACACGAAATGATGATGATAGGCTATAATTTACGCGAACGAAGTTGTGAAAATGTACAAGTATTTAATAAAATGATGACTTGATAACGATGTGCTGTAACTTCTAATGATGTAAAAATTTTAGAAAATTGTTAGATACATTTTATGTATCTATCTTAAGTAAATAAACTAGAAATCAGAAATATATGTTGATTTCTATTTCATAGAAAATTGTCCACAGCAGAAAAAAAGTAGATTAGATGAGCGTATTTTTGAAAAAATCAATGCAATACTGTTATTACATTTTTTTCCCAAATGACTAACATTCTTACCGTAACTACAAAATGTTTAAGATATTATTTTGTTGTTATTTTTTTTTATTATAGGGATAGTACAACCACTCTAGTAATACTTCTCACATCAAAATTTGTTAAGGCATTTAGAAGTTTCAGTGTAATCAAGAAACTCACTCACATACAAGAATTCTCAAAACAACACTTATTTTCAGAGCAATTGTGTAAACCATTCGGCCCTTACGATAAGTACCTTGTATCTGGCCCAAATGGCTTTCGTGTATCACTTTCGGCCGATTGCGCGGGGCAAGCAACCGTAATATGTAGCCCCCGGGATCAATGTGTCCGGGAGCGATTTATGATACAAATCCAGCCTGAGATCGACTATTGTTGGTTTAACGATAGGTCATTATCGGCTCGGTGAAATATTTTTCTGTATTGTGATAAAAACTTAGTTAAGATGGATATTTTTTGACGTTCTTTTTTAGTAGCGAAGATTATCAAAATCATGGCCCATTATAGCAGCAGATGAAAAATTCCATGTTAGGCCGGGGAGAAAGTAATTTCGTATTTTGTATGAACATTTTATCCGTCCATACAAAAGATGTGTAACTTTGACATCAAAATTCTCTGACACAAAACGCTTAAACCAACTTTGTGCTATTCCCACTGGGACTGCGGTATGTTCATGAATACCAAAATTCGCTTTCTGCGTATTTTGTATAATTTCTTTATTTTTTAATTAACTTTTTAAATGTTAATTTTTTTTTTCGTCTATCTTATACATTTTTAATAAACAAAGAAACGGTTAAAAAATTAAGGGAAAATATTTTGTATATTTCTATATAATTCTTGAAAATTTTACCTTTCAGATGGTATCTAATTCAGCCAGATACATACAAAATTACCAAAGATATTTGATTACAACTTTACACATAAAAATACGAAATTACCTTACTTTTAACTTTTTAAACTTTCACGGTTATCAACATTAGAATTAAACATTTCGGGATATTTACCGTGATTATTGTGGTTCACAATAATCACGGTAAATATCCCGAAATGTTTAATTCTAATACCTTACTTTTCATACAATAATTATCTCAACTAATATTGTAAATGCGAAAGTGAGTTTGTTTGTTTGTAACGCTTTCACGGCGTAACTACTAAACCGATCGTCATGAAATTTAGCACACACGTTCTCTGGACTATGGAAAAGAAAATAGGTTTATTCTTATCCCGGTGAAGTGTACTGTTCCCGTGAGATCAAAATTGTGGCGAGAGCCGTGAGCGAAAGCAAGTTTGGAATAAAGTTAAATGGTTAGATACTGTGAGTTCTATAAGTAGCCACTAAATCAAATTTATCTTCCAGCCACAACTGAATAGACTCAGTAATTGCAACTCAGCAATCTGAGCAGCACGGAAAAGATTAATTGTAGTAACCTTTTAGATGCGGAAAAGCGACGATTTTTGAAAATTTTAAATTAGTGGAAAAATCTAAATTTAAAATTTGGTTCCTTATTTGTAGTCATTGTATAGAAAAAAGTATTTTTTTAATGTTTATGAGGTCAAGAGAAGAAGCAAAAAATTTTTTTAGTAAACCCATATTATTTAGTTGTATTGAGTATTACTAAATAAATAGTATATACGGACAAATCACACAGATTGAGCTAGCCCCAAAGTAAGTTCGAGCCTTGTGTTATGGGATACTAACTCAACGATACTATATTTTATTACAAATACCTATATAGATAAACATCCAAGACTCAGGTCAATTTGAAAAAGATCTTTTTCCACCTTGACCTGACCGGGGATCGAACCGGGACCATCCGTGTCGCAGACAGGCGTGTTGACCGTTGCGCCACGGAACTCGTCAAATTATATAACGTGCATTCAACACTGAAACTAGCTGCATTGTTTGCAATACAATAAAGCTGAGGTATGGGTGCTTTAAGTAGCCTCTAATCCAAATTTATTTCCCATCCACAACTGAATAGACTTAGTAATTGCAACTCGGCAATCTGAGCAGCACGCAAGAGATTAATTGTAATAATTATACCCCGTGACACGGGTCGACGTGTGGACATAAAATATGCGATTTACAGAACAATAACACGTTTTACACCGTCAACATTTTTATATATTTTCTTTATAAAGCAATATTTTATGATTATGATGTCTAGAGCTGAACCAAACAATATTCTATAAATTTCATATAATTAAGTAGCATTTATATTATACAACCGTGTATAGCCGTGTGGTTCCCGGCAGAGTATAATAGAATAGAATAGAATAATAGAATAGGACCACTCCAAGTCTCGCCGTGGATGACGTAGAAGGCGACTTAGGAATCACAAGATAAACAAAGCTTGTAAACATCAAGATACCTCTCCAACTCATTTGGCCAGCGTGGAGAGTGTAGGCCAAATCCTAGGACTGCTCTGACTGATATAGCTTTGGTAGTACAGAGAGGGTCGTGTTCCTACAGTGGAGACTAAAAAAGACCTGATGATGATGATGATATTATGCAGCATGTAAATTGACCCTCGACATTCCCTTAACGCTAAAGCTAAAGGTCACGAGTTTGATTCTCGCCGTGCCCGACCGACGGTACCTCTGGATCCAATATAACATAAGTATGATCAATTTACTGACCACTACCAACTTCCAGCGAAGGAAATTATCGTGAAAAAATCTGCGCAATAGTGGATTGAAATGACAAAAATAGTCAGCGTGTGTATTTATGTCTACACAATGATAACGATGAGAGTCTAGCTTTTAAATTTCAGACAGATACAGTAATCGCAAAATATACAATATAACAACAATTTGCATTATTTAAAAAAAAATACCCAACTACTAGGTATATTTTACATATTCCGTCCACCATATTGATTTTTGCTGACTTTACTTAGCCTATGCCACTCTGAGAAAGAGACACAGATCTAATGACACATCACATTAAAATAGGTGAAGACGTATCACGTATCACCTACAGGAAGCACCAATTGAAATGTATATTCTTACAAATACAAATAAATTTATTTATAAATACGCACGAAAAACATTGCCCTTCTTCTGGGTGGATCAATCGGGTAAAAGCGTCTGAGGTGTGCAAACCAAATTTGAATCACACACTGAATAGTTATTTTTTATTCTGAACCCTCTTTATTTTACCATGTGGGTGTCAAGTGACGACTGAACGTGACACTCGCATTGTTTGCTTTTTTTTGTTTTTGAGAAAATGTGGTTATTTTGCTGACCTAGGTTCTCAATCTTTGTGCCTAGATAGAACAAAAATCGGCCAAGCGCGAGTCCGAGTCGCGCACGAAGGGATCCGTAACATTATCTATACAATATTAGACTATTATTAAAATATGTAATAACGGGTTACTCACGTAAATAGTCAGCTACTGGCCGACTTGTTTCGACCTCATTCGGAGGTCTTCCTCAAGGCGAATGTGAATCGAGACGAGCGTACGATATCGTCCAAATCGCACTGGCAATGTGCGCGCATCTATTTTGATCTGGTTTAATTATTTATTTTCAAAGTAAATATTCTGTGAATATTTCATGAGTCTTCCTTTTGTCGTTATTAATATCGAGCAAAAAACGACTAGAAAATATCCCGTTTGTTGTTTGGAAGTGACTCTTAAATATTTATTTTATTCTGTTTTTAGTATTTGTTGCTCGGCGACAGAAATACATCATATGTGAAGATTTTAATTGTCTATCACGGTTTATGAGATGCAGCCTTATGTCAGACGGACAGACAGATAAACGGACATCGAAGTCTCAGTAATGGGGTCCCGTTTATATCCTTCGGGTACGGAACCCGAAAAAAGATGGCGGCAGTAGCACGTTATGCTATTTCTATCAGTTTTTAATATTTTACAATATATGCATAGCTTATACAACCCCACTATATCTCGTAACAGAAGCTCGTAGCAATATCCGTAGCTCGTAGCATACGTCGTAGCACATATCGTAGCAGTATTACGAGCAACTGTAGCAGCCGTAGCGACGAAATAAATGAGCTTCATTCGTAGACGTCTCCCCCGCTCGTTCTTTTTGTTGCTTTTGATATATTGCCTGCACTCGCGTGGTATATATCAGTGGTATTTCTTTTCGGAGTTACGTTGGTCACTTGACTTTTAATAAGCCGCCAAGTGCTAGTCAGAATCGCAGTTCTATACCAAAAATTTGTAAATACAAAAAACGGTCGAAATGTCTATAAATGTATTAAAAACAAGAATACTTAAAAAATATTGTAAAATACTTCACATATTTCGATTCTACTCCAGGAAAAATATATTCCAGATAATCCCGAACAACCAATTGACTGTTATGACATCAATAGTAGAAGACGCCAATAAGAATACTGGTTTTGTTGAATTCTTTTTACTTTGTTGTAGTAGCAATTCACTTTGAAGGCAACTTTCAAAGCTCGACTTAGTATTTATTGTTTGCGGCAGTTCCTAGCAAACAATTTTAAAAGTGGAAACTTCTTTAGCGGCGCTGTGCACTTTTTGTAATGGCGAAAAAAATGTCAAACTCGCGACAGATCACGTGACCGACAGATTCGACGGATTGAAAATTCGTAAGACGCCGCAGAGCGCTTGCGCGAATGTGTGTGTATGTTTGTGTTACAGCGTGCTAGCACATTCATGGATGGTGACTGCTGTTAGGAAAGGTATTAAATATTATTTATTTATGAGTTTATTTATGTATTAGTTTATATTTATTTATTAAATTTATAAGTATTAAGTTTTCACTTTTTCTCTTTCACTCCCGGAGAGCAACCCGTTGTTATTTTTTTATAAAAACAAACGTGAGATATATAAATTATGTAGCAACGGGTTACTCACGTCAATAGTCAGCTACCTGCCAACATGTTTCGACCTCATCTTTAATTTTTATTATCGAATGTATTATGACAAAATTCAAAGCATTGAATCTTGCCTTACATTACTGCTAACTCATTTTAATTCATCTCAAACAAATATATTTCAGATATTCCCGAACAACCAATTTCCCGTTATGCCATCAATAGTGAAAGACGGCAATAAAAAAACTTGTGATGTTGAAGCCTTTTAACATCGCTTTAGTGGCTATTAAGTTTGCAGGCAACTTCCCAAGCTTCACGTACTTTTTAATGTTTGCAGCAGATGCTGGCAAACAAATTTTATTGAATGTTTTATGACAATAATTCTCGGTGTAAAAACTGATATATCCTTTTAAAGGAGCATATACGAAAAATAAGTAGGTTCTTTCTAAAACAATTTTTTTATGAAAAGAGTGGATAACGTGTTAACCTAAGGTTTTTGAGAAATGCAGTTATAATTTAATTAATCAGTGTATTACTTCGAAACGGTTACATGAACTTGAATAATTCATATTTTTCCTACTTTTAACATCATCATCATCATCATCAGGTCTTTATTAGTCTCCACTGCAGGAACACGACCCTCTCTGTACTGCCAGAGCAGTCAGAGGATATGGCCTACACTCTCCACGCTGGCCAGACGGGTTCGGGGGGATCGAAATATGTTGAGCGCTTCTTGAAAAATTACACAAAAACCAAAAGAAAAAAATTTACACGACTGCCGTTCGGTTTACACTTTTTTCAATTTTATTCTTATGCTTATTCAAACAAATTGATAGGGGTGAAGTCGGTTTTTGTTTTTTGTTAAAAATATTTTATAGTTTGACCAGATTGAACTTGTTTATCTTCACGAATTGTTACAAAGTCTTGTACATTAATCAATATCGTTATTTATTTTAATTAAAGCTGTAAGCTCTCTAAAGTGGTAATTTAATGAGCAAACTGAGTAATCTCATCCAAATGAACGTCGTATATAATTTAAGTTTACTCAAGGATGCCTCCTGAAGTTTGCTTTATCTAATTACACACACACACGCCCGCGCAAAATGTCCAATCTTGTTTGTCAATTTGTATCACAAACAACTGTAAACTAACAGTGGTTTATCACACAAGCTTGCTATGAAATTGTTATAAACTTAGTAAATCAATGGAAAGAGTTCTTACATATAGGCAAAACTATTAACTTTTCTAAGATTTTTATGGCTGTTACGGTAGACACAGTTGAAGATGATGAACTTACGACTATAAGCAAGTGGTGGTGGGTGATGAAGAAAATTAAGTAGTAATAACAAATAGTGATAAGTGATATCCTAATCCTAACTAATATTATAAATGCGAAAGTGTTTGTTTGTTTGTTACTCTTTCACGCCGAATCTACTTAACCGATCGTCATGAAATTTTGCATATATATAGGTGAGTGTACTGAGAAGGACATAGGCTATATTTCACGTGGGCGAAGCCGCGGGTAACAGCTAGTACTCTTATGAAATGCGAGAAGCTCCACGTGGGCAGGATTTTTTTTCATATCTTATTTATTAAGAGTATATTAGAATAGCATTAAGAGTCCCACGTAAAGCCGCAATCACATACAAACGTAGTTTCGTTTTAGTTTTACAACAGTTAAGCCAATCTCAACCGAATTTCGTACATACGACCGGATAAGGCATATTGATGTTTATAATCAGATTTCAATTTTAAAAACAATACCTATACAAAATTACAGCGAGTACAAGTTTTCGATACGATACTTCAAATCGCTGTAATTTTGTATAGGAATTGTCTTGAAAAGAAAATCTTTACGTGGGACTCTTAAGAACACATAAAAATACCTATAAAATAGTGATAAGTGAGTAACATACGTTTCTATGTTACTAATTAATACCGTGAATTAATCCTTAAGATAGCCTAGAAGGGGTGACTCGCCCGTCAATACGATCAACTTTTTCAAATGGGATAATGTCTGGAACTCGGATATTTTACATTCCTATACAAAAGTGTTCAGCTGGTTGAAAATTTTGTGTGAAAATGACGAGATTTTTATACCAAATCCCAGCATTGGTCCTATAGAAGAAGTTGTTTACATTCAAGATTCAATCGTTTATTTAATATAGGTTTCTTTGAACACTTATTAATTGTCATATTTGTGTTTACATAATACTGAGTGTGCATTGTTTTACATAAATATCATAATCAAAATTGATGATGCGATGATTCCTTCTAGACTATATTGAGATTAACACGCGGTAGGTATATAGGCGGAAGCTAAATGAATGCAGAGTTTTAAATTTTGGTTGTAACGCTGAAAATATATTGAACTAGCAGCCCTACCCGGCTGCGCCCGGGCATGTATTATACCTTAAAACCTTCCTCGTGAATCAGTCCATCTATTGGTGAAAACCGTATGAAAATCCGTGGAGTAGTTTTTGAGTTTATCGCGAACAGACAGACAGACAGACGCGGCGGAGGACTTTGTTTTATAATATGTAGTAATAGTGTTCAAATAATAGTATACAGTTCACTGGCTTAGTTTGATGTGACGTCACACAGCCCAACGAACCGCAAAGTTGGCGAAACACCAAATTGAATCAAAACATACGGTATCTATTTTCTCTTTCTAAATTCTATTCGTAGGGTTGGCAATATTGACCACTTATCTCTCTCTCTCTCTCCGAGCGTAATCTAGGTTGCATCCTATAATGATAATCCAATAATGAAAACTTATCTATACAGTTTTTAGAATTTACAGTCACTCGTTAAATGTTACCCTTAAGGCCGCACACTAGGCACAGTAGCGACGCCAATCATTTTATTCCTAATACTTTACAAATAGAAAGAAATTCAGGAATGTAATTCATATAAGCACTAGTAAATAACCTGAAGTACTTTTGGAATCATGTTTAATATTATCAGAATCAGTGAGAATTATGAGAATCAGATTACCGCCAAAAACGGCCGTTTTTGGCGGTAACATGATTCCAAAAATACTTCAAGTTATTTACTAGTGCTTATATGATTTACATTCTTGAATTTCTTTCTATTTGTAAAGTATTAGGAATAAAATGACTGGCGTCGCTACTGTGCCTAGTGTGCCCCCTTAATAGTCAATAGTCAATCATTTTAATAATCGTAAGATATTTCAATATCATTTAGTGAACGTCATTTTTTTTCATAATTACAATTAGTTTACAAACATATATTATTGTTGACGTCAATAATTTACTTACGGCTAACTTTACACCGCTTCCAAGGCGAAGTGCAGAAGAAGCGACAACATACTGCACAGCGCATTTTCTCCTTCTTATAAATTTCTATTCTATCTCGTTGTTTACACCTGCTAGCCCTAAGAATGTGGTGTCTGATTTTCAAACTGTGGGCTCAGTGGAGCGCTTAATGATAGAGGTCGGTGCTTGCGCGGTGTCGCTCTCAATCAAAACGAAGCCGCGACTGCGCGAGTTGAAATGACAAATATTTCTATTATCATATTTTTAAGATTATCCAATTTCACGTAATTTTTTTATTGTTTCTGAGATGACATGCAATTTGAGTTGAGACCGAGGCTTTCTGAGGCATAGATTTAAAAAAAACTTTTCGATGTTCTGAGGTACATCACAAATGCTACTACAGTTGAGATTTAGTGTCGAACAACTGTCAAAATAAATTTCTAACTGTTACCATGTTAGTCACTGCGACATGCAGGCCATCGCAATGACGAAACTATAATTATAAATTTATATTCTATTTCGTTATTTACACCTACTAGCCCTAAACATTAGGTGTGTGATTTCCAATGCGCGGGCCCAGTGGAGCGCGAAATGTCAAACGACGGTGCTCGCGCGGTGTCGCTCTCAATCAAACCGAAGCCGCGAATGCGGGGGTTTAAATGAAAAATATTTCTATTATCGGTTTTTTGAAGATTATTCCATTTTTCGAGATTTTAGTATGCTTTTCGGGATTACATGCAAAGGTTTTCTGGGATTCCAGTCGCTGCCGCTGCCACTGTTCAATTATCCGGTTGCTGACACCAGACACCCGCAGTAAACAACTGATTCATAATGAGATAGCTGTATTTAATAATATATTTATAATTTTTTTCTAGTTTGACTCCTTAATTTAATCAACAACCTGGATAAATATCAATTTCGCAATTACGGTCAATGTTAATTCATTAATCCGGTTGCGTAACCGGATACCGCTGGCTTCTGGATGGTATGTCCCGGTCTCGACAAACATCTGACTCATGATATGTTTTTCTAGTTTGCTTCTATATCATCATCAGGTTTTTTTCTCCTCACACAGTCTCCATTTCAGGTACACGGCTATCTCTGCACCACCAGAGCCATTTATTAGCCAGGGCAGTCAAAGGATGTGACCTACACTAGCCACGCTGGTCAGACGGGTTGGAGAGGTCTCTTTGTTTAGTTTTTGTTTCCTAAGTCGCCCTCACGACATCCACGGAAAGACTATTGTGGTTCTATTCTACTCTACCGGGAACCACATGGCCTCCGTCATCATCATCATCAGGTCTTTTTTTAGTCTCCACTGCAGGAACACGACCTTCTCGGACTATCAAAGCCATATTATCCAGAGCAATCGGAGGATTTTGCCTACACACTTCATGCTGGCCAGACAGGTTGGAGAGCGGCGGCTTCTATATCATAATCAAAAAATCAGGATAAATATCAATCTTGCAATAACCATTAAATGAATTCAGATTGCGACACTGGACACATACCGGCTTTCGGATGAGATGTTCCGGGCTCGGCAAACAGCTGACTCATAATGAGATAGCTTTGTCATCTGGAGAAAATATTTGTCGAAGTATTTTTATAGATCACATCGAGATTGTTTTTCCTTCAAATCTAGTTGGTGATTTCAGTATTGATGTCATAATTACTCGATAGAAATTCAACTTAGTACTACTACTACTGCATTCTTACTAAATTTCATCCTCGTTTGAAAGTTTTCGCGGAACAAACATACAAAAAATGTGTTTTTGACTCCACCTTGCTTGCTTCACTTACTCGGTAAAACATATGAATTTAGGTATTTTGGTAGTAAGTAGTTCATTTTGATTTACTTGAATAAAAGGTATATTCAATTTCCTTATCAATTTATTATCATATTAATTGTAGATCACTCTAGCAGCTTCTTAAGCTAATGTATTTTCGTCTTAAAGTATGTATGTCTTCATGTAGAAGTAACACCTTTATTTATCAAAAAGAAAGCAAACATTGCATTTTAATCTGATACCCGTGGCTTCGCCCGCGTAATAAATAGCCTATGTTCTTCTAACCTAACCTAACCTAACCTATGTGTATGCAAAATTTCATGATGATCGGTTCAGTAGATACGGCGTGAAAGCGTAACAAACCAACAAACAAATAAACAAACAAACTCACTTTCGCATTTTTAATATTAGTTGGGATTATTAGTTGGGATAGTTGGGATTTCAAAAAAGAAAGCAAACATTGAATCACACACAATACATACTTATTATCACGTCTTTATCCCTTGCGGGGTATACATTACACGTTTAGCGTGTTAGTGGGCGTTAAGGTGGAAAGGGGAATCAAAATAGTGATGGGTTGCTGCATCGCCTTTCGACATGATTCCTTAGATTTTTGTCCAATCCCTTGATTGGCTTTTACGGTCTGTCTGATTACAGTAATTCTAGAATACGTATTCTTAAATTTTACACTGTAACCATCTTTAATCACGTCACCACTTTATAAAATCATCCACCGTCTCATAAAGTTAACTTCAATACGTCCACTTTCATCATTAATAAGCCTTTGCAGAACATACTTAACTGGTAAACGTTTCAACTTTAAACATAAAAATACTTAAAGATCCCATTCACGTAACTGGTCTTCAAAAGCGAGCGACAACTCACACAAAAGGTCAGTTTAAGCGCCGTTTAGCGCTGAATAGCATAGCCTAGGAATTCTTACGACCATTTTATACAGAGCCCTTTGAAGCTACAATTTTATGGAGATTGTGTGGCGGGGGTCTAATAAAGAGCGCTACTTATAAATGTTGGGTGAGCATTGTAGGTGCAAGCCGTGTGTTACAGACTTGAAAGGCTGTTTGCTCATTGATTAGCTTCTATTGGTCATAGACCTAGAAATAATATGGACCATGCGCTGAGGAAGAAAGGCCAAGGAGAGCATTCATAGACGAAATAAAAGAGAGGGCAAAAGTCGTGTCGTACAGAGAGGTCAAAGAGATAACGGAAGATTGGCAAAGATGGAAAATACTCCCCCGACAAGAACAAAGGTTCTTAAACATATGATGATAATGCGCTGAGAACACCACAAATGACGCCAACTTCTTACGTTACACGTGTGCGACATTAATCGGTACGAATTAAAGAAGATAGACTACCTGTAAATTTTCATACAAAAAGCGATAACGTTTCCCACCCCTTAAACATAGTCCAATTTCAATATTTTTTTACACAGTATTGATCAATTGGAGAAGAAGGGCTGTACGTTTTGATATATAAGATATATTGCTTACAACAAAAGTTACGAGCATCTAAGTAAATATCCATATATTTTGCATAAAAAATACCCGGGGCATTTTAATTTATTTAAATTAATCTAAACTGAATCAATAAAAAAAAAACGGTTAGCCCTAGATTAAGGTGTGCTTAATCGAATGACCGTATCGTTATCGCTTTTTGTATGAATATTACAGATAATCGATCCTCTTAACATAAGGAACAGTTTGAACGAACAGGGAAAAATGTAGGGAAAATTGCATGCGTTTCTAATATGATTGCGTAAGCTTGTGTCACGATACGTTTTTATGCATTTGCACTGACGTCATCGATAGTTTATTAAAGGCCTATCCCAATTATTTTTAGATACATAGATTAGGTTAGGGTAGGATTTAGAGTTCTGTACTTAAATGGCAAAAAGGTATCCTTTTTGGATCCCTTTTTGCCGCTATGAAGGAATGAGGTTATCTAATACTTTTCTTCCTCTTTGATTGCGTAAGCACTGATCAGCGCTCTTTGCTACAATCGCTTAATTGTCAGGTAGGCGCATTTTAAAAGTTTACATAAAAATATTATGAAATAAATAATGTATAAAATTTCTAATTCAGAAATTTTCCCCATATTCGAGTTTTTCAAATTCCGTCGCTTTTCCGCAACTCAAAAGAGATCTTTTTGGTTCAACGATAGTATTGATAGATTTTCTCTTCACGCGTTACCTTGTCCTTTGCACTGGCATGGTAGAAAAGGGACTTTAATGTGGTCCGGCGATATCCGGAGCACGTTAAATGGAGCGGCTTATCTTGGAGAAGGCAGGTGCCTTTCTTATAGGATTGGGCTCGGGAAAATTAACAGCCCTGGACACCCGCATCGTGATGAGATCTGCTAATCTGATTCACTCCATTTTGCTGCAAGTCGTTTGGTACTGACATTTTGTCTTTAGCTTTTGTACTACTTGTGATTTGGGAGTCACAATTTTATCAAGTAGACGATAGATATTGGTAATTTACGATAACCTTTCTTAGCCCAACATTTAGGAACATTATAAAAGAAAACAATTTTTCTAAATTTTATCTTTTTATATTTATCAATCTTGGCTTTTCATTGGAAAATATAATATTTTTAATGTTTTTGAATTGTTACACATTTAAATAAAATTACTTTTAATACGGTTTTATTTAATTTATTCCATTATATATATATCAACGTTTCGAACAGTTTACAGTGATTGTGGTCGCAGGTAGACTTAGACAAAAATTCTACTACTTTAATTCTTACTACCATACATATTACTTTACTAAATTTATCCTGGAATGTAAGAAAACAATCTTCACGAAGTTATATTAGAGTTAATAGCCACGCGAAGGCCTCCCATCCATCAACTGTACAAAAAGGTTCCAGAAACATCTAACAAATCAACACAAAAATTACGGATCCTAATGTTAAGCTACCTAGCTATACTTTATAGGTAAGTTGGCCAACTTAAAGTGATACAAAAAGTGTCTTATGGAGATATATGATTTTGTATGTAAGTTTGAATGTTTTATTTTATGTTTATATAATACTAGCAATTTAAGCGCGACTTCACCTGTGTAAATTATAGCCTATATCATCCGCAGATAAATTAGCTTTCTATAAGTGAAAGAATTTTTAAAATCAGTCCATTAGTTTTGGAGCCTATTCATTGCATACAAACAAACAATGGAATATTTCCTCTCTATAATATTATTTGTATAGATATCAGAATTGATTTTTTAGGGTTCCGTAATAAACAAGGAACCCTTATAGTTTCGCCATGTCTGTCTGTCTGTCTGTCCGTCCGCGGTTTTACTCAGAGACTATAAGTACTAGAAAGCTGTAATTAGGTATGGATATGTATATTAATCAATCATGTCAAAAAAGTGGTAGAAATAATCTTGAAAAAAATTTTTTTTTAGGGTAGCTCCCATCCAAGTAATGTGGGGGAGTATTTTTTTTTTCTCTACTTACCCATCTTGTGGGTTATCGTTAAAAATGTCTTAAAAAAATATTATGAGGTTCAGGACACCATTTTTCGATTCAGGGATCCGTTTCCGAAATATTTGGTTTTAAAGTGCAAATTTTTGTTGCAGGTAAGTGTCCCCCCCCCCCCCCCCCCCCCTCTATCTGCTAAACGGTTATGTATGGATACGTGAAAAAAATTACAGCAGTAGTATATATACTGAAGTTGAAAGGAAAACTATCAGAGCTGAGTACTAAGTGCAAACTCAAAAGTTATCGGCAACCAACTTATAAAATGTAAAATTTCATACAATTTTCATTGTTAGATGTTATTGTTCGTTAAACTGTGAGGTGTGAGTGTGAACTCAAAGTTGTCATTCGCAACTACGGAACCCAATACTGCGCGTGGCTCGACACGCACTTGGCCGGTTTTTTTACATTGATATAACTTGCATTACTGATTGATTAGTGACGACCTAATGAAGTAAGTTAAGTTTTTAACCACAGCTTCACTTAACATGCTTTACAGTATGATACTTCATTTTTATTGCGATTTCCAGGAAAGTCTACAGAAAGGAAAATAATTTATTAATTTAGGACACTAATTACACTTAAATACTTCATAATCACTTAACCAAACAAAATCCCTCTAATATTTCACATTAAAACTTCTGTAAGTCTTAGATTAAATAACTTATTAAGATACTACAAACTTCGACCGACCCCGTTCAGGCTTTCACGCCAAATTGAACCTTAAACCTTTGTCATAAAGGTGAAATATGAAATAGAAGAAAGACGTGCCTTTAGGAGTCTTCGACGTGATAAATAGAAGTAACTACAATTAAGTGGTCAAGTCGAGATGTGGGTTAATCTTGTTTGGATAACTCTCAGAGCCCTTTATTATTGGCGTTTTCAGAGAAAATATTCCATGTAGCATGAAAATCAAAGACAGTTCTCTTGCTCTCTGCAGTTCTCGTAGTCAGAGAGAAAGAAGGTAAGGCAGCAAGCTTAAGTCGCAAATTACCTTAAAAAAGAATGAACCGTATGGTTCTAGCATAGTAGAATAGGACCCCTCTAAGTCTTCCCGTGGTTGTCGTAGAAGACAAATTAGGAAGCACAAACTAAACGAAGCTTATTCTTATCAAAGAGACCCCTCCAACCCATCTGTCCAGCGTGGAGAGTGTAGGCCAAATGCTCTGACTGCTCTAATATATGGCTCTGGTAGTACAGAGAGGGTCATGCTTCTGCAGTGGAGACTAAAAAAACTTGGATGATGATGATGAGTACTTTCTATCTATTAGACAGGGACGTACACTGTTGGACATCGGCCATTTATGGACGTTTACTGTTGGATCTATGGGGGACCATACATTACTTCAAATTGCGGTGTTGTACATTCTGAGTCCACTGACTCCCGGCGACTCTGAGAGGTTGTCCATCCACCTAGTCAGGGACGGGTATTTAACGTGAATATTTTCAATAATAATAACAATATTTGTTGGCACATAATTTTTGAATTTCAAAAGTAAAATAATTTGATTATCATTTCAAATAGACAGAAAACAAACATCGAAGGTATAATATTTAACAACTTATTTACATAACTTGCTTAACATTTATTCGATGCTCAAAAACAGAGCTCTGTCTATTGAACCGTATTAGATAATTAGATAGAGACTTGAAATTCTTTTAGGTCTCTACTTAAAACGATTTAAATTTATACGTATTAAGGTTTCTACCTTACTAAACATATTAAAATAGAAACCTTAATAAGTAGCAAGCAACATAAACCGTCAGGACGCAATTGCGATTCATCTGTGATGCGTCGAAACCCGGGGTCCGCTATCACGACACTTATGCCGTGATGACGAAAGATATTACATTACGGCCAGCTGTTTACCTGACGCTCTATTACTATAACATCAAATAATAAAAAAAAATTAACTCTTTGTCTGTTTTGTCACTTGCCTGATTTTTTTACCAAAAGAAAACTAAAAAGACATGATCATAACACAATTATGAGCATAACAACAGAAACAATAATATCGTATATTTTTGCTGTGGACACGTCCCTCGTCTCGTGGCCGTTACGACTCTAACGACATCTGGCGGGCGGATCTGATGAATTAAAAATGTCTGTCGAATCATTCTCTATGTACCGTACATTCTTGAATAAGTTATGTTTTCTCAAACATGCTTGGACATGCTCACATTATTTTGACAAACTTGTTTGGGATAAATCGATATTGCAGTACTGGCACTTGCCGATACACGCCAGCAAAGTATGTATGAAAATCCATATCTGTCGTGTTTTAGCGGCCGGTAAAGTTACTATGAAAACTCATATCTGTCGTGTTATTTAAAAATGGAACGAGTTTGCTGCAAAATAATTCAACAATGGAGGTTACAAATTCAAATTTTTTAATTTGACTGGCTAATAAATAAAAAAGAAATTTAAAAAATTCAAGATTTTGGCGCGACATTTTCTGCATAAGTATTGTTGCTTATGAACATTTTATGAATATTTATTGACATATTTACATCAATATTTCATGCTGGTCTAGGATAAAAGAAAAATCATAGAATATACCAACTGCTTCTCTTCCCGTACAGTTCGTAAAAGCAGGCCGAGGGAGGGGGCAAAAACCTAAGGAGAAGAATATGTTAATAGGTGATGCGGCTAGCGACCCATCACTATTTTATTGCATTTTCCACATAAAAGCCGTTAAGGTTAAGTTATTCGCTAAACGTGGTTTTTAGGGTTCGTCTCACCTGTAAGAGTAAACACGTAATAATATGTATATCTGTTTGTCTAAGTACTATGTTTTTTTAATTTCCACGCAATGTTTGAGAAAAGTACTATACAAGCCTTGGCCGGCAATCAGGCATTGATGGACTTACGTATGTGTGCCTCGGCTCCGCTTCGGCCCACATTCACACGTTCGTCCATCAATGCCTCTATTGCCGGCCGCTGCAGTAATGTACTATTTCCGTCCGAAATATTACAAAGACAAATTTTTTTGCTTCTTATTTAGGATAAATTGAATGCGCTATCCTTATTACCTATACGTGTAAGCATTTTATATCGGTGAAAGGATTTTTTTATTAGTCTAGTAGTTTTGAGTTTATCCAATATACAAAATAAAACGCGAGTCTGAGTTTTCTTAAAAGGCTGGCAACGATCTTGTCACTCCCTTGGTGTTGCAGTTGTCCATGGTGACCCATTTGCTCGTTTGCCGTCCTATGACATAAAAAAGAAGATAGGTATAATAAATTAATTTCATTCAATAACAATTTCCTGAACCATCTTAATATGCACAAAAGGCTTCTAACTTGACATTAACTGGTTTAAATCGTTTAAATTTATTATCAAAATGAGTAAAATTAATATCTAAAGTGCCTTTGACAGGGTCTTGTGTCGTGATTGAAATATTAATTTAGGGTTAGCAGACTCAAGGATATCTTTGAAGTTTGTGATATTGTAAAAGTTTTACGGAATGTTGAAACCTTTGGCCTTTATACTGAAGAGTTTAGGCTGTCCGTCAACCAAAAAAGTACGGCGCGAGGGTTCGTGGCGAATCTGTGACAATGTGTGAGTGTTTTTTTACCAGATTTGTACGGTGCAAAAATACATACAGAATTGCATATTATTTTGTACCTTAATACATGTATTTAAAAACCAACTTGTAAACATATGAATGCCAGTACTGTACGGCAGTGCCGTGACATGTGTGATACAGCATGTAAAATGACCATCGCAAATACCAATAATGGGAAATCGATTTTGCTTATTCACTTACTAATTGCCCGGCTGAACAATTTTACATGAAAATGTCGATTTTTGAGTCCCCAGCATTCGATTTCCATCCAAAAAGTTTGTTTTTTAAAAAGGATTTTGTTCCGTGACATTACTGGCAACTTAAGAAGTTTTTCAGTTCGATTAAAATGCTAATGCGATGGTGGTCGGCACCGCGACGCCGGCGCGACGCCCGCCGACGCCGACCTTATATATAATAATCTTTCGCCTGATTGCACATTTAATCAGAGGATAATTTATATAATTACGTTATAAAACCCACCTGCGTGTGTATCGTTAATTTCCATACTGTTTTTAGATAATATTGCGTATAAAACCTTATTATTATGCAATATGTTTTCAATGGTTGCAATTTTCCTTCAAGGTGATTAGATTTACTGATGATTTTGAACAACTTTCCCCCTTCTTTCCCCTTAGATATTAAGCAAAAAAAAAATCACAGTACGGGTTAATATTCATATTTTTAACTTTTTCATCAGCGGTTCTACTGTTTCCCAAGGAGGGTTAAGAATCAGACAGACAAACAAACTTTGCCAAACCATATTAAGTACAGTATGGAAGCTGTTATAATAGAATACCCTGGGTTTCGACTTCTGACGCACGAGATCAGCTCATCCGATCTTCTATTTTTTTATCAATTAGTAAAATTTTCATACGCAAGTGTATTTGGTACTAATTTGTCAAATACGGTATTTGTTAACACAATCAGCCTTTTCTATTTTTTTATTTAAAAAAACTTTATTATACCAAAAAAAAATTGTTACCATTGGCGGACTTAATGCTATGAGCATTCTCTCCCAGTCAACCATTAGGAAAAATAAAAGAGAAAGTTGTGCGGCGCAAAAAGTAACATGATTAAATAAATTACTATTTTATAATAACAAGATATATCTAAGATATAGTAAAAAAGTATTCTGGTATACTAAAATTATATAAATTTATACATACACATATTCATACTTATACTTAAAAAATACATGACACACAATGACAAGTGGAAGTTTATGAAGATAGAGAGATCAAAAGGTGAAAATGAACTTTTCTTTTGAAGGAGAATTTTGTTGAAGTTTCTTTTATGTCAACAGGCAATTCATTCCAGAGACGTGAAGCTTGAAGGGAAAATGAATTTGACATAAAATTTGTCCAAAAAGGGATATGGAGAGTAGACGCGTATCCGTAGAACTAGACAATGACTCTTTTTTTTTCTTTCGCCGATTACATCCATTCTGTCTGTATATCCTGGAAATCTAATTTTTAAATTAAAATTAGGTACCTTTATAACACAGAACAAAGTATTTTTTTCAATATAATTTTTATTTTGCGTGCCAAGAACGAAATTTCATTTTAATGAAGAGTGCATTCAAGATGAAATTTCATTCTTTTAGTTTTGTAGTGTCTCAATTATGCCTATATTCTAGTTTGATTTGTTCTTTAATCTAAGCCCTGTATTTTTTGTGTGTGCTAGCTATAATAAAAAAAAATCATTACATTTTATTATTAACATTTAATACAAAAATAGATTCAAATTCATTTTACTACGCCAAATGTTAATTGTAAATAAATATACGAATTTCTGGGAGAATCTTAAGGAATAAATATCAATTAAGGATTCATTAAAACGGCAAACTGAATCTACATAAAATTCGGCTCTTATTAAATTTGCTTTGGTTCAATTACACTACATATTTTATTAACTAATTGGATGATCTCTGAATAAGTTAGATATTTACTCTCCTTTATACAAATACTTAGAAAGAATTTATTCGTACTTACTTAAGTACTTATTTATCCAAAAAGGGTCCATGAAAATTAAAACATTTTTTATTTTTTTTTATTAATTTTTGCAAAGCAACGATGACTTCTAGGGTAACACAGTTCCATAAATACGCGTATCACCCTAGAACTCCTTGTTGCTTCCCATGAGGCAAGATAGTGGTCAAACGCAATCAATTAATTAATTAAATAAAAAAAATAAAAAAAATGAAAAAAAAAAATAACGGGTTGTACTTCGGGAGTGACGGCAGAACTGAAAACTTAAAAATACTATAATAAACCCTTTCCCAACAGCAGTCTCCATCCATGGATGTGCGTAGCACGCTGTAATACAAACACACACGCACATTCGCGCAAGCGCCCTGCGGCGTCTTACGAATTTTCAATCTGTCGAATCTGTCGGTCAAGTGACCTGTCGCGAGTTTAACATTTTTTCCCCATCACAAAAAGTGCACAGCGCCGCTAAAGAAGTTTACAAAAAACAGAAAGTTGACAGCGCGTTGAACAAAATGTTCTCTAAACCACTGAACCACGGCGGCCGTTAATTAATTAATTGAAGATTCTCAATTAGACAATAACAACAGACATATAACTTCTTCGCGTTTATATAATGTAGTCGCGTTACGTGTGGTATGAAGTTCTTGGGCGCGACACAGACGAGGGACAATGGCAGACAACACGTCCGCGGCGCGCTCTTTTTAATAATGCAATAAGGTTGCACTTTGTCCGCGCAATACTTCATAAATTAACTGGCGGACATACTCAGGCTAAGAGCAGCCTTATTGGAGTACTAATAGAGCACGCCGTAGACTTTTTATCCGCTACTGTCCGTCGTCAGCGATGCGCCTTAATCAACAACATAAATTATTCTCATACTTTACTTTTATTATACTGCCGCCCCGAATTATACCTTACATAATATTATTTATTTACCTAACATAATTTTATTATATTTTTGTCCCCAGCCGCGAGTCAGCCGGCCAGTTGCCTCGATCAGCCAGCATAGACTCCATGGTGGAAGCAGCCATCTGCGCCAGGCACTCGGAACCAAGTCAGCCCACTACGCTGCAGCTGCCGAGAGCCGATAGAGCCTTCAGCCTCGCCTCCCCGGTTGTTGGAAGGAGGGCCAAGTCTCAGAGAGGACAGGCTGGTAAGTAGACACTTGCCTTTAAAATGCCAATTTTATCTTTTCAGAGTAATGCAAATTCAAACTACAATTTTACACTACAGTACATTTTTAGAAAATCATGCTGCTATCTATATCCCTAATTTTAACTTTCGCTGTGAAAGGATCAGCCAATCAGCGGTATACAACGTGTAAAAAATTCCCTTCAAGGGATGACTCAAAACGTAAATATGAACAAATTTTCCTATGGCACCAATGCCGGGACCTCGACTTTTTTTACTATATCCATAAATTATACTTAGTCTGAACACTTAAATGAAAATGTGGTTTTTTTTTTTGAGTTCCCCGTATTGATCCATAGAAGTTATTCATATTCACTGGCTGAGGCACCCCTTTCAGGGTAGTTCGAGAATCTATTTACACGCTGTATACTAATTTTCGTAGATCGCCCAGGGTGCGCCAGACGCATAGGGCCATTGCAACATCATACAGAGATATTTCTTAAAGTTTTTTACCTTCTTTCCATTAAAAGTCTGAAGGTAAGCTGATACGGCTGTTTTTGATTCAGTGGCGAATGAGATGCTCTATAATTTTGAACTTTTTTGGTAACTGCTTACAATAACCTTTATAAAGTAAATGTTAAAAAAAATGTATTTTACTGACATACGCCAAAATATTTGACCTTTTGAGTAATAATACTACCTATATAAGCAAGCCTGAGGTATTTCATATTATTTATGGTTTATTCACCTCCAAAGTTTGTCCTGAAAATTATCCAAACAAAACCATTATTTACTTCAGTTAAATCTTAAGATAATGGAAGAAATTAGCAATTCATTAGTGTCATTTATTCCTGTACACTAAATGTTTATTTACTACTTAATTAAATAGGTTAAAATAATCTTTGCAGCCTCCCTTACATCCTCTATGATAGTAGGTTAAAATGATGTACCTCCTAAATCACACATATAAATAAAAAAAACTCCTTAATATATCTTACACGAAATGTTTTTTAAAGTAGAAACCTAGATATTTTTTGAAAATAGGCATGAATTGGACGCGTTTGATCGTGGTAAAGTTTTGCTCTATTTTTCAACGTGTCGGCGAGTCGGCTGCCGCCCAGCCAATACCTGTCAATCTAACTTCGTTTGACGCATTTTTTTAATCTATGATTTAACTGCAATACTTTTTCGCAGATTCTCGAGAAAGATTCTCTTTTTCAGAGTGCTGAATTTTTTTGTATAAATCGACCAATCCACAATATTTTCAGAAGGAATACAGGCAAGAAATACCAAATAAACACAGGACTCTGTTTAAATAAATTGGAAGTTATATGATGATCAAATTGCAAAATATATTTTATTCAAAGAAATATCTGTAACTAATAGGTACACTTTTTTATATCAATACATTTAATGATCCCTTTAAGTTGGTTAAGTCAAGGAAACAAAATGTATGCACCCAGTACCTATTACATGCATCCTATTTTTCAGCATCGAACTAATATAATTGAAAATATCAATTGGACACTTCCACGTTGACCTGGGGGAAAAAAACGTTTTTAAAAAACGCAGTTATATATCTTACATGAACTGTTTTTTTTAAAAGCAGTGAGCTAGAATTTTTCGGAAATAGGCGTGAATTGGACGCGTTTGATCGTGGTAGAGTTTTGCTCTATTTTGCAACGTTTCGGCGAGTCAGCTGCCGCCCGGCCAATACCAATCAATCTAACTTCGTTTGACGCATTTTTTTCAAGCAATGATTTAACTGCAATACTTTTTCGTAGATTCTTGAGATAGATTCTCTTTTCAGATTACTGACGCGTTAAATTTTTGGTACCTATAAATCAACCAAACAGACCTGTGCTTTACAAGATTAGCCTATTCAGACAGATGACTGTACTTTACTAGTAGTAGTAGGTACGTACCTACACGTATATGTAGTACTTTTATGTATTGATTGATAATATCTTATGGACGAGCTCCGTGGCGCAGCGGTCAACACGCCGGCCTGTGACATGGATGGTCTTGGGTTCAATCCCCGGCCAGGTCAAGATGAAAAATGATCTTTTTCAGATTGACCTTGGTCTTGGATGTTTATCTATAAATGTATGTGTAATAATAAAATATAGTATCGTTGAGTTAGTATCCCATAACACATGTCTCGAACTTACTTTGGGGCTAGCTCAATCTGTGTGATTTGTCCGTATATATTTATTTATTATTTATTAATTTATTTATGGCTTTAGGCGTTGTCTATATAGAAGGGATAAAAACGTAAAAATATGTACCTAAGTATTTACAAAATTCTACGATTAGAACGTAGAAAACGATTCATTCAACTTTGAGAGTAGTGATTACAAGTTACAACGGAGTTGATTGGTAGGTAAGGTACCAAAATATTACTTAACTACATTCCAACTATGACTAGCGCAAAGATCTACCGTCAAAGTTCTAAGAACATAACCATTGAACTATTTCTTATTTCTGGCGGCTTCTAACTGAGTTAGACTTCTGACTTAGCCACTACGACGCTAGTCCGAATGCCTAGTTTGTTTCGTCGCAATAAGTACAGGACGAAGTTAGCTACGAATAAAATTTGGGGTGACGAAATTGTTAATGGCACTACATTTGGTATTGAGTCTTGTGTTACGTGTGCTATACGAACTAGACAAAGTTGGCTACAAATTAAATAAATTCAAGATAAAGTTATTAATGAATATTTAATTCGAGGTTGCAAATTTCTCGACTTTGATTATCAAATACTAACTATGATTAGGGCGATAATCTTCGACCAAAGTTCTTAGAACAGAACCTTCGAACTATTTCTTAATTGATAGCTACAACCGGGTTACATATCTAACTTAGCTCGCTTTGAGTTTAGTGTTAATGTCTAGTTTGATTAGTCACATTCGCAATAAGTACTGGACGAAGTAAGCTACAAATTAACTTTGTTTTGTAGTTATTCATAAACTACACTTGGAGTTGCAAATAAGTCGTGGAAATTCTCGTAGATCCAAAGTTCTTGAAATTGAACCTTCGAAACATTTCTTACTTGGTAGCTCCTAACTGAGTTAGACATCTAACTTAGCTCGCTACGAGTCTAGAGTTAGGTGAGCAATTAGGACTTGACAAACTTGGCTACAAATTAACTTTAAGATGAAGTTATTAATGAATACTTTATTCAGAGTTGCAAATTTATCGACTTTCATAATCAAATACTGACTCTGATCCTTATTAGAGTCTTGACCCTGGTCAAGAATTATACGACCAAAGTTCTTACGAGTAGTACCGACCCTTCGTTCTATTTCTTACTTGGCAGTTCCTAACTTAATTAAACATCAACTTAGCTTGCTACGAGTCTAGTGTTTATTTCTAGTTTGATTAGTTGCAATCGCAATTAGGACTGGACGAAGTTAGCTACAAATTAACGTAGTTATTCATAAACTACACTTGGAGTTGCAAATAAGTCAAGGAAATTCTCGTAGATCCTAGATCTAGATCTACGACCAAAGTTCTTAGAACTGAATCATCGAGCTATTTCTGTCTTGGTAGCTCCTAACCAAGTTAAACGTCTAACTTCGCTTGCTACGAGTTCATTGTGACGAGCGAACGAGACAGAAATTTTCGACTCTCATTATCGACTGCCAACTATGATTAGGGCCCAGATCTATGACCACAGTTCTTAGAACAGGAACTTCAACTTACTTGGTAAGCTCCTAACCAAGTTAGAAACTTAACTCGCTACGAGTGTAGTGTTAATTTCTAGTTTGATTAGTCACAATCGCAATTAGGACTGCACGAAGTTAGCTACAAATTAACTTTGCTATGAAGTTATTCATGAATCTACACTCGGAGTTGCAAATAATTTATAGAAATTTTCGACTCTCATTATGAAATACTGGCTTTGATTAGGAATGAGATCTATGATCAAAGTTCTTAGAACAGAACCTTCAGACTATTTGTTGCTTTGCAACTCTTAACAGAGTTTAACTTCTGACTTAGCTCCCTACGAGTCTAATGTTAATTTCTAGTTTGATTAGTCACAATTGCAATTATGTCTGGCAGAGGTTAGCTACAAATTAAATTTGGTATGAAGTTATTCATAAATCTACACGCGAGTTGCATATAATTTACAGAAATTTTCGACTCTTATTATGATATACTGACTTTGACCAATGTTCAGAGAACAACACTGAATGTGTTGTTCTCTATATCAACTATATCTTATTAGGCGGCTTTAACCAAGTTGGACATCCGACTTGGGCCGCTACAAGTCTAGTCCAAATTCCTAGTTAAACTAGTTGCAATTAGCATGGAGCAAAAACCAATAATTTTGGGTGGTAAAGTTAGAATGGCAATTGTGCAATTGTGTTAACAAGGTCAATATTTTGTTACTTTCTTCTTAATGAAATGTAAATAAAAGGTGTTAGATAAAAAGAAAAGGTATTGTGGAATAGTAGGTACAGTTTTGTTTCGTTAGCATTTTAAATATAATGTGCTTTGACTATACAAAGATAATGTGATGCATAATTAAAATGCTTATCAACATTCTAACATGAGTTTGAGAATAACTACGGATTATGTGTTCATAAGATACAAAATATTCAGCATAAATATTTACTACCACAAAAAGGCAAGATTACGAATAATTCGCAGAAACTCCCGACTTAATACATCAAATACCAACTATGATTAGCGCCAAGATCTACGGCCAAAGTTCTGAGAACAGAACCATCGAACTATTTCTTACTTGGCGGCTCATAACTTAATTAGACTTCTGACTTAGCCTGCTACGGGTCAAGTGCAAATGAATAAATTTCTAGTTCGATTAGTCGCAATTAACAATAGATGAAATTGACTATAAAATCATTTAAGGGTGACAAAATAATTAATGGGCACAATATTCGGGGTTAAATATTACGGATTACGGCCTAAGGAGCTGAAAGCCATTTTTGTAATGGAAAATGTATAACGAAATTTTAACATTCGAAAACGCCGAATTTCTCCACCATATCCCTCCCCTTTTTACCTTTCTTGCCCGCGCACACTAGGCACAGTAGTATTCAAGAATTTGCCCCCTTAACTCAGAGTTTATCAGAATAACATTATGCGTCCATACGGCAAAACAAAAGAGTTGCTGCTCTCCAAAGGCTTTGCCTTATTTCTCAGTTCGGCAAAAAAAATTATAGGATTATGCATGCATATCAAAACGCATAGAAAAACACCTATAACATCAGAAACGTAATAAGCCCAAGGGAGCATTAAAACAAATAAACCGATTAAATCGTATAGTCATCGAATAACTTAAATTTACGAGGACAAATATTTCAAACAAAAATAAAGAATTAAAATGAAACTCTTGTACGAATGCCGAGCAGCGGCGGTGGCCTTATTACCATGTCAAAGGCGAGAGCTTATTTTTACTTCTTGTCCGCAGTGAGCTCTTGTTTTTTGTTTGTTGCAGAGTTAACTGTTTGATACATGTAATATAATATTATCAAGAGAAGCCCGATGGCTTAGTGAGCTTTAATAGGGCTTACGCATGTTAAGCAACCCCGGCACCGTCCCCACTTGGATGGGTGACCGCAAGTGACATAAAAATATATTGAGCTCCTCCGTGCTTTGGAAGGCACGTCAAGCCGTCGGTCTTGTCTATCATCATTGTTAGAGGTCACTAAGTTATGTCAGATGTCAAAATTGGCCACATACACACGAAGCAATCTAATATAAAACTTAATTTCTATTATCTCTACTACTTTTTTACAGTTAATTTGATTCATAAGGACTGGAGTAAATTTAAGTTAATATTCTTTCGTTGATGCTCAACAAAATGTAGCACTTTTAATAGTCCGTTGCTTTTGAACAATAATAGATAAAATACTTTATATAATAATTTAAAATGTGATTTTACGAGAGAAACGGCTTGCAGGCCTATTCGTATATTTTATTATTATTTTGGAAGTCACAAGAAACAAAAGTTGCCAAATCTGTCGATGTGTTAAATTATAACGGATTGAATACGAAAGATGAACATTGGTTATGGAAATAAGCAATTGGACTGACCCCATGTTAACAAGAATTGAGGCAATTCTTGAATGATTTCACGTTTTTTCTTGTGAATCAAAACTAGGTAAGTAGAGGTGTAAATCACTTTGAAATGGTAATTCCCACTGCAGCTGAATTTCAACTTGGAAATTGCGCTGACATTAAAATATCGGCGGTCGTATTTGCCTAAAATATGGAATTATTCCAATGACGTCAGCTATGCAACTGTTAATAGAAGATTTCGATTCTAGACCAAACTGAGGAGCCCGTTGGCCTAGTGGGCGTGAGCATTATTAGTGCTTTCGCATGTTAAGCAACCCTGCACACAGTCCCCACTTGGATGGGTCGCAAGTAGCATAAAATATTTAAAACCGTTGGGTAAGCCGTTGGTTCCGGCTGCTTTCATGAATAGCAGTCGTTAAGCTATGTCAGATGCCTTTAGGCAGCTTGAAAAATCTGACAATGGCTACTTATGTACACAAAAAACAAAAAAAAGAGACCAAATCAAAAAATTAGGTGTATTTGGTTATATTTTAAACTTTTGTTACCTAATGCCGTTGTTTATGAACGAAATATAAAACTTACATAATCATCACGGTCTTAGCAGAGCCGAAGGCTTTTAAACTCACACGTCACATTTGTTATTGTTGTTGTTGTCATACGTCACACAAGTGTTGGTGAGGGTAAAGGCAAAAAACGTGATAAAATATTTATTAATTCTTATGCAAAACAATGTATGTAATGTTAGTATGAAAACTTTTATCCTTCAAACCATCAACATGAACAACTTATCCTTTGAGACCTAGACTGGAAACTTGAAAAACATCGTCACTTTTATACAAAAACGTTCGGCTGGCACGGCAATTTGGATGAAAATGTAATTTTTTTTGCATTGGTCTTATAGGAAAAGTTGTTAATTTTGACAGGGTGGTTTAAGCGTTTGAAGGATAGGGTTCTTCACTTAGCAGGTGAACCTAATACCAAAAGCATTATAATAATGGGATGCTACCTGAATCGTCTATTGATAATATTTTGCCTTCAATTTTCGCCCATTCTCTCGGTAGGTTACTATCTATGGTTTACGTGGAAATAGAATCAATAGCTACATTTAACATCATAAGTTTTTATTACCAAGCCCCCGCTGTTTATCAGTCCGTTGGTCACAGAGCTATATCACATTATTATCATCATCACCTTTCCATAACCTACTGTTCATAAGCGTCCCATTGTCTACGCCATACTTTTCTATCCCTAGCCTTCGCAATCCAGTTCTTTCCTGAAATCTGTTTTATGTCATCGGCCCATAGCTGCCCTACATCCAATACTACTTTTATCTATTGAACCGTAATAGGTAGAGAAATTTAATTTTAAGTGTATTTCTAAAACTAGGAAAATACAAAGAACGTGTTTTTGAGCGTTTTTTTTTTTATGTTATATTGTAGGTAGTACGGAACCCTTCGTGTGCGTTATCGGCTTGTACTTGGACTGTTTATTTGCTCTCAGTTCAGCATAGGAGAGCACTGAAATGGAATTTTCCAATGCAGCTGAATATCAAGTTTAGAATTGAACGGACATAAAAACATCGTGGTCGCATTTGCATAAAATATGGAAGTATTCTAGTGACGTCAGCCATGCAGCTGTCGAGATTAAATCAAACCATAGATCACTTAAGGGGGCACACTAGGCATAGTAGCGACGCCTATCATTTTATTCCTAATACTTTACAAATAGACAGAAATTCAAGAATGTAAATCATATAAAGCCTTAGTAAATAACCTGAAGTATTTTTGGAACCATGTTTATTATCAGAATCAGTGAGAATTATGAACACCAGATTACCGCCGTTTTTGGCGGTCTGATTATCATGATGATTTACATTCTTAAATTTCTTTCTATTTGTAAAGTATTAGGAATAAAATGATTGGCGTCGCTACTGTGCCTAGTGTGCCCCCTTAAACCACAATTAATATCACTATGAAACTAACTATGAACTGAAGAACTACTTTCACAAACTACTAGCTTTTTCGTACGCGTAATTTGTAGCCTCTCTGAAAATGTAGCTCCCTAAAGGTCTAAGAATTATTTAAATCGGTTGTCTTTTTTTTGAGTTATCCGAAAACACTAACAAATTTTTCTTCTTTATAGAATAATTTTAGAATTGTTATACGAAATTGGGCTTTATGGATCTATATGGCCTACACTAGTGTCATATTTTTAAGTGTGCGTGCCTTTTGGAGCACGGAGGAGCACCAGAAATTTGTATGCCATACAATATCCATCCAAATGGGGATTGCGCCCGGGTTTGCTTAACATACGTAAGCGCTAATAATACGCACACCCGCTGGGCCATCGGGCTCATCAATCCATCCAAAATCTATTTTTTATGTTGATGATAGAGAAGATTACTTTCTGGTCCGTTTTAACTTTTTTGCCAACCAAGAAACGCCTGATGATTTACTGTGAGCATTGACTAGCATTTTAGATTATCGTGCGTGAGCGTTTTCTTATTTCTACGCTTATATTGCTCATATTTAAAAAATAGTGCAGTAATTGTTGGTAAGGTTTTATTTTCCTTTTTTTTTGTATCAAGCATCACAAAGAACTCCTCGGAGCCCGAGTTCCAACTTAAGTTGGTATGCCAGCTTTCAAACTTACGATGATTTTGCGCAGTTGTTTAACGCTAAGTCTTCCTGTGGATACGTGGAAGTCGACTTAGGAAACACAAGCTAAAAAAAAAGCTTAAACATTAAAGAAACTTTCCTAAACCGTCTGGCCAGCGTGGAGAGCGACCAAATGCTCCGACTGCTCTGGCTAATATATGGCTCTGATAGTACAGAGGGTTCCTGCAGTGGAGACTAAAAAAGACCTGAAGATGATGATGATGAGTTAGTTGTTTGACGCCGAGCTTCCTTCTACATGACATCATCCTAACTAACCAAAAAAGATTAAAAATAAATTTATTATATTAATATAAAATGTTATAATGTACCTAATAAAAAGCTGCATGAAGGCCTTCTCTAAGGATTTCCAATACGACCTTGGTCAGGTCCCCCGACCGCCTGGTCGGTGGGTGTCGCCATTCAAAAACCTTTCTAACCCATTGGCCATCGGTTCTTCACGCTTTGTGCTCCAGCCACTGCCACTTCAGAGAGCTAATCCGCTAAGCTATGTCGGTGACTTTTGTTCGTCTACGAATCTCCTCGTTTCTGAATCGATCTCGCAGAGAAACACCGAGCATAGCCCTCTCCATGACTTTTGAGCGATCCTGAGCTTTCTCATGAGGCCTACCATGAAATGCGTTTCAATGGTCTGACAATAAAGGATGACTTATAGAAGGATGACTTAGACTATACGAAGTGGGAAAGAAAGAACCGAAAAGCGAACCCTGGGCTCCGAAGTACTTCAGCTGGGTTGCAAACGGGAAAACGCTCAGATGAGATTAGAGAGAGATACTTTATAATACAAATAGCGATATTTGCCTTAAAATGGTTTAATAATAATAACTTATTTCATAAATAATGTTGGTGAACATCGGTAACCCGAACCGAGAATTTCCATTAACTTAAGTAATGATTTCGAAAATGCATTGCACTTACAGTATATGTAGTAACATTATATTTGTAACGATAATATTGTGTTTCAGACTTAATGTAGATCCATATTACTTACGAGTAGTAGGAGCACTATGAAAATTATTTACAAGCTCAGTATACACAAATCTTTAGAAGCCTCTTACAGTTATTTTGAAGGAATATTATTAATTTGGTACGTAACCTTACGTAACCTTTGTAAGAATAAAACATTGTTTTGAGTACCGAATGTATTAGAAGCCTACTTTTTTATGAATCATAAGTTTGTCTCAAAATGCGGCGTTTCGCGCGTTTTTTTTTTTTTTTATGTCAGAGGACGGCAAACGAGCAAGCGGGTCACCTGATGGTAAGTGATCACCGCTGCCCATGGACTAATGTAACACCAGGGGTATGACAAGAGCGTTGCCGGCCTTTTGTTTTCCCTCCCCAGAGGGGAGGGGGGATGGGCCTCCGGCTCTCTCACTCACCGAACGAAGCATAGAAGCTGTAAAACTACTACTCAAACGTCGATTTTCTGTGAGAGTGTGGTACTTCCCCGGACGAGCCGGCCCATTCATGCTACCAGCTGAAGTGATTTTTGCCGGTAGCGTGGCTCTACCACAACAAAATAGCAGGAGTTCAAACAATTTTTTTAAATATTCATCCTTACCATAATATTCTAAATATGAAGTGAGTTAGTTTGTTATTTTTTCACGCCTTAACTACTGAATAGATCATCATAAAAATTTCTATATTCCTTTTTTGAGATACGGAGAAAGTCATAAGCTATCTTTTATCTCGGAAAAAGAACTGTTCTGTTTTAAGTAAACATTATTCAAAAAATTTTATGTACATTTCATCTCTTTGACATGATAAAACTAATATCGACGAGTGTCACCGAGAACTCTGGAGCTTCTGATAAATTGTTAATACTTGACGACGCTTAATGTTATAATATATTCATTTATACATACATTTATTTGTCGACAGGATTTTCGTCTGGTGGTCTGGACTTATATAGCATTTTGCTTATATTATATGCATAAGTGGTTTCAGATTATTAAATTATATTAATGCTCTAATCTAACATAGGTAACTGCCATCTATGATGTTGATGATAGACGGAACAAACGGCTAAGTAATTATCTTAATTTGAAATGATGATTTTGATGAAAAGTAACCCATAAAACTAACTTATCTGTATTATACTGTATTTAATGCGTAGCTATTAACATTGAAATTCAAGAAGAAAGGTGACACCAGAAGGCGTTCTATAATGAGAAAATTGTGTGATGTTTTAATTTTTTTTTCTTATTTTATATACCAACTGAATCCTATTACCGAAGTAGCACCAAACACTGAAACTTCTATCTTTTCGAATCATAGGTATCACGAACGAAAAAAAAAAACAATTCGTTAAAACAACAATAACAGTTAACATGTACAACATCGATTGAGTCAATAAAAGTCATCAGGAAAAGCAGTTTAGTACCATTCTTATTTGGCTTATACAAATCAATAAGCAATTTCCTGTTGCCGTCAAACCGATGATTGCTTGTGTGTGGGCTTTAGTTTACTTAGTGAGGACAAAACTTGTTCATTTACCCTAAATTTGTTCGTTATTTGCTCTTTATACGTAGATAAACTTGTTTATTTATCCTTAATTTGTTTCTTATTTGTTCTATATGCGTAGATAGACCAAAATTAGTTCTTTTACCCTAAATTTGTTCCTTATTGTACTATATACGTCGATAAAGTTGTTTATTTACCCTTAATTTGTTTTTTATTTGTTCTATATACGTAGATAGGCCAAAACTTTTTAATATATCCTTTTGTTTCTTATTTGTTCTATAGATTGGCTTAAACTTGGTCATTTACCCTAAATTTACCTGTTTAATGTTTATAAACTAGATCGACTCAATCTATGTATACGTTTTGTTCTTGTTTCTGCTTGTAATCTGTTTGGTGTGCTATATGTATAAATAAAATAAATTTGTTCTATAGATCTACAAATCTTCAAGGGAACTTGCATGAAGAGTGGAATTCGAAATGTTTCTGATTATGCAAGGTTCTAGCTGAAAAAGACTTTTAAGGGCTATTTTAATTTAATAACATTGACATTAAGTTTGGTTAAAATTGGTTGGAAAAGTCTATTTCAAAGGTATGCCTTCAAAGTCCATTACAAACAAACGTGTTTTTTTTTGCATTTTTGCTCAATATCAATTACGACATCAGCTAGACATATCTTGTTTACATGAAACTTCAATGGAAAGTGTCTATTTTCCATTAAACAAAAATAATTTACTTTTATTGCTTCAAATAAGAAAATGCCAGGAAAAAGGTACACAGGAAAATTACTCTGGAAATATTCGCAATCCGATCAAATTTCGTCTTATTTTTTCCATTTCCATTGGCTTTATTCAATTCGAGATTAGGCTTCTTATCAATTTAGCGTTATTTATGTTCTTTTGATATGTTTTGACGGCTTTCTCTTGGACTGCCCTAGAATAAATAAAATGTTCAAGTATCTGTTTCAGCTTGCTTTGTCTATATCGTCAACTCAACATGATGGTGGACGGCTTACACTTCTACGCCCAATACTCGGCCTGCCAACCTCCATTTCTTTTCTGTTCACATCCACGGAAAGACTTGGAGTGGTCATATTCTACTCTGCCGGGAACGACACGGCATACTTACCTATATACTAGCTCTATGTAAAAAATATATTTTCATGTGTTTATTATATATTAACTGTGTTCGACCTAATACTTCAAACTTTCCTCGATTTGTCTTTTAATTCAGATTGTATACGTTATTAAGTAAACTGTTAAGTTTTAATTATGAGTAAAATGAATTCGAATTTCGCGAGTATTGTGACTTAATCCACTTCCTGCAGTCAACAATAAAAGTATTCATTTTGCTATTCAAGATTACAATTAACATAAACAGATACATACACATAATCCGGGATAGGTGAAACTAAATAATAATTATTTTTAAGTAAAAAAACCGACTTCACACAACACAGGAATATAGGAACTATAAACCAAAAAATTCAAGTGTTCCTATGAAACTTGAAAAGGAATAATAAAGATATGTGCAAAAAAGTTATCCGAGTATAAAAATAAATAGATTTCCCTCAATTTTTCGAGGATCCCTTCATATATACCTGTTTCGGTGACCATGAGACCACTTAAGATGTGCAGCCTTTCGGACAAAAAAAGAATTTGTTAAATCGGTCCAGACATCTTCGAGAAATCGGGGAACATACATAAAAAACCTCCTCTTTTTTTGAAACCTGTTAATAAAATCAGATTGGATCTGGGATAAAATC
The DNA here is from genome assembly GCA_963082605.1 of Rhodophaea formosa. Taxonomy (NCBI): domain Eukaryota; kingdom Metazoa; phylum Arthropoda; class Insecta; order Lepidoptera; family Pyralidae; genus Rhodophaea; species Rhodophaea formosa. The sequence goes on along the minus strand of OY720213.1, from coordinate 5,257,522 downwards.
TTTATAATTCTGGCCAATACCGATATGCTACTTTTATATGAATGATCCTGGTACAGTTACCTGCAAACTGGTTATGTTTAATGAAGCGCGCCTCATAACTCCAAGCGGTCGACGGCCTGTCTTCGGGGTCAGTGTCCTGTTATCGGTGGATTAGTTATCTTAGGGTTTGAAAGGTAACTAATAAAGGCCACATGTTATTTTAGCTAGGAAAACTATATACAAAATATACTAGCATAGGTATTCGGTACCTTTTTCTCACACTTTCTGCATGTGTTTGAAAGCAGATTCAAAACCGACATAATTTCTTTACATAACTACACATTATTTTCTGAATTTGTGATACTCCTCTCTAAAGGTATTGATTTGCCTCAAATCTGCTCTTTTCATTAATTACTCTTATTGAAGAATATTATCATGTCCTAAACGACCATTTCGCAAGAAAAAATTACGCCTCCTCTGTCCGCATGTGTCGCCGCCGCTGAACTTTACAGTCAACATTTAGTGGGAAAATACCTTGTAAAAACCCAAATTAGAGGTAGACATTTTACAATAATGAAAAATACCCTTATTTTTAAAAGCAAGTAGAATCACATCATTTATTTTTCAAACACTTATCGCTCGAAACAACCTGAAACTGAATTATGAAAATTTTAATTAAAAAATTTTTCATTGCCTTGAATATCCACAGGTTGGCTTCAAAAGCAAGGTCAAACACAAAACAAGCTAATCCGCCATAGCAAAGCAACGATCAAAAACCTAAATAAATAATAGGAATGTAAAAACCAAAACAATCTTCGAATACTGGACCCTGATTGAATATTTCCGTTTCCAACGCCAATTTCCATATCAAAGGCCCGGCGATAAAGGCCTTTGACGACCTAAGATTTTCTGAAAGGTCGCCCTGATGTATGTTGTGGTATTTTCCATTTGACCTTAGGCTACGGACAGACTTTATCGGAAATTATCTAGCGTCGTAAAGTTAGTTAAATTTACGGTGCTGTTCATTTAATGTGAGCATTTCGTTAATGAGACGCCAGATTTACAACTCACTTGATTTATTTTATATATGTTTTTTTATGCATTGATATTTACTCTGATATTTTTTTGCCGTATCGTATTTCTCTAAAAAGAATGTTTCACTGGATTTATGTTATAAAGTTAGTGACGGCAAAGATAGGTGCTGATAAATTTGTTAATAAATTAGGGCATAACACATATTTTTCTTGAATACAGCAAGAAATCTGGCGTTAGATTGGACTTGGTTTCTGTCTGATGCACTAGATCACTAGATACAATGGAAGCTACCGGTAGCTTCCTTTGTACCTTGGATGAGGATGTAATTGCCAGTTGTTAATCAAATTACAGTGCTTTTATGCAGGTTAATAAAATCAGACACCGTATCAATAAACAATAAAATTATTTTTACACAAAAACCGAATTTTTACACAAAAACAAAAGCCGACTTCTACCCTATACGTAAGTATACAACCTAGAACTAAAAAGTAGGAAATAATAATTTGATTACTAGAAACTACAACAAATAAAAATATTGATTCTTTCATTCCTTTTTACAATATTTATAATCAGTTTTGATTAAGGGTCGGTGCCAGCCAATATAATAAAGATAGTAGTGAAAACAAATCATCGGGCTACACGAGAAACCATTAAGGCTATTTCTACTTTGGCTTGTTCTCATCGATTTGTCGAGATTCGCATAAGAAAAATACTGCCCTTCAAACCATAACCACCTTATCTGACATTTTAATCGAAAATAAGGTAATTTACACCTATGATAGTCCTTCAGCATATTAGACGTCGAGACCAGACACATCAAATATGCGCCCTGATTTTAAATGAAAAAGCGGGAATAAGTTAAAAGGTGATCTAAATGTCACGTCACGAACACTCTATTTCGGGATAATATCTTTTACACTGAAAATATTTAATACACCTGTGAGTTAGTTTTATGAGAATTGGACTCGGAATGCTCAGAGCAGGTGGTGGTGATAAAATGTCAAGAAAAGTGATGCAGAGAATAAAAACATATTTATGGCTGTGTTGTTGAAAATAAGAACTTTCGCTAAGAACAATGTAATTTGTAGTGATATTGAGATAAAGATAGTGAAAAAGATTTGTAAAAATAGTACAAAGTGTAGGTCCATAGTATCTGCCCACACAGGCAGGAAGGATTTTTAGAAATTCAATCCCAAGGGGTGAAATGAGGAAGAAGTTTAACGCGGACATAGTCGCTGCAAAATTGCTAGTGATTTATAAACATTTTTGTGAGTTTTGGTGGGAAGTCAAGGGTACAGATGTCGTTAGCCTTAGACGATTTTGCAAATTGATTTGAGTGGACTTTATAATATGAAATTGGTGTAGTTTGGTGTAATAAATGCTCGTGCTCGAGAACAATTTGTGAAATAGACTGTTAAATGGACTCGTATAAATTTGTCATCAGAAGCTACCACGAGGCTACCAAACAACTTACGCCATCTTTGATGCCACATACCGTAAAACACCGATACTTAGTATCTCATTATACTGGACATTGGCAGAATCACTGAAATCTCGGTATAAGCCATAATTTAAAAGAAGAAAGAAGAAAACATTTTTGTCCATCACGTATTGCAATGTCTTTCAGATACCTATTCACGAATTGCCCCTTTTCCCATCAGAAGGTGACATTTTATATCCCCATTTTCCTCCAAACCAACATGAAACTTTCGTTCCTTATCTAAGGATAAGGAACAAAAGTTTAACTCACCGCGGGTCGTACGAGTCACAAAATATAATTATTCTATATCGTAAAACAACCTTGTTATAACGTTGTTTACACTCCCTGGTAAATTAATACTGACGGCTCCCTCCAACCAATTGTTAGGTACATATTAATTTAGGCAAACATTATTTCCTTGAGTAAACCACGCGTGCCTATTGTGAAGTTCGAAAGCTAGGATCAACGGAATGAAATATCAACAGCCATTGGAAATTAGATTTCAATAATATTGGTAGGTATGTAGATTCAAGATAGAGAAATATCAATCAATCAATCATTGATTGCTCCCTTAATAATTTATACAGGTCTTAGCTAACTGAACAAAAGTAATAATTAAAGACCCTGACGGGCGCTGCAAGGGGAGATGGGCTTTATATATTTTCAAGCTTATGTGCTCAAAGAAATATCAATCAATCAATCATTGATTGCTTCCTTAATATTTTATACAGGTCTTAGCTTACTGAACAAAGGTAACAATTAAGGACCCTGACGGGCGCTGCAATGGGAGAAGGGCGATATATATTGTCAAGCTTGTGTTATATATTATAGTTATGTCATTATCGGTTTATTCAATGCTCAATCTTTATTATATGAATAATTAAATAAAACACATATAAAGGGAAAAATCACACAAATTGAGTTAGCCCCACAGTAAGTTGTAAAATTATGTCGTAGGATATTAAAGGTACACGCACATTACGACGGGTCGCATCGCATCGCAAAAATCCGCGTGCCCTTCAATCCGCTGAAGCGCTCTTGTGTATTGTCATCATGTGCGCGTACCTTAACTCAACGATACTTATTTTATCATAGATACTGATATAGATAAACATCCAAGACCCAGGCCATTATGAAAAATATTTCTATCATGACCTGAAGCTCAAATTTTTAACTAGTAAGTAGAATGGATCTGCCCATAGATATCAGAATATGATCTGCCACTCGTTGTTAAGCTTCCGCATGGTGAATGTTAATTGGCTCTTTTTTACCATTATTCAAATGAATTTACATATCAAATTTGACTTGACTCCCTATGGTAGGTAGGGGGGGTAATGGGTTCCATCAGTACCTAAGGGTTCCATGGGTCCCAACGGTACCATAGGGTCCCATGGGATTATTACTTAACATATCTATAAATGTTTAGTTTTATTTTTATAAGATTTGAATAGGTACCTATTTTGTTGTGTTTATGGAATAAATCAAAATTTGTATTCACGATATAAGACCCGAAATTCAATTCTCGCATATTTATACGGGTAGAAAAATAAAAATAACCGTACTAAAAGAAATCAATTTACTTATTTCATAAGCAAAAAGCGGCTGGCGTCGGGAAACATTACATTTATGGCCCTTCGCTTCAATATTCACTTTTCCAATTTTATGGCTGCAATGTGGCCGCCTGCCTGCTTATAAATATAAGACCTGTCAAGCGCGAGTTGAACGTATTTTTTTAGGGTTTTTATCCGATTGACCCATCCAGAATTAATATAATGTTTTTCGCTCGTATTTATGTATGTACCTACCTCTCCAACCCAGTTGGCCAGCGTGGAGAGTGTAGGCCGACTCTTCTGCTGCTGCCGAATCTACTGCTTTGGCTAATATATAGCTCTTGTTACACAGAGAGAGTCATGCTCCGGCAGTGGAGACTAAAAAAGACCTAATGATGATGATGATTATGAATGTAAGTAATTTTGTCTATTCCATTGTTGCCTCCCCGACTTTGAAGTGTAAGTTGTAATTAGATTTGTATCCTTTCCCAGAGTGTCATAGGCTGTCAGCAAACTAAATCAAAATGGTTTTTAAATAGCATTACAATGCTCGGTATATTATACGCCACAGGTAGGATACGAACCCACAGCTCTTAGGTCTGCGCCCTAAGTGTGCTACCAACTACACCACCGTGGCTTCGAATCACCGCGTCGAATCCGCCATCACATATTACCCCGTAGGGTATAACGCATTCGAAGCATGCGTATTTCTTCAATACAACCCACTATTTAGTAGTGTGGTATTCTACTTCATTCATATCAGATGAATAGAGAGTTGATTAAATTGATTCCTGTGGCGAATTCTTTTTCATCACATATTTTCAATTTTAACTACTAAATCAGCAAAAAATCAATATGGCGGAGGTAAACTGATAAAAGGTTAGTTGTCGAGCTTTACAATTTTTTGAAATAAAACCAGCACTGGATGGATAGCGACAATAAATTTAACACAATTAGCAATTTTCCCGCGACTTCGATTCTCCCCTTTTCAACATAAGAAAATTTCCCTAAACTACAAATGTAATGTGAAAAACCGGCCGAGTGTGAGTCAAACTTGCGCAATGAGGGTTCCGTACAATATGCTTCGTGAACACACACACAATGTGCAAAAATGTTTTATTCAATTGACTAGCGCTATCTAGTGGTGTTTTAGTGAACTATTTCCCTAGGTAAACTTATTATAGTGAGTTTATCACTTTATTTTCAACTGATAGAATTCTTCTTATTTTTCCTGTAATCTTCAAGCAATAAACTATATATTGTAATTTTTTCGAAATTTTAAGTAGTTTCGGAGATCAGGGGGGGGGGGGGGGGGGAATGGTCAATTTTTGTCTTCTTTCGTGAATAAAATCAAAAGTATTGATTTTACTCGAACAAAAAAAATATTTTTGAGATCCTCATAATGAGCCCTATCATTTGATATATTAAACGGTAAGGTTTGCAAAACTTTTTTTTAACATTTTCTATTTGGACCCCCTAAACGGACACTTATTTTTAAAAAATATAAATTTACTTTGCACATCCGTGTTTGGGTCATAGGTTTACACCATCTTACCAAATTTCATTTAATTTGGTTCAGTAGATTCGGAGAAAATCGACTGTGACAGACGGACGGACGGACAGACAGACGCTCGAGTGATCTTATAAGGGTTCCGTTTTTCATTTTTTGTACGGAACCCTAAAAACAATATTCATTACTATGTACAATATTATTGGCGCAAGTCCATTTTCATCTCTTTTTTTGTTATAATTGTAATATTATCAAGTGGTTTTTTGATAAAAATATGTACGTTCATAATAAATATGGTAGACTCTTATTGTCTTTATAGGAATAAGCTAGCTGTAGAAACGTTTTGGCAATGTAAAATTTATAAATTGTTTAGCATATATGTAACATTAAAGCCTGTTTGTTTCTTTTAATAAATATATAAATAAAATAAATAAAAAAATTATTGCTTTGACTATATCATTATTGTTATTATTGTTTTTGCCTTGTGTACGTAATCAATCCTTAATGTGACCCCGTGGTATGTTCCTTTGTACCATAATGTTACGAAATGTACAAAAGATTGAAATCGCACGTAAATAGGTACCAACGCTCAGTAACAGCCGAATAAAAATAAATCCCCAATCGACGTAAAGTACGTCATTATTTACGGGAGAAAAGTATTTTTTCTTTGAAAAGTTCAAAGGTGAGATGTATTTGAAGTTATATTTATGACGTTAATTTATCCTAATCTTGAAGGATCGCTTGGAATGGCATTTGTATAAGGAGTTACTTGATCTTTTTGCCATTTGTTAGTTTTGTGAAGATGGGTATGATATATAGGGTTAATTTCTACGATTTATCTTTTTATAAAATTTGGTGTTTATTGACTGAATAACTGGAGAATTTCAATTTGTTTCAATATGCGGAAGATTTCATTTATTTCAAACTAATCACGTCATCATCTCAACATGATCAAATCACCATCTCAACATTAAAAATGTTTGAAAATCGTAAAATAGATTTCAGACAAAATTCATTTGCATTCTACCCGATGTGCTTAAAACTCTCAAATAGTCTCAACCACGATATTAACAAAATTATTATAATTACATTACAGTGTCTCATGTGTCTATACTGCAGGATCTTAGCATACGGACTTGTCTTTCTGCAATCCTAACTTCCTTAATAATATTATAAATACGAAAGTGAGTTTGTTACGCTTTCACGCTCTGTCTACTGAATCGATCCTCATGGAATTTTGCCTACACATAGGTTAGGGTACTAAGAAGGACATAGGCTATATAATACGCGAGTGAAGCTAGTTTGTCTCTAAAGGGTTCTTTACTTTGTCTGTCACATAGCGTGATGTGAACCCGATAGCCTCGGATGGACCATTTTCCTGAGTCATTCATGTTCCCGGGCGCAGAAATCAAAGAAACCCCTATTTTTATGGAGGGCGCTATACATCTAACCTAAAACCGTGCCACTTTGAAAGATCTTGTAAGAAGAGCTACTTCTTGTGGGCCACGTCATACATGAGGATACGATACCATTCTCATCTATTTCTGCCGGCAATGCTGAAAAGCACTTAGTAAGTTAATATGGGATCTGTGACTTACGACTTGACGTCACCAAGTCGGTACCTTATTGGAGTCTCCCTTCACCTACAATGTTGATGATACGATACTCGTAATACACATTTGCGATTTTTAAATAAAGGATTTTGAAAAAGAAACTTCGCGTCGCTAGCTCGCATAAAAGGACAAAGATTGTAACCCAATCCGAAATAAAGCAAAACGTGCCAACTTGCATGCTGCTGGTCAATAAACTTGCATAAATCGTCTATGTATACACCGGCTGTGCCGCATTTTCCGCTATCAAATCACTTTCATTGCAATCTCATTATTGCACACATGATAGACGATACTCGTGTGTAAATAAAAAAAATCCCACGCAATCTTAATCATAATAAAACCATTCATAACAAAACACGAGCAAATCTTTACGCCCACATAAAAAATCTCATAACCTAGAAGTCTCAGGTTACGAGCTTTAAGGCTGTAGTTCCCCCATCCCTTTCACTCTTATAAAGATTATATATCTTTCTCTTTCTCAAGATAATAGTGGTGCCAACTAGCGGTCATACGACGAAATGTCTGACAGTTGCGTACGCGCATGTCTTTGTGTTGTGTGTCCGATATACTGCAGTATTTCGATAAAAGTGAATAGTTATTGTTGTATTGAACTAAAAGTAAATAGTGTGTAGACAAATATGGCATGTACTGCGCGAGTGTGCGTGATAAAAATATGTGTTTGTGTTAGTAAATGAATGTTCGTGGGATTGTTGACATATCAGGATTGCTGTCTTGGAGTCCAAAAAACAGTATCAAGATTAAGCTAAAACGTAAGTAACCCAGTTAGTTTTACAACTAACCCAGTAGTCTACTAACGTTATTACTATTTGTAATTTTCGTTGTGCATGAAGTTGATGAAAATTATTTATTTGTTAGCTTAATAGTTAGGAAGTGTTACAATATTTGTTAATTTCGATGATTAACTTAATTACATAAGTAATATTATTCAAAACATGATCATTTTGATCGTCGTGATGAGGATCAGTCTTATTAGGAAAGACTGTTATTGTATGTAGCGAATGCAAATAAATGTTATCTTATTTGCGAAGATTAAAGTCTCAAGTTTGGCCTCCTAAAATGAGGTAAGCACCAAAAGAAAATGAATTGAGCCACTTGCTAAAAAAACAAACTATATTCTATATGATTAAGGTAAGGCATGCTATCAGACACATCATCAGCAGGTACTTTTAAGACTTCGCTGCAGGAGAACGACCCTTTCTGTACTACCAGACCCACATATTAGCCAGAGCAGTCAGAGGATTTGGCCTACACTCTCCACGCTGGCCAGACGGATTGAAGATGTTTTTTCGATCTTATAAACATCGAAAAAACATCTTCAGCTTTGTTTAGCTTGTGTCCCCAAACTCGCCTTCTACAACATCCACGGGAAGACTTTGAGTGGTCTTATTCTACTCTGCTGGGAACTACACGGCGTATCAGACACAAATGTGTAATTATTATAAACAGAGGATTATAATAATTTTATTTCCCTCTCTCCTCTGGGAGAGAAAAATAAAAGGCCGGCAACGCTTTTGTCACACCCTTGGTGTTACAATTGTCTGTAGGCAGCGGTGATCACTTACCATCAGGTGACCCGCTTGCACGTTTGCCGTCCTATTACATAAAAAATATTAAAGAATCTGGAACTTTTTGGCCATCGATCATTCGCCTCCTTATCGGTATTATGACTTTAAGCATGTACGTATAATAAACGTGGTTAAAACCTTGATTAGCGACCAATAATAAAATTAAAAACCCGTTAGTTTTCATCACTAGATGCCTTTTGCTTTAAGACAGCTTGAAAATCTACCAGTACATTGGCCACTAAAAAACGTTAAATGTAAAATAAATGCAAGGAAACTATTTTTGATGATATTTTTAATGAATATTTCATTTGTCAGAGATGAAAAGCATAAAAAATACAAAAATGGTTAACGCATAAGACACGTAATCTTCTATGGGTTTAGTAGGTACTTACGAAACGCCTTGAAACCTAACTTGATAGGTATTGCAACAATGGCATAGTATTCAAACAAATGACCACGGTTACCTAACACTTAAACTGCAAGGTAGGAATGCTTTGAGTGGAACAGATTCAATAGAAACTAAATTTCGCAAACCAAGAATCTGCTTTACGATCTATTTAGATTTGAGATAGATTGAATATAATACTTACTAAGAACTACTTAATATGAATCTACTACTTATCTATATACTTATCTTACTATCCAAAAAAGGATTTCAATATTACAGTTTATGTTCTAGGTATATGAGTTGCCTAACATCACCTTAAATTCCAAATGCTTAAAAATAGAGACCTAGATGTCTGCCTAAATAGATTTGGATGTAAGGATTATCATGATTTTTTACGAAGCCCCTTGTAGCAAGAAGAACACTGGCTTTATTTTTAGGCAAGTCAGTAGTGTCCTTATACTTTTGAAAATAAAAAAACTTGGTTTTTCTTTGATAAAAATACACCCAAAAATAAACGAAATATTGCAAACTAAGGATTTACAACTTTTATGATGTTACTAAAGATGTAATATTGAAAACAATCATCATCAAAATTAAAGAGCTAAGCTCTTGTCGGTGGAGCTCCCTCCATCTGTCAATAATTAATGTATATTCTTAATCAAGTAACAGTTAATTTCTATTGATTAACCATTAAGTTGATGGGTTTTAATTACCTAACTACGTCATAAAGTAGGTTTTATGACCTTGGGCTCTGTCTACCTCCAAGGGATAAAGACGTGATAGTATGTATGTATGTATGTACTACGTCATAAAAATAAAATAATTAGTATCGTCTATAATCTATAAGACCCCGGACAAAATTATACAACTTTTCTCCAAGTGTACTTCTTCAAATTATTTTTCAGCCAAAAGTGGGTAACTGTTGGCTGAAAAATAATTTGAAGTAGCATACGATGATCACTGAAGTTAACATCGCAAATTCTTGAGATTAGTTGTTTGATACAAGCAAGATAAAAATCTGCTTGTATCAAACAATTAGTCTTAAGAATGTCACTGTCATGCTATTCAAATAATTATTTTATTACTATTAAAACTTGATAGTTACGCGGTTGTGGGCATCCAGAGCATCAAACATTCATCATCATAACATCATAACATCATTATTATGTAAACAATTTCTTTAAAATATATGGCAATATTTATCGCAGCCTAATAATCTCCTATAGCAAATTGTATACCGTAGTAATTATTGTACGATGCAAATGTTGTTAGTTGGACATAAAATAACAAAATGCTGATGAGCAGTGCGGTTACAATTTCTGCAGCATATGATCTATTGTTGTTCAACAAAAGCTAAGACAATATAATACTTTAAGTAGTTAGACTGCCAACCACATACAGAAATATTTGAGCAAAAAAATTCGCCATACAAACTCGTAAGTAAGTTCAGTAATTATTTAGCTAACAAATACAACCTGCAAATCATTACAGAGTTTATTAAAGCTACGGTTAAGCGTGGTCAAGTCAGCCACAGGATGTTTACTAAATATATGCTTTCCCTATACGTTATTGTGTTACCGGCTCTAGATATAAGGTGGTTTTATGCTTAGTTATTAGGTTTCTCATGTCATCAGTTCTAAGCCTAAAGAAAACCATGCTATATTATAAATAAAACTATATACTTGTTAGAAGACTCTACTTATCTCTGGTACATACCTACTCGTATATATTATCACGCCTCTCTTCCATAGGGGTTCACTTGCTGTTTGCACATTTTACATAGTTAGTTTTCTGGCTACTCCTATATAGCTTTGGTGGTACAGAGAGGGTCGTGCTCCTGCAGTGGAGACTTACAAAGACCTGATGACGGGACATAGTTAATTCAATACAAAAGAAACCTGAAACAGACTTTTTAAACTGGGATGAATCTGTTATATTGATTTGCCGAACCTTTTACAATCAGCTGTCTGTCCATCCTCAAACCTCTTTGGGTAGTTCCAAAATTGTCTAGTTTAAAAAAAAATTATTCCGCCATTTATAAACTTATTAAAGCAAAAAATATATAGGACCCGTATTTTAATATAGGCCGTTAAAATTTCGTGTGTTTCCTACACCTATTTGCAAACTGTATTGTCACACGCCCCCACTCATGAACCTTGACACTCTTTAGCTTTATCATTTACTGTTTAATTTTCAAAATAAGAATGCATATTTAATATTTGGATTATCTAACTGACGTACTAATTTTAACATTAATATTTTGACCTGGCCTATTGCAGACTGAAATTAGGTACAATGTAAATTGCCTGCAGTGGGTGACTTAAGATCCTAAGGCCCTAGATGGGCAAAGGGCTTCAACAGTCTTTCTCCATCGGGAACGGTCTTTGGCAACGCGCTTTGCTTAGGGCCAGGTTAGCCTGATTGTCTGCTTGAGACGGCCAACCTTTCGCTTGCCCTGAGGGGTCCACTCCAGGGCTTGCCTCGGGATGTGTGTGGGCACTCTGTTGAGTGTATAGCCTATCCATGTCCATTTACGGCGCATAATCTGCTTGTCTATTGACATTTCCTGGCACGCCTCCCACAGGCATTCGTTGGAGATCTTGTCAGGCCAGAAAATGCCAAGTATTTGCCGCAGGCAGCGATTGATGAAAACCTGGATCGGCTGCGTGATCACTTTGCTAACCTTCCACGTTTCGCACCCATATAGCAAGCAGTGGGTATCGACCACAGACCTCTTTTGTCGGAGTAGCGTGATAACTACTGCGCCACAGATGCTGTCGTCAGTCCGGTTACTATCAGGCAATGATGAAATGATGAGAGAGCGATTACAAATAGATTTATAAAAACCAAGTCACTTAAATTATCATTATCATTAGTAAGAAATATATCAACTAATAAAAAAATCAATATTCAAGTCAATAAAAGTAATGGAAACCTGTAAGTATTTAATTTACTTTACGTTAACAGAACTCGGTAACAAGGTAATTAACCTGCTTTTAAAAAGAATGATGTGATGGCAACCTTTAATTGTTATACTAGTTATCAGGTCGATGATGATGAGCGATGTCACTAAACTATCGAGAGAATACTGTGCTTTTTTCTGCACAAAAAAGATAATTTTTCTAAATAAAGTAACAATAAAAAAACAATCATCATACATAAAACCACACACCGCCAGATGATACTCCAAACACTCCATAAAGCAAAAAGCGTTTTGGTTAGTCAATAGTAAACATACTTATAAAGGTAGAAAAAAAAACAGGGCCATATTACTGGCAGTGACCAAATTAAACTGGTTCTTAGCTGGTAAACCAAATATAAAAAAGACGTGGTAGTCGACGACATTGTAACTGAAGAATCCGCTAATTTAAATACAAATGTTGCAAATAAAGCGACAATTAAAATCCAATCTTCGTTCCATAAAAGGCACACAGCGCCAGACAGCACACGACTAGCATATTAATGCACTATGACAGCACTATGCCGTTTCCGAAAGACTCGTTACTGCATTAATATTGATTGAGCACTTACGTCCGTGTTTCGCGCCCGTTAATAGCTTCTTTTCCGCTTTTTTGCTCATATTATGGATTAAATTCAATACTCGTAAGTAAATACAACATTTCTCTTACATGGTGAAAACATTTTTATTGTCGATGGCCGAAAGTATTAGGCGATTTGACTGAAAACCATATAATACACATCAAGGAATGTCGTATCGGTGATTCGGTAACATCAGCAGTAACAACGGATCGTTCGACTCCTAGTGACTTGAAGAAGGTGACGTCTCTTCCGTGGAAGAATAATTTTTGGATGAATCGACCACTACCAATTAAAGAGGATGACATATCTTCCTTGGGTAAAATCTTTTTCTGACGAAATGTCACCTAACTCCCAAAGCTTTTTCGTGGTTCTGGCACCCAAGAAGGGCTGGCAACAGGCAGGCGGCTGGCCGTAAAAACATCCAAATCATATTACAGCATAAATAATGCTCTGATAGGCTAATAGAAGTCCCGAGATGCTGCCATCAAGATGCTGATGATTAGTTCAGTAAAAACGATCTGATGGAGTTTCCGAGAAAACAGAGATGGGTGGGCTCTTATTACAATAAAGAAATAAGATATGGGAAAAATTCTACGCGGCCAGTATTCGGATTGCGGCTTCGTCTTTGTACGACTAATGCCTTACCAATTATGCCACCGCAATCTGATCTGACACGTCGAATTTTACCACCATATCCCATTCCTCTTATACGCGTTATTGTTTGCGTCACCCAACATAACTACACCACCATTACAAGTGATAGGTATTAGATTTAGCAAATTTTTCAATGAAGTTGAAAATTTATTGATGTGTAGGAAGTCATACAATATTTTTAGGAGCTTTTTATGCATTTACAATTCTACTCTGATACACTCTTATTAAATGAAATTATTTAACAAGATATGGGAAAAAAATCCACGTGGGCAGGATCCCAAATGCGTCTTAGTATTTGTAAGAGCAATGCTTTACCAATGAGGCCACCGCGGTTCGATTCTACAGGTCGAATTCTTCCACCATATCCCATTTCTCTTATACGCATTATTGTTTGGGTCAACTAACATAACTACTACCTACTAACATAAGTATACTTTTTTTCATCTCACCTACCCTTAAACAGTGTCATTAAATGCAAGCAAAGTGGGCTGGATGGTCGCTATTACGACTGCGGGCTATAAGATTTCATACAAATTCCATAAAGGCCGAGAGCGCATAAAGTATTTTTTTTAATTTAATAGGGCACTATACCTTGCACAAGCGTCAAATCTTCTACATCCAAAAAGTTTTCTAGTCGAATATTCAAATTTGGAATTGCCAGTGAACCCGATGAAAAAAACATTTGAACTATTCTGCGAGATTTTTGTCCTTGATTCAAATTTGGAATTGTTAATGGCCGTGCGTGGCTGGCTGTTTGTGTTCATCGATCTTTGACGTCCACATTTTTAGGATAAAACATTTTCATTATCTGTGTAGTGTAATCCTCGGATGCATTTTCTGTTTACTGTTTGCCGCTATTTATTTTTAGGCATAATATTTATAAGTAATCGTAATTTTCATTAATTTGCATGAAATACATTCCCTATGATAAATGAATACATGGTCAATAATGTTGATATAGATAATATAATCAGCCAGCTTGCAGACGCATAAATATTAATTTTCAAGGTAAACTATATAGAATATTCATACTATACAATTTCAACCAATATAATATGAAAAATATTTTTTTTACTCTACTATTTACTCGGTGAGATGAAAAACATTGTGTGTATCACGGCCGGTATTAGACATTACAAACTCGGACTACTAAAAGCACTCGGCTTCGCCTCGTGCTTGTTAGTAGTCGCTCGTTTGACGTAATGTCTTCTATCCCGCCCTTGCTACACAATGTTCTATTACAATGCAGTTGAAAATCAATTAATGTGTAGGTAGCCTAGCCACAAATGCTTAAAACACCTATTATAATACATTTAGGTGTGCTTTCTCTACCAACAGTTTGTCTAACTGCGGTGCCGGTCAGTCTGGCTCACGTTCTGTCGCGTGCCTTAACTGCCCTACTATATGTACAGTGCAGGACAATAAAGCCAATGATTATGTCATCAACGTAGCCAACTATAGATCTAAAGATATTTAATTAAGTTGAACCCTTTCAAACTAAGAAGATGAAGAAACAACGTTAATGAAGCTCTTAAAAACCTTAAAAGAAATAAACGTTTATTAAAAATACGAGCCACTTTCAAAATTATAAACTACTGACTGTTACCTGCGGCTTCGAACGCGTGATATTATAGCCTATGTCCTTTTCAGTACACTAACCTATGTGAATGCAAAATTTCATGATGATCGGTTCAGTAGATAGGGCCGTGAAAGAGTAACAAACAAACAAACTCACTTTCGCATTTATAATGGGTAAGTAGAGCTTTCTCTACCTCACCAAGAATTTGAAGCGAAGACAGAGTGCCTTCAAAATGTTGGACAACATTACCAATAAAAAAAAAATACCACGAGGGATGGACCTCGACTTTGGGCGTCGTCAGCATGTAAAAGGTTTAGAGAGGCAAACTCTCATATACCCAAAGGACCGCGATTTCATGCGTGCATAGCCTGAGTGAGACTGAGAAACCATGGCAAAAGCTTTTGGAGAGTAGCAACTCTCACTTTATAGGGCGAAGAGAACTTCTCTCTGTTTTTGGAAGTCGTCTTAATATAAATATTCCTTTTCAAATAGGTTCTTAGATGCTTACATGTTAAGAGTCTTTCCAACGAAAAACTATCAGATGTAAAAATTTACATGCAACATCGACCTGACATTTTCAAACGATGCATCTGACCTTTCCCGTTCCAGTATTTCCCAAGTCGCTGGTGTTGAAATTACCCAAAGCGCTGCGAGTACGCAGTAATTAGAAACTCGTAACTAACAAAGCAAGTTAGGAACTCTTGGTACATTAGAACCAGTGCATTTTAGCTTTTTTATTTCGTATCTATTATGAAGGCCTTCCAAATATGCTCTTTTAGTAAAAGGATACAACAATCAGAATATTAGAAAAAGTCTTCAAATCTTGGACTCAATTGAGTTTTATCAAACCCTTAGTGGCAGCACTATGGCGTCAGGTCCAATAGCCTGTTATTAAACAATAATTTGGCAGTTTTATGGCAACAGGTCATCAGACACGAAAAGTCAGCACTGCTACCTGGTCGCAAGCATTCTAGAAAACAATGATAATCGGCAATTCCTGAAAAAGGATGTTAATCGAATACCAAATTGTCTGAAATCACCATATAGTGTGGAAGTCTCTAATGACATGCAAGCAAGCTATGCAAGTGTTATGACTATTTGAATCAACAAACGGATGTAAACAACATACAAAGTTAAACATTACGTTAACAAAGAAATTTCTTAATTGTATGACATATATTTTTTTAAAACCATTTAATTCCTTTTTCCTTTTATAATAATTAATAATCTTACTGACATGAAATAATATCTTGAATGTAACAATTTGACTGTGTATTTAAAAACATAAATTAAACATTTGCATGTCAATTGTTGGCGCAACGCGCTTGCTCAATCTATCAGACAAAACCTTTGTCCCAACATGTATTTGTACCGTGTTTGCCTGCAAATAAATTTATTTCATTTCAACAGCTATGGAAGTAGACATTGTCTGGTCCGGGATGGAAAGAATTCGTTAGTTTAGATGATCAATGCAACTTGAATCTGTGTTGAATTAATACTATTTTTACATAAAGAGTATGGTCAGGGATGTCATCCTCAACTGCCTATCTGGTAGTTACGGGTATGGCATTGGGTCATCGGGTACGCGCGCTCAACCTCCCGAGATGCTACTTTCTCATCCTCCATCCATACGAGTAAGTAGCATCGCAAATACCTGTATCCCGATCCCTCAGTTCAACATACTCCTACCCTTCTCTCGCTTATAAAACGGTTTCGAGGGGAAGAAGGATTGGAACCGATATATACCACACAAACTGCGCTCACCAACCTGTTTGCCAAACGTGGTGAATATGGTAAAATCCCTCTAATGCTGGAAGCCCTTGGGGGAGGCCTATTTCTAGCTGTAGTGGACTTAATACGGATGAAATAATGATCTTCACCAAACTCTTTAGTCTTATTATTTTGTTCCTGGAATCAGTTATAGTACTTCCACAAGGGCATTAAAGGAGAACCTTGGAGCCTAAGTAAACCATTGTCGTGATTTCTTTAGCCTACATTTGCATCAGGACTACATTTTGGCCCCCCGCGATTGATTTTTATGTAGTCAATGTTGCGAGCGTGAGCCTCAGTGTGAATACCAAATACGACTTAGAAAATTCCTGTCGCCTTATTAGGTGCAGTACACAACAGGTGCGTGTGTAAACTTTTACAGTTTTAGGGGCGTAGCTACCGTAACAGTCGTCTCAATGATACACGGGCTACGAGCGAGATTATTTTAATAGTCTACTATATTTAGCCAATAGCTCGCGTTAATATCTAGCTACTGCTCTCTAACAGTACTTTGTTTACATATTTTAACCTATATCCTTCTCTGTAGACTAGACAATGCGTAGGTATTCGAAAAGTTCATGATGACAAACTCTTCTTTTTTATCAGTTACGTTGGTGCTGTTCCTCTTCCACAGCTTGGCTAAGTTCTTCCCTATTCCTTCCAGACATCCTTATTTTACTCATAATCCATATATCATCACTCCAATCTAGGCCTACTCCACTTCCTGTAACCACCCTCAAGAGTCCACTTTGTAAATAAAGTGGTGCGCATGATAAGGATTATAAAACTTTTTCATTGAAACTGCTGCAATTTCAGGGGCCTTATTTCCTCATTTGTCTGGTCCTAGAAATGCCAAATGAGGCCCCTGGCATCATCTGTCTAGGTCTCTTCACTAGAGCAAGCTACGCCACTACAGTTCTTAGAAGGTGTGCTAGTCGGTGCCGGCGTTATGTGAGGATTAGGAAAGAAACAATAACCATTACGTATTTCGAATATGCCAGATAACCAGTTTTACGAGTTGAGAAAGAAACCCATAAATGCATTTGTTGTGGTCGTAAATTGACGTCGTATAATTTTATTTGAAACTAGATTTCTCCTATTATTTTTTTATAGATTTTTCCCATGATTTCTCAGAGGATCTTAAATGTGAACTAAGCATTTCCTAAACTAAGAGTATATTAATAAACTTTAGATGGAAAATATCTCCCTCATCCTCGTTTCTGTCCATACTAGCTTTCTTCTGCGGCTCCGCTCACATTAATATCGTTCCCTCTGGGACAGTACATTTCTCCGGGATGAAAAGTAGCCTATGTATATCCTTCTCCGTACTCCAGACAACGTAAACACAAAATTTCATCATGATCGGTTCAATAGATAGGGCGTGAAAGCGTAACGAACAAACTCACTTTCGCATTCATAATACTACTACTGTTACCCGCACGTCTGCTAGCGTGTTATATAGCCTATGTCCTTCTCAGTACCCTAACCTTTGTATCATGATGATCGGTTCAGTAGATAGGGCTTGAAAGCGTCACAACAAACAAACTCACTTTCGCATCTATAATATTAGTTAGGATGTACTATAACACCCTTCAATAAACCCATTTCCTTAGACTTGAAATTCCATGGCCCGTTAAAATGTTTATAGAAAAAAATAACAACTTCCTTCCACATGAACCTTTTTACTTTAAAGCCACATAGAGGGTGATCCGACGTGACAAAGGCTATTCAGTATTGTTCTGCAGCGTGAATACAACGCCTGTGGTTAAACGATAGCGCGCGCGCGTGATATTGCTTTTCATTTTCTGATGCAATCATTGGATATTATAGGAATGGATATTTGTTCTCTTTCAGATGCAATATCAGAGTTCTTTAAACTTTATCTAGCTAAGATAAAAGCAAACAATAAGGGGAGTTGAAATATGTAAGGGTATTTTCAAAAGTAGGTATTATTAAGAGCTTTAATTTTATTTTTTTAACCCGAACCTGTTTGGAATAAGGTACCTACTTAGAAATATTTTATGTAGCGCATCAAATCAACATAATTACATATATAATAATGTTGATTTGTGTTTGTTCATGTACCTATATATATAGGTACATAAATAAACACAAACAACTTAATCTTAATTTCAAACAAAGTATATGTAATAGCACGTGAGTGACCCGTTGATATATATATATATATATGATGTCTTTATCTCACGTTAGTTTTAATGATATAATATATGTTAGCCTTTGTTTTTTTTCCTAATATTGGAAACGTATAACAAAATATTTCTTCGGCACTTGATTGATTCGTCGTACCGTAGAAATATTGGCAGATAAACGTACCAAAAGCCATCAATTACATAAATAATACTTACTTATTGATAGATCGTAGCTGAACTAAACAGCTTTCTAATACTTGAAATACCTACTTGTAAAAGATAAAGTGGATTCTTTGATCAACCAAAACGCTTGCAACCCGAACCTGCAACTGAATCAATCCAAATCAATCACTGGTGGCATGAAACTCTGTCAATATTTGAAGAGGCAGGTGAGCTGCAACAGAGGGCCCACCCTAAGCCAATAGAGGCCAATAGCTACCCAACCTAAGCCAGTAGGGACATTGATGAAGATTGTATGTGTCCCAATCGCTTTTAGAGATTGCTATGCGACTGTTTCGTGTTACCTAAATATAATTACCACTCAATTCATAATGAATTTGAATACCGTGGCTTCTGGTCGATTGATCGATCAAGGGTATTTTGCTATAACATTAGGAGCTCTATTAGTTTAGCGTGGTATTGTCCATGAGCAGCGATGATCACTTACCATCAGGTCAGCAGGTCGCTTGCTCGTTTGTCGTCCTAAAATCCTAAGTGTCTTTAGACAGTTTGAAAAATCTTAATAACAAAGATGGAGTTAAACTATTTTTTTATTTATTTATTAGAACTTTATTGTACCAAAGCAAAACTTGTTACAATTAGCGGACTTAATGCTATGAGCATTCTCTTCCAGTCAACCATAGGGATAAACAAAAAAGTTGTTCGGCGCAAAGGGTGAATAATTTAAATATGATCAAATATAAAGTTATTGATATTTACTAACACATACATAAACTTTCTATATATAAGCAATATACATACATATAAATAAATATAGATATAAATAAACATAGACATAAATAAATATACATACATATAAATACATACTGAAGATGAATACAGTACAGAGAGAATGACTAATTAAGGTTTAAGAAGGAAATGAATTAAGCAATAGACAGTGAACTCTTCTTTTGAAGGCAAATTTAGTAGAGATTTATTTTATGTCAATGGGCAAAGCATTCCAAAGTCGTGTAGTTTGGAGTCTGACTGACTATCATTGAAATGAACAATTATATATGTACTTGGAAATACATATAGGTATCAGTGGTTGAGAACATTAACGATTATGTTTAGGTTCAAATACTACATGCAGCGAATTTCTTTTTGAAATTATTTCAATAAAAATAATAACCTTGAAATATTTCTAATTTTATGCATAATTAATCGGGAACACATAAGCTTAATTGACGCCATTTCTACAACAACTTTTACAATACATAGTAATTATTTTGAGCATCGATAAACGAGGTACTTGAAGCTTTAAAGCTTAGATCAAAGACTAAGGTTAACTATCAATATACTTGTTAGCAAATAATACAGTAAATATTCTGATATCTATGGCAAATAAGCTTCGATCAACAATACCACCTAGATATCAGGTCGGCGCAAGAAAAGCGGCTCGGCAGATAAAAGCGCACTCCAGACGGTGAGCTCTTATTTTGTTCAGTTAGAATAATAGAATTGCGACTTTATTATCACGTGCTATGGTCGAGAATACGATGAACTTAAAACGGTTTTATAGCTACATTCAAGCGGACAGAATTTTGCTTCGATTTTGTACGTAACGCGATATCTAGTTGGTATAGTTCATCGAAGCAAATAAGGTATAAAACTATACCTTATAAGAAGGTTTTGTTTTCTTTGATTTGTCTATTCATTTTCTAATATACGCTTATTCCGCAATGCGGTACATGATTAGGATATTATAGAATTACGGTTAGTCAGTTAACTAATAGCAATTTACAGGGATCATTCTGTTGTTGCTTGTCGACTCACTAATTCTTTAATCCTACTGCCCTATGCGGTTTTTCCAATCTTCAATAAATAGCTATTCCCCCGTAGCATGGTTCCCGCGACGCCGTTTATATCGCGCGATAAACTATCTACTTCTCGCTCTTCAGTATTGCGAAAAACAAGATGGCGATAGTCGATAAACGTTGTCGCGCGTGCCATGCTACGGGGGCATGTCCACGTTAGCAAACATCCATAGCATCACGTATATCTCTCCCAATTAGTAGCGTTTGCCAAACCAGGGACAATAGGTCATGTATGGCGAATTCTGCTTTCGCTGCGCGACCAATTTTGGGTCACGTAACGGGCAGCGAGAACGATACCGCTTGGGTTACTTCGCATAATGGACGGGTTGTACTTTGTCTATAGCTGATAAGTTTGGATTTGCATAAATAACTTGGTGGAACAGTCAAGGGATTAGAGGTTATTGGAAATTTAGTTCCGGGAATTTGTTAACGTTGAGTTGCTTCTTGCACGCGCATTAAGTAGGTCTTAACAAAAATCATATTGATGAGACGCATTAAGTTATAATAAATTTAGGATATTTATTGTAATTTTATATAGCAAATGCAAAATAATGAAAAGTGATACCAAAAATAATGAAAGTAACTTACTACCGAAGTATTGAATAAGAGTTTTTCAATTTGATCTGCTTAAGTAGAACATGAACAAACAGACGTAAAACGAGGGTTGCTGCAAAGTGCTTAACATTTTCGTGAGAAAATATTATTCGACAATTTCCCAAGGTCCTTCCAAAATGTATCGTCCGTACGTCAGCCCTTCGATACGGCCGAGTGCTTTAGCCCATATGGCCTAACACATGTTGACAAACACTTAGGAGGGTCCGGGTTCGATGTTATTAGCTAGTAAACGTTTGGAGCTTACTGTTGCTATGTACTTACAAGCCTTACAAGCAAGCACTACTTAACAAGGGTAAAAAAAGGTCCTCTCCAAGTCTTCCCGTGGATTTTGTAGAAGATGAGGAAACACAAACTAAACAAAACTTATAAACATCAAAGAGACCTCTCCAACTCCTCTGGCCAGCGTAGATGTAGGCCAAAAAAAGACGAGCTCCGTGGCGCAGCGGTCAACACGCCTGCCTGCGACACGGATGGTCCCGGGTTCGATCCCCGGTCAGGTCAAGATGGAAAATGATCTTTTTCAGATTGACCTGGGTCTTGGATGTTTATCTATATAAGTATCTATTATAAAATATAGTATCGTTGAGTTAGTATCCCATAACACAAGTCTCGAACTTACTTTGGGGCTAACTCAATCTGTGTGATTTGTCCGTATATATAAATAAATAAATATATAGGGACATATCACACAAATTGAGCTAGCCCCACAGTAAGTTGTGAACTTGTGTCGTGGGATACTAACTCAACGAGATTTATTTATTATTATTATTTATTAATTCTCTGACTACTCTGGCTAATTTATGGCTCTGGTAGTACAGAGAGGGTCGTGCTCCTGCAGTGGAGACTAGAAAGACCTGATGATAATGATGATGAAGTGGGCGTGGATCTGCCCTATCATTATCATCATCATCTTTTTTAGTCTCCACTGTAGGAGCACGATCCTCTTTGTACTACCAGAGCCATATATTAGCCAGAACAGTCAGGGGATTTGGCCTTTACTCTCCACGCCCATTTACTTACCGACTAAACAAAGTTTATCATCATAATAATTATTCCATCTTACTAGAGTCAACAACGTTACGAAGTCCCTATGCAATACAGCATGGCACATGTTGACTGCATCGAATCGAAACCCGACATGAAAGTCAACCGGCCGTGCTGCGCCATAAGCCCATAACACGGCACACACAGTGATTAAACTACATGTTCGTTTGTTTGGTTCTTCTATAACTGGCCACAAAGATCTGAACAGTTATGGTCAGTTGGTTAACGACTCTTAATCGCACTCTGCAAAAAACGTTTACTTTCGACGGATGTGGTCGTGGTCGCAGGTAGACCTGCCTGCATGTTTACCTGCGACCAGGAACACTGTAAAGTGCTCGAAACGTTAGGTGTATCATCAGAATCAAGTTAATTCTGGTTTGCCCAGAAATATTCATCTATATTTGTATTTTTATGAAGATTATAGTCATCTTTTTAGGGCTTATGAGCTTACTCGATAACTAAATTGATTGACAGAGATCAATAAGTTTTATAAAGAAATAGGGCCAAGACTGTGGTTCAATAAAAATATAGCATATGTTTATCACGAATTGGGTTCTAATTCGTGATAAAATTCTAACGGTGTCAGTCATTAGAATTCTTACATTACCCCAAGTGAAATAGGCTATTTAAAAATTTTTTCGCACATCCAAATCTGTTCAGGATCTTAGAAGTTGTAACAACATTCATATCATACTTACTTACATACACACATGAACTAAAAAAGACCTTTTTTAGGAAATCGTGTCAAAAGTGGTCAGTGAATGAAAGCGATATTCAACTGACCACTGTGTGGTCAGTTTGCTAATAACCCGTTCGTTTATGCTGCTATGCACGGCGTAATGCCTAAACTGTCGCTTCATAGTGATTACCACGCTTCAGTTGCGTGATTGACTGCATGAATTCTTGATTGTTTACAGTTCATTACTGTCTCGTTAATTATAACATCAGTAATATTGTAAAGTTATAATAATATTATTACGAGCCTTTATTTGTAATAAAACTGACCGCGACTTACATTGAGTTTTTTTTTAGACGGTTACTTTTCGTAAAATCTCTGACTGAACACTTTTGTATGAGAATTCCGTTTTAGTTTTAAGGTTTTTGAATTCACAACATTAAGTCCCATTAGAAAATTTGTTAATTTTATGATCCCCGGTCCCAACAAAGAAAAATTAAAAACAAATATTAATGACACCCTTTTTCGGTAATTAGAATTTTCGCCAAAAGTGTCAGTTTTTGGCAAAAACGCATAGAAAAACAGGGTGCCGTTTAAGGCATAAATATCATTTCGCTTGTATGAAGGGCCTAACCATGTGGAAGTTGCTAAAGCAGAGTTACCCTCGAGTCAAGAATAAAGAGGACTATACCACGCTGATCGCTGACCTTTTCTAGTGACCGAGGCATTTTAACAAGTTGCATTATTAAAAAAAAACCGGCCACGGTTTTTGAAAGTTTACGCCCGCCATATTGATTTTTTTGCTCACTTTAAAAGCCTATGACACTCAGGGGAAAATGCGAATCTAACGACACCTCACACTTCAAAATCCGTCTATACGTTTAGGCTACATGAAGGAACAATCAGCAGACATACATACGCGCGAAAACCAAAACCCTCCTTCTAGGTAGACCAGTCGGGTAAAAAGAAAGAAAGTCGCTAAATTACGTAACTCCAACTCACAGTTCAAGAAAAAGTATGCCTTAAATTATTGCCATCCTAAAATTGTCATTGTTTTACAGAGGTCGTATTGTTTGTTTGTTTTTCGTATGTGTAAGTGGCCAACACTGGTGTCAGATTTTTCAAGCTGCCTTAAGGCATCTGACATAGCTTAACGATTGCCATCAACGATGACAGCCGGGACCAACGGCTTAACGTGCCTTCCGAAGCACGGCACTTGCGGTCTGCCATCCAAGTAGGGACTGCACCAGGGGTTGCTTAACATACGTAAGCGCTCATAGAGCTCACACCCACTGGACCATCGGGCTCCTCGTATTAACCAAATGTGATGTGTAAATATGAAGACAAACTCGTAACTCTGATTTACATAATGTAATAATCTACAGAAGCCTGTCTGTGTGTTGGGGTAGATTTTGCATAATTTCTATATTCTTCAACCTTTTCTGTTGGCTTTGTGCGTAAAATTTAATAGACATCTTTTAAAATAGAGATATATCAAGATAAGCAATTAAAATATCTGCAAAAATTAATTACTCACCTTTCTAATCAGAGTTATCATTTGGCAAAGCTCTGCGTCGGACATCTTTAATTATGTACTTAATTTCAACCCGAAAGTAATTAATGTACACTCTTATTTTAAAATAACTATTTATAATTATAAATTTTGGTGAATAATAATAATTTTATTTAATCTTTTTTTAATTAATAACCTTGCGTGTTGGATTGGACTTGCAGCAAATTATTATTGCTACTTTTCTTAATAGCTTATGGAGGATACCTACTTGTTGGACCTTCAATATTTTAAAACATTTGTTACTGAGTGACCTTACCCGTCGTTTAAAAAGCCCTAGCAAGAAAAAGAAATTCACAATTCTTAAATTGAGTTTTAGAGGTTGATATGTGATATGACGCACGCCGTGTGGTTCCCGGCAGAGTAGAATAGGACCACTCCAAGTCTTGCCGTGGATGTCGTAAAAGGCGACTTAGGAAACCCAAGCTAAACAAAGCTTACAAACATCAAAAAAACCTCTCCAATCCTGGCCTGGCCAGCGTGGAGAGTGTAGGCCAAATCCTCTGACTACTCTGGCTAATATATTGCTGTGGTAGTACAGAGAGGGTCGTGCTCCTGCAGTGGAAACTAAAAAAGACCTGATGGATGACGCACGCACGATGTAAAGAGAGGGTGCTACTCGTATGAATTTCTAACCTTTCTTGCTTTCTTTCTTACCTGTCCAACTCAATTTGAATTGCAGTTTTTTTTCTTCAGTAAGATAATTTAATCGAGATTATTTGAATCTACTTATATTATTGATTGGTTAAGACGGTTACAAGATGAAGGATTTTCTGGGAGTGCCTTATATTTTTTATTTGTATTCTAGGTAGTAGTATACAATGTTTTGATATCAAAAGCTTATTCACGAAAACGAATCCAATAAAAATTCTGAATATCTTTCCCTTAGAGAGATATAGCTAAATGTGGAAAAATAAATAATCATTGGTCTTAAGAGGGTATACTAGCAGTGCGTTTTCCATACAAATGTATTTCTCTATTTTCTCGCTGAAAACTGCTTCTAGAGGCACAATTCTTTTTACATACAATCTATTACTAAAAAAGATATGTCCCTATGTTTTATTTTTTTCTAAAAACCTGTTTAAAAGAAAAAAAATTGTACAAAAACAGTTTTTTTGGAAAAAATAAAAAATAGAGGCATTCCTATTTTAGTACTAGATTTTATGAAAAAAGAATTGTGGCTCTAGAATCAGTTTTCAGCGAGAAAATAGAGAAATACATTTGTATGAAAACCATATTGAAAAAATACTGCTAGTATACGCTCTTAAGATCGACTGTAATCGACCCGTTTGTATGAGAGGTCCATTCTTTATAATGAATGTAACGATTTTTACTGTCATTAGTAATGAGGATTGTCATAGGTAAGTTGCAAACTATTGAAATCAACAACATTGTATAATTTTAATTAAATCTATGTTCATATTATAAAACTAAAAAAATTGTTCGGAACGCGTTAAACTGAACAGATTTCAATAACTTTTCACTACCTATTTGGATGAGTTTGTTAGCCCTGAGTGACATAGGCTATGTATGTACCACGCACGGGCGAAGCCGGGGTGGACTGCTAGTCTAATATTAACCTTTATATATAGTGAAAGTGATGGGTTGTTAGCCGCATCGCCACTTTACTTGATTCCTTAAATTTTCGCCCAAACCCTTTAACCGGCCTGTACGGTCTGCACGTCTGTAAATCCTACTGTCTTTGCTTTGCACCTTACCCGTTTTTGTTTTACTGTCTCTAATACACCTCGGTTGCCTAAGAGATTGCAGTAGCGATAAGGCCGCCTATTGTGAACCAATTTGTTTTATGTTTAATTCCATTGTAAATTTTTGGTGCAATAAAGAATATTACTACTACTACGAACAGAAGCTGGTATATGTTTCTCCTTTTCTCTCAAACCAACATGAAAGCTTAAAACGTGCAGGATAAACCACACTGACGTTTCCCAGCTGCACTCTCCCGAAGGACTTTGAATTCGCTCCCGATCGAGCTTTGTCTTGATTTCCAGCTGTTTTTCTCAATTTAGAAATGTCAGGTTTTCCACCAGTTTTTCTAGGCAAAAACAATTTTCTATTTGTTTGAAAAGTTTCACTTAAAATAATTATGAGAAGTACTATTAATTATTTTTAATAGCACTTATCATTATGATAATTGAGATTGATAGAGACCAAAAGACCACGATTAGCGTATTGGCGCTGGCATACCGATTGGAAGTCCCATGGAGATCCCATTGTTTATTGACTAGATTCTTCAGAGCTGCGGAAATTCCTGCTAACGAATTTTACGTCTTCCACGTGAAGCACCTAACACATTCTATTTTTTTCTTTTCTTCCAGACCAGCACGCCTGCCTTCATTTTCACAATTTCAATTCATCTTGTAAAAAATATAAGAATTTAAATGAAAACAAACCGACCTCGAAAAGTACCGAGTTTTAAATTAAAGCTGTGTAAGCTATCCATATAGGATAAACTTAGGGGATGAAATGCTGACGTTTTCCGCTTGCACTCTTCCCGAAGGATCGCGTACTCATCCCCAATCGTTTAAGAGCTCTTTGTCTTGGCTCCCAGTTCATTTTCGCAATTTAGAAACGTTAGTTTCCCAGTTTTCCTCCGTTTGAGGAAAAGCAATTTTCGGTTTGATTATTTGTTTGAAAAGCTTGCGCTTACTGAAAATTCCAATCAACATGAAGTCTGACCTTTTTAGGGTTCCGTAGTAAACAAGGAACCCTTATAGTTTCGCCATGTCTGTCTGTCTGTCTGTCTGTCCGTCCGCGGTTTTACGCAGAGACTATAAGTACTAGAAAGCTGTAATTTGGTATGGGTATGTATATTAATCATGGCAAAAAAGTGGTAGAATAAAATCTTGAAAAAAATTTTTTTTTAGGGTAGCTCCCATACAAGTAAAGTGGGGGAGTATTTTTTTTTCACTATTTAACCATCGTGTGGGGTATCGTTAAATAGGTCTTTCAAAAATATTGTGAGGTTGAGAATACCATTTTTCGATTTAGGGATCCGTTTCCGAAATATTTGGTTTTAAAGTGCGAATTTTTGTTAGAGGTAAGTGTCCCCCCCCCTCTATCTGCTAAACGGTCATATATAGATAAGTGAAAAAAATTACAGCAGTAGTATATATACTGAAGTTGAAAGGAAAACTATCAAAGCTGAGTACTAAGTACAAACTAAAAAGTTATAGGCAACCAACTTATAAACTGTAAAATTTCATACTATTTTCAGTGTTAGATGTTTTTGGTCGTTAAACTGTAAGGTGCGAGTGTGAATAGTGTGAACTCAAAGTTGTCATTCGCAACTACGGAACCCTACACTGCGCGTGGCCCGACACGCACTTGGCCGGTTTTTTTCACTTTTAACACGACTGCTAAAAAAGAGCACCCTCTTTTTTAGCAGTCGTGTTAAAAGTGAAAAAGTTTTCAAATTCATGTGTGTAGGTATGTAAGTAAGATGTGTTATTCATTGTAACTTCTAAATGCATCAATGAATTTGGCCTCTGGCATTGGCCTCTCCAGTGACATATGTAGGCTATAATTTTATAGCTAAGGCAGGCATTATCTTTGTTTGAGATTAACACGTGTTGTCTTAGGTACAAAACAATTCTTTTAGTCTCAAATGGAGTATCAAAAGTCTACTGGTCTTTTTTAGGATAAGGATCAACAAATTTCATTTTTAAGGTTCCGTACCCAAAGGGTAAAAGCGGGACCCTATTACGAAGCTTCCGATGTGCGTCCGTCCGTTTGCCACAGGGTTGTATCGATTGAATTGCAATAGATTGACACTTGAAATTTTCACAGAATGTCTATCTACTTTTACAGAATGTTTATCTACTTCGTAGGGTGCCATCAACAAATAATAGTTACTAAAACTAAAAGTTAATAGTTAAATGGGATAAAAATGCTGAATTCAGCTTTGCGGCGCCACACTGCATTAATGTTATTGTCCTACGGTCACAAAAAAGTACAATATTAATTATTTCACTAAAAGCTTACAAAATAATCAAATTTTGTAAAACATATAAAGGTACCAAGCAGATTGCAAAGATCACAAAAATGTAATCACATTTTGCGGGCATGAAAACAAACGTAATTTTGTCCCATTTATTGTATTCCGATTCCTGGAGCCCGCAGGGTTTCGGGAAAAATTAATTTCCGTACACAGCGATCAACTGGTCCTTGTTTTTAACAAAGGCAGAATATTTAACCATGTACCGACGATTAATTCGTTTTAAATACATCTTGTCTTTGAACTTGGCGTTCTAGAACTTTCTTTTTGTTTGGATCACGCAGTATTATTCTAAGTTAAGGGCCCGCACTAGGCCAACGCGACACCAATAATTTTATTCTTAAAACTTTACAAATAAAATCAATTCAAGAATCTAAGTAATATATGCCTTAGTAAATAACGTCAAGTATTTTTGGAATCATGTTTTGATATTATGATAATCATTCATTAACAGAACTACTGATTAACGCCAAAAACGTCCGTTTTAAGCGGTAATCAGTTGTTCTCTTATTGACTGATCTTATTTCTTTTCAAGTCAGAAAAAGTAAGGTTCCCTTATCTTAGGGAATCCCTGAAATCATCCTCAACCTAAATTCTATTTCACCACCTAAGGGCTACCTAAGTAAAAGTCCCCTAGTTAATTAAAAAATAAAGCAAAAGCATTTCAGAGCTAGTTTCCACATGAGCAGTGAGGTGAGTAATTCCTACATCCGAGGACATATTCTTTGTGTGCGACTAATTGCAATAATCCAGCGGAGCCAGTCTAGGATTAACACAGAACTAAAGGTATATTTAATTACTTTGTGGCGCAAAATCCTTTTTAAATTAGATTTGCTGTATTTTGTCTGAGAAACAGAAGTTAAAGGTCGAAGTTTAACATATCTAATACACCAAACATCAACAAGTATACATGTTCGTTGTTTTAAAAACAACTTTAAAAATAAGCAATAAAAATAATCTATTTTGATGTTTTTCATAAGGCCAAAGTGTATTTCGTGTTCTATTTATTTGTATTGCAGATGAGAAACTTGAAGTTATTTTCTTTTAAGAAAATCTCAGTCTTATCATTTTAGTCTTAGTCGATCGATAAATTTATTTATCGATTTTTATTTTATTTATTTAACGTTGGTTTTTAAACCAACATTATTTCTTTAATAGAAAAGGAATCAAAAATCGTACTCCATCAGTCATCATCATCATTTCAGCCGCAAGAAGTTCACTGATGGACATAGGCCTCCCCCTGGATTTTCAATAAGACCGGTTGGAAGCATGGTGACTCAGATTTTATTTTCTACCCCATCAGTCCTTCATGCAAATTTGAGTCTACGGACACCAATATATTAAAAACGTTAGAAGCATGTTTTCGATATACAAGCTTTCGTAGAAATATAAAGAATAATTTAATTTTCTCCATTGAAAAGCCCAGTTTTTATAAACGTGTGTAGAATTTCAAGTATCCCGAGTCGAGAGCGAAGCGTCTAATTGCGTTTGGCTGCGGTTCATTTGACGCAATTTGGAGCAGCAACTTCATACGCGACACTTCGTTAGCTGAGTCTCATTTACATTGTGAATATGTAGTATTAGATATACGAAGTGATACTGAATAACTTAGAATCTCTAATAGAATATAGACCCGCAAGAACAAGGTGAAATATTAACAAAAAGATTCCTCTCTTACAAATTCATCAGGAAGTTCCTTTTTTACCTTCGTTCCTTGTATATTAGACATAATTAATATATGTAAGTATAAATATGCATATTTATTTCCTTTATTTCTTTATTTTCTGTGTGAGAACTTCAACGATCTTAACTTACATCTCAGCTTATGTGCTCCGAATCCATCGCTGCAGTTAGGGCTTCCAGGTCTATAAAGTGAAAAACCGGAAAAGTTGGTAAAATGGGATAGAGCCATCAATTAAGCCGGACCAGAAGGCAAAAATCCCGAACCCTTATTCTCCAGTGAAGGGGCTAGTGCAAATCTAACTCCCACTAATTTGCCTGGATATGCAACGAAAAGGCCTAACTTTACCCCGCTTTCCCTGGACAAAAGTTTGTCCCAAAATATCTTATATTCATTTTTATCTCCTTTAATAAAACAACTATGTAACTCTTGTTCCTCTTAAAGTAGATATACTGCATTATTTCCTGACATCCAAGGTCTCTAATTCTAGACAATAACTCACATATGGCTTATGCCTGACACTTAGTATGACACCCGTCTAAATTATTAATTATATGTTGTAAGAAATGTATGGCTAAAGAAATTTATTACTCGAAAAGATTTTTTACAGTTTACTTAAATGAGATAAATATTTTTGCATAAATACATTTATTAGGACTTACATACAATAGCCAAAAATAACAAACCAAAAATGAATCAATCAATGAAGATACATGATTATTAGTTAAATTTGTTATTAGGTAAATAAATAATATTTTTTGGTTACAGAACTTAGACAAACAAAATAAACCCTTTGACTACCGAATTAACAAAACAAAATAGTTTTCCTAAAATGTGTTTGCAAATTTACATTTCCATAAGTATAATGTTTAGAATCCGGGTTTTCACGCTACGGCTGCAGACCTCCCTTGTGTGGATTTTTTACTCGCATATTTAGGATAATGTTAGATTCACAGCTTGCGGAAGTTGTGATGGATTCCGAGTAAAATAGATGGTCCGTTAAGGACATTGTTTTCGAAAAGGAAGCGGTATTATAATAATAAATCAAAACCTTTTTCTATTTTCTTTTATTTTCTTTTGTTGCTGCTACAAACCTTATAATTTTTAGATTGTTAGAAAAAAAATATGTTTATCTTTATTTTTTTATCTATAATTATTTAAAGAAAACAACAAGTTACATGACTTGTCATTCGCGCCAGCAACTAGGCAAGTAAATTGAATAATAATGGTTTTTACAACTACCCAAGAAAGGAATGTTTGTCTTGAGAGTGTATGACTGCAAGGTTCTTTATTCAACCAAAACTAAATGCCTAAAGTGAGACTAACATTTTAACCAGTGCCACGTTTTTATATTTCTTTGAAAAAAATTATACAACATGAGTGTTATTTAGAAAAGCATCGCTGTCTAGAATGCATCCTAGATTACGACGCTTTTAACTTATGACTTTAATGTTCACGAAATCCACTGCTGGATAAAGCTCTCCCCAAGGATTACCATCATTTGGGTTTCCATATTCACCACGCTTCGCAAATGGACTGGTGTGCACAGTTTGTGCACACCAGTCTATTTGCGAAGAACACTCTGACTGCTCTGGCTAATATATGGCTCTGGTAGTACAAAGAGGGTCGTGCTCCTGCAGTGGAGACTTTTGATGATATCGGTTCCGGCGCTGCAGCCCATAGGGTAGGAGTTTTTATGACTTTTTATGTAAAAACAAAATTTCATCCTTGACACAGTGAACCCAACAAAGTATTAGCATTTTTATTACGGCTGATTATACTTCAGGAACCCATTTTATTTGCATTCCGCTGTCACCGCAACGACTCCTAAAATCGAATTTGAATCGGAAATCAGTGGGAAAATTTGTCTCAAATATAACTTTCGTTGTTTATTTTTTCAATTTTAATTTATTTTTATTGTTCTATGGTTACAATGAGTGTCTTACGTAACTATGTATAAAGTACAGCATTGAACCTTGAAAGAGCCCAACAATACTTTTTTTAAATAGAACTCCTACATAAAAAAAAAACAATTTGACTAGGTACAAATTAAATAATGCAAAAATAATATTAACTATGTATGTCATGCAATTAAAACAAAAATGTCACACGATATCTTTGAGCGTGTTTACGATTGCATCCTTAGGATTAGTGCTTAAAAGAGTAAACTTTGATTTTTCTATACTTGTTTCTAAAAAAAAACACAACATAGCAGCCATTGTTATTTTCTTTTTTTAATTATTTTCACCGTTAATATTTAAATGTACACTGTAATGTGTGACAACAGTGTTTGTTTAATGATTTAAAATACCCAAGGACACGAAGTAATTTTTGGACAAGTTTTTATTTTTTCGCACTGTTAAACCCATACTAACATGTCTTCTGAAAGAAATCTTAAAACTTTTTATATTTCAAAACATGTGATAAAAGTGAGCCATTATTTTATTAATTACTCATTTCAAATTTATTTTTTTTCTTTAGCATTAATTTATGTACCTTTTATTGAAAGGTAGGTACCTAAATTAAATTAAATTTCACATCAACAAATAAAAATTCAGTCAAATAATCTTATAACCTGGTATGGGATCACTTTGGCCTTTCTTGTGCATTAAATATTTCTATCCAAAGTCTACGAATATAATAAATATCATGTAGTTATGTTTTATTACGATAACAGGCCCGATAAAATTTGCATAAAACTACACTTACACACAACTTACAACTATAAATAATGGGAAGCATTACATAGCCTCCGATTGTCTAACAGCGTGTTAAAAATACACTTCCTGATTAAAACGATGTAACGATGAGAAATTCGCACAGTCAATGCGATTTGGATGGGTTTTTAGGGTTCCGTACGCAATCGATATGTAGAGGGCAACGGCATGGAAAGACCCACCATTCAATTCATCATCATTTAGTCTTTGTTAGTCTCTACAGCAGGAGCACGACCCTCTATGAACTACCAAAGCCTTATATTAGCCAGAGCAGTCAGAGGATTTGGCTTTCACTCTCAACCCTGGCTAGACAGATTGGAGAGGTCTCTTTGTTGTTTAAAAGCTTTATTTAGCTTGTGTTTCCTAAGTCGCCTTTTACGACATTCAATGGAAGACTTGGAGTGGACCTAGACAACCACCTCCGTGGTCCAGTGGTTAAGGTGTTTGCCTAGTTGACCCGGGTCGTGGTTCGATTCCCACGGAAAGCATACTTGGTTTAGTTGTTTCCAGTTTGGTTAGGACATTGCAGGCATGAATCACCTGATTGTATGATTAGAAAGATGATTCCGTGCTTCGGAAGGCACGTTAATCCGTTGATCCCGGTTGCTATCTAAAAGTCGTTAAAGGAACCACGTCAGAGGCCGAGAGGCGGTTCCGAAGAACTCTGACACCAGGGTGTGCATGGTTGACTGACCGTGTCACCTACACGAAATGATGATGATGAGCCTCCTTTTAAGACAGTAAAGTCTTTGTTATAACTGCAAGAACGATATACAAGAAACGTATTTTAGCGTACCACGGAATTCATGTGAGCCAAACTTACGCTTGGCCAGTTTTAATTAGAAGTGTTATCACATCTGCCGACACGTTCACTGATAACTATCAGACGTTTGGTGTAAATCTTACATAGTGAGTGGCAGATTAATTACTTGATAGTTAATATTTCATGACCAACATTTTTGCCTAGAACATTGTAGTTTGGTCGATAAAAACTTGACAAATGAACAAAACTCCTTTGTATCCCGTAAGGCGTAAACAAAGCCCGAGCCCACAAGACACAGGCCACGTGTGTGAATAGTATTTATTTCCAAGAAATTGAGATAACTTATTAAGTTATAATGCAGAGTGGTTTTTGATGGACCATTTTAAAGTTAATTAAAATTACACATTTTCATGTCTAAGAAATAATCTTAAGAACATCCTTTAAGCCTTTGCGCCTTATCAAAATTTTATACTCAGTATTACTTCAATCATGGGATATTTTTACAAGTGGGGAGGGTTCTGTTCATGCATTTGCGAGCTAATACGTGGATGAAGCTAGATAAGTAGCTACTATAATAAGTAAAACCTGCAATTATCATAAGCCTAGGAATATTCGGCGGCATCACGGATGGTAGAGTCGAGACAATCACTTATCGAATCACTGCATTCACGTCATTACCTATACAATGAAGAATTTAATTGTACTTATCCTCATTTTCAAAAAGCATACTTGTGAAGGGAATTACATAGAGTCATAATACACTGAGGCGTTCGATTAGCCGCTGTCATTGGATAATATTTGCCGAGCAGCAAAAACTGACACATTGTGGCCCTATTACCGGACCCTACACCTTAGTGCTGACACCGCATATTTTAGAACACCCTCATTGATTGAATGAATGTCTAAAACATAAATACTTAAACTATCATGTAAGTATGAGTATCGAGCCCCCATCATATGGCTATAAAAATGTATAACCATATAAAAATCATTACATAAAAAATATTAAAAAAATCTCTATTTGCTAAAAATCTACAAAAACTCCTCCTTATTACAAAATATCTGAATTTTTTAATGATAATTTTGCTACAATTTCACTTTAATTTTTCTATCTACTGTTTAAAATTAAAATTAATATTATGTATCAAAACAGTGTATTGTAAAATGTAATTTTTAAGTAGAAAGGCAACTAGCTGCCTTCATGTTTGCTGTGCCCTTGCAGGGCGTCACATGTATTTAACTCTATGTAACAACCTTGAACTTGTGACTTGCCATAAACTGAATCTAAATCTGAATTTATGTAAAAGTGTTTATCCAAGCTAAAAAAAAGTTATGAGTGAAGATTTTCTTCATTTGTTTTACTGCATTTATGTAAATGTCTTTTTACCTGGTTTCTTAACATTAGTTTTTTTAACCAATCCTTAGTATGTACCTATCTTATTTGCACCTGAGAGCGGATGCGAGTTCAAATTTATAGATTTAATTTTATTAAGAAACAGGAAGTTGATGAATATAAAGAGCAGAGCAGCATTATAAAGAATTCCATAAGCATTATTGTCTTCCTTCAAAAAAACGTTCTCAAACAGAACATTTAAAGGAAAGGAAGTCTACACGCCATTCATCATTAATGCATTAAAAGAAAAAACAGTAAATACACGTACATTTAGCATGAGTCCGATTGAAGTTATGATGTTTCCTCTTGTCGGATTACGATCAAGCTACCTATCTATTACAAAAAATACGGGAAATGCGTGCACATTTATTTAAACACTAGCAATTTTCCCACGATTTCATCCGCGTAAATTATAGCCTATGTCATCCGCAAATAAATTAGCTTTCTGTAAGTGAAAGAATTTTGAGGTCCAGTAGTTTTAGAGCCTATTCAATATTATGCATACAAACAATGAAATCTCTCCTCTATTACATATGTGGTACGTTAGCATGATAACTAGCATTCCGATCAAATTCATATGTTTCCTCTTGTCGGATTACGATTAAGATACCTATCTAACAATTACAAAAAAAAATACGGGAAATGCGTGCAATTTATATAAACATAAACTTACCTCGAACTAAATATTTAGATGTTAATCAAGATATTTTAGTTCAGTATGATATAGGTTTTTGATATCATTTTATACTTACATGTTGATTCTGACAACCTGACAATATGTTAATGTCATAATGAGAATCCCAAACAGAATATAGATCTGCAAGAAAATAATTCTAAAATTGAGAAATTATTAGAAATTCCATAAAACTTCACCTTGCTACTTCTTTTCATCTTCGTATGTACTCGTATATGCTATAAGGGGTTCCCCCGTAGCATGGCACGCGCGACAACGTTTATCGACTATCGCCATCTTGTTTTACGCAATACTGAAGAGCGAGAAGTAGATAGTTTATCGCGCGATATAAACGGCGTCGCGGGAGCCATGCTACGGGGGCTGATTCCATTATTAAAATATTTATATTTCCAGGTTGCTCACAATCCATGTCCTGTATCTGTATCAACGTCTTAAAATATCACAACGACTATCTTAACACGGTTTAAATCATATCCCCAAAACAAATTGACAATGACTGCTAAGAAATCGTCAATGTAATAAGAATTGATTTTGATTTGATAGTGGTACTATGTACTAAAGTTGGTCCTCGCTCTGTTAAAAATCCGTTGGCTTTTCATTTCACTTTGTTTTCGGTATCCCCAAAACAAATTGACAATGACTGCTAAGAAATCGTCAATGTAATAAGAATTGATTTTGATTGATAGTGGTACTAGGTACTAAAGTTGGTCCTCGCTCTGTTGTTGTTTTTGGTGAAAAACTTTTAAGCTACTTATAATTGATTTAGAAAAATGAAATAGTCTTTAATTCTTTCAAAATTGTGTAGGTAAGTTACGTGTGTAAACGTGTGTAAGGTAGATAGTATCATCAACAGCAAAATTTCCTAGATTCGTCAGTTTCTGGATGTCTTACTATGGATACTTACACAACGCGTCACCATAACTTCATAGTATTTAAGCACGAAACCCTAGCTTTGTAATAAAATACAACGTGAGATTTCCCCTATTGTTCACGAAAGTGTCTCCTAACCATTTTCCGCGGTATTCCGTTTTTACAGTGCTTGAAATCACATAATCGCAATTAATAAACAATTGTTTCGTAAGTATGTTCCCAGCACTTTCACTATCCGAACTACTGCACCGCAGCCGGAAAATATGAGCTCTTGTAACGAAATGGGGTAATACTTGTAGTATTTGCTTTACGATGTATGTTTACAAGTTCACTTGACGTGTAACGAACATAATTTTGGCAATCGGAATTTTTGTAGACTGTACTTCTTGCAAGAAATATGATTAAGTGGACGTTTAGCACGCGTTCCTGAAGTAGTTTGGTTGGACAGAAAAGTAATTTGTTGATTTGAACAAAATAGTCACACAAATGGAGCAGAGAATTTGTAAGATGAAAAAAATAAGAAAAGATATTTTATTATTTGTTTTAGTTTTTGTAACTTTGTTCATGTTATTTTTAGCCAATGTTCTATTCCGATGGATAAGCTTTTATTTTGTAAACTTAAATCAAAATCCATCCCGTAGTTATATCGTAAAAAAGGAACAAACATCTACCCAAACTTTCCCATTTATAATATTTGTAGGACTTAAATCTAATATTAAAAAGGTCTGTAATATTTGTGGGGTTTAGAGCAAAAACAAACAAAGTTTCTACATCTATCACTAAAATTTTCACTCTTAAATAAAAAGTATCTGTTTTCAATTTTAACTTAATACTCTACTCACATCCATATAATAGAATGCTCACTTAAGTAGATTAGTCTTTGTTAAAATTATGTTAAATCTGGAACTTTAACAGCGGATAAATTTTACCAACCGCTTTATTTACGAAGTACAAAATATATTTGATTTCTTCAATAAATCGAATTATATTTTATTCCTAACAATATTTTAATAGGTATCTATTATTAAACTGTGCGTTTAAACAGTTTAATATATTATCTAGTCAGTTTTATTTCAACACTAATCAAATCTAAAAAATATAATGTATTTCTTAATGGACTGTTTGTATGTTATTTATTTTCTCAAATCATCGTAATTACCAGACTAATTAATTACATTGCTTAATTTTTTATCTAACTACAAGAAAGCTGTCAAAACATCTTGTTTACTGTCATCCATCACAAAAATAAGGTTAAATTCAGATTACATAATGCCATAAATCAGATACAATATTACATCATAATAGTAACAAAATCCAATACCTTGCGCAAACGCACCAGATGCGTGAAACAGGTTTGTGACTCCTTTCAATCGGGTTCATTCATAAGGCCGTTGACGTTACGCCGGAGACGACGTGACGTTGACGCGAACCGCCATGTTGGCAGCCCTTCTTGTCATCGCGCTGTTATGTTGGCAGCGTGCGCAAGCGCAGCCAGCTTCGCCCCAAAACGGTTGTTTACTCGCCCCTCTCGTACGTTACGTTAGTTATGTTTTGAACCGTTGTTGTATAAACGATTGACTTGCTAACGATTTATTAATTTCCATCAATGGAATGGAATAGTGCGTTAACACCGATCGAACTATTGAGTATTACACGTGGTGTAAGAACTTGAAAATGGATAGTGAAAGTGCGGTTATTTCACCAGTTCATTTATGGATAATGTTTTGTGTTTGAAATATAAGGTGATTAATTTGTGATTGTGATATTTTTATATTAATGGTGGTTTGCGATCCACTCTGTCGTGAGTTGCTTGACCCTCAAACTCGCAGCAATGAGACTCCAGCCAGGCCTGGCCTCTGAGACCTCTGTTTATGGCAATTCGATTGGTTTAACTTGTCAGTTATGAATCCAATCGATTTATTCGCTATCATTAATCCGTAGCGGTACAATTACCTACTTTTGTAAAGTTTCAATGAAAAGGTAGTTAACTTTGGTAGTAAAAAGCGAACTTAGTTTCGTTTAAGAACTAAGTAAAAAGCATTACATTACACTTCAATGACAAAATAATATAAATAAATTGAGACTTAATATTGTCATATTAGCAAAACGTTCACTATTTCTTACAATAGGTATCTATATAGGTACAATACTTTCGTAGTCAAAACTATAGTTTATAACTAAAAAAACACACTTCGAAATTGGACATAATTTCATAACTTATAGCCAATATATTAATAACCTAATGCTTCCTTATCAGAGTATGCGAATTTATAACCTAGACTGCAGTATGTTTCGAGTTACATAAAATTTATGGTAATTTACTGTGTCAGAAACGACATTACACCTATCTTAGTGCAAATCTTTAATTTGCATATCGACCTACATAATATTTCGCTTTAAAGTCGTACTAGGTAGGTAATAAGATACGAATGTCTATTACCACAGAAGAAAAAAAACCTTTATTTAACAAATCCACTGTTTATAGTTTATAATCTCACTATCTCTCTGGCAAGTCCGCAAAAAAAGTCCCCTATTTTTTTAAAATGGTAATACAAAGTTAGAATCCGGTTTTACCATTACAGAACATGCTTTTACATTAATTACCTTTTGAAAATATCTTGAACACATTCAGATATTTTTATTTGAATCATGAAATACGATTTTCTATCATTTTAAATAAGTACATTCCTACTGTTTTTTCTATATCCTAATGTACATTACAACGGTAGTTGGTAAAAAATCCTTCAGATAACCATGATAGACTGCAGGAGTTCAGCAGAACGATAAGTACTTCAATCTGCTCAGCTAAACAATTGGAATCCGGAAAGCCATTATTTTAAAAACTGTCGCTCAGTTTAAAGCCCCAATCGAACTAGATCTGAAAGTAGGTCGATCGGTTGGCAGCCCAATCGGTCATTGATATTTCCATATTAATGGCACTCTTACAGATGCTTTGAGAATCGCTTCCGTATACATTGACTAGCAAATTCGCTATTTGAATACCAAAGGGCGAATTGTGGCAGGAAATTAGACTACGCTGAGATTGAGAGACAAATTAGACCTTTGAGTAGCACCCTTTGGTTTAAGTACATTCATGGGGAGAGTTGTTAATTTTGCTGTTGTTAATGTT
The DNA here is from genome assembly GCA_963082605.1 of Rhodophaea formosa. Classification (NCBI taxonomy): domain Eukaryota; kingdom Metazoa; phylum Arthropoda; class Insecta; order Lepidoptera; family Pyralidae; genus Rhodophaea; species Rhodophaea formosa. The sequence goes on along the minus strand of OY720213.1, from coordinate 5,217,484 downwards.
GTTACACTACATACCCATCCAAAGTTATCAAAAATATACCGGTTGTCTTGGACTTGCAGCCTAAAAATGTGACACCAATGTTGGCTGATGAAATAATTTACTCACAAAAACAAACAAAAACAGCATATGATAGACAAGATGTACATATCCTGGGTCTACAACGGTATAGTATAAAAATCAAAAGTCTTGATACTACCAACATTCAGAAGGAGGAAACATAATTAAGGAAGGTGAATAAATATACCTACTTATGTGATAGGAAAACGTGAACGTATTCCAAGAAATTCGAATACCCATCTCCTTTGTTTAAAATATGTTATTCCCCAGCATTATATACCTACCATTGTTGATGTCAGTACGTCAGTTACTATGATCTGTTATTAACTAGAAGTAAGAAGATTCACAGAGCCGCATTTTATTTAAATCTGTGTATTTACATATAATAGAAGAAAATTCGTCGTCACATCTCAAACACATGACATATGATGGCCAATATAAGAAATTATTGATGGAAAAAATCGCAAAGATCATCAAAATCGGTTAAATAGATTGACTGAAGTCGGTTTTAATCTATGATTTGATTTTAGAAGATTTTCTTATTATAAACAACCTTACACAGGTTGTTCAATATTCGTTTTACAATTTATATTCACGCAATCATAAATCCAAAACATGACGGACGAGCGTATCTTAAACATTTGTGCAAAATGAGTTGTCACTCAACGAAATAAAGAGAACACTCAAAGACTAATGGAACTTAGTCTAAGTATTACCTTATCTCAAAAGTGACACCGAAACAGCCAGCGGAATTACACAAACGAGGGAATCGTAGCGGAACAAAAAACAGCACAAAGGAGGGTCCCACTTAACGCCGCGACCAAGCACCTGCTACCTGGTGCGGGAATGTGACCCTTGTTTTGGCTGCACGGAATTGTGAATGAGCCTTTCTGTAAATGGGGGTGCTGGTTTTATCTACGATATTATCAGGAGAAGGCATAATGTTTCGTATTTTCTGAACAATAAGGGTTTTATCTTTTTGTGCTAGAAATGCTAGAGTTAATAATACAAAAAGATATGATACCAACTCATACAATAAACTTAAAAGACCCAGGCTACTCGTGGGCAAAGCGCAAAATCCTTCACGTAGTGTAGAGAACCTCGTTTCCGGAGAAACGACGTAAGATTAAATTGGATTTACTGTTTGTTATTATAAGTAAACCTAACCAACCCGCCTGGCCAGCGTAGAGAGCATAAGCTTAATTGTCTGACTGCTTCGGCTAATATATAGCTCTTCTAATATATAGAGAGGGTCATACTCCTGCAGTGGAGTAAAAAAGACGAGATGATGATGATTATAGGTAAACTGTTATAACACAATTTATGAAATTGAAAATGTTTCTGTGAGATCTGTAATAGGTTATACCTTGAGGTTTAGCTATTAAGGAAATAGATAATAAATAAACAAAAGTTGCTCGGTGACATTTATCGACGCCAACACGGCCTTATACTTGTCTGTCGCTGAAGGCTATAATTATTATATTAGCACCTCATGATGGAGAAGTCGAGTCACAGCCACTCGGCGACAAATTGCTTTCTGATTGTAACATTCCAGTTCTTTGAATTACTATCATATAGAGTGAATTATTGTGAGAATTTTAGTCCTTCACAATGTTTGTTTTTGGATGTGTGAAAACACAGGATTCCAAGCTACATCAAAGATTCACATAGCTGTCATATAGTCATATAGGGCTGTCATATAGTGATCAAAGCACGGAAGAGCTCGAAATATCTTTATGCTACTTGTGGCAACCCATCTCAGTAGGGAGCACACTCAGCGTTTGCAAGCATAATGTTAATAATACGTACGCCCTGGGCCATCAAACTCCTCAATTCCTTCACAATAAAATTATCAATCTTACAAAAAAATATTTTGAATTCGTAAAATGTCAAAAACGAAACTTCAGCAATATTTGAATGTCAGCATTTCTAAAAGATGAAATTTAGAGATTCTATTCAAACAGTGAAGTTAAATAAAATTCCATCGTCGACAAAATTGGAAAAACGTTATCCAGCTCTGCGTTAACAAAACAAAGTGTTACTTGAATTTCTGGACGACGAAAATACGAAAATTGCCCTGCAATTTTATATCCAAACCTCAGAATGAAGAAATCTCCCGAAACAGCTGCAGATTCTGCAACTGAGGAAGAAAATTATACGTATTGGCCACTCGTCCGATTTTAAAGTTTCTTTATTTCTCGCCAACATTTACATTAACATAGGTAGTAGAATATTATATATCCCCGGTCAATCTGAAAGTCACTACATCGACTCCGAGCTGGTGTAGGAAGATGCCAGGAAAACCGAGTAAGGTGGGGTTTCTCCAGCATTGCACGTGTGACTGTGGCGAAGTCCATTTTTTTTTTGTAAGGGCCATTTGGGTAGCTCCAAGTGAGCTTTTGCTACTATACCGGACTTTTTGAGGTGAGAGCAGAGTGCCCTCAACCTGTTAGGCGAACATCACCAAAGTACCCCCAGGAGGGACTAATCTCGGCTTTGGGCGTTGTCTGTGTGCGTAAGGCTTGGAGAGACAACAAACTCGCATATGCCTGATGAGCCGCGGTTTGCATGCATAGCCTGAAGGGTCGAACTGAGTAAAAATGACAAAGCCTTTAGAGAGCAGCAATTTAACTCTCATGTTTCGCCGTATGGGCCGAAATCCGTATCCTGGGTGCAAGTCCGCCGAGCGGGTACCAGCAATCGGACCTGAGCGACATCCAGTCAATGAACCACCTTTTAACTTGCCCAAAATCCTCCGCACAATGTACACAAAAAGACCTCGAGGAGATAAATGACAGGGCAGTCCCTCAGCGAAAGTGCTGTATTTTAAGAAAAATAAATTGTCCTTGCATCTCGAGAAGAAGAAGAAATAAAATAGATATAGTGTTTGCAAATACATAAACCCAGGAAGGGTTTTACGAAGTCTCATTTCACAGAGTTTCGTCAAGCATTAAATGTAACTCGTCGACTTTAATATCATTTTGTATGTTAATTTATTTTGATATATCTTTAAATTACAAAGCCGACTTTAACCAACTGCTGCACCGATTATGATGAATTTTAATGGGAACAATTGAAAAGTGTTATAATCTTTGAAATAAAAAGGTTTTTCATTTCGGATACCAAATTACGAAGCTATGATGAGGTAAAACATTTAAAATTTTTTAACGAATATAACTAAATTAAGGACCTTCTCCTTTTTTGTAGTCAGTTGGTTAAAAATCTGTTCTGCACTAAGCCATGGTGGCACGGCAAATTTTTGGACACTTGGTACATGAAAAATGAATTAATTTTCCTCTCTACTCTTAGTTCCGAAAACCACTTGGAATTGCAGAAGATTTAAAACAGAGCCATGCAGCGAACATCCTATTTTTGGGTGGATACGCGAAATTGCTTAAATCTGCCTGAGCCAGTCTAAAATATAAACAAAAAGTAAAAAAATTGATGACTGATTTTCGTGAAGTTTTAGATACATAACATTATTAAAAACCGGCCAAGTGCGTGTCGGGCCACGCGCAGTATAGGATTCCGTAGTTGCGAATGACAACTTTGAGTTCACACTGTTTACACTCGCACCTCACAGTTTAACGACCAAAAACATCTAACAATAAAGATTGTATGAAATTTTACATTTTCCAGTACATTTTATAAGTTGGTTGCCTATAACTTTTTAGTTTGTACTTAGTACTTAGCTCTGATAGTTTTCCTTTCAACTTCAGTATATATACTACTGCTGTAATTTTTTTCACGTATCCATATATAACCGTTTAGCAGATAGAGGGGGGGGACATGTACCTCTAACAAAAATTTGCACTTTAAAACCAAATATTTCGGAAACGGATCCCTAAATCGAAAAATGGTGTTCTCAACCTCACAATATTTTTCAAAGACCTTTTTAACGATACCCCACACTCAGTAGGAGATAGAGAAAAAAAAATTACTCCCCCACTTTACTTGTATGGGAGCTACCAAAATAAAATTTTTTTTTTCAAGATTTTTTTCTACGACTTTTTTGCCATGATTAATATACATACTCATACCAAATTACAGCTTTCTAGTACTTATGGTCTCTGAGTAAAACCGCGGACGGACAGACAGACAGACAGACATGGCGAAACTATAAGGGTTCCTAGTTTACTACGGAACCCTAAAAATGTATACAACACTAAGAAACTTTTTTTTCTAAGTGTTGAATACATATTTTGCAGAAAAAATATTTTCTCATTTAGTTGTACCTACTAGGTTATGAAATTCCATAGGATTAAATCTGCTATCTTATCTTAGTTATGCGTGAGTGTGTATCCAAAATTTGTCTAAACTAACTCCAAATAAAAAAAAAAGATTGGAATTTCATCAGCTTCCCTGATAAGTTTGCGAAGTTCCAATTCTATCCGTTTTGTAGTAGATGAAAAATACGTTCATAAATTTATTTGTATAGATACCAAGCTGATAAAAGGTATTGATTATAAAAGTAAAATAAAAACAGCCTTTTTGAAATGCACAATGTTTTTAGACAAAACTATTTTTCCAGTATTAACTTTTGATTTTCATTACAATGACACTGAAAAATAGTTATAATCATGATCCAAAAACAAAAAGTAGAGTTCATAAAGCATAGCAAAATGTGATGACCACGTGAAAAAATGACGTCGGCTTTTGAAAAAAAAAATGCCTTATTGTTCTATGGCGACAAGCGTAAAAAATTCGGCTAGAACAATGAATTAGTACTGTATTAAGTATGCGCAAACATTACATGAAGAGTATTATTTATCTTGAGATTTTTTCCTTCCAAGTTCATCTATAAGTTTATTGAAAATTTCATCTCATTTTAGTCTTTAAACCAACGGCATAAGATACAAATTTATATGAGGACTGCGGGGTATAATTTTTCCGAGCTCTGCGTTAGGAAAAACACTGTTTTAAGACCATGACCTGACAATTATTCATACAAGTCTAATACAAAGGCCACATACAAAATCATTCTATTGTTTTGCAGCCACCTTGTACAATTGACTTGATGAAGAGGCTTGTTGTTAGGCCAAAAATATTTGAGGTGGATTACGGTATATTACGGTAACGCTAGATCGTGTCAGAGTACCCTAAAAAGTATATTATTGAAAAAAAAAAAACTAAAGGTATACAAGGAGATGTAAGGTATCTTCATCAATCTTCTTGAAATTTGACATACACATAGATTAAGTCGCGTCCCTGGTATGCCGCGTGCAGGAGAGTGGTAACAGCATCCTGAAGATGATCGCGAGCAGGCTAGATTGTCTGTATGTAAATCACTGTCGCACCACTTCAGCTGGAATGGTGCGGCAGTGGGATACTTAAAATATTCTTAAGTAAATAAGTGACTAACAGTAGTTTTATAAGTTATTATATCTACTGACAATTATGAGACCATGTTTCTTGAATAAATATTTTTTCATTAATGTCATTCATTAAGGGACTAAGAAGGAGATAGCCTGGGATAGATAGTACCTTTCATTCTGGAAAAAAGGACTGTTCCCGTGGGATTTGCGATAAACATCTCGCCAAATTCATACGCAAGCGAAGCTGTGGGTAAAAGCTAGTTTTAACAATAAATATTAAAATGCTACCGGATTATTGAATGTAACAGTTGAACAGCACAAACCGCATCGTCACTCCATAATCTCTATTTGGTGGTCAGAATCGGTGATGCAATGGTCTGTGGTTTCACACTTCATTAAATGTAAGAGACTATCTACGTATAAATTGAAACATCATAGAGAAAACCACTTAGTAAAAAACCGGCCTAGTGCGTGTCGGGCCACGCGCAGTGTAGGGTTCCGTAATTGCGAATGACAACTTTGAGTTCACACTGTTTACACTCGCACCTCACAGTTTAACGACCAAAAACATCTAACAATGAAAATAGTATGAAATTTTACAGTTTATAAGTTGGTTGCCTATAACTTTTTAGTTTTTACTTAGTACTCAGCTCTGATAGACGTCAGAGGCCGAGAGGCGGTTCCGCAGAACTCTGACACCAGGGCGTGCATGGTCAACTGACCGTGTCACCTACACGAAATGATGATGATGAGTTCTGATAGTTTTCCTTTAAACTTCAGTATATATAATACTGCTGTAATTTTTTTCACGTATCCATATATAACCGTTTAGCAGATAGAGGGGGGGGACACTTACCTCTAACAAAAATTGGCACTTTAAAACCAAATATTTCGGAAACAGATCCCTAAATCTAAAAATAGTGTTCTCAACCTCACAATATTTTTGAAAGACCTATTTAACGATACCCCACACGATGGGTAAATAGAGAAAAAAAAATACTCCCCCACTTTACTTGTATGGGAGCTACCCTAAAAAAAATTTTTTGACAAGTTTTTATTCTACCACTTTTTTGCTATGATTAATATACATACCCATACCAAATTACAGCTTTTTAGTACTTATAGTCTCTGCGTAAAACCGCGGACGGACAGACAGACAGACAGACATGGCGAAACTATAAGGGTTCCTTGTTTACTACGGAACCCTAAAAAAGAGGTGAACCCGGGAAATTACACGTTTTGTCGTGTAAAAAAGACATCAATCATCAGCCTTTCATAACGCACTGTTGGGCATAAGCCTCCCCTTGTCTGCGCCACAGATTTTGATATCTATGGTCTGCGCCATCCTTCTCAATCCGTTGCCTTTGCAATCCAGTTTTTTCCTGAAATCTGCCCACTGCTGGAGCTGCCGGAATTCCAACTCTTTTCCAATTTCTGGGATACCGATCGGTGACACTCTTACTCCACATACCATCGTTCCTTCTAGCCAAGTGACCCGCCCAGTTTCATCTAAGAGTTGCAAAAAAAACACGGCTGTCAAAAAAAGAGTGTAGTTATTAGCTTTTTTCTATATCACTACATTTACCTATTTAACTACAAAAACGCTTAAAATACGTTTTTTTTCTAACATTGCTATGCTATTACAATTCAAATAGCTCTGTGACAGACCGACCTAGGCGGATAACGTAGCTTAAACTCTACTAATTATTTAAAGATATTCAGTAACTATTCTATTATTTGTTTATTTGCTTTGCCAAACTTAATTTTTTCTTAATTTCATCTCACTAGAAAAAACACTTTTCTTAAAAATATGTATGACACTTTTTTTTTAAAACAAAACAAAAATGCAACGTAAACACTCGCATACGCAATGATGTCATGAGTCGTACTTCAAGATTCAGGCAATCTCCGAAAAACGCAATCACAGAACTAGGTGAATGATCAATACAATATTCTGTGAATGATCAATCATTCCGATACAGCGGTATCGTAAATCACGTAAAGTTCAGCCACAAATGCCGATAGTACAAAGGAAGCGACATCAGAGACAATTTCTTTTGGTTTAAACATACTTAACATAAACATTTATATTCATAAAACTGAATAAGTTTATAATTATGTCACATTGAAATTGCCATTGTTTGTTATTATTGCAATTTGCAGTGATGCACATTCCGTAAAGATAAATGTTTCACTAATTTAGTTGACTAATGCATATATTAATGGATTTGTATTTTAAAAACCTATTTATTTATATCCACCTCTCTCTCATACTTTAGTATTGCCGATTTAAATAGTATCGGTCAATATGCCGTAATCTTAAAGGTTTTCAGTGATTTCCTTACTTTACTTTCCTTTGCATATTGTCCACACTTTGTGTACGAAATCTATACAGAAACCAAAAACTCTTAATTAACCTAATTTTTAATAACTTTCCTGGTTAGTAAAGCATATTCATATCATAGCATTGATCACACACATAGATATCAGAAGAATATCACACTACTAGTGTGCTTGGGTTATACTATGGAGTGTCTTATCTGTCCTCTCTATAATTTATGTCCGTCGCGAGATGAGACTGCGATAACCGATAACACAGTTATTTGATGGCAGTAACAACGTTATTTTATAGGCATTGTTTATAGTCTTTCATTCCCGCCAAATGGATTCGTTGGAAAATGTGAATCGACAGATTTTATTGGCAATCAATATCTTATCGTTTGTTTGAACTCTATGATGATAGCGCTCGCAACAAGTAGCTTTCAGATTTAATAATAATTACGAATTTTATATATTAGTTACTTTTTTGGGATCTACTACTAACTACGAATAAGTGACCTATTACTTATTCGTAGACTACTAACATAATATCAGTGTATGTAAATCTACATATACATAGTCGTATATATACCTTTAACTTTTGGCAGCTATAACGCTTTAAATTAAAAAGCTTCGGAGAAAAAGACTTGTATTACAAAAATACTAAGTTCGTTTTCTTTTAAAGTATTTTTGAAGCTTTTCCTACTAAAATGTACCTTCTTTCTTCTATAGCTTATAGCTATAGAAGAAAGAAGGATAGCTGGTGAATTTAATGCTTTGTTGTTGAAACACGGAGTTTAACGCTAATGTCAGGACAATACAACATAAATATCTAGATGCTCTTATTATTAAAGATTGTGAATACAATACGATTATGAATGATCAATAAGAACCAGATCTTGGTGATTCATAATTCAGAAGATTTAAATCTAAAATATCTGAACTGATAATAAAAGAAACAACGTAGATTTACGTCTAAAAGTCCTGAAAACATATTGCAGTCTAGACAAATGAATTCTGATATAATACGAAGTTATTCAGCAATTCTTATGTATCGTTACCATAGTTACGTATCCCTTTAAATTTAACAGTAATTTAACCATAATTTAACGGAAACTTCATCGGTAACGTTCATTAAATCAACGCAAATACCAAAAGCAAACATGTCCTTTAAACTGTAATCTTGCTACGTCACGACAAACAAATCTCGGTCGTTGTGACACGCGCTCACTAAACAGACATATCTGATAACGTATCAACGATTGTGCAAATGAGAGCAGTTTATCACACAATCGGGCCGCGATCAGAGGCCTGGCCGCGAGCTTGGGGTCTCTCTCAAGCCCTACCATTGCCACGTTTCAGACCGCATTCGACACTCCGGCGCCGCTTCGGGTGAACGTCGCCGACTCGCGTAACTATCCAGTGAATAGAGTGCGCGTAGTCCATCGTAACGTGCAATGCCCAGCGCCCCCCGCGCCCCGCTACCCCTCGCAGGGCTATGGAGACCCTCCTCGACAAATTCAAGAGGGAGCAAGGAGGTCTGCGACGCTCCCGATCCGTCCGCGCTTCCCTACGTATGATAGGTAACCGCTGGCGGTCCAAGGACGAGGCACCAGATGATCTCGAGAAGCTCAAACGGAATTCTGTCGTCTTCACTACCCAGATTTGGAGTACAGAGAAAGATTACGACGTCGCATACACGGGGATTGACGGCACTTATAAGTCGAAAACACCAGCCATGGCGAGGAAAAAATTGGAGCCGGTTAAGCAAAGAAGGAAAAGTGGTGATATAGACTTGAATTTGAAGCCGCAGCGGCCTAAAAAAGTAGAAAAGTCGAAGTTTAGTGATTTGTTTACGAATAAGAAGCAGAAAAGTGTGTCTGCCAAGGAATTAATAGTGCCGGAACAGATACCGCCTAAGGCTGCGGCGATTCTGCACATACATTCTCCTGATGGGAAGAAGAAACTAAAAGGGATGGGGAAGTCTGAGTCAGCGAAGTCTATGGCTGACTTGGTGATACAGCAGAGGACTAGAAGAGGGTCGGAAAGTGACATGACGTGCCCGAGTCAGCCAAGAGGCTGCGTCAACCCAGCTTTCGTGTACAGCACGCCGCCTAAGGAAAGGAAATTGCCTTTGTCGCCTTCTGCTTATCTAAGTACGTATGATTATTTATTACTTTAGAATATTAAATGAGACGTTATGATCTTCATATAAGCCGCAACTTAAACTGACATTTAATATGTATTGTTATATTTGTGAAAAATTTATGAATGACGTCATTGAATAACTTTTAAATTTTATCACTGTTGTCATCTACTTTACTTGAATTTTGCTATTATTAGAACAAAATGGTATAACATAAATAACAATTGACGACATTTCATAATATCAAAACGTCCTCCGTAAAAAAATGATAAAAGTGGAATAAATCTTGATGCATGTAAAGACAGACTGATCGCTATCTTAGATGAATATCACATTTTATGAATTGGTCAATGAACAAACCGATATGGTACAACTCTTTTTCTCTATTTTAACCGAATTCCTAGTTGCATCGTAAGCTCTAATGCTGCAATACAAGAACACGAAGAATTGATACAATACGCAACATCCATTATGGAATTCTAAATTTTGATTCATTTAGAATCATTATGAGGTTAGAAATCGAAAGTAACATACTACTTAGTCATACAAATTCACATTTGTATTTGTTTCTCAATTTAGTTAAAGCTTTAGTTGTGTCCGTAGATTATAATCTACCTAATTTTACATTACTCCAACTTAAATCAGGCTTACAGTTAATTTGTAGTTACGTCTAAAAACATGTAAATTTTATAAAACACAAACAAATAAACAACAAATTTATTTGATAACACATGTAAATGTAGTTATGACAATCAGTAAAAAATATTTGTCCAACTTTCGATAGCATGTTCGTACATGTCAAGTGTGAAACGTGAGTCTTAGTCATACATTCCATAACACAATATGAATATTTAATCAAGGACAAAAAAAAGTAAATCAATCACAAAGAGTCAAAATATAGGTTACATTCGATATCAAAATTGATATTGTAGCCTAAATAAGTCCAATCAATCTACATTTCAGAATCCATTAGCTAAATAGTGGTGTAACAGGTCTTACGCTGAGTTTACTTTGTCTAACGAAGCGTAACTAATCCAGCATTAAGTATGGATTTTAGAACACTTTATGAGTAACAATTATCACAAAAAACGTAAGTGATGTAGGTGCGTCGAAGTAACGAAATATTTTTTGGTAGGATACAGGTTGCAAAACAAACTTGTTTGTTTGTTTTTCGTATGTGTAAGTGGCAAAACAAACTGTAATAGGTAGTAGGTACATGCGTTTTGCTTTTTTGCACTATAGGCTGAGCTATTTGTAAGATGCATAAATATGCCCATTATTTTTTACAGGCTTCCAAAAGTAGGAAAAGTCATACATTAAGTAGTTGTTACGTCAACTTTTATTAACTACATCCCATCCGAATATACGAGATATTTGTTATTTCAAATCTTTTGATAAAATTGTAACTCACTGAATAGGTTAGGTTTAGGTGCATACCTATACTTACAATACTTACCTACATGTTATAAAACATTGGCAATTTGCAGGATTAGGGTGTTTTACCATTTATCTTGTTCTTAGGCCACTTGAAATATTTGATATAGTAACAATACAGACAGGCACATACACAAAAAAACAGGCAACAAAACAATAATTCTAGGTATTTACGTGTCGTAACATCAAAACGTGATGCAACAGTCCTTATCACATCTTCTTCATGAAATTCACAAACTAGTTTTTTGTCCAGTATCCATTTTTGTACAGTAGAACAACTAGTAGGACCAGACAATACCGCACGAAACCAAATTCCTGGTAGCGCACCCTATTACGCCGTCGACCGGCTTGCCATGCCACAAATAATTACTTTGTTAATTACTGTTATTACATGATATGTCATGTAATTAACATTACATGCCACGCTGTGGATAAGCTAAATAACTGTAATCGTATAATGTCCAATATAACGGAGTGACAACTTCTACAAGTCCAATTTAAAAAAATTGTAATAAACGCTTTTGAATTGACTAGTTCACTAATACTATAAAACAAAGTCCTCCCCCACATCTGTCTGTTCGCGATATACTCAAAAACGCGGATTTCCATGCGGTTTTTACGAATAGAGTGATTCATGAGGAAGGTTTATAGGTATAATACATGACATGATACAGCCGGAGGGGGCTGCTTGTTATATTATAAAACAAAGTCCTCCCCATATCTGTCTGTATGTTCGCGATAAACTCTAAAACACGAATTTTCATGCGGTTTTCACCCATAGATAGTATGATGCATGCATGAATGAAGAAGATTTAAAAGTTTAATACATACCGCAGCCATGAGGGATATAGCAAATACAAGAAAAAAAATAAATGTACAAGAATTGGAAATATGAGATTCAGGAGCCAGAAGTACTATATTACTTTTCAAAGAAGTAGCAAGGTTTCATGTGATGCTGTCACGCATAGTTAGACAATTGGATAACAACGAACTAAATCATGTGTTTTTTTTTCTTTTATTGGGGTCAAAAAACAATTTTACTCAAATCTTAGGCTAATGAATTAAAACAATATATAAAATATATGTAAAATCAGCACCGTTAACCACAGTTTACAAAAAGAATATGTTGAGAGAGAGTACACTATCAAATTGAAAGGAGAACAACGGCTTAAATTAATGTTCAAATTTCAGTGCATAAGAAAAATAATAGTGATGATTTTCCATTGACATTATTTCCATACATATATTTCAAACACATACTGCCCAAAGCTTGATTTATCTTTAATAATTCGTAGAATTTTGTAGAATTGCAGATATTATATAAAGATTCAAGATATGTACAAATGGCGAAAAAAAATCATTATGGGACTTTTATTGCGTCAATTCTCTCTACATATCTTTCGTCCGCACATCATCCTCATTATTTCTGGTAGAGTCACTATTATCCAATCTCGTTTTTTTTTTTATCTTACGCGTGTAGCTACATTCGTTGTCAAACGAATTTCTTTTTAACACGCTTTTATTAGCTTCACTCACTTGTATGCAAGAATATCTTGGAATCTTAATTTGACCCACTTCCCGGTCTTCGATTAGGATGAAATTTTGCACACGCTCTGAGTTCTGATGACAATACACGACTAGCGTGCTAAAAGCGTGTTATTTAGTTTTTTAAACTAATTATAAATTATTTAATTTGTGTTTGTCAACGTTAAGGTTTGTCAGTTTAGTTTTGAGATACTTCCGCTTGTACAAGAGCAAAGAGGACGGAAATACACATTCAGTCTACCTACAAAGTTGGATTCCTTTCAAATTTACCTACACTAATTATACAATCCCTTCGTTTCTTTGGTAAACGAAGTAATTTCGTGTTTCGGCATCAACAATGGCAAATCGAGCTATTGTGGCGAGACGGTTCCCACGCGGAGAAATGCTTCGTTTTCTATGGCATAACGAGCGAAGATCATGACTCGATAAATGCTCACTTAGTCGTTATCGTTTTGTTTTAGCATCTGTTTCTGCGGGGAAATTAGAAAAGGTGAGTAAAAAAAGATACACCTATTTGTTTACCTGAGATTTGTTTTAAAGAAAAGCGGAAAATAGATTCTATGAACTTATAACGGAAAAATGATATGTTTTCTGTGGCATAACGAGCGAAGATCATGGCTCGATTAATGCTCACTTAGTCGTTATCGTTTAGTTTTAGTATCTGTATCTGCAGGGAAGTTAGAAAAGGTGAGTAAAAAAAGGCAACGCCTATTTATGTGCCTGCGGCATATGTTTTAGGAAAATACATTCTATGAACTTATAATGGAGAAATGATATGTTTTATATAGCATACCGAGCAAAGTTCATGACTGATTAATGCTCACTTAGTCGTTATCGTTTAGTTTTAGTATCTGTATCTGCAGGGAAGTTAGAAAAGGTAGTATAAAAAGGCAACGCCTATTTATGTGCCTGCGGTACATGTTTTAGGAAAATACATTCTATTAACTTATAATGGAGAAATGATATGTTTTATATAGCATATCGAGCGAAGATCATGACTGATTAATGCTCACTTAGTCGTTATCATTAAGTTTTAGTATCTGTTGCTGCATGGAAACTAGAAAAGGTTAGACAAAAAAGGTACGCCTATTTGTTTCGGAAATTGTAAAGTTTCTAGGCTCTTCTCTGTGTTACATCCTACTAGTACGGCCAGAGAAACTTAAAAACTTATAAAGCCTCCTGTTTCAGAACATCTTTAATGACTTTTTTCACTTTCTTATGTTGTTGACCATTGCGCCACGGAGCTTATCCTTCGTGGCCCAGTGATCTTATTCAGATTGACCTGGTCTTGGTCGTTGAGTTAGTATCCCATAACAAAGGTCTCGAACTTACATTGGGGATAGCTCAATCTGTGTGATTTGTCCGTATATATTTATTTATTTCTTTCTGTTATCTATTTATATTTCGTATAAAAACAAATTAGATCATACGAATCTTATATGTATTCATAAGATAGGTATGATTTGTTTTATCCTCATTCTCATGGATAATTCCGTCCTTCTGTCTCCTGAAACGGGAACATTCGGAATATACGACGGTAATAATCCTCCATATTAAGTATCGACGCTATTCAGTGAAGCAAAAAATACGCTGTGATTGGGCCACAATGTGTCAGTTGTTGCTGCTTGTCAAATATTATCCAATGACAGCGGCTAATCGAAGTCGACGCCTCAGTGCTGCCATCTAGTGGTCAGCATTTCAAAACCCTCATTGTTTGTGATAAAGTAGCTAATGAAGTGCCCAATCTTCTGTGTTATTTCCGACGTTGGACGAAGTTGGTCCGAAACAATAGAGTATCCTGTTACAGTCCTGGAAGTTAATGTTAAGAACTGTAATGAAGTCGCTGAATCAAAGGGAACTTAATAGGATAAGTTATGTTTGAATTCATCAATTTACTTAGGAGATTGATGGCCCAGAGATTGAGCATTGTTAGCACTTACGCATGTTAAGCAAACCCAGGAGTGCTACCGAGATGGGTGGCACCAAATGGCACAAAATCATCTCGAATCTCGAGCTTCTTTATGTTTAGTCGTTAGTCCCGGATGTCATAATAGTCATTAAGATATGTCAAATGCATGACAGCTTGAAAAATCGGACACCAGTGTTGCCCACAGCACACACGAAAAACAAAAGTGTGAATTGAAGACGTGGTAATATCAATGTATGCATTTGATACGATGATAAAGGGCTTCCATGCTGGTCTGGGAGCAAAAGAAAAACAAAGTACCTATGTCCTGGTTCATACTGCTTCCATATTCTATTCTATTTCTAGCCTATACTGTCCCACTGCAGGGCAAAGGCCATTGGTTGCACTTGCTTCCATAGCAGATCGAAAAACCGATCAATGGATATTAAACCGTGCGTGTATCAGGGAGGTGCTAAGGTACCAAGTGCTAGCTATCTAGCGTTTGTTGCCTAGCCTTCCGTAGGATAAGTGCTAGTTTAGGCCTTTGGGTTGAGGAGGTCAGACGACAGTCGCTCTGTATAAAACTAGTTAACTTGTCGATTCCCCTCGGTTAGGAAGCGAACCTCGGGCTCTGAAGTGAATGTATGCATTTCCCAGTAGGAAAGTTATTGCATTAATATTCTCGGAAAGTAGTCTATTTGCTTCCAAGAATAACAGCTAAGGTGTCACTTGTAATGAAACAGGTGTGTATCGTCTGCACTGAACAATAACTTCGGCGTAGTAATATTTGCACTACCTCATTTGTTTGAAAATATGTATCATTCATTATATTTAAGTACCTATGTGTATTTAGACGGCATACTTTATTTTAGAATTTTTTATTCGGACCTTTGCGAAAATAATTTTATTTTTAGCATTATCAAAAAGTAAACTGTTTCGAACCTATGGCAATAAGTGCCGTTTTAGAGTTACCAAAATGCAAGTTGGTGATGTCAAAATCAGATACGGATAAAAACCTCAACACACTCTGATTATTATTTGCTTTAATAGACATTCAACCAGAAAGTTTGTTTGTATTTTAACGTGTATTAAACGTGCAAAATTACTTTAACATTAAGTTAAATTTGCATTACCAATGTGCCACGGTAAGTTGATTTAGTAAGCGCAAAAACAAGCTCCTTGATATGTGGCAAAAACTAAGCAAACTTCTTAAGTATCAACCAAAGTTAAGTTTTTAAAGTATACAAAATAAATAAACTTATCTTTGTCGTTATTGCAGTAAGCCTCGCTTTTAAAATCCATGAACTAAGATTTTTAATTACTTAATCGTGAGAAGACTCAAAACTTATTCTTTGAAACTAAGATTAAGCAAAAACTTGTGACAAACCACTTCGTGATCAAGATCGCAACAAATTGAAAACTATGTTCAAAGGATATGAGGTCTAAAATGTAGTGTTTTTGGCCATAAAAAGCTTAGCATGAACTTTGTCCCTGCCGGTGCTCATTTTAAAGTTCGTGTCGTCATGTCAGAAGACATCTTCATATTATTCTTGCAAGTTAAGAAATTTACATATATTTCAGTCGTCTTTTGAATATATTGTACTAGGCAACAATCATTTTAGATCGGTGAGGTCCATATAGCAAACTACACCGTTTCGTAGGATCTGAAACTCCAAGACCAAATCCAACTATTTACAAGTAGGAAGTCTGGAAGCCTGGATTTGACAATGAACCAAGTTTTATTTGTTTAAGTAAGCCCTAAAAATCTTCTCACTCCCGCCCGCCATGAAACGTAATTTCTATTGTTATTTTTACCGTCTTGTAAATATATATATGTGGTATTGTCCGTAAATAAGTTAACTACTTTCCAGTTATAAAAAATAAAAATTGTGAATCAACACAGTAATTATCCGCTACATGCTTTGTCAAATGGTACAGTAATTCATCTGCAACATGCTTTGTCCAAAGTTGCACAAAACTCATCCGCAACATACTTCGTCAAAACAAAATAGTCTAAAAGCCCGCCCCATATCGTTCCTGGGCCAAAGGTTCCCATTATACCAGTGAAAAGCCTCTTAAAATAAGTCGCCAATAATAATTATTACTTTTTTGAAATGCAATAGTTGCCAAGACCTGGTCAAGTATTCAACGGCATATCATACATTACTATTTCTAGCAATTGATTCTGGTTAGAAACCTACACTACATCAACTTATTCAAAGGGCCTCTACGTGTTGGACCTATATCCCCACGCAAGCCTTTCATAGGGCCAGGTAACACCCGTGACTCCAAAAGAGATACAAATAAGAATATATTAATCCCTAATTTCATAGTACCAGCAACTGCAAGTGCAATCTCCAACTGTTTACAAGGAGGAAGTCTGGAAGCCTGGACTTAATAAAGTCTTGAACTACTGAGGTACAAAGCTTTGCTGAAGCCCGCCTCAAGAGTAAAGTTCGTTTACGCGAACTTAGAATTTGAAACAAAAGTTACACGTATACATTTAGCAGCTGTCTTAGTATTCCGCAATTTATTTATTTATAGGCATGGCATTCATTCAAACTATTAGTTACTAGTTATTTTCCTGACGCTTCGTCCGCATTAATAGCTTGTTTCAGTAGTACCTAGTCCTGTCCTGTAGTTTCAGGGTCTATTCAAGGAAACAAACAAAGAATGCATTTAGCATTAAGTCTACCTATTGTAGCTATTATAGGCTCAATAAAGTTTTTAAATAAAATAAAGAAGCAAATCTTTATAATATTAGGTATAATTTCCAATATTAAGCTCGATATTTAGTATTTTGGATATTTCGACATGAAATTTTGAAATATAAGATTAAGATTAGTTAAAGTCATTACTTAGTCCTACACTCACGATTACTATATTTAGTTATCTTCTAGTCACTTGAAGATCTATAAATATGAACTAAAATTTAGTGTATATGTAGTTACAATATATAGAAATTGTTTCGTTGATGGTATATCAGTCCTGAAGTTCGTGTAAACGTAGCATAATTGTCTCTAATAGCTTCTTAGCCGGTAGCTCGCGGGCTAGTTTCAAATGGAATACGAAATGCAATGTTATTGTTCTCAGAGCACAAACTGTCTTAATCCTAATCCTAACTAATATTATAAATGGAGAAAATGCGCTGTGCAGTTTGTTGCCGCTTCTTCTGCACTCCGCTTTGGAAGCGGCCTAAACTTAGCCATAAGTAATTATTGACGTCAACAAAATTTTTTTGTTGTAAAAATTGTAAACACAAATATGACAATTCATAAGTATTCAAAGAAACCTATATTAAATAAACGATTGAATTTGAATTTGAATTTGAAATGCGAAAGTGAGTTTGTTTGTTTGTTACGCTTTCACGCTGTATCTACTAAACGATCGTCATGAAATTTTGCATACACATAGGTTAGGGTACTGAGAAGGACATAGGCTATATATCACGCGGGCGAAGCCGCGGGTAACAGCTAGTTTAATATATATTTTTGTTTGAATACTTTAATAAATGTTGTGTAACAATAAATAGTCTAGTCTAGCTGGGCATGATAGATTACAGTTGAAAATGCAAGGAAGAAAATCAAATGAGGACATTTCCATACAAAACTGTTCAGCTGGCCGGGCAATTTGTGAAAAAAATATTGTATTTTTTTTAATTTCTTTCATTGGGGATTTACATCATCGGACGAGATTTCATTAACATACTGTCTGTATATAACTAAGAGATAAGACTACTCGTATGGTATGCATGACTTGATACTAATCATCATGATTTGGCATTAGTCTTATACGAGTCATGAAATCATTTCTTTCATAATTTTTGTTCTTTTCTCCGTTACTTTAATTATATCAAAGTATTCTCCATACCTTTCATATAACCCCTTTTAAAATCCTCAAACGAATACGCGCTCAAACCACAATTTAAAAGATAAAAAGGAAATTCACAAAGAAATAAAAACCCATTTCAAAGGACCGCCAAAAGTAAATTACTTTTAAACGTATCGTTAAGAATGGTATCACATTTTGTTATATAAGCGGAAAACAATGGCAAATGTGTGGGAATCTGTACTCTATACTTATTTGGTTACGAAATGATTTTATCTCGAAAGCAGACATTGACCTTTTGGTGCCTTTTTAGAGATCTGCAGTCAAATAGAAATCTGTATTCAGTCGGTTCATCCGTTTATCTGACTCATTTTATACATAAACTATTGCTTTAATTGTAAAGAATATATGGATGGGTAAAATACCTACTTAGGGGTGGATTATTTAAATGTCATGATGGTGTAAATCAATGATTAAATCAACCTTTTATAATAATAATGATTTATTTCAGGCTTAAAAATGTAATACATTGTTGGCCCATATTTAAAAATACCTTAAAATCTACCATACATTATTGATACTTTTATTAGGGCACAAAAGTAATTTTATTGTGTGTGAGTGATTGTGTGTTTTGGCCCTATATATATATTTTTTATAACTATCCAAAATAAAGTTATGTATTAGAAATCTTAATAAAGCAATTTTATATAATGCATAAAAATATGTTTAGTAAGCACCATAAGCGAGAATTTATATATGCGGAACTCTAAGACAGTTTCAACACACTCTTAGCAATTTATTCTGCTGTGTTTGGTACTCGGTTGATCAAATGAAGATCTTTTTCACTTTCGTCCGAAAATGTCGAGACTTACTCGTACTTTTGTTACATCACTACAGTGTCTTCTTTTGTTGCGTGTACACTTTCTTCTCAATTTGTCAATTACAGATGATTTTGTTGTGGTTACTTTCAAAGCTGTTAGTGTACACTTTTGTACTTTGAACATTCACGTCGTTATAATTAACGTGTAGGCACCACGTCAGAGGTCGAGAGGCGGTTCCGAAGAACTCTGACACCAGGGTGTGCATGGTCGACTGACCGTGTCACCTACACGAAATGATGATGAATTAACGTGTAACCGCCTCGTTTCTTGAGACTTTATCCGTGTTAATTATAGCCTATGTCAACCGCAGATAAATAAGCTTTCTTAAGGTAAAATAATAACGAAAATCGATCCATTAGTAATCCGAGCCTATTCAGTGCAAACAAATGAATAATCATATCATTCCTGTTTATAATATATTAGTACCTAAGTATAGTGATACCAGATTTTTTTCTCTTTAGGAATACTATAAATAGATTTCATTAATATGAACTTGAGCTCTTAGGCATTACAACGACAAAATTTGCGTTTTTACTAACAATATACCTAAATGGAATTAAATATATTTTGAAGCTGCCCCTGTATTGGCATTGATATTGATTATTTTTTAAACAGTTCTTAATTAACCTCCTTCTCACACTAAACCATAAGATTATGCTTAAGACATCATCAAAAATAAACCTAAGTTAACCGAATTTGAAAATGGCATTTTGCTTTTTTGATATTTATTAGCAAAAGACTTCAACGCGTCAACATTTGTATATAATTGTATTTTAATAGTTTAAGAAATTCAGGATACTAGAAGCCTTCTTTACCTATCTTAGACAAAGAGGCCTGACTGTAATATATCTAAGCCACAACTTTCAAATGAATGATTTGAATGCGGTTTGTTTTATTTGAAAGTAGGTCAGGCCGCCCTGAGCCATTAGACCTGTAGTCTGTGTTGTATTACTTATCTAGACCAGTGAGTTTGGTGTCAATCAGTACCTAGATCAGGGTACAAAATAATACAAGATCATCATTTGCGTAATTATGCTTTTTAATTTGTTATTTTTCAAGAGCTAACATAGTCTTTTGATCATCATCATCGACAGCCTTCTGTATCCCACTGCTATGTGCTATGTAGGTATATAGGCCTCTCTAAATGCATGCTATCCATTTCAGTCTTGTACCTTACAAAACCAGTTTCGACCTGCGATTTTTCTAATACCTTCGATACCTCGCTCTCGGATGACCTACGCTTCACTGGCCACGATTGGCCATGGCTTGGCCAAGTGTCCTGCTCGTACTCCACTTTAGTTCCATAACACGTTTTCCAGCATCTTTAACATTCGATCTTTATCGGATCACAATTTTAGGAACTCGATCTTGAAACTACATAGTATTTATAATTACGCTGAATAGTGTAAGCTTATTTTGCGAATTTGCTCTGCAGCGATGCCTTGCAATAGTATCATTGCATTAGAGGGGTGCTTTGTCATGCTAGTTGGTGTGACATGGAGCATAGATTTCACATGAAAATGATTAAGCAGCAATGCGTCGATAGTACACTTCTACCTTTTGCGATCTGAGTAAGTAAGTTTTTCTAAACAAACGTATCAATGTGAAAAAATCGCTATCTCTTTTGTTGATAGGGCACGGATAAAAAAGCTTTACAAAGCCTATTCTTAGTTCAACTTGCACTCAACCTAGTTAGGTGCAGATCCGGAGACGTCACTTTCGCATAGTCAGAGATTTTAGATAAAGTGACGATGACGACACAAGACTGAGATAGTGCACACAATGTTGAGAGCCCAAAGCGTGCGACCACCTCAGTTGCAATTATGATACTGCAATGGGCTGACATGCTAGACTTCTTATCCTGCGGTCAGTTCCAAATTTGAATTTTCTTTTTTTAATTTATAGCCAGTTATCGCTTATCATTTTAATCTTTTTAAAACCAGTGCTACGATACTTACAGCCAGTTTTATAGTGATGTTCGTGAACTGTGTTGTGTTCAATGTTGCCAGTTTGAAATATTGTTACATTGAAACTCGCGCCAATAAATTACTTCCGATAGTGGATTGTGCCTACGCCACGCTATCACAAAATAAGGAGAAAATAGAAAGAAGCTTATAATTCAAGCAAATTATGCATGAGATTTTTTTCAACTTTGACGTTCTCTGATCAACTCACATTGGACCATGTAGATGAACCAGAGTACAGCTTTACTGTATATTTTTTTTGGATCAGCACTCAACTGTTCTCAAATATAAGAAACCTAATCAAAGACAAGAGGAGGATACGCTTAAGTATTGTTATTTTAAAATAAATATTGTAGGTATTAGTATTTTAAATTTATATACATATCTAGTTAAAAATAATTACCATTTATGTAATGCAACACAAAGTTCAAAATATTAGGCGACCCGCTACACTCTCATCACGCTTATTAACTTACGAACAAAAAGCGGCTACGTATACCGACATTATCGAGTATATTACCTCCTATATCTATTCTCTAGTATCATCTAATCTTATTCAGCAATCATCATAATCATTAGGTTATTTTTAATCTACACTGCGAGTACGACCCTCTCTGTGCTACCAGAGCCATATAATAGCCAGATCAGTCAGATAATTTGGCCTTTACTCTCCACACTGGCCAGACAAGTTGCAATCAGCAATACCAAATGTCTTTTCCATATTATTTTTATTTTGGGAAGCTATGACCGTTTCGCCGATCTCATGTCACGTTCGCGACGGCCTCGCGGTTCACGCATTGCTACGAGTATTTCCGCTTCAGTTGTATAGAAACTACATCACTGTTGCTTTCAAATTATTTTTTATGTCATGGAGTAGAGTAATACTTCCACGCGATGCGACAACGCACGTATTGAAGTCACGAGTCGTTTGAACCATGATCTAATAAGATACGTTCAATCAAATCTGAGTACGGTTCAAAGACAACTTTGTCGATGAGATTTTTTCAGATGTGATAACTACAACATAATATTAACATAATAAATAAACTTATGAGATTTTTACTTTCAATATAGCTAATATCAATAACTATATTTCCACCGTAGTGTGTATTAGCTTACGTAGTTGATACTATTAAGACTATGATTAAGGCGTATTGGAACCATTACTTAAGTAACATTGTTAAGTTTTGTGATGGGATAATACCTTCATAATGAGTACTTTAACATCAATATACGCATTGCTTGCTTTTTGCCTGTCTAGAAGCCATCATCTGGCGTCAGATTCTTAGATCTGCCTAAAGGCATCCGACATAGTTTGAAGACTTCCATCTTATTATGACAGCCTTGAACAATACCTTAACGTAACGGTGTCTTCATAATTTTTACTTTTTCGATATTAGAAGGTTTAAATTGCTTATTAATAGTTTGATTATTATGATAAGATATGACATAGATAGAGAAGGTATCTACAAGAGGTTGGAGAAATCCCAGACAGAGCTATTTAAAACAAATAGAAAAAGTACAAATTGTGTAGTACCAAGGTGTCAAAAACGATTGCCCGTGATTACTCATGGCATAATATATATTTATACCATGCCACAGTCAGACCGTGCACAACGAACCTTGCAATGGCGCGAAACACCACAGTCATGTCGTCCGTCCGTGTTTTATGCGAATGGATTTCGTGAAACGTGACCTCTGGTATTCTATTGTTTTCCAAGCAATTGTTTACATATCGCCTACGGTAAATCCATACTAATGACCATTCATTTGCCATCATAATTTTATTTTGGGAAGCTATGACTTACTACTACACCACTTGTAAATTTTTAACCGACTTTAAAAAAGGAGGAGGTTCTCAATTCGTCGGAATCTTTTTATTGTCCGATTTCTCGAAGACGCCTGGACCTATTTAAGAAATTCTTATTTGTTTTATAGGTAATACTTTACAGATGGTCCCATTAAATTTTTATCGAAATGTCTTGAGCGCTTTTTGAAAAAATAAACAATTACAAAAAAATATATACACGGATGCCGTTCGGTTTACACTTATTTTCATTTCATTCTTATGCTTATTCAAACGAATTGATAGGGTTGAAGTCGGTTTTCGATTTTTGTTAAAAATATATAAATTATTGTCTGACCATTTCTGAACAGACGCTTGACTATGTAAATACAGTCTATAAAAGAGTTAGTTATCTAAAATTCTTATTTACAGCAAGTTACACGTAAAATAATAAGTACAAATTTTTATGTGGGAAAATAGTTCTGGGAAACCTTCAATACAATTTATGAATAATGGCCCTAAATACCGTTAATTAGAATTTCAATATTTGCTAGATTCAAACGAACACAGAGGAGCCCTATGGTCCAGAAGGCATGAACATTTTTAGCGCTTATGCATGTTAAGCAACCCCTATTGTTATAAAACTAACTATCTTTAGATCCTCCGTGCTTTGTAAGGCAAGTGAAGCCGTTGGTTCTGGCTGTTATAACTGATGGCAGATGGCAGTCGTTAAGCTAAACAGGTGTAGTGAAAATTCTCCTACACATAGATATACAGTTATAAAAGTTCGTTAATCTTTTGACCATATTAGCTAACTCTTATCTTATCACCCTTGAATAATCCATAATATTTGAACTCTTATTACGGCATTGGATTAAAGTGTTATAACGATTGAAGTACCCGGGCTATTTATAAATTATATCTTAGTTTCTTTCATTTAGTTTTGTTTTTGAAAATATCCTAAAACAAAACTGAGCTGGCAGCTACCTCGGACAAAGAATTAGTCTCGCTATTCAAAGGGGGAACGCTGCCAGTATCTTTGGAACCTTGCCTAAAGGGACTCCTTTTAATAATATATTTTAGGTATTTTATCATATTTTTTAAGATGTTTAGTTTTAGGTTAATTTTTCATAATTATTTAATATGTAATTAGTTTATTTTAGTTTAATTTAATTT
Source organism: Rhodophaea formosa (assembly GCA_963082605.1). Classification (NCBI taxonomy): domain Eukaryota; kingdom Metazoa; phylum Arthropoda; class Insecta; order Lepidoptera; family Pyralidae; genus Rhodophaea; species Rhodophaea formosa. The sequence continues at coordinate 5,193,127 of OY720213.1, read as the reverse complement.
ACGAGCTGTATTACTAAAACAAAAGCTTAGGAAATACTTTTTCCTAACCAATATTGTCCCACTACTGGGAAAAGGTCTCTCCATTTGTCTCTGTTAAATGCAGTTACGGATCAGCCAAGTTATAAAGAAATGAAAATATGTTTAAAATACTACGCTCTCTCAAACTATTGGTTTTGTTGTTTCTGATTCCTGAATCTTTTAAATCTGAATTAATACGAAAAGCATACGTAAGACAGCATATTTAAAAAATAAAATGGTGTCTTATTTTTTTATTGCGTGATATACGTAAACACTTGTGAATACTATTTACATGTTGATTTTTCCAATTTTTATGCGAATTTAAATAGTTAACTCTTGCTGAAGAAGGCTGTATTAAGCAATAAAGCCATATTTCCTCAACCTCAAAATGATTAGCATCGTCTTCCTGAAATCATTCGCGGATAACCATCCTCCGGGGTTTTGTAACTTTGTGAGGATCTCCAAAAAAGGCGCGATCGCCGACAAATTTTCCATGATTCCTCCGTATCACAAATTCTAATACGGATATCCTCCTGTTTAACATATTTTTAATTGATAATTCTAATAATGGTTTGCTATAAGCGTCGTAATTTATAGGAAAGAAGCACGATTGTTATTAATAGGAGCTATATAATTATACTTAGTAGTATTACCGTGACTTAGCTGTCTTATTTCGAAAGGTGTTATAGTGTAACACTTTTTTTGGAGTTACGGGTGTTACCCCAGTCCTTTGAAAGACTGGCAGGACGGACAGTACGGACACCCACCGATCAAGTGGTCGGACGACGTGACCAAGGTCACAGGCAAATGCTGGATCAGACCGCTTCCGATCTGTCATTTTGGAAATCCTTAGGAGAGTCCGCAGAGAACTTCTTGTGGCTGAAATGATGATGATGACAATGTGTACTCGTAAATTGGCCTTTGACATACCGTTAAAGAGGTGACTCAGCCCGTCAATATGAACAACTTTTTCTATGGGTTCAATGCTGGAAACCCAAAAAAAGTCGACATATGTATATAAAAGTGTTCAGCTGCCCGGGCATTAAAATGGAAAAATAAAAAACATTTGCAGCATTGGTTCCATAGGAAAATTTTATATTGACGGGAATGACGAGGGTGAATTAACACGTATAGCCATATTATGTATTGCATATATATATTTCTACACTTTATGATACTACTCAGAAATTAAAATAACTTACATAAACTGGTCATTAAAATAAGGAAAGCCCCTATGCCCTCGAGTTATGAGTCTGGAATACATAATATAGATTTGTTAAAGGAAATAATATTAATAAATTTCTTCATTAACATTTATCATAGAAACTTGTTTTTTGCTCCAATAGGATGCAATTAAGTGTGTAGGTTTTAAGATTTAAACCCACGTGCGTACTGCAAATAAAGGACGTTAGGTTTGTGTAGGTACAGACAATGTTCACACATTCAAATTTAGCCAAATTTATCTTGGAACCAAACATGTAAAATTTTATTTAACCCAAATGTGTTTAAAAGCAAATTTAAGACTAGTCACTTCCTGAAAAATCGTCTAGCTTTCTATATTATCAGTCTCCTGTGACCACTACGGATGTGATTTCATTAAAACGTCAGCGAAAATAAAATATAGAATGTTCGTGCTTAGTCCCGTTTACATACATCATTATATAGCTTTTTATTAGCGAAGCACCACACCTGCACCATGAGCAGGATTTATTAATACCATCATATTATCAGGGATTATATAATACAGTTAAATTATTACATATACACATAACATACACAATAAAACGAAGCAAATCAAAGATTACTCCCAGAAACACAAAAACAAACCTTACTTCTTTATTATTACCACAGGTATAGGATATATCATAAGACTACTGTCGTAGACTGTACTAAGTTGCGGTTCACCTTGCTGGGTGTAAGGCAAGCGCCTAATCGTAATGTATCGCATGAGCCCAAATAAGGTTATTCAGCTACCGCCTCGGGCCTCGGAGATACCTTGGCCACGAGTTAAAGAGGGTACAGATACGACACTTGTGTTGTCATAAACTACAAGTTTCTCTTGATAAATAAATCTGTCTACAAAAGTCATATGTCTGTGAACATATGATCTTAGTATGAAATATATTGGCGGTGTCTTTTACCATTTTACTATGGTCTGTACCTTACATCTATGAAAGGTGCAAACGTCAGGCAGGCATAAGATTGTATCGAGTGCAATGTAATTACTGACAATTGTAGCTTTTCATTCTAGTCTGAAGTCTTTACATACATTTGATATTAATCCGTTTAAATATTTAACTGCAAACTGAACGAAGTAGATGTAGAAAAGTAGTAATCGATACAACGACGTTTTGTCGTTGCATTTCCTGCACTAGTCTAAAGGATGAGTCTTGAGGGAAACGATGCTCGATCTATGTCAATGCTTACTTCGTAGCTACACTCTTTTATTCTTTAGATGAGCGATATCGTGCATTAGTACTCCACCGATAAGAACAGTTCTTTTAATAGATAGATCTTGCATTTTTAATTTGCAGCTCGGCATTAAGCTAATGCCGTTACGTTGGTTATTATTTTTACAAAAATAAAGTATCCTTCCATTCCTCACTATATTTTTCTTCAGCTGATAATCACATTCGGATATTCGTACATGCTCAAAACCATGAGCATTAGCATGCTAGCGCTGTCTTTGAAGGTTGGCGGTAATTCAAAATGTGACATGACTAAGCATTCAAACTGAGCATCCATGAACTGCATCCAGAGTTCAGACAAACATGATTGTGATTTGCATTCCATAAAATGTCATATAGATAATGTATTAAATTATAATACTTACCTAAGTTTATTATTTTGTTTTGGTTCGGCACTGCATGTTAAATTTATTTTTCTAAGTCATAGTTTCTTTAGATGATTGGATCAACCTGAATATATATTGTATTATAACTACACCGAAAATTGTGGGGTTTGAACTTGAAATTAAATTTGTCCTACGCCTTTTTGAGCATTATTTTCTGTCAATAAATGTCTGTTGTAAACCTTTGTGAGAAGTTCGATACCTTTAGGTGAAGTTATATGACTCAACTACATACTACTACTATATGTGTACCTACTAGCTTTCGCCTCACTTCGGCTCTACTTGCGTAAGTGTTTCTCTCGGGAACTAGAGAAAAACCTAGTCTCTGGTACTCCTGCGTATCCCAGACAGCGCGAATGCAAAATTTCATGAGATCGATTTAGTACAAAGCGCAACAAACAAACTCATTTCGCATTTACATTATTGGCCCAATAAAAAAGGAAGGATGGGAGTGGGAAATGACACGACCACTTACCCTGGCCCTGACGCGAGATGTCACGAAGTAAGAGCGACTTTGCTCAGCCGTGGGACATAACAGGGTTTTTGTTATATATCATATCTTATTGTTTGTTTTATGATTTAGTTTTATTTTTCTTTATTTTCATTTCCCCCCTTTTTCCCTAGAGCTCCAGTACGGCGCGCTGCTAGAGGGGTGCGGGGGGGAGCTGCCGTCGCTCAGCGCATGCGCCCCGCTCCCCCCGCACCTCGACAAGGCAACACGACGACAGCAAAAAGATGCGCGCGCACAGCAAGACAAAATCGCACAAGTTAACATACATTTGCAGGGTATTATTTTTATTTTATTTTTATTTCTTTGCTTTACTTTTTTAATAAATATTTTTTTTCTAATTTTTAATTGTTTAAGTAATAATTAAGTTCTGAACTTATATTACACTCATAATTACTATACCCCTTATTTTTAATTCAATACATAAACTTCAAGAGGTGACTCAGCCCATCAACATGAACAACTTTTGTTATGGCACTAATGCAAAATATTGAATTTTCACAATATTATTTTTACCTTTTCCATACATTTGGTCTGATCAGCATGACACTTTCATATGGGTATGACATTTTTTTTTTATTTCCCATCTTTGGTCCAATATCAAAAGTTGTTCATGTTGACGGGCTGAGTCACCCCTTAAAGTTTGTGTACTGATTTAAAAAAAGGGTGTATATTATACTCATAGTATACTTACTTAGTATTATACAGTTTACCTCTTTCGTAATCGTAGACCATTATACTTGTAAGCTTGGGGAAAACTTATTTGAAGTAAATTGATGCAACTATATCAATTTACCTCAAATACGTTTTAGGTTATGGTCCGATTATATGGGTTCACATTCAGGGCACCATGACAATCTACCCAGTGAAAAATTAATCGTTTTGGACCCTTTTAGGGCCTGATTCAATTCAGCCCGTCGATTTGAACAACTTTCCCTATGGACCAATACAGGCCACTCAATTTTTTTTGACATTTCTTTTACACAACTTGGCCCGGTGACGGAATATTTTAGTATTGAAATTTCAAAAACTAATTGGTCCCATACGATAAGTTGTTCAAATCGACGTGCTACCTTAAAGGGTTCAAAACGAGCAATATTTCCATGGTAGATAGTCATGGTTCCGTAAATGTGAACCCACATGATCGGAGACACCATCTTGGTAAATTTAAGATAGGGGTTTGTATATACTATGAGTAAGTACTTTGACGACCTCCATTGCGTAGCGGTTAACACGCTAGTCTGGGTCACGAGTGGTTCTGGGCTCGATTTCCGGTCAGGTCATGATGGAAAATGATTTTTATTACAAAATATACTATCGTTGAGTTAGTATCCTGCAACTCAAGTTCACAAGTACTAATCATCATCATTTCGTGTAGGTCGACCTTGCACACCCTGGTGTCAGAGTTCTTCGGAACCGCCTCTCGACCTCTGACGTGGTTCCTTTAACGACTACCAGATGGCAGCCGGGATGGCACAAGTACTGTGGGGCTATCTTAATTTGTGTGATGTTCCCTATTATTTTATTTACTTAATATGTTTGTTTGTTTCAGCATTATTTGCGGCGGTTGAACACGGATACCTGGATAAGGCTAGGAATATTTTGGAATCGACCGATGTGGACGTTAACAGGTAATTAAAAAAGCTTTTTCCAAAAACTAACTTTTTGGGTTTCATGACGAGCTCCGTGGCGCAGTGGTCAACACGCCTCCCTGCGACACGGATGGTCCCGGGTTTGATCCCCGGTCAGGTCAAGATGGAAAATGATCTTTTTCAGATTGACCTGGGTCTTGGATGTTTATCTATATAAGTATCTATTATAAAATATGGTATCGTTGAGTTAGTATCCCATAACACAAGTCTCGAACTTACTTTGGGGCTAGCTCAATCTGTGTGATTTGTTTATTATTTATTTATTCATGCATTGGTCCCATAGTAAAAGTTTTAGTTCCCGGCAGAGTAAAATAGGACTACTCCAAGTCTTCCCGTGGCTGTCGTCTAGGCGACTTAGGAAACACAAGCTAAACAAAGCTTATAAACATCGAAAAGACCTCGCCACCCCATCTGGCCAGCGTGGAGAGTGTAAGCTAAATCCTCTGAACGCTCTGGCTATAGTAGTACAGAGAGGGTCGTGCTCCTGCAGTGTAGACTAAAAAAGATCTGATGATGATGATGATGATAATGATAAAAGTTGTTCATATTAACTGGCCAAATCAACCCAGAAAGGCCCAAAATGACCAAAATTTTACCATGTCTATGTATCTATTATAAATTGTAGTATCATATAATAAATAAAATAAAATAAAATAAAAAATAAAAAAAATCGTTAAGTATCCAACGACACAAGTTTACTACTCAAATATGTGGGGTGTTAGCTCAATGTGATTGATTTGTCAATATATATTTATTTATTCATCAGATATACATTTGTCTCAAAAACCACCGAACATACATGCAAATTTCTTATATGTCACCTCCATTTTCTTATTAACAAAAGTAATCGCATCATTTTTAAGTACCGTTGTGGAAAGCTATAATGCCTACAAATAAGTACAATAGCTATAATAAGATATATGTGTGTTTTCAAATAAATACATCAAGATAATGCCACTTGTTTTAAAATGTTGAAAGTCTTTTTACCGCTTTCAGATAATTTAATGTTAACTCTCTGTCATACAATCACGTTTAATATCAGAGTTTAATTAAAATGATCATAAAGTAGGCAATTGTTTGAAATAAGTACTTTAACTTTAATTGGAAAATTCCATATTGGGCTGAAATATGAATTCGTATTTTTATCTTACCTTACCTATACTTAAAAGTTTCAAAATTTCGATTGCAAGTTTTTGCTAAAATCGTAGGTTTGTGGTTTTTATTTAGAAAGCTCTTAGTAGACGTTCGACGGCCACCGTGACCGGTCCGATCCCCGGCCATAGCGTCAACCATGAGTTTATATATTTAATTTACGAGAGTAGTATACGGTAACATTTTTAAAACCGTCATAGTTTACTATGCTTTGTCTACCATGAGTACGATATACCAGAGTAGTTTTCGAATCTCTTAATCGAAAACGCCTCAAGGTTGAATGTAAACGAATACGATCCTGTGTTTACAGGAACATTTTCTGCGGTATCGGCACCATGAGTTACAAAACTGACCTTCGTTTTCTATTGAGTGACAATAGTTTACTATTACGAGCCATCAAATAGTTTACTTTAGATCGAATCGTTTACTACTCACGTATTATAAACTCATGGTTGACGCTCAGGACATTTTTTTATTTTTATTTATTTCACGAGCTCCGTGGCGCAGCGGTCATCACGCCTGCCTGCGACACGGATGGTCCCGGGTTCGATCCCCGGTCAGGTCACTATGGAAAAAGATCTTTTTCATATTGACCTGGGTCTTGGATGTTTATCTACATATGTATTTGTTATAAAATATAGTATCGTTGAGTTAGTATCCCATAACACAAGTCTTTCATAAGAACTTACTTTCTCAATCTGTGTGATTTGTCCGTATATATTTATTTATTTATTATTTATTTATTTATTAGGTTCGCTAACTGGTTGAACGACATACAAGTATAATACACAAATTAGATCATACGAGGAAAAGGGGTGATAAATTCTGAAAATCAACATGTATATCATTTTTATGGTTTATCGAATCGCTGATTACGAAAACAACAATTATTTCACAAAAATAGCACAAAAATATAAAACAAAATATACAAGAAGATTTATACAAAAAAATTGATACACATAAATTATAATTTTAAAATTAAAAAAATAATGAAAATAAATAACGTAGTATATGTATTAGCAAAAAATGTGGTGTATTAAAGAGGTTTTGCTGCGACTTCGTCCATGCAATTTGCCTGTTTTCTTTAGAGTATACGGTATTATAACTTGAGTAATGATATCGGTTACAAAAAAGACTCTATATCAATAAATCCAGCAGAAATCGTAGCACCTCTACAAACTAGTGCTACGGCGTAGCTTACTCAAGTTAAATAGATTTCAATATACTTAGTACTTAGCACTTGTTGTTCGTTGTAACGGGCTGAGTCGCCCCTTTAAGAGAATGTATGTAATTTTACACGATTTATATAAAAACATAAAAATAAGTAAATTTGGATGTTTTTACTTACGAGTATTCACGTATTATACCTAAAGATTTCTTTCAAATCATATTGCTAAAACTGAGTAATATATGAACGTTTAATATCAGTCAAAAAGTTGTTCGCTTGACTGGCACCGAAGATTACACGAGAATTCCTTCCCGAATACGCCTTTTAAATTAAGGGCTGCTTTCAAGTTTAGTTGGAGGCTCCCTTTTCGGGAACCATTTTTCTTTAATAGAACGCCTCAAATATTCCCGTGTAGGGTTGATGTTTAATTGGTAGAAATTTCGCTTGGAAGCTCGGAGTTATATATTAAAAATAATTTTTGAACAAGCCAGCGTGCTGAATCTTCATCATGTTTTGTCCAAATACTTTTTACAATGCTCTGAAACTGAACAAAACATCAAAAGATATTGTTTAACTGAAACTTAGCGCCAGTCCAATAAATTGGTTGAGTGCCCCAAATTTCCTTTTACTTATCAAAATATTAACTAAAGGCAGCAATGTTTTCTTATGTTTTCGCGATTGTTACACATTTAAATAAAATTATTTTAATACGGTTTTTATCGCGTTTATTACATTATTTATACACCTAACGTTTCGAGCACTTTACAGTGTTCGTGGTCGCAGGTAGACTAAGTTGACATTTGTCTAGTATTTTATAAGAACTGCAAAATCTACCGCCTAAAATATTTATTGATAACGTTCCGGATGTACGCAGTATTGGCTCACGGTGTCTGAAGGTCTTGCAGTCTTCTGCTTAGCTTGAGATTTGATTAAATTGATGACTGGATCCCAAGCTGGTGGTAACTGCCAACCATCCTCTCTATTGAAATTAGGATGTTTTTTAATTTCAATAGCCTCACGAAGCATTCTTGGAATGTATCTGTTTTCTTTTGCAAGGACTTGAGGATTATCAAAACGCATATAGTGGTTGGGTTTGTCTAGGGCATGTTCACAGACTGCAGACTTCGTTGAGCGCCTATGCTTCATGTCAGCAATATATTCTTTTATACGGGTACCGATGCTTCTCTTTGTTTGCCCAATGTATGATAAACCACACTCACAGTCAATTTTATAAACTCCAGCATCTTGTAACGGGATATTAGATTTGACAGGTCTTAAAAGTTGGTTTATTTTCTTGTGCGGCTTGTAATAGGTCTTGATTGAAGCACGCTTAAGTATATTACCAATTTTGTCTGTAACTCCCTTTACATATGGTAAGATGGCAGGAAAGCGATCAACTGTGTGAGGCTTTGGGCGGCTTCTGTGATGTGTTTTTGGGAGGTTGAGGTTGTTGCTTCTTAAAACCGATTTTACTCGTTGAAGCTCCTCCTTGAGGTGGTGGGTGTCACAGATGCCATGTGCTCTCTGAAACAAAGATTTACCAACGGTAGCCAACTGACATGGATGCTGATGGGATTTGCCATTGAGATATTTGTCGTTATGGGTAGGCTTTCTATACACAGTATGACTAATAGTATTATCAGGATTTCTAATTATTAAAATGTCAAGAAAAGCTAATGAATTATTTGTCTCAGTTTCTAAGGTGAATTTAATTTTGTTATTAATTGAATTAAAATGGTTTAGTAATAAAGATACTTGAGTTTTTGGGAGAACAACGAAAGTATCATCTACGTACCGTTTGAACATCTTCGGCATAGCCAGGGTGGATGAAAGAGCCTTCTCCTCAAGGTCTTCCATAAATATATCGGCGACAATGGGGGAGACTGGTGACCCCATGGCAACACCGTCGATTTGTAGGTAAAATTTATTCTCCCACAAAAGGTAGCCTGATGTTAAGCAGTGCTCAAGCAACTCTGCATATTCTTGAGGTAGCTGGTGGTCCTCTAGTCTTCTCTTAACGATTTCAATACAGTCATACAGGGGAAGGCTGGTAAATAATGACTGCACATCAAAACTAACCATTGTGTCATCATCAGTTAGTTGTAGATCTTTAATTAAGCTGATGAAGTGGTAAGAGTCCTTGACATAAGTATCAGTGTGCCCACGAAGTGGTGATAATATCTTCGCTAGGTGTTGTGCCAGTTTGTAAGTTGGTGAATCAATCTGGCTCACAATGGGTCGTAATGGGCAATCTTTTTTGTGTATTTTTGGAAGGCCATATAATTTTGGCGTATTATATTATGGCATATGGGATTCTCCTGGGTGCCACCGCATAAACATATCATCTGTTCGGTAGAAAACGTCCTGGTTAAAAATCAGTTGAAAAAGGAAGATTTGGAAGCGATACGCCAAGATGTGTCAGCAGTTCTTCGTCATGGCAAGCCGCCAAAACCAAATCTTCCTCGTGAACAATATCTTGCACTTACCAGCCTTCGCAAGAACCCGGACGTTACCATCTTACGAGCTGACAAAGGTAATTCAACGGTTATAATGGACACCTCGGATTATAACTTTAAAATAGAAGAACTGTTATCGGATGAAAGTACATATAAACAAGTTAAAAATGATCCTACTAACAAGATCGTCACAAAAACAAAAGAATTAATATCAAAATACTCCGAAAAACTAAACTTAGATGCCATGTCACTCGTACCTTCCTGTGTGAAACCGCCAAAATTATATGGCCTTCCAAAAATACACAAAAAGATTGCCCATTACGACCCATTGTGAGCCAGATTGATTCACCAACTTACAAACTGGCACAACACCTAGCGAAGATATTATCACCACTTCGTGGGCACACTGATACTTATGTCAAGGACTCTTACCACTTCATCAGCTTAATTAAAGATCTACAACTAACTGATGATGACACAATGGTTAGTTTTGATGTGCAGTCAGTATTTACCAGCCTTCCCCTGTATGACTGTATTGAAATCGTTAAGAGAAGACTAGAGGACCACCAGCTACCTCAAGAATATGCAGAGTTGCTTGAGCACTGCTTAACATCAGGCTACCTTTTCTGGGAGAATAAATTTTACCTACAAATCGACGGTGTTGCCATGGGGTCACCAGTCTCCCCCATTGTCGCCGATATATTTATGAAAGACCTTGAGGAGAAGGCTCTTTCATCCACCCTGGCTATGCCGAAGATGTTCAAATGGTACGTAGATGATACTTTCGTTGTTCTCCCAAAAACTCAAGTATCTTTATTACTAAACCATCTTAATTCAATTAATAACAAAATTAAATTCACCTTAGAAACTGAGACAAATAATTCATTAGCTTTTTTTGACATTTTAATAATTAGAAATCCTGATAATACTATTAGTCATACTGTGTATAGAAAGCCTACCCATAACGACAAATATCTCAATGGCAAATCCCATCATCATCCATGTCAGTTGGCTACCGTTGGTAAATCTTTGTTTCAGAGAGCACATGGCATCTGTGACACCCACCACCTCAAGGAGGAGCTTCAACGAGTAAAATCGGTTTTAAGAAGCAACAACCTCAACCTCCCAAAAACACATCACAGAAGCCGCCCAAAGCCTCACACAGTTGATCGCTTTCCTGCCATCTTACCATATGTAAAGGGAGTTACAGACAAAATTGGTAATATACTTAAGCGTGCTTCAATCAAGACCTATTACAAGCCGCACAAGAAAATAAACCAACTTTTAAGACCTGTCAAATCTAATATCCCGTTACAAGATGCTGGAGTTTATAAAATCGACTGTGAGTGTGGTTTATCATACATTGGGCAAACAAAGAGAAGCATCGGTACCCGTATAAAAGAATATATTGCTGACATGAAGCATAGGCGCTCAACGAAGTTTGCAGTCTGTGAACATGCCCTAGACAAACCCAACCACTATATGCGTTTTGATAATCCTCAAGTCCTTGCAAAAGAAAACAGATACATTCCAAGAATGCTTCGTGAGGCTATTGAAATTAAAAAACATCCTAATTTCAATAGAGAGGATGGTTGGCAGTTACCACCAGCTTGGGATCCAGTCATCAATTTAATCAAATCTCAAGCTAAGCAGAAGACTGCAAGACCTTCAGACACCGTGAGTCAATACTGCGTACATCCGGAACGTTATCAATAAATATTTTAGGCGGTAGATTTTGCAGTTCTTATAAAATACTAGACAAATGTCAACTTAGTCTACCTGTGACCACGAACACTGTAAAGTGCTCGAAACGTTAGGTGTATAAATAATGTAATAAACGCGATAAAAACCGTATTAAAATAATTTTATTTAAAGGCAGCAAGTCGGACGTAAAAACTTTCTCCAAATCATATTACAGTTTGAATCCTGAAAGCAGGCCCTGGGCTCTGACCCATCACTCCCGACAATGCAACCCGAAAAACGCTCAATATGGAAATAAAAAAGCTCTATTTTACTACATTATAAATTACATTATAATATACTACATTATAAATTACATTATAATACTACATTATAATACTACATTATAAATACACTACATAAAACAAAGTCGTTTCCCGCTGTCTGTCCCTATATATGCTTAGAACTTTAAAACTACGCCACAGATTTAAGTGCGGTTTTTTTTAAATTTCCATATGAGCGATTTTACGGTTTCATACTCAGAAATGATAGAATAGGCAGAGTGTTTTTAGAGAAAGCTAAAAGTATATGTATAATACATACCCGGGCGTAGCTGGGAAGGACTGATAGTACAAAGTAAGAACAATATCTCTTTTACATACGTTTTTGATAACCGCTGCCTTTATTTCCAGCCTCAATGCAGATGGCCTCTCGCCCTTGGACGTGGCAGTCCTGGGCAGCAACCGGCAGCTAGTGAAAATGCTCATGGAGTTCGGAGCCAAGGAAGGCTCACAGTGTGAGTATTTATTTTTACCCGACTCACCCGCCCAGAAGGAGGGTAATGTTTCCGTGCGTTTGTATTTTTTTCTATCTGTGACTTAGCGTCTGAACCGATTTTGAAGTGAAATCATAAGACGTATTTTTCTCGGAGTGACATAGACTATAAAATCCAAATCAAAAAAGACTGTGAATAAAAATACGCTTGTGTTATGTTGTTATACCCCTCATGTCGTCAAATCATCAGTAAAAAAATTATATATTTTCCCTGAATGTTAATATTTGGCTTTACGCGTAACTATGAAGTTATCTCATTAATTTTCATAACCCATTTATTACCGCGAGCGTTGATAATGATCAGCAGCGTGAAATGACCTTAATGACAAATTACTGCTCGCTAAACCAAATGCATATTCAAATAATGACCCATACTGTGTTAGCAGTGTTTTAGATGAGCGCATATTGCAGTCATCTGAAAATCTACAACTGGTAGTTTAGTTGGTAGTTTCCATACATTTGGTCCTATCGGCTGAACACTTTTGTTTGGGTATGTAAATTTTTTACGTTCCCAGCATTGGTTCCATATCAAAAGTTTTTCATGTTGATGGGCTGAGTCACCCTTAAAGTTTGTGTATTGAATTTAAAATAAGGATGTATGTTGTTGAATATACTTAGATAAAAATGGCTATTCATTCTAAAAAGGAGACACGAAAAATAGTAATCGTACGAATGTTTTCAAATATCGGCAGGACTAACTTCAGAGTTTAGACTATAAGTAAATTTTATGCACATAATCTAACTATTAAACGCTACATAATTTTCACAAAAAATATCAAGCGCTTTCTGAGTTCCAGCTGGCTCTTTCCAGACATTTGGATTAAGTAGCCGCTTTTACATTTATGTAACTTTTACTACGTTTTGCTACAAATTTCGGGATTGCGCTAACAAATTAATTTCATTACCTACTTAGCGAAACGGATTTTGATTTCAAATCTAAAGCAGCTTCTCTATTCCCACACTACAACACAAATACGCTTTTTTCGGAAACGGAATCCTGTTTTTTACTATCTGTCTGTGAAAATGGCAGTTGCAATATTGTTGAAATATCAGACGAAACTCAAAACTACTAGCGATAAGTAGCGTCATGAAAATAATAAAAACGCTTGAAAAGGTTTGTATGGCACTTCCATATTCAACCGCCATAGGTACCGACTAAACTGTACTTAAATAAATCCAGTGTAACACACAGGAACACGAGTGACAACAACAAGTGTACCAAAAGTCAACAGATCGTGACGAGACAGCCCGATGTTTGTTGACTAATTGGGAGTGTTTACTTGTCCAGAAGCCAGGGGGGAAAGTTGGGAAGATTGTTTAGGCCTAACGGTAGCTGGGTGTATGTGTGTGTAGTGTCCTAAACGATTAGTCACGCTCCTGAGTGTGTTTAGGAATACTGTTAAAAATACAGCTACAGTATAATATCTATTTTAACCCTTAAGGTACACGCACATTATGACAAGCCGCATCACAAAGCAGCGCTTAAATCGCTCGTGTGTATTTTCATACAAAATACACACGAGCGATGTAAGCGGATTTATGCGCAGCGGACTTTGCGTTGCGGCCCGTCATAATGTGCGCGTACCTTAACAATCTATCACGATTTTGTTTCTGGTTTTTACCTATACTTCCACCTTTTTTGCCTATTCTACTGCCTTTAATCTCATGACCGTCAGTTCTGTACACCCCGTAAAAAAACAAAGATGTAATTAGAAAAATTGTAGGTTTCATAGTGGGTAACTTGCGGATAAAAAGCTCGGTGTTATTGAGAACTTACAATTTTCCTCAAACAACATACCACAGCATAATTAGTTATAAATTACAGTGTTATAGTTAACTGAGATAAAGCAGAAGGATAATGTTATCATCCGTGCGTCAGGGTCCGTCGCGGGAAGCTATTAGCAGTAATGGCGGTCGAAGATAACAAAGGGATAAGTAAATAACACCATGGTTTGTTTGAGATTTCAGTGTTTCCTTAGACTGAATCAGCTTTTGACAGAGGCGTAGCAAGACCTGAATTAGGCGAGGGCAAGACATTTTCCCGAGGCACTGATACTTTTTAGGATTCCCAACAATGAGGTTGTCTCCATCAAGCATGAGGCAGATCCGTGAGCCCTCATTTCAACCTCGCCTCGCCAGTCTACATCATGCGCGAGCGCGAGGCAGTTGGCGAGGGGCCCACTTTACCTAAGCCTAGCTCCATAAGTCTCTGGCTTTTATCCTAAACCTAACTGGACGAACAAAATTCTCTTTCTATGTTCCCTGAATCGGGGAATCACATTTATTTCTCAACTTTATCCGTCCTGAGTAAGAAGTATACTCACTTTATAATTATCGGAATCCTGGCATAGTGCTCACTAACAGACTTACAAGAACCGATCTTGAAAATGTCAAACCGGCGCCCGCGACGCCGTTTACATCGTGCGATAACACCTCGCTCTTTAATATTACGGAAAATGAAATGGCGATAGTCGATAAACGTTATCGCGCGTGCCACCCGGGGCTGTATTTCCCTGTTTACCTTGAGTTGACATAGTCTAATTATTCCCATATAACTTTCTGGTTTTTGCGAGACGTGACTATACCAGGGATATATATAGATAACACTCTTTTAGTATGTCTACTGTGTCATAGATGTTAAAAATAAAGATATACCTACTTTTGTACAAGTTGCCGCCCGTCTTCTATTCATGACAGAGTATTAAATAATACCTACATGGGCTTAGCCAGGGGGAAGGTTTGGGGGTTCAATACCCTCCATTGTTTTGGATTCGTCCTCTCTGATAACTGCCGCCACCGTCGATTATCTGATCGCCATCAGACTGAGGCTCGGTTCTTATGGATGTTACAGTTATTTAAAGCACTTTTAGCCGTTTTATTTCCTTGAACCGTCCCCGATACTAAAACCTGGCTACGACCGTGCCTACCTATCTTTAGTTTACCCTATTGATTTATTTATTTCTCCTTGAGACATCACGTAACGCACACGTCATGAGCGCTCCAGTTAACAAATCCTCTAAACTGCCTGCGACACTTCCCGGCAGCTCGGGACCCTTCGTGATTTGCATTTAGTAGAAAAGAACGTTCACTGAGATAAAGGAGTTACTATCTCGAAATTCTCGCATTTTTGTACATGTAGAGATTTTAGAACTTTTCCTTTTTTCGAGATTTGTATAATGTGATTCCATATCTCTCAATTAAAATGTAGGTACATCTATGCCCGGTAAATTATTGATCGTTTTGGACCTTTATAGGAGTGATTCAGCTAACAATTTTCTTAAAGAACCAATGCTCTCAGCATTGGTTTTCACTCATTTTTTTTTCATACCTTTTCATAATATCCTGACAAAATTTATGGGAATTTCAATTTTCTTTTAGTTCCAACCGGAAAGTTGTTCAGATTCTGATGGAGACTTACACACAAAAGTAATTTGCATGTGTACTTTGCTCTTAATAATTATTTCCGCTAAGTAGCATTTAAACAGATTCGTTTCAATCTGAAGATTGATAATCGACTGAACAACTACAGAATATTGTGACATAAGTAAAACACGACTTCACAAGGTCTCTTGAACAGTTCACAAATCCTGCTGCCGCGACCCTCTCATGATTTGCATTCAATAGACAAAAGTGCGAGAGGGAACATTTTACTGGTACAAGAATTTCGGTGTTGGGTTCGGGCGGTAATATTGTATGAGCAGTGATTTCAGCTTTGTCTTTACATAAAGCAAAGCCTTTTTGCACGCCAAAATAGCAAAATCACATTCACAAACAATATCTCTGAATATCAATATTGTAAACACACGTTTAGATAGGGTAAAGATTTTTGAACCTACATGTAGTACGATAAAAGCTCGCGTTATTTGTTTGTCTATTTAGTTTATAAGTAGGCATCTCCACGCTTTCAACCATCCCTTACGAGGTAAAAGAATCCATCCATTAAGGAATTGTGGCAATATTATCAAATATTGCCACAATTCCTAATTTCCGTTTGTATGAAGATATGCGCGTCCAGGGACCTCTTAATCCACGATGTACATTTAGATAAAGAACCACTTGACTTGAAGAACCTCACTGTCCCAGTTCTGTGTGACACTATGTATAAGAATACAAGGTGCCTCACACAACTGGGACAATGAGGAAATTTTCTTAAAAAATTAAGAGATAAATAAATTTTGCCAAAGGAAACATAACACGGATTTTTATGCCTTTAAAGATTTTCAGAAAAGGCTATAACTTAAACCAATACACGATACAGCATTAATTTCATTCATATGGAGGGGTGTGTGCTTCTAGAAAGTTTGTAAGTAAATATAGAACTAATTCCCAAGTTTTCTGAATTCGTAGTTTGTATTGTGTCCTAATTGGAAATTAATTTTAACACTTTGTCTACTTCTAACAGCGAGTGTGTTAAAGTTTTATTTATCTTTAAAATGTTATTTTACTTTCTTTATAAATACTTGGTGTATAAAATTTTTAGTGCATCTTTAACTTGTCTTATACTTGCAAATAGACATAAATATTACTTGTGAAAATGCAATAAATAAATGAAATGATATTAACATGACTGTCTCTACGATATCGCAATCGGTAGTTCATGTGATCAGGGCTTTGAGCAGTGGCGTAACAATAGGGTGGCAGGGCTGGCAAAATGCCACGGGCCCCCGACTCAAAAGGGCCCCGGCCCAAGAGGCCGCGAGGTCAAAAATATTTTTTACATTGTACGTGAGTATTTTATTTTATTTGAAAAGTATATTTTTATAAGTTCTGCTTAAAATTCAAAGTGAGACAAAAAAAGGCCATAATACAATTTCAAGTTAATCGTTAAGCATTTCAACCAACCTAAACAAAAATATGTTGATTATTTTTTCCCATCAAAAGAATTAGCTACGGGCCCCAGATGGTATAGTTACGCCACTGGCATCGAACGAGCCCGAGGGACGCCTTTGAGGCAGGATCAATCTAGAACCTAATACATTGGTTCTAGATTCTAGACTTTGACAACTCGTATACTAGAGATCTTCCTTTGTCTTTGACCGTTGTAAACGTAGTTGGAGTTCACGAACTGATTTGAAATTGGTTTTAGCTAGATATGTATGAAGAGATGTAAAGTACGTACTGGAAAACCTTTCCTGTTATATTAGTACTTTGGTAATTTATCTTTAACTAGCAATTTTTATTGCAACTTCGTCCGCGTAAATTATAGCATAAGTCATCTGCAGATAAATTACCTTAATCTGTGTGTTAAAGAATTTTGTAAATCAATTGTCGAGCTCCGTGGCGCAGCGGTCAACACGCTAGTCTGCGACACAGGTCACTATTGGACTATTGTCTTTGCTATGGATAAAGATCTTTTTAATATTGACCTGGGTCTTGGACGTTTATCTATATAAGTATATAGTATCGTTGAGTTAGTATCCTGCGACACAAGTTCACAACTTACTGTGGGGCTAGCTCAATTTGTGTGATTTTGTCCCTATATATTTATTTATTTATCGACTACAAAATTCGGTTTTTGCACTGCCTGCTAACAGTTAACGAATTTTCCTAACAGTTATTTGTACATTTTTTGGGTTCCCAGTTCCCATCCTCAATTCAAAACGGAAAGTCCGCCCGCAACCTCGTTCCCGTTGTCCAAAAAGTTTTGATTAGTTAACGAGCGCGGCCTATTCAGATTATGCGATAACAGTTTATTGGCACTGATATAATGAACTCTATACCATCCAAATGAAATCTCATCAATCTGATTTGTTAGTATTGTTTATCTCTTGATGGCGTAATTTCTCGAGTACTTTGTAGTATGAGATCATTCTCAAACCTTTTTTTTTGACATTTCCATACAAAATAAGTCTGGTGTCTATTTGTATGGGAATGTCAAAAACAATTTGAGTTCCCAGCATCGATTCCAAACGTTTTTTTTTTTCAAATTGACTGGTTTGATCACCCCTAAAAAGGGTTCAGAACGATCATATTTAACCATGTATAACAACGGGTTTCTCTAGTACAAAGTCAGAATAATGGTCCGGATAAGGTTGAACCTGTCGACTAATAGTTTACTTTGTACATAAGTAACCCGCTGTTAAATATTTAAATAATATCTATAGTTATTTTATAGTCAAAAACACTATTTTGAAAGTTCAATATTTAATGGTAGAGTTTGTCTCAAATGTTCCTAATGGTTTGGGAAGCTCTACCTCTCAATTATTTAGAATTACATATCTCGTACAAAACATACTGACAAGTGAGGAGCCAAATATTGATTTGATATTTTATTCAGAACATGGAATAAAGCAACTAAGCCAAGTGTTTAAGATCAAATAAGTACATGGCATTATGCCTAAAAAAATATTGATACTTATCATAAGAGTCATTTGTCATCAATCTGTTTTTGTTTTGTTTTTCATATACCTATGAATGAAGTAATCAAATCATCTCAAGTGTGTCATAGTGTGAATTGAACGCACTTTCGAGATAACTTACTGATAAGGGCTTCAGGTGAGTCAATGACTTGGTTTGAGCAAGATGCATGACCTTCAATCATCTAGAAGGAGTACATTTAGCAATCTTTACTCAACTTTTCTTGGAATCAGCCATAATTAAAAAAGTGTATATTACAACAAATGCCTTACTACCTATATATGCTTTAGTACGGTACATATTATCTTTTTTCTCCTCGAATATCTTTTGGCAGCTTTCATTATCAAAAGAAAAACATTGTGTAATAAAAAAATATATCATACTTCATTAAATGTTATAAATAAATTAAAAACCGCCGTTTACCAACATGTAATTAAAAGGAAACAGTCGGTTATCTTATGTTTTGATTTGAACGTAAAATAGATGAAACGATAGTAAAAAGTTAATTTCTGTCTGGATGGAGTCTTTTTTTGTTAATATCTTATTCACCATGATCATTCTAGAAAGGCTAATAGCATTTTGATGATTTAAAAATAATAATAAAGACCAATATACCGTTCACAAAGAAATACAAGAACTGACTTTAACTTAAAGTACCAAAAAAAAATAGGTGCCTATTTGACAAAAAAAGAACTGAAATCACAATAAACCGAGAAAATCTTTCATCGAGGCTTCATCATCATCATCAGGTCTTTCTAGTCTCCACTGCAGGAGCACGACCCTCTCTGTACTACCGGAGCCATATACTAGCCTGCGTAGTCAGAGGATTTGGCCTACACTCTCCACGCTGGCCAGACGGGTTGGAGAGGTATCTTTGATGTTAATAAGCTTTGTTTAGCTTGTGTTTCCTTAGTCGCCTTTTACGACATCCACGGGATGACTTGGAGTGGTCCTATTCTACTCTGCCGGGAACCACACGGCTTCGACATCGAGGCTTCAAAACACATGTATAACAAGACACTTCTCGTTCCGAATACTCTCCAAAAGAGAGCAATATCCCCAGGCACTAACTTCTCTAACTATCGATTTATCAAGCTGTTTGGGCATGAAATACCGTTTCGTCTTCGTTTCGTAGACCGTGTAGTTTTAATGGTGCATAATGTATGGTACTTACTACTGTGTAATTTTGATTTTATCTGGTATTAAACCAGATTTATGACAGAATAAAACGGTCGATGAGTAAAAACTGGCTAATGATTCGTTTTAAGACTTCGTGCCAGGACACAATATAGAAATATATAACGTCCAAAAAGAAATCAAAAATTGACTTTGACTTTATGTACTGTTGGAATAATAAATTTAAGCCCTTTCTTTTTCGATTGGCACATCACTAAATATTAGTTACAACACTAGGCTTGTGGAGACATTTTGTCTGTGGTGGTATCTCTCAAATAAAACACGTAAATTTTCATCTTGCTATTTTATTAAATTACAACAGGTTATGGGCCCAGTCGCGCCTGATTGTTTAATATTTAATAGTTGGGAGTCGAAAGAAGTAAAATATGAAATAATTCCACAAAAATTTGATAAAAATAAAAACAAGTGAAAATCCGTGCGTGTCGTGTCGTACAAGCATCTTCATCAGCAAAAATGTCTTCAAATACATTAGCAATAATGGAAAAGCTGACCGGAAGAAGTAACTATCCAACCTGGAAATTTGCCGTGCAAACTTACCTCGAACACGAAGAATTGTGGGACTGCGTCGAACCGACGTCAGATGATGTAGTTTGACAAGAAGAAGGATACAAAAGCTAAGTCCAAAATTATTTTGCTAGTCGATCCTATCAACTATGTTCACATTCAAGAGGCTAAATAAAAAAAGAGGTCTGGGATAATTTAGCTAAAGCTTTCGACGACAAAGGACTGACCCGTCGAGTCGGCCTATTGAGAGAACTGATCACCACAACCCTGGATGGCTGCCAGAATATGGAGGAATACGTCAATAAAATTATGACTACTGCTCACAAGCTAAGAAACATTGGATTCATAGTAAACGACGAATGGTTGGGCACCCTACTATTGGCCGGATTACCAGATATGTATCAACCAATGATTATGGCTCTAGAAAGCTCAGGTTTGCCAATAACAGCTGATTCAGTCAAAACTAAGTTATTGCAAGATGTGAGAAAATCAGAGAGTGCTGCGCTGTATGTTAACAAAAGAAGAGTTAACTCGCAGGTTGTCAAACAAGCTTCAGATAAAGCAAACAAACCTTACAAAGGTCCGAGATGTTATGTTTGCAATAAATTTGGCTATATTAGCAAATTTTGTAGATATAAGAAGAAGGAGCAGAAGTCAAATGATGATTCTGGCTATGTAGCTGTATTTTCTGCATCAATGAGAAGTGACAATGGATGGTATGTAGATTCGGGAGCATCAATGCATCTGACAATGCACCGTGACTGGCTCTATGATGAAATACCACCTCCGGTTAATACTATTAAAGTAGCTGATGACAAGAAACTGACAGTGACAGCCTGTGGAAGAGTGAATTTAAATGTCATGAATAAAAATGGGATATCTGAAAAGGTTGTGGTACAGAATGGGCTCTATGTCCCTGAACTTGCCACAAACCTTCTTTCCGTTAGTCAAATTATAAAGAATGGCTGTCAAGTGCAATTTGACAAAGAAGGTTGTCGAATTTTTAACAAAAATAATCAAGAAGTGGCAGAAGCGAAATTAATACATAATATGTACCGGCTGAATACACAGAGTGTTCCAGCATACATATCTACGATTGATGAAAAAGATTCTTACCTATGGCATCAACGAATGGCACATTTAAACTTTGAAGATTTGGACAAACTATCTGAGAGTACAGGGGTGAAAATAGAAAAGAAAGACAAAGTTGTATGCATATCGTGTCTGGAAGGAAAGCAGGCAAGAAATTCTTTTCCTTCAGAAGGTTCCAGAGCAGAAGCTCTGCTAGAACTTATACACTCCGATGTCTGCGGCCCCATGGAAGTTCCGTCATTGGGAGGTGCACATTATTTTGTCACATTCATCGACGACTTCTCCAGGAAGGTATTTGTTTATTTAATTAAAAACAAGTCAGATGTTTTCGACAAGTTTAAAGAATTCAAGGCCATGGTAGAAAAACAAATTAATTTAAAAATAAAGATTCTTCGGACGGATAATGGTAGAGAGTATCTCTCAGTAACGAGTTTAAAGCCTTTTTAACTAAAAGTGGCATAATTCATCAAACTAGTACATGCTACACACCCGAGCAAAACGGTTTGTCAGAGAGAATGAATCGTACGTTGCTAGAAAGAGCTCGTTGTATGCTAATAAATGCTAAATTACAGAAGCAGTATTGGGCAGAAGCAGTTTCAACAGCAGCTTACATCACCAACCGCTGCCCAACTAGAGTGCTAGCATTTTTAACACCAGAAGAGATTTGGACAGGTAAAAAGCCAAATATAAATCACTTAAAAATCTTTGGTTGTGAGGCAATGGTTCACGTACCAAAAGAAAAAGCCAAGAAATGGGACCCAAAGGCGGTCAAAATGATATTTATAGGTTACAGTGAACAGACCAAAGGTTACAGGGTTTTGGATCCTAAAACTAAGAAGGTGTTGATTAGCAGAGATGTGGTATTCTTGGAAAGTTCAGTTATAAGAAATTATGCTAAGTTACCACTATTAAAGACTACCTCAGAAGCTGTGACACAACAAAATGAAACTATGACTACTGAATCTACTTCAGAATCAACTGAACAGAATGAGAGCAGTGATGAGTCATTTCATTCCGATGAAGGATCTTTATATGAGCCTGAGAAGGAAATAGATTTAAAAGAATGTAAGTCAAATGTAACGACTAGATCACAAAGTAGAAAGAATAAAGAAGGTAATAGTTACACATGCTCAGATGAAATTTCAGAACAGCAGGATATCCCTCAGACATATAGTGAAGCAGTATCTACAGATAATGTAAATGCAGCAAAGTGGAGGTTATCAATCAAAGATGAGTTGTTGTCACATGAACAAAATAAGACATGGCAACTAGTGGAAAAACCACCAGGAGTGCGGATAATTGGCTGTAAATGGGTCTTCAGAATAAAAGACTTGCCATCTGGCCCGCTATTTAAGTCGAGATTGTGTGCCAAGGGCTGCTCACAGAAACAAGGAGTAGATTATACTGAAACTTTTTCGCCAACAGTGAGGTACGATTCCGTTAGAGTTTTACTTTCAGAAGCTGCTCAACATAACCTAGAGATGGTCCAGTTCGATGTGAAAACTGCTTTCTTATATGGAGATATAAAGGAAGACATTTACATGGTACCACCGGAAGGTTTGGAAGCGCCGTCAAATCTGGTATGTAAACTCAATCGTTCACTCTATGGTCTTAAGCAAGCACCTCGGTGCTGGAATCACAAATTTGATAGTTTGCTTAAGAAATTTGGTTTCAAAAACAGTCATGCTGATAAATGTGTGTATATGAGTAGTGTGAATAATAATGCAGTATATCTGCTACTATATGTTGATGACGGGCTCCTACTGTCAAGCTCAAGAGAGTCTTTAGATATTGTCATGTATGAATTGAAACGAAATTTTGAAATAAAACAATGTGAACCAAAGAATTTTGTTGGACTACAGATTGAGAAGTCCAAAGGGCGTATTTTTATACACCAAGCAAACTATATTGAAAAACTGCTGTGTAAATTTGATATGCAGAATGCTAATTCTAACGTCATTCCAGTTGATCCTCATACTACTCTGGAAAAGAGCTCATCTACACCAGATAAGAATATTCAATACAGAGAAGCTGTTGGGTCTTTGATGCATTTGGCTATTGTAAGCAGACCAGCAGGCCGATTTACTAACTCGGTGTACAACGATTTGATTGTCACTTTAGCATCCATTACGGTTTTCATATCCTAAATAAAAATAGTCATTCATACCGAAGCCGTAATGAATATTGAAGTTACCATGAAAATGATGCACACCGTAGCTGTCAAAAGTTAACAAATAGGCCTGCAGATATTATGTATGGCGTCAGTTTGGTGAGTAGATATCTCAATAGTTACGATCACACCCACTGGAATGTTGTCAAGAAAATTATGAAATACCTAAAAGAAACAAAAGATTATGGAATATGTTATACATCATCAGACAATAATATAGTACTAGCATATAGTGATGCTGATTATGCTAAAGATAATTGCACACGGCGGTCTTTAACCGGATATGTGTTTATGAAAAATAAAGGTGCGATAACTTGGGCAACACAACATCAGCAGAGTGTTGCTTTATCCACTACAGAAGCTGAGTTTATGGCGGCATGCGCTACCACTAAAGAGGCTATGTGGATAAAACAATTATTAATGGACATAAATGCGTTTCATCAAGACTTCGTAACTTTACATATAGATAATCAAAGTGCAATTTGCTTGATTAAAAATGTAGACTATCATAAGCGGTGCAAACATATTGATGTAAAATATAACTTTATAAAAGAGAAATATGCCGATAGACAAATAGATTTAGAATATGTTTGTACAAAAGAGCAATATGCTGACATATTTACAAAAGCCTTACCTCGAGATAGATTTCAGTATCTAAGATGGAAGATAGGAGTACTGAAACTGAATTGTTTATTTTAACTTTGTTTATGTTTAAAGAATTTTATGTTGGTAAAGTTACTGTTAGGTAAGAGTAGGTACTTATTTTGTAATTTACGCGCTATGCAAGTTAACATAATGTGTTGTGCCTACTATTGTATTGCTTTTAGTCTCAATTATTTCTTGTTTTGTAAGAAGGGCTACAATTTGGTGAGAGTGTTGGAATAATAAATTTAAGCCCTTTCTTTTTCGATTGGCACATCACTAAATATTAGTTACAACACTAGGCTTGTGGAGACATTTTGTCTGTGGTGGTATCTCTCAAATAAAACACGTAAATTTTCATCTTGCTATTTTATTAAATTACAACATGTACCTACCAAAATATAGGTATTTAACGAAAAACAAGCTCAAATCAAATTAAACCGACTAGAACTTTCATCGAGGCTTCAAAACACATGTATAACAAGACACTTCTCGTTCCGAATACCCTCCAAAAGAGAGCAATATCCCCAGGCACTAACTTCTCTAACTATCGATTTATCGAGCTGTTTGGCACATGAGATACCGTTTTGTAGACCGTAGTAGTTTTAATGGCGCATAATGTATGGTATTTACTGCTCTGTAATTTTGTTTTTAATTTGGTTTCATTTTTATGGTAGGATAAAGTTGACGATGAGTGAAAATTGGTTAATAATTCGTTTTAGGAGTTTTCATGCCAGGACACTCTAGAAAGTTATTTCAAAACAAAAAAGATATGTATATCGTAAATATATGAAAGCAAACTTTGATTAAACAAATAGCTGTGTGATTTGTAGCCTCGCGAATCTTATCAAAACCATTACGCCGTTAGATTTTTTTCCAATAACTGAATCTACGAACTACTGATCTGAATCTACTAAGAAAACTATTAATAGAGAATCTGCTCATAAAATTTCATACTAACCGGTAGAGAAAAACGATTTGTAGAGAAGAAAAACCTGACAGACAGCTGGACATATGAAACATTTTTATTCCAGCTGAGGCAGAGACGCTTCGTACTTGCTCGGTCCAAAAAGGCAATAGGGTTTTATTTTCAATTCGATATGCACCAATGATTTCATCCCTAAAATGTTCTAAACGTACAAAACTTCTACACTACGCTAGAAAGCCACGAGTAAAAAGCGTTTTCTGGGAAGCAACTTTATTAATTTCACTTACACGTTGTCATACAAATTGACCGGACAGCTTAACACTTTTGTATAGAGATAACATTTTTTTTTTCGACGTCCCATAGAAAATTATATTCATATTGATGGACTGAGTCAACCCGTTAAGGGAATGTCGAGGGTAAATTAACGATAACATATAATAGCGTGCGTGTCATGTTTTTTGACCGTCTCATCCTACTGTGTTGCTAAGTTTTTATTTATTCCATCTTTTCTGTTTTGTTTCAGTTAAAACCCCAGAAGCCCTCGGTGCCCACCTTCGGAGACTGGCTCGCGAAGCAGAGTCCCGACTGCACGAGGTTGTCGGTTGTGCCCAGGAGAGGACCTGCAGGGACGACGCGTGTACTAGGTATACATACTTATTTAGTTAATCATACAATTCCCTTGAGGGCCCTTCTTGGGGTAGGCGACCAACACTATTGAAAAGAGATTTTTCAGCGTTTCTTCTCTGCTGTGGTCGTTTCCATTAGTAGCCTGCAGATTTTTTAAAAAAGTCATTTGTATCGAGAATGTGCCTGCTGAGGCCTTTGTCTGAATAAAAGTTTTGACTTTATTTGATTTATTCCTTTTGGTAATTATTGCGTATGATTGCATATTATTATTATATGTTTATATATATATATATAATTATTATATATTTGATATATTAAGCATTATTTGAGTTTATCTAGACCTCATCATTGCTCCCCATCAGGCAACGCAAAAAAATTTTTTGACTAGACTTACAAGAGATGGCGTAAATATGTTAATGCCTGCAGATCGTATGCACAACTTGTGTTACTACATGGACCTATCCTGAGACCACTCGTCATTGCACGTTTTCAGTTTACATACCTACTCTTAAAGCTCACACCTCCTTTATAATGTATGTTTTTTTTTATATTCAGGTCTTCAGCTAGTGGACAGGCTGGAACCACTGGCTGTGCTGGTGGTGCAGGGTCCGAAAAAGATAAACAAGCTCAACACTGGGAGAGAAGAGTGCGGACACTTAAGTGAGTATAAGCTTTTAAAAAGTATGCAACCAAACTATTATAAAGCGATATTAGAAAGATTCGATTATTTCTTTTTGTATTTGTTTGTTTGGGATACACACAAAACTATGGGACCGAATCTAATAATTATTTCATCGAGATCCTTACGAATAATAAACGTCATTATTGGGAGAGCGCTGCAAAAAAGCATTGTTTTCTCTAAAGGGCAAACAATGGCCAAGCATTTGAAAAGTAGCAACTTTCATATTTTGCCGTATGGACCGAAAGCTACGCCGAAAAGGCCTGTCCAAATCACCCGAGACCGCCATACGGTCACCAGTATAATCGGAGCTAAATCACCGCCATGTTGCCGTGTGGTTCCCGGCAGAGTAGAATGGGACCACTCCAAGTCTTTCCGTGGATGTCGTAGAAGGTGACTTAGAAAACACAAGCTAAACAAAACTCATAAACATCAAAGAGACCTCTCCAACCCGTCTGGCCAGCGTCAAGAGTGTAGGCCAAATCTCTAGGGCTCTGGTAGTAAAGAATGCAGTGAAGACTAAAAAAACTTGATAATGATGATGATCACCGCCATGATTTTGACACCAAATTTATTTGTTCAGACGTCTAGTCCTCGGCTGGCAGCAGTCGCGAGCTCCCCCCGCGCCCCCTCCGCCCGATCTGGAAGTGTGTGGAGCTCACGCCGTCACAGTCCGTCTGAAGGAGGCTCGTGGGAACATGCAGAAAGACCCTCCGATAGTCACCAAATATAGAGGTCAGTAAAGACTTACAATCTATATTAAATAAGGCAAACCTGGATCACTAACTTATAGTTATATCAACGCACAGTCGAAACTACTGTAGGTACCTAGAAACTTGAAATTTGGTACATGGTTTCGTTTCATGTATGTGAGCACTAAGCAAGGATTTTTGGAAATACAACCTCTAAGGGGATAAAATAGTGTGATGTTTTTCGCGGATGAAATCGCGGAAAAATTGCATGCCGTGTGGTCCCCGGCAGAGTAGAATAGGACCACTCCAAGTCTTCCCGCGGATGTCGTAAAAGGCGACTTAGGGAACATAAGCTTAACAAAGCTTTAAAATATCAAAGACACCTCTCCAACCTGTTTGGCCAGCGTGGAGAGTGTAGGCCAAATCCTCTGACTGCCCTGGCTAGACTAGCCTACAAGAAGTTTATTGCTAGACATAGGTATTATAGACTTCCCTCAAGCTTCCATCATTTTATTGTTAGTCTTATACTTACAAGATGCTACTATTTGCAAAGTATATGTAACGCTATCAGCAACAGATGCCAATTTGCTAAAAAACTTACTTCATTCAATTTCAAAAATATACTAAGGTACTTGTATAGAGCAACCGAAATAAATTTACGTTTGCCTTCGACCTCCATATCCTTTCGTTTATGAAAGAATTATAGGTTGCAGCTCGGTATCGGTATAACTTATACGAGATCGTCGAATAATAAATATCTCTTACTAAATAGAGCAGTAATCAGAAAAAGTCAATCCTCCCGATGGCAACGAGAAAAGGTGTAAAAACTTAAAGTAGATGGCCGAGTCTGAAAAATTTACTAACAATTAAAATATATATATATAATCATACTAAGGTACCAACTCAAATATTTCCGTGGTCCTATTAATTTCATAAGGGTAGCGATCCTTTTTACCCAAGTATTAGGACTGCAAACAGCACGTCTACAAAAAAATTGCAATATAGGTAAGTAGGACAGCGAACAGCCATAAACATCAATATAACTTTTATTAGCTACTACACTACTCTTTTTTAGCACGCAGTCCCAAATAGTTTTTCATCATACGAAGTGGCAAGTTAGGGAACTGTATAAGGAAATAAATAGTAAAGTTTATCACGCTTGGTTTGTTCCAAAAAATAAATAGGTACGTAGATGTAGCACTCAATGACGAAATTAGCATAGGGGTAATTGTCCCAGCTGGTTCTCTTCAACAATGACGTACCTACAATGAAATGAACGGTGGTACCAGTAGACGAAACGGGTTGCCGCCGCTAGGGC
The DNA here is from genome assembly GCA_963082605.1 of Rhodophaea formosa. Lineage (NCBI taxonomy): Eukaryota > Metazoa > Arthropoda > Insecta > Lepidoptera > Pyralidae > Rhodophaea > Rhodophaea formosa. The sequence continues at coordinate 5,164,602 of OY720213.1, read as the reverse complement.
AGTAATATTGTAGGGCAGTAGTCAGGAAATAAAGAAGATCATTTAAAAAACATATTCTTATTAACCAATAACTTTCACTTACTTATTCGTTTTATGCCAATCTCTTTACTTCTTTGTCCTTAGTAAGTACGTACTATAATGTGGGACCGAAGAATCGGTCTAATCAACGAATCTGTATTTCAAGTAATCTATCGAAAAGCGAATCTACTAAATCACGAATTTATGCGATTTATCATCTCGTACGTATCATAATCGTACACCAAACAAGCTAAATATTTTAATGAAGTGTCAAATCTATACTCTCATTATTTTAAGTCATGCGCCGTGACCCCTGAGGGCTGTTTCAGAAGTTTCGAACTTATAAAAGGTTAACTAAAGCCAAGTTCCTTAGCAAATGTTGTCGGTTGTTGTGTAAGGTATATTGTTTCTTGTAAACTACAAATAACTTGTAAGGCTCAACTATTGTGTCTGAACTATTATGAATTTGGAGGTATGCGGCGTTTACATCAGGGGCGTAACAACAGGGTGGCAACTGCCTCGGGTCCCTAATGGACGAGCAATATTTCTGTCTTTATCCTGCTAGGATATCTACATAATTCAACTAAAAGAAAAGCAGGATGTCATGTATTACTTTTCTGTAAAAGAATCTTTAGGTATTTAGGTACGTTGGTGTTCTATAAGTAAAACATTTTAAAGGTATACTCGTATATTTATAAATGTTTAACAAACTCTTATTAAACCTATTTGATATATAGTTAATTAAAATATGTTTTGTTCTTTTCCTTCTCTAACAACGTCACACAAAATATATTTTATTTAAAATTAGTTTTTTTATTCTGTTTTATGAATAAAGAGGTACCTAAAGCTATTGATTGAAAAAATATGATTCATAAAAATCATAAACTTCGCTGAGAATACCACAGCTGTTAAATATCATGATAGGAGTGGTTTTTCAATCTTATTTTTATCTTCATAAAACCTAATTGTACTGTTTCTGTTCCTTTACAGTGGAATGGTCTTCCCGAGCAGACTTCTCTAACGTATGCGGCACGCGGGACGTCCCATCCACCAGCTCAAACAACACCAAAGTACTTGCGACAGGGCTGACCCGAGGGCGCCGGTACTTCTTCAGGGCGGCCGCTGGCAATCTGAAGGGCTGGGGACCTTACACTGTGTCGGTGCCAAGAAGCGTAGTCCCAAGCAGTGAGTATAGATAACTATAGGCTTTGACTGATAGTTGCCCGCACATACATGGGCATCTGCAATATTTTGATTGACTGTTTGGAAGCTAACCTAACCTATACCGGCTACCAGTGATGTGAAAATAGAAGAATTAATATGATAGTACACTTTTGCAGCATGACGAAAACCATCATAAAGGCAAAATATGAAGAATTGTTAAGAAGAAAGGAACTTTCTTCTTAACAACCAAAGTTAGCGTCTTTGAATGAAATATACCTTGTTTTATAGAACATATATTGCCAATTCTAAAGGCAAAAACATCATATTTATAGGAAGCCAGATTTTTTAAATATGATGTTTAGAAGTTTCATAGATTATTTGTCATTATCAGGTATTTAGTACATTTGCACCAAAAAATACTCTATTACCAAAAACAAAAAGAGCTCGATGGAATAATAGGTAATAGGTGTATCAGGATAATAATAAATACGACTTTAATATCGAATAGGGTTTAAAAAAATTCAAAGTGTTTTGGTGGCAATGAGTTTTTAAGATACTTTTGGTGCCCCGAACTAAAAATCTGCCATAGATAATTATGTCTAACATTGTGGCTTTATTACCCTGGATTCACTTAAATCCGTTGTAAAGAAACCAATGGATCTTTTTGCACTCTTTGCCGGTTCAAGCCAGGTGGTTTATTTTTTACGAATTTCCTCTTCCTGATCCGTGATCACATAACAACTTAATCATCATCATCAGGTCTTTTTTATTCTCCACTGCAGGAGCTCTCTGTACCACCAGAGCCATATACCTATTGGTCAGAGCAGTCAGACGGGTTGAGAGGTCTCTCTGATGTGTTTAAGCTTTGTTTAGCTCATATTTCCTAAGTCGCCTTCTACGACATCCACGGGAAGACTTGGAGTGGTCCTATTTTACTCTGCCGAGAACCACATGGCTTACCTAGTGGTCCTATTCTACTTTGCCGGTAGTTACCGGCAAAGTAGAATAGGACCACTACACGGCTTATATTTTATCTATTCGCTTTCCAGGTTGGCGAGACGTATCCAGTCGTGTGCTGCGTGGTGAAAGCGGAAGCGCAGCGGCTGCACTGGAAGCTTTGTCAGCCGCCGCCGCCGGAGCCCGCGCCCGGCCGCCCGCCGCGCCGCCCCGCGCCGCGAGGAAGAAAACTGCGACCATCAGGCAGTTATTTACTGCGGCTAGCAAATTCCAGAAGAATCTTAGAAGGTAAAGGGACTACACAATTTCTATGCTAACAAACATAATGTCAAGTTTTTTTCACCTAGCGGGGTAGACAGAGCCCAAGTCTATTAAACCTAAAGGCTACGTTTAGTACGCCACGTTAGTCTGGTAGATCTAGCTTCTCAAAGCTGATCAAAGGTCCCCGTTATATTTACTCGTCCCCACCTGCTGCCATAATTTGACCAGTCTATTTTTGTCGTCAGCCCAGAGATAGACAAACAATTTTACCCATCTTTTTGGTCGTCTTTGACAGACATGTGTTCCCCTGTTCCACTGCAGACTGGTAGTCTCAACTCTCACAACCGTTTTTGCCTGACACAGAGCAAGTAATGTCGCGTCCCAAGCGACAGTCACTTTCCCTGCTCTCTGGTGCCTGAGAACGCAGATGTGTACTCACCATATATCTATGAGGCTTACGAATTCCTATTTTCTTTCAGAGGCGTGTACTTAGCGTGTATCCTGTATCACGAAGACAAAGTGTTGGTAACCAGTGAGGAGTTCCTACCCGTCATCGAAGTCGACGAGACCTACCCCACCTGCATCTATACTGACTTCCACTGGCTTATGAAGGTAGATTAGCATCATCATCATCAGGTCTTTTTAGTCTCCACTGCAGGAGCACGATCCTCTCTGTACTACCAGAGCCGTATATTAGCCAGAGCAGACAAGATTTGCCCTACACTCTCCACGCTGGCCAGACGGGTTGTAGAGGTATCTTTGATATTTAAAAGCTTTCTTTGATGTTTAAAAGTCACTTTTACGACGTCCAGGGGAAGTCTTGGAGTGGTTACTCTTCTTTTCTGCCAAGAGCTACCCGGCTATCTGATCCAGATAAGCATAAAGGGCATTTATTAATTTGACCATAATGTGTAAGTAGTTTAAAACGACGAAGAGATGTTTATGAAATGCCGACGGCAATTTTATTCCAGTAGTATGGAATCCTTGATAACTCCTAAGTTCACGAACATCCCCTGGGGGATGAGCTGGGTCCTAGTGGACTCACGCATTAAAAACATATCTAATGGAGAAACAAAAAAGTTTTAATTCTTTGCCTATTTTAACACAATATATTTTTCATCAAGTGCCTAATTTCTCAATCACATTCACAGGTATCGTGTGCCTGGGATGACGTGAAGGCGCTCAGATCAGACATGGAAAAGCACACTTCGTCCTCCATACACTTCCGACTGAAACTGCTCACTGCAGCTGCGCAAATGCAGTCCGCGTTATGCATACAGGATCTTGGTATGTATAATATGCTACATACAAAAATATTGGCCCAACATAAATCCTGCTATTAATAATAAATTTCTTTTTTTTTCCTTTTATTTCCATAGTTATTTGGTTTAGCATTGTATGGTTTAAGTGCTTATAGTAGCACTGAGTTTGAGACAATATTTTTGTATGACACTCTTGTCGAGACGAGTGACGAAGAAAGCGAGGGGCGCGGGGGCTGCGGTGCGCCGGGTCACCGGCGATCGCCGCACTTGCGAATCGAGCAGCTAGGCACCGGGCGTCCCATAGATTAATGTTTTTTACTCACCAGTATTATACCTATGGAAATATTCCATTTGTTTTATTCCCAGTTTCCTACGTTTTATAAGCTAGGACAGTTAGGGAGATATTAGCTCTGCTGCTGCAGCTTCACTCTTCCATACTGTATTTGTTTTATAATGCATTTGTCTAGGAGTACCGATACAGAGTACCCTTGCTTTAATATATCTTGCTTCTGTCTAGATTGGTTTTGACAGCCTCCGTGGCGCAGTGGTTGATAGGCCAGCCTGCGTTACGTGGGTGTGGGTTCGATCCCCGGCCAGGTCACGATGTAAATTGATATTTTTCAGATTACACTAGGTCTTGCTGGTAGGACTTAACTACACCTGCACCGAGAAACTTCAAATTTGGAACAGGGGTTCCGTTCATCACATACCTAAGTAAGATGTTGAAGTAAGAAAGGATTTTCAAAAATTCAATCCTTAGGGAGTGATATTTTACGCGGATGAAGGCGCGGGAAAATTGCCGTTGCAAGTTTAAATAATAAAATTTTGTATCGTTAGCTCTTAGAGTATACTCTAAGCGTTAGCTACTCTGGGACTAGCTCAATATGTGTGATTACACCTATTTATTTATTAAACGTGTTACGGAAATATCTAAACTTATAATTTTTGTGTCTGTAGGTCAATTATACCACAAACCGCTTCGCGACTCTCACGGCACCGTCGTCTTGTCATGCGTGAACGGAGTCAAGTCTGCTAAAGCAGTATCAGCACTCAACTCCCGCTGGGCGCCAGTGTCCCGATTGAGGAGGAGGGTTCTCAGCGATGACAACACTATTGGGGAGCTGCTAATGGCGTCAGTGCATGAGCAGATTGCTTACCATCAGGTGAGAAATAATTGTGGTTTGTTCGTGAACGGTGAACGGAGTCAAGTCTGCCAAAGCTGTGTCGGCGCTGAACTCCCGCTGGGCGCCCGTGTCCCGACTGCGGGGAGGGTTCTCAGCGACAAAAACACTATTGGGGAGCTGCTTATGGCGTCGGTGCATGAACAGATTGCTTACCATCAGGTGAGAAATAATTGTGGTTTGTTCGTGAACGGTGAACAGAGTCAAGTCTGCCAAAGCTGTGTCGGCGCTGAACTCCCGCTGGGCGCCCGTGTCCCGATTGCGGAGGAGGGTTATCAGCGATGACAACACTATTGGGAGTTGCTAGTAGCGTCGGTGAAAGTACAGATTGCTTACCACTAGGTGAGAAATAAACTGTGTTTTTTTATATTGGCGAGACCCGTAGTCACGCGAGAATCGATATTCTAGGCCAACTATTATCGCAGTCATTGAGATATTAACTTCTAGAGAAGCCATCGCAAGTCCTTAGTTTGTCCCGTTCAACTGTGACAATAACTTGGTTATAATCATAAAATGCCTTGGTGTGTATTGAGTTATTGCAGTAATAACTTATCGAACACTGTACAGTGCAAAGGAACAAATTTTCAGCAGAAAGTACATTATTTTTTACAAAAAAAAGTCAATATAATTACCTCCCGCCATTTTGCATTATGTTGAAATGTTGCTATGGAAACGCGTGAGAGTAGCAAATATAGCGCTGAGGTATTGAGTTATGTATGATTGGACGCTTCGTTATTGTTTTAGCGCTGCAGCGCTTAGTTTTTAAATTTCGAGCAATGAAACAATGCCAATATTTAACGTAGCTTCTTAGTATTATATCTCAATGATCGCAGTTGAGTTTTTTTAATGTTAGTGACTTAATGCGTGACGTATTTAGCCAATAACTAGTGTTAAAGTCGAATTCTCGCGCTTAAGTTATTATTGTATATGAACGAAAGGACGGTGTAGGTAATTCATTTCTTTGGTTCGACAGATTGGCAACAATTCTTCACGAATCCACTAGTATGTTCATATAGACGACGCAGCAAAGCGAATAGCTAAAAGTCCGCTCAGTAAATCTCAATACAGCCACACCATGCAAATATAAAACAATCCAAAACAAACACCATGTACCTAGTCCGCTAAAAATTCCCGCCAAGAACTCCGCCCGCTCGAGAGTCGAGTAATTGATTTACACAAACGTTTGAAAAGTTTGAATAAACCGCTATAAAAATAAACGATTAAAAATAGTGATGTTACATAACTCGATCTAACATACGAATCAAACAAACTTCTACATTTTTATTTTCTTCTGACCCGTCTGAGAGTTTTTCTGGCTGCAGTCTTCAGCTAATATGCGTCGGAGTTTTCTATTATGTCAGTCAGCATTCATGCTGTAATATGATTTTGCGATTTTTTTTTTACTGCTGAGTCGGTAGCCAGCAATAAAAACTTTCGCAAAAAGGAGAATTGAAATCCTCCTTTAGTGCACTTGAGTTTTTCATTTAGACAAAATTGTAATTTAGATTTTTATTTGTTACAGGTGTCCCGGGTACAATTACCGCGAGGTTTATACCTCGGCTATCTAAAACTGCAATCTTCTGTTGAAGTCGTTCGAATTGTAGCTCCAGCGCGAACGCCTAATGTGCCACCGCATACACGCGTTAGAGAAAATCCACATGTTTCTGCGTGAGTTCCACCTGGGTTTTTACAGTTTTATAATCTTTGTTGCTCGCTATACAAATATAATTTACAAACAAACGTACCCAACATATTCCTCTTAACAATATTGGTCTAGACTTAAGATTATTAATAGCAGCGTTTTACCTACCAATAAAACGCTTATTAAGCGATAACCTTATTTGAAACCTAATTAAACAACAATTGAGAGTAGCGAGCTTGACTTCCGGTAGCAGGTCGGCTATTTTACCGATTTTCCCTTACGACGTTGGCTAACTTCCGGTGGCCAGGAGGGGGGGCACGTGGCGCCGCGCCACTGCTCTGAGCCTCATTGGATCTCGAAATTGATTCGCATAAGAAACACCTGGCAGTGATTGTGTATTAGGTTTCAAATAAGGTTATCGCTTAATAAGCGTTTTATTGGTAGGTAAAACGCTGCTATTAAGCTTATGAACCGTTATTTGAAACCTAATTAAACAACAATTGAGAGATTGTCTTTTATCGCCTGGTGTACCGGTTATAGCCAATAACATGATGGATATGATATCATGTGAAACTGAATAGTTAAATAAATCAGATGTGAAAATAAAATGCATGACAAGACTGAGTTACAAGAAAGAAGAATAAAAAACGTTATTCTACCAAAGGATAGATCGGACTTTATAAACAAAAAAAATTATCATATTTAAAATAAAAATTATTTAAATGATAATAAAGTAAACAAAGACTGAATTAATAAACACTTGTTTAAGTGTCAAATTCATTAACAACACAGATGGTATAGGTGAAGCTTAAATATCAAATTTACAATTATATAAATGGTAATGAGTACGAATAACTCGTACTATACCTGGCCAAAAATAAATGACGAAATTGCGTTTAAAATACATTCAGAACCATTATTATTTTTTTAATAAAAATATTGTAAAACAGGATTTGCATCAGAACATCAAATAACCATCATATGACGTAGGTACTTTTCCTTTTTTCATCGAAGATCAATAATAACCGGACTACTTTCAATAGTAAAAAACAAAAGAAATCACCTGGAGGAAAGAACTTCAAAAACTCACTTAACAAATTGCAAGGTTTACCTTGCGGAAAATATTTATTTGTCTATAACCTTTTTATCATACAGTCTTGTTGTCACGTGCCATAAGTTTCAGTATCCATGGTATAAAACCATTTGAATTGCATGTTCAAGTCCTATTACGTAGATATGGAAACAAATAGAATAATTTGTTAAAATTAGCCATGAGTAATTCTGTTCCATTTTCAAAATATATGACATATGTACATTGGTTAGAATAAAGCCAAAAAGGTAATTTTAAAGTAAGGAAAATTGAGATGAACTTTGACCGTTTTAATCTTTATAAAGTAAAATATGCTTGTGCACCGCACTCAGCAAGATGATAGCCGTAATTAGGACAAAACAACTTCTTTCTGGCTAAAATATACCCAGAAGATTTGTAATACAAAGGCTATATGGTAGATACAAACAGCTCTCGCAACTGTATTGTCTTTGAGATGATAAAATGCAAAGGAATGACAAACATTTTACTTTTACACAAGAAAAAGTAAAACTAAACCTCAAGTAGTAAGTGAACTAAGAAAGTAATAAATTGAATTTTGACTACAAATATCTTGCTTTTCTGTTGCTAGCAGTGGCGGCTCGTGACTTCAAGGAGTGGTGGTTCACCTGCTTACCTACTGTCTCTCAAAAACAAAACGACCTATTGAAATGCCGTACGTTCGTCAATTATTTCGACTGCCCCTATGCACCTACCTACTTAATAATATTTGTACATACATAATCAGTTACTCTCAATTCTTGTTAATATTAATGCATGTTGTAAAACCATTTCTGTATAAAAAGTATCAGGTACCTACTTATGTACATGCAGTGAAATATCTCATCATCTTGACTTACCATTGGTTTAGTGAGAGGAGCTGCGCGCTAATGAATATTCTAATAGGTACTTAACTAATTCAGGTTAAAAAGCACGAGAAGATGGTTTCAAAAAACAGATTAGGCGGCATACCGCCTAAATAAGCCATAGCCTATTTTCTTTTTTAGTTCTTGTTCAAATAATCCCATTAACAACACACTTTGAAGCCACTTTCAACCACTACTCTTTGTAGCACACACAAACTAGAAAACCATAACTATGAAAAATTACTGGGTAATTTCGCGCGCGTTATCTATCACACCGTGTCACAGGTGCGAAATAAAACAAACAAACTGATTTGAGTAAGGTCAAGGACACGCCTTCGCAACAAAAATCTTCAACGAGCGAGTGAGACACCCCGGCCGATGCCGCCCGAGCGAGCCCGTTCGGGAGTATTCGGTACTCGTGCGCCGACCCGATTTTTCAATTTTTCTCATACATTGAGTACGGATCATCTTCCGTTTCACCTGCCGGAGCATTTCTGTCTCATTCCATATAGTTTCTATGGAGACGCTTCGTGCGCACTTTGAAAGCACTCGCCCAATTTTTGGTTTAGCTAAAATGAGTCTTAAATTTTAGGTTATAAAGATCAAGCTTGTTTGAAAATATTTTCTTCTTCAGTGTGTAATTAAAGTTACATACTTTTGGATAAATAAAAATTGTGTCGAAAAAAAAATTGGGAAATACATAAAAATCTGGTAGTGCAGTGCACGAGTGCACTGAAGGAGCGGCCGCCACTGGTTGCTAGGCTGGAATAGTACTAGTCAACTTTACAGAGGCACAAACGGGAGACTGTTCATTAGTAAGATGAATAAATAGTCTTATCATTATTGATATTAAAAACAATCAAACCTGGTATTTCAAATACTTCGAATTTTGAAACAGGCAAAAAATATCACAGAAACAATATACCTTGTTAAAACATTAAAGATTAAAGTTCGGATTTGAAAATCTAATTCGGATTGTTCCTATGTTTAAACAAAAATAAAAGTTAGTGCGATATTATCATTTTAAGTGATAAATAGTGTCAAACACACCTTTTAATACCATTTTTGGTAAGACTAAGGCCAGCTAAGAGTTCCTTTATAAATTATTCAGTGAAGATTAGTAGAACCGTTTCAATTAAAGAAGCAAAAGAAAGCAAGTTTAATAAGATTGTTATACGAAAATTTTATTTTTTATTTATTGTAGTTTCTTTACGTACATTAAATAATTCAATAAACTCCAAATACTGAGATTGCAATCAGATTTGCATTCACTGCTCAAATATATGTGGTCCAATAAAATATTTTATGTTGTCCAATAAATAAACTAATTAAAAAAAAATTAATAAATTACAAAATGTCAAATGCTGTTGTAAGCCTTAAACCGTGATAAAGTCTCAAAACTGAAACAGATTTAGACTAAAAGAAAATCGAAGATATGTATGTCTGCAGGCCCCGGGCCATGGGTGTCCAAAGCACTCCAGCTGAGAATGCAACCGGAAAAACGCTCACATGAGAGAGGAGTCGGGCAAATGATACAGGACAAACCAATCATCCATCACTCAGCGAAGGGCCTGGATGAGATGTTAAGAAGCTAGTAGCTAAAGAAAACACCGAGAATTATTGCTTAACATGCATGTCTTTTAAATTTTATTCAACTTTTAAAAATATGGTAAACTGAATTTTTTAAATATATTTTTCAATAAACTGATACCAAACATTTTTGTAAGAAATATTACAACATAAAACCGACTTTGCCTTGTGAAATTAGAGCGCATCTTTAACCTGTCAAGCCCAAAAATAGCCTTTTGATATGACGAGGAGGCTAATCTACGACGAAAAGCTGCTAAAGTTTTCTTTAAAATATTAAAAATAATTTGACGAACCGTTATAATCACCGCCTGAGGTCGGTAAATAAAATAAGCAAGGTCAAAAGACGAACTCTCTTTGTCGACTTGAAGTATATTCTAATCTTTTTACTATTGTTGCACATTATGAAATTAGGCAAAATGCTAGGAAATGCTAGATTCTAAAGATAGAAAGGAGGCTTATAGTATGCAGTGGTCGTAGAAAGCTGATGATGATTATGTGTTATACGTTTGCATTAAACACTAGTGTAGCACATACCGTGCATTCCACTTATTCATACATTACGGTAAAGTGACCATAAAAAAAATCGATAGTCAATTTTCATAGCTAGTGTCATAGTTTGAACATGAAAAATATCTGCGACATTCCATTATAGTGTAATCAGAAAAACTCGCCTGGCCGGTTCGACTTTGCAATGAAAGTTGGTAAAAGTCTTTCTTAGATCAAGACAATTATTTTTATACGATATTAATATAAAAATATTTCATTATCAATGAGATGGTGAAGGATAACTAAAAACAAGTTCGGTGCAAACTACGAGTACTTTCGTAGAACACTTTATTGTGAAACTCCGGCAGTGAATGTGTTAACCAGAGACTGCGCCTCTTCGGCAAAGTTTGAGATGTAGCTTTTATTTAAGTTCGTAACTGATTCAAGTGGCTAACTTAAACATTAATTTTATAATTTCTTGGGATACAGTTCAATTTACTGTGAAAGTTAATAAATAGCTAATACCGCAACAGGTCTGATCTGAGCCTGTGTGTTCAATTTAACGTTAGCATTATTCATAAGGAGCCAAATCTAGATCATACACATTTGGCTTCAAGTATAGCCCAAACGACTCTAAAATTCATAATTGACAATATTTTCAGCATTGGAAATACTGCTTGACCCGAGCCCATGAATTAAACTGAGCTTTCACATTAGTTTTATGATAAAAAAGCCCAAGTAAATAAACATGAAAAATGTAGTTACTTTAATAACTTCATGAATATATTTAAAGAGATCATTATTCGCGACGCAAAATATCGCTCCACTTATTATAAAAAAAAAAAATAATGTTATGGCATGACTAGGCTTGCCCTGAGCCTGCGCATTAAGCTGAGCATACGCAACAGCTAATCAATTGCACTTAAATAAAATTGTTATACAACCAGAATGTAACTCCTCTTGATTCATCGCGATTGGCGAGTTTATTTGAGCTTTTGCTGCAGTTTTACTCATCATGAAATAGTTCTATTTACGTCATTCATAAAATAATCCGAAATTGCGACATGGCTTGGCTTGGCCTGAGCTCAAGCGTTCAGGTGTGCTTACGTAGCAGCTTTGTTTCAGCAAAATAAAAGTTAATATTTAGAACCAAAATGTATTTTATTTTACTTCATGTATTGCATGTCTATAATTAAAATAGACACAATAGGCAGCATGACTAGGCTTGAGCCTGAGCCTGCACGTTCAGCTGAGCTTGTGCAGCAGCTTTATTTATTCGCACTATGAATAATACAATGTTTTAGCATGACTGGGCATGACCCGAGCCTGCACGCTCAGCTGAGCTTGCACAGCAGCTTTATTTTTTTGCACTATCAACAATACGATGTTCTGGCATGACTGGGCTTGACCCGAGCCTGCACGTTCAGCTGAGCTTGCGCAGCAGCTTTATAAATGATCCAATGTTCCAGCATGACTGGGCTTGACCCGAGTCTGCACGTTAAGCATAGCTAAGCTAACAGCATTATTTCGATAAGGTGGTCAAGGTATCACCCTATTATATAAAATTCACTTATGTATCAATTCTCTATTCCATACAAAGATTTTTGTTCCTACAAAGAAATTAGTAAAAAGAAATAAACTAAATTGTCCACCGTAATCGACAATTGAATAAACTAGCAATTCAATGATAAGTTCACTTCAACTTTTTAATGAATACTATCTTTTAATATACTTAATGAAATGTTTAGTTACCTTTAGGAACAAAATTAATATACGGAATTGATCTCCATATCCTCATCTCCTTGAGGGTAAGTGATATGAAAACAAAACAAAAAATCTTCGCAATCGAAAAGGATTTTCCGTTAATACTTAAATGTTTTATTGAGTAGCTAAATAGCTAGTTATATTATTCATTATGCAGCAAAGAACCAGTTTCATGAAGTGATATAAATGAAAATCATTCATATCTATATTAAGTTTTATTGTTAATCTTGTCAATCGCTTATTAACGTAAAATATTACGCAGTCTATGGCTGCACATTTTCTTTACATATAGTTAATCTTTATAAAGGCAACGGCCTTAACTTCAAAAAGGCTTAATAAGCAACGCCAACGTGTTAATATAATCTTGAATATCACTTACATGCTCTGCATAGCAACACTACATTCCTTGGTCTGGATAGTTTCTCAATTTATTCACTGACACAGTCACTTTAAATTATATAGGAATATAACAACTTAAGAATTCAACATTTAAATAGTACTGTTTGTTAATCAGATGGACTGTTAAATAACCAATATATAAGTAACGAACGATTTGCATCGTTAAAATCCTTTAAAAAATCCGTTATTATATTGAATTTTTGAATTCAAATAATAACATGTTTCAGGGAAAATCAGTAATCTGAAAAATAAAAAGCTGAAAAGCGAAAATATAAGTAATAAAAATGTAAGTGCGTGCACTTACCAATACAACCGACTGCTACGATAGTCAAGACGCCAATGAGGCTCAGAGCAGTGGCGCGGCGCCACGTGCCCCCCCTCCTGGCCACCGGAAGTTAGCCAACGTCGTAAGGGAAAATCGGTAAAATAGCCGACCTGCTACCGGAAGTCAAGCTCGCTACTCTCAATTGTTGTTTAATTAGGTTTCAAATAACGGTTCATAAGCTTAATATATAATATTACATACTGGAGCTATATATACCTATAAATAAATATTTGTTTTCTTTCTTTCAGTGAAGAATGGGAATACCTAAAAAATCAGTCAGGAAAAGCACCCAGTGAGGAAACTCAGGCAATCAACAGCCTTGTTTCAATTGGTGGCAATCAAGAAAAGCCCTCAGAATCTCAAGAAATGTTCCTAGACCATATAGCATCTGCTGCAAGGCGGCTCTTCAAGGAGATGGAAATACCTATTGAAAGCGTTGTTGCCCACCGAATCTATGATCTCGAGGTCATAGAACTGAACAATGACGTTAGCTTCATCATGATATGCCCACCTGCAGAACAAGCTTGCTCAGTGCCAGGTCAAAAAGAAATACTCCTGCAAAAGGGAGATTTGCTCAGTTTACCGATCCAAGCTTTTGAAATGATCCATCTTCAAACTTATCACACTAATATCCTTAATAAATACTCCAAACTAAGCTGTGTATTAGAATTAGATGTAGCTTTAGCCGCTCATTCCCATCGAGAAGCGTTTTCGTGCACAGAAATGCAGACAGCCAAAGAAAGATTGTCGAAATTAGAAGATCTTCAAAATAATTTAAATACTGTTTGGAAAGCAGAAAGATGGCTAATGGACTTGATTGGTTTTGCGAGAGATAAAGATAAGGCAATCTCTTGCTCTGGAATACTGCTCAAATATATACTTGATAAAACACCGATTCAAGTAGGCGGAGACTATATCGATGGTGAGACTAACTATAAGGAATCTAATTTGAAAGTAGATTTCCTGCAAATACCTTCAAGAGATGGAAAGATTACTAAAACGTCACCAGGAAGGGGTTCATGGCCTGGGCCAGCTGGAAATGGAAATCATTCTAACCTTCACCCAGAATTTAGTAAATCTGAACAGCAACTGAGCATTGCACCGCGACAAACATCGGTCTCTACGCTCAATTTGAGTAGCTCGCAGTATTTGAACGCGGAATTGAAATATTCCAGAAAAGGCAGTGCTGACTCTCAGTATACCCAGTCAAGCCCAGTGAGCAATAATTTCTTAAGTAGCAATTCACAATTCGACATTAAATCGACAAGTTCTCACGCAAGTGGTGGCAGTAGTCGTCTACCGCCTTCTCGAAGTGAAGACACATTAGTCCTCCAGAATGAAAATGTAGAACCAACGCCACGCCCTCACAGTATTAATACTAGCGTTTCAAACACTTCAAGTCCCTTATTAACGGTAAAGGGTTTTTATCCAGGAAGTATGATTAGCGTGAGAACTAATAAAGGCAATGTGTCTGAATCCGCCCAAAGTCTTTCAAGTGACTCAGAAAGTCAGAGTTGTCCGATAACAACAGTTCCTTTGAAAATCCGTCCACAAGGGAAACATTACAGGACTTCTTGCAATGTTATATCATCCAAAAGCATGACTAACGTCAAGTCATCAGACGTAGATTTTACTGATACTGGACAAGAAATGTTTCCGAAATCAAGTTTGTGTGTTAAACGCCAGCCACTTTTAGAGACGCAGGAAGATATGGAATATAATAATAAGGTTCCAAAGACTGATGACAGAAGTGATAGCGAAGACCACGGAAAAACAACTTCAGAACAACGGCCTCCTGATCAGCCTGGTATACTTCAGGTAATAGAATACCTTAAAACCCTCTTTATTTTATCGTATAGAGTGTGACTCACAGTCTATATAGTATACTAGCTGTTTCTCACGACTTCGTCCCTTCGTCCCTAGGTTTCAGTTTTCAGACTTGGCTTTCGGTTCAACCCCGTGTTTTGAACCATCAATGAAATATTAACTGCCATGGCATCATAGTTAGGCGACAGTGCTGCAGAGTTTTTTTGCCACTCGTCTCTAGATGGCATTAGTCCGCATTAGCCTAAAGTTGCTAAAACTAAGATTTATATATGCCATAAATTTCGTTAATACTGCGTTAGGTTTCTCATAATATGGTGGATAAAAAAGTGTAAAGGTATCAGTAGCACTTTTTGACCATCCAGATTATCTGCTCTTTTACTATTTGGCAATGTTCAAATTAATATCTGTTGTTACGTTGTTGCTTAACATAAATTTTGTTCCTACAGGTATTTGCAGCATATGAAACAGGTTTAGCAGCTGGTACGTCACTGAAACTCCACGTCACACCCCGCACCTCCGCCCGTGAAGTCATAGACTTAGTTGTCAAACAACTTAACATGGCTGCTGTCTTAAAAGGCAAAGCAGGTCCGGTGTATGGCCCTGAGAAACTGCAGGATTTCTGCCTTGTCGCTGTAATTGGAGCCCGAGAAAGGTGTCTTAGGGATGATTTTAGGCCGCTTCAGCTGCAAAATCCATGGAGAAAAGGACGGCTCTACGTTAGGCTCAAACATGACGTATTGGCCGCTTTGCAACATTCAGCAAAGCAACCAGCTTATATTTAAAGACTTGGGCGAGTTGTGAAAATTATCGAATGTACAGAGTAGGAGAAATTTTACTGTTTGGGTTAGAGAGAGAGACTAGATACTATACGAGTATATTAATTTGGTGCCAATTCTTATTATGTTGATGCTTTAAATAGTTAAGTCGAAGTTGTGAGTATTATATAACCTATAAATCAGACTTTGGTGCTTTCCACTTTTAAATACTTATCGCTATATTTAAAGATATGCTTAGATCTGAGAACATTAAAGAAGTTTTTCTTAATACTTACAATTTTTCAATAGATACCTACACAGTTACTAGTTGGCACATACATACATACGTACATACATACTTCTTAATGATAAAATATCAAATAGCTTTCTCTGTCTAGTTGAATTCAAATTCTTGTTGTTCTCTGTAGTTGTCTATAAGAAATCTATCTTTTAGATTATAAGTGCTGCTGTGAAAATTTATCAAGAGATGCAATCATCGCTTGAATAAATCTATATTATTTAATATTTTATTTTACTCAAGTTTGAAGAGGTTTAAAAGTGCCTGATTTATTTGAAACGCTGATAACGTCATATCTCTGAGGAAAACAGGGTTTTAATACATTGAATATTAATAAAATACATAATTTGTTACTGAATTATTTTTTAAGACTTTGTGTACTCTAAACATCAAATTCTTCGAAAAAAGAAACAATTTTCAGCACGATCGAATTATATGTGTGAAAGAGTGTGGATTATTCTTTATATTATATAGATTTGAAATACATTGCATATTTATATGTAAATAGTACATATTTGTAATGTTGTTTATTAAAGATGAACTTAGATGTAGGTAGTTATACTTAATAAAAAAATGTTCATTATATTTTTGCAAAATCAGATATACTCGTATAAGTGTCCCTCGAGTATTATGTTAATACTTTTGTATTTTAATATAGTTACTTTTGAAGGTTTTGTCCCTCCATATGCTTATTTTTGTAAAATCAACAGATCTCTAAAGAAGTATTCTTCTATAATATGTTAATTTATGACTAGTACATAGAGTATTTTTTCAAAACGAGAGCATTGTATTGAGAAATTATATGAATATTGCAATACTCAGAGTAAATAAATTATATTAATTACATTTTATTCGTGAGTGTACATTTTGTAGGTAGGTACGTAGGTGGGTATGGTGTACAAAGTAAAGCATGTAAATTAGAAATTGATTATCATAAAATATATATAAATCTAAAAAAAATAAAGATTCGAGCCATAACTTAATAAAGAATGCAATTGTAATGAAGCCTAACTAAATGTCTTATGATACATAATAATTATAGTTTTATTTTAGAATATTGTCAAATATTCACCCTATCCGGTGTTGTAAATTAGATCTTAGTGAGAGTGAGAGTATGGAGTGATGCACAAAATAAATGTACTTCAAATCTTGATAGTGTTTTCTTTTATCAGCTTTTATTGTACTAGAAGACCTTAAAAAACCGACTCCTTGGCGTTTGTATCTTGCCTATCCTAACCTACGGTGCCCAAACTTGGTCACTGACCAAAAAACAAAAGAACAAGGTGTAGGTTTGCCAATGAGCGACGGAGCGCCATATGTTGGGTATAAAAAAGACGGACCGGGTCAGAAATACTACACTGCGCTCCCTCACTAAAGTGGCCGACGTAGGTAAGTAGTCCGCTAGGCTAAAATAGGACTGGGCGGGTCACGTATGCCGTATGATGCCTATAAGGTGGGCACGTTCAGCAACCAAATCGGTTCTTACTGATGGCAAGCGGTCAAGACAAAAAATGAGATGGAAAGACAAGTTGTGTGAGCTCCGTGGCGCAGCGGTCAACACGCCTGCCTGCGACACGGATGGTCCCGGGTTCAATCCCCGGTCAGGTCAAAATGGAAAATGAACTTTTTCAGATTGACCTGGGTCTTGGATGTTTATTTTATTATAAGTATCTATTATAAAGTATAGTATCGTTGAGTTAGTATCCCATAACACAAGTCTGGAACTTACTTTGGGGCTAGCTCAATATGTGTCATTTGTCCGTAATTATATATTTATTTATTTATTATTGATTGAAGAATGACAAGACAGGGCACTGGATAAGACTAGGTGAAGAACGAGAGGGAAGGCTTTTGTCCAGCAGGCCGACCAATCGCGCTACGCTAAATATATTTATATATTCATATATATTCACCCCTTAAGAGGGCCCTGAACGCGCATGTCTCCATACAAACGGAAAAAGGGAACTGTGTTATATTTCTCAATATTGGTTTAAAATTAAGCATTCGATCAATTAAACTCATTATAAACTACGTACGTTCCTATACAGCTTCGTAAAATTTTCAATAGTTTGAGAATTATAATAAGCCTCTCAACATTTGTATATAGAAATGTTTTTAAGTTTATAATGAAATTAATTGATTGAATGATTGAATTTCATACCAAAATTATCAAATTTTGCCATAATTCCCTTTTTCTGTTTGTGTGGAGACATGGGCGTCCAGGGCCCTCTTAAAGGGTACGTATGGTAACTGGGAAAATTTATACATTTTAACCGTTAGTGATGATTCAGAAAATTCATCCCTTTATGGGGTCCAAAAGGGGTTACATTTTGGTATGAATATTTTATGAAAAAGCTGAGAATGCAACCGGGAACTCAGATTAGAGAGAAAGTAATAGAAACGCCTTGTTCGCCTATCGCACAGCACGCGATTACTGCTATCATCATTTTTTTCTTGATTTTGGCTCCATTGGTACTTTGTAAAAAAAAGCTTTTTTGGAGTTTTTGTACATTTAAATAAAAAAAACTGAGGCACCACATAGTATTTTTTTACTCGTTTTTAGGGTTCCGTAGTAAACTAGGAACCCTTATAGTTTCACCATGTCTGTCTGTCTGTCTGTCTGTCTGTCCGTCCGCGGTTTTACTCAGAGACTATAAGTACTCGTACTAGAAAGCTGTAATTTGGTATGAGTGTGTATATTAATCATGGCAAAAAAGTCGTAGAAAAAAATCTTGAAAAAAAAATTTTTTGTGTAGCTCCCATACAAGTAAAGTGGGGGAGTAATTTTTTTCTCTATTTACCCATCGTGTGGGGTATCGTTAAAAAGGTCTTTGAAAAATTTTGTTAGAGGTACGTGTCCCCCCCCCCCCCCCCCTCCTCTATCTGCTAAACTGTTATATATGGATACGTGAAAAAAATTACAGCAGTAGTATATATACTGAAGTTGAAAGAAAAACTATCAGATTTTCAATACCACTACCCCATAACAGAATGCCATATCTGAAGACTGACTTAGATAACATAAGCAGGAGTATGCAATTACAAGTATTTTTGTAAGGCTTGATGAACATCTACCATTCATATGGTAACAAATTAGCTAGATTACTTACTACTTGCCATATCTAAATGTTCATGCCAAGTGAGCTTTTGGTTACTTTTTTCCCTATTCTTATTTTAAATCATCCAATTTAATAATACGGTCAATACATTATGACAGATTTATGTTACCCTTCTTTATCTTTTTTTCAGTAATTACTATGTCAAAAATATCTTCAGTAAATGTTAGTAGGTACTTAAGTATTTTACATTTCATCACATACCATGTCAGCCATGTCATTTCTTGAAACAAAGAAGAGAAGAAGGCTAAGAGTAATGCCCTGTGGAATCTCGCATTCATTCGCCACAATTCAATGAATGTGCCTTTTTTATGGTTCCGTACCCAAAGGGTAAAAATGCGACTCTTTTACTTACAATTCAATGTCCGTCCGTCTGTTTGTGTGTCGCAAGATTTTACCTCAGGAATCTCAGGAGTAAAACCTTGACGATGGCAATTTTCACAGATGATGCTCTCTGTTGCAACTAAACGACGAATACAAAAATAAGAATATCTTTTTTTGCCTCTGCTTTGCTCGATATCAATAACAGGAATAGAGAGACGCTTAAAATTTTCACAGAATGTTTAGTTGTTAATAAATAAATAAAACAAAATAAATATATGATGGCAAACAAAAACGTATGATGATTTTCCAAAATCATCAGTGTTTTTCCCGGTTGCACCCACAATTAACGATAGATATGATGCGTCGGAGCCCAGGGTCCGCTATGATGACGGCATTCATACCTAAGCCCAAACCTCATTGGATTGCAGAATGTTAATATCGATTATAAATTCCAAATAATTCTAATCGATGTCTACATCACTAAACAAGCTATACTAAACGTCACGTCAAATAGACAGCTGTCAGTAGATTATTTTGACAAGATGACACGAGTTGAATGGGCATAAATTTTCATCAACGATTCAGATTTCTTGGCTTGGTAATCGTGGTTGCGTTGGTCAACCAAGTCAGATTTATTCTGTACATAAATAAATTAGCGTTTTATATTTTTTTATAAATATCTAGTTATATAGTAAGTTATTTGACTGAACGACAGAATGAGTTTGGTGGCAAATACCGGGTGAGATTTCTACAGTAAATAGTTTCTCAATATGTTCTACTTTTGGACCGTTTATGCTAATTATGTGTGTTATTAGGAAATTGGCGGGTCGTACGCTGTTTATTACGGGTGCTTCTCGTGGTATTGGAAAGGCGATTGCGTTGAAAGCGGCCAAAGATGGAGCGAATGTTGTTATTGCCGCTAAAACCGCTGAACCACATCCCAAGCTACCAGGCACCATTTACACGGCTGCCGAAGAAAGTAAGTACATCATTAACACTTTTTCAAGGTAATGCATCATCTAAAACAGTTCCGGGTTCTATTTTCATTCAGAATATATGATAACACAGAAGTGAAAATAATGACTGTTACTTTGGACTTTGAACTCGTACCTTGGACAATAATCTGTCGTGTTGTAGGACGAAAACAAACAAATAGTGTACATAACTTTAACTAGGCAATTTAAAAAAAATTGTTTCTTTTCTTAATTCTAAAGACCAGTGGCCACTTTAATAGATAGGTAATAAACAATATAACTTGTTATATCTTTTTGAGCTAATTTGCTTTACTATGTATAAAAAATACCTGAAATCTCATGGTATATAATGTTTTAGGGGCATTCCAAG
This sequence comes from Rhodophaea formosa, assembly GCA_963082605.1. Taxonomy (NCBI): domain Eukaryota; kingdom Metazoa; phylum Arthropoda; class Insecta; order Lepidoptera; family Pyralidae; genus Rhodophaea; species Rhodophaea formosa. The sequence goes on along the minus strand of OY720213.1, from coordinate 5,143,936 downwards.
GAAAATAACTAGAAATAATAAATTTATGCTTTTTAATAACAGCATTGTCTCAAAGTGAAAAGTCTACTCAATGAATTGGTATAATTTTTTTTAAAATCTCTAATAATAGTTTGTTTGACCATACAAAATGACACACAGTTTAGTGTTTTAAAAAAAACGATGGTACTGCAATAATCATAATCATTTCTGCTGTTAATATCTGCAATAAAAAAGTGTGTTCATTGAACTACAGTTGAAGAGAGAATAACAAATACACCTAGAAAAGATTACCCTCCTGGGTGGGTCAAAAAAAAACTCACAAATTATTTTAATTTAACATCCTCTAATTAAATGTAATAGTTATTAGTTATTACTTACGTACAAGTAATTGAAAGTTAAATTTAAAACTGAAAGATAAAATTAATCAACAGCAACAATAATTTTAATTCATTACTGGTACATCCACCTGATTATATGTTTTTAGCTTTTTCAGTTTCTTAAGAGGCCACTTTAAGGGCGGCCGATCTATCTATCTTTTCATTCAAACGCTCGTATGTGATTATGGCGATTTAAAAAATCTTGCTTTGAAGCTTTTTAATTAATAGGTATCTTGTGCACTATATCTAGGTTTCTATCTAAACGTGAAATCAAAATTTGTAGAAACAACTTCAGTATAAGCCTACAAAAATCCGTCTGATCTGAACTTTGGGCGTTTATAATGTTCTCATTAATTGTAACAGTCAAGAAAATATTTATTTAGAAACCTTTCAAATGTAATGGGGATTCTAAAGGTTAAACGTTTTTTTCATAATCTTGTAAGGCTTACTAATAAACACATATTTCTTGAACTAAGTTTAATGAAATTTCTACACACTATTTTTCGTTCAATGTCTTCGCGTACTCACTAGGTTGTTACCATGGCAGTAAGAGGTGTGCGGGGGACGAGGGCAAGGGGCTCTCTTTGCTTTGCCCCTTTATCCGACATTACGGACGGAACTATTTTTTCGACCATGCTCGCCTTGACGATAGGCGGTTGGGGAAGGGCCCTCTTAAATGCTTGAATTCTTTTGTTGTTCATCTACGACATAAAAAAATACTTTTCATATAGGTTGATTGATAGATACTATTGTATGATTTCTATTGAAGCAAACTCCTTTGTTATTGTAAAAGCTGTTAAAAGTTGAATTTAGTAAATATAAAAGTTAGTAACCTGGGAAATTTACATACAAATGCTTTTTTTGTGGCTGTTTTGTTTAATTTCATTCTATCTAGAATTAGCTAAGTAGTGGTTTGATTTATTTTTACGCAAATATTGTTTATACCCATGTTTTGTTTTAGTCGAAGCTTTGGGAGGAAAAGCTCTACCATGCATTGTGGATGTGAGAGAAGAGAAGCAAGTCCAAAAGGCGATTGATGAAGCTGTGAAAAAGGTATGAATTTTAATTTTTAATCAATTTAAAAGTATAACTTTGCTCCATTTCTTTCTAACAAAGCATACTTCTTCTTCTTCTTCTGTTTTATATTATGGCTTCCACCGAAATTTCAGTGATTCTGCCAATGTCCAGTATAATGAGATACTAAGTATCGGTGTTGTACGGTAAAGTTTTTCCAAGTAGCATCAAAGATGGCGTATGTTCTTTGACGCCTAGTGGCAGCTTGGGGCGGCAAATCTATATGAGTCCATTTATCAGTCCACTTTAACTATTTCACAAATTGTTCATGAGCACGAGCATTTATAACACCAAACTACACCAATTTCATATTATAAAGTCCACTAAAATCAATTTGCAAAATTGTCTAAGGCAAACTTCAACTGTACCCCTTGACTTCCCACCACAAACTCCCAAAAGCATACTTATATCATCATTAACTATCAATTTTATATTTTTTTATAGCCTATATCATCCACAGATAAATAAGCTTTCTATATGTCAAAAAATTTTGCAAAGAGGCTTATTCGTTTTGGAGCCTATTCAATGCAAACAATCAAGTCTTTCCTCCTTATAGTATTAGTAGATGAGGATATGGGATTTGGCGACAGTCACTTAAAAAAAATACTCACCTAACTATAGAGCTCCATTAGAAAAACAGCTAATACACATTGAGATAAGCAAAAGAAAGATAAAAGCTGTAAACCCAATGGCTTAAACGCAATGAATATTTATTATAGGAAGATGGGCCACCTTTTGACGTGCCCTAAAGCCCCTACTCACTGCACACAAAGGCATCTGGAGGAGGCAAATGACCGGGCAGTGGCCTTAGCCGCATACTGGGCAAATGTACTATAAAGCAGGACATTGCGACTCGAAAAGAAAGAAAGAAAGATAGGAAGATAATTTTATCTCTGAATGTTTATTTCTATATTTTGGATTTCACTTGCTTGGCCTTGTTTGCTTTACAATGTAGCTGATTGTTGAATAAACTTCTTTGTTGTTAGATGAACACTGTTTCCAACTGAAGTTATTTGAAGTCCAACCAGAAGCTTGGCCAATGTCCAACAATATTCACAAGATCTTTTGCCACATATGTACATCTTTCGCCACTATAATAATTAAATGAAATAAAATTAATAATTAAGGACTGGTCCATACAAGTAATGTGTTTTTGTAGTGTTTATTGAACTTAATATGTTACAGTAAGCAAGATATACCCTCTGTGTGATTGTGTGTGATTCTAAATCGCATTTGTTGGTTCAGTATTTTGTGACACATGCATGCATGATGAATATAAGATTATATGTTTTACTTGCTTATTGATTAAATAATTTTACTTTATAACTGGAACGATTTAAGAATTTCTTTTTTTGTTCAATAGGTAACACTTTACAGATGGTCCCATCAAATTTTTAACGAAATGTGTAGAGCGCTTTTTGAAAAAATAAAAAAATGAAAAAAAACTTTTTTTTAAACGAGTGCCGTTCGGATTACACTTATTTCCATTTTGTTTATAGGCTTATTCAAACAAATGGATAGGGTTGAAGTCGGTTATTGTTTTTGTTAAAAATATCTTTAATTATATTTTTTCTTATTTGAAAGAAAAATGTGTATTATTTTCTTGTCAGTATGAATAACTCCTTGCTTTATGAGGAAACTATTTACTTTCCAGTTCAACGGTATCGACATACTGGTGAACAATGCGTCAGCCATATCTCTCACCGGCACGGCCCAGACCGACATGAAGAGATACGACCTGATGCACAACATCAACACCAGGGGGACTTTCTTGGCGTAAATATCATACAGACATATTGTCACGTCTTTATCCCTTACGGGGTAGACAGCTTAAGGTCATAAAACTCAAAGACTACTTTTAGCGCTTTAGTGAGCGTTAAGGTGGAATCAAAATAGTGATGGGTTGCAACCGCATCGCCTATTGACATGATTCCTTAGATTTTCGCCCAATCCCTTGACCGGCTCTTACGATCTGCGCGGAAAGAAAAGCAGCTGGTATATTCTATGTTTTTCCTTTTCTTCCAAACTAGCATAATAATAAATAATAAATAAATATGTACAGACAAATCACACAGATTGAGATAGCCCCAAAGTAAGTTCTTAAGTAAGACTTGTGTTATGGGATACTAACTCAACGATACTATATTTTATAACAAATACATATATAGATAAACATCCAAGACCCAGGACAATCTGAAAAAGATAATTTTTCATCTTGACCTGACCGGGGATCGAACCCGGGACCTTCCGTGTCACAGGCCGGCGTGTTGACCGCTGCGCCACGGAGCTCGCATAAAAGTTTACCTTAGTATCAAACAAAATATATTTACTCCGTTAGTAGAACTTGGGGTGCTACTGTTTCTCTCGAACAGCAACACAATAAGTATTAACTATGAACCGGATTTTAAAAAAATATTTAATTCTCGTGCGGGACCATAGGAATCCGACCTGCAAATGGCCTGTTAATTAATTTATTTTTAAAGGAGTTTCATATCGATGTTTCGACAGTTTTTATCAAAATCGCTCAAGCCGTTTACAAGATACAGCGTAACTTGCAAAATAGAGTTGCTTAAAATTTTTAATTTTTTATATAACTTTTTTCAGATCAAAACTATGCTTGCCGCACCTTCAGAACAGCAACCATGCTCATATCCTCAACCTGTCGCCGCCCCTCAACATGAACCCTTACTGGTAAGTATCCCAGTTGCTAGCATCAGGACAGTCCGAATCAAACTTTAAGGCAGCTCAGAACATCAATCAATCATTTATTTGCAATAAATAGGGTTTAACAATGATGGTAAAATAAATTATATATTACGTCCTTATACCTAATTAGCTAAAATTGTATTAGCATGCAAAATTTTGATAACAGATGTCAAATATTATTACATTAAAATTCTTAATAATTTATACAATACACACACACAAAATTATTTTTGGTCATTAAAAACTAAAAAAATCATCAGTAGAATAAAATACGTTATTTAATAGCCATTTTTAAAATTACTTCTAAATTTATATAGTGGCAAATCTTTGATTTCTTTGGGTATATGATTATAAATTTTTATACACATTGCATGACAATTTCTTGAATTGAGTTTTCGGTGTTTCCTGCAGAATTAATTTCTAAGGGAACCATCGCGCGAGTCGATGCGGTATACAGTATTAGGTAAGGTGGGGCGCGCGCGGGGAGGCAGGTCGCGTTCTGCGCATCGCAGCTAATATCCGATCCGCAATAAAGTTTGGCGCGACCTGTGTCTATGCTAATATTATAAAGAGGAAATATTTGATTGTGTATTTTTAACCGACGTCAAAAAACGGAGGAGGTTCTCAATTCGTCATAATCTTTATTTTTCTTTTTATGTATGTTACCCGATTTCTCAAAGACGCCTGGACCGATTTAAGAAATTCTTTTTTGTTCGATAGGTAATAACTACTTTACAGATGGTCCCATTAAATTTTTACCGAAATATGACGAGCGCTTTTTGAAAAAATACACAAAAACCAAAAATTTTTACAAGTATGCCGTTCGGTTTACACTTTTTAAATTTTATTCTTACGCTTATTAAAATAAATTGATAGGGTTGAAGTCGGTTTTTGTTTTTTGTTAAAAATATCTTAAATTATCATTGAATAGGCTCCGAAAGTACTGGACCGATGTTCAAAATTCTTTCGCCTTAAAGAAAGCTAATTAATCTGAGGGTGGTCTATACAAAGGGTATAATTTTCGCGGATATAGTCTCGTGGATATTGCTTATCAATTATATATAAACCTACGTCAGATGCCTTGAAATAGCTTGAAACTATATTACAAAATCACATTTATTGTTGGCGCTTTTAAACATTTGTTAGGATTTATTATTTAATCTATTATACCTAATTATAAGGAGGTAATGTAATGTAATTTTATTATATTTCATCAATATTTTTTTATATAAACAGTGAAAAATTACACAAATTGAGCTAGCCCCACAGTGATTTGTGAATAGTATCGTATGATGCTAACTTAACGATACTATAATTTATAATAGATACCTATGTAAGTAAACATCCAAGCAAGACCCAGGCCAATCTGAAAAAGATAGTTTCCAATCATGACGGCCGGGGATCGAACCCTGGTCCACCCGTGTCGTAGCCTGGCATGTTAACCACTGCGCCAAGGAGGCCTTAATTGAAATATAATGAAATTATTTCAAGGTTCTGCATAATCATAAGATGAACTAGCATCTTATGATTAGGGCATGCAGAACCGGAGCCGGTTTCAGATTTTTGGTACCCGGTTCCGGGACACAGCTAGACGTTTCGGTTCCAACCGAAACATCTATTTTTTTTTAATCAAAGGAATTGAGCTTAGCTTATTAGCTTTTTATGCAAGTGATTAGTGCATAAGAGTAGTTACAAAACATTACATCTTTCGTAAAAAAAAATGTACAAAACTCATATTTGATCCCATAACAAAAGATTTTTAATTATTCTGCAAACATAACCTTTAAAAATATGGTTTTAGAAGTAGCTAACTAGCCAATTTGTCGGAAAATAGCTAATATAAACAATTCAATAGTTTATTTCTCGAGATTTGGTCTAATTATGAAGAAAAATAATTATTAGTTTAAAAGTCCATACCTACATTAAACGGTTGTTTCGGAACAACCCAACTAACTTTCATCGTGACTGTTGCCACCCCATTGAATAAAATAGTAATTTATTTGCTCAATCTCAGTAAATCAGTCTTTAATTAAATTACTAAATAATATAAAATTAAATTGTAAAAATAAAATCATAAATAATCTTTTTCTCATATTATGCTCGGTAATGTGGATGTTAACAAAGTAACGCAAAAAAAAATTTTTTTTGATTACCTTGGGTACCGGGTTGCTACTGTCAGGACCGGTTCTACAGATACCTTGAAAGAACCGGGTATACCCGGGTATTTCGGAACCGGGTAGAACCGGGTGCATGCCCTACTTATGATCTTGGATTAACCTCCCCAAAAAATATACTTAGAGCGAAGTTGAGATATGTATACGACTGTCGCAAGTTAAAACAAAAACACTTATTGACCTTTTTATGCAGTACCTTAAATAAATGTTTCAAGGTTATGCTTTAATAGTCGATTTACGTCATTTATGTTTACAATATTTACATGTAGAAAATTTAGGTTATTGAAGTTAACCAAAGTTACTCAAGGATTTCCTTTTCAAACTTTGTACTGTTGTTGATCTCCTTCGTGTAAATTAAAGGTCAACTGTTACTGACTGACTGATCTATCAACATAAAACCACATTATGGATAGCGCTGAAATTTGGCACGCAGATTCCAACTTAAATGCGAAAGTAAATTTGTATATTTGTTTTCTTTGTTACCCCTTCACGCTTTATCTACTGAACCAATCTTGAAATAACATACACATAGGATAGGGCACTGAGGAGGATATAGGGTACCTTCATCCCGGAATAAGGTGCTTTTTTCGTGGAATTTGTAATAAACGAGTCAGCAAATTTATACGACAAAATTGTACACGAGCGAAAACGCGAGTAAGCTAGTAGTTATTATAACGTAGGCATTCGCTTAGAATGCCCTGTCATGCAACCTACAATGCAAATATCTTTACAGACTAACTAATGATTGTGCTTATTGTCTCCAGGTTTTCCATCCACGTGGCGTATACGATGGCCAAATACGGAATGTCGATGTGTGTGTTGGGCATGAGTGAAGAGTTCAAGCCATACAATATTGGAGTCAATGCACTATGGCCCAAGACAGGTATTTATAGGTCACAATTATCTGTTAAAATTTCTTTACCTACATTATACCACAGACTCGCAGAAAATCGACGTTTGCATCGTAGCTTTACTGCTGCTATGCTTCATTCGGTGAGTGAGGGAGCCGGAGACCCATCCCTTCTCCCCTCTGGAAAAATTAAAAGGCCTGTAACACTCTTGTCACGCCCCTGGTGTTGTAGTTGTCCATGGGCAGCGGTGATCACTTATTGCTATAAGGTGACTTGCTTGTTCATTTGCCGCATAGACTATCCGTGCAAATGGTTTGCAGTACACCCACAAGAGATTTTGGAATGTGAATGAAAATAATATTTTTTTTTTACTTGGAAAAATATATAGTATTATTTTTTGGTTCCGAAAAACTCTGACACCTGGGTGTGCATGGTCGACTGACCGTGTCACCTACACGAAATGATGATGATGACTTGGAAAATAATTTTTAATAGAACAAAACTTGAACATCCTTTTTATTTGATTAGTTCAATACATATAAACCTAAGGACGAAAAAAATTTTTTTATTTTTGTACTTATCTCGATCGTGACAAAATTAAACAGCCGTTCCGTCGTTTACAGCGTCTGTACAGCGCTAGCAGTCTTTGAAGCTGCAGATAGTGCCTTTGGCGGGTAACGTCAGCTGCCGACGTCGCCTTGTCAAAGCTCGCAAACCATTTGAACGGACGGACTATAATTTCAGAAAGAAAACCATTGTAGCCTTCCGTGGCATGTTTATCACTACGAGTACGCCATGCAGGCCGTCGAACTTAGCATTTTATTTATTTTTCAGCTATTGCTACGGCAGCCATAGAGATGTTGACGGGCGATACTTCAACTAGTCGTAAAGTAGATATCGTTTCGGACGCCGCCTACGCCATGTTGTGCAAGTAAGTTCGAGATATTGTTACGTTTTTCTAGCTATCGCAACCGCAGTTAGAGATATTGATGGGTGATACCTCAAATAGAAATTTGTTAAATATTGCATTTGTTGGAATGACCTCATAATAAAATATGCTATAAATTTAAGGGGCCGTTTACACGAGCGAGAGAATCGCGACGAGTCCGTGCCTCAATCTTAGATTATTACAGTAAATAAGTTGAACTAAGTGTGAGTAGGACCCCGCAATACATTGCCACTGATTAATATAGGTGTGTCTCGCTCACACTTAGTTCAACTTATACGCCGCGTGTTGTATATAGTCTATATGTAGTCTATTCTACAGGCGATGCGATTGACATCCGCTCGCACCACTCGTCGTTTTGCCGTGATAACATCGCCCTCTGTAGGTAGACACGTTCTTAGAGAATGATATAGATAGATATAGATACAGCCTCTTGACATATCTTATGGAAATTTAAATATATTTTTTAAATTAAATTTATATGTGTGCCTTAAAGTCTTTTAGGTACGCTTACGTAATCATAAATAATTTTTAAAATTTACGCATCATGTAGGTTTCCTAGGACCTACATGATGCGATGCCTTGCGTATGTATGCGTATGTTTTAATACTATTCGAACAAAGTTGTAAAGACTGTCTTTCCTTATTTCAGAGATCCCAAAACATACACGGGTAACTTTGCCATCGACGAAGATATCGTCAAAGAAGCTGGAGTCAAAGACCTCACGCCTTATGCCTGCGATCCCAGTAAGTCTTTCTAAAACTATTTTATGAAAACCCTTTTTATAAGGCAGTAGGTATATTGAATAGTCATTGTTTTTGGACCTTATTTGCTGGGAATAAAGTTGAATTTTTGGTGGCTATATATTTGCCACTGCCTTGAAAAGATTTAAGGAGATGGTTTTTTGTAGTCACAGAGCATAATGTTAACGCCGATGCTGCTAGGTTGAACAAGCAGTAAATTACTGAGCGTGTCATGCATGACTTTAGCGTGACTCAAAGTCAAAGGCTGGCGAATTACTTGAGAAACCATTGTTCAGATCGCTCTATCTATCTATCCACGTCCACATCCAAGGACGTCCACTGCTGGACATAGGCTTCCCCCATGAATCGCCACAAATTGCGATCTTGTGCATATTGAGTCCACCGACTCCCGGCCCCCACCCGGCCGGTAAATAAGGTCCCCTAAATGAGAGATCGCTCATGAGGCTGAGCTAAAGGCACAGATCAAGAGAGGGTTATGCCCAGCAGTGGGTCATGGAAAGCTGATGATGACGATGATGGCTGATAGTGGGGGATCCGTGAGGAGATAGGCAGGAAGTTTTTAACTGAAGGATCAGTCTTTCTTTTCACTGGCATTTTACCAAAACTTTATTTACCTATAATATCCCATTGCTGGGCAAAGGTCTCCACCATAATTTTCATGCCGCCCTATTCTGTGCCACTACCGAACGTTAAAAATTAACAACGTCAATTTCTTAGGGTCAACTGACTAAATATAGACTAGTTATTAGACCTAGTTGACACACGGCTAGTATTTTAGTCGAGTAGATTAGTAAGGCATTAAGTCCAGCCGATAGAATCTGCCTTTTTAAAGAGCTAACCTGCTGAGTTATGTCGTTGACCTTCGTTCGTCTACACATTTCCTCGTTTCTGATCTGGCAGTGAAACTATGAAATATTTACTTGTTGTACTCGACCAGTGGGAACGATTGGGCATTGGCGAGTGTTTCAGTTCTAAAAGACTAGCTACTCGTACTCGACTAATTAACTAGCCGTGTGCGAACTAGGCTTTGAGAGTCCGTGCCACCTATTTCTAAGTCTAGATTAAGTTGACCTCCATCCTTAGTCGTCTAGCTCCCTTTATAAGGCAGTAGGTATATTCAATAACCTTGGTAGAGTCTAAATCAAACTTGATAGCGGCTCGGATATAAATAAATAAATAAATATATACGGACAAATCACACAGATTGAGCTAGCCCCAAAGTAAGTTCGAGACTTGTGTTATGGGATACTAACTCAACGATACTATATTTTATAATAGATACTTATATAGATAAACATCCAAGACCCAGGTCAATCTGAAAAAGATCATTTTCCATCTTGACCTGACCGGGGATCGAACCCGGGACCTTCCGTGTCGCAGGCAGGCGTGTTGACCGCTGCGCCACGGAGCTCGTCTATATCGCTCGCCACGGATATAAGCTGCGAGTTGTGGAGTACGCATTCCGCATCCCCGCGCGCGCCCCGCTGAACCTGATATTGTGTACTGCCTTCGAGCAACACGGCCTCCGTACCGGACGGAGGGAGTGGGCAAAGCGACAATTTACTATGACAATTTTTCTGGCGTTTTTTGCGGGGGGAAATGTGCACACAAGTTTAGTTCCGCACACCTACATATAAAACTTAAACTGTCACTTGATAGTAATTATGACATTGTCACAAAAAATGACATAAAAAGAAAAAATAATTTGTGTACCGATGAGTCACACACAACTAACACATAGACATGCATATGCCTAATTTTGGCTTGTACCTTGACAGAGGGGAATGCAGCGTATGGCTACTCCCTTCCGTGTTGCTCGAAGTGTACTGCGCATCGATTCGCGCGATTTTCCGTGACGCCATTAAGTTTAATTCGGACTGTATCAGTTTAAAGTTTGGTGGGAAAATATTTACCACTGCCTTCAAAAGGAATAACCAATAGTAGAATAAACCTGACCGTGTCCAGAAAATATCAAAAACCTATTACTGGACGGGTTCCTGGACGACCCGGCGAGTATCGCGCAGCACCGCGCCACAGTCTCCTCGGCCGCCAAGACCGCGCGCCAGTACCACACCTCCGCCACACTCCTGAAGGAGAAGGTTCGTGCCAAAAGCTGCCTGGCCACCGGAGTGGAGCCGAGGAATTCTATACAACGTGTTATTGAAAAAGCGCAAAACTTCAGACAGCCCAACTTATTTTTTATAAAAAAATAGGATAAATTGTTAAATTTAACTGTCGCGGATTATTTACGAAGATATAAGTTTTGTTTTCTTTTCTTGTATTTGTTGCAAAGTCTATGGTAATTACGCGCGATCCAGGGTGACGTTGCCGCTTCGCGTGCTGTCGTATTATAGAGTTAAGTAGTGATCAAACACAGCGTAAGCAAAATATATTTAGTTAAAATTTGACCTCTATTTTTTATTTGTGGAGTCGAACCTACTCTTCATTTTGAATAAACTAATTGCAGGCATTGCGCTTTTTCATTAATACGTTGTTGAAACTGAGGTAGACGTGCCCTACTCGAAGAAACAGACATTCAAAAGCAATCGTGTCACGTTACGTGGACGCGTCTTTACGGTACAGAGTTCCCTTTGAACGCTTCAGCATTTAGTACGTACGGCTCGTCTACCTTAGTTTATATAGAAGTCTTTGGGCGGAGCACGAGCGAGGAAAAATTCCACCAATAGCATTGCAGCGCGGGGAATTTTGTGCAATGCTATTGGTGGATTTTTAACTCGCTCACCGCTCCGCCACCGCGCTCCGCTCCGGTGTACAGACAGCCTTATGTTGGCAAACTACGCGCTTACAAGTAGTTTATTTGTTGGTGATATTGTATTTTTAATCAGATTCAAAAAAGTAGCGCGAGTTTCTATAAAAAATATACGCATAGATAAAACGAAGTTGGTTGAAATCTTGTTTGGTTGGTTGAGTTGTTGGTTGGTTTGAGTAGATACGCCTTTGTTTAAACACATTCGCATAATGGTAGTAGCACAGTCTAATGAGGTTTTTGAAATGCTTACCAACAGCTTTTATTTCAGAAATCCTCATTAAATATGTACATTCTTTTACTATTGTAATAGTAGTTTAATCGTAATGAACGTAGATGAATAGACTCTTATTTTGAAAGTACATAAACAAAACTTTATATTGTATACAAAATCTTAACCCGTTTGGTTGATATAAAGTTATAGAGAATGATCGCCATCAATTTCCCCATACCCCTATCTCTTGACGTTTATTGCAGTAGTGTGCATCAACCACTAAGCTGTGTAAATTATATACAAGTAAGCAGATTCAACATGTTAGGTTTCTACAATTATAGCGTGCCATAATCTGACACTCTCAAATATCAAACTCGTCAGCATATGAAATGTCAAATCTCGATTCTGGAAAGTATTGGTAGGTCATTGAGATATTAAGTACTACGTACTAGAGAAGCCACCGCAACCACTCACTTTGTCCCGTTCGACTGTGGCCGCCGCGCCGCAGCTGACTTAGTCGCTTGCTATCTCTTTCGCGCGTAGTACTTCCCAAAATTAATAAACAAAAACATGGTGAATATCATAAAAATGCCTTGGTGTGTATTGAGTTATGTATGACAGTAATAACTTATCGAGCACTGCACAGTAAATAAATAAATAAATAAATATATACGGACAAATCACACAGATAGAGTTAGCCCCAAAGTAAGTTCGAGACTTGTGTTATGGGATACTAACTCAACGATACTATATTATATAATAGATACAAATATAGATAAACATCCAAGACCCAGGTCAATCTGAAAAAGATCATTTTCCATCTTGACCTGACCGGGGATCGAACCCGGGACCTCCGTGTCACAGGCAGGCGTGTTGACCGCTGCGCCACGGAGCTCGTCATACAGTGCAAAGGAATAAATTTTCATCAGCAAGTACTTAAATTAATTTAATTTTTCCAAAAAGAAAATCAATATTATTACCTCCCGCCATTTTGAATTATGTTGACATGTTGCTATGGAAACGCGTGATTGTAGCAAATATAGCGCTGAATTATTAAATATGGACGATTGGACGCTTCGTTATTGTTTAAGCGATGTAGTGCTGAAATTTTAAATTACGAAAAATGGAACACATTTACGTAGCGCCTCTAGTACGTAGTACTTAATATCTCAATGTGGTAGGTATTTTTCTCGTATTTTTAATACAAACCCATTAAAAGACAGTCAAATGAACGCTATAATTCAAATATTTTGTACGGACTGTGCTGCAATGGCACCATAACTAAAACTAACATTTTCATTGTAAGCCATAGACTTATTAGTTTATATTGAGTCCCCCTTACAGCAAAAAAAACCTGTTTTGACCCACTCTTTTGTATTCGGATGGAAAAAAAACATAGGTTATTTTATCGTATCCATATCGTATCGACGAGGTGTTAAATTCAGAACAGAGTGTTGCTTAAACTGAAACAATATTACGCGAAATTGAGTGTTTCAAATTATACAAATCACTAACAAATAACTAAGTCTGATTGGTTTGGCTCCTTTTATCCCAATCACGGAATAAGTGGTCATAGTGTTTATAAGGACTTAGGATATTGGCGACTTTCGGAATCCATACTAAGGCTTATTTCAAATCATCGATTTATTTCGCTTATTTCGAATTCGAAAAACAAGAAACCAATTTCATAGTTGATACACTCCGAATCGAACCTTATGACGGCTCGGATATTAGCTGCGACCTGCCCAGTACGCGCCCCGCCTCCCCGCGCGCTCCCCGCTGAACCTAATATTGTGTACTGTGCATCGACTCGCGCGATGTTCCGAGCCGCCATAAAGTTGGATTTAGACTGTAACAAAGTATTAAAATTTTATATTTTGTATTTTACGGTGAACTCGTTTTCTAATAATTCATAAAATAAGTTGAAATAAGCGTTGGTATGAAATATTAGATCTAAATTGATTGAAAAACAGAAAAGCAATAACTGACATTGGAAAACGTTTGTCCACAGGTAATTTAGACCTATTACCGGACTTCTTTTTGGACGTGCCCGGTCTACCAAAAAAAGAAGTCAAAAAGGTGTGAATTAAATTCTATCTATGACCACTAATTCTCGATTTTCTTTTTGCATGTATTTTTTGTTAAATACCTATTTCTATTATTATAATTTTACTAGTAAAGAAAAAAAAAGGACGATGTCCTATCTGTATCTATATCTTTCGCGTATATATTAATATATGTGCTATTTTGACGTATAAGCTACACATATTAGAGTAACAAACATCCATATTTCACAGACAATATATCGCATGCATTTTTTTTTGTTGTAGAATAGAATCAAATCTACATAGCATGACTATTGTTATTGTATATTTTGATGCAAGTACGGTAAGCTGGATAAAGCGGAGTGCTTATAATAAACCGATGACTATAATATCCAGCTGACTAATACGAGCATCATCGACGTTTTCTAATACTTACATTTGTCATTAATAGCAAACGTATTGAAACATTATTTCAAATATGGAATGTATGTTTCCAGCCAGCAGCTGAAGGTGGTCAAATCCCAACACTATTTGCTTCTATCGGTAAAATCCTGAATCCCGAACTGGTGAAGAAAACGCAAGCTATTTACCAATTCAATGTCAAAGGTAAGAATCTTCTGAACTGTATATTAGTGAGAATGACGCTTCTCTGAGCGTTTCTGTCAAAAACGGAAACTTTTGGCAAAAACACAAAGTAATGCTTCACGTTCACACTTTAAACTGTAAGCAACAGTTAATAAAATAGTTGGAAGGGTTACCTAGGGTCTCGTCGAACAAAATTTTGAATGATATCTCCGTTTTCTGTTTAACGATTTATTTCAAATGGTGGCAGCATTTGTCATGTATTTCCTTGACGACTGCCTTCAATAGTGATAGCTTAAAGTGTCTTCCGAAGCACGAAGAATCTCGAGAACAAAAATTATATTACAATTGGTCATCTTATTGGGGACCATTTTTTCCTAGTTCTAAGATAATTTTGTAAATTTATGTTTTATTTTCTATGAGCAATAAAAAGTTTCCTATCGACGTTTCTACAGGGAAAGAAGAGGGCGTTTGGCACATCGACCTCAAAAACGGAGATGGTTCGTGCGGCCAGGGCGAGCCCAAATCTCCCCCCGACGCCACTCTCACCATGGACAGCAACAACTTTTCCGACATGTTTGCTGGTACGTATATTTATCGTTTGATACGAATTTTGTCCAGGCTTTCCAAATGAATGTCAGGAAAATAAATTAATGTCAGCAATTTATTTGCTATTTTTTTCTCTCTACCATCATTATTTGTATTCACTATAGACATGGATTTTTAATTTTATTATTTTTACAATGTCCATGTTTGCTTTATGCGTGTGACGAAAATATAACCTCTTTTGATCATTTGATCTTTGGACATTTTTACAGTTGGTCAATTTTATAGATGGACATTTTTTTAATCGGTCATTTGTTGGTGATTTTTTACTTGATAAAAGTCGCGTAAATCTCTTTGTCAAGTATGACAATCATTGATGTGATAAATTTAGACTAATGTTATTAAGAGGAAATATTTATGTTTGTGTGTTTGTTTGTAATGGATAAACTCAAAAACTAGTGCACAAAATAGTTAAATCACAGGTGACTGATTTTTTTTTCTGGTACTAAATAGCTTCTTTGTCGTTTATTGGTAAGACTCACAGTTAATTCAACTAAAAATGTTCACAGGTAAGTTGAAGCCGACAACAGCTTTCATGATGGGCAAACTGAAAATCGCCGGCGACATCCAGAAGGCCATGAAATTGGAGAAGATGATGAAGTCACTGAAGAACAAAGTCTAAACCAAACAGCCCATCATATCCAATCTAGTGCAATACTTGACTGATACTGCCTACATATTCAGTACCTCGTTGTGAAACTTATATGTCATTGGTTAACAAGAAAAGGTTGGGTTCGAGGAGCTGTTGTGATTGGACAATATTTGACAGCAGCAACTACTGCAAATCGTAGTCCAATAGTAGCGTATTGGACTCTTTCAGTACTGCAAGCACGTTTTCTATGAGTAATGTTCATAGATGAAACAAATGGATTATTAAAAAAAAAAAAACATAACTGCCTTTTGACAGTTCAGGTCCACCAAATTAAATTTTTGCTGACGTCACATACCCTATAAGAGTCCGGGGAAGAATACGAATGTATTGACACCTCACAATTTAAAATCGGTCATGCCGTTTAAGCTACAGGATGCAACAATGAAACAGACAAACTTACATGAATTCATAATATATACGGTTTGTTCGCTTTAGGACAGATTCGCTTTAAACATACATTCATACCCGAAAAACATTACCTTCCTTCTGGGTGGGTCAGTCGGGTAATTAATGAAATGCATAAAGAACGATCATCACAGTGTACGTAAATAATGTACCCTCTAAATAAGAAACTGTAATCTCTAGTCCTTATTTATGAGTAAGTGCTATTTTCTTTAAAAAAATAAGTTTGTACCCTCAGACTTTAAAACCATAATCTGTAGATTGAGTAGTTATGAGACAAGAGTCTAACAAATATTTATGTTAATAGTTACAGTAATTAGAGAAGTACCGAATTGTTGTCATCACATATGATAATATGCTTTATTCCTTATGACCCCGTTCAGATTAAGTAATTCGCGCGCGTACTTGCCGTCTCTTTATCCCGCGTTTGGATGGTTTCATTCTAAGTGCTGTGTTATTATTCCATGTGGGTTCCGCTCTTAAGGGTGCGCTAGTCAGGTGTTTCGCCATACAAATTCTGTAGGGTGATGACTCCGTTGTTCGGTATCGTCTGTTTAAAGTTTTTAATTCTATCGATTTGTTTTGTCGTTATCTATGCTTGTATGGAATCATAATTGTAAAATTATAAGTACTTTAAAAGTTATGAGTCTCAAAACATTCCGTTTTAACACGTAATTTTAACGCATCTTTGGGCACAATTAAATACCGGAAGGAGTATAAAATCTCTAAAACAAAATTCATACAAGCATAGTTTGGTTATTAAAAAATATAAATTATTTTACTTTTAATAAAAACATTCAGCTGTTTTATCACAAGAACACTTCTCCCAAACGCATACTCGCGAATTTTTAGACGACGAAGATTTAGATTTTCAACAATATTTGTGTTTGCACACACTAGACTGTTGTTCCGATGTGCTTATACATCAGTGTAAATAGTTCCGCACTGTTCAAAACCGAGTCTATCCCTTTCTCAGCGAAATAGCACGCATTTTAGCCACGTGCGTTGACGAGTTCGAGTTCCCGACTAGCGCATCCTTAAGCCAACTGTCCTTGGGTAGCCCCAAAACCACGCGGACTATATACAATAATATTTTACGTCAAGTGGCATGTCTTAATTAACAGCAACTGCACTAAATCCAAGTAGAGTAAACGGCCTACCAATTTTTTTTAAAGGCATACTTGGGTTTGTTCAACATATCCTTCTGAAATTATTCTTTATTTACAAAAGATACTCTTGAATCGGGCGTAGTGACAATGAATAAGAACAGAACTGCCAAAGGTTGGCTAAGCAACCGATATTTTTATTGCTATCTTTGTTGCTCTATGAGATTGAAAGCGTCAAAGTTTAGTTGAGACTCAGGCGTGGAATTGTCCACAGATAACTTTCAGGACAGACTATCAATTTTGCGTGAGGTATGAATGGTAGGTATTTGTTATTTCAAATTATAGTAAGTATATCGAAATGGTTGTATATTTTTTGAAGATGTTTATCGTGTCGAAGTATGATGGATGTAATATTTTTCTTTGTAAAATTGCACTGAAGTGTGTTGCTTTGTCACAATATGTAAGTACACGTATGTTTTCTATGATTGGTATTGTTTTTTATTTTTTGTAAACTAATTGTATTATTTATTTGAATATTAAAAATCAAATAATGGCACTATTTACACAAACAATATTAGATATTTGGAACAAAACTGATCGATTTTTATCAAATTTTGTAAATGTATGTGTAGTTGGAAACACGTTACAGTATTTCTGTTTGTATGTTAATTTAATTACCAACGTTTACTTTGATCAAGCTTTTTTTTTTCATTTACGAGTGAATCTTCGCATGCAATTATTTCGACAAGTTTTGATCAATGGTGCCTTACTCTAAACATCCACTCAATACTGCAAAAGATTTGTCAAAAATGGTATATACATTTTAGTAATAAAATATTATCTTTAAATGGTGTATGTAAACAGAAAATATTGTTTGTAAATAAATATTGTATATTTTAACGAGTTTTACATTATTTTTTTTAGATAGTCACGCGTTTGGCTCTTGTTTAGGCATATGAAAGATATCGAAAGTACGAGCCTTTATGAGCATAATATTGCGATTAATTTTTTATCGTTCGTTATAATATCATATCGACGAACTTGTTAAACTCAATAGAAATGCTGATATTCAGTTCTGTCGTACCCTTTGAGTAGCGCTTATGTATAAAACTGCATACAAAGTATAATACTTACAATAAGTATAATAAATAAGATTTTTTTATGTATGTTTCACGGCCAAACGAGCAGACGAGCCACCTGATAGAAAGTGGTCACCGTTGCCCATGGATATCTGGATTGAAAGCAGGGATGAGACTTTTCCGATGTTAGTTACACAAAAAAATTTAATGTAAATATTACCAATTAAAATTCTAAACACCTACACCTGCTTTTTACGTAATACGTTTTATTGGTTTCAGTTTATAATTCATTTTTGTTAGTGTTTGACAAGAAAGCCAGAGGAAACGAAAAAAAATAATGTTGAATTATTTTCCTTAAAGGGAAAAAAAACGGGTTGCTCACGTAAATAGTCGGCTACTGGCCGACATGTTATTACGTATTTTAATCATTTATTTTTCTCACGTTAGTTTTAATAAAAAACTAATAACCCGGTAAAAATAGTATAACTCATTCCCACTCAATGTGTCGTTTGTTGCATCATGCCTTTATCTCTGTTATCACAGTTGTTTGTCTAGAGGAGGTCTTGCTTGCGTATTTCGTCCGTTGCTAATTAATTACGTATTTAGAAATAATGTATTTCCTTGCCTAAGTAAATAGGCAAAACAGCAATGGGTTCCATACAAAAGAATTGTACCCAGCTAATACGGTGCTTTTTGATAAGCACTCATAAAACCACGCCTTTTACTCTACATGCAACCGTCTTAACCTGGGAAGCATGGGGTACGTACGAAGTAAAGATCCAAAATCGATAGGGGCGCCGCCAAGGCCGACAAGAGAGAGCCAATCCAGAGTTACGACGAGGGACCCCCCCCCCCCTACCTCATCAAGACTCGTAATGTGACAGGGATGAGGGGCGCCAGCAAAATTTACGCACCGGGCGTCTTATCTGGTGACGGGCCTGTTTACATGTGCTTACTTAATTCAAACCTCTGTTTTTTTAATGAGTTACATGGGTACTTCTACTTTCAATCAATTGTAACAATAAGTGCCCTACTTTCTATAGTTACTTCTTGTGTAATATTTGTAAATTACATCAGGCTGATAACCTTGTTATCATTTACAAAAGTTCAATATTCGCGCCTTCAGCTGACCTCGAATCGTGAGAGGTTATGTTCTTAGTAATCTGTCAGCTGTTTACAGTGCTTCACGCGATTCAAGCGAATACCAATTTTGGCTAAAATACACGGCAAAATTAAAAATGTTTTCAATCGACGCGCCTGTTGAACTCCAAAGTACAGAATTTTGTAATTACCGGTCCCCGTTGAGCACGAGATATGCGTCGAAAGAAATGCAATACAACTTTAGTGACCAAAAGAAGTTTTCCACATGGAGGAAGCTGTGGATCTATCTAGCTAAGGCTGAAAAGGTAAGACGGTAATTTCTTATTGCATGATGTATTTTAAATTATGAAAGTACCTTAATTCTACTTAACTTCTTCATTATAAACTTAATAAATATAATTATTGTTTTGACAGGTGAATTCAGGGTTGCCATAATTAAATTTTACTTCCCCCTTACATTACAATATTTTTATTAGAATCGTAATATTACAGTTGTTTTTAATAACAGTTTCAATAAAATCTTAAAACTTGGCAATTTGTCGGTTACGGTACGGCTCAAAACCCACATCATAATTCCTTATAACGGCCTACAAACCAACGGTAATACCAACCAAGAGTCCTGTCATCAGAATCCTTTCAAATTCTCTTTTACTCACGGAAGTAGGTACCTAGTACATAAATCTCCATGTTTTTACTTACTATATAAGTCTGTCTTGCTCCGTTGATTTGACTTTAAAGTGTATTGAAGAATATATGCAATTTTAACTTTGTTTATTGTCGTGATAATTCCGTGTAGTAAATGAAAGAATTTTCAAGAGATAATCTCTTTTGATACTGAGTATGTCAATTGGGTTTCTTACTCGTAGATACTTTTTGATAGAATTTTTCATTTCTATAAGTATCACGTAAATAAAATTCTTTAATATTCCTTTATTAAATAACATCATTGTCATCATCAACAACAATCATCATATTAAATAACAACAGATTGAGACTAAAGTTCTACATTCTGCAAACACGACGCGAATTGAACTTTTCAATAAAAATAACTATGATACTTGGAAGACACAAGCTGATGCAGTGCCTACCAAAGCCAAATTAAGGAGCTACGTGACAGGTACCTAATGTGTACGCGGAGACTCTTGGGAACGGGAAATTTATGTCGAAAATTCACTTCTGGCAAAGTCTGAACTGGTATTTAAATCACCTACGCCAAATGGAATAAAAACTGTCAAAGATATTTATAAAGAAATTTATGAAAGTATTGGCTCTGCCCATAAGTCGTTCTTACCAAAACAATAAATATTACCAAATGTCCTGAAGGAGATGATATTCAAGATCACCTCGATGAGTTTGAAGATAATAACCTCCGTGGTGGCAGGCCTATGACTCGCGTAAATAAATTAAATAATATGGAAATTCAGATAGATGAAGCCCTACTGAATATAATTATGCATTGCCAGCAAATTTTGAAGACTTCAGAGATACTATTGTCCCGTGATAAATTACCAAAACCAGCGAAGACCTGAAAATTTAAATATTGGGAGAATTTGAAGCCAGTAAGGAAAATAAAGTGGAAGAAAGAGTAAATGAGGCGGTACATTCCAATACGAAAAAAAAGCTTAAAAAATAGAACTACTATTCGACTAAATTTTATAAATACCAGATATGTAACAAACCTGGATACAAAGCCGAAAACTGCTTGCATAAAACTAATGAAAAAACAGGATTTGCCAATAAAACTAAGAAAATACTAAAAACTGAATGGTGTTTAGATAGTGGATCAACTAGGCACATTGTTGATAGTTATGAACTTATGTAAATTCATAACTATTAATAAGAATGAAAATCAAGGCGAATTAAATCTGGCGTCTAAGGGCCACACCGAAAAAATTCTATGAAAAGCAACAGATCTTCATTAAGACTGTTTATACCGAATCTTTCAGCAAACTACTGTTTACAATTACTGAATCTTTCAACAAAAACAGTGTTAAAAATGTGTGAAACAGAAAATGCATTTTTTTTTTCAAAAAATACTGCAACCGTACCATTCATATACGATACACATTGCAAATAAAAATATACTACTAAAAATTTCAAGGATATTTAAAAAACAAATAAAAAAAGCACTGCGAAAGGAAAAAGGGACAATTTTTTATTGCATTAGGCATTCGATAAATTTCCTTAAGGAAATGAAACTTTTGTAAAAATTTACCCTTCATTTTCTTTTCAATTATTATTCTGGCAACATTAGCGTGAACACTTTTCTAAGCAAAGGAACTATTATTTAAAAAGTATTTTAGAAAATAAGAAATAGATAACCGGCGAAAACGGTCACGCCGTTCATGAAGATCCAAGGTAATAATCATGCGTGCAGGCAGATTGATGCATAGCCATACGCCCCGGGTGACCGCCTAAAAAAAGTACTAATGCAACCGCCCGTTGACGGCCGTCGTAATAGTCGCAAGAAGTTTCGATTTGCACACCTCAATTATTCATTAGTGCCCTATGAATAAGATCGTGCCACATAAATGTTTCATTGCAAAGTTACGAGTACATGCGCAATACGTTGATACTAACTACAGGCGTTTTACTATACATTGTCGCCGTAGATACTAGGCGCACGCAACAGAACACCGTTGATGCCCTCACGCTCTCAACTCAGAGAACTCGCTCATGATCACAGATTTAATTTATTAGGTATAAGACGCTTCAATTGTCTACACTATAATATAATAGTAAGACAAGCCGATCCTAAACGGGGAAAAGGCGAGGAAAAAGAAGAAACATGATTAAGTGTAGTGTTGGATGACAAGACAAGTCGGACTCGCACACGAAGGGTTCCGTACCATTACCTATACAACATTCGACTATCGAGAAAAAAACGGCGAATCTCATAAATCAGTTTTTTTTTTTCATTTTTATTAATTAATTATATATTTTTAAAATTTATAACTAAATACCTATTCTGCGAATATTTCAAGCGTCTACCTGTTGCCGTTTTTAATATCGAGCAAAAGAAGACAATAAATCTCGTTTGTTGTATGGGAGCCATCCATAAATATTTGTTTTAATATGTTTTTAGTATTTGTTGTTGTAGCGGCAATAGAAATACATCATTTGTGAAAATTGCAACTGTTAGCTATCTCAGTTCATTAGATACAGTCTGGTGACAGATAAACGGATGGACGGAGAGTGAAATCTCGTAAATAGGGTCCCGTGCAAACCGTGTATGTATCATATAAACCAGGTATATTTTTAATTATTTTGCCGTATATGTTATACTTATTGGGCAATTAAAAATCTTCTGTTAAATTTATCTGTTTATTTATTAAACCATTAATAATACAACGGATACACAGATTACTACTAAATGTCTATGGTTTCTGGTGTGACGCGAGTACCTACCTTTATAAGTTTTTCTTTCTTCAAGTTTATATAATATTATTTCAAATCTCGAGTAAATAAGGTAACATTAGCGCCGGAATACATAAGTGTATTTATTAGTGTTTTAATATATTCTACATAAATATATCTCTACATGTTTAATATTTGATACTATTTTACATTTTCTAGGTATACGTAATCTTAACATTCACAACACTTTAATGTAATAATTAATCTAATTTTCAATAAAATAAAAAATTACAACTAACTTGATGATGAAAAATATTCTTTGTCTACGCCTCAATTGCAATTAAGTAATTAAAAAATAGAGACGATAGAGCGCGCCTAAAAACTGTTTGCATTCAAAATACAAAAAAAAAGTTTATTCATTGGCGCGCTTTTTTTTGGTGGTTAATGTGAAAAATGCGCGAAAATTAAACATTGAAATAGAAAAGAAACAAACAAGCAGTAAAGATAAAACTTAACTACATCTGGACGGATACTGATTACTGCTTTGGTTCTCCCTTTTATATTCATATTAAACAATATACAAATTAACAATACAATAAAAACCATTACCTATTTATTAATTACGTGCGTGTACTGAACCCCAAAAGATGTCTGCACCTAACGAATTAGTTAGTATCTAAGGACCAATGAATTAATATAAAATATAAATCTACGAAAATTGCATTGAAATCTTATGTACGATTAAGTAACTCTTCCTCAAACGCAAAATGAATTTTAAAACAATCTATTTTGCTACAAGTCTTGCAAGTAATTGTGCATTAATAAAGTTAGTTTAAAATTAATTGAAGAAGCAAAATCGAATCAATTGAGATCGCCCTAATTATAATATTTAAATAGATAATTTAAATACAGTGCGGTGGTAATGCTTCGTTCGAAATTAAACATACTTACTTACTTTTTATTACAAGAGAAATTAAATTATGAATCTAGCGACATTCAGTCCCTTACACCTATAATTTGGTTGTAGCGGAATGTTTTAGTACTAAATTACAATACAAATTGCCTTACAACTAATTTAGCACATATGCATAAATAATAAATGAACATTGAAAACTGAACTTACAAATTATTATATAATATCATACATTTTCTTGGTTTGATTAATGGGATATTTCGTTACATTTTCTAAGTAGACATGTAAATATTTATCTACTTAGTACATATATCTTTTTTTAACCTTTATATGCAGTACATTATTATATTGTAAACTGTTTAAATACAACTAAACCTATTAATAATCCAAAACTTGCACTTTCGGCCAAAATTATTCATGAGCTGCTCCTTGGGCGAAATATTAAATAAATAAAAATTATGGGTGATTATATTTTTCAATAGCTACTGCAGAGGGCAACATTTTGATTATTAACATTTTCTTTTTAGTTATAAAATGAAAAAGGAGCTGCTCATTCGGGCAACACGGTATTCTTTATTATTATTTACGCTAAATAAAATAACTTATCAACAAAACCTATACGTTCTTATTATTCTTCGCTTATAAGATTGTTAAAGTAGGTAATTTAAACATTTTATACAAAGGAATTTAACTGTTTAATTAAATTTTTAATAGTCAGCATCCTTCCTGAAGGTAAGGAAAGCGTGGACAAGGAATACTGCGGCATCGATGACGGCAAACACTCCAGAAGTTACTAGAAGGTCGTACGCTTGCTTGTTGGGGCGCATGTTGGCGTAATATGATCTGTGCCAGTCTGAAATTTAAAATGAGAATGTTATTCCATAGATATTACAAACAGGATTATATGTCTTATCCGGAGGCACGTGCTCTGGCAAACGCTCTGTCAAGCAAGTTTCAAAAAATCCCGTTGGATGGTATTATGTCCATTGCTATTAACCTAGACTAATCCGAATATGTTTAAGCGTAAAAAATACGATATAGTTGCTGTTCGTGCGTCCATAGTTTTATGTAAACAATAGCGTTGGTTGCGGTTCGGGCGTTCTACAAAATGACAAAAAAAAATGTGACCCTAAGATGGTAGGGGTTCGTGCGCTCAACAAAATTACATTATTGCAGTGGTTGCGTTTCGGGATCTCTTCAATAAACTTAGCGAGGAACATTATCGCAATTATTTAAAAGATAAAAATGTAGCTGAACAAATGCAATCGCTTTAATGCTTTTTATATTTTGTTGTAATATTAATATCTATAAAATATTGCTCGAAGCGCTATTAGGGTTGGAGCGCAACTTTACTTTGTGAAATCTCGTGGACATGTCAAAGATGATACTACCATTTCATTAAACCATATTAGACCTAAAAGATGATCTGGAAAAAATACTACGTGTGAATTACATATATCAACGACAGAGCGCGCAAATTCTTAAGTTTATTTGCGAAATGTAAACTAACAGATTAAACTTATTGAGTGGTTGAAATTTTAATATAATTACAGTTGCTAATTATAAATTCTCTGCAGTCTGATTTAGAAAGGAACGGAAGCCATAACACCAATCTCCAAGGACTAGAACTCTACTTTAAATGAGTGAGGCAAAGGCATGGCCGCTTTGCGGACTCCACGGTGCTATGTGCATATTAATGAACGTTTAGAATGAACTACAGCATGGGAACATTGAAATCCTTTACCATGGTGCACTTGCTGTCTTAAAGAATACGGAAGGTGTGGTTATTTGAATAGGTATCTACTTATTACAGTGCTCCTAATGTTCGAGTATCTGTGACAATGTTAGTTTACAATTTGGATGTCTCGCCGTTTGACAACATTTAATCTTTGCACTTAATGAAATTACATGATACGCAATTCATATTTACTTATAAGACCATAAGAATACGGAACCCGATATACACTCAAAAACGCAAAATGAGTCTAAAGAGAAACATGTGTAGAAATATATAGGAAGAATATAACAAACCGAAGTTGTAGTACTGATTGTGCTCTTGATCTGCGGCTGTCGTGTCCAATAAGCATGCAAAGAGTGCAAAATGCATGTTAATATCAAGAGAAAACACATGTTATTAATCAAAGAGTAGGTAATATTGATAATGGTGCGGTTAAAAGAAGTGTTTTAAAAAATCACAAAACATAGTTGAAGTTTAAAATACCGATGAATATTTTTTACTATTTATGTATCTATGTGTAGTGTGTAGGTATACTGGTTAGTTTTCACCCATATCATCTAATGCTATTTCTTCTTAGCAGTTATCCCAACCAGTTTCAGCACCAATGTTGTATCTAGGCTTATTAAGTTCAACTTTGTTTTTGGAAGTGGAGCTAATAAGCAACCCCATACTTAGAAAAATAAATTAGTTCATCTTTAAGATCAGGCACTAAATATTCCCTTCCAAATCCGTATGGCATCTTAAGATCCCTCCCTCCCATCCTTCTGGTTCTCAACGACATTTTATGCAAAAAACCGGGGTCTTTAACATCATTAAAGAACCAATGATCTGATAAGTAGTCGTGCATAAACGAAAGTAGCCAGAAACTTACCGTAGAAAATGACGGCGGCAGCGGCGGTGAACATAATGACGCCGATGACGGAAAACCCGATGGAGGTCTTCCAGCCCACTGTCTCACCCAGGAGCCGCGCGAGGATCAGGATACCGGTGATTATGATGAAACCTAAACACAAGATAGTCTTAATAATATAATGTAATGCCGATGTATGTATATTAAGAAAATTAGGCACGTAGGGAAAGAAAGATATGACGTTCAAAAACAGATGCATTCAATTTTGAATAAAAATCTTGACTTTCGACTGAACTGAGTTTCTTTTGGCGTTTTCTTCTAAGTGAAACGCTAGTAGTTTCTTGATTTTGCAAATAAAAAACAAATAAGCATTATATTACGACAATTGAATTTCTTGTAAATTTAGTTAAACAAATAAATATATATAATTATGGTGTACAAACATAAAAAAAAATTGAATTTCTATATAAAAAAGTATGTACCTAAGATAAATTTTACAGTGATAAAATTTATCGTTCATCATTTTAGTCAAGTTTTTATGAGAAATTCTGGAGAACTTAAAAATGTACCATTAAAATAGTTTTCGAATTCCTTTCGTGGCACTTTTTCTAAATTATTTCCTTCGTACCTATTCAAATGACACTTGGCCGATGACCATAGTCAGGAAATGATATTTACTGATAGAGTTTTCACTTTCATGCAGTTCAATGAAACCAATTTTCCAGTTATTGCAAGTGAAACCGATTTAAATTGCATATTGCGAAATTCGTGGACAATTATGCGCATGATTACAGCACATTCTTTGATTATATTACTTGAACAAACGAAAAATGGAGGAAGATCTACTTTAATGGAATTATCGGTCTTGAATTATTATGCTATCCATTATAACAAGTTTTCTTTTAATGTAAATTATGATTTGCAATTAGATTCATTTTGTTCATCACAAAGTTTTAATCAAAGAATATGAGTAGGTGAATCATAAAGTATTAGGTAATATTTACTCGATAATATTGATATTCTAAGATCTTTCGTTTTGCCGACTTGATTCCATTAAATATTATTGGTACCTACAAGAAAGGTTCAATATATTTTTCATACGAGTATATCACGAAATTTTGTAATAATACCGTACAAGCTTGCTTAATTTAACTGTTTATATTTTATAACAATAGATGTCTAAATAGTAGAGGACAAACTTAAAGTTTGTGTTCTTGTTTTACCAAGGCATGGCGAAATAAACGGAAAATGACAAAAAACGCAATCGAATAGACCATGACCTAATTGTGACAATAGAATTTGTGCTAATCTTTCAATTTAGACAACGTTGTACATCGATAGTACTGGAGTTAATGGTCTATTGACTGCGCGCCAAAAATAGATAATGGAAGTCACAGACAAAATTAAGTACGTCTTCATTTTGTAAAACGGAAATTACGTTGAAACCTTCAGTTGAAATGAAGTGGTTGTTAGAATAAAGTAATTGAAATAGATTGAGTTTATAATTAATGAATGAGTTATTGACTTAATAACTTAAGTGAATTTTAATATAGTGCCTTTTTTGGTATTGGTACAAGTCTATCTAACTAAAACACATTTTTTAATTGGTTATCGATGCTTTATCCTCTGTTTTCTCTATCTTTACGTAAAAAGCTAACATTTATTCAACTAATTGGCCGTCACGTCTTTCGGCCTTTACTTATGTCTACCTGTTAGGGATAAATACGTTAATATTATGTACGTTTGTGTTGTTAAAGCTTATGCTTACGAGTACAACAATCCTTGCAAGAGCTGTAAACAATTCATGCACTCGACAGTTTTTGTTTTTTTTCCAAAGCACTTGGGGCTATACACTCTACTACTTTGGCTACTTCGTATAACAGTCGCGACTAAAGATACATTGGAGAAAATTGGTAAAAAAATGGTTCTTACTGGAGTACGCTGAGTAGATGAGTGCCAAGTGTTGGTGGTTGGACTGTAGTACCTGAGGGTAAGCCATAGCTCCCACCATCAAGCCGATGCCAATGATGGCGATTATCTGCAAATAAAAAAACCAGTTTGTAGCAAACACTTCACTAAGTTAGGCTAATTTTATGAAATGTATTTTTTTTTCATTTAAATTTAATCTCGTGTGGATATTCTACCTCGTTGCTCCAAAGAATGATAAGTACAAAAAATTTTATTTGCTTAGGCAACCTATGATTAAACCCCTTCTTTAGATTCAAGATTCAAAAGATTCAAAACGTTTATTCAGAAAATAGGCCCTTGCAGGCACTTTTTCACGTCAAATCACATTTAAAATTATCTTATTAAATATTATGCATTTACTCATTATTGTTCAAAAGCTACAGACTACTAGCATTTCGGAACCGACCACTGCAGAGAAGAAATGCCGAAAGAAACTCTTTTCAACAGTATAGGTCGCCTACTCGCCTGAAGGGCTTTGTATGATTAATGATTATATTATATTTCTTTCTTTTTTACTTTTCTTTTTTTTTTCATCTGTTTTCATTTAACAATATTATTATACATTCATTATTTTTGGAACATGTTTATGTTTACGATCGAGTGAGCAAATCACAAAAACAACAGAACATGAAGTAGTCTCAAAGAGGCCGACCAGACCAGTCCCCACTGGCAGCACCCGTTCACGAGTTGACGTATGGGTCAGCCATCGTTAAACTCAACCATATTAGAGGGAACTCAACGACCCGACACATAACGCCACCACCAGTTTGAACATTTTAGTGAGCATGACTACTCAGCCTCTAAGACATTGTCAAAACAGAAATATGACCCTGATCTACAGTTGTCGATCGCAAACATTTACATATTTTACAATTAATAAATAGTTGATTATATACAATTTCAATTGGTTGTGAAAAACATATTATTATTATACAAATAGCAAGCGTGTCTCAAACAACGCCAAGGCTCCAAGCATTCTTATCTGCTAAATAGTCATTAACTTTGTAATAAGCTTTTTTTAATAAAATATTTTTTGTAAGTTCTTTGAATTTTGGAAAGGGCAAAGCTGTAATATTTTCTGGAATTTTGTTATAAAAACGAATACTAAGCCCTAAGAACGTATTACTTGTTTTATGTAGTCTAAAGGCTCTTGCGGCAAGTTTATTCTTATTTCTAGTGTTGTACGTATGAACTTGACAATTTTTGACATATTTCTCAATATTTTGATGTACGTGCAGTATGTTTGCAAAAATATACTGTGATGTAACCGTTAAAATTCCAATTTCCTTGAATAACTCTCTTAGGGAATCTCTAGCCCCAAGTTTATAGATTGATCGAATAGCACGCTTTTGCAAAACGAATATACTGTTTATGTCTGCTCCATTTCCCCAGAGCAATATCCCGTAAGACATTATACTGTGGAAATAGCTAAAGTAAACTAGGCGTGCGGTTTCAACATCTGTCAGCTGTCTTATTCGCCAAACGGCGTAAGCTGCGGAGCTTAGTCTTGCAGCAACAGTTGTTGTTACTAACTGTTATTTGAATAGAGCCATATAGATTCTACCAATAGATAAAAACCTTATCAAATCGTTATTTTATTGAGCAGCCACGTCAAGCATTAGACTTCTTCCGGAGCTGTTCTTTATATCTTATTTGAATTGAGAAGCTGGCACAGAACACGTTCATAGTAAAAAAGAAAAAATACGTTCCAAGTTCAAAAGCGGAGAGAAAGTGTTTACCGCCATTTTGATTCCTAGACACCACAAAGATTTTCCTCGAGGTTTTCTCAACTTTTACACTTAGGATTACATTTCACTTTCTTGTTACATCGTTTTTTGTGGTAACTGCATTACTAGAGGTGCATACTATAAATTTTTATGTGCGGTAATGCTATAATAGTGTTAACTGCCGGCTAAAATTATATCTCGTTTGTATTCATCTCGCCGGTGTAATTCAAAGTTAAGTGTTTTTATAAGTACTTTTAACTTACGTTTTAAGTGGCTTGGAAGCTTCTGAGATGGGTAGTTTTATTTGAACCAAATAATGCCTCACGGCGATACGCTATATATTAATATCAAAGAAATAGCTGCGTTTACGATTATTTTACTTAAAATCAAATGTAGAGCGGCAGATTAACGTTAACTAATTATGTTCAGTTGTTACTCTACAAAACTCAATCAGTCACCTATAAAATTTTATTATATTTTGAACTCCAAAATTGCAAAACTCCAACACAACACTTTCAAACCAAAAAATTCTCGGAAAATCTATTGAAGCACGTAAGTACTTATAACAAACAGGCTACGGTAACTACGGGGTCAACTACTTTCAAGGGGTCGTTTGCCCGTTGGCTTAGGTATTTAGTGGTATAAAAATAAAAAAATGCTTTCTACAGCATCCGACTTTAGTCACAATGTAATGGTAGCAGCGGGTAGCGGCCTAACATTCCCTCCAAAGCACGGATTTCTCTCACCATTATATAAACAGGCAAAGAATGAAACTTGTGCAGCGCAATTAACTAAATCATCATCATCATTTCGTGTAGGTGATACGGTCAGTCGACCATGCACACCCTGGTGTCAGAGTTCTTCGAAACCGCCTCTCGGCCTCTGACGTGGTTACTTTAACGACTACCAGATGGCAGCCGGGACCACCGGCTTAACGTGCCTTCCAAAGCACGGAATCATCTTTCTTATCAGACAATCAGGTGATTCATGCCTGCAATGTCCTAACCAAACTAGAAACAACTTAACAAAGTACTTATGCATCCCGTGGGAATCGAACCCACGACCCCCGGGTCAACAAGGCAAATGCCTTAACCACTGGACCACGGAGGCAGTTATTAACTAAATAGAAAGCGATTACTGATATTATTATTATCCGTTACATTTTAAACGTCGGTTTCTTCGCAAGCGCAGAGAGTAATATTTTTTTACAGATATACGATGATGATAAATTAGCGGCTTATTAGCACAGGTACTTTAATCTACCTATGTATCCTACCGTAGATTATACGCCTGTCTAAGTAAACTAGTATATAACTTAGATCGTCAGCAAAAATAATTTTGTTTCGTTATATTTTTACTATACTTGCGACGAGCGAAACCAGGATAGGTATCTCTACTTATAGCGGTGCCAACATCTGAGTACTTATTTCTCATGAGCCTTCCAAACATTCTGGGCCGGTGTAGTGTAGCCTAGTGTATGTAAACATTGAGTATTAATTTAGCTTAGCATCTCCATACAAGGCGTCATTGTATTCTCCGCTGTACTCGCAACAATTCCTAGTAGCGGTCTCACCGCATCGGCATGTGGATTATGTATTGAGCTGGCTCCGAAAGCCAACCTTATTGCCAGAAATTAGACTACAGACACTGCAGAGCACTTCAAACATGAATATCTGTATTATAAATTAAAACCTCAGCTATTTTGCACTTTGTATTTTTGACTGAATTTCAAAGTATAATTTCATAGTTAGTTTATAATGCGTTAAATGTAATTATTTCCAACAACGGTTTTGACAAACCGGTTCATTATTGCGGTGCCAACTTCTTACTTTTTTCTCAGTGTGTGCGTCGTCCAAACATTCTGGGCCGGTGTAGTCAAGCATAGTGTATGTAAACATTGAGCATTAATGAGCTTAGCATCTCCAGACAAGGCGTCATTGTATTCTCCGCTGTACTCGCAACAATTCCTTGTAGCGGTCTCACCACATCGGCATGTGGATTATGTATTGAGCTGGTTCCGAAGGACGACGTTAATTGCCAGTAATTAGACTACAGAGTACAGAGCACGTCGAATATGAAGCACTGCATTATAAATTACAACATCATCATTTCGTGTAGGTGACACGGTCGCCCATGCATACCCTGGTGTCAGAGTTCTTCGGAACCGCCTTTAGGCCTCTGACGTGGTTCCTCTTAACGACTACCAGATGGCAGCCGGGACCAACGGCTTAACGTGCCTTCCGAAGCACGGAATCATCTTTCTTATTAGACAATCAGATTATGCCTGCACTGTCCTAACCAAACTGGAAACAACGAAGTATGCTTCCCGTGGGAATCGAACATAAATAACAACCCCGGGGCATTTCTGTCGGGTAAAAGCTGCGAGCAAGTATGACTTAAAAGAATAGAATATGTCATTGTTTATCCGTTTCATTAGGTACATTGGTAATATACAATACCGGACGTATTGTATTATAATACTGCACTCATTATGTTGTTGCAGTATAACTAATGATTTACTTCTTCGACCTTCAATGCATCAGTATTCTCCCATGCAATCAAATACGATCGATATTTCCAGTATGATGAACACTTCGCCAAAAATAATTGTCATCCATCATGGAATTAAAAAATTTTCGTCGGATAAAACAGGGACAAATGTTACAATGTAAGTAGTTCAATTAAACCATAATTAAAACAACAACAACATTTCGTACTGTGATAATTTCTCACGAGTTCAATTTCAGTTGGCAAATTTTTATTTTTAATAATTTAGAAATTTTGGAATATAAATAAGGATTTTGTTAGTCACTCAAATGTTGTAGCCACAAGCTGTAATTCTGATCCTAAACAAAGTTACATAGTTTGTGATATGAATTTATATCTTCAAAGGTAGATGTCCCGATTGCAAGAATAATACAATATAGGTACATACTTCTCACAGTCACGTAGTGCATACAAACATAAAATTGTTATTAGTGAAAGAGAAAAGTATTATCTACTAGAAAAATATTCTATTTTTCTGAAGTGACCCAGACAGACTTGAGGCGCCAGCCAGACTGACGCGACTGAGTTTATTTCAAGGCGGGAATATCATTTGTTGTCCTCTTGGTCACAGTGAAAGGTAATTGAATATGTGACGAAACAATATTTTTAAGGATGCTGGTTTTTCTTCTCACTGAACTTATTTTCGATTGCATTCTCAGCTATGATGCTTTAGAGCTCACATCTCTATGTCCCCTTTTGTTGAGTTATCACGCATTACATCTGCGAGCACAGTTTTTGGGTTTACCCCTGATGCCAGGATCCCTATGTTACTTGCCTTTGCAAGTTTCTGAAAGATTGTAATTGTCTGCTATGTCACAAACATTTTTATGTTCTATGTATAATACAATATATATACATAGACCAATTTAAAGTGGGTGGTAGGCCAAAAACCTATTTTCCGCCAATTAACTCATTCAACTTGGGCATGAGATGACGCCCAAAATAGAAGCACTAATTATTTGATCATATTTTCACTTTTGCAAACTACTTTCATTAATTTCAAGGGAGTATATATGTCTTGCTCAATAATATTAATATATAACTAAATAAAAAAAAAGAATTCGTGCTATCTGTATTAAACTAAAAAATGTAAATCTGTTATTGGCTGTAAGTGTAATTTATAAGGATTTTTTTTATTGTTATATTCATAAGAGCTGTAGATTTTGTGATAATAAATAAAAAAAAATAAAAAAAAATATCCTCTCATCGCATGTCAGCTGTTTTAGCTGTCCCGCCCGGAGGTGTTGCTCTCCTCGCAATTCTTGGCTTCCTGATTATAGGCATCAAATGCACATACGATGGCTACTCCTAATAGACTAGAGGAAACAATTACTGATCTAAAAACTCACCAGCTCAACAATCCTGAGGCCCAGACACCAGTACTGCTTCAAAGCAGCAGCGGCGCGGCTGTCTCTGTCCGAGGTGTTACTCTCCTCGCCCTTCTTGGCTTGCGCCTCTGCTTCCCTGTCGCCTGCCGACATGGTCCAAACCACGCGTGCTCCGCCGCCGTACTCCGAAACCTGGGTTCAAAGAGTTCCATTAGAATCTGTTAGATTAGACCGACATAAAAAAAATATCATCGTAGAAGCGGATCCTTCTTCAATGAAACGGATCAATTAATGAATGAAACTATTGTCAAAATAAATATAATCAGTATAGTTTAATAATGGTTCTGGTGACAACGAACGGGCGTTTCTATCTCGAAAATTTTTATTGATAGTAATTAATTTTGTTTATATTATTATTTCAGCATTTCCAAGTTTTACAACAAAATCCCAATAGTGAAAAGATTTAATTTAGAAAATAAAGACAGACAAAGTATATAGGTAATCATTCTAAATTCCTGATGCCTTGATTTATCAAGTTTTGAACATATCATCAAAACTTACCTAAGTATATCATTTCTGAGTTGAGTTGAACATGTAGGCAAACAAACAACAACAGCATTTATATCCCAAACATGCTATTATATTTATTTAAATACATACAACGGAATGGGATAAAATTGAATAACTAAGTAAGTACATTTAATTACATACAAATTTTGGAATTACACAATGATCGCATAAGCTCCTAATGAAGCCAGGTGTTGCAACACGGACTAGTAGTTAGAACCCCACGTGAATTTTAGTTTGGACAGATGTTGATACGACGCGCTTCGGTGGATTTATGGATTTGTATGTTGCGTTACTAATTTACTATCATTATAGTAGGTAAATGCATGAATTATATGTATTTGTTAACGTACTCGTGTAACAAATAAAACAGTTCGTATTACTTTTGATTACAGCAAAATTTAGCGCAGTTGTACTTTGGAAATAATAATTTTACACTTCAAGCACTTTACTATTTTTAGGGATCGCCATGTTTGTCTGTTTGTCTGTCTATCCGTACGCGGTTTAGCTAAAAAAAAAACACTTACTAAAGTAAAAAAATCAACGACAAGATTTTTCACTTGACTGACATCATGGACCTTGCAATAATGGACCACAATCACAACAAACGCCTACTTTTCTACCGATGAAAAAACGGAGGAGGTTATCAAGTCGACGAGTATATATTTTTTATGTATGACTAGTCAGTCAATGGTCATATAAGTCAAGTATGGTCATATAAGTTTAATGCGTAGTCACGCATTAAACTTATATGACCACATGACTTTTATCAGAGTAGTCCGATTTTTGTAATTCTTTTTATACTTATTGAACGGGTCCTATACCCCAAAGTAAGTACCGTATAAATTTGAAAACAGCCCAAACCTAAGGGTGGAAAAAGAGGAAATGATTGTTTTTTTCGCTTTCCGACGATTTATTTTAAGCGTGAAATTAAAAAAAGTTTTATATATGTGCAGCATGAATAGGTACAAAATGTATTTTGAAGACTTCGAATTTCAAACAGTTTGACAAATAGGCTAGAAACGCGAAATACAATGTAGGCATTTTCGTAATCATATAATGTATTTGCTGTTGTATTTTGTATCCACGTATAAACGCTAAGTAACTATAGATTATGTGCATAAAGTTAATTAAAATATGACTAAGACATGTTATCTGATCCTCTATGGCTAGTATGTCAGCAAACTAAATAAGAATAACAATAATCCATTAGCAGTTACGTTTGACTAACTAATCAGTGCCTGTCGACTACTTGTAGCGATAAAGATTGTTATCCTTATTGTAAGAGATACGAGATATTATAAGAGATTAGGCTCTACTGGGCTTTTTCGAAAGCTATTTTATCATTTTATATCGATCGTTTTGCAGTACAAAACCTCTTGCATGGTGTTTGGATACATTATATCTGCTATGTGAATGGAAACATTCATTTAACTTTACAGACGCAATGCTAATGTATTCTACAAATGCACAACCCGACGGAAAAACTTTAGCTTTTATAGAGCAAGAAAAAATTACAAAGTTTCATATAAGAGAGACAAGGAATTATTACAAGAAATTTGGCTCTACTGGGCTGTATTGAAAGCTTTTTTATTATTTTACCTATATCGATCAGTTTGCATTGCAGTACAGAACCTCTTGCATGGTGTTTGGACACATTATATCTGCTATGTGAATTGAAACATTCGTTTAACTTTACAGAAGTAATACTAATGTATTCTACAATTGCACAACCCTACGGATAAACTTCACCATTAAAAGAGCAAAAAAATATTACAAACTTTTATTAATAATAAAAACTATTCCATCCACCATATTGATGTTTTTCTCACGTTACATTACGCCTATGACACTGCGGGGAAGAATATGAATCTAATGAATATCTTACTATCATACAGCAAAATCGGTGCAACCGTTTAGGTAACAGTAGGCAACAATGGGACAGACATACTTACATACATAGATTGAAATATATATTTTAACATACAACATACACGCGAATAACATTACCCTACCTAATCTACCCTAACTTCTGGGTGGGTCGGTCGGGTAAAATAAATAAATATATAGGGACATATCACACAAATTGAGCTAGCCCCACAATAAGTTGTGAACTTGTGTCGCAGGATACTAACTCAACGCTACTATATTTTATAATATATAGTTATATAAAAAGATCGTTTTCCATCATGACCTGACTGGGGATCGAACCCGGGACCCCCGTGTCGCAGGCGTGTTGACCGCTGCCTGTTGTTAAAATTTTGGAGATTTTACTGCATCAAACGTAGAGTATTTCTTAAGGATTATGTTATCGACAGGTACCACTGAAAAATATCTTCGCTCCTGGTGTGTGGAAGCCTGCCTAGTAGGTACATAGATACATTAGTCATAGCTTGTCATAGTAAACAAAACAAGCAGGTACTGGGTAGGTGTCCGGTGCAAACCGGTTCGTGTACTTATCTGCGGGTCTAAAATGGCCACCTAACGCAATTCATCGTAAAGGAATTCGTATTATGAATTCCCAGCAGATCATTAGCAATTCCTCTAATATTGGTAAAATGGTCACAAAATCTCCCAATTCACCTACAATTCAATTCATATTCTGAATCATATTGGGGTCAATGTTACCGCATTAAAAAATAAAAAACCGTAACTAATCGATAATGTTTTGAAATAGGTTTTATAATTATAAAAATCACTTACTTAAATAAAAAAAGCTGTAATATAACACATTACATTAAAATACACTTATTTGATATTAAGTAATTGTGAAATATATGCGCTTGAAACGAAAATCAGAAAAATGTTTTTTAGAACGGCAACTAGCCACTAAA
This sequence comes from Rhodophaea formosa, assembly GCA_963082605.1. Classification (NCBI taxonomy): domain Eukaryota; kingdom Metazoa; phylum Arthropoda; class Insecta; order Lepidoptera; family Pyralidae; genus Rhodophaea; species Rhodophaea formosa. Next base: position 5,106,682 of record OY720213.1, on the reverse strand, counting down.
CTTCTCTGGTGAACAAAATTGGAACTAATGATTGTACAGTGGGCATTCAATCAAATGTAACAATTTTTATTTTGACAATATAGTCGTTTTTCGTAATGCAATGTTAAACTTGATGTTTGGCCTACTGTACAACAATTTTTTTCAAAGGTTTTCACCTTTCGTTTAGGTATCTAATTTTACGAGTCGTATTTCATTTATTTCCCAAAAGAGGTACCTTATTATGTTTGCTTCGTTTTGAAAGGTATAGCTAAATTATTAATTATATATATTTTCTTAATAAAAAAATACACTCCTCGTACATATATCATCAATATTTTTATTTATAATAACATTCCTTCTATAAGTATAAAATTTTCGGGAAAACACTTACAATGCGTACTTTACTCGCAAAATCCTCTCACTTTTTCATAATATGAATAAAAAGTTATAAAACAAATTTAGTACAAGCATTCATTAGGTTAGGTTAGGAAACGTAAACAAATCATTTACAACATAATTTCATTTACCCAGCACCTATACACACTCTGAATTACATGTTTTTGTCCAAAATAGTATTCACAACGTCTTATACAAACAAATATCACATATTTTTTCCAAATACATTCGAGATGAATTGAAAAATGTTGTCCTAGAGTAACTTTTTATGATTCTGCTATTTGACAGAAAATACCGTGAAAGGAATTCATATAATGTGAGCCATTTTACCAATTTCCATAGAAAACTGTCAAATAGATGAATTGCCAAAATAGAATTGCTTATGAATCATTTTATGAATCGTCAAAAAGTAGCCATTTTGCCGCGCGCAATGTAATTCATATGTGAATCATATTATGATTCGTGCAAAGTGGCCATTTTAGACCCACTGATCTTACTACTGATCACTTCGACAATTATCACGTACCTACGCCCATGTTTATGTTCCCTTGACAAAGTAATGAAGTTAAGTGAGACTAAGACTAACTTGGAATGTTGTCGCCGTCCTGCGGGTCTAAAATGGCCACTTAACGCAATTCATCGTAAAGGAATTCGTATTATGAATTCCCAGCAGATCATTAGCAATTCCTCTAATATTGGTAAAATGGTCACAAAATCTCCCAATTCACCTACAATTCAATTCATATTCTGAATCATATTGGGGCCAATGTTACCGCATTAAAAAATAAAAAACCGTAACTCATCGATAATGTTTTGAAATAGGTTTTATAATTATAAAAATCATTTACTTAAATAAAATAAGCTGTAATATAACACATTACATTAAAATACACTTATTTGATATTAAGTAATTGTGAAATATATGCGTTTGAAACGAAAATCAGCGGGTCTAAAATGGCCACTTAACGCAATTCATCGTAAAGGAATTCGTATTATGAATTCCCAGCAGATCATTAGCAATTCCTCTAATATTGGTAAAATGGTCACAAAATCTCCCAATTCACCTACAATTCAATTCATATTCTGAATCATATTGGGGTCAATGTTACCGCATTAAAAAATAAAAAACCGTAACTCATCGATAATGTTTTGAAATAGGTTTTATAATTATAAAAATCATTTACTTAAATAAAATAAGCTGTAATATAACACATTACATTAAAATATACTTATTTGATATTAAGTAATTGTGAATATATGCGCTTGAAACGAAAATCAGAAAAATGTTTTTTAGAACGGCAACTAGTCACTAAACTTCTCTGGTGAACAAAATTGGAACTAATGATTGTACAGTGGGCATTCAATCAAATGTAACAATTTTTATTTTGACAATATAGTCGTTTTTCGTAATGCAATGTTAAACTTGATGTTTGGCCTACTGTACAACAATTTTTTTCAAAGGTTTTCACCTTTCGTTTAGGTATCTAATTTTACGAGTCGTATTTCATTTATTTCCCAAAAGAGGTACCTTATTATGTTTGCTTCGTTTTGAAAGGTATAGCTAAATTATTAATTATATGTTTTCTTGATAAAAAAATACACTCCTCGTACATATATCATTAATATTTTTATTTATAATAACATTCCTTCTATAAGTATAAAATTTTCGGGAAAACACTTAAAATGCGTACTTTACTCGTAAAATCCTCTCACTTTTTCATAATATTAATAAAAAGTTATAAAACAAATTTAGTACAAGCATTCATTAGGTTAGGTTAGGAAACGTAAACAAATCATTTATAACATAACTTCATTTACCCAGCACCTATACACACTCTGAATTACATGTTGTTGTCCAAAATAGTATTCACAACGTCTTATACAAACAAATATCACATATTTTTTCCAAATACATTCGAGATGAATTGAAAAATGTTGTTCTAGAGTAACTTTTTATGATTCTGCTATTTGATAGAAAATACCGTGAAAGGAATTCATATAATGTGAGCCATTTTACCAATTTCCATAGAAAACTGTCAAATAGATGAATTGCCAAAATAGAATTGCTTATGAATCATTTTATGAATCGTCAAAAAGTAGCCATTTTGCCGCGCGCAATGTAATTCATATGTGAATCATATTATGATTCGTGCAAAGTGGCCATTTTAGACCCACAGAAAAATGTTTTTTAGAACGGCAACTAGCCACTAAACTTCTCTGGTGAACAAAATTGGAACTAATGATTGTACAGTGGGCATTCAATCAAATGTAACAATTTTTATTTTGGCAATATAGTCGTTTTTCGTAATGCAATGTTAAACTTGATGTTTGGCCTACTGTACAACAATTTTTTTCAAAGGTTTTCACCTTTCGTTTAAGTATCTAATTTTACGAGTCGTATTTCATTTATTTCCCAAAAGAGGTACCTTATTATGTTTGCTTCGTTTTGAAAGGTATAGCTAAATTATTAATTATATATTTTCTTAATAAAAAAATACACTCCTCGTACATATATCATCAATATTTTTATTTATAATAACATTCCTTCTATAAATATAAAATTTTCGGGAAAACACTTACAATGCGTACTTTACTCGTAAAATCCTCTCACTTTTTCATAACATGAATAAAAAGTTATAAAACAAATTTAGTACAAGCATTCATTAGGTTAGGTTAGGAAACGTAAACAAATCATTTACAACATAATTTCATTTACCCAGCACCTATACACACTCAGAACTACATGTTTTTGTCCAAAATAGTATTCACAACGTCTTATACAAACAAATATCACATATTTTTTCCAAATACATTCGAGATGAATTGAAAAATGTTGTTCTAGAGTAACTTTTTATGATTCTGCTATTTGACAGAAAATACCGTGAAAGGAATTCATATAATGTGAGCCATTTTACCAATTTCCATAGAAAACTGTCAAATAGATGAATTGCCAAAATAGAATTGCTTATGAATCATTTTATGAATCGTCAAAAAGTAGCCATTTTGCCGCGCGCAATGTAATTCATATGTGAATCATATTATGATTCGTGCAAAGTGGCCATTTTAGACCCACTGTAGGCTCGATAAGACGATAGTTGACAATTCTCTATGTAAGAACTAAATTTACTTTTCTAAATTGTATGTGATTTCTTTCCCCCTTTTTTTGACCTCCTTTTTTCGTGTCTTTTCTCTTTCTTCTCCTTTCATAAAAAATTATAGATAAATGAAAAATTATACGTTTTTTTTTATTTCAACTAATAGGAAGAATAATTTTTCCATCGTAATAAAAATAATATCTTGAAAATTGTTGTCGATAAAATATATTAAAATACTTGCTAATTGCTTTCTACGTTTGGGTAGGTTTCTAGTTAAACTTATATTTCTTTAGAATAAATAAAACAAGCCTGTTACTCACAAAAAGACAAAGTCTGTTTTGTCAAGGGGGTTTTAGGTTCAATTTTCTCAGAAGAACATCTTTCTCATAAAATAATTGTCAAATTTTATAGAGTTACTCAAGAAACCGTTAAATAAATAAAAAATACCTTATAACAATAATAAATAAATGGAGACTCACATAGATTGAGCTCACCCCACACTCAGTTGTGTCGTGAACTCAGTGAACTTGTGTCGTGTCGTGGGACTAGCTCAAAGATACTACTTTTATATAATTTATGTATTTAACATAGGTAAGTACATAGATAAACATCCAAGATTCAGGCTAATCTGAAAAATATCGTTTTTCATCTTGATCTGAACTGGAATCCAACCCTGCGATTCTAATTCACTTGTAATACTACTGAGCCACAGAGGACATCTTAATATTTCGTTGTAATAATGAAATATCTCAATTTTAGATTTTATATTAAAGAAACTTTTAGTGAAAATGCTGTTTGTATGGGGGTATACTTTTCTATCTAGCCCACTGTACATGAGTAAATATTAGAAACGTACAAAACAGCTCTGTCCATAAATCATAGCGCACCGAATGCCAATCGCTGGAACGGAACGCAGGCGCACGCACGCTTTCCACTGTTTTGTGGATTTTTCCAGACAGCGCCAGTGAAACTCTCCATACTAGTTTCTTTTCATCGGTAGTAGCTTGACTGGATAGTTTGTGATTAGAATTACTAAGTATATCTACTGTAGTTTCTATACTGTGTAAAAGAAAACGAAAGAAGGATATGCTAAGATGTGATGTTTCATTTTCTCTAACGGTCATATCGAAAATTCCTTTTTTACTTCATAAAAAACTTCAATCAGCTTATTTAGTAATTTTGGTAGTTGGGTCCAACAATTTCAGATTTTTTCTGTATATTCTTTTATCGTTACGGACTTGGATGGAACGCACCCATACGCACGCATTCTACTATTTTAAAGATTTTCGAAGCTGCGCCAGTAAACGTCTTCATACTAATTTCTTTTCATTGGTAGTAGCTACATAAAACGTCAATCAGCTCAATTACTAATTTGTTGGTAAGGTCTAAAATTTTCTGATGTTTTCTGTATATTCCTTTATCGTTACGGACGTGGACAGAACGCAGGCGTACGCACGGTTTTTACTATTTTGAAGATTTTTCGAAACAGCGCTTGCGAACCTTTAAAAACTAAAGTGAACTTTCCAACTCGTCTGGCCAGCGTGAAAAGTGTAGGCCAAATCCTCTGACTGCTCTAGCTAATATATGACTGGTAGTACAGAAGGGTCATGCTCCTGCAGTGTAGACTAAGAAAGAACTGATGATGATGATGATGATATTTTTATTATTAGACTTGAAAGAAAACGAAAATTAAGCGCTTTTGATTGTGATTGTAATTATTACTTCTATATTTTCTTGAATTGAGCTATAATATTTACGTAAGCCTTCAAATTATTAGAATTAGATAATCACGATGATCACAAAATAATACATTTTTATTGTTATAAGAGAATGTGTAATTTACTTTGTATTGTGCCAAGCATACAGCACGAATTATGAATTAATTATAAAACAATACGCTCTGGCATTCCTTTCTCTTCATTTAGAACCGCTCTGGAATGCCGTAATGAGGATCTATAAAGCAGCCGGTACAATACGGTAGTTGCCTAATGTTAAGATTATATAAAATTTGTTTCTAATGAGACTAATTTCTATCTAAAAACACTATAAAGAACACTTTTAATTTGATATTGATTCGCTAAGTGATCTTAAAGCTTCTTTAAAGTTGGGTGAATAGGACCATTTTTAAAGTATGAAAATCTTTAATTACAATTATACTGTATTTTAGTCTGCAAAATTAATAGCAACATTTATTATGAAACTATTACCATAAACGAAATATTTCGTATAGCTCCCAAACAAAGTTCTCACGCCACCCATACAAAATACAAGCTTGTGACGTCACAAATATGTAGGCATTACAGCGGCGCGTTTTCACGTCTAAAAATTTACGTCTAAAAACATGTGTCTTTAAAACATTTATAACTGAAAGAGTTTTTTGTTTAGAAATGTATTTCTGTCACTATTGTGTTTATTTTTGGCAGGTCTTTAGATAGCAACATGAAAAAATTTTTAGTCAACATGCTCATTGACAAGAGATGTTAATATAATCTCATTAACAATCTAGAAAAAAATTACTTCTTAAGTAGCAATATTTATGTAAGACCATTTAACGTTCCTTCATGAATTAAAACTATAAGTACTTAAATAGTGTTATATTTCCATATTTTCCGCAATTAATTAAATTTAATGTTTTTCCTTATTAAAATTAAGATACTTGAGCAAGTAACAACCTTGTGATGGATTTTATTCATTCTAATTTATTACTCATTGGTTTTATTTGCCAGCAATCTTTGCGAATTAGTGTAAACACCAAAACAAATTTTAATTCACGACATTCTATAATTTTTTTGAAGCTGCCGTTAGCTTCAAAGCCCAAATCTTTTTCAAAATAAGAAACATTCCTACCTACTTCGCCAAAAATGTAAAGCCATTGTAACTCGGGGTTATAGAAGGAGCAAACAATTGTTGTTTGATTGAAAACAAATAAGACTGGTTAATAATATGGTAATTAGTAAAGTTTTTAAAAAATATTCTAACTTTTTTGAGCAGTTGTTAAATAAAGTCATCGTGATTACGTGTACAATGTGCATTGATGACATACCACATCACATATTTTCCCAGTGCGAATAATCCGCGATTCGAACAATGAGGCGTAAACACCTACATCCCATTGTAAACAGATTCATACTAATTGTGTTCGCACACCGTTATTTCTTATAATTAAATAAATAAATAAATAAATATATACGGACAAATCACACAGATTGAGCTAGCCCCAAAGTAAGTTCTTAAGTAAGACTTGTGTTATGGGATACTAACTCAACGATACTATATTTTATAACAAATACATATATAGATAAACATCCAAGACCCAGGACAATCTGAAAAAGATCATTTTTCGTCTTGACCTGACCGGGGATCGAACCCGGGACCTTCCGTGTCACACATAATTCGACATGATTTCTTAATTGCTTAGTAATCACTGATGAAAGAGGCAATGAGGGGGTGGGATTAAATTAGGAACAGCTGCATTTATTTAGTTACTAGCTTTATAGATTCCAACTTTGCCTGTGGTTACTTACCATAAGTAAAGCACCAGTAAGCAGTTCTTAAGGATCTAATTATTTAACCAAATAATATAAATCAATTAATAAATAAAATATTTGTCTATATTATAAATATATATAATATGTCTTTGTAAAAAAATAACAATAATAAAATATATTCATCGTGACTACGTTTACAATGTGCATTGATGACCATGCTACCACGTCATATATTTTCCCGGTGCCAATAGTCCGCGATCCAACAATGAGGCGTAAACACCCACATCCCATTGTAAACAGATTCATACTAATTGTGTTCGCACACTGTTATTTCGTATAATTCGAAATGATCTCTTAATTGTTCAATTACTGCTGAAAGGGACAATGAGGGGGCTGGAATAAATTAGGAGCAGCTGCATTCATTAAGTAACTAGCGTTATGGATTCCATCTTTGGCTTACTTTAAGTAAAGTACCTACCTGCAGGATGTCCCTAAAAATATAATAATTAAACCAAATTCCTTCAGTACTACTTGAAAGTAATTAAGGCAAGAGATAAAAATGGAAAGTTTCATCACATTTTTTTTTGTTATATGTATATACATATACTTATGGCTTCAATGGAGGGACTCTTATATAGTTTCTTTGCACTTAAACTATTTTAGATTAAACAAAAAGTAATTTAAAAAAACCCTTGCTTATTTTAAAAAACTACTGAAAGGATTTTGACAAAACTTGCACCTGTTCTTAGTTGGAGGACTAAGCCCATATTAGGGAACAGTAAATATTATATCAAGGAGCCCTTATAGTTGCGCCATGTCCGGTTGTCTGTCTGACTGTACGCGGTTTAGCTCCGAGACTAAAAAGATGTAATTTGGCAGATTTATATCACACTGACAAGTGGTAAAACACAATTTAAAAAATAATAGTTCAATACATGTAGTGAGTGTAGTATTTTTTTTTTCGCCAACCCATTGATATGGGGTTTCATTGGATACGTACGTGAAAACATTCTGTCAGTAACTATTATTGACAAAAATATAAATAAATTATGACAGCTAAGTGCGGTTCAGTAGTCCAAGAGTTATAGTCGATTATCTAATAACTACACCCTACACTGCCTACAGAAATAAATAGATTGCGCGTGGCCCATCTCGCACTTGGCCGGTTTTTTCACAGTCGGTTGAAAATTCATTAATATAAATTAATTTCATTGAAACAGGCATCGGTGTTTTTTTTATTCGAAATCTAAGTACTTTAAAGAACTTTTGTCAGTGTCGCGTCACTCCGCTCTGCTCTGATGAAGCTGAAAAGGTCATATTTTTTTTCGAATTCGTGGCAAAATTAAGTAAAATCTCGTAATAAACATAATTATATAGTAAATTCATACCTATTTAAGAAAAAACCAAAAAAATTGCCAGCTTGTAAAATGGACATTATCATTTTTTTTATCTTTTTTAACATAATTTCGTCTCATTTTACCGAATACTATATCTGTGATCTAAGCATATACTAATTAAATAATTCTATTCTTTAAAAAAATGTTTTGGAAGCACAATACATTACATTTTAAGAATCGCACAATAAACATTTGTAAACACAGGGCATAACTTTGTTGCCTACGAGTAAATAACAATAAATAATTTGACAGAGAATGATTATTTGATAAATTCTCCCTTCAAATGCATTAAAGTCAATTATATTCATAAATAAACTAAATACAGAACTAAACGCATCACTTTAAAATTAATGCATAAACAAATAAAGATTTCAAAAATTAAAAGAACAATTCTCACCAAAAAAAATTTAACTGAAGTCCTCTGAGAGCAACACTCAAAAAAATTAAATCACTCTTTCAGTTTTCAGTTCTTTCCAACACTTCCACTTTTGAATTCAAATAATAATTGCGCGTTCGGATACGCGTCGGTGCGGTTATGCTGTCCACGAAACGAGTGCGTCCAACGTGAGGCAAAGAGCGACTAGCGCTACAGCCATACCCGTGTTCCTCTATGGCTCATTGGAAAGAACCTAACCTAATGGTCCCTGGCAGTCGGTATAACCTCCCTTACGTGACCGTCACAGGGCGCCCTCAAGGGCCCATGGGAGTTCAAGATATCGTGGTCGGATAAGCGTAAAACCGGTGCCATAGTAATGCGTAGCTCATGAGTAAACAGCTTTCATTCATTGTTTGCTGATGATACACGGCACAATGCTTTTTACCCGTTATCTGGCCAGGGCGCGGCGTGGGCCCTTGTCAATCCCACGTTAATTAAATTAATTCGATGATATGTGCCTCATCATTTTGCAAATACATTCGTTTAGCTTTTCAATAAGAATCGCTTTGAAACAGGAAAATATATGAAAAATGTCCAAAAAAAGCAGAGATTTGTTTTTTTAATTGTATATTAGTAATTTTAACAATCTGCGATTTTTATGACGATTAATATTTATATTTTTATTACTTTAATCTTTTTAATATTTTAATTTTGTATGCCATTGACATGCGAATTGTTAGGCTTCCACGCTTTAATTATTGCACTAATCATCATAAAATATTTCATACATGTTATTTTATCCCGGCAAAAGTATTGTTCACAAGGATCGATACTGATGAGAATGGAGTTAGTAAGCTAGTGTTTTATGGGAATTATTAGTGGGATTCGGAATCAACTTATTTTTTATTTTATCTTATTTATGTTCAAACTACAACTATTTTTACTACTTCCATCGTTCTGTCTGTCTTGTATGAACTATATTTATTTCTAGATAGGTCTTCATTATTTCTATGAAGGGCTTTAAGTCCCTTCTGGTTTCTATCTTGGCAACTGTCGGCGAATCTCAACCCGACCGCTATGTCGAAATGCCGAATTAAAAAATAATTTGAAATCTAAAAGGTTTGGCTGTTTCGTATCATACTTTATTGCGCAGAACTATCAAAACTGTATCTATTCTTAGACATCTTGAGCGTTACACATTTAGTATTGATTAAAATCTAGTTTATTTTTAGTCACATAGTCTTTTATTGTTTCGTCGGCCCAGAAGAGGTATATGAAACTTACGCATTTTTAAATCGCGCATAAGTAACGTTATGAATATATTATTCTTTGACTTCAGGTTTATTTTACTAGCTTAGCACCTTACTTACTGATAGCGTCAAAAGTGGACACTTTTGGCGGTAATTAACAATTCACTTAATTTATCAAATGCAAAACAATTGAGACTAATACCGAAAATACTAAAAGTAAGTACTTAATTTAGTAGCGAAATACAGACTTCGGTATTTTCAATTTGATCATACACACATTGTATCACGTCTTTATCCCTTGCAGGGTAGACAAAACCTAAGGCCATAATAAAATATAAACGAAAGACCACGTTTAGCATGTTGATGGCTTAAAGATGTTGATTTAGTAGTAAAATGAATAAAAATATTGGTGGCGATAGTTCCACTCAACACAAATAATTTTTTGTATCGCTCATTTTGAATCGATATGAATTTGTTGAACATCTCGAATCACTTGATCTATATACGGCTAAGTACTCGCGTGTGGTTCCCGACAGAGTAGAATAGGACCACTCCAACTCTTCCCCTTGGATGTCGTAGCAGGCACCTTAGGGAACACAAGCTAAACAAAGCTTATAAACATCAAATAGACATCTCCAACCCGTCTGGCCAGCGTGGAGAGTATAGCACAAATCCTCTGACTGCTCTAGCTATAATATAGCTCCTGATAGTTAGTACAGAGAGGTTCGTGATCCTGCAGTGGAGACTAACAATGACCTGTTGATGATGTTGAACATCTCTAACACGGCTACTTACTCGCGTGTATCATATTAAAAGTAAATAAGTATTCGAGTCTTCACGCATAAGCAGCTGATGATCTCCTTATAGTATCGATATTTAGCGCAAAGTCATTACGCGTAATTATTTTCTTATTAGCTCGTGGCGGTGATGCCATTTTCCAGAAAAAAGCATAGCTAGAGTATTAATGTCAGGAATAGACAAGGTTTGGTTATTTATTTTTCGTCAATAGTCGGTTCCGAGACGTTTGTAGTTTATAGCTTTAAAACAGTTATGACAAAATAATAATCTGATAGGTAAATTGCTTTAAAAGTGCATGCGAAAGCCTATACAAAATAAATATTTGAGCTAATAAGTTAACAAACAGTATTTTCCAAATATAACTATAGATGATGTATTAACAGCATGTTTTGGAATCCATTATAATTTAATCTAGATCTACAGCTTGGTTTTAAGACGTACTTATTTTAATTTTTAAGTTTTGTGGTAGAAACAAAGTGAAGTGGAAGTCTCTTACAGCTTGATTGTATTCTCCTGCTACTGCTTGCAGCAGCGGAATCAAGATTTCCCTCAACATATTTTAGATACTTCTTTTTCTTTTCGAATCAAAATGACTATAATTTACACAAATTCTAAGTACTACATACAAGTTAGTGTATTATATTAGCCGACGTAAGGAGAAGATAATTGTATACTTACCAATATACGAGTAACATACGTTTTTGCAAATTTGATTAAAAGCACTGCACATGTTTTATCAACCTTTCTGTAGGTTAAACCAAAGACAATATAATACTGACGTAGTTAAACCTTTCATCTTTGTTTACTAGTACTCGATTTAATTGCGTTAAAACATTTCCAAGAAATTGCTAAAAATGTATTCTTTGTACACATTAATATGCTTTACACTTTACACATGCGCGATTGTGAGATGTCACCTCCATGGTAAAAGTTTCAATGTAAGGAAAATAGAAATACTTATCTATTGTAGAGCGTTCTGTAACTACTACGCATAATTTGGCGAAATGTTCTTCTGTGAATTTGATGGAAAAGTAATTGTGGGCTTCGGTGTTGACCTCTCATCATCATTACCTCACAAAATAAGCAGTATCCGGCTATTTAGTATACACTAGCAGGCCGCCCCGGCTTCCCTCGTGGTACATACATACAGTCTGGTCACTCAGGGATAAGGCACCTATCCAACTAAGAAAGAATTCTTGAAATCGGTCTGATAGATACTGAGATTAGCTCGTTCAACTAAACAATTTCTTCAGTTTTATAATATTACAGTATAAATACATACTCGTACGTACATAGCAAAGGGTTAGCAATTCCGTGTTTTGTGTAAAAGAAAAAGCTTTAATTGTAACAGTCCAACCACGTCCAACTCTCTCTTATGCTTGCTTTATTGATTGTTATTAAAAAAATCCTGATACTTTTGTATAATTCTGTGATATGTCTACTAAGTATACATAAAAACGGTCGAAATTATAATGTTAAATAAAAATAAAAAATATAAATGGAATTAATTTCGCTTCATAAATGACGGAGGTACGTTATAAGGTACACATAACATCAAGGTAGATCATAGAACCGAATTAAAACCCTCCTTTTTTTAAAGTTGAACTAAATTTTCCTTATTTACACTTCAAGATAACTGATCATTATTTTATGATTTTAACTTCTACTATACTTTGCATGTTTAATCCCTGATAGCATTGAGGAAACGGATGTGGTTAAGTGATTTTAACTTGCTCATTGTCAATACCCGTATTGAAATGATTGATATAAAACATTTTTTTTTATTATTTTTTCATCACATAATTACCTATGTATATAATTTAATGACTGATTTCCGGCAGAGTAGAATAGGACCAAGTCTTTCCGTGGATGTAGAAGGCGACTTAGGAGACACAAGCTAAAAAAGCTTATAAATATCAAAGAGACCTCTCTGACCCGTCTGGCCAGCGTGAGAGTGTAGGCCGAATCCTCTGACTTCTCTGATAGTACAGAAAAGATCATACTCCTTCAGTGGATACTAAAACAGACCTGATGATGATACCAATTTAAATGATCATTGTACGAAGAGTAAATTATCATATTTCGGACGGGCTCTAGTGTCTCTAGTTTTTAGGATATCAATCAAACTGCCTCTGTGGTCCAGTGGTTAAGGCATTTGCCTTGTTGACCCAGGGGTCGTGGGTTCGATTCCCACGGGAAGCATACTTTGTTAAGTTGTTTCCAGTTTGGTTAGGACAATGCAGGCTTGAATCACCTGATTGTCTGATAAGAAAGATGATTCCGTGCTTCGGAAGGCACGTTAAGCCGTTGGTCCCGGCTGCCATGTGGTAGTCGTTAAAGGAACCACGTCAGAGGCGAGAAGCGGTTCCGAAGAACTCTGACACCAGGGTGTGCATGGTCGACTGACCGTTGACCGTGTCACCTACTCGAAATGATGATGAGCATATCAATTATTTCTAGAGAATACTTGCATGCAACTGTAAGCCATGCTTGCGTGATATTTCACACTCAAACAGTATCACTGAACTTTCATGTTTCAATTGATTGGATCGTAAAACAATTGGATATGTACTCTAAACTTTATTTTATTTGTAAATCATATTTTATTTATTTATTTTTATTTTTATTTACATAAATAAATAAATATATAGGACATGTCATACAATATCAGTCCGAGTCTTACGACAGGATTGACAGGTCTTTCGCCATAATGAAAAAAAACTAGCTGTTACCTGCGGCTTCGCCCGCGTGATATATATTTGTCTTTCTAAGTACCCTTACCATTGTGTATGCAAAATAGGCGTGAAAGCGTAACAAACAAACAAACGAACTCACTTTTGCATTTATAATATTAGTTGGGATTCAAAAACTTAATCAACAAATAATTTTATTTCTTTGTCACTGTTTCTTGAAATTTCTATATATATTACATTAGAGATTCTAATTCCAAGATTTTAATATAGCTTAGGCGTTCAAAATTACGCTGAAATAGAGCTAAAATGAGTGTCGGAAATGATATTCAAATGAGAGTCGCTTTAACATAGAGATTGTTTCATTTGTACGATCTTATCCAAGCGCCAGCGTGTGAAATCCGGGAATAAGATGTCGAAATATAATTACTTGTCCAATGGCTCTTTACTTTCTTTTCTCATTAAGTTTGCTACATGATGAGAAAGGTTTTTATAATTATACTCTGTCTTGGGAGTAATAACATTGACAGGTAATTTTCTCAGAATTTGAGTTTCTAGTCCGCTATCTTTTCAAGCGCAAGATCTAATCAGAACAATTCATAGAAAGAACCGAATGGAAAACTGTATCTCAAGAACTAATCAACGGATTTTGGCGAAACTTGTAATGTTCCCTAAGCCCGACAATACCTTATCCAACAAAAAAAATGGGACCTTCTGACTTATAGTTTTTGATTTATGCGCGGCTTAATATACAAATGCAAAAACATAAAAATATGTAACCAACATATGTACAAATGTAAAAACATAGAAATGCAGTAGCAAAGACTTGAAAGGCACACATGTTTAGACGCAGTGTTTGTGTTCGATCCCTGGTCAGGTCAAGATGGAAAATGATCTTTTTCGGATTAACCTGGGTCTTGGATGTTTATCTATATATGTATTTGTAATAAAATATAGTATCGTTAAGTTAGTATCCCATAACACAAGTCTCGAACTTACTTTAGGGCTAGCTAAATCTGTGTGATTTGTCCGTATGTATTTATTTATTTATTTAATAAAAAGAGATAAAGATAAACAGATAAAGTGTTTAGAAGCAGGAATAGACTAATTATAACGATATTTTCATACAATTTGCCGGGTCTGCCGAACATTTCTATTCTTTTTTCAGTTCCCAGCGTTGGTCCCATAGGAAAATTTCTATATTATGACGGGGTAATTTGTTGGTTGACGGACAACTGTGTTTACCTTTACATCCTGCACATCAATTTTAAAAGACTTTGTGAATCAGTGAATATGAACCCAATCATTGAATACAATAGTGCCAGACAATGCAGATTACCATACACTTTTTGTATGATATAATTCTAGGCCGTTCATGCGTAAAGGTCGTATAATAAAAGGAAGTGTTATTTTTTTTATTCTGGCGCGTTCAAGGTTTAATCATGAAAACTTTTAATCGATATCTCTATACTGTAACGCCTTTTTAAATCGACGTCTTCTTATTGCGATAATTCGTTACATCGTAGAATCTAATTGTAGTGCGAACGATTTCACTGCGAAAATATACGTAAACGTCTTGTGACTGTTATTTTATGATACTTAGAAAAACTTACTTCGAACAATCTTATGGCTATAACCAAGTACATCTATTTTCTTACCTAATGTTACGATTTTTAGGGTTCCGTAGTAAACAAGGAACCCTTATAGTTTCGCCATGTCTGTCTGTCTGTCTGTCCGTCCGCGGTTTTACGCAGAGACTATAAGTACTAGAAAGCTGTAATTTGGTATGGGTATGTATATTAATCATGGCAAAAAAGTGGTAGAATAAAAAGTTGAAAAAAAATTTTTTTTAGGGTAGCTCCCATACTCGTAATGTGGGAGAGTAAATTTTTTTTCTCTATTTACCCATCGTGTGTGGTATCGTTAAATAGGTCTTTCAAAAATATTGTGAGGTTTAGAACACCATTTTTCGATTTAGGGATCCGTTTCCGAAATATTTGGTTTTAAAGTGCGAATTTTTGTTAGAGGTAAGTGTCCCCCCCCCCTCTATCTGCTAAACGGTTACATATAGATACGTAAAAAAATTACAACAGTAGTATATATACTGAAATTTAAAGGAAAACTATCAGAGCTGAGTTCTAAGTACAAACTAAAAAGTTATAGGCAACCAACTTATAAACTGTAAAATTTCATACTATTTTCATTGTTAGATGTTTTGGGTCGTTAAACTGTAAGGTGCGAGTGTGAATAGTGTGAACTCAAAGTTGTCATTCGCAACTACGGAACCCTACACTGCGCGTGGCCGGACACGCACTTGGCCGGTTTTTAATACCTTACATTAGTTTTATAGGTACTTAATAAATAAAGAACGACTACCGACGTTTACGCGGCGAAAACAATCTTGATACGTCTTTTTATTGAAATAAAGATTTTATAAATCAAAATCTCTTCCAAGCTGGTTTGGGAGAAAAGGTAAAAACATATAACATACCTACCAGCTATTCTTCCCGCGAAGACCGTAAACCCGGTCAAGGGATTGGGATAAGGAATCACGTTAATAGGCAATGCGACTAGCAACCCATCACTATTTTTTCCGCTTTTAACCTTAACGCCCACTAACACTAACACAGTTGTGGTAGAGCCTCGCTACCGGCGAAAATCACTTTTGCTAGTAGCATGAATGGGCCGGCTCGTCCGGGGAAGTACCACACTCTCACAGAAAATCGACGTTTGAGTAGTAGCTTTACCGCTACTATGCTTCGTTCGGTGAGTGAGAGAGCCGGAGGCCCAGCTCCCTCTCCCCTCTGGGGAGGGAAAAATAAAAGGCCGGCAACGCTCCTGTGACACCTCTGGTGTTGCAGTTGTCCATGGGCAGCGGTGATCACTTCCCATCAGGTGACCCACTTGCTCGTTTGCCGTCCTATGACATTAAAAAAAAAAAAAAAAAAACACGCTAAACGTGGCTTTTAGGTTTTATGACCTTGGGCTCTGTCTAACCCGCCAGAGATAAAGACGTGATAATATGTGTATGTATAAATCAAAATATTTACATTTTAAGTACTTGAATTATATAAAACAACATTTAGTTTAATTTAGTTTAACATTGAATCGTTAAAGTGTATAGATTTTGATTTAAAAATTGTATATTTTGATAAAAAGACAATACAAACGGACTATACGGGTGCTAAAGAACGAGAGGTACCGTGGGAACCTTTTATATCCCTGATACCATGTGGTCTCAACGCCTTAATCGTACGATTTGTTCTTAGAGACTCGCATAGATGGCGCCACTCCAAACTACACAACATTGTATCTACCGTATTATGAGAATATAAAAACATGATTCACCAAATATATCTTATTAAAAATCAAAACAATATTTTAGGCATAATATTTTAAAATGTCACCGTATATTTAGTAAGTTAAAGGCTAACGCAGATTACCGGCATCTAGTATCGAGTACCAAGCAACTCTCCTGCGCCATACATTCGCCTGCTTTTCGCAACCTTAATTTGGTCCAATATTTTTGTATGAAGTGGGCAGTCTATTACGTTAGTATTATATTGTCGTTGCTGATATACAATGGATAAGTCAATAATCTCCTCACCTCACGATCATGATCGCATTACAAACAGTAGCACAAATGCGCGGCAAATCGGCCATATCGTTTATTATGTAGCTATTCGAAAATTGAAAAGCCACTTTCTAGCGTTTTCCGGTCTAGAAGCTGGCGCGCATAACTGCATATCGTTGTGCTGCGCCCGCGCACGCTATGCAATTGTGGCGCGAAAATACATTTGTCAAATTCAATTAATGGAATATGGGACATAAATTTCAAGGTGTTGAATTGTAAAGTGTGATCGATAGATGCTTTAACAACTTTTATGTACGTTCGGGTCAATTCTTTATAACGACCATTAAGTTGAAATTTTGTCATATCGTACTTATAGTATGTATACGGATTACAAAGTAATATTGTGAATTGAAGAATAGGAATAGATTTGATAATAAAAAACTCTTCAGCGCTGAACTGGCTTGTTACAAAAGTTTATAGTATGAATTTTCGCTGAATAAAACTTCGTCATAAATATGTAATGCTTCAAAACAAAACCCTTATTTTTTTAAATAACTTATACGTATACCAAATTATTGTACCGCATACATAATCTTTGATGTATTTTTTTTATCGGAAATAAATAATTCTGCACAGAATATATATATGATGTACAATAATTTGGATGTGTACATTGGCCTTTTGCGTTCCTGCCACCAACTCTGGTGACTTTTGTGCGAGATTAGACATAAGATAGATGTTTTGGTCCCATACTATAGACGCTGTCATCTAGACTGAAACTTCACGGCATTTTCAAGTATAATAAGTTTACTTTCATCTAAATTTTCTAATTCAAACAGTAGCCTTTAGAAGCAAATAGCTTTATTTAATTCGCTAGAATAAATAGTTTATAATATAAATTACTCAGTAAATGATTTATTTCAGGGGATTTTGTTATTTTGCATGAATCAATGTTATTTGTTAATTATTTTTTCCTGCCATTTATTATTTTACGGAATATTTCGTCATTTATGGGTAAGGGACTAAAAATGATTCATTCTTAGTCTCTAGTACCTAAGTCAAAGTTCTTCGTGACTAATTGAATCAATGTTTCAGTTTCAATCTCTTGTTATGGTTCGTCATGTATCCTGAATAAGTTACCTTCCTTATTGTTTCCTAAAAGCTACGTAATTTACTAGGAAAATCTTATTAAATGAAAATACGTTTTCAAATAGTACCTTTTACATGACAATGTTTCTAATACCAAATGTTTATTTTATTACATAGAATCTCTTTAAAAAATCTCGTCCAAAAATGTTTGATTTCTCAAATAAACTTAGGTACTAGAATATCTGGTTTCAGTTATTACTTGAAAATGATTTTCTTTTTCTAAACAAGTAATTTTATCTTCTATATTACATCACATTATCCGAAAAGAAAGATGATTCCGTGTTTCAGAAGCCATCTAGCGTTTGTTAAAACCTATTCTAGGATTGGTTTTGGTTTACCCCTTGGGTTGGGTTGCGGAGGTCAGATGGCAGTCGCTCTTTGTATTGTAAAAACCAGTAGCCTCGTCAAATCACCTAGGATAGGTTTAGGACCCCGGGCTCTGAAGCAATACCGCCAAGGATGCAACCAGGGTACCAGGACAAACAGATACGCTCCGATGATGATGATATTATATCTATACTGATGTTATAAAGAGAAAAGATTTGATTGTTTGTTTGTTTGCATTGAATAGGCTCTGAAACTACTGGTCTGTTTTTTTAATTCTTTCACCTATAGAAAGCCAATTAATCTGCGGGTGACATAGGCTAGAATTTACGCGGGCGAAGTCGCTGATAAATTGCTAGTCATACATACTTTGTAGTATCAGTTCATTTTGTTGGGCCTAAAATTTTCCCCAAAGTTTTTATTTACATGACCTTTGTGAAAATCACGTTGTTGACGAAGAACAAGGTTACTGTTGTGGTTAAGTTTACGTGTTTCTTATTGTAATGTTTTCCATTTATGAGTAAAGTAGAAAAATAGCATTAGTTATACACCAGTACTGTATTCTGAGCAAAGATCGTTCCAAAAGTTGTTAACGATAGAGATGTACTTTATTTGGAAGAAACAAAACAGAATAAATATACAAAAGAAGCCAAAAAACACTAAAATTAAAACAAAAATAAAAACTTAAAAACTCTCAACTCGGCATTTACTGGGTGTTTAGAAGTAAAAACCAATGGCACTGATCTTCCGTTAGGGTCGAAATAGGTGATCAACGGAAGCTCTCACATATCGTAAACTTGATCTTCTTTCTTTACTTTTTCCACATTTTTATGTGGGATCGGTACAGTATTGTAAGTTATCTCCATTGTGTTCTGTCGTCTACCATTAGCCCTTGACACTCCAAAATGCGTACTGATTTTTGAACTCATTTCTTTTTGCATTTTGACGTTGATGACTAATAGTCACCGAAAATAAAATTTTCAGCTCAAAAAAATAAAACCAAACCTTAATTACTGCGCGACGTTATTTTCGTTGTAAATTCGTGACAAACGAGTGCCCGTGAAGTGCATACAGAGTGTTTTATACGCTGCGCTCGTATTTTTATGCATGTTTGAACAATGAAGCCTTTGTCCACGACTAATATTATTAAACGTCGATATGGGCCATTGTTCCCGGGCCATTACTTACGCGTACGACCGACGCCCGCACTTCCTAGTCCTTGTTTTGAAGCACGCCAGGAGTTTTTTTTTATGTTTGTTTGACGGCAAACGAGCAGACGAGCTACCTGATGAAAGGTGGTCACCGTCGCCTCTCTACAACACCAGAGGAGGTGCTGATGCGTTGCAGACTCCTTTCTTACCTGCGAGATTGGTCACTTCCATGAAAATAGCTGGGGAACCATAACTTTACTAGGTATAGCTATGTCCACTCCAGCCCTACTCTGATGAAAACGCGATTTTCCGAATAAAGCTCGGTCTCCAGCTATTTTCACGGAAGTGACCAATCTCACAGAAAAGAGTGGGCAATGCATCAGCACCTCTTCTGGTGATGCAGATATCATCAGATGCTATATTTCCATCAGGTTGCTCGTCTGCTCATTTGCCGTCACACATACATAAAAAAAGTTCCAATTTATAATATTTTAAGTATGCATGAGAGTTGGTAACTACGATCTGAGTAAATGTAGGTTTTACTCGTCCCACATACCTAATAAAAATCTAGTTTTCCCTAAAGCCTCCCGTTTCCCGCCATCGACCCGCGTCGCCGCCATGATGGCGCCGGGTTTGGCGCCAAAGTTCCTGGCTGAGGGTGCGTTACCGGGGTTGTTACTCGACCGTCCTGACCTATATGTTTGACACACTATCCTCCATTCTTAATGGTGCTGCGCCACGCAATGACGTTGGATTGAAAACAAAGAGATTAGGTAGGTAAGGACTTTTTGAAATGTGGGACATGGTATTGGAATACATCAAATCGTTTAATGTTACTCTGTTTATTAAATTACTTGGATTAAGAATTTGAGCGTACCTATCTACTTTAAATATCACTACGCATGAGATCTTGCAGTGCTTTAGTAACAGCCTAGGTGTTGTTTTTTTTTCTTTACTATTACTTCTTTTCTACTATTACTAGTAATAGCAGAAAGACGTTATTTGTTTTAAATCTATAAGTAACTACCTAGCTGTTACACGCGGCTTTGACCGCGTGATATATAGCCTATGTCCTTCCCAGTACCCTAACCTATGTGTATGCAAAATTTCATGATGATCGGTTCTGTAGATACGGCGTAACATCTAACAAACAAACAAATAAACAAACTCACTTTCGCATTTATAAATTAGTTAGGAAGTTAGGATAGTATCTTCTACGTAGTTTGTGGATTGAACAATACATTACATTTTCTTAAATACCTGCTATTTATCCTTGGTTCTAATACTTGCCATTACTAATTGCACAAAAAGAACATTTAAGCCCTTAAATTTAACGAGAAGAAGTCTATCATTGTGAAGGTTACAGATGTAAAAATTTTACCATGCTTCAGCTAAATCCCAAAGTTAGTAACTTGCTTTCAAAAATGAGCAAGTCGTTAAGAGATAGATGACACGGGCACGCCGCGAGGGCACCTACTTTCTTGTTAATGTCAGGTTACTGTCCCTTCACCGCTAAGCTAATTGTTTGCTGCATGCGCCGCGGAACGGTTAACGCGAGAAGGTATTACATTTACACGAGAAATAGATAGATAATTTTATTGTTACCGAAAAATCACAAATATATTTACACAAAAACATAACATTGAAACAGTAAACAAATAAGGTCCAGCATGTGTGCCACAA
This sequence comes from Rhodophaea formosa, assembly GCA_963082605.1. NCBI lineage: Eukaryota > Metazoa > Arthropoda > Insecta > Lepidoptera > Pyralidae > Rhodophaea > Rhodophaea formosa. The sequence goes on along the minus strand of OY720213.1, from coordinate 5,085,332 downwards.
CGACAACAAAAGGTAGTAAGCTCAGCAATACGTTTGCTCCTAGAGAAAATCACAGATTTTTTGCTACAACCACTGAGACTCACGGGGATACGTAGAATAAAAACATCTGCCCTACTTTGTTGAGCACAATGGTTTTAATGAACTGGTTTAAAAAAGATAAAAAAAAAAGTGTGGCACTCGGGGAATGCCGCGGTAAAGCTATTGCATAGCATTTTTTTATCAATATACATACACGTTAAGGTTCAACTAGTGCGCTGTGCGCAACAACGCGGGCGCGAATTCAGTACGCGGCCAAAAAGTACGCTGTCTCATCTAGCATCGTGTCTAAAAGAGATAGAATCAGTTATGAGCAGTTAGCAGCTAAGTAGTCTACTCGCATACGTCTAGTCGCATGCACACAAACACCGTGCCGAAGTCTGCCGAACTGTAACGACGTTAGAAGATGCACGGTAGGCGGAGTGGGTGTTAGGTTATTTTCGTTACGGAATTACTCGATTCGGTCGCCGCGCTCAAGGCCCGCGATAGAAGCTATGCAATAGCTTAAAAATGATAAAATATGTATCGTTTAGTTAGTATCCTGCGGCACAAATTCACAACGTTTAGACTTCTCTATTTTCTGACTACCTTTTTTCTTGCTCTTTGTCCACGTGGGCCACGCAATCGTAAATTCGTAATATAAACCAATCACGTCTTTACCCCTTACAGGGCTTAGGGGTTAGATGAAGCCTGAGTCCACATCCTCGGTTTTTATCACACATATTGTTGAGAGAGCTTTAGGGCGATAACCACGTCCTTGATCCGTTTGTCAAAAAAGTCTGACCCAATCCTGACCTCTTTAAAGCGTTCTCATTGAGAGCCACACTTGGCAGGTCACACACAACGCCGCTCACTCCCCGTGCATCGACGCAGTTAATTCGTGACAATCCCTACATTGTACTATATACAATGTCGATACATTGAAATATCCCATTGCGATTTATACAATTCTGGTTTCAAATTGACTGATGGTCACGCAATGGATGCTTACAGATGAGCTAGTAAGTTTTTTTTTTTGAGACTAAGGGGTCATTCAAATATTACGTAAGTATTCAAAGGGAGTGGGGCCGGGGTGAAGGCTTGGCTTATATTAGATGACATGGGGGACGGGAGGGTTGATGTGGTGATGACATAAGCAACATTTCGCAAAATACACTAACATTTTTTGGGAAAATGATACGAATGTTTACGTAAGCTTAGGGGGAGGGGGGAAGAACTTTTCTTACTTTTGCTGACAAGAGGGGGAGAGGGTGTAAAATATCAATTTTACTGCTTACGTAATACTTAAATGGCCCTAATGACGAAAAGGGATAAATCAATCATGGCTTCATATGCGTTAGCTTTCTATGAACTGTACATTGACTTTAATAAATAAATAAATATATACGGACGAATCACACAGATTGAGCTGCTAGCCCCAAAGTAAGTTTGAGACTTGTGTTATGGGATACTAACTCAACGATACTATATTTTATAATAGATACTTATACAGATAAACATCCAAGACCCAGGTCAATCTGAAAAAGATCGTTTTCCATCTTGACCTGACCGGGGATCGAACCCGGGACCATCCGTGTCGCAGACAGGCGTGTTGACCGCTGCGCCACGGAGCTTCTTCTTCTTCTTTGTATAGTATAGTAATGCTTACAAGTAGGTAGTGTAATCAAGTCGGCGGGTGTTTGGAAAAGCGTTGCTAGACAATAATAAAGTGTTCATGACATTTGTGCCTCAGTGGTTAGTAAAAGTGCCTTTGAAACGCAGGGTCTGATCGCCGGTCAGGTCATGGTAAAAACGATCTTTTTCAGATTCGCCTGAATCTTTGATGATTATCTATATAAGTACATATCTATTTTAAATATGGTGTCATTGAGTTAGTATCCTACGACACAAGTTCACAACTTACTGTAGGGCTAACTCAATTTGTGTAATTTGTCCCTATATATAAATTTATTTATTTTCCTGTTTTTCGACCTCCGTACTTCGTATTCCAAAGTATCACAGCTAAGGATAATAGAACACACACATAAGACAGATATACTTACGTTTTCGTTTAGAGGAGGAATCTTGAAAGCCTCGAAATCCAGTTCACAGAGAAAGTCTTTAGACCCTGGCGCTATGGTCACCAGACTCGGCTCCTCAAACGCCAACCAATCCACCTTTAACGGCTCCAGATCTTATTCGATTACGACAATTATCCAATATAAATCGATTCGACCAACCGATGCTGATTCGATTAAAATACGGCAACTGTCAAGTATAAATTGGTTCTAACAATTACTATTAAAAGTTTCTATCTCTGTTAACTAATGAAAAGTTACTTTCTAAAATATTAAATCTTTAAAAAAATACAGGCCAGTAATAATAAAGAGTTTAATTAAAAGAAAATGAACACAATTTGTTTATTGATATGGTGTTCTCATTTCAAAATTCGATATATCGTATCATTGGTGTTGCTGACATTAAAAATTAATTACCAAAAGTTGCCGTAGATCACTAGACACTTCTATTACGAGTGATATATCACTAATGACTAAAGTCGCTGGCTGAAGATCCCATTTAACTCTTGACCTGTTAATTTGACTTGCATTAACCCCTGATTCATATTCATTCATTAATTGTTTCCGTCTGTCCCAGGATAATCTTGTCACCATCAGTTCAAAGATCTTTTAGCTAGTTAAAAAAGGAAGAAGTTTACGAGCTATTCTCGAATTAAGTTATCATAAGTACTAGTATATTTTATTAATCGGTACCTACAATACGTCGTTTTGTTTTTTAATTTTAAAAGTTTAAGACCCTCAAATTACTAATTAACTTTACTTTATATGGGATTTTATTTTGCATTCACAATGCTATTTTACCTTATTTATTAAATAAAGAAAATAAGAAATGGTGAAAAAATTCCACGCGGGCAGGACTTGAACCTGCGTCTAGATCTCAGTACGATCTATGCGTTGCCAATTACGCCACCGCGCTTCAAGCCCCGGCGCCGAATTTCTCCACCATATCCCATTCCTCTTACACGCATCATTATTTTCTTTATTTACTAATTAACTTACTTACTTAAACACTTGGATGCTTACAGGTAAATACTGAGAGATAGGGTAAATCGAGGATTATTTTATTGTAAATTTGTTAGTTGCATTCTTAGATCTTATATTGACTAACAGCCCTATAGCCTACCCGTATTAAACTTACAAATCTTCCTCATAAATTACTCTATCAAATGGTGGAAATCGCATGAAAATATGGACTTTTTACTGCCCATGCAGTAGGTACTTTCCGAAAATCCTTTTTTTGACAACGAAAAGTACCTACTGCACATGCAATAGGTACTTTTCGAAAATCCATATTTTCATACAATTCATACTTTTTGAGTGTATCGCGAACACATGCAGCGGAGGACTTTGTTTTATAATATGTAGATAGTGATAGTGATGATAAACGTTGGTACTTTCAAAAACGATATGAGTACTTAGATATCCACGGACTAATAGGCTATGAATCTCCTTGCAAAATACTTAACATCATGTCATAAAAGAAAGATTTTTCACATAAAACTACAAACCACTTCTAATTAAAATTAAATTTATTTCCAAAATCTTACATTACAAAAACAGACTTAACTAAAGAGCTGAAGAGGTGGGAAATATGGTTAAAGTCGGGTATCGTAACGGTCTATAAAACGAACTTAATTATACCTACAGTAACTAAAATTTAGGTACATTTACATCTCTTTAGTGAAGTGGATGACAGAGAGGGCCGTGTCTAATAGATACACAGCTCCTTGTATGACACACAGGGCTCCCACGGCGAGACCGACCTGGAAATTTAAACATAATATTTGAAAAACAAGTTATTTTTCCGCAAGAATATAACGATAAGGTATATCTTGCTTAATGTCAGTCAGTTAAGACGAATGCAGCTCTCTCTCGGGCCCAATGAGGGGAAAATAAAATTACTAAATGTCCTACAATTTGCAAGTAAGCTATATTTATACTTAGGCTCCCAAGCACTGACTGTACGCCTCTGACAATGCATAAAATATTTTTCCATTTTACAACAGAATATCTATGAGGGTGGCATGGTCTATGTAGGCCAGTCATAATCGACTCAAAAATTGCAAACGCGCTTGTAACGGCAATGTTTGATATGGATATTGACTAGCATAATGTAGACAAAATTAAAAAAATTAGATTTAAAATAGACACAGAAGTATCCTCCTTCTCTTACCTGTTTCTCGGAGTAGACGAACTGGTACTGCTGCTCGCCCTGGTAGCCGCCCCAGTAGTGCAGGGCCACGGCACCGACCGCGATCCACAGGAACACACCCACGAAGTTCATTACTATGTCAGCCAGAGCCCTGAAACGATGGGATAAAAATTATGTAGTAAAAATCTTCATCTTCATCAGATCTTTTTTAGTCTCCACTGCAGGAGCACGGCCCTCTCTGTACTACCAGATACATATATTAGCCAGAGCATTCAGCGGATTTGGCCTGCACTCTACACGCGACAGGTTGGCGAGGTCTCTTTGACGTTGATAAACTTTGTTTAGCTATGGTTTTGCCTAGGCTATACAGGATGCTAAGAGTAAACACTCTTATCCTTAAAACCAGCCATTAAAATGTACAATATTCGTATGGGACCCACACTGGAAACTCGTAGAAATTAATCGACATTTCTATACGCCGACCCGGCAATTTGTACGAGAATGTCTTATTTTTATTTCCCAGCATTTGTCCAATAGCAAAAGATATTCATTTTGGCCCGATCTCAGTTCAGTGTACATACACCTTCTACTGACAAGCATTTGGATTCACCCACGCTGACTACTAGTTGTTTATGGCAAATTTAAGTTAGCGCTGTGTGTCCAAAACGAACTATCAATGACTCGCTTTCGCCCGCGACTCCGCTTGCGTCGATCCCTCGGCCATGTGGTCCCAACGCCTTAATCGTACGATTTGTTCTCAGAGACTCGCACAGATGGCGCTGCTCATTGCTACACAACATTGTATCTTTCATATAATGAGAAAATAAAAGCATTTTTCACAAAATATAGTTATCTCATAAATAATTAGAACAATATTTTTGGCTTTTTATTTTAAAATCACACCTCAGTTTTAGTAAGTTTTAGGCTAACGCAGATTAAATCAGCCACTCGATACTAGATGGCGGTAGTCTGCAGCGCCATACATTTGCCTATTTTTGCCACCTTAAGTTGGTCCAATATTTTTCTATGAGGTAGGCAGTCTATTACGCTAGTATTATATTGTCTTTGCCTCGGGAACAGAACGTTTTTCCGGATGTCCTTGTCCATAGAGCAGAGAACATGTGTAGAAAACTTCATGATGATCGGTTCTGTAGATTCGTTGTGAAAGCGTTACAAATAAACAAACAAACTCACTTTCGCGTTTATAATTTATAATAACCATACTACATTAAATACACTCCACATACTTAATATATAATTGTATAAAATAGTTTTACTTTAGGCTAATATAAACTGATCTTATACTTAGTTCATTATATGTATTGGGAGAGACCTGGCGACCCGTAACACAGGATCTTCGGAGCCTAGCATGGGCACCAGTTCTCCACAATTCTCATTTTGCAAAAAGTAGTACTATACAGTAGTACTAATTCTTTACAGCCAAGGCTATTGTTATTTATTTTTATTTTTATTGTGGAGAAAAAATAAAGAAATTGATTGATTGATTGATTGATATAATATTAGTTGGTATTGGGATTGTGTATTGGCGTACCTCTTGTGCTCTGTGGTGCCAAAGAAGTACGTGACAACCTGCACTAGCGTGTAGATGAGATACCCCACAATGACTCCTGAAGCCACTATCTCAGCGTCCGGATTCTTCTCTTCATTGAGGTTCCAAGTGCCTCCCACCCCCAGGAATTCGCCATTGTATCCTGTTCTGTACAGAACTAGGATTATGATGTTCAGGACCTGGAAAGAAAAAAGATATGATTTTAGTTTGTTTGCTCTTATTTTATTTCTATTTTTTTGGGTCAGAAATAAGATGATACTCATGAACTAAAATTAACAACATAATAATATTTGGCATAATCTCTTCTTCAGCAGCCATCACTTTCCATGAACATCGCATCAACCCGCTCAACGCGAGACTTTAAGCCTCTGTTACAAGCGTAGTACCGTAAATAGTAGAGTAGAAAAATAGAACAGGTTATGGTTCGGAATTGGTTAACATCCTAACTAATATTATAAATGCGAAAGTGAGTTTGTTTGTTACGCTTTCACGCCGTATATCTATTGAACCGATCATCGGGAAATTTTGCGTACACATAGGTTAGGGTACTGAGAAGGACATAGGCTATAAATCACGCGGGCGAAGCTGCGGTTAACAGGTAGTTATAAATAAGTAATGAAAAGAAATCCTAAAAATGTTGACTTGTGAACCACTATATAAAAAATATAGTTGGTCTTTTTCTTTTTTTTTCAAGAGTGTCAATTTTGGAAATTGTTATCAAAATTATTTCTGCATTAGTATAGTTATATTATATTTCATGGATAAATCATAATCGTCTATTTTTATAATAATGAAAATAAAAAATTCATAGTTGACGTATTGTATAGAAGTTTCAAACAGTTTTAGTTATTGTTATAAGCAATATGCACCTTCTGACATTGCTCTGCCTGAATCATATCACAGAGTATGAGAATCGATAGCCTTATCTCTTCCTTTATCATTTATCTGAAATGCCTTTCCATGCGTTGTTTTATATTTTGGTCTGCAAACATTTATTTTAAAATCCGCTTTATATGTTTCAATGCCGCGACTTTGTTCATGTTTCAATAGTAATCTGTAAGGGTTCTTGTATTTCTACCTTTAAGTAGTCGGATTATAAGAAAACAACACTGTCAACACTGATTCTGTCTATCTCTGCTTATTTTATGCCTGCTAGACGTGAAATGTATGCACAACTATTCTAATTTTGAATTAACACAGTCCTTTAAAAGGTAATCTAGCATTTTATTTCACCTTAACCTTTGGTGAGTTATGTACTTGAGCAACGTCTTCTGACTTCTATAAGTAACAGTTAGTCATTTTAATTCTAGCTTTGAGCTTAAATTGTTAATTGAAATAAATATAAAATAGCCAGAATCTCCAATGAGTCGTGTTTCAAATGGCTAAGAGGGATGGTGGGGCTAACTCAATCCGTGTAGACTGTGCTTATATATTTATTTTGCTAGCGTGCAAACAAAGCCCAAATCAGAGAAGAATGGAAAGCAGAGAGGGAGGCCTTTGCCCAGCAGTGGGATTTAACAGGCTAACAAATAAAATAAATAAATATATTTATTTAACTGGCGTGCAAAAAACTTAAACAAAACGAATGGACTCTGACTTCTATGGGTTTGTGTTTGACACAAATGGATGACGTGAATCCCAAATTGACCATGTGAATGGCCTCGCAACGACAATCATTGTCAACTGCGTAAAAAATATAAAAAATGTAGCATTGGTCATTTTGTTATTATACTTCTTGCCGAGATTGTCTCGTCTTTATGTTTTCTGCCGTCGCAAAAACGGTCCATTAAGTTATTTCGTTCATCTGTTACGAAGATTGAATGATATTAACATACCGAGGGTTTTGCTCTTGAATACTCTTCAGATATGAATCATAAGTTTGATAAAGTTTTTAGTTTATAATTTTATGGAACAAGAAGTAAAGTGAAACGAGGAGAACAAATTCATTACATTTAGTACGACCAGTGGCGGCCGCTCCTTCAGTGCACTCGTGCACTGCACTACCAGTATTTTATGTATTTCCCAATTTTTTTTCGACACAATTATTATTTATCCAAAAGTATGTAACTTTAATTACACACTGAAAAAGAAAATATTTTCAAACAAGCTTGATCTTTATAACTTAATATTTAAGACTCATTTTAGCTAAACCAAAAATTGGGCGAGCGCTTTCAAAGTGCGCACGAAGCGTCTCCATAGAAACTATATGGAATGAGACAGAAATGCTATATTTATTTAACTGGCGTGCAAAAAACTTAAACAAAACGAATGGACTCTGACTTCTATGGGTTTGTGTTTGACACAAATGGATGACGTGAATCCCAAATTGACCATGTGAATGGCCTCGCAACGACAATCATTGTCAACTGCGTAAAAAATATAAAAAATGTAGCATTGGTCATTTTGTTATTATACTTCTTGCCGAGATTGTCTCGTCTTTATGTTTTCTGCCGTCGCAAAAACGGTCCATTAAGTTATTTCGTTCATCTGTTACGAAGATTGAATGATATTAACATACCGAGGGTTTTGCTCTTGAATACTCTTCAGATATGAATCATAAGTTTGATAAAGTTTTTAGTTTATAATTTTATGGAACAAGAAGTAAAGTGAAACGAGGAGAACAAATTCATTACATTTAGTACGACCAGTGGCGGCCGCTCCTTCAGTGCACTCGTGCACTGCACTACCAGTATTTTATGTATTTCCCAATTTTTTTTCGACACAATTATTATTTATCCAAAAGTATGTAACTTTAATTACACACTGAAAAAGAAAATATTTTCAAACAAGCTTGATCTTTATAACTTAATATTTAAGACTCATTTTAGCTAAACCAAAAATTGGGCGAGCGCTTTCAAAGTGCGCACGAAGCGTCTCCATAGAAACTATATGGAATGAGACAGAAATGCTGCGGCAGGTGAAACGGAAGATGATCCGTACTCAATGTATGAGAAAAATTGAATAATCGGGTCGGCGCACGAGCCCCGAATCCTCCCGAACGGGCTCGCTCGGGCGGCATCGGCCGGGGTGTCTCGCTCGCTCGTTGAAGATTTTTGTTGCGAAGGCGTGTCCTTGACCTTACTCAAATCAGTTTGTTTGTTTTATTTCGCACCTGTGACACGGTGTGATAGATAACGCGCGCGAAATTACCCAATAATTATTCATAGTTATGGTTTTCTACTTTGTGTGTGCTTCAAAGTGTAGTGGTTGAAAGTGGCTTCAAAGTGTGTTGTTAAGGGCGGCCAACCCGTCTATCTTTTCATACAAACGCTCGTACGCGATTATGGCGGTGTAACAAATCTTTCTTTGAAGATTTTCTACTAATAGGTATTTTATGCACTATATCTAGGTTTCTATCAAAATGAAAAATCAAAATTTGGAGAAACAACTTCAATATAAGCCTCCAATTATCCGCTTTTTTGCACAAATTTTATGTGAACTTTGGGCGTTTATAATGTACTCATTAATTGTAACAGTAAAGAAAATATTCATTTAGAAACCTTGCAAATGTAATGGAGATTCTAGATGTACAAGTTTTTTTTCATAAACTTGTAAGGCTTACCAATAAACACGTATTTCTTGAAACAAGTTTAATGAAATTTCCGCACACTATTTTTCGTTCAATGTCTTCGCGTACTCACTAGCTTGTTTCCATGTGGCAGTAAGAGGTGTGCGGGAGACGAGGGCAAGGAGCTCTTTTCGCTTTGCCTCTTTATCTGACATTGCGCTGGACGGAACAAGCTTTTCGACCATGCTCGCGTTGACGATAGTCAGTCGGGGAAGGGCCACCTTAATGGGATTATTTGAACAAGAACTAAAAAAGAAAATAGGCTATGGCTTATTTAGGCGGTATGCCGCCTAATCTGTTTTTTGAAACCATCTTCTCGTGCTTTTCAACCTGAATTAGTTAAGTACCTAGTTATTAGAATATTCATTAGCGCGCAGCTCCTCTCACTAAACCAATGGTAAGTCAAGATGATGAGATATTTCACTGCATGTACATAAGTACCTGATACTTTTTATACAGAAATGGTTTTACAATATGCATTAATATTAACAAGAATTGTACCTACCTAGAGTAACTGATTATGTATGTACAAATCACGTACAAATATTATTAAGAAGGTGCATAGGGGCAGTCGACTACAAATAATTGACGAACGTACGGCATTTCAATAGGTCGTTTTGCTTTTGAGAAACAATATACCTACTGTTTCTCAAAAGCAAAACGACCTAGCAGGTGAACCACCACTCCTTGAAGTCACGAGCCGCCACTGAGTACGACTAAAACCATTTAAGAGTTATGTTGGAATAAATAATCTCACATACATGCTTTAAGCATGAACTCCAAAGAAATACATACAGTAAGCAAAGAAGCTCCTTCTTTTTTGAACTCGGTTAAAAATATTACTCTCATTTATTTTTGGCAGTTGTGGAATAGATAAAATAAATGCATTTAAAAAGAGATTAACGTGTATTTTGTTAAGTACCAAAATTCATATATGTGCATGTTTACAAATGAAAAGCAAGTCAATGGGTATTGTTAACAACAACTTTCTATATTTTCTCATTCAAAAGGTCTTCGACAAGTCTATCTGCTGACATACTAGTGAAAATCAGATGTGTTAACTACCGTAGTACAGGGTTGTCAATTAACGTCTTTTAAGCTAGTGTTTTTCCAGATTTAAAGTGATGTCATTTATTTCTTTGAATAACGGCGCGATAATTGATATTATTCGATTAATTATTTCCTTTAAAATCTCAATAGAATTGAAAATCTTACAGAATCTCATATTCCGTTGCAGACAAACAGAGCGAGAACACTTATTTCTTGCTTATTTTGTTTGAGGTTATTTTAAGTATACATTGGAAATTCTATATTATAAAATATATAATACTTATATTGCCCATATTTTTGACGAATTTCTTCCCGACAGAAAGAGGGTTTTGTTTTGTTTTTCGCGCGTATTGAGGCAATATTATTTATTACCTAGTTTCATCCAAACTGCTATTCGTGTGTCCTTATGTGGACAAGTAATTCAAAAAATTTGGCCTTAAAGCTCTAAAATGAGACAATTTTTTCTAACTCAAATAGAGGGTGTCATTTAAAACATATTTACTCATATGAATAGCAATGTGTTTTTTTCAATGTTTTTGTAAAATAACGTATTTCTGACATTCCTTTGGGAAACAGCAACTCTAGCGAAATCCGGGGACCACACACATGTCATCCATCAATCATACATCGCTTTCATTCCTCGCATTCCTCAATGGGGTCAAATAGGGTCAAATTATCTACATTTTCATCTTATGCTCGCTTTCATTTGCAGATAACAATGGCTGTTAAATATATTTGTATGATAATTTGACTGAGAATCAGGAATAAACAAGCTGAATAGAAACTTTGACTTTATTTAAATCTCGGAATTAGAATCGAAAGAATTGAAATAAAAATGTGTTTTTTTTTTCATTCAACCCTTTTTTTCTTGCAATGCATTTCAAATTCGAAATAAAAATATATTCAGGAGGTTTATAAAGCCTCTATATTTTTAACATTGTAACCTGATAATGTACTATATTTTTCGCTAATTTCATTTATAAACTTCGAGTTGTTGCTTTTGGGAAATGATAGTTTTGGAGTAAACTTACGTACTTGACAAACATCGTATTTTGGCTGATGTTTATCTTTTCCTCGCCCGAGCAGTAACGTCCTCAACTGTGATGATTCGGAGGGCTCCGCTATTATGATAGCAATCATACTTTGATATGATCTGCCTGACGGTAGCCCTTGGGAGTCTTCATAACCGTGGACAAATGATATACAAGTATTTGCCCACGGACGGACGAATTAGTGACAAAGACTATTTTTTGGTAGAGCAGGCGTGTGTATTTTTTTAAAAACTAGTTTCTAATGTGACCGGAAAAATACATTGTATCATACAAAAATAAGTACTTTTTACATAAATGACATTTATTGAATTCTGATTGGTGCTTTAAAATCATTAAGTCCCAAATGTTTTGATACTAAGGTTATCAAGTTTCTGTTACTTTGTATGAGACACCCAAGAGCCAGTCTCACAGGATAGTGGCAATTACTTGATACAATCGTTACTCATCACGCGGGTCAAAAGTTAATACAGAAAGAGCATTATATGTCCCACAGAGTAAGAAAGAAAAAATACTATTATGTATTCTATATATATTATTATTATGTATTAAAAATCTTAAAATTAGGATTTCGTTATTTATTTTCATGTAATTGAAGGTGGCTTAGAAATCTATAAGTATAGCATCATTGATGAGGCTTAAAAGTTGAATACATATTTGATAACGTAAAATATATAAAAGACTAACAAGAAATACAACAGTTTGTTGTTGTATTCTTACCGCAGATGTTTGTTACAGGTAGAGCACTTGAAAAAACGAAATATCTTAAAAACGTGAATCCAATAATATTTTTGTTTGTTTCATAAAGTTTTACTAGACTTAATCGAATCCGAATACCTACCTCTAGGGTATCAGCCACGATAACTGTTCTACAAGTAATTGTACAGCATGAACAGTTGATTCCGTTCTCATCTTCAAGCCCACCAACATGCTAAACGTGGCCTTAAGGTTTTACAGACCTGGACTCTGTCTACCAAAAGCAAGGCAAAAAGACGTATGTATGTATTGTAAGTATGAACATGCTGTTTCAAAGCGATCCCCGGTGTCCGCACTGCAGTTGAGGATACAACCGGGAACCCACTCAGAAGTCGGAAGAAAGAAAAAATAATCTGCAAATTAATTGTTGCCTCTGTTCTGACGTACTCTGTGCCGGCAGCTGACAATTACACCGTAGTAATTGTCGCTCGGCGCAGGAAGCTTTGATTCAAACAATTTACGTTACGGCATCCGTATCCGATATCATGCTTGTGCAAACGAACAATTTCAAATAGAAGTATTTCATCACATCGGTGTAGAAAATCATTAAATTTTAAATTATATTGCACTTAACCAAAAATGGGTCGCATTGTTGACTTTTTAAAACCACATCATCACATCATCAGGTCTCTTTAGTCTCCTCTCTACTGTAGGAGCACGACCCTCTTTTTACTACAAAAGTCATATTTTAGCCTCAGAGCAGTCTCACTCTCCACGCGTGCCAGACGAGTTGGATAGGTTCCTTTCATGTTTATAAGCTTTGTTCTGCTTGTGCTTCCTACGACGCCTTTCCCTACATCCACGAGAAGTTTTGGAGGGGTCGTATTCGACTCTGCCGGGAATCACACGGCAACTTCTTAAATTTATTACACGGCAAAAACTGTATTAATCTATTTTTTTACTTATTGTTATAAATATTTGTGCTTAAACGTTGAAGCTACCCCACTGCTACAAATATTGTAATCGATTTTGGAAGATCTTATATTCTGTATTTAAAGATTTGAAGGGATATTACCATTTAAAATTGTATAGTTCCGATCTAGAACAGTGGTGTGGTATATACAATTTGGCAGTAAAGAATTTTATGCATATGCCTCAATTCTTCTTAACTCCGATGTAATAATCAATATGTAGTTACAATCATATTAATAGTACAAATATATACGTATCTATAGAACTCACATGAACCTACAACTATAACAGACAAGCTAATGAAGCAGATCGATCACGTATATTAAAATAATAGCACAATAGATCCAAGGTGACTGCGGGCAATTGTTCAGTGCCCAGAGGAGCCATTATCCTTGGCTGCATCTTGAGGATTGCCGTCAGCTCATGAATCGGTAATGCAATCTGTGGTTTTGTGCACCCATTTGTATGTATTGAATCTTGGGATTGATGAAGTATTCTCTGGATTATGATAATTTGTCTTTTTCTAATGCATTTTTAGGGAGGTATCCAGTTCCTTTTTCAAATTTTACTAATTTCCATTTTATTTGATATAATATCATACTTTTTGTACGTTATTTGAACAATTTGAGTTCGTTATACGCCTGTGTTCATGACAAGAATATGCCTTCTGTTGCAACGCTTCAGAGCAAACATCACTATCTGTTATCAATTAGTGTTACTCATACCTACGTACTATGTCTACGCCGCAACGGGGACAATGACTAAGGTAGTATGAGTAATTTTAGGTATGCGATAGGTGCTACTATATCCGGAAAAATAAAAGTCTCAGTAAACATCCGGAATGTTGATAAGTACCTGAAGAAGATACAACTGACCAAAAATTACGTCATTGAATTATGCAGGATATGCCAATTAAATGATCAAGTATTTACCCGTATTTTTAATGAGAGTAATGAAAAACAGCTTAGTGTGATTTTTTAAAAATACAATTATATTCTTCCAGTTAATTGACAACAGTTTTTTTTTATCAAGATAACACGTGAACTCAAAAACACAATCATAATAGGTAGTTTAGTAATTTGGGTCTTGGGCGAATTCATAAAAGCTACTAAAATGGTCATAAAACTGAAAACAAATATGTTCCACGTATTTTATACTCATTTTGATTTATCCAATGATTAGCAATTGAGGAATTCGTGTGAATATCCCAAATTATTAGTAGTTTACTGTATCAACGAGGTGTGGCATTATCAACGCAGTGATAGCAAATGAGGCCGCAGGGCCGCGCTAATCTCACACAAAATTGTTTTTGAACTTCCATTAAATTGAGCACATTTTCATTAAATTCAAATCTCATTGCAATCGAATGGTTTCTTTAGATACATAATACACACTATCTTTCATAGTATCGACCACTGAGTTGTTTTTCACTTCAGTTTCTTATCTTGATGACATCATCTTGTCCAACCGTTTGTCTTTTATTGATATTTTATGCAATTACCAAATTTGATAATTATTATTTTGTAGTTTATATGGGATTTATTTTGCATTCACAATGCTATTTTACTTTGTTTGTTAAATAAAGAAAATAAGAAATGGTGAAAAAATTCCACGCGGGAGGCGGGACTTGAACTGCGTCTAGATCTCTGTACGATCTATGAGTTGCCAATTACGCCACCGCGCTACAAGCCCCGGCGCCGAATTTCTCCACCATATCCCATTCCTCTTCATCTTCAGGTCTTTGTTAGTCTCCACTGCAGGAGCACGACCCTCTCTGTACTGCCAGAGCAGTCAGAGGATTTGGCCTACACTCTCCACGCTGGCCAAACGGGTTGGAGAAGTCTCTTTGATGTTTATAAGCTTTGTTTAGCTTGAGTTTCCTAAGTCGCCTTTTACGACATCCACGGGAAAATTGTAGTGGTCCTATTCTTTTCTGCCGGGAACCACACGGCCTCCGTCCTCTTACACGCATTGTATTTTATATTTGAGTAAGTATATTACTATGTAAATATATGAGTCATTACTCATTATTAACGTAGTGTTGATGAAATTAGTCATTCAATAGCTAATAATTTTATGTTGTCATTAATACTATAGATGACTGAAAACCTATAATTTGTATAGTTTTACCTCATCATAAGGACTAAGACTTTTCTTAGAAGCTCTGTGTAGTTGATTCATCAGTGATAATGATTAAGATGAGGAATAATAGTGTACTTCACAATAACAATGAACCTTACAGAGATACTTCGGAAAAGAATATTTAACTTTAATTCCTTTCCTTGGATTCCTATGAAATAGTAATACAACACACCTTTCATTTCCCTCCGCGCCGCTGTTTCCCATACGCGGATTTTCAAGCACGAGTGAATAGGCATTATATGAATTTTACGTGTAGGTTATCACCCTACAATTCAACACTGCGTACCATCAGTACCATCAGCAAGATAGAGGTCAATCACGCTTAATTCATTCGTAAAACAATAACATCTCGCAGTTTTTTTTCTCCGATTACCCAGTCACACGTTGTGTATAATCGAATTGCTTCCGAAAAAACGAGAATGTACTTACGATTTTGAGCGCTTTCACGACTATCGTGGCGATTGTCTGGATCGAAACCATTTTCACTAGTTTCTTTTGCACTTATTTCAACTTTTTCACTTTTTTCACTCGGACCCCTTTGTTTTATGTCCGTTTTTGTTAAAACTCAGCTTGTCACTGGTCGAACAACGTTATCATCATTATCAGTTGAAGGTGCTTTATCTTATCTTGTTCATAGAATTAGTAGGGCAGGTTGCAATGTACCTTTTCTGTGAAAAATTCTAATAAAACCTGTGCGTAAGGCCTTTGTTCAGTTAAGTTCACTGAGTTCGTTTAAGTTATCTCTTATTTAGGCCTGTAATCACTTTCTTATGTGCAATCTTATCAGCGTGGCTCTGTGTGGCCTAGAATTTTTTTTGTTTATAACATGATATCGTTAATTAATAACCGATATTGTGGTTCATTTTTCTTATCAACTTAGAAATTCTTATAAGTAGGTAATTATTTACTGTATCACCAACAGGTATTTTTATACTCCAGTGCAGGAGCACGACCCTCTCTGTACTCAGAGCCATATATTAGCCAGAGCAGTCAGAGCATTTTATTTAGTAACTTAAGTTTACTTGAATCAACTTAATTTAAGGTACTTTTCTGCTATACTAATATGTCCTATGGTGTTTATATAAAATCCGTGTTGAACTTTCAAATTCTCCGTTGTTCATTCCACAATATAATTGTATCTAACGCCGTACTTCCTGGTGCCCTTTTCGGGGCACACAAAGGGCCCCGAACCGGGCCAGTGGCACACCACACACTTGCGTGCCAAATACCAACGCTCACCTGGTTTTGGCCAAAATAGTTGTTTTTGTTGCGGGTTGTATTTTTAGAAACAGCACAGTTATGGAATTGTTGCAACTACATTGCGTTACTATAAAGCTACATGAGACGCATGCAGATACATTGTACGATGTACAGTTACGAGCATAATGTCTGAGAATTTAGATGTCAAAGTCTTAGCTCTTATGTATGAACCTGAGGTACTCGTATGAACGAATAAAATCTTCATAAAAAATACAAAAAGACTTTTCCCCCGACCCATTATTAATAATGGGTTGAAATTATTAATAACTAGCTTTTATCCGCCCGCGTGATATATAGCCTATGTCCTTCTCAGTACCCTTACCTATGTGTATGCAAAATTTCATGACGATCGGTTCAGTAGATACGGCGGGAAATTTTAAAGACAATGAAAGAGTTTAAAAATGACCTGAATATAGTTTTTTCGTTTAAAAACTGTGCCTTTCGAATGGTATTAAATGCAGCCAAGTACATACAACATAACCGAAGATATTTAATAACAAGTGCACGTGCACGCATACCATCATGGGACATGGGATTAGTCCATAATGGGACCCAATAAATAAGGCTACTAAAATTATATTGAGAAGCTTGTACAATCATACTTTTTAAATTACGAAGAGACAAAAATAAGAATTTTGATCAATTCAAATTATGATTATCGAATCGTTATTTGATGTCTGTTAAATATGTACCGAGTACTTTAAGCATGCAGTTGGAATACAATTTTTTTAAATCTATGTATTCAATATGTATATTTCTTCCGTCGTAGTTATTGTGTTAATCGTTAATTGTCATCATTGCGATAGTTTTTGAATCTCGATTTTCTACAATGAACCTCGATGTTGTCACTATCACTACATATTATAAAACAAAGTCTCCACCGCGTCTGTCTGTCTCTTCGCGATAAACTCATAAACTACTGCATGGATTTTCATATAGTTTTCACCAATAGATAGAGTGATTCATGAGGAAGGTTTAAAGGTATAATACATGCCCAGACGCAGCCGGAGAGAGCTGCTAGTTCAATATAAAGAGCGAGATCGTCATCCCGAGCATATATACGTCTTTTTAGATATATTTTTTTATGAAATAGGACGGCAAACGAGCAAGCGGGTCACCTGATGGTAATTGATAAGTGATCTCCACTGCCCATGGACAACTGCAACTCCAGAGGTGTGACAAGAGCGTTGCCTGCCTTTTAAGAGAACATAGACTCTTTTTTTGAAGGTTCCAATGTGGGAATACCGCCGCAGGAAGTTGATTCCACAGTTCG
Source organism: Rhodophaea formosa (assembly GCA_963082605.1). Lineage (NCBI taxonomy): Eukaryota > Metazoa > Arthropoda > Insecta > Lepidoptera > Pyralidae > Rhodophaea > Rhodophaea formosa. The sequence goes on along the minus strand of OY720213.1, from coordinate 5,067,507 downwards.
GTCGTACGTGGCAGAAAGTTTCTTCTAAAACGTACAGTGGTTAACTGCCAGTTAAGTATCCACTGTACGTTATAGAAAAAAGTGAAGCTGATTGCAAATTATCGTAACTCACCATATAATAAATTCGTCACAGAGATCTGTACCGTGGTGTTACAAAATCTGTTGGCGACGTTCTACCATTTTAGTTCAGGTGTTTAGCAAGAGCCCTTTTGTTTATCAGAGGATGTTTAGTAATAGATGGAAAGTAAAATTAGTTATTCAGAACAGTCGACTACTGCCCTTGGGTGGATACACTATGGTGTCAATTTTGGGCTATGGTGTTATTAAAGAATAATCGGATGAACTTTAGAATAGCTTAGAATGAACTTGTTATTTCTGAGGATTGGATCTAATAGACCTTGCCTTGCTCTTCTCAGCAATTTGATTTTTATAGCGCGGAGATGTAATTAAATTTATCATCATCATCATCGGGTCTTTTTAGTCTTCACTACAGGAGCATGACATTTAAATTTTGCAAATAACATAAAAAAATTTACATGTAACAAAAAGTTGGTGTTTGACCCTAAGTTGAGTACCTACCTTCTACTAGTATGTATTTCAACGTATCACAGTGACTTGCACGATGACCCACTCGAGATACAGGTTAATTCCTAGTTCGATGGTGTAGTGCTGAAATGCGGTTGCTAAATGTTATGTTATACAAACATACACATTTATTAAATGTAAAAAAAGAGATATGAAAATAAATAAATTATTTATTATTATTATTATTATTATTTGCGAATGGTTTTCAATGCAGCAAGACTCATAAAGTGAAAGTAAGGTGGTCAATCCATTCAAAAACTTTTTCATCAGCCTCATGGATCTTTCGTATGCCACCCTCGATAGAGAAGAGCGGGCAGTGGTCAGTGAGATGAATCATGCTCTGGACTTCCCCGCAAGAACAAGAAGGGTCAGTTGCGAAATTCCACTTGCACATAAGCTCAGCACATCTTCCTTGCGAAGTTCGACACCTGTTTATCTGGGTCCAGTACTTGCGTGGAACGTCAAGACCCGGCACTGGCAAATTTGGGTCGGATATAAGAAATTTGTTGACCACTTCAGAGTTGACCCATCTCTCAGACCACCTTTCCGCCGGAGTCTTGTCGTCCTTTAAGGCTCTAGATGCCATGGAGGCAAATGGTCTGCGGGATTTCAAGCGAAGTTCAGATCTTGTGAATTCTAGGTCTTCGTGAATTGGAAGCTGAGACTGACATAATATTCTGTCATACTGCCTTCTTGTTGCCATTTCTCTTCTCAAGTCTGGGGGTAGGAGATGACAGATAACTGGAAGCCAGATAGTGGGTGTGGGTTGAAGAGTACCAGATATTATTCTCATGGTTGAGTTGAGTTCAGTGTCCACTAAATTTGTGTGATGGCTGCCAACCCACACCGGTGCACAGTATTCAGCTGTGCTAAATACCAACGCCAATGCTGATGTCCGCAAGGTGCTGGCTTTGCAGCCCCAAGAAGTTGCTGCCAGTTTCCTCCAGTCCCAGTGTGACACCCAGATATACGGGATTCGAATCGTGTCTGATAGGTTCGTTACAAAACGTTAGCTCTGCCGTCTCATTGGCCAAACTATTACTAAGATGGAAACAGCAACTCACGGTCTTGTGTGGGTTAGGTCTTAAACCCCAATTTATGAAATACCGTTGAAGTTCAACTAAGCCTTCTTGAACAACGATTGCGGCTTCGCTTATCGCCGAGGCTTGTGCTGTTACTACAACGTCATCAGCATACATAAAGCGGCGACCGGCAGTATCTGGTATATCGCTCAAATATATGTTAAATAAGGTTGGAGCCAAAACTGACCCTTGTGGGACTCCATTATTAAGGGTCTTTGTGGTGCTAAATTTTCCACCGAGGCTGACTTGGAATGCTCTGTTAGAAAGAATTGCATCAAACAATCGCAGTGTGTGCTTACACTTGAAAATTCTTGTCAATTTTAGCAAGAGGCCCTCTTTCCAGACGGTATCGAAAGCTGAGGTAAGGTCTATGAATGCTGCGACTGTTTTCTGCCGTTTCTGGAAGCCAGCCTCGATATGATATAAAAAAATAATTAATTATTATTATCGCTCGCTTCGCCCGCTCGCTCTGTTTGATTACAAGGCAACCTAACGAACCTATCCTACCTTCTGGAACCAACTTATATTTTTGGCATTTTGTATGAAAAATATCCCGGCCTGCTGTTTCTATCCTGACCGGCTGGCCGAATTATTTTTATAGTATTGTCATATAAAATCTATTGCCCAGCATTGGTCCCATAGAAGTTGCTCATATGGACGAACAGGTACCTAAGGTAAACGTCCCAATAGCCGTGAAGTTTTGAACATTCCTGACTTTGCAAGTCGCTTGTGTTAAAACTATTAGTCTAACAATGATGATATATACACGTGGTTGTAGGTAATTTAAAGTAGTCTTGACGTAAATAATTTTATGAAATAAATTATAAACATTACTTACTGTTATTACAAATTAAAATAAAAAAGGGCAGATTGTACCAGTATCCGGCAAGTTTGTACTAATAACCGTTACTATATTGTACCAGAAACCGGTAAACTACACCACGATTTTGAATTCTATTATAAGTAGCATAAAACTTACAAAAACAGCATTTATACATGTTCGTCTGGACGGTCGGACTACTGCCCTGCTTTATTTTATTTTATACTTAATGTACCTAATCCGAGAACTGCGTCCACAAAATGAAATATAAGAACTGGTTGAGTGCGAGTCTGATTCACGCACTGAAGTATTGCGCAACTTGCATTTTTTTCTAAGTTTTTATAGTCAAGCATGAACTTAAAAAGTTGTCAAATCATGACATGATGTATTTGATATAAATTTTAATTTGATGCCTTTACCTTTAATGTACTAGCTTTTTCCCGCGGCTTCGCCCGCGTTAATGTCGATTCCTCAAAAACAGTTAATTTTTCTCGGATGCAAGGTATCCTATATCCTTCTCCGTACTTTAGAGAACATTAAAGATAATTAAGGCGTGAAAACGTAACAGACAGACAGACAGAGTTACTTTCGCATTCATAATATTAGTATGGATTTGTGATTATCTTTATGATATCCCTTATGCAACTTGAAAGAGGTATTCAAATTTGTTTTATATTAAAATTTTTCACCATACGTTGACCCTCCACCCTGATGCAAATTGTTTTATGTTTAATTTGAATCCGGTAAGAACGTTATACAGTATTTCAAAGGAAAATCAAACTTATTCCCTTGCAATAAAGTCTTAAAATGGGTTTAGGTACAATAAATATTACTGGACTGATGCGTGTACCAATAGCCGGTAAATTATGCCGGATTATAGGTCAAGTAGGGAATTTTGAGTACCAATAAATGTAAAAGCCCAAAATATTCACTTTTTTAAAAGACACTAAAATTTATACTTTGTATTGAAAGATACATTATTTAACTTGTTAAATACATAAACAAACTTACCAAACTCCTTCTCGTATGAGTATAACACAGTTAACATTACGAACATGTCGTTGATTCGTTCAGCAACTGCACATAGCCAAAATGTAAAAACGTTGGAGTACAAACTTTTGACATTTTATTGTGGTGAAGCTGTCATACTTTTTGGTAATTGTTGCGATTATTAATGATCAAAATATAACTAAAAACATTTTTTTGTATAGAAACATTGTAAATTTAAAAATATGTTAGATTACCGGTAACAGGGACACTACCGGGAATAGGTGGTAGGTAACTTTTATTAAAACAAACATTAAAAACATTCCTAATGGAAGCCAGTTACTACAGTATATCAGATTTTCTTAAAGAGAATTTAATAATTTTTTTTTTAATATATACCTCCCCAACCCGTCTGGCCAGCGGGGAGAGTGTAGGCCAAATCCTCTGACTACTCAAGCTAGTATATGGCTCTAGTAGTACAGAGAGGGTCGTGCTCCTGCAGTGGAGACTAGAAAGACCTGATGATGATGATGATGAAATATATATTGACAACACTACCTACAAAAAAGTCTGATTTAGTTGTAGTACTTGTAGTATTAAATACTATGCTATGCATGGGCCCAAATTGTCATCTATGTGCTTTTTGTAGTTTGTACATGGGCATTGATTTAAATGAATAATTAACTTCTAACAACAACATCAAAGATGTATACTTGTCGGGTCCTACTCACCCAGCTAGTTAGAGCAGGCCCAACATGAATATGAAGAAAGGTATGTTGTGCATTAAATGCTCAGCGGAGAGAGAGAGAGTTCAAGAACACAACACAACACAGATAACGGATTTTAATAATCTTCACACATGCGTTACACTGTTTTAGAATACAATTAGTAAAATAATATTGTAGGCGAGTGCCTGTAAGCTAGGGTCGAGAGATCACGACCAAACAGAAAGGAATTGAATGGAATGAAATGAGTGTTGAGGATGGACTGCGAAGAAGATTTGAATATAGAATTTGGAATTTAAAATTAATTATGTTTCGAAATAAAAGTGGACAGGATGATGATGATTGGGAAATGAGGTGAAAAGCAAGATGCAGCATGAAGGTTATCCATGCGCATCGTTACATACTTATATATATATAAGTACATGAATTCAACCAAATCTTTTTATATCACCTTAATAAACCCATACATTAATTCCAGGAGCTCGGCCTCGACATCACCGATGAGCAGATCGCTGAAATGGAAGCAGCTATCCACGACATCGACTTTGCTGCTGCAGCAGAGCACGAGAAGAAGGTCCGCCATGACGTCATGGCTCACGTCCACACCCTGGCCGAGAGGTGCCCGAAAGCCGCCCCAATCATCCATCTTGGAGCCACGTCGTGCTATGTCGGTGATAATACTGACCTGATCGTGATGAAACATGGGCTCGATCTGCTGCTGCCGAGGCTGGCGGCCATTATAAGTCAGCTGACCAAGTTCGCCGATCAGCACAAGTAAGTATTTATTTACATATGTATTAACTACCCTTGTATCATAATTGTACAGGAAACTACTCAACAGCAAGGATGTCACAGCACTGATGTGTTTTTCGTCTACTTAAATCCATGTAGCTGTGTTGCTTAATTGAAATAATTCAATAAAGCAACGCGGCTACACGGATTTACGTAGACGAAAAACATTGAAATAGGGTAAAATATATTTTTGCTTCTGACAGCCTCAGTAGCATTAACGTGGCGCTGTGGTTAAAACGCCAGACACTACCCTCGTGTGTTTCGCGGGCAAATTCTTTTACTAAATTTTTATAGGCATTTGTTTTGGAGCTGCCCAATGAGGGTTGACGTCAGGTAGGCGACTGCCGTAAAAACTTTGCCAAATTATATCATGAATACTGTCATAACAGCACGGATCTCGTGCTCCGACGCACAGCTCAAGATGCAACCAGGAAAACGCTTAGGTGAGAGAGAAAGGATTTATGTTTCTTCATAGCGCTTCTGTAATCAAAGATATGGTCCATTTCGTATCTTTCCTATTCGATAATTTATATAACTAAACCACAATTTTTCTCATTTTCAGGTGTATCCCTATGCTGGGCTTCACTCACCTGCAACCTGCTCAACTCACTACTGTGGGTAAAAGAGCTTCGCTGTGGCTGAGTGACCTTTTGATGGATGAGCGTGCTCTGTCCCGCGCCAGGGACGACCTACGCTTCCGCGGGGTGAAAGGTACCACTGGCACTCAAGCTTCCTTCATGCAACTCTTCAAAGGAGACGGGAACAAGGTTCGTGCTCTCGACAAAAGAGTTGCCGAATTAGCTGGATTCGATAAGCGTTATATTGTTTGTGGCCAAACTTATTCTAGGAAAGTAGATATAGAAGTGATTTCCGCCTTATCGAGCCTTGGAGCTACCGTCCACAAAATGTGCTCCGACATCCGTCTGTTGGCCTCCCGTAAGGAGTTGGAAGAGCCATTCGAAGCATCTCAGATTGGGTCTAGTGCCATGCCTTACAAGAGAAACCCAATGAGATCTGAACGCTGCTGTGCATTAGCGCGTCATTTGATTACGTTACATGCTAACGCTGCTAATACCCATGCAGTCCAATGGCTAGAAAGAACTCTCGATGACTCAGCCAACCGTCGAATCACTCTTGCCGAAGCTTTCCTCACCGCTGATGCTACTCTGCTTACATTACTTAACGTGTGCCAAGGATTGGTCGTGTACCCTAAAGTGATCGCTCGACACATCGCTCAAGAATTACCCTTCATGGCAACTGAAAATATAATTATGGCAATGGTACAAGCTGGTGGCGACCGCCAAGTTTGTCATGAGAAGATAAGAGTGCTCTCTCACGAAGCTGGTGCTCAAGTCAAGCAACATGGCTTGGATAACGACTTGATCGAACGCGTGAAGAACGATTCTTACTTTGCTCCTATCATTCCGCAGTTAGATAAAATACTGGACGCGTCTACATTCATTGGCAGAGCTCCTGATCAAGTAACAGAATTTATTGAAGAAGAAGTTATGCCTGTGCTTTCTAAATATAGCAGCACTCTGGCTGATGTTGCGAAACCGGTTACTTTGAATATCTAAGATTTTCACGTTGTTTGTTATAGATGCACTTAAGTTCAATAATTGTTCATCATTTTTAAGTTGTGTGACGTTCAGATTATTGTTTGAGAATAACTAATAAAAAGTTTGTTCAATAAAATGATATATTTACAAGTACGCATATTAATTCTACATTAAATTTAGGACATACAAAAATATTACTTTACTTTTTACAAAACGTAACATGCTAGGTGAACTAGACGCTGGTAACTAAGATTTAATGGATGATGCTGAAATGGCGTTTAGCAAGCTAAAAGCAAAAAAAGTACAAAAGTAATAATAAATAACTATAAAATAACAACAAATTGGTCAAATAAATAAACTTACAAAATTACAAAAGAGACGAATCAACGTCATTACTTCTTGTATTTAGAGAGTCGTAGTAATTCGTGATCTTTTATCACAATTTCGATGGCACGAACGAGATTCGAAATGATATCCTAATAATTTAGAGAGTATTCGTAAGAAGTGTGTCGCCCTGGCAAGCTGGGCCCTGACTAGGCCAGTTGCATGCACCTAAAGTAGGATCAAAGCTTAATTGAACGGGACAGTTGAAAACGTGTAGTGTAAACCTCTGTTTAGTGCAATCCCATCTGCATGCATAGAATTTGTTACATTGCTTCGGATGACGGAATAGACCAGCTCTCTGGCAATCTACCGACCCTTGCAAAGTCTCATCTCTGCTTCTCCATCCACCTGGACCGTAGCGGTCAAAAGCTTGAGAATTGATTACGCTATCAGCAGATTCTACACTCAACGTTGATGTTGGTGCGACTCCTTGGTTTAATAGTACTGTTTTATATGTAGGAGCAACAGTCACAGCCTTAACTCTTGGACGTATTCTTAATGTCTTTTCCGTGGATGAGATCACAGCCGGTGTGCTTGACACATAATTATCTGAGTATACTACACTGCTTTTAGATGAATCTACAGGTTCGTAATTATGAGATTCTTGGTAGTCTTGATAATAAGAATCATCAGGAACAATGATAGGATTGTACGTGGAAGTTACGATTGGAGCAGATGTGACAACGTTCGATGAAGATTTTCTTCCCCACTGGGCGTTACCAATGTCTCCTCGACCAGCATCTTCGTAGTCACTGCTGAAATCCTCGTAGTCTTGTTGTACTTTGACGCTCGGTCTTCTCCCTTTAAGAACGAGCACAGGCGATTGACAGCTGCAAACTGCTCCAAGTTTTCTTACCAACAGTGGGTTAAAATCGTTAATTTTGGTTACAACAGCTACTTTAGGCTTGGTTCTCCTAACAGCTACAGGAGTGACTTCTACTATTTCTTGTTTGACAGGTAAGTAAGTAGAAGAAACCGTCTTTGGAGGTAAATAAGTGGAAGACTCTGTCTTGGGAGGAAGCGAATATGATTCAGAACTTGATATGACAGGTTGCGATGTAGTGTAAGATGTTGACGATACCAATCTAACATCAGGGCCAGCAGTTCCAATTTCTAGTAATTGTGACTTAGCGTTTTGGACCACTATGTTCTGTTTTCTATAAATTTTCGATTTTTCCGTAGGTGGTAAATATTCTGGAGCTTGATACTGTGTAGTTGATTCCACATATTTGTATGGAGTACTAGTGCTAGAGACAACTGTTGGTTTAGAAGTCGTATAGGTAAACTGAGATACTAAACCAGCATCAGGTCCGACCGTACCAAAACCAAGCAAGTTTGATTTAGCTGTCTGTATAACGATGTTTTGTTTTCTTTGTACGGGAGCCGATGTAGAAACAGTGTGTTCTAAGTATGGATTATAACCAATGTTCGCATCAGTTTCGTGATTATACCCAATGCTTTCAAAGTTCACTATTTGAGCACTATTCTTTTCAGATGGAGGTAAATATTCAGGAGCATTGTATTCAGTAGTTGATTTTACATACACAGGGGTTTGGGTTGTCCTGTAAATAGGTTTTGCCGTTGTTGATGGAGGTAAGTAAGTGGTTTCCACTTTAGGAGGTAAATATTCTTTAGTTGCTGGGGGTAAATATTCTTTAGGTGCGGGGGGCAAATATTCTTTAGGTGATGGGGGTAAATATTCCCTAGGTGCTGGAGGCAGATATTCCTTGGGCGCAGGGGGCAAATATTCCTTGGGCGCAGGGGGCAAATATTCGTTTGTTGAAGAAGCAGTAGAGTAACTAGGAGTGTACGTAGACGAGACAATAGGAGTAATGGTAGATACAACGGGTGGTAGGTACTCATCAGCTTTGTATCCGTCTTGTATCTTTTTGTACTTTGTTGTAATAGTAGTGCCAGGGAACTTTGACAGATGAATAGATTCCTTTCTGGGTTGGGAGATATGAGAAGTGCTGAAGGATACTTGTTGCACAGGCTGCGCTTGCTTTAATTCGTATTCTTGAGCGTATTCCACTGGTTTATAATAAATTTCTTCTTGGGAATTGTGGATTACTGAATTTTGCCGTACAATTGGTGGAGAAACTGAAGATACCAACGAATAAGACTGTTCATAATCGGTTTTTGGTGGGATATATTCTGCAGCCTTGTATGTTTGCACTTTCTTGGGAGTTTCATACTCACTATAATGTTCTTCGTAAGCTAGCGTCGATGGTGTTGTTGAAACAAAAACGACGTCTTTTTTGGAGTCATGCTGATTATTTACGGTAGATTGATGGAAAACTTTGTGAGACACAAAGTTAGCATCAGAATGAGGCTTTTGGGCAGTAAATTCAACCTCTCGTTGAATCTCTGGTTGGCTATAAGAATACCCGTCTTGATTCAATTGCGAATAAGATTGTTGACCGGTAGTTTCATACTTAACAGGTTGGCTTATGTGTGTGACTTCATGTTTATGTTCAACGATTGGTTGATAAGTCTGTGTATGTGTGTAGATATTAGCTGTAGGTTTTACATAGGTTACGGGTGTCACATTTTCGGTGTATTGTAAAATAGGATTTTGGTAAACAGTAACTGAAGGTTGTTGGAAGGATAATTCTACTTTTGGTGTAGAAGAAGCTGAAATGTAGTTTTGAGCATTTTTATGAATAGTCTGATGACTGTAAACTTGTGGCTTATACGTTGTTACGACTGCTGGAGCCGGAGTAGAAACGACTGATTCATGTACGATTTCTGGCACTTCTTCAAATTTAATAGCTGGTTTTTGGTACTCATAACCTGAATCAGAAGATCCATGGGAGTACGTGTTAACCTTACTTGCTTCCACTTTGTGTAATGTTTGGTGGCTGTAAACTTGAGGTTGGTATGTTGACACTACAGGTTGTACGGTAATGGCTGGCTGAGCAGTGGTGTATCTTATTTCCGTTTCAGGTTGCTCATAGGATACACTAGATTGATAGCCAATACTACCATCATCTACAGTAGAAACGTAAGCCTTGCGGTCTTCTGATTTATGAATAGTCTGGTGACTGTATGCATGAGTTTTATACGAAGGCTCTACATAAGTAGCTGGAGTAACATTTTCAGTGTACTCCAAAATTGGATTCTTATAAACAGAGACGGCAGGTTGGTATGCAATTTCTACGTGAGGAGTAGATGTAGATGACACAGGAACATAGTTTTTGGTGTCAACTTTATGAATTGTCTGATGACTGAAAGATTGTGGTTTGTATGTAGAAACAATCGGAGTTGGGGTAGAATACTCAAAAACTGTCTTTGCTCCCTCTTCGAATTTTACAGCTGGTTTATTGTATTCATATCCTGATTCAGAATTGCCTTGGGAGTAAGTTTTCACTTGACTGGCATCAACTTTGTGCAGTGTATGATGACTGTATATTTGAGGTTGATAAGTAGATACCACCGCTGGCTGCGATGTAGTGTATTCCACTAATGTCTTCGGTTCCTCAAAAGTAACTCCAGTCTTCGCGTATTCGTATCCTGTTTGTTGGACTTCAACAGTAGGAATATTTACTTTACTGGATTCCACCTTGTGGATTGTTTGATGACTATAGGCATGTGGTATGCTAGACTCTGTAACAGACGGTCCTGTAGTATAAGCAACTATCTTTCTAAAAGGTGGTTCGGTTATCGGGACAGCTGTAGAGTAGTCATATCCAGCTGACTCAACTTTATGTAATGTTTGTTGATTATGGCTGAACCCTTGGGGCTTAAATGTAGAAACAACTACTGGAGCAGCAGTCGTGTAAGTAAGACCGTCTTCGAATTTAACGCTAGGCTTTGAATATACGTATCCAGATGATTGTGATTTTTCGACAGATGACTGCTTAGATTCATATTGGTTAGAGTTCTGGCTATCGTATTGGTAGTTAACAGCTTGATTGTAATCAGAAACTTCGACTTTAGGTGTTACGTACTGTTTCACGGCCACAACGGTAGGCTGAACGTAAGTAACTTGGGGTTGAGTGATGCCAAACACTTGCTTAATTGTTGTCTTAGGTGCTTCTGGAACAAATGTAGTCTTGAACGTCGTTACTGGTATAGCTGTAGTAACAGCATATGGAGTTGCTGTGGTTGGGACACCCGAAGAGGTAGGTGTAGTGACGTAGCCACCATATCCGTCTAAATTATGACTATCAGTTCCTACATGGCTTATATAAACCGCTGGCTGGTCTACATATGATACATGACCGGGGTATAAAGTTTGGTGTCTTACTTCGCTGGTAGACTTTGATGCAGCGTTGTGCCCTCCTTGATAATTAAAGTGGTCGTTGTAATTTGCATCAACTAACGTTGTTTTTCCCACTAATCCTACATTGATTGCTCCAGCAGTCAGAGTATGAGAAGCTCCTGTATATGCTTTAGAATCACTTATGTAGTTTCCGGTGTTAGCGCTACTGTAGGCACCGTGTTTGATTTCAATAGAGCTGCTAGATTTTCCTTCATTACTAAAGGTATTGGCTCCGCTTCCAATGTGACCATCTGCCCTATAAACACCAGCTTCATATTGCCCCGAATTTCCATGAGTATATGCACCAGAATAATCAGAACTATAGGAACCTGAATTTTCTGTGCTGTATGAACTAGAATACTGTCCAGTATATCCGGTGCTGGAATAACCAGATTCAACATACGCTCCTAAGTTTTCGCCACTGTTTCCACTACCGGAAGAACTAGACTCCACGTATGCTCCTGAATTGTCTTCTTTGTAAGCGCCACTTAAAGAATCAGATTCCACATACGAACCTGAGTTGTCACCTCTATATCCATTGTTGGAATTGCTAGATTTTACATATGACCCAGAACTGTCTCCGCTGTAGCCACTGCTAGAGGAACCAGATTCAACATAAGATCCAGAATTATCTCCTCTGTAAACATTGTTCAATGAACCAGATAGGACATAGGTTCCCGAATCGTCTCCTTTGTACTGACCGTTAGTTAAACTAGATTCTACATATGATCCAGAATTATCTCTTGTGTATCCTGCGTTAGATGAATCAGATTCAATATAAGACCCTGAATTATCTTCTCTGTATCCACCGTTAGATAAACCAGATTCGACATAAGTTCCAGAAATACCTCCTCTGTAGCCACTGCTAGAGGAACCGGATTCAATGTAAGATCCCGAATTATCTCCTGTGTATCGACCGTTACTTGAACCAGATTCAACATAAGATCCAGATTTGTCATCTCTGTATCCGCTATTAGATGAGTCTGATCCTACGTACGATCCCGAGTTATCTGCCACATATTGTGCACTATTTCCGTCTACATATTTTCCTTGGTAGTCACTCTGTGATGAGGAGCCTGAGTATTTTCCAGTGTCGTAAGAATCGCCAGTATGTTTATAAGCTTGGTCATCATGAATGTAAGGTTGTGCTGGTGCATCAATATGCTTATAAGGTTCCGCATAATCACCCGAAGGATCATGGACATAAGCACCAGATTCATTGTCATCGTAGCTATAATTATTTTCATAATTTCCAGAATATACGTTATAAGCATTATTGTTTTGACCATTGTGATTTAAATTGGCTTGCGCAAGATTTTGATGATTGGCATAATTATTTTTAGTTTTAGAAGGTAATCTATAGTCGCCTAATATTAACGAGCCACTTGTGTATTTCTTTGGTTGAACTAATCCTACGTTCGCATTAATAGATCCTACATCACCGCCTTGATATACCAATCCATTGGCGCTGTGAGCGCGTCCTGCATCTTGGCCTAAAGCGTACTGACTATTAGCTAATTCTTGGGAAGCTATAAAGTTGCCATCCAAGGCATCATCTTTAGTCAAGAATCCGTTTTGGATTCCGACCAAGTTGTTGAGAGAAGCTCCGGATACGAGACTCTGGTGCGCAGCGACGTTGACAGCGTCCGCGGTCTGACCTTGGAATCCTGCTGCACCTGTAATTACAAACAATTTGAGGATAGAGAATGAACGACATCAACGCTAACAAAGATAGGTATACGTAGTCAATGTTACTCAAGTGCATAAAGCAAAATGAACCGATGTTTTAATCAATATGATGAAAGAATTCCAAAATACCAGTGAGAATAGCAGCAGAGAACCCGTGTGCCTCGGCCTCGTATCTAGCGATGTTCCCGCATGCTGGTACCAGCCACGGCCAGTCGCACTTGAGTCGCTCAGCGTCGAAGCCCAGACCGAAGGGACAGCGGAACTCGTACGCGGTGAGAGGAGCCTTCCCATGGTCCAGGCAGGCGAAGAACCAGCGGCAATTCTCAGGATCAGCGTAGTAACCTGAATAAAAGGTAGGTATTAAAGATAGATAGGTTAAAGACGGACAAGTTTACGTAATAGAGTTCACAGGGAATGTCGGGTTTAGCAATATGATATATTGTGTATCTAAACTCCCCGCCACGAGAAGCTATAAATTAAGAACATCAATAAACTTCTACTGAGTTGGAGTTACCTAGCGACAATATTATGAGTTAACCAAATACAATTGACTTAAATTACTATACGGGTAAACGAAACTAAAGACCAATTCTAATTAGTCGGGTAATATTTTAACGATACAAAACGCTGTCGCTTAATGATTTTTGGTACAGGAACGAGTCCGAGTTCGTGAATGTAAACATTTGGCGCATTTCTGAGATATAATAAAGTTTCTGTAACAGTTTTTGCTGTAAGTTGTTTTTTTTTTATTACCTATGGAGTCTCAATGCAGAGCAAAAGATTTTTTACGTTGCCAAGTAATTATATCACCTGCAAACTCCCTTCATTCCTTATGGAAAAAGAATTTTAACCATCTCTTCTTTGGTTTATTTTTTGACACAAAAAACAAAAACTTTATTTTTTATTTCATCCAAATGTTGCGATCCCCTGAACATTTGTTTACATAATTTATAGCTTCTTATGATGGGGACTTTAGATGACAATCAAACAGGATAATCTCTGTGGCTTATTAGTACTGAAAATACTTTGATACGCAGGGTCCTGGGATTAAGCCCCGGCCCGGTAAAGACGGCAAATAATCCTTTTCTAGGCTTATAGATTTTCCTGGTCTTCAATGTGTAAGTATCCATTTTAAAAATTTAGTACCTACTGTTGAGTTTGTATCCTACTAGACAAGGTTCCAAACCTCTGCGGGGCAAGCTAAATCTGTGTGATTTATACATATAAAAGTATATATATATATATATATATATATATATATATATATATATATATATATATATATATATATATATGTAGCTGTCAAAAGTTAGCAAATAGGCCCGCTGGTCTGTGAAGATAGCAGCTGCAATGTTATCGAAAATCAGACAAATCACAAAAACAACCGCAGTAAGTCCCGTAGTTATAGTTATGTATGTATTATAGTAATTATTACATGTATTGATATATTGCTAACCTTCATGCTCAGGGCAAATGAACCTGGTCTGCGGCACGGGAGCGATTTCAGAAGATCCTGGGCAGGCTTGGGAGTGCGGCAGGCTGCCTGGCCATACGCACACTTCGTAGCGGGAGTCAAACGCTAAGCCCGCGGGGCAGTCGAATTCGAAAACCTGCAAGTGTCAAAACAATAGTTTAATCATTTATTAAATGCGAAATCTTCGCGGTTTCGCTCATATACCATAAGTACGAGTAATTTAGCAGGGGTATATAAATTAATCACGCTAAAAAAATGGAGAAATAAAACAAAACTAAAACCTGAAGACTTCCCATACATGTAAAGTGAAATTATTCTTTTTCTCTTCAAGCTCTTGCTGTAGAGTGTTGATGGATCGGTATTTCAAAAATATGATTAGTGTCAGAAGTCCATTTTCATATATATATATATATTGTTCATGCTCCTGCAATTGAGACTAAAAAAGACCCAATGATGATGATGATGACTTAATAGTACATTGTGTAGCAAGGGCGGGATAGAAGACATTACGTCAAACGAGCGACTACTAACAAGCACGAGGCGAAGCCGAGTGCTTTTAGTAGTCCGAGTTTGTAATGTCTAATACCGGCCGTGATACACACAATGTTTTTCATCTCACCGAGTAAATAGTAGAGTAAAAAAAAATATTTTTCATATTATATTGGTTGTATAGTATGAATATTCTATATAGTTTACCTTGAAAATTAATATTTATGCGTCTGCAAGCTGGCTGATTATATTATCTATACCAACATTATTGATCATGTATTCATTTATCATAGGGAATGTATTTCATGCAAATTAATGAAAATTACGATTACTTATAAATATTATGCCTAAAAATAAATAGCGGCAAACAGTGAACAGAAAATGCATCCGAGGATTACACAGATAACGAAAATGTTTTATCCAAAAAGTGGAAGTCAAAGATCAATGAATACAAACAGCCAGCCACGCACGGCCATTAACTATTCCAAATTTGAATTAAGGACAAAAATCTCGCAGAATAGTTCAAATGTTTTTTTCATCGGGTTCACTGGCAATTCCAAATTTGAATATTCGACTAGAAAACTTTTTGGATGTAGAAGATTTGACGCTTGTGCATGGTATAGTGCCGTATTAAATTTAAAAAAATACTTTATGCGCTCTCGGGCTTTATGGAATTTGTATGAAATCTTATAGCCCGCGGTCGTAATAGCGACCATCCAGCCCACTTTGCTTGCATTTAATGACACTGTTTAAGGGGAGGTGAGATGAAAATATAACTTACGGTGTACTCAGGCGACAGCTGGTCAAACTTGACACATCGGTAGAACCTGGCACAGGAGCGGGGATGGACGAAGTAACCCTGGCGAGAGCACGAGAACTCTGTCCTGGTATCCTAATACAAAAGTAAAGTTATTAAATTTATATATTATATATATTTATATCGTTTCTGGATCGTGGTATACGAGTATCTATTAACCGAAAGCCTAAAATTTTTCACTATTTGGTAATGACATTGCGCCTGAAGAAAATACTATGTCAAAAGTCAAAACATCAGCATGCATCTCCAATTTCATCAGGCGAATATACACGTAGGTATTATTTTTATGACAAAGGACGGCAAACGAGCAAGCAATCTGGTGGTAAATGATCACCGCTTCCCATGGACATCTGCAACACCAGGGATGTGACAACTTGTCACCAGACTGACAAGAGCTTTGGAGGCCTTTCATGAAAATATTGACTTGTTTTGTGATTTCCAATGTCGTGTCAATTCGGGAATGCCGTATGTCAGATGCGGTGGTCTCTCTGCATGAAATAACTATAGGTAATATTCATGTTCCAAAATAATTATTAGTAATGGCACTCGACTCTCCTAATTTATGATTAGGTAATATCCTTTTCCAGGGAGGAGTTAAAACCTCCAACCCTTCCTGTCGCTAGGCCCGTGAGCATTGTGTCTTCAACACTGACCTACGTATATAGAGTTGGGAACACATGTATTAGTCCAATATCTTTAATCAAAGTGAATGGGTGAGTTCATTTTGTAATAATGATGAGCTGAGTGAAAACTTACCGCTCTGATAGAGTGTATGACGCCGTCGGAGTCCACAACCTGAGTGATTCGGTACGGAGACACCTGCAGAGCATCTAAGACGCGTGCGTGACTCGGGGCTGATAGGATTTCATGCTCCAATGATCTGGAAGTAAACAAAGCATCTTTTATTTGAGACCTTTTATTGACACTTATAAATATATAAGTTGTTAACTATGGTCCCAAATAAGGCTACATATAGGTATCGTGCTAGACCGTACTTAAGGGTGGCAATGATACGAATACCTTTGAGTTTTAGATAGTACATACGAGTACTTGCATCGTTAAGATAAGAAGATTAAAACACGAAGATACGATTTACGACGAATAAACTTATTTTTGAACACCAAAATCGTTTATACAGGTGTCTTGTAAAACACCGTAGCCGTGCAGGTTTTCATTTAATATGCAGTTATGTCAAAACACGTCGACAAAACTTTTTTGTTTATGATTTTGTCAATCTACTCCTGTAGATTGTCAAAATACATGGGTAGATTGTCAAAATCATAAACAAAAAACCGGCCAAGTGCGTATCGGGCCACGCGCAGTGTAGGGTTCCGTAGTTGCGAATGACAACTTTGAGTTCACACTCGCACCTTACAGTTTAGCGACCAAAAACATCTAACAATGAAAATAGTATGAAATTTTACAGTTTATAAGTTGGTTGCCTATAACTTTTTAGTTTGTACTTAGTACTCAGCTCTGATAGGTTTCCTTTAAACTTCAGTATATATACTACAGCTGTAATTTTTTTCACGTATCTATAAATAAATAAATAATAAATAATAAATAAATATACGGACAAATCACACAGATTGAGCTAGCCCCAAAGTAAGTTCGAGACTTGTGTTATGGGAGACTAATTCAACGATACTATATTTTATAATAGATACTTACATAGATAAACATCCAAGACCCAGGTCAATCTGAAAAAGATCATTTTCCATCTTGACCTGACCGGGGATCGAACCCGGGACCATCCGTGTCGCAGGCAGGCGTGTTGACCGCTGCGCCACGGATCTATATATAACCGTTTAGCAGATAGAGGGGGGGACACTTACCTCTAACAAAAATTCGCACTTTAAAACCAAATATTTCGGAAACGGATCCCTAAATCGGAAAATGGTGTTCTCAACCTCATAATATTTTTGAAAGACCTATTTAACAATACCCCACATGATGGGTAAATAGAGAAAAAAAAATTACTCCCCCAATTTACTTGTATGGGAGCTACCCTAAAAAAACTTTTTTTTCATGTTTTTATTCTACCACTTTTTTGCCATGATTAATATACATATCCATACCAAATTACAGCTTTCTAGTACTTATAGTCTCTGCGTAAAACCGCGGACGGACAGACAGACAGACAGACAGACAGGCAGACATGGCGAAACTATAAGGGTTCCTTGTTTACTACGGAACCCTAAAAAGTTTTGTCGACGAGTTTTGACATAACTGCATGTAGTTATTTTTATTTTAGTTCCTTTTAATTTCAAACTCCAGTAATTTCACAGGGGTGACAAAGGACGGGGGGGAAGAAGGAGGGGGGCTGGGGTTGTTTTTAAACAAACTTAAAATAAGATATCACTTGGAATAAGTAAGCTATTGCGAAATTCAAACTCTTGTTTACAATTCAAGTAAGTACGTAGATACCTACCTTAGGACAGCAGCTCTTGGTGCACGACTCTGCTGGTTGAGCACCTTCATGAGTGAAGCCTTCAGGGTGGGACCACAAGGAGTATCGACGTCGCGATCTGCTTTGTGTAACGCCAGACCACCCAGCCCTCGCACTCTGGCGTATTTGCCCTTCACATCCACGGATGAAGAGTCTTCGAAGGAGACCCAAGTGGTGTTTCTGAAATGTGTTTAAAGTTTATATCTTAGGAAAGGAAAAAATAAGTGTTAGGTTAGCTTATGATTAAGTAGTTACCTAATGATATGGAAATTAACGAAGTAGGTACCTACTTAATAATTAATTCCAGTTTACTTGCAGCCCAAGCCCTTCTTTTTGACATTTAAGTACTACTAAGTACAGTGGGACTTCCAAATTGAATCTTCAAAGATTCAATTTAGAATTCAATGAAGACATCATTTTGGAAGGAAATTCATTGAGATGCTTGCGGAAAGTAATGAGTTGAAATATCACTTTTGTTGTTTCTTTCTCATATACTTGCTCGTATATTGTTTCCACCACCATTGTTCAACATCATTTCAGTAGCATAATATCCACTGCTTTTGCCAAAGATACCATGTTAGGACGGCCTGATAGGCAGAACTGTAATTACTCGTGCCGCTAGCCTTTGGTTTTTTGCTATTTATTGGATTAGCTGAATAGATGACGACGTCTGATTCAATTTGCCATGAAACATTCAACGTAAGGTTCCCATGTAAGTTATGTAAGTAGATGGTAAGTAGTAGTCATTAACTAAAACCTAAGTAATAGGTATTGTAGTATTCACCCATAGGACAGAAAACTTTGCATAAAGCAAACAATGGTGTCGGAAGACAACAGTGGCGAACAATTAGCTCGAATACATTAGTGATTGAGAAACCATCACTATTGTCCTATTGATGGACTCCGTCTGAGCGTATACGTATGAAATGGTGTTACATACAACTGCCAGAACATTTTTATAAGAGACTAGCAATTTTTTCCGGAGCTTCTTTCGTTCATAATACGTCGGATTTTACCCCCTTAGGAATTGAATTTCTAAAATCTTTTCTTAGTGCTAACTAACATCATGAAATGAACCCTGATACCAAATTTAAAGTTTTTAGATACAGTAGTTTTATCTGTGCGTTGATATAATTAGTCAGTGAGTCAAGGGTGCCTGTTATATTTAATGTAGATTGAAAGTCATCGAAGAATTGATAGAAAATAAATTTCTGTTATGATTGTTGGATGAAAATCTTTTAAATTCTTTTCAGATTTTTGTAATTTTGTATAAGTACATGACATTTTGATATTTTAAGAAAATAAAATATTATATTTTGTGTAATATTAAAATGTAAATAGGCAATTCTTAATCTCCTTTCATAATATGGAAACGTAAAATATTTATTAGAGCGGTATTTAATACGAATTGAATTTAGCGTATTGGCAGATGCAATACCGTACCCTGAAACTCATATCATAATTTTCGTCATCTTTAAAACCAAATAGATCATTTGTGCCTGCTGGCCCATCAATAAAATCGATATCCATGCCAAAGATAAGTCAAACCGTGTCGCCTACTATTAAATGAACTTCATATCAATGTGGCAAAGTAAAGTTACTCACTTAAAAGCATAAGGCGCTGACAAATCCTGATCTCTCTCCAGCGTCCACCGGCCCTTCTGCAGCATCCGACACAGCTCGGCCTGGTCGATCTCCTTCGGCTCGTCGTCTGTGGTGGGGCTGCCCGGCGTGCTGAGGGTATCGTTGAGGAGCGTGAACTTGAGGGCGGTGGCGGGAAGGCTGATCACCACCTTCGATGCTGGGACGCCGAGGCCAACGACTAGGTCGACGACGGAGTCCTGGAAATATTTTATTACTTTGATGAAGAAAGTATTACCATGATGAAGAAAAGGGGAAGCTTTTCTTATAGGAGAACTAGCTGTTACCCGCGGCTCCGCCCGCGTGATGTATAGCCTATGTCCTCCTCAGTACCCTTACCTATGTGTATGCAAAATTTCATGATGATCGGTTCAGTAGATACGGCGTCAAAGCGTAACAAACAAACAAATAAACAAACAAACTCACTTTCGCATTTTTAACATTAGTTAGGATTATCAAATGAGAGAGAGAGTCGAAAAAAGCTAAATTGAATGTAACCTGAGAATATAATTGGTATGAAGCTTGATGATATTATTACCAGCCATATTTTATGAGGCTATCCCAACTATCTCAACTTCCCAACTAATATTATAAATGCGAAAGTGAGTTTGTTTATTTGTTTGTTACGCTTTCACGCCGTATCTACTGAACCGATCATCATGTAATTGTGCATACACATAGGTTAGGGTACTGAGAAGGACATAGGCTATATATCGCACGGGCGGAGCGCAGGTAACAGCTAGTTTTACATAAACGCAAAAAATATTTTTAGATGTTACAAACGTTTTACTATTCTCATCTAATTTATGGCATATATTAACGATGCCAATTTTAGTTTAGGCGTAGGTTAATTTATATCGTTCTGTACATGGTCTTTGAATATACAAGCACGATCGAAAAAGGCATTGAGATGCACCTGACGAATCTAGCCTAGATAGACTAATAGCTTTACGTCTATCATAACATCGGCTTTAGTACGCTTGCAATAAAGGCCATTTCATTTGATGGATCTAGAGAGTTTGCATTTTTCTTACCGGTTCGCCTTCGTCTAAAATGCCTCAGCCATATTATAAAGTACAATCAGGACCTACCTACATTTCTGAGTAGTGAGTACTTTTAAAGATACTTTGTATATAGGTGCATCTACTGTCTGTTGTAACAGTACGACTGTTGCGAATATGAAATAGTTACCTAGGAATACAGGATGTAAGGGTAAACATCGGTTTCCATCAAAACATCAAAGCAGCCGGTCAAAATGAACAACTTTTTCTAAAGGACCTATGCTGGAAACTATCGAAAAAAAGACTGACATTTCTATACAAAAGTTTTCGGCTGGTAATTTTTATAATATGAACAAACTTTATTTTGTACAAAAATCGTAAAGCGGTTCACAGAACACATCTACCTATTAAGTTTCAACTGTGTGGTTTCAATCATTTCGGAATAAAATGGCTTTGACGTATGGACACTCAGACGGACATGTCTAATCTATAAGGGCTCCGTTTTTTGCCATTGACTACGGAACCCTAACGAAATTGAGGTTTGAGGGACACCGGTTTACCCTAACACCCAGTACCTGTATATTTAAAAGCAACAACAAAATGACCTTAGGTATTTGTTTATCAATATGATATCGTGAAATGCAAAGTGACAATATTTTATGGCAAAATCGGTATGTAACGTGATTTACTCGCCTAAATCGGGCTTAAATAAAGATTCATTGATTGTTTATGAGTCAAATCGCTTATGAATGGATGTTTATCTTAGAGTATCACGTTTATCAATTTTAAGATGCACATGTTTAAGAATTTATTTAAATAATTTACGCAAACACCCAAAATAGATATTTACTACGATTCTTTTTTGAATTTATGCATTTAAAATATTTACAAACCCGATCCAAAAAATAAAGATTACATTGGATTTGCATTGGATGTTTTCATTTATTTTTATCGTAGCTACTCTACATTTTTTTAGGTACTGTTTTACAACACGTGCAAGCATAGATTTAAAAAAATGCGTGCAAGTGATTTAAGCCTGATTCTCAATTTCCTAACTTGAAACCTAATTTATAGATAGGTTAAGTTTGTCATTATATAACACTAGCTGTGCCCGCGACTTCGCTTTTGTGAAAAAGTAGCCGATGTCCTTTCTCAGGCTCTAGATTATCTGTGTAGCAAATCACATTTAAATCGGTTCAGAAGTTTTAGCATGTAAGCAAGACAGTCGACCGACAGACAGTTACTTTCGCATTCATAATATATGTAAGGATTTAGATACCCACAGAATTGGAAAAATAGCTGATCTAAAACTATTTTTTTTCTATTTCTAGCTTACCGTGTTCATCATATCCCACATGCCGCTCAACCTGCTCGGATGGTAAGTCATCTTCTGCACTTTCCCCAGCGCATGAGTCTGCACCATCATGAGGTCCACCTTCTTGACCAAAGCTCTCAGGTCATAGTACTTCGCCAGTAGTTCAGGATGGGCCGGCAGCGCCAGGAACAGCGGACCACCGCCTGAAGAGCTGATGATGGACCTGGCAGTGTCGATGGTTTCTTGGACTTTGGTCCTGTTGAGCGATTTGTGAGCATCGTAGATCTCCAGACCTTGGAGGTGCTTCGATTTGAGAAGTTTGCGGAGGTCCTGCAAAGAAGAAAATAATGTTGTAATTTTTTTATTTAGCTCATCATTTAGGAAATGGAGCTTTGAAATCTATTGTGATGCTTTTACTAGAGCTAAGCTATTTATTTGATCATCATCATCAGGTTCTTTTAGTCTCCACTGCAGGAGCACGACCCTCTCTGTACTACCAGAGCCATTTATTAGCCGGAGCAGTCAGAGAATTTGGCCTCACGCCGTCAGGCCACCGTGAAGAGATCTCTTTGATGTTTACAAATGATGGCTTCATCCCTTACGGGATAGACGAAGCCTGGACCCATAAGACTCAGAAAAACTTTGGAAGTAGGAGCATGAATGGAATATTAAAGAGTGCTGTTTCTTTTACTTCAAAAGTTTCATCAAGAATACTTTTTGATCTGTTGGTTAATTAAAAACGATTTAAAGTCTGTTATGACGTGGTTGTTAATTATCATCATACAAAAGGGCATAACGTACCATTAAACCAATAACGTTTAAAATACTTGTAATTCCACGTTTATGGAATTAATATTGGTAAACCAATCGGCCCATATATTACACCCACTTTCCCAAAACTGCGTGCGTTACGCAAAGCAACCTTCGATGTAGAGCTAATAAGTAGATCATCAGTTATAGGAACAGGTTCGATTTACCCACGTTGGCACAAAATAAAGACAGAATAGAGGAATACTTCGCGAAGTTAAATGATGCGATGTTGATTTTATGGAATGATTATGAAATTTAGTGATTGGCAACAGCGACACATGTCGCTATCATTCTGTACAAATTAGTATCTATCGCCAGCAGCCGCTATTGCAGGAGTTCAAAATGTATATTTAAGTTATAGGGCAGAATCACCACTTCGACTTTCCTATACATTTTTTACTAGTGCACTTAAGGCAAAGCAATAAAATATTTAATTCATCATTCCAGCATTTGTAGAATCTTTTATTTAAGAGTCCCACGTAAAGTATAGCCTATACCTATACAAAATTACAGCGAGTACAGTTTTCTATACAAAACTTCAACTCGCTGTAATTTTGTATAAGTATTGTTTTTAAAATTGTAATCTGATTATAAACATCAATATGCTTTATCCGGTCGTATGTGCGAAATTTGGTTGAAATTAAAAAACCAAACTACGTTTGTATGGGATTGCGGCTTTACGTCACTATTGCTTTAAAGCCCGCTTGTTAGGGACATCCTGTTACATTTTTAAAGAAGTTTAGTGAATTTATATATCTATTCTAATAGCACTTAACACACAGTACTTTTTCTTTTAATTCAACTTGTTTTTTACTTTTTATTTTACAACAACTGTTATATTTTGCTCAAAACTTGAATCTGCCCAAAGTACATTTGTTGTCGTCATTAGTGGATACTTAGCTGATCTTTGTGTCATTAATTAACTTTATTTTATACGGATAATAAATTGTTACCCAGAGAAATAAATGAATGAATCGATTTAAGTGAAAATTCTATGTTCTCGATAATGTGTACATAGGTAGGTGCAACTGGGTGACATTGAAATCAGGCAGCCGCGACGCTATCCTTCGCGGGGAAAAATGGCGTAACTTGGGAGTGTCAGGTACAGGTATGTACGTACAGTGCGACAAGAATCATTTGGCACTTGGATGACATTAAAATGGGGTCGCTGTGTGTAATTAGGAGTGTTATTAGGACTAAAGCTAACAAAATATTCTTAGTTTTTAAATAGAATTAGAAGCACCAAATATCTGCAACAACCATCAATTCGGGCTATCTTCCAAAAGTGACGCTTAACAAGATAACGGCAATGGCAGCGTTTTGTTCCGATTACGGCTACGTGCCAAAAGATCCTCGTAGCACTGTACAATACTAAGTTAGTGGAGACGACATGTGTTCTTGACAAAGCACCCAGACATTTTAGCATTATTCGTTGGCTCATGAAAAAAATTATTAAAAAGAGACTCAAATTAATCTTTCTCTTCATGTTCTTTTATGCTTTCGAAATAGAATAATACGCAATAAATAGATATTTTATCGGTCACTCATTGAAATTGGTGGGTGACACAGGCTTTATTAACGCGGATAAAGTCGCGGGAAAAAGCTAGTTGGTGTTTAAAAGTCAGTCAGAGCCCTAAAAAAATATCCTGTCATATATATTAGGGTTCCGTTACCAACAAACGGAGAACAGATCGACTTGTTTCTACATTGAATGGTAGCACACAGTTACTTAATTATACCGAGTGTTTAGAACTTATAAAAAATACTCGTTATAATTTAGAATGCCTAAGTCATACAAAGGTTTAAGCAGACTATGTACACACACTGTTTTGATATCGTCTGCACAAAGGATAATCTCCGCCTGATCTCCACTGAACCATAACAACAGTCTTGTATGCAATCTAACGTTACGTCACAGCAGAAACATCTATTGTCGGTGACAGGTATTTGTCAACTTAAACTTGTTGACGAATTCATTTGCTCGTCAGTTCGGCTAAATATTATTGTAGTTATTTACTTATTTATAACTTAATCATGATCACACTATGTATACTACACATGGTCGCACTTAAGGATTCTGTAACACGGGTGGTGTTACGATCACTACATATTATAAAACAAAGTCCTCTGCTGTCTGTTCGCGATAAACTCATAAACTACTGCACGGATTTTCATGCAGTTTTTACCAATAGATAGAGTGATTCATGAGGAAGGTTTATAGGTATAATTCATGCCCGTGCGCAGTCGGGGACGGCTGCTAGTTTAATAACAAAAATACATTTCTTTCATAGGTACCCCTAAATTTTATATTTAATTTAATTTCGTTTTATTTTATATTTGTTGTCATATTGGCAATAGATATACACGTTATTTCAAGTCATAGAAACTTATTATTACGAATTAACAGACCTACAGCCCTGGGACAGACTGAAAAATTTATATTTTTATATGTTGTCTGGGTGAATTCACTAGAATTGTTTTATATTGTATTAGTTAAAAATTGTAACTACACTATTGTATTAGGTTACGACCTGTAAAAATAGCTGTTTTTACAGCTATTTTACAGGTGATTATTACAAGTGACATTTGATTTCATTCAGTTGATAGCCAACTCTACCAACGCACGAGCTCAAATAACGCACGTTTTCCCATGGGAATCACTTCCACAGATTGCAGGAAAGCGAGAGGAAATATGTTACACAAACGTTACATATCTGTAATATTTCTCTAATCAATGAACCATCACAACCGGCTTCTAAGCAACCTAAAGTTACGTCACACAACACATGATGGTGATAGGTATCTGTCAGTAGGAAGTTATTGACCAATTGGATTAATGACCAGCAAGATATAAATAATATTGCAAATGTTAATTTCAGTAGCTAGTAAACAAATTGTTATAGAACGAAATTGAGATCTAGCTCGAACGAAACACCACCACTACGTTTCATAAAATTATTTTTTGAGTTAACTTAATCTAGATCGTGTCAACACCTGGATCACAGAGTACTTTATTAAATATAGACCTGGATTTGCTGCGTGCCAGGGTTTCATAAATGGCTATCTCCGACGGCTACTAGGTATACGGATCTTCTGGTCTGGGAAGATTTCAAATAGTCAACTATAGCAGCTCTGTGGGGAAACGCTAGTTGACCATGAAATCGTGAGACGCAAATGAGTGTGGCCACGAACATACTCCGGAGGGAAGTCACCGACATTCGTAAACAGGCACTAGAGTAGACCCCGCAAGGAAAGAGCAAGCGTGGTCGGCAAACCTGGCAACGCTTGGTGGCGGCGGAAATGAATTCAATCGGGCCAACCTGACCTGAGTTATCCACCTATTACACGAAGCCATTTATTGATTCTGGCTTACTGGCGTGAAGTCGTTAGTCCCGACTGTCATCATAGCATTGATGGCAATCGTTAAGCTATGTCAGATTCCTTTAGGCAGCATGAAAAATCTAACATTAGTGTTGCCCACTTACACACTCGAAAAACAACAAATCAATAATTTGCCAATTGTAATAGAATTTGAGGCACGGATTTGAATCAAAGGCAAACTGGTCATTTAATCTTGCCAAAAGTCACACCTATCCGTATCAAATTTCTCATCTTTCCATCATAAAACTATTGAGTTACCATAAATTTTATTCTGCAATTCGTCCCATGTTTATAAATGGTACATTCAGTAGAAAATATGTTAGTGTAGAAATACTAAACATTGAATTTATAAAGTTCATAAAATAGTTGGAAGGGTTATCAAGGGCCTTGCAGAACAAATTTTTTAATGATAGCTCTATTTTCTTTCAATTGATTTATTTCAAATAGGGGCAGCTCTGGTCCCCGTAAAATTCATGTATCAATTTAAATGGATGAATTACCCGTTGTCCTAGATAAAAAAAAAAAGTAGTAACAATTTTTTATAGATAATTTTTGTTTAATTTTTTTAAATATCAACAAATACAACAGCAAAATGTACAATCCTTAAACACAAATATTTGTCTTTTCTCACTGACTGTACTAAGCGATGATAAGGAGTTACAGAATGTAAATATTGTAAATTTGGATTTTCTGCAATCCGTCCCTAATGGGAACGTCGTCGAGTTCCACGTGTCGTGGAATTACTCGATGAGTAGAGCTCTTGTTGATCACAGCTGTTTTGTACCTATACAAAAGTGTAGTACCTCCTCTCAAATCAAAACAAATTGAATAATCATTTACTTTTGTACCTTGGGAATGTTTGAGACTATCCTTCAGTTTACTTAGTTTTCCTTCAAATGATCATTATAATTGTGTCGTTTTCCCCCAATTTTAACAATATGTAACAGTTATAAAATAATTCACTTAACTAGGCTATACACGTGAATTCGAATAGATCAAAATGTTGAACACCCCCTTTATTTTATTAACCTCACTTACTTGTATAACTATAGTACATCCTTTAATATAAGGTAAAAACGATACATAGGTACCTACTGTGTTTCTTTTTTGTGGGAATACGAAGTTAGGGATATCATCAACCCCAAACAACCCAATGTATACACCTATCTCTAATAAATTAATTAAATCAAATCATTGTCCATAAAACTAAGTCCGGCGCCATTATACGCCCATAATGCACTCTTACACATACATTATACAGGCTATAAATCTAGCTAGACTGCTTTATAAGACCTAATGCTATTTTAACTGCTCGGGCAGCGTGTCAAAGGCATCACGCACTAACTGGCCTACTTGTAACTTACGACTACCTACGTATGTTAGTCGTTTTAGAAGCTTTTTTACCTACTCGGTCTTTATTTGAGGTTAATAATTATCAGTTTCTGTGCAATTAAGCACAAGTAGTGGGCTTTGACGTATGGACCATTTAATACTTGTGTGTAGCTTGGATACTTAGTAGAGTTTATGTATTAAGTTTAGTGTAATACTTAGCAATCTCTAGGTAGATGCACTATGTACAATTTTCGTTTAAAATAATTCTGTATATAAAAATAAATATGTGTCTAGAATAGTCTTTGCACTTAAAAAAAGAATTATTAGATAACTCTCTATTTGACAGTGATCGGTTCAAGATTTTTTGTTAAACAAGTATATAATTATTAAAAAAAATAAAAAACCCGACTGCCGTTTTCACAGTTTTGCATCCAACGTCACCTCACACGTCAAAATCGGTCAAGCCGTTTAGGCTACACGAGACAACATTATAACAGATATACGCACGAAAAACATATTGGCTGACCCACCCAATAGGAGTATTGGGTGGGTCGTTGTTTCAAGTTCTGCCAAATTATTCATCTCACAAAAGATACGTCCAGGAACACGTTATGAGAAGGCGGTTATGAACAACTAGCAGCCCTCTCCGGACATGAATTATACCTTACCTTCCTCATGACCCACTCAGTCTCTCTCTCTCATCTGAGCGTTTTCCCGGTTGCATCCTCAGCTGGAGTGCTTTGGAGCCCGGGGTCCGCTTTCCGGCTTTTTCTTCTCCACTTCGCACGATCTTCGGCATCCTTGGCTGTGAGGCCATTGGCACGCATATCCTCCCTAACAACATCAAGCCAGCATTTCTTGGGCTTTCCCCTTCTGCCGGGGCCTGATAGAGGCGGCATAACCAGACATTTGTTACCAATGTAATTTGCCGGTTTTCGCAAAACGTGGTCGTACCAGCGTAGGCGGCTCTCTTGCAGTTTATCCGCTATGTCTCGGACATGGAGACTGCCACGAAGTTTCTTACGCGGTCTTGCCTCGAAACTCCACACATCCAGCGCAGCATGTTCATCTCCGTGACATGCAGATCCCTTTTGTGCCGCTCAAGTACTGGCCACGCTTCACTTCCATATAAAAAGACAGGTCTTATGATGGATTTATACACCTGTCCCTTTAATTTAACGGGCATTTTTGGGTTGCAAATGACACCAGTCACCTCACGCCATTTTGCCCACGCTGCCGATATGCGAGCTTTGATGTCACTGTCAATGTCCCCAGACGCATGAAGAACAGATCCTAGGTATCATGACCCACTCAGTCTATTGGTGAAAACCGCCTGGAAATCCGTGCATTTAAGTTTGACCCAAAAAGGCAGAATTACACGGCCTGCTTCCAGTCGCCTATTTAGAGTACAGCTTGCTGACTAATAAGTACCTACCGGAGTTTTGCAATACAGGCGACATAAGTCGACATGCGTCGAAGTTTATGCAGGAAGGCTTTATCCGTTTCGCCAAGGCTGGACTGAGAGAGTGAGTGGCCCTGGGGTAATTTATTTGGGGGCCTTCTAAATTTCTTGCCCTCTGCAACTATGACTCAGTCATCATGTCGTTAAGGGCGAGGCGCCTTTGAGACGAGATTGCTCACATATGGTTCCAGCAAATCGCGTCCCACAGGCTTCCCCTTCTATTTCACCATTGATGAAGACAGCAGGGACATCCAATTCGGGGCCCTTGATTCGTCGAGGCCTTGGGCTACAGGTTTTCTACCATAAAAGAAGACACAGAGACGGCAAAATATAAGGGCACTTGATTCTACTAGTCCCTGGGCTGTAGTCTAAAAAGCCCTCTTGTAGTTCCGCCCTTGCGTTTCGCCATACCAATTTCAATACGTCCTCAGCTTAATCGATAGGTAGAGTTTATAGATCCTTGACTATTGCTCCAATGCACGGAAAATCGAAAGCATTGATTGAAAACTACAGGTATTACCAATCGATATTTATTTTCACTATTAAAAGGTCTTTTAAATATAAATGAGAAACTCTTTGGGTTTACGAATATTTACTAGACTTGATAACACAAATTAGAGAGTGACATATTTTCAAAACAAAAGGTTAAAAAATATAATTTAAAATAAAGAATCTAAAACTAAAGAGTTCGCAATAACAGGCATAGTAAATATTTCATTTCTGACTAAGTAAATAAAGTAAAAGTAAAGTGAACTCACAAAATCATTACGAGATTAAAGTTTTCGCCATAAAGTGACACTATATATCAACTAGAATAAGCACCTAGCTTGTTTCCATGGGAAACCGTGACACAAATTAACGTGCACAATACATCCAGAACCGTAGACAATTACCTGTGATATATATGTAAATTATTTTCTCGGTTGGTATCGAATCCGGACTCTCTGGGTTAGTAAAGTAGCGAGTAGCGTATTAACCAGTACACCACGGAATCTATCGAAAACTTTCACCGTTAACTATGTATCGCTTCCATCTAGTATCTTGACAACATATATCTAAAGATAGATCTTGATTCCTATGTCCAGCAGTGGAGGAGTATAGGCTGATGATGATGATGATGATGATATCTAAAGTTCACATAATATGAGCTCCTTATCTTTTCATACTACTACGCCAGTATTAAACGGGGTAAACAGAGTCCAAAAAACTTTCAGACCGATGTTTAGAAAGATGAAAGGTGTATCTGATGACTAGTCCAAGATTATTGCATTTTTATTTTATCGAACAGGAATCATTTACTACCTACGTTCTACCGAATAACCTCATATACATAGTAATGTATTCGAGCAGTAGCTCGAACGCATATTTTAAACCAGAGTTATTATGCATAAAACAATCGTGGGAAAATCATATGAACTCATACATCACCGGCCGACAAGCTACAATAAGCCCGTTTCCGATATATTTTTGAATTAATTACCCCAACAATAGCTATATGCAAATAATTATCTATCCTTCGCGAGTTACGCCTATTACGTGTTCCATCGCTGCTTTAAATAGCAATAATATCTGGTCAAGTGGTCAAAAGAGGCCATGTAACTCGTTAATTTAGATTTCCGCAGTATTGTTTTTATCCAAGGACAGAAGAGACGTTAAAATCCAATTAATAGTTTATTTGAAAGATTGATGTGGGAAAAGCTTCCATTGTGTGAAGAGATCGATGGTTGACATAGATTTAAGGATGCATTATGGCTTCATTTATTCGAGTTAAATCCTTAAGAATAAAGTTTCAAGATAAGTCCAAATAAACCATGCATCCATACCTACTTCCATACTCTGTAGTTACCTAACAAATTTTTATGGAGATAGTTTGAGACCCTAGAAAAAACATTGGATTAGTTTTATTCTGGAACATACTTTATTATGGGGGTGAGAAGCTTTAAATGATATTGCCCATTATTACAGACCCAAAGTTTTCTATTTACATAAGTGTCAAATAATTATCGGACTATAGTCATATTCGGAAATAATTATCCGACATCGGCCAAGTTTACAAATGGTAGTTTGTTGTATTTTTTCCGCTGTGCTAATGGCGATGAACATACATAGTACTTGTACAGAAATATTAAAAAAGAATATCTACTAAAACGGAAACTTAATATTGAAAACCCCTATGGAGTCTGTAATTTTGACCACCTGTATGAATACTTTGTGAAAATCTAAGCTCTTTAGAACAATTAAATCTGATGAAAATCTGGCTTTATCACATTTTTAAATGATAAAATAATAAAACCTATCAATCAGTACCACTTTCAAATTGCAATCAAGGTCGACCATATCCTTACTTGAACTTGAACGGGTAGATTTATGATATTGTTTATGAATATTGAACTTCAGCTAACACATGTTGAAAGGGTAAGGCCGATGTAAAACGCTATAATTGCAATTGACTATTTTATTAGTAACATTTAATTCTTCCATACTAATAAATAACTAATCATATGCTTAGCTTGTTATAGTTTATTAGTGATTAAATTTATTGTACCTATAGTCACGCACGGCGCAGTGGATGGCTAAACAGCTTATGTTTAATCAAAGGAATAATTAATTTATATAAAAAAGATAGATATTTTTAAATAATTGTTTAGTTTTAAGACGTAAAAATGAGAACTTTTATGATTTTCTTCATTCAAAAAAGGTAGGCAATTGAAATAGGTAGTTCTATAACATAGAGACCGTGCATCACAACATAAATACTTCCAAAGATTTCTTAACATTTTTATGGACCATTTTTTTATAAAATATTTTAATTAAGCAAAGAATTGGTTCCAATTACTCCCATATCATATTGATTGTTCCTATTGTATATAGACAAAAAACATTATTTTGCTTCGGACAAGATTTTATTAAATATTCGCACGACTTCATGATATCAATATGGCCTATATTTTTTTTAGTTTTACGTAAAAATAACTGGTTCCAATATCCTGGTTTGAGGCAATATAAATTCCATATGTTTCGAAATCTATAAAATTCAATGTTTTTTTTGCTGGATCAATTTTGTCTTGTGAAATCATTGTTTTTATTCTTTTTCTTGCTCTGTCTGCTCTGTATGATTCATTAGATTACAAATGAACGCCATTTTGTTATTTCTCTTCTTCTGTACTTCTTCTTCACCAACTTCTAAATAGTTATAAAAATTAAGTATGTATATCAGCGCGCGAATGTCTTTGAATCCTTCCATAGCGTTTCGATGGAAATTGTTTAAGTTAAAAACTTTTGTATCTTCTACCCTTAAGACATTTAAACGTGCTAAGTCTATCGATAATGCAATTATTATAATTGCTATCGGGATCCATGAGCTAATTATTAGAGCAACGAGAGACTCATTGCCAGTGCCATTCAGAAATCTTTGCGATGCAAATGAGCAGCTAATTTAGGCCAAACGTCGGCAAATCCTTTGATTGATCGGCCTCCGTTCGTTCCGTTTAGACCGATAATTGGCTACGACTTGATAGATGGCTGCCGTATGAAAATTTCGAGCGTACGGTAATAAGAGTTGTGAAATATCGTCTTATTTGAACCGGCTGGACAACTGATTCGCTCTTATGGTCTAAGGACTCGCTGCAAATTTGGATCTATCAAGTAACTCGAAAAAGTCTGACAGCATCTGACAGCAAATGGCTTTTCGAATATTGCCACCAAGCGATCTTGTACAACCAAACGTCTAAGAAGCAAACTTACAACAGTCTAACGTCGTAGCCAAATTATCCTCCAATTTCCGACAGTCTGAAACACTTTGTTTCGGACAAACATCTGCTGTACCCAAAATTTTATATTCTTCTTTTTTGCCTCAGAAAAACATATTGCTTTAAGCAATGCCTAACGATACTTTTACTATTTGCTATTCTGTACATCGTCTCAAATGCCCAGTGAATAGAAGTATCCGTAAAATCAAAAATGCATGAAAATTTTTAAATACATAATTTTTAAAAGCCCTATCATTACCTATATTTAGCTTATAGTGAAAAGTGCCGCTGTCGTCCGTTGGTTATATTCCAAATTTCTATATGATCTACACAAAACATTCAAACACAGATCGATGCTACTACTTCTATCAACTATAGCTAAGAACGATGTCTTTGCATCCTATTGATCTTCAAAGCAAGATGACATTGAATCTAAATGACAAGAGCAATAGGTTTGTCATACTTGTCAGCAAAGGGCGTGGCAATGCATATGATCTCAGATTATGATTAACGGTAACGATATTAAGTGCGAACGGATCTATCGTTGATTCGTGATTAGCATATCATGTAGGACATTGTTTATGTGAATGACCCTGCTAAGTGAAATAACACGTTGGTGTGTTATTATAATTGTTATTGGTCAATTTGTTTGGATTAAAGGTCATATCAAGTTCAATAAGGAGGTCAGCAGTCCAGCAATAAGTATATATACATAGTATATAAATATCATCAGCCCCCGTAGCATGGCTCTCGCGACGCCGTTTATATCGCGCTATCTACTTCTCGCTCTTCAGTATTGCGAAAAATAAGATGGCGATAGTCGATAAACGTTGTCGCGCTTGCCATGCTACGGGGGCCAGTCTATATCTCTTGCGGGGTAGACGGAAGCCAAGGTTATAAGATCCAAGGGCCGTTAATTTCCTCTCATCAAAGCGTATTTCAAGTTGTATCCTCACAGCAGTCACTGAAAGTCTAAGGTAAATTTTAAGTTCTGAGGCAGCGGCAAATGTCGTGCGTTTTGTATGAAATGACAATGACAAATGTCGCTTCGAGCCCTGTCATTTAATACAATGTGCGCGACTATTGGTGGCTGTGGTAAGTCCACAGCCACCAATATTCAAAATTGAGTTTGATGTGTACGGCACATTAGCCATTGGTATCAGTTTTGTCTTTAAGCTTCGTCAGATGTATATTATTATCTATGTACAGGCTGCACGAAAGCTGCATGAATGATCTGTACAATAGTACTCAGGTATCTTTTAAAACGTTAACAAATGTAAATTAAATTGCAAGAAAGAAAGAAAAGAAGCTATTTAAGAAGACCCTTTATGCGTTAAGCATTGCAAGCTGCAAGAACATTATTGCCACCAGAAGAAAACATAGGAAAACATTTCTGGGTATTATGCCTCAATGCAAGAACATTATTTCCAACAGAAGGAAACATAAAAGAAAAAATTTGAACAAAATGCATATTTTTTTAAGTGAAGAGAAATAACGTTATAATAAGTAATTTCATTTATTATTGTACATTAAAATACTTCTGCTACTGTTTCGCAAGACGTGTCAGATGGATATCATTTGTTATAAAATATTTGCGAAACATATGTAAGATCATTTGTGTTTATTATTGAATCCATAAATTATATTTATTTCACACCGTCAAGTCGAAAATGTAATTCAACCATAGAACATTAATTTAATTAGTTCTAACACGTGTACAATTTGTGTTACCTACTCGGTCAATTAACTATGTAGGTTTAAAATTATTAAGCTAATCAAATTGGACACCTGCTGATAACAGCGCCAGGTTACTAACTAGGTCTAGTTTTACACAACAACCCAAAAATGTACGTTTAATACAAAGCTGTATGTACATTATCAGCGATCCGTATGAAAATTGCATTAATGTAACTCAAGAAATATTTTTTATTGGTGAACGCTGCGAAAACAATTAGTATCTCTGACACTTAAGCGTGTTTTCGGTTACATCCTCACCTGAGATGCTTTGGAACCCGGGGTCCTAAGGCCGGCAGTCGGCCCAGTAGCCTAGATAGAAGCATAACCACGTTTTACCGTTGTTCCAGGTCATCATCATCAGATAAGCTTAAAAGATCTGACACCGGCATTGGTTATTTACACTCATAAAAAATAAACAACTAGCAGTACATAAGTGTATATGTTAGAATATATTGACCTGCTTGCATAATAAGCGAGTCATTGCCTCCGACATAATTTATGAACATTAGTCAAGCTTTCAGCCCTATTGTTTATGAGCTGTACCACAGAGATATATATTATTCTGATATCAATGAGCTGTACCAAAGACAATATAAATCTAACGTATCTAAAGACCCTTAATCTAAAACAAGAAAACGCCGTCTTAATACTTCCCTTTAAACAGTCCATCCATCTCATTTTAAGTCTTCCTTGGCTTCTGAATCTATCCATTCACATCTCCTTTTCGTAACATGGCTTTCCCATCTCAACACATGACCAAACAAACCTATAGCTATTCAACTTTTCGGTTACTGGCGCAACTTTCGTTCTAAATTCATTGTATAACAAACACTGATCAGAATTTTTACTTAAGAGGGTATACTAGCAGTGCGTTTTCCATACAAATGTATTTCTCTATTTTCTCGCTGAAAACTGCTTCTAGAAGCACAATTCTTTTTACATAAAATCTATTACTAAAATAGGTATGTCCCTATGTTTTATTTTTTTCTAAAAACCTGTTTAAAAGAAAAAAAAATTGTACAAAAACAGTTTTTTTGGAAAAAATAAAAAATAGAGCATGAGCTAGAATCAGTTTTCAGCGAGAAAATAGAGAAATACATTTGTATGGAAACCATATTGAAAAAATACTGCTAGTATACGCTCTTAAGGTGTAGAATAATACCGAACACTAACTTATTTTCCATTTTCGTCCACATAATTTATAGCCTATAAGCTATTTCAATGTTTTAAATGTATTTTAATTTACGTTACAATTTTTTATCAAAATTCATTCAAACATACATCCTTCCATTCTTTTTTTCACATTTATAGTTTACATGCAACCCTCCCCGGCATAAACCTTCCTCTTGAATCACACTCATTGAAAAAAAAATCAAAACCTGTTGCCTAGTTTAACACCTAAGCATACATAGGGACTGACCTTAAATTTATACTATGTAGTCACTAGGGTGATAAGATAATACAAAATTGAGCAACATTTAGTAGGTAGCTATCATTCCTATATCTTTATAAATCGAAATATAATTCATATCGTTCCATATAGAGGCCGAAAGCTTTCCGTATAAGAGCCGTGAAGCAATACCGTAGCGAAAACCCGCCCTTGCGCAAACTTTAAAATGTATCGTTTAATTGTAACCAGTCTGATAAAGGGACCGTGTAGGTTTTGTAATGAACCAGTCAATGTTACAAAGATTTAAAAATAAAATCTGTGGGTATATAAGTAGGTCTCCAGTGTTACATTTAATACAGCTACAATATTCAAGTACTTAGGTACCTTTACATTTTTAAAGTTTTTTTTTATTATTTGATTATGGAAAACATACTGAAAAAATTCTGCTAGGATAGCAGAATTTTTTTTTTCCATTTCTTACATCCATTTTTGATTCCATACAAATGTGTTCCTCTATTTTCTCGCTAAAAACTGCTTTTAGAGGTACAATTCTTTTTTCATAAAATCTAGTACTAAAGTAGGTATGGCCCTATGTTTTTATTTTCTAAAGAACTGTTTTTTTTTTATTTAGTTTTATGTAGTGATTATATTATGCTCTTTGGCATCTTTTCCAGATTTTATCATCAATCTACCATTTTTTCACTACCTCCCTCAAATTAATTTATTTATTTTATATTTTCTAAGCTTTAGTTGTTGCAAATTCACCGTGTCATTATCCTTATCATTGTCTTCGCGAAAGCAATCCGCAGGTGGACTAAAAGGCCCAATCCAATGTCACAGTTAATCTGACAATGCAATCGTGACCGGTCTAATAGGCTGGCCTTTCAGCTGAGATTTAGATGGTATAAATCTTTATCAAAACCTGATGTAATATGAACTCATGCACTAAATCTAAAAATATATATAGATATTAATATGAGTTTGTGTTGGGAAGTCAAGGGGTACAGTTGAAGTTTGCCTTAGACATTTTTGCAAATTGATTTTAGTGGACTTTATGATATGAAATTGGTGTAGTTTGGTGTTATAAATGCTCGTACTCGTGAACAATTTGTGAAATAGTTAAAGTGGACTGATAAATGGACTCGTATAGATTTGCCGCCAGGAGCTCCCACGAGGCATCAAAGAACATACGCCATCTTTGTTGCTACTTGGAAAAACTTTACCGTACAACACCGATACTTAATATCTCATTATACTGGACATTGGCAGAATCACTGAAATTTCGGTGGAAGCCATAATATAAAACAGAAGAAGAAGAAGGTATTAATATACCTATTGTTGTTTATAAAAAAACCGGCGTACTACTTAACTACATTGACATATTAGATAAGAACTCAGGTATAGATTACTAGCTTTCGCCAGTTGCTCCGCTCTCGTTAGTGTCTTTTCGTCGGGAACTGTCCTATTTTCCGGGATGTAAGGTAGCCTATGTTTTTCTCCGTATACCAGACAATGCGTCTGCAAAATTTCGTTGCAGCATAGCAGATAAATGAACCGATAAACAAACTCACTTTTACTTTAGTAAGGATGCATAAGATTGAACATAGTGCAATTGGATATAGTAACTTAATGTTTACTTAATGGATTAAGTAAACATAAAGTAAAACCGTACCTTGGAAGGGAGCCAAGGAGGGTTGGCGGCGGACAGGCGGCCGGCCGTAAAAAAGTGCCAAATCATACCACGGCATAAATGCTGTTGTAATATCGGATCCCGGGCTCCAAAGCACCATAGCGGAATATGCAACTGCGAAAAAGCTAAGAGGAATTAAGGAAAAGTTAATTTTGTCTACCACTAATCCCCACGTACATAAATAATTTGTCAACCACTGATTTAAATTGCTATATCATAGGCATTCCCACTTGAGTCGATACCTAGAAACTGAAAATAGTGTATCATTTAAAACGCCATCTCACATTGAAAAAATACTATAGAAGGACATGTTCTATTTTAGACGTATCTACAACAAACCATAAATCACACAAGCCTTACAAACATACAGCCTACAAAGCTACAAAGAATCAAAGTCAAAGACCCACACGACCGCATTCCGGGCACTTGTCAAAATGACAGCTGTCAAATACAATACCACCAAATCCGTGCGACCTTGACCTGCGATCTGTCAAACGCAAGGTCAACAGTTATGCATTGAGCTGCTGATTCATACCGACATTTATTTATTTACTCTTTATTGCACAATACAATGTAAAGGCACAATAGGTGGACTTAATGCTAAAAGCATTATCTAACAGTCAACCTTTGGGTTATGCAGAGAATTTTAGGTGGGTGTTAAAAGAAAAACGATATTAACAATAAGATTAAAGACAATTACATACATAAATACAATTTTATATAAATATACATACACATATACATATAAACACACATACATATTTATAGATAATATACATATACTTAATAAAAAATAAAAGTAAGATGCAGCAATAATTAAACGTTATTTGTTTGTGCGAGAAAATGCCTGAATACTTGAGACTTGAAGCCAATGCGACTAGAAGCAGTCTTCACAGAGTCAGGAAGCGCGTTCCAGAGTCTAACTGCCTTAACGGCGAAAGAGTTAGAGAAAAAGCCAGTATGGTGAGAAGGAGTAGCAAGGGTCAATTTATGAGAGGAACGCAGGTCCCTATTATGAGTAGAACATAAAAGCTTGAATTTAGTTTTTTGTTATGTATCTGTATCTGTGCTGTGATTTATGGATTATGGATGACTGGACTAGGTTGAAGGCCTCTGTGGGTTCGATTTCCAGTGCGGACGAATACTTATACTTCAATTTCACAGATATTTGACTAAGGTTCCTATCAATATGATGTGGCGTCAGGCAGACGCGGCCGTAGAAACTTTTCCAGGCATATTATTTTTCAATTATTTTACTTGTAAGTACCTAACAGAGTTCTGTTAGGTACTAGGTGTTAGTATAAAAAAACTTATAGACTAGTTAGTCTATAAGTTTTTTTATACGAACAATCTTGTGAGCCTATGTTTCCTGGGCCTGAACCCTGGACCTAGACAAACAGACCCAGAAGGCAAACTGGAAAAACGCTCAGATCTGAAATGATTGGACTAGATGCTATAAGGATAAATTAATGGATGATGATGATTAGCCAGGGTATTAAAACGAACCGATTTTTTCTATGGAAAAATTTCTATCGACCTTGATAACTGTCTGGTTTTTACTCATGAAGCGGATAATAATTTTCATACATAAGTGCTCCAGTTCTACGAAAGCAATTAATTTTGTGTTAAAGTCTACGAAACAAATAGGCGAGAATTATAAAAATATATTTAAAGAAATATATTTCAGGTCCTAAGGTAAAAAACAGGTACATAGTTACTCGTATCAGATAAGTTAACACTGTAGATACATGAACTGATAAGCGTTATCTATCAAACATGTGCCTATCTGCTTTTAGTTTCAAATAACATGACGATAACATAAAAATAACTGATTTTGGGCTAGCTCAATCTGTGTGATTTGAATTTGTCTATTTTTAGTAGAGTTAGCGATTAAATAAAATTGTAACGTAAGAAAAAAATAATACTTGAATTATATTTTACATTTTGTTCAAAAACTCAGTGGTGAAGCTTTATTGTAAGTAATGGTTTCATTATTTTTACAACTATTTTTTTGCGTGTACTTAACCATGATAAAAAGCTAGAGGATCAGACCGCCAGACTTATACAATTTAATAGTGGATAAGTTGAATTTTTTCTATATTCTTATTAATATAAAAATTGTGTATGAAAAAAAATCACCTAATAGAATATTTTTTTGAGTTCCCAACTATGATCCCATAGGAATAGTTGTTCATATTGACGGACTGAGTCACCCCTTTAAAGTGTGACGATCAATTTATACGCTGTGTAGTAACCCCGACAAATGAATACAAATCTCCTGCGTAATTTCATTACTTTAATGAGTCTATTGTTTTCGGGTATAATTAATTTAACAAATCAATTTGTTCTTTTCGAAAGCCAGTACATTTAAATAAAAGCTTAGTAAACCTTTTTTATTCAAATACTTATAATTACACCCACGATGTCACCAGTGTACTCAATTAAACTTAGATAATACCAAAGAAAGTTCAAGATGAATCGGAACGAAAGGTTTAGAGAAAGTTACTTTTTTGTTTCTTGCCGTACCGGATTAAGCCATGTTGATGCCCTAAGCACTTTATATTTATGCCTATTAAACTAGAAACGAGGCTTTACATACATGCACACATCAATTCGTAAGTTTAATAATCAAATGGCGCGTAATTTGCGACTAAAAACTATAATAACTTGAATCTTTACTATAGTTTTTATTTAAAAGGGTGCCAATGAAGTTAAAAAAATCATATATTATGAAATAAAATAGCAATTACGTCCATACAGCACATGTTAAAAAAATATAAGAATAAAATATTTAGTAGTAGCAGTGCAGTATAAGTAATAAATAATAATTAAATAATAGCAGTGGCATTATGTTAAATTATGTTATACATAAAATTAATGAGTGAAATTATAATCGGCAACATAAAGACATCAACGAGCCCCGGCCTCCCGTAAAAACGAAACCGATTTCAATCGATATTAAAAGTAAACCGAGAGGCTCTCGACTCTACACAAAACCTATATTATAAACTAGCAATTTGCCTGCGATTTCATCCGCGTAAATTTTAGCCATTATATGTCACCCGCAGATAAATTAGCTTTAAATAAAATTATTAGCAGGTAGAGCCTACCTGCGACCACGAACACTGAAAAGTGTTTGAAACGTTAGGTGTATAAATAATGTAATAAATGCAACAATTTCATTTCATTTCAAAAACCGTATTAAAATAATTTTATTTAAATGTGTAACAATCGCGAAAACATAAGTAAAAATTAGCTTTATATATGTAAGTGAAAGAATTTAAAAAATTGGTCGGGTAGTTTCAGAGCCTATTCAATGCAAACAAACAATCACGTTGGTTACTTTGGCCAAAAATATCTGTGGTTTGACTTATGATTCCTCGTTAAAAATCCTTTTAAAACAGTAAATTTATATAGTATTCGACAATACAAAGGCATCGATGAACCCAGCTAAGTAAAATCGAAACTGATTTTATCGAGAACGAAAGTAAACTGATAGGCTCTTTACTTTTTCTAGACAACACCTTTATTATAACAACCTGATAGCTTTTACAGACGATAACGATCGGAGTGAACAGCTTTTGAACGGTTAATTAGAGTTGATTTGATAGTTTGAGATAAAAGCTTCTGCTCTATAATTTGTAAACGAATTTAGTTTCATAACGTCGGGCTCAGTTTATACACGACTGCCCAGAAAAGGAATGTTATGTTTTCAGAGCGCATGTACCTATACAGATTATTTTTAAACATGAAAATCAAAATATTGTTGTCAACTTGTTTCTATTTCATTTATCTTATATTTTAAATACAAACATTTGTATGTAAGGATGATTATGAGTTAGGATTATTTTTACTCAATAAGGTAAACGTCCCAATAGCCGTGAAGTTTTGAACTTTCCTAACTTTGCAAATCGCTTGTGTTAAAACTATTAGTCTAACAATGATGATATATACACGTGGTTGTAGGTCATTTAAAGTAGTCTTGACATAAATAATTTTATGAAATAAATTATAAACATTACTTATTGTTATTACAAATTAAAATAAAAAAGGGCTGATTGTACCAGTATCCGGCAAGTTTGTACTAATAACCGTTACTATATTGTACCAGAAACCGGTAAACTACACCACGATTTTGAATTCTATTATAAGTAGCATAAGACTTACAAAAACAGCATTTGTACATGTTCGTCTGGACGGTCGGACTACTGCCCTGCTTTATTTTATTTTATACTTAATGTACCTAATCCGAGAACTGCGTCCACAAAATGAAATATAAGAACTGGTTGAGTGCGATTCTGATTCGCGCACTGAGGTATCCGTACCAACTTGCATTTTTTTCTAAGTTTTTGTAGTCAAGCATGAACTTTAAAAAGTTGTCAAATCATGACATGATGTATTTGATATAAATTTGAATTTGATACCTTTACCTTTAATGTACTAGCTTTTTCCCGCGGCTTAGCCCGCGTTAATGTCGATCCCTCAGAAACAGTAAATTTTTCTCGGATGCAAGGTATCCTATATCCTTCTCCGTACTTTAGAGAACACTAAAGACAATTAAGGCGTGAAAGCGTAACAGACAGACAGAGTTACTTTCGCATTCATAATATTAGTATGGATTTGTGATTATCTTACCCTTATGCGACTTGAAAGAGGTATTCAAATTTGTTTTATAGTAAAATTTTTCACCATACGTTGACCCTCCATCCTGATGCACATTGTTTTATGTTTAATTTGAATCCGGTAAGAACGTTATACAGTATTTCAAATGAAAATCAAACTTATTCCCTTCCAATAAAGTCTTAAAATGGGTTTAGGTACAATAAATATTACTGGACTGATGCGTGTACCAATAGCCGGTAAATTTTTGCCGGATTATAGGTCAAGTAGGGAATTTTGAGTACCAATAAATGTAAAAGCCCAAAATATTCACTTTTTTAAAAGACACACAAAAATTTATAGTTTGTATTGAAAGATACATTATTTAACTTGTTAAATACATAAACAAACTTACCAAACTCCTTCTCGTATGAGTATGACACAGTTAATATTACGAACATGTCGTTGATTCGTTCAGCAACTGCACACAGCCAAAATGTAAAAATGTTGGAGTACAAACTTTTGACATTTTATTGTGGTGAAGCTGTCATACTTTTTGGTAATTGTTGCCATTATTATTGATCAAAATATAACTAAAAACATTTTTTTGTATAGAAACATTGTAAATTTATTCGTAAAATAGTGCAAAATTTAAAAATATGTTAGATTACCGGTAACCGGGACACTACCGGAAATAGGTGCTTTTACCTTAACAACCCCTAACGATCCATCTTCACACTTAGGAAACATTAACAATAGTGGGTTAAAAATCATAATTCAATTTTATTATGTCATTTGTAACGGACATAATCATGATGATTCAGCCAGGTCTAAGATATAGGTGTCCTACGAGAAGACCATAAATTTCCATGCTGCCTGAAGAAGTTACTCAAATTTTTACTAGCCCTTGGACATACAATGTAGACCATAACACTGCTTTCAATGTTATAGTCGTAAAAGTACCTTACTCTTGCCTAGTTTTCAAGTCGAATCCTCTTTCCCTCAACCTCATTAGTTGTACATAATTTAATTTCACTGGTCCACTTAGCACGGGCACCATGAAAAATCAGCCTTTGAACTAACAATGTAGACCACAACCCTGCTTTTAATGTTATAGTCGTAAAAGTACCTTACTCTTGCCTAGTTTTTAATTATAACCTTTTTTTTTCTACCTCATTAGTTCTCATAATTTAATTTCACTGGTTCACTAGGACGGGCACCATGAAAAATCAGCCCTTGAACTAACAATGTAGACCATAAAACTTCATGCAATGTTATAGTCGTAAAAGTACCTTACTCTTGCCTATTTTCAAACTCGAATCCTCTTTTCCTCAACCTCATTAGTTCTACATGATTTAATTTCACTGGTCCACTTAGCACGAGCACCATGAAAAATGTTCAGACAATGGGTTTCTCCCAAAGGTTTCTCTCACTGATACTCGCATTAGCAGAGCGTTACATAAGGTGTTTAGCGATTGTTGCGGGTCTAGTGTTATGATGTCATTGCCGCCGCCGCTGAATTGTAATGGGGTGTGGTAAACTAATGTTGAACAACTTTTTTTACTCAAAAGGATTCAATGTTGTATGTATTTTTTTAATTTTAAATTTTTATAATCTTT
The DNA here is from genome assembly GCA_963082605.1 of Rhodophaea formosa. Lineage (NCBI taxonomy): Eukaryota > Metazoa > Arthropoda > Insecta > Lepidoptera > Pyralidae > Rhodophaea > Rhodophaea formosa. The sequence continues at coordinate 5,023,665 of OY720213.1, read as the reverse complement.
CCACTTAATAAAATTAATGTAGTATAAACTACTAGCTGTTACCTGTGGCTTCGCCCGCGTGATATATAACCTATGTCCTTCTCAGTACCCTAACCTATGTGTATGCAAAATTTCATGATGATCGGTACAGTAGATACGGCGTGAAAGCGTGACAAACAAATAAACAAACAAACAAACTCACTTTCGCATTTATAATATTAGTTGGGATTGGGATGGGATGTGATGGGATTGGGATTGGGATATAGTTAGGATAAATAAATAAATATTACCACTTCAAAGCGGATCACAGAAGAAACGATATGAAACTGTATAGCGCGTTCTCTCCAAGATCCGTCAACTTAATTATTGTAATCCTTTATCAACGAAAATATCATTGTACAAACTCCTTCTGATCTATTCAATGTTAACTATGTCCTAATTAGTAGTTGTATTTAAAAGTAGTAGTAATTTCGCAAACCTTCAATTTCACCAGAAGTCACATGACCTAGGGCCTGCGCGCTTGACCCCTATAAAAACAAGGTCCACCATTACCGAATGCTTATGTAACTGCCCACGGGCTGATTGGCCCATTGTATACCAGTTCCGCCAAAAAGGGTAACTTTTTCTGACTGACGCCGCGCCGTCCCGATTCCCGCTTGCGGTCCGAAGCAGATTACACAAAGATTGTCGTTGAACTTTTTTGTTGCTATGCATTCTGTTTTTTTTTTATGAAGCTATCTTATGGCCTGCCACCAAGCACATCTTTCAATTGAATACATGCGATAATGTTTAACCTTGGCCTATGTTTGTAAAGTATGTTACGAGAACGATCTCCGTGGTGCAGCGGTTAAAACGCCAGCCTGTGACACGATTGGTCACGCGTTCGATCTCCGGTCATGTTACGATAGAAAACGATACTTTTCAGATTAGTCTGGGTCTTGGATGTTTATCTATATAAGTATATATCTATTATAAAATTTAGTATCGTTGAGTTAGTATCTTGCGACCCAAGTTCACAACTTACTGTGGGACTAGTTCTATTTGTGTGATTATTGTCCCTATAAATTCATGTATGTGTATAAGTACGTAATATCAGCATTGCCAACTATTATATATTCTGTGGCATTGCACAGCTTTTGTAGCTATATGTTAGTCGGTACCAGCTTCTGAGCACGGGGGCCCACTTTCATAAAGGTATGTTTGTCCACGCATAACTCAAAAATTATAAGTTAATTTAATATGGGGTCGTGCAGTCTCAAAATGTATGCCAAAAAAAACGCTTCTGAGTTTGAAACCAAATGGTTTTTTTAATATATTAAAGTTCAATGACGGTCATCTGATACCAGATGTAGAATAAAATCAACACGATTTCCGAATAAATTAGCATAACATATTTCCGATGCGTGAGCATAATGCAATCGATTTGCATCGAGCCATCGTCGATTACTCACTATCAGAAAATTAAGAGCTTGCATCATTTCCGACATTGTCAGTTGTGATGTGACCTTAAAAATACTTAATTGTAACGTGATTGACTTTTTCTTTTTATCGCGCCACTAATTATATTAATTTACTGAAACTAATTATTAAAATGCTGTTCTTAAATAAATTATTAGATGTGTCCTTTATAATTGAAAAGGGGGTAATGCAGTATGCATATATAGGCTCGAAATAGAAATCTGTAATATAACAAAAGCGCAAGAATTATGTTAGATTCCCAATGAAGAGGTGAGGGAGGAACTTTGTTCATTATTATATATTTGTTTGTCATGATTTTTTCGTTCCTGATTCTGAAATTAAATATTTCCAGGGGAGAAGAAACAGCCTGTAATAATTATTTTCAAACATAACGACGTTCTATGTCTCTTTTTCAACTACAAATTTATTTGCATCAGGCAACAGGATAGTTCTGTATTACCTAAGTCGGAATTTTTTTTATAAAGCAACATTTGAATATCAATTTCTACATTTATTTATTTATAAGGCAAAAGATTTGGTTGTGTTTGTTTGTTATTAAAAAATACTAACTAATTAAAAAATAAATATTTCGCCTATAAAAAGTTGCATTATCACCAACAAACTTAGGTCACGTACGCGGACGAAGTCACAGGAAGACAGCTAGATTTTAATAAATCAAGTACATAACTACGCTCAAGATGTGCACGAACATTACTTATTCGTAGGCACGAACACTTTAGTTGGATTTTTTGGCGCACCGGTTGAATAATTTAAAATTTTAACTGAGTTCACGAACTTGACCTACCCCACACTTCGGAATTGATGGATTCGTTTCCTAATAATGAATAACAATAATACTTACAAAACATATACAAAGTTATAACAAGCATACTAACATATTTTTTGTCCCTAGTTTTATGAAAAACACTAAAAGATCTGGTTCAATCTACTTCATTAATTTATTAGCCCTCGTTGAGCCAACTTTCTTCATTCGCAATAACTTTCAAAACCACTTATATAGGTACATTTAGTTGGGTAGTTTGGGTTATAATTCGTTACGGGTACGCCGCAATTGGCAGTTACTTATATTTGTCAGTCGGTGTCTCCGAGGTGAATCGGATTGTCCGGAGCTTGTTTCGCGCGTTTTAAGACTATTTGCACCAAATAACTACTTGCGTGCTTAATCGCTCGCGCAGTCCCCTCTTTTGCGAGGTTTTTTGGAGTCAATTTTTGAACTAATAGAATCAATCCACCACTCGTTGTGACGTCAGCACTCGGTTCGTATTCACATGTGAATAAAATCAACGAGCGGGCCTGTTTTTACGTATTTTTGAACCGAGCGAATGGTTCTATTGCTTAGATTTGCCAGCAAAAAAAAAAGTGTTACGGTTGCCAGAATAATTGAATGCACAGCAAAACTAGTAGCTTAAGCTGGGAATACACGTCCGATTTTCATTCCGACAATCCGACGGTGTTGCCATTTTAGGTACAGTGTCTTTAGAATTTGATTGTCTTTAGGCAATTGTTTTTCGTAATCTTCTTTCGTAGAAAAACCAGTTAAATATGAACAAGATGATACTAAAGACGAAGTCTTCTCAGTAAATGACGTAATAAAAATAAAATTGCGAATTGTACAAAAGCCTTCTTATTTCTCAATTATGTTTTCTGATTTTATTAACGCAGTGACTAAGGCACATCTAGGGGGGGTTTTATTGCAATTTCTTTTAAAATCTTAATTTTTTTCATGTAGGTGTAAGGAATTTCTTATTTTTAAAAGGCAACGCTGCAATCGGATCGGAAGCAATTCGGACGTATATTCCCACTTTTTGTAGACAGTTGTGGCAAAAACGCTAGGATATAAGGACGAGAATTTAAGAAAAAAATAAAATTTGGTCAAAGTCAAATTTGACATTTTGCACGCGAAGTCAGGTGGAGTGCTCTCGTGCGACCATTCGGAAAAACCATGCGAATAAAGTTTCAAAAATAGAGCCAATTAAGATTCACCATGCGGAAACTTGACAACGAGTGGCGGATCGATTCTCTTGGTTGAAAAATTGACTCTGAACTCAACGAATTCCTGGCATCATATTTTTTCTGATGGGATTGTACGTTTGATGAATGAATTGATATTATTTTGTGAAAAGGATGGATGAATCCGTAGTCCTAGATTAAGTAAGTTGTGCAGTGCTTTGATGTAACTGTTATGCTGTACAATTTTGTTAATAATTAAATATATATATTTATTACAGCCAGTTCATCAGGCCCTACATTTCACATTTTGTGGTTATCTTTTCCGAAAACCATTCAAAAAATCCTGAGGTTACAAATGTGCATACCATAGAGGAAAAATAAGTAATAGGTATTTCAAAAAGCTTTACCTTAAAATAGTAGTTTATGTTCTAAGAACTAGTAGTTGGACATCAGCTGTTCTTGATTTACCGTATATGTGTAAAACTACGCGAGGTCAGACGTACGGACAGACGTGAGAACTCAGTGGAGCAGACGACGCTGTATTTATATTGTATATGTGTTACATATGGTACGATGCGATTGATTATAAGCTACGTTTGTGATATCAAACACATGAAGGACATTCACTCTGTAATCTGTGCCTTTAAATAAAGTGCCAGAATTTTTAAAGAAAATACCTGTCAGTACGCTTAGCATGTCGTATTATACTTAAGGGAACGTACGAGTCAAATGATAGAATAAGAAAATTAAACCATCCATTATATCAGCCACCATATAGGGCATTGTGCCATCTCAGCAAGCTTGACAGGCGGGTTGGTGAGTACAATTTGTTCGGCGTATCTCGGTACCGCCTGCTGCGTATCAAAACCGGTTTTTAGGGTTCCGTAGTAAACTAGGAACCCTTATAGTTTCGCCATGTCTATCTGTCTGTCTGTCTGTCTGTCCGTCCGCGGTTTTACTCAGAGACTATAAGTACTAGAAAGCTGTAATTTGGTATGACTGTGTATATTAATCATGGCAAAAAAGTCGTAGAAAAAAACCTTGAAAATATATTTTTTTTTTGGGTAGCTCCCATACAAGTAAAGTGGGGGAGTAATTTTTTTTCTCTATTTACCCATCGTGTGGGGTATCGTTAAAAAGGTCTTTCAAAAATATTGTGAGGTTAAGAACACCATTTTTCGATTTAGGGATCCGTTTCCGAAATATTTGGTTTTAAAGTGCAAAATTTTGTTAGAGGTACGTGTCCCCCCCCTCTATCTGCTAAACGGTTATATATGGATACGTGAAAAAAATTATAGCAATAGTATATATACTGAAGTTGAAAGGAAAACTATCAGAGCTGGGTACTAAGTGCAAACTAAAAAGTTATAGGCAACCAACTTATAAAATGTACTGGAAAATGTAAAATTTTATACAATCTTCATTGTTAGATGTTTTTGGTCGTTAGACTGTGAGGTGTGAGTGTAAACAGTGTGAACTCAAAGTTGTCATTCGCAACTACGGAACCCTACACTGCGCGTGGCCCGACACGCACTTGGCCGGTTTTTTAAGGTATGGGAAGGGTAGAGTTTGTTGGACTAGGGGAACGAAATAAAGGTATTTGGGATCCTACTTGCTTGTTAGGATTAGGGATAAGTAAGTAGCAGTTTGGAAAGGCGGGCATACCCGATGCCAACCTTGCAACCTCCGGAGAGAGAGAGTTGAGTATGATACCCCATCAATTAAACCCATTGGTCAGTAAAACGGATGCATGCAAGTTTTTTTCTGACAAGTAAAATTAAGTATACATAATTCAGAAGGCCCTGATGACCAAGTAGGCGTGAGCCTCATTAGCGCTTACGCATATTAAGCAATGCCGGGCGCAATCCCCACTGTGGGTGGGTGACCGCAAGTAGCTACCTCAAAAATTTTTTTTTTTTAAATTTTCTTCTACCACTTTTTTGCCATTATTAATATACCTTTGATTATATAGTCAAAGTAATATACATACCCATACCAAATTACAGCTTTCTTGTACTTATAGTCTCTGAGTAAAACCGCGGACGGACAGTTGTTTACTACGGAACCCTAAAAACCAACAAATATGGTGTCCGATAAAAACTATAATTTTCCAAATTGTGCCTTTTCTCTATTCTACATACAACTAGGCGTCACTCTACTTTGTGACTTAAAAAATATAAATGTTTATTAGGTAACAATATTTCACAACGATAGGTAGTTGCACCTTTCTCCTTTGAAGCAAAAAAAAAATGCTTAAGCCAGGAGACTCGTACGTGGTGTGATTCAGAGGATGTTAGGAAATGAGACCAAACCATTCTTACATACCCAGACAGACTCTTCATTTTATTAGCTCTCACGTAATCGAAGTTCGTTATATTTAAAAGCAGATATTAGAAGTATCGACGCTCTACATACGAACAAAATCTCGATTACATAAGATATAATACTAGAGCGAGACTTTTGCAGTCATCGGCATGGGTACCTCGCCCCACAGAATTCAATCAAAGAGGCAGTGACTCAGTGGCCTGGCCTTAGACTGCATTCCTCAACCGATAGACCGCAGATTCGAAGCTCGCCTGGCCCATCCTGTTCCTCTTAGTTTTCAGTCGTAAATCCATACTTTTACTGTGTTTCTGTCTATTATCTGTTATCTCTTCACACTTCAACCACTGAACTGATTTCTATGAAATGTAGACAAGTTACGCTTCTAGAGAATTCGTAGCTGGCAGGTTCTTATTATGCACTATATCTGGAAGCATAGGTACCTACGGATCTACTTTCATACTATCTATAAAACCTGTCATCATTATCATCATAAGCTCTTTTTTAGTCTCTACTGCAGATGCATAACCCTCTCTGTAATACCACAGCCATATATGAGCTAGAGCAGTCAGAGGATTTTGTCTACACTCTTCACGCTGGCCAAACGGGCAGAAGAGGTTTCTTTGATGTTTATAAGCTTTATTTAGCTTGTGTTTCTTAAGTCGCCTACTACGACATCCGTGGGAAGACTTGGAGTGTCTACAGTTCTACTCTACTACGAATCACACGACGAGAATACTAAAAGTAGTAAAACATAATTCTTCATTTGATGCAGTCGGTTAAAATACGTTCTTCTTGCAAGTATATATTAATAGCTCGCATCTCGGCGCTCCACATACAGAGCCGAAATGTCGATTACATAAACAATAATAATTGTTTTCGAGTCAGCAGGTGCAAAATTGTGAAAGAAAAGGGCCAGTACTTGTGGGTCAGTCGAAATCGGGACATTCCGAGATTTTAAAGCAATGTGGTAATCCAAGTAACCAACCTATCAAGTATTGTTTAAAATTCATTTCTGTAATGTGAAATTTACATTTTCTTTGCCAATTTAAATGGTAATTTTGCCAGCCTTTTAGTTTTAGCACTGGAATGTGTTTATGTCTATACAACTTAGATATGTTGCCTAATCTATTTAAATATTATTTTCTTATGTCCTTCCCTTTTATTTGCAAATTAAAGGATTTTAAAAAAATCAACATTTCTAATTTAGAAAATGAATAAACACATTTACGTTATTTTGTAATATTTAATCAAGAAGTTAAAATGTTGTTCAGTGTAGAATCGTGGAGATTAATAAAGTATGGATTTTGAATCTCATTGGTTCAGTTTTACATTGCCAGTCAAAAGAAATTTGCCAGTTAAAAAAAATCTACTATTGTAATTAAATTTATTGGACACGCATTTCTTGTAAATAAAACATAAAATTATAAAGCTATAGACCGTTAAAATTCCGTGTGACGTCACAGTTTGCTACGACACATGAACTTTACGCGCATTATGTTATATTGTTTAACTGACAAATTGAAAAATGTTTGCCAAATATATTTTTTTTTTTATCTAAATGACAGAATAATTTTATTATAATTTTTTGACCCAGCAAACTTGCTTTTTGCTATCAACTTATCTAAGTACCTACTTCTATTCAATTTAGTTTTATACGAGTAGATAATCATGCAACGCATATAACCTACTACCAGTGGCGGCTCCCCCTTAAGTGCACTCGTGCGGCGCACTACCAGTTTAAGCTAAAATATATATACAAAAATATTACATAGATATAAAAATAAATAAGCAGTTTTACGTAAAAATATATTATTTTGTGTCAAATGATAATCAGTCATGTATGTAACATTATAAGTATTATTTTCGCTTGACAAAATATTTTGCCGTGCGCCCGCTCCTAGCGCACGCAGCGAGCCTATACAGCTACTATTGAGAAGGCGACGAAACGCCTGGCGCGTGAGACGGAAGATTAGTATGGAAGTTTAGCGAAATCTCGTGCGCCGCACGGGGCCCGACGCGAGACGAACGCCGACGTTCGGAAATGTTCGGATTAGGTAGTTTTCGCGTAAATTGTCTTACGTTTGTATGTGTTCGTGATTTACTTTAGCTGTTTTTATGTTTTGTTTTACTTATTAATCTTATTAGGTATCATACATTAAGTAATGTAAGTAAAAAATGCCTACCTAAATAAAAGAGAGAATTATTTCTGCATATAGAAATTATCCATATTGTTTAGGCATGTTTTATGATGTGCACCACCAGGTCTTTGAGTCACGAGCCGCCACTGCCTACTACACCCCTCTTTTAAAAGGTATACAGAAGAAATATAAATATATAGGGACATATCACACAAATTGAGCTAGCCCCACAGTAAGTTGTGAACTTGTGTCGTGGGATACTAACTCAACGATACTATATTTTATAATACATACTTATATAGATAAACATCCAAGACCCAGGTCAATCTGAAAAAGATCATTTTCCATCTTGACCTGACCGGGGATCGAACCCGGGACCTCCGTGTCGCAGGCTGGCCCGTTGACCACTGCGCCACGGAGCTCGACAACAGAAGAAATGCCCTGCCCTGATGATAATAGGACACAAAAAGGCTTATATAGTTGTTAGTTTTCACATAATCTGATATAATAGTAACAAAATGACGCACTGTTATCGTACGTGGGAACTTAGAGATACGCCCGGTAGATGTAGAGACGATTGTTAATGATCATGATGTTTGTGTCACAATACAGAAAAGTATTCATTACTATAAGGAACTTGAACTTGAAACAACGAAATAATTTGAGAGTAAACCGCAGATGGACGGAGCAGCAAAGGCTTTGTAACATTGTTACCAAACATTGTACCTACAATACACATGCACCATACACATGCATACAACACATACATGTAAAAACATAGTTAATTTTTTTTAACAAAGTTTCAAAAACCATTTCTTCTCGGTCCGTCATTATTTTATTGTTTCAAGTTCTACTGATAGTAATGAATACTCCACGCGGACTAAGCCGCAAACACAGCTATTTTAAGTATATGTATTATTCTGCTACTCTTTACAAAGAAAAAGTTTCGTGTCATATATTTTTGAACCTTTATACATAAAATGTTATACAGTTATTATATTTACTTAGCTATTAATCTTTGAGTAAGTATGTCCAATTAATCAGTAATAAAATGATACTATAGCGTGATTTGACACAATTTATTACATTAATTCATGTCAAATGCTTAATAATTGGAGTGGTCAATTTATAGCACGTAGGTTTACTTAATCGACTTTGTATAAGGAAATGTCAAGTTTTTGCGTATACAGGATGAGAATGATGGTTCCGTGGGGGACATTTGAAGTATTTGAAGGAGACTAGTTTTAGCCCGAGGCTCCGCTCGCGTATATATATATATATATATATATATATATATACCTCGGATAAACCACCCTTTTCTAGGATGAAAGTTACCCTTTGTCCTGGCCCAAAGCTAGCGCCATGCTAATACCATCTAAATCGAATTAGTGCTCCGTGGCGCAGAGGTCAACACCTCCTATGACATGGATGGTCCCGGGTTTGATCCCCGGCCAGGTCATGATGAAAAACGATATTTTTCAGAATGACCTGGTTTTTGGATATTTATATAATGTAACTATCTTTTAATAAAATATATATTGTTGAGTTAGCATCCTACGAAACAAGTTCAGAACTTACAGTGAGGCTACCTCAATTTTTGTGATTTATGTCTATATTTTTTTAATATATATGTACATGTATGACGCAGTACTGAGCAATCCATAATATTTATACATTCTGAGAACGAATTTATAATAAAAACGTTTGTCTTCCACGTACCTATGTAAACACACCTGTGATCTCAAAACGATATATGTTTTACCATGACTATTAAATGTATGAACGTTAGCGTTTCTCGTGAACTAGACAAGACTATTCAATACACACAAAGATATTGTATGTATTGTTTAAAGGAATTCCCTCTATACAAGAAATGCTAATCAGTTATCAGTCGTTACAATATTTGTGTCAGTATTATGAGCTACATGTTTTATGCGATACTCAAATGTTTTGTTTATATATATTATCATAAATTATAATGTATTTAGAATTAGTCATGCATGTGTAATATAAGTCATACTTCAAAGTAATTAAATAATTGTTTATTAGTTTACATCTTTATTCATAAATCGCAACACGTAACAGTACAAAGGTATAATAATATATACAACACTTTTGTTTATGTTTTGTGTTGTTTCTTTTTAACTAACAAAGTTTTTCAGCTTAACTAGTCAGTAGTTTTTTTTAATTAGCCAATTATAATTTTTCTATGTCACCTCACGGGAGCACAACATACAACTTTTTTGATGTGATTTAAAGTCAATCACTCTTGAATAAAAAGCTTGTTATTCCACAAGGCAGTATTCTCGATCCCCTTTATTTTATATTTTGCTACCAACCAGCTTACTGAACACGGCAGTGAATGCAATCTATTGAATGATGTACAGATGACAAATGTATGCTGATATATTTTATTTTATTTTCAAATCAATTACATAGCTTAAGAGTCGCCTGGACGCGCATGTCTCCATACAAACGGGAATAAGGAATTGTGGGAATATTTGATAATTTTTGGGTAAAATTAAGCATTCAATCAATGAATCTCATTATATATAATCTACGTACGTTCTTATACAGCTTGGTAAAATTATCAATGGTTTGAGAATTATACGCCTCTTAAGATTTCCATACAAATTTGAAAAGGCTTATAATTCTCAAACCATTGGTATTTTAACCAAGCTGTATAGGAACGTACGTATAGATTATAATGAGAATAATTGATTAAATGCCTAATTTTACTCCAAAATTATCAAATATTGCCACCATTCCTGATTTCAATTTGTATGGAGACATGCGCGTACAAGCGACTCTTAAGAGTCAGTAAGATAAGGACTAGCTTAGAAGATTTTATACGCATGAGATGATGACTCAAAAGCTGATATCGCAATTATGATTTTTGAAATAAAATGAATTGCTTTACATTAAATTCATATAATACTAAGCGGCGTTATATTTTAATACTCTACCATGTTAATTAATAAGTGTTCAAAGAAACCTAGGTACGTTTATAAATTAACCGTTTGAAATCTTGAAATGTCTTCTGTTAAATTGTTAATTCTACCAGACTTCTTATGAGGTTACACTCTCATCAGCATTTGAAAGAGCTTGTACAGACTACACCGTACACCAGACAATGAACCGGCGGACTTTCCTCCATTAGCTCACCTATTCAGAATTCAGGAAACACACGTTACTAGTAATTAGTGTCTTCGAAGTACTTCGAACGCATTCACAAGCATTGTCTCATCTATGATTAACCTACTGTTATGCAAGTGGTGAATTATGGTGTGTGTTTTTAGGTCCCATATGTAGGGCTTGGAATTTGTAACGTGTTGACATAGTGCTGATTTATGAGATTATGGAGTGATTGCGGCGTTTAGTTTTCGTGTGCCTGGTTCTGTTTTATTTTTACATTAGATTCTACTCGGAGATAAAAACAAGATAACAAATCTTAAAATACAGGCTGAGTATAGAAGATAACTTACAAGCCAATTAACGGCTAATTAGAAAAAAAAACCTATTAAGCACCCGTCCCCTTTATTGGAATTTTTTATTTGAAGAGAAGTTGAAACAAGATCTTGGGCAGTGTCTTTTTTGAGGTCACATGAAATTGGCTGTATTTTTTCCAAGTCATCAAAGAATTAAGGTACTCGGCAAAATCCTTGCAGAACACAAGGATTTTGTATGATTCGACAGATCTTACCTTATCGACTTCAGCAACTCTTAAGACAATCTTGATCCTGGGGTTGTTCTTCCTGTACTCCTTCAGCAGAGCATCGAGCTTGTCTCCTCTCGCGTCTCCGGTATAAACGAGATGCGAACACTCTGTATAACTATCGGCGGCGCGGGCGCCCCCGACGTAGCACACCAGGCGCGCGGCGCCTGCGCCCGCCGCCCCAACGTCCGAAAACACCGCGGCCGCAGCCAGGCATAACAACCAACCCCACATTTTATTTTATATTTATAAATCAAGCTGTCATTCCGAACGCGTTCGATTTTCGAAGTTTGAATTTGGTTTTGGAAGCGCGTTGGTCGGTTCGTCGGCGCAGTACGAGTGTCGGTGTAGTCGGGGCCGGCCGCAGTCATAGGCGCCCCCGCCCTGGAGTTGGCCGCAAGGTCGCGCGCTCACCGCCCGCGCTGCCGTGCCCGAGAGCTTACATGTCGTCCGCGCGCTATTGATATGTCATGTTCGGCATTTTTGGACTTGAAGTACAGTAACTACTCAAGGTGTCGTATTGACATTTTCTTGCTGATAAGTCTGCTCTAGTTACGGAGTTTTGAACAATTTTGTTGCATCATGCATTTTAAAGACTTGAAGAACTAGTGTGCGGTTTGCTAGCCATACATGGACAACTTACTTGCGAAATTTGTTCTTTATTGACTGCAATAAGTAGCAGTGATAGATTATTTAAATGTAATCGCTTAATTTAAGTATCTAACCCATTAGCTTACATATCAATCACCTTATAAATCGGACTAGCCAAATTATTTCAAGATTCCATTTTTTTTATCGAAGTCATAATCTTATAGTAAGACAATATTGAATTTAGTATTTGGATGAAATGCGTAGAATATATCCACACCGAGGGATAAATACTTTATTTTAAATTATTATGTATGCTTATGTAAGCACCTATTTTTATACTTACGCAAAGTTAAATTTACTCACGGCTTTATTCTTCGAGGGAGACAAAGTTAGTCTAGACTCCTGAAGCTATTTAAGGCCCTTGGACCGTTTAGCATTATGGTGAACCTGACGGTGGAAAAGAGAATCGAAACAGTGGTTTATAAGAGTTCCTAGACCATAAGTAGAGCTGCATTTCGGGATAGGTGCACAGGAACGGCACCATCTAATTCACCCGGCACCATTCATCAAATCAAATCAATCAAATCAAATATTAATTTAATTTCTCCACAAACATAAGTTTAAATAAATGACAAAATATAATCTTACATAAATTCAAAATTATATAAAATTTTCATTATTTCAAAGCTGTGAAAATCTATATAAGGTGGAGTAAGAACTGGTGCTTGTGCTAGGTTTCCAGAGAACCTGTGTTACGGGTCACCAGGACACTCCATTAGCTTAGTTTGGTGTATATAAAGTAAATAACAACCTAAACATTACAAAAAGAGCATTTTTTGTGGAGAACTGGTGCCCATGGTAGCTTTCCAAGAAACCTGTATTACGGGTCACCGGGATTCACTATCGAAAAAATAAAAGGATATGATTTAATCATAAAAATAAACATTTTTCTTTTGTAAATTAATCTTATCACAAATATATATGTAGGTATTATTATAATTTAATATAGAGCAATGAAATATACTCGTAAATAAAATTAAGTAAATAAATGTGCCTACTTAAAATTAATTAGTTTATTATAATTAAATTTTAAGCGCTATAGGCTATAGTATTTATAAATCTTTTTTCGGCTTAATTTTTGCAGGACAGTCGGCATCACCCGTTTTATGATTGCACGGTTTGAATTCAATTCCATCTTCGGACGCCACGGCATGGCGTGGGCAGGGATTCCATCCATATCTGGTCGATATTCCTGCACCGCGCACCTCTATAGATTCGTCTCCTCTTTTTTTTTTAATAAATATAAATAAATAAATATATACGGACAAATCACACAGATTGAGCTAGCCCCAAAGTAAGTTCTAATGAAAGACTTGTGTTATGGGATACTATATTTTATAACAAATACATATATAGATAAACATCCAAGACCCAGGTCAATCTGAAAAAGATCGTTTTCCATCTTGACCTGACCGGGGATCGAACCCGGGACCATCCGTGTCGCAGGCAGGCGTGATGACCGCTGCGCCACGGAGCTCGGATTATGCGAACCGCAAAAGAATGGAATTCCCTCTCCGCGTCGCTGTTTCCCGACTCGTACCATTTAGGGATTTCAAGGCAAAAGTGAATAGACATTTTTTGAGTTTACGTGTACCCCCTCTTCCTAGATCTCATCGTTGCTTTCCATCAGGAAAGATAGAGATCAAACGCACTCAAATTATTCATAAAAACCGGCCAAGTGCGTGTCGGGCCACGCGCAGTGTAGGGTTCCGTAGTTGCGAATAACAACTATGAGTTCACACTGTTTACACTCGCACCTCACAGTTTAACGACCAAAAACATCTTACAATGAAAATTGTATGAAATTTTACATTTTCCAGTACATTTTATATGTTGGTCGCCTATAACTTTTTAGTTTGTACTCAGTACTCAGCTCTGATAGTTTTCCTTTCAACTTCAGTATATATACTACTGCTGTAATTTTTTTCACATATCCATTTATAACCGTTTAACAGATAGAGGGGGGGGGGACACTTACCTACCTTTAACAAAAATTTTCACTTTAAAACCAAATATTTTGGAAACGGATCCCTAAATCGAAAAATGGTGTTCTCAATCTCACAATATTTTTTAAAGACCTTTTTAACGATATCCCACACGATGGCTAAGTAGAGAAAAAAAATACTCCCCCACTTTACTTGTACCTAACTACCTTAAAAAAAAATGTTTTTCAAAATTTTTTCTACTACTTTTTTGCCATGATTAATATACATACCCATACTAAATTACAGCTTTCTAGTACTTATAGTCTCTGAGTAAAACCGCGGACGGACAGACAGACAGACAGACATGGCGAAACTATAAGGGTTCCTAGTTTACTACGAAACCCTAAAAAGGGTCACAATATAAGAAATTAAAAAAACATACAATAAAATTTTTTTCCTTGCAAACACCCATATAAAGCGAATTAATTGCATAACAAAATAACAATGGTCGTGTGTCCGTCCGTCTCGAATACCACGCCATGTGTATTGCCCCTGACATTACTCGCTATAGACATAATTGATGTATCATTACCACTCTTATGTAAGCGAAGCCGGAAAACATCGCTAGGACAAGCTCTGACAGCAGTGAATGAAAATAATTTAGTAAGTATCAAATGGAGTTTGTGGTGGGAAGTCAAGGGGTGCGTTAGGGTCTACCTTGGACGATTTTGCAAATTGATTTTGGTGGACTTTATAATATGAAATTGGTGTAGTTTGGTGTTATAAACGCTCGTGCTCATGAACAATTTGTGAAAAAGTGAAAGTAGACTGATAAATGGACTCGTATAGATTTGCCACCAGAAGCTCCCACGAGGCATCAAAGAGCCATCTTTGATGCTACTTGAAAATCTTTACCGTACAACACCTCATTATACTGGACATTGGCAAAATCACTGAAATCTCGGTGGAAGCCATAATATAAAACAGAAGAAGAAGTATCAAATGGGAGTTTCTGGTGAGTCAAGTCAAGGGGATTAGTTGGAGTTTGCCTTAGGTGATTTAGCAAATTGATTCTAGTGAATTTTATAATATGAAATCGGTGTAGTTTAGTGTTATAAAAGCTCGTGCTCATGAACAATGTGTAAAATAGTAAAAGTAGACTATCATATGGACACATTTGTCACCAGAAGCTCACATTAAGCAATCGAAAGACCTAGGCCATTTTTGATTGAGCTATAGCTAAAATAAGTATCAAATGATTCTTAGTGCATATAAGTACCGGTTGTTTTAGCTCGGCCTTCCTATTTTGTGGCTGAAAAGTAAATTTTTGACATTCTCTTACAAAAATTTAGCTGGCCTGTATGAAAAGGGTCCCCTACGTGTCTGCAAATCACTTTTCTTCGAAAATTGATACATCGCCAACCTGACAGCGAAGCCTTCCTCGAGCGATGTCTCGATACTGCGAAAGGTTCTTTGTTCGATGTTAGTAAACATCGAGCACCTTGCTTCGATAACTTATTTCTCCAATTATTAGTTTTTCGATGTTATTTTACATCAAAATACCTAAATGTCAAATCTTTTTAACAGTTCCAAACATTGGTCCCACAGGAAACGTTGTTCGTATTTACAGGCTTAGTCGCTCCTTCAACGAAATTTCGAGGGTTTAAGCCTTTTAGTGCGTGGGCTAATATTACTCTCGTAGGCTGGGCTGACTGGTACCACAATTGGACAGTAGTCTTACCATATTAATCGGTAACGAGGGTGGCCCTGCCGTAGAAAAAGAGAAGCCGTTCAAATGTTTGGCGAGACTTGTACTTCTGAGTTTGTAGATCTGATACCTTACATATTAAAATATTGCCGAGTTGTTCAAAATCACCCTATAGACTTGTATACTTAAACAGTCGCCTGTGACACTCTGGGAAATAATACGAGTCTAATAACACGTCACACCTATGAATCGGTCAAACCGTTAAAGCTGCAGGAGGTACAAAGAACTGACATACATACATACACGCGAAATAAATACCCTTCTCCTGGGTGGGTCAGTCTGGTAAAACATGGCATGAGCGCTTTGTTTGGCCAATTGTTTAAAAAGCTGTTTTTTAAAAACAACTTATACATTCAACCTCTAGATGATCCACATTAATGCCAAGAAGAACTTATACTCGAATGATTCGTTAATAACTTTGGCGGAAGGACGTAGCTGTTTTTTTGACAAAAAAAAATAAATTACTACAATGGAGTCCCCGAGAAATAAACTTAATATGCAAATAATACAAGCGTGACTATGACTCATTTTATTGACTCTGTGACAACTCGTGAATAACCTGATTATCTATTGTGTCATGATTAACTATCTGAGTCATTTACAATATTCTGTATGTCTTTAGGATTTCGTAGTAAACGAGGAACACCATTTGTCTATCCGTCCGTGGTATATCTAAAAAATTATTAATACCTACTAGAAGTTGTTATTTAGCATACGAGTATAACAAACTGGCGAATTAGTAACTCCTGCAATGCACAAGTGTGACTATGACTAAGCAAGTTTCTGATATTTATTACTTGCAAAATAACGTAAATTCATGCATATATGAAAGGTATGTAGATCGATTATGATCATACCAGCTTTTCCCACAACTTTGCCTGCGTAAATAGGCCCACTGCTAGTTAAGGCCCCACACTAGGCACACTAGCGACGCCAATAATTTTATTCCTAATACTTTACAAATAGAAAGAAATTCAAGAATGTAAATCATATAAGCCTTCGTAAATAACCTGAAGTATTTTTGGAATCTTGTTTAATATTATCAGAATCAGTGAGAATTATGAGAATCAGATTACCGCCAAAAACGGCCGGTTTTGGCGGTAATCACTATTTCTCTAAATGGCTGATTCTCATAATATTAAAACATGATTCCAAAAATACTTCAGGTTATTTATGAAGGCTTATATGATTTAAATTCTTGAATTTCTTTCCATAAATTATTGGCGTCGCCAGTGTGCCTAGTACACACCTCGTTTATACTAGCGTTGAGTTAGTATCCTACGATACAAATTCGCAACTTACTGTGGGGCTAGCTCAATTTTTGTGATTTGTCCCATTTGGTTATTTATATCTTTATTGACAATTATAAAATTTAGGGTTATAGAAAGCAGAACACTTCTGGGAACACTTCCGCAGGGCAGTGATTTGCGGGATATTTTTTATCTTTAGGTTTTTTGTTAATAGAAATTATTGTTATTTTTAGCTTTTTATTACTTTTATAATTTTAGTTAGTTATAGATATTTATATTTTTTGATTAAAACTAACGTGAGATGATAACATTATTAATATGTAAAATACGAGTCACTCACGTATGAAGTCAGCTACAGGATAGCTACAGGACTTGTTTCAACCTCATTCGTCCCAGTCCTCAGTCGTCCCCGTCCGCATTGCGGACTGGGACGTGCGCGCGTCTCGGTTCACATTCGCCCTGAGGAAGACCTCCGGATAACTTCATACGTGAGTGACCCGTATTTTACATATTAATGATATTTATATTATAGACAAACATACAAAATACTAACCTTCACCATTATCTATATAAACTTGGCTCTCTATTCCGCTGATTCATTGTTGATAAAACTGTGCAGTTTTGTACAAAGTCTTATCATCACCCATACGTCACCTTAATCTTGATTGCTGAACCTCATTTGCAAAGAGTGTCAGCTCGGAATATGTCGTTTTCGGGGAAGAAGTTCAAGAGGGTTGCGTGCGAAAATGTAGAGGAGCTGGTAAAGGCTGCCAGTGAGTAATCAGTTTATCGGGTTACGTGTTGGTGTTGTTTGTTTTTGTAAGTGTGTTAGTGGTCAACATTGGTGTTAGGGATCGATTCTTAGAGATTCCTAAACCTCATCTTAATATAACAGCTGAAAGTAACGTTCTGTTATGCCACTGGTTTATTGAGGTCCTTGGACAAGGAAAGATATAATGAGGTGACAGACAACCAACCTTCGAGGATGAAGACGCACCTTAAAAACACTGAGCTCCTGATATGATGATCCTTAAATTTTCATTTTTGTGATTTGAAGTACTTACTGAATTGTCAGCATATGGAATAAAATAGCCAGGCTTTTGGTAAACTGCCATAAAATAAAAGGTACAATCAAAGATATATTTAAACACAGCAAATAATAATTTAAGATATTTTTAACAAAAAACAAAAACAGACTTCAATCCTATTTTGTTTTTTTTTAAATAAGCATAAGAAAATATGGAAATAAGTGTAATCCGAACGGCATACCTGTAAACATTTTTTTTGGTTTTTGTGTATTTTTTCAAAACGCGCTCGCCACATCGCGATAAAAATTTATTGAGACCATCTGTAAAGTATTACCTATCGAACAAAAAAATTCTTAAATCGGTCCAGGCGTCTTCAAGAAATCGGGGAACATACATAAAAAAAAACATTACGACGAATTGTAAACCTCCTCCTTTTTTTGAAGTCGGTTAAAAAGTTTCCTTCAGGGATTAAAACACTAGTAAATTTCCAGCTACTTTTTCCGCGTAAGGTATAGCACTTGTCACCCGCAGATAAATAAGCATTCTATAGGTGAGAGAATTTAAAAAATCGGTTGTATAGTTTCGGAGCCTATTCAATGTAAACAAACAAATCATCATCAGGCCCTTTTTGGTCTCCACTGCAGGAGCATGACCCTCTCTGAACTACCAGAGCCCTTATTAGCCAGGGCAGTCAGATAATATGGCCTACACTCTCCGTTGGAGAGGTCTCTTTGATGTTTATAAGCTTTGTTTAACTTGTGTTTCCTAAGTCGCCTTCTACGACATCCACGGGAAGACTTGGAGTGGTCCTATTCTACTCTACCGGGAACCATACAAACAAATAATAAACTATTTCCTCTTTATACTGTCAGTAAAGATTAAACCATCTCAAAAATATAAGTAGAAGCACAAGCAATTATTATTATAATGTAATTTTTCTTATTTAGTTACCTAGCATCAATACAAAATTATTTAAAATATTTATGACGTAAATTATTTGTTTCTTTATCAGCGTTTCAGTGAAAAGTGATTACAATCATAGATGTCAATCGTTTGAGTTAAAAATTTGGTGATAAATAATTCCATCCCATCGGCGGTTTATATTTATTTAAATTTTAGATAATCACTTATTTATGCAAAGATTTTGTTGCAAACACATACTATGCTATACTCACAAACTGCCGAATTTGTTAATCCATCGCTTGCAAACTGAAGAAAAAATGATAGCATCACATTATGCATAATGTAACGTTTACTTGTAGAAACACTTGTATCAAAATTTTACAGACTTTTTTAAGCAGATAAACAACCTGACTACAACCAACCATGATCACAAGTCTTCCAAAGCAGGGAGGTCCCCTGATTTTTTATTTCATTGACTCGGTATCTACGCATTGAGATTCGACGTTGACGGACTCATTAAGGAGAATATCATCATTATAAGCCTTACACAAGATATTTAATGCTTACAGATGCCAACGAGAACATCATCCGAATACTTCAGCACTCTGCACCAACGTTTTGTTTCACGCGACTGGACGATGCGACCTTACAAATGACCCTGCATACTGAAGACAAACTGCTGACATATACTTTCAAGCTGGGCGAGGAGGTGGAAATGGAAAGAAGAGACGGCCAGAAGGTAGGGAACTCCAATTACACATAGCAATAACGATCTGTTTCACGCGACTGGATGAGAGTACTTTACAAATGACCCTGCACACTGAAGTGTGTGTAGTAGTAGTGAGTTTGTAATAAAGGAAATTATTTTGTGCTAAGTCCCATTAGATAAGTAATATACAAAGTTATTTATTCTTTTTAGGTTAATATCACGTACACATTAGAAGGAGACAATATCCTGAAACAGGTGATCAAACAGCCAGACGGAAAAATTGCGTACTTCAGGCGGGTGTTCGGAGAAAAAGAAGCAAAGATGGTAAGAGTAAAATATTTACAATTTAACCCTATTAATATGCGTGTGTGTGTATGTGGATCGAATCATAGAAAGTAAATTAAAAACACAAAGACGTTCAATTGAGCTGAAATTTTATAATTATTAATCAGATGTTTTAATGATGGGTTCGGAAGAGAGCTGGAACTTCTGAATAATGAACCGTTCGATAGAAACCGATAGAAAGATACCCCATCGTGGTTAGGCTCATTATAATGGTCTTGCAAAGTTCCTTATTTATTACTAGCAGCCCTACCCGGCTGCGCCCGGGCATGTATTATACCTTAAAACCTTCCTCGTGAATTACTCTATCTATTGGTGAAAACCGTATGAAAATACGTGGAGTAGTTTTTGAGTTTATCGCGAACAGACAGACAGACAGACAGACAGACGCGGCAGAGGACTTTGTTTTATAATATGTTAGTGATACTTACCGTTTTTGTTTAAGATGGTTTTAAGTATTCAGGTGTGAATTGTTACTGAAAAGTTTAGCTTTGTTATAACCAGTTATAAGAAAGGTTTAAAACTATCTGTATATATTTTCGGACGATTGTTGATTAAGATCGCCGTCCTAAATGCAGTAGGTGGATTCAAATGAGTTCCAGGGTCAGCGATGACCCCTTGTGTTGCGCCTACGACCAATTTAAATGGAGTGCTCATATTGCGTACAAACAAATCAGATTTTCATATTTCCATTTCAAATGAAAAACTTTTCGGATATCAACCTAGGCCAGATAATATTTTGAGTCTACCTGCGACCACGAACACTGTATAGTGTTCAAAACGTAAGGTCTATAAATAATGTAATAAACGCGATAAACCTTGTTTAAAGTAATTTTATTTAAAAGTGTTAGAATCGTGCAAATATTAAAAAACATTAAATATTTTGATTTAATCCTTTTTGACTTATATTATTTAAATTAAACTTTTTGAGATGCTTATAATTTTACCTTCACCTCATTAAAAAGAATTGATTTACTATCAACTTATATTTCTATTTTATGATAAAAATTGAATATGCTATGTCTTTCTTATTGCACTTTAAAGTTTTAATTAAAATGCTGAGTTAGTTTACTTGTAACAATTAATACTCTTTGTCTGTTCACACCCTAAATCCAAACTCTTTCAAAATCTGTTAAATTCCATTTATGACTAACAATGACCAAAAATGTATCTCGGTAGGTACTAATTAAATATAATTTATAAGGATTTGAACGATTGAATAGTTTAATGGTTATTGGTCTGCACTTTAAATATAATTTAGGTCTGTGCTTTTGTTTCAAAAGGTACCTTAATTACGTCGTCGTCACAAATTTTATTACAAAGAGAAACGTTAATTATCCCGAAAATATAATTTGTCATTTCCAATCTAAAGAGAATTCCGATATTTGGTCATCAAAAACCAGAAGAATGCTTATATTTTTTTAATGTAACTAGGTACTTTATTGAGTCTTATTAGGTATATATTATACCGACTGATTGAGTCTAAAAGATACAGTGTTTAAATAAAACCGTACATCTATTACAATAAAATAGTTAATATTGTTAGTGTATTTGGAAAGTGATGTCCATAATTATAATAGTTAAAATAGTATTTAACTGTCGAATGTGTAAAACGATTACTATATTGCAGAATTACGTTTGCTGTCGCTATTTTGTATCTCATCCTGCCTTATAACCAAATTCTTTCTTCTTCTTCTGTTTTATAAAATGGCTTCCACCGAGATTTCAGTGATTCTGCCAATGTCCAGTAAATTGAGATACTAAGTATCGGTGTTGTACGGTAAAGTTGTAACAAGTAGCATCAAAGATGGCGTATGTTCTTTGATGCCTCGTGATCGGGAGGTTATGGTGACAAGTCTATACGAGTCCATATAACAGTCCACTTTAACTATTTCACAAATTGTTCACGAGCACGAGCATTTATAACACCAAACTACACCAATTTCGTATTATAAAGTCCACCAAAATCAATTTGCAAAATCGTTCAAGGTAGACCCCAACTGCACCCCTTGACTTCCCACCACAAACTCTGTCCACCAAATTCTTTATCTCTATATAAGCAATGTTGTCAATTCACAAAACAAATCGATTATTGCGTTAACTCATACTATTAACTCTTATCTTAAAATATTTCTTAGGATTCTTATTTTGTGTAGTGTACGTATATTACTTACCGCAAAATACTCGTAACTGTAGTATATAAAGATATTATTTTGCAACAAAGGCCTGAATACTGTTGTTCAACTCATTTAATTAGTGTTGTTAATGTAATATACGAATAATATCATACATATTTTTCTTTTTTTTTTGTTTATGACGTTGGTGCGGCTTATAAATAATTAGTTTTTAACTTCGTATTTTTATTTACTTATGTATTTTCACCCTAACTCATTTAGAGAAAATTATTTTGAAGTTGTATTTATATCCTGCTTTTTGTACAGGTATCTATTATTTTTATGACGTTTCGTGGTCTTGGGGTCTTGCCAATATTTGGAAAACATGATGTTATTAATTATATATTTTTTTTTCAGATTATAACAATGGAAGGTACAGACGTCCAGGCGAAAATATACTATGAAATAGTTGAATGACATTACATAGCGAACCCAACGCAATTCAACTGAGGATACAAATGGGACACGCTAGGATTAGAGAGAGTTGAAGTTGAATTATGTAATACTAGCAATTTCCCCGCGACCTTGTCCGCGTAAATTATAGCCTTTGTCACCCGCAGATAAATTACCTTTCTATAGGTGAAGATTTAAAAAATCAGTCCAGTAATTTCCGAGCCTCTTCAATGCAAACAAACCTCATATTTTTCCTTGTATAATATTAGTATAGATAAGCATTAGTTGTAAGGAATAAAAATATAAATACGAACATTATTGAAGATATATTTGCAAATCATGTTATCAGCACATGTTGATATCTGAAAGATATGAAAAAAAAAAAGATAAGAAGTAATAGGTATTGAACAAAAGACTTCAATATTGGACATGTTCCAAGATAACTAATAAAAAAATTAAACCACCCAGTCGATGTACTTACGAGTATGTATAGTGTACCAAGAAATAAAAGATAATGGAATCATTTTTTGTAAATATATTTTATAGAGTTATTGAGGAAATGATAGTGTAAGGAGTGAAAAGACTTGTAATTGTAAGTCCTTTAAAATATGGCCAAGTAAACAACGACAAACAAATAAACAAATTAATGAATACTACAGAATTTAATTTATTAAAAGTTCCGTCAATACCCTTGATATTTGTATCGCAAAAACCGCTTTTATGTGATTGTTGGCTGTGCAGGAAGCATCTTCTTTGTAGGTAATATGGCTTATAAAGAATGTCGTTGAGCATGAATACAAATAAAAGCATCAGAATATTCAGACACAAAGAGAAAGACAAGATGAATAGTACCTACCTACTTTATAGACAGTCATCAGGGTCGGTCCACGCCATATAGTGCTTACCATGCATATTGCTTATACATCATCAACTGCTCAGATATACAAACTCAACCAAAGCGCTGCCAAAGACAATATTATACTATCATACAAATCAGAGACTGCCAATTAACCTCATACATAAATATTAGAAATAAAAATATTTCGTAAAAATCAGCCAACTGAACACTTTTGTATGGGAATGTACTTTTTTTTCAACATTCCTTCGTTAGTCCCATGGGAAAAGTGTTTATATTGACGAGCTGAGTCGCCCCTTAAAGATTCGGACAGGATTACAGGGACACATTGTATATTAAAAGTTACGCGAGATTTTATTACAGAAGATCGCCTTCTAAATCGGCTTAAAATTGTCGGCGATACCGACTAAAAATACATGTTTGCTTATTGTATGACATTCTACGTACCTTGTTACTTACTTAAAATCAGAATCTTCCATGCTGGTTTGGGAGAAAATTATACGTGTGGCCGTGTGGTCTCCGGCAGAGTAGAATAGGCCTACTCCAAGTCTTCCCGTGGATGTCGTAGAAGGCGACTTAGGAAACACAGGCTAAACAAAGCTATAAACATCAAAGAGACCTCTCCAACTCGTCTGGCCAGCATGGAGAGTGTAGGCCAAATCCTCTGACTGCTCTGGCTAATATACGCCTCTGGTAGTACAGAGAGGGTCGTGCTCCTGCAGTGGATACTAATAAAAAGACCTGATGATGATGATGATGATATTATACCAGCTGTTCGGTCAAGGGATCGGGCGAAAATCTGAGGAATCACGTTATCACGAATCACGGCGATGCGGCTAGCAACCCAGTACTATTTTGATTCCGTGCCTTAACGCTCACTAACATGCTAAACGTGGCTCTTGGTTTTTATGACTTTGGGCTCACTCTACCGCGCAAGAGATAAAGACGTGATAATATGTAAGTATATAGAACCAGAATGTACGGTGAAATTACCTTAACATCAAAATGTAAATTCACAAAGCATAATTCAGAGCTGTACAAGATAAACACATTATCATAATTACTTAACTGCGCATATCTTAACAGCAACTTAGCATACGGCCCTCCCTCTATTGTTTCTGTTCGGGCAATATCGCTTACACCTGACAAACCGTATTACACATTCGAAAGAAATTTAGGCAATGTTTTTCTCAGAAGAAAGACCTTGTTAATATTTAATACTTATGTACGAGCTTACCTCGCACATTTAGCGACTCATCATGTAGGGCGCGTGTCAGCTCGTTTTATAATATAAATAACTTGATTATTTCACATTCTAATTGAGATACTATTGATGGTTCTCCGAGATACTGTTGATGGCTCTCTGAGAGACTATCGTGGATACTGCCATCGAGAAAGGATCCGTCACACCAAGCCATCACCATGTAACCAGCAAGAGCAATAAACTACTATCTCCGTGACGTGATCTTGTATCTCCACACCACCACCTTCAACCCAGCAAGCAGCAACATCTCTTCATGTATGGTGTTGGGCCTAACACCAAGTCCGGCACCGTACATAATGGTCCTTCGAGCCGGATCAGATCCTGCACAGGATCTGTGATACTGTCCGCATGTCCTTTTTGCGATAGCGAATCGGTTCACTGGCCTCCCACAAGCGGGTCTCACCAGTCGAATTGAGAAGGCGCATATATCGTAAGGATGTGGACACATTGAGCGAATCAGCGATCTACTGGATGTACAGGAAGCTGTACAACAACTACAACTGAAGCTATCAAGATCAATTAGATATTCTAATACGTCGGGATTCAAGTCAAGAGCAACAACTATCAACCAACACGTCGTAAATCAAGATTTAAAGTAGATAAAGACGACAAAAACCATTGATGTTTCTCCGCCAGCAGAGTGGCAAATCTTCAACGTCTCGCTAGATTTTGCACCAAGCAGCCTCGCCGCGGTGCACATAGAAGCAACTAGGCTCGGTAACGCAGAGCCTAGACTGCACAACTGAGCGAAACTGAGCTGAACTGAGCGAACTGAGCAAAACTGAGC
The DNA here is from genome assembly GCA_963082605.1 of Rhodophaea formosa. NCBI lineage: Eukaryota > Metazoa > Arthropoda > Insecta > Lepidoptera > Pyralidae > Rhodophaea > Rhodophaea formosa. The sequence continues at coordinate 4,998,029 of OY720213.1, read as the reverse complement.
AACATTAAGCAAAACTGAGCTAATCTGAGCAAAACTGAGCGAAACTCAGCTAAACTGAGCTGTACTGAGCAATACTAAGCAAAACTAAACGTATAACTTCAAACTCGCTGCAAGGACGCAGTGGAGTCTTCGTCCTACTGGACACAGCGTATATATTTATTACTTGGAGCTCGCTGCAAGAGAGCAGTGGAGTCTTCGTCCTACTGGACACAGCGTATATATTTATTACTTGGAGCTCGCTGCAAGAACGCAGTGGAGTCTTCGTCTTACTGGACACAGCGTATATATTTATTACTTGGAGCTCGCTGCAAGAACGCAGTGGAGTCTTCGTCCTACTGGACACAGCGTATATATTTATTACTTGGAGCTCGCTGCAAAGACGCAGCGGGGTCTACGTCCAACTGGACACAGCTTTATTTTTATATTTGGAGCTCGCTGCAAGAAGGCAGTGGAGTTTCGTCCAACTGGACACAGCTTATATCAATATAATTGGAGTTTACTGCAAGAAGGCAGTGGAAACTTCGTCCAACTGGACACAGCAATATCTATATTTTTGGAGCTCGCTGTAAGGAGTCAGCGTAGTCTTCGTCCGACTGGACACAGCTATATTTATATATTTGGAGATCACTGCAAGAAGGCAGTGGAGTCCTTGTCAAGCAAGAAGGTGGAATCTTTGCTTTATAGCGAAAAACAGCAGCATTCCGTAGCAATCAATGAAGTTCGCCCCGACGATAGGGCCGATTCTTCGTCATCTAGCGAGACATGAGCATGAGCATATCTAATACAGTATTTTATCCAAACTACGACGATGAATTCCGACATATAATATCAAGGCTTCCGTACAAAACATCGAATGAAGATACATACTCAGAATGAGTACTAAAAACAACTCGTATTCAAACTCAAGAAGGGATATTTTATTGAGTAACAAATAACCGAACTCCACGCGGACGAAGTCGCGGGTGAAACGGAATATAATTATAAAATAGCAAATCTAGAGCAAACAAACACCTGTTATGATGCGACCTCGACAGTTCATCGACATCTACATTGCACTTTGTCATTGTGCTAGAACAAACTGCAAGCTAGCACATTCCAACAAGCGCCGCAGCGAATGCTTACCTACGTACAATCAGGTCAAGCAAAATAAAGACAATATTTTAATTAAGTAACAATCACCAGAATAATGAGCTACGAATTCAAAACTGGACTTGAAGGTTGTTCAGCATCTTACAAGTCACACTTCATCCCACTACATACATCGTGAAGAAGAAGACAGCAGTGGATCTCATGTGGATCGGGTCGAGAGGAAGCGCAGCAGCAATCAATGGACAACAGCCAGAGCCCTACAAGAGTTCCCTAGCAGACGAAGTAACATTTACCTTTTTACATACACATTATCTTCTTTTATATTCATTCAATTTTATTCTTCGTTTCTTATGTAACTTTGTAACTTTATCTTGTAGTGGTGATCCTTTCTCGATTGAGCTTTCATCTCCCGGAGTTGGGAGCATGTACGAGCTTACCTCGCACATTTAGCGACTCATCATGTAGGGCGCGTGTCAGCTCGTTTTATAATATAAATAACTTGATTATTTCACATTCTAATTGAGATACTATTGATGGTTCTCCGAGATACTGTTGATGGCTCTCTGAGAGACTATCGTGGATACTGCCATCGAGAAAGGATCCGTCACACCAAGCCATCACCATGTAACCAGCAAGAGCAATAAACTACTATCTCCGTGACGTGATCTTGTATCTCCACACCACCACCTTCAACCCAGCAAGCAGCAACATCTCTTCATGTATGGTGTTGGGCCTAACACCAAGTCCGGCACCATACAACTTATTTAAATGAGTTTTTCTGAAATGCTCACCATCGGATGGCAGCCCTGAGGCATTGACCTCTTTCTTATTTTTTTTATATTATGGCTTCCACCTTGATTTCAGTGATTCTGAAAATGTCTAGTTTACTTAATGAGATACTAAAGTATAGGTGTTGTACGGTATAGTTTTAAGTGGCATCCAAGATGGCGTATGTTCTTTGGTAGCCACGTGGGAGATTCTGCTGACAAATCTATACAAGTCCATGTATCTGTCTACTTTATTAACTATTTCAGAAATTGTTCATGAGCACGAGCATTTATAACACCAAACTACACCCCAATTTTATATTATAAAGTCTGCAACTGAAATCAATTCAAAATCGTCTAAGGCAAACCACAACTGTACCCCTTTATTTCCCACCAAAAACTCCATTGACCTCTATAAGCCGCTGTCATTGGACAATATTTGACAAGCAGCTAAAATTGCCACCTCAGATTAATAACTGCCACATTGAGGCCCAGTCACAGCTAACTGGACCCGAAGCCTTAGAGCTGCCGCCGCTTATTTCAGAACACCCTGAGCGACACCCAGGAGTGGTTAAAAGGGATTATATAGTAGTGATTGGATGTTCACCGCATCGACTATGACATGAATCCGACTTCACCTCATGCGCAAGAAGTCCGCTGCTGGACATAAGTCTCTCCCAAGGATTTCCATCATTGTAGTTTTTCCAAAGTCACCACGCCAAACAGGTTGGTGAGTGTTCCGTCGCTGCTACCCAGCGAAACCGTTTTAGAAGCGAGAAAAATCAAAGTCAAAGATTTTTATTTTAAAATTGGATAATTGTATCTCTTTCTGTACGTCATATTTTTTTCTTATAGTTTTTAATTTTTGATATGAGGAGTTTGTAGAACTGGGGTTACGTGATAAAGCTATTTGGGATGCTACTGGCTCAGATGGATTAGGGATGAGAAAGAAGCATCTCGGGTGGTCGGGCGCACGTACCAGATGCCAAACTTGCAACCACCAGACATACAGTTGAGGACGACACTCTCAGGAGTCATCATCATCATCATCGTTAAACTGCTGAGCAGTTTGGCAATAATACTAATATGTCATAGAATATAAGTTTGAGAATAAATAAATCAACAGGTCTTTGTTAGTCTCCACTCCACTGCAGGAGCACGACCCTCTCTGTACTTCCAGAGCCATATATTACCCAGGGCAGTCAGAGGATTTGGCCTACTACACTCTCCACGCTGGCCGTGGTTGGAGAGGTCTCTTTGATGTTTATAGCTTTGTTTAGCTTGTGTTTCCTTAGTCGACTTCTACGACATCCACGGGAAGATTTGGAGTGGTTCTATTCTACTCTGCCGGAAACCACACAGCAAGCTATTTAATCTCGGGTGGTCGGGCGCACGTACCAGATGCCGATCTTGCAACCACCAGACATACAGTTGAGGACGACACTCTCAGGAGTGTCAGACATTAAATACTTACAGAAAATTAATAACCTACTTGTTACTATTAAAAACAAATATATGAAGCAAATGTGTAAATAATTTAATATTAAAGAGGCTGACAAATCAGGCGTTATTTTAATATCAAGGGCCGCGGACCGGTACACAATTACGCAGACTGGTTTTTGACATTAATTAGTGCTTTATCTGTATTTGCACTTGGCAATGATACCATTAACACTCACTACGATTATGTTTTATGCAGCTGTCTTATTTTGCAATGTAGTCAAGTCGAGCTGAAACATAAATAAGGAAACATAGAGTAGATATTAAAAAAGTAAATTAATTGTTGGTCATTTCAAGCAATCCAGGGCGCACAGATACAGCGGAAATAAAAGCGTTCAGTCTAACCTAGTTCGAAGTTAAACATCTAGCCCAAGAATGAACGGAAAAGTAGAAGCTCTACCCCACCCAGGAGCGTTTGAGTTACAAGCCAAGTAAAATATTGAAGAGCTCATTAAAAATAAATAAAGTTGGTGCCTTTTTTTTAAATACTTTTACATAGACAAAATGTTATTTCGAAAACTGTAAGTGTAAAGTTTAAAAATTACATATTGCACAATAAATTAGCAGTATTTTCATAAGCACACATACTACGAGTAAATACACTTCCACAACAAAATATTCAAGTCATACCAAACGTACTCAGAATAATTGAAACTAGATTGCCTTCGAAGCGACCTAAATAAATCTATCGAAATGAAAATCTCGTTATGTTTCTTACTAATAAAACCAAGTCCATATACGAACAGAAATTAGAAATATTACTTACATTTAATCAAAATCATAACCATCTTTTCTGAATATTCTGAAATACCTATATTTTCAGAAATACACTAACAGATAGATCATGACGTGTATACCCAGAGTAAAGTATTCTCAACGTTTGTTTGTTGTGTATTTAGTTTAAATGACCACCAAAACTTTTGGACAGTAACACGAACGAAAACAACCATAAAGCTACGGATACACATGCTACCGTGCAAGCTACTATGTAGCATCCGTGCTCGTTTTGAGCTTGTGCTAAATAGTTAACACGTGTGAACAGTCATGGATAAAAATGAGAAAAATCGATCGCGAGGAGATTCTTGAGCTTGTTACCTGAGTCATGAGTACTTAACTGGTAACAAGCATGCTCAAAACTAATATAAGTAGCATGTGTGTGCGTAACTTAAACGTTAATTAACCGAACATTTATCTGTAATTTATGGAGCCAGAAGTCAGTTATTTCATCCAAGTTTGCTCGTTCACTAATTCGAAGCACTGTCTCATCTTCATCATCTTTCTCGCAAGGCTGGCAAAGTGGCAATGTGTTCTACAAAACAAAAAGACCTATTTTATTAGGATATACAAAATCTCAGGCATCAGGATCATACAAAACCTCCAAAACCTCAGGAATGCCTGTGACTTTCAAATCTCAAATTCTCAACTTGAGAGTTAAAAATTGAGGATTTGGCTTGCGATAGCCCAGTAGTGGCCTACGCGATATAAAACGTTGCCACGACAATCGTGTTTCTTTGGCCTGGAATCAATGCGCTGGTACGAGTATAGTGAGTATACCAGGAAGTTGGGCAATTGTAACAACGGCTACAGCTGGCCTGTTGTGGACCAAGCTTAAACCTTATCATACACGTTATGTGCCCATATCACATAGTACGATATATGCAAATCTTTTGCGAAATGTATGTATCGATATCACTTAGTACAGCACTGACATCGAAATAAAGGCAGTATTTATAGCCCCTTGGCCACACCCTAACGTTCACTTATATAGACCCGCGCCCGTCACATATGCGTACAATTATTTTGCAATAGTTGCGAATTCTTCGTGTCATTTGCTGCAACAGGTGCTGACTGGTGTTACATATTTTCGTGGATATTTATGAGAAGGAAAACGTTTCATCAACATGGGTGTTGCGTGTCCATTTTTAAGGTGCAATAACCTGTACACAATAAGTTGGCCGTACGAACTGATATATTATGTAGCCAATAACCTTTGGCCGTAATTTTTGAATTAGTTACTAGCAGCCCTCTTAACCCGGGCATGTATTATGCATACAAAAATTCTTGCTTCACTCTATCCATTTAAAAAAAAAACTGCATCAAAATCCGTTGCTTGCGTAGTTTTAAAGATGTGGTACTTAGTGGTGGTGGTGTGTGTGAGTGGGAACTGACTTTGATTTATACTATGTAGTGTTAGGTGTCACAAATAGATTTGCAAGAATCAGAGAACGTGTCAAGGATTAAGCCTGCTCGAAAAATAGCTTAAATGAACTCAACAAAGTTCGAGACTTGGGTCGAGAGCTTACTTTGGAATACTAACTCAATTTGTCGTTGAGTTAAAAAGTGTAACTGTCTTGGTATACAGGTAGGCTACTATTCATATCTGAAAAAAAGCATTTTTAAATCCCATCTCAAGTACCTAATATAATAGTGAGTTTGTTGTTACGCTTGCACGCCCTATCTACTGAACCGATCATAATGGAATTTTGCATACACGTTGTCTAGACTCTAGACAACGTGTATGCAAAATTCCGTAGCCTATGTCCTTTTCCGTACTCTAGACTCTAGAGTACGGAAAAGGACATAGGCTACCTTCCATCCCTAACGCAAGCGGAGCCGCGGGCAAAAGCTATTTCATTACTTCTCTCCAGAATGAAAGGACTGGAATGGAATTGGGATTAGGTACATTGATAATTCGTTACTCCAAATTTTTAATGTCAAGCTCCGTGGCGCAGCGGTCAACACGCCAGCCTGCGACACGGGGTTCCCGGGTTCGATCCCCGGTCAAGTCATGATGGAAAACGATCTTTTTCAGTATGACCTGGGTCTTAGATGTTTATCTATATAAGTATATATTTTTAAATATAGTATCGTTGAGTTGGTATCCTGCGACACAAGTTCACAACTTACTGTGGGGCTGGCTCAATTTGTATGATATGTCCCTATATATTTATTTATTTATATTTTAATGGTATCGCCATCGCCATATACTTTCATAATAGTTGGCGGCTATGTGAATTTACGCAAAAATTAGCAAACCTTCCACTTTGATGGATTGCGAATCTTTTGTCGCAGAGTTCGACACAATGTGACATGGTCGACATCTCCAACATCGAATCTTGCGCACGTGTCAAATGTCAAACCTACGTCAAGCAAGGGCAAAGGCTATCTTCATGTTGACAGCTCCATAGCTCGATTCGACAAGACCAAGTTCGAAACCTAGAAAAAAACCACAGAACATCTGGAATTAAAGGTCAATTAAATAAATTTTAACTACTTCATCACGATAATGTTTTAGCTTGATTCATTGGCATGCAACAATGGCTTAGATTTACATATTGTCACATCTTATTCCTTGTGGGGTAGGTATCTACCTCCATCTATCTATCCTATCTTTACTTAAGTACGTATAGCATGCTGAAGACAGAAGTTATAAAATAATGATGTCTTACTGGCCACATCACCTAGTAACATGATTCCTCAATTTTCGTCCATTTCCTTCGACGGCTTTTACGATTACGACGAAAAGCAGCTGGTAGGTACATTTTTGTTTTTTTTTTTTCTCTCAAATCAGCAGGGAAGCTTGGATTGATAGGAAATTTATTTATTTTGCAATTACTAAATAAATGAATACTATATACGGACAAATCACACAGATTGAGCTAGCCCCAAAGTAAGTTCGAGACTTGTATTATGGGATACTAACTCAACGATACTATATTTTATAATAGATACATATATAGATAAACATCCAAGACCCAGGGGATGGCGCAGACAAAGGGAGGCTTATGCCCAGCAGTGGGTTATGGAAAGCTGATGATGATGATGATGTCACAAACAATTGATAATTATTGTATCAGCCATATTGGAATCGGTAGTACGCAAGGTGCACCGATTACATAACTGCCGATTGAGATATTAAGAACTCTATATCACACGCTGGCACCGATGACGAAACTTAAGTAGGTACTGCTCACCGTATTGGGCGACATATATCATCGAGATGGTTTACATGATTTACTGAGATGCTGAAAGAGAAATGTAGATGATAATGATGAATGTAGTGTCTAAAGGTTAATTACTGGTATTACCTACGTGTACTTAATAATTATAATTACGTCAATTTCTCCAAAGGGCCTCTACGTGTTGGATCTATATCCCCACGCAAGGCAAAGGAGATACATATATAATTATCATTTATTTCGACCATTTAGATCACAATTACAATAAAATTTATGTGAATTAAAATTTTACAATTTATTAATTGAAAAAATAAAATATTATAAATTATATTTAAATTATTCAATTATAAAATTAACACAATCATCGACATGTCTTTACAATCTGTAAATGATCATTGCTGTATGGTTCATGTACAGACAGTGTAATTTATCGTTTATTCCCGTTGGCCCCATGATTTTCGTCCTATTATGGGACCAAAGGGTAAGTTAAAAAATTCCTTTCGCGTTGACCCCATTGTTCACATAGGCAATGGGGCCAACGGAAAGGTAAAATTTCACGTGTCGTGGTCCACTTTATTTTATTTTGTTACACGGCAGTGATATAAGGCTGTTTGTCTAAGACTAAAATGAAAGATTAGTTTATGAATATTTAATAGATCTTAATTGAAATATAGAAACAAATATGATTTAAAAAAAACTCTACTTAACTTTAAATCATTTGAAATTTCAACTTTATGGGGCCAACGGGAATTAAATTTAATTAAGTATTTTATTAAATTCCCGTTGGCCCCATTGATTAGTATTGCGGATGGGACCAACAAGAACAAATTTTAATTATTTTATTAATTTCCCGTTGGCCCCATTAATGGGACGACGGGCGATGGGGCCAACAGGAATACACGAAATCTATTGACAAATAAAAAAAGACTTCATTTTATGTATTTTTGTAGGTTAGACAAATGGTCGTTGTAAACAACAGTTATTCAAGAAACATTAAATTAGGTACATATTTTAGACACTCAAGGCATTTTATTATTATTAAACATTAAAACCCGTCTTATGCAAAGACTTTTACTTATTTAAAGATGTCTGCTATGCCAAAGAAAAGTCTAAACTCTGCCAAATTGGAATGAGAGCAATTTACATATTTTTAAATTCTCCAACCTAATCCCTATGGTTCCCAAGATACAGGTCCACCCTAGTTTGGGAACCGTTGTAAATTCATCCACTACCTTGTTTATTTGGTTAATAAATACATTTTATAATTAAAATAATAGGAAATCATGCCGTGATAACCAACTGTGTGTATTCAAAAATAAAAGTTGCATTTAAGTATCCAAATTATATTAGTAAGTCGTTTGATTGGCGAACACATCTTATCTGCCTTATTTCTGTTCCGATGCTGCTGCCCATCGAAACTGTTTTTTTAAGCGAGGGGAGGAGTCTTTTGGACTAGGAAAATAATAAAAATATGGGATGCTAATCTTTCGGATGGATTGGGGAGGAGAAAGTAGCAGCCGGAAACCGGGTGCGCGTACCCGATGACATGCGTGCTTACCGGACAGACAGCTAAGAATGACACTCCTGATCACTATAAATGAAATCTTCATTCGCAATCTAGTCTGTAATACCAAGATAGGGACAAATGGACATGTTTCTACTACCTTTTTCTTTGAGAATCGTCTGAAAAACAATGCGCGGTCACAAAATAAACTGATCTACACTATCTTAAAAGTGATCAAAATGCTGTTTCCTTAGCGTTGATGGATTCCTTTTAAATTTTATCAGTCTAGTAACGAGTCACTTGTATTGCCACCTCAGTTGGTGACAAAATTTCAGTCATCTTGTGCACAGGTGATGGACAACTAGCAAATAACAAATGCCCCAAACTTAGTTTGTGGAGTGAAGCTTGGTCCTGGATCTGTCGCCCATTCTTCACTGATGATTGTAAATAGATTTTGCTTCAACGACTATATTAAAAGCATCAACATGATCTTTTAAAACTACATATTATCGATTACACACTAAATGATTCAAGCTATGTCACACCCTTCAAGCCATTGGTAATGCAGTCACCAACTGAGTCATTATGGTGAAATAATGCGCTATAAATTTGAATAATGCCAATTACATAAATCAGAGGTGCAAGATATACCTAGTACGTCGCAGTAAACTCATAGTGATATGATATTGATATATCATAACGATGAAAGCGTAACTTTTGAATAAATTATCATTGCCTATGGCTTTTTAATACGTAATCAACCAGGTGTTTTTGTTACGTCACAATCGGTATTACAGTTTTGAACATGGTTGATTATAATAGTGAGATATTCGCCACTTACTCGCACGTCATAACAAATCGTGGGTATAGAAATATGTTAACTTCTTCTTATAATGCACATAATGACAATTGATCACTTACACACGAGTATTTTACTACATTATCATTACACAACACAAGTACTGCGATTTATTTGTATTTATATTATTATATTATTGTGTAAACTTAGCTTTAAATAATTTATTGACATTAACAATAACATAACATTGTAAACCAATTGTAAATGTAAAGTGACGTTCAACAAATGATATTTAAAATATCTTAAGATGAATAAAATTTTTGACTATTGACTATGACTATTGACTATTGACTCAACTGTCAGAAGTAAAATTAAGATTTAGTTTTAACCAAAACGTACCGTACGGTACGTACAAAGTTCTACATACCATATAATATGTGACACTGAATTAAACTAAAGAGCAACGTGTATGCAAAATTTCATGATGATCGGTTCAGTAGATAGGGCGTGAAAGTCTAAGAAACAAACTAACTCACTTTCGCATTTAGAATATTTGTTAGGATTAGGTTAGGATTTTTAGCTATACCAATACAAAAGATGACGTCATTTCTGTACTTTTTATTTTGAGCTGTAAACTCTTTATGGTAAACAAGTCTGAATTTGGACCGGCTTGGATTTGTCTCATAATTCATAATCCTATTCAAAAAGTACGTCAGCTTGTTTTGGATATTTGTTACTCAATACGATAAGTACATGTACCTACCTGTCTACCTGATGATCCCAATCCCAACTAATATTATAAACGCAAAAGTGAGTTTGTTTATAATTTGTTTGTGTTTGTTTGATGCCTCTTCACGCTCTATGTACTGAACCAATCTTCTTGAAATTTGGCACGTATATGCCAAGACAATGCTATGGAGAAGGACATAGGCCATAAATCACGCGAGCGAAGCCGCGGGCAACAGCTAATAATAGTATAAATGGGAAAGTGAGTTTCTTTGTTTTTTGTTACACTTTCACGCCCTATGTACTGAACCGATCATCATGAAATTTTGCATACACATTTTCTGGAGTACGGAGTACATAGGCTACTTATCCCAGAAAAAAGTGTTCCCGAGGCATCAAAACTAAGGCGAGCTGAGCCGCGCGAGATAGTATTTGATAAAGATTGCGTTAGTATTATATATAGAGTAGCACGTAGTACTTATTTTTAATTGATTGACTGTATAATACATACCGTTATATAGAGATACGACATAGATAAGTAGATACTTATCATATATTAAATTCACGTTATCAGTCATTAACAAAATAAATATTTAAATAAAATTATTTTAATACGGTTTTTATCGCGTTTATTACATTATTTATATCATATTTTATATTAGAACAATCCAAATAAGTAGATGTTTTTATGTGAAATCATCGTGAGGGTTTTGAAGGGGATGTGGCAAGGCCCGTTAAAAAAAGAAAATGGATAAATAATTTTATCAAATCTTGTGCAGGGTTTGCATTGCATATAGATAAGGATACTTCAGCTATCATTTTGAAAACAATCAAACATGAATTAAAGTTCAAACGTACGTAGGAACTACATGAGACGGAGCATGACTTGCGATCAAAAATTGTAGTGCTAACCCTGTTTTTCAAAAATTTAAGTTCCTCTGGTGAACGGGGGAGAGGTGCAGAGACGCCATATTGCTGGGGACGCTAGTAAAGTTACTCAATCTGTATATTATTACTCTTATTAAACCTGTGAAATAACTTAATAAAGTTCTAATATATTTAAATAAAAGGACCAAAGAATTTATTTCACGAGAATTCGAGCCCCTGCCTCCCTTCGGTGAGCCTATGATACTATATACCTGGGTTTCAGGAAGAAAGGCAGAGTGCCTTTCTTCCTGAAACACGATGCTTAGAAAGCCGTTGCTTCACCCAAGCGTGCTGAATACAGATGCTCTAAGATACTCCTGGTTATAATGACACAAGCGACATATCATTGCGACATTGGTGCGTGTCCGTTGGTCCTATTATCTAAAAGCTAGACTCTGTCTATTCTTATTAATTAAGAAATGAGATATGGGCAAAATCCATGCGGGGGCGGGATTTGAACCTGCGTCTAGTCTTTATACGACTATACTAATTTTCTTAAATTAATAAGAATATATCAGAATGGCATTGTTAATGCATAAAAATAGTAAGGAATGAATGAAGGAAGATGAAAGGGGGGATCCTTTTATCTTGCTTCCATTCATCATCTAGAGTAACATTTGTCCGTAGAAAAAGACTTCAACGCGCTTTTTGCGTTCACTTAAAGCTACACGAGTAGAAAATAGATACTTGGATACGGTTAGGGTGACAAGTTTATCGATTAGAGTTAAATAAAAGTGATATGCATGTATCTAAGACTGATTATTACTCTATTTTGTGATAAACGCTCAAATAACAATATTTTCGATGTTGCAGATTTTAAAAACGAAGGAGGGTCTAATCGCGGATGCATTTTTTCCAATCCCGATTGAATCCTGTTCATCAAGATTTTTCGTATGATTTTTTGTTACATAATAAATAAATAATAAATAAATAAATATATAGGGACATATCCACAGTAAGTTGTGAACTTGTGTCGTGGGATACTAACTCAACGAGATACATAGTATATAATAATGATAATATGTTAATAAGAATACTGATTTTCGTCCTTAATAAAATAAAAAGTGTCAATGAAAATGACGTCACTTGTAGATAATTTAAAATTGAAGTTTTTGAATGAAAACATTGCTTGTTGTTCAATTAAATAAAATAAATAAATATATAGGGATATGATTAATGATTAATGATTAAATAACGTTTATTTTCTCTTCACATTTTCACAATATTAGTACTTAACTAATACTTATCACTAGTTACGCAACTTATGCTAATACAATGTAGTCTTTGTGAAGAGACTAGTTCCTGAAATAGGTCCCATAGGGACCTGTGCTACAGGTGACTAGGCCCGTCCCTCTGAGTACTTGTTGTCGTCGTTGCATATGTAAGGTGAAGGTAACAGACGTATATGTTATTATGTACAGGTACAAAATTTTTGAATTTGTGGCCTATCAGTAAAGGTAGTGATGTACATTTGTGCATACTTAAGTAGTTAATACGACTTTTGATTGTTGCGCATGATTGTGTTGTGAGTGGAGGTAATTGACTGTGTCTGTGTGTGTGTGTGTGCGTGTGTGTGCGTGTGCGTGTGTGTGAGTGTGTAGTGGGTGTATATGTGTGTGTGTGTATTGAGGTGTGTGTTGGCGAATGGGGATAGCATTTAAAATAAGGGGTGGAAGGGTTATTTGTCTGTTTTAAGAAGTTTTTCTGTTTCCTCGTAGTTTAATGGTTTTAGATAGGATATTATTTCTCTTTTAGCGCTGTATTTATGGAGAGGGTATATGTTTTTATGTTTATTTATTTTATTATAGAGTAGTGGGCCAAGGAAGGGAAAGAAGGAAGAAGCTGTAGCTGTCTTGCAGGGGGGGGATTATACTGACTGTTCTTTTCCGACGTTTGTCTTTGAATTTGTTCGGGTCAAACTGTATTTGAGCGTGATGTTTTAGGGTGACGTGCAGGATGTAAGACTGTCTCACGGTGAGTACATCCCAGTGTTTGTACAGCTCGTCAGTCGGGTAGCGGTAGGGGAAGCCCGCTGCTACCTTGAGGATGGACCTTTGTGCCCTCTCGACTTCTAGTAAGTGAGTTTTGGCGACTCCGCCCCAAGCGACGATGCAATAGTCTATCAGAGGTTGGCACAGGGCATTATACACCATTTTAATTATTTTCCTGTCTGATATGCGTCTCAGGGTTTTGAATATATAGATCAATTTTCGTAATCTGGTTACTAAAGAGTCTAAGTGTGTTTTAAAAGATAGAGATTGATCTATAATGACTCCGAGATATTTCAGATTCTGCACTCTTTCAAGCTGGGGACAGTCACAATTCTGGGTTTGTTGGTTGCATACGTGAGCTGTTATTTTGAGGGTCGGTGGCGGCAGAGAATTTGATTTTAGGGCAAAAGGTATAAATTTGGATTTACTCGTATTTAAGGTCAGTAGGTTGTTTGCTAACCAATTGCTTGCTTGGTGAAGGCCTATTTGGGCTTTGTTGTAAGTTTCCTTCCATGTATCACCGCTAAAAAAGAGTGCAGTATCGTCGGCAAATGTAAAGACTTTCCCACCGTCTAGTTGAAGTCGGCACAGGCTGTCAATATAGATCAGGAAGAGAGTAGGCGAGACGCAGCTTCCTTGAGGCACGCCACAGGATACGTATTCCGCGTCGCTGGTCCAGTTCCCTATCCTAGTTCGTTGCGTCCTGTGACACAGAAAGTCGCTGAACAGTGCCAGAGCTACTCCTCTGACTCCTATGTATTCTAATTTGGTTAACAGCCGTGGAATTGACACTGTGTCGAATGCCTTTTTGAGGTCCAGGAATATTACTAGGCACTTCTTTTTTGTATCCAGCGTTGAGATTATAGAGTGGATTAGATCTTGTACTGCGTCGCTGGTAGACCTACCGGCGCGGAAGCCATACTGACGTGTTGAAAGAAGGGAGTTGAGCTCAAGGAATTTCGTCAGACGGTTGTTCATTATCCTCTCTAGGATCTTGGATAGGGTGGATAGGATTGATATAGGCCTGAAGTTGTCGATTTGCTTCTTGTCACCAGCTTTGTGTATCGGCTTGATGAGCGCTATTTTAAAGGCTGAAGGAAAAACGCCCTCTGTGATTGCTAAGTTACAGATGTGGGTGATTGATTCAACTAATAAAGGAGCGTATCGTTTTATTACCCGACTTGAGATTTGGTCTAGACCGACCGCACATTTGTCTTTAAGCCTATAGATGATATGTAGGACTTCTTCTTCCAGGACCGGGGCCATCATCAAGCTGTGTGGAGGGGTGGGTGGGGAGTGTGTGCTTGGGCTAGTGGGGTCTGTTATTGATGCTGGTGGAGTAATTTGTTTTGCTAGGTTTTTGCCTACGTTTGCAAGGGTAGTATTGACTTTGTTGACACTATCGTTTGGGCTACTTTCGTCAACCAGTGCCAGATACTGAGTGCTTTTAAGTCCGTTTATGTTTTGGATAGTTTGCCATAGTCGCTTCTGATTATTTTTGGCGCTGTCGATTTGAGCCTTTTCATAGTTAGATTTAGCCTTTTTTAAAACCATAGTGCAGTATTTCCTATAGCGCATATATGTTAATTTGATCACCTCATTATCAGGGTTCTTTATCACACAAATTGAGCTAGCCCCACAGTAAGTTGTGAACTTGTCAGGATACTAACTTAACGATACTATATTTTATAATATATACTTATATAGATAAACATCCAAGACCCAGGTCAATATGAAAAATGTCAGATGCCTTAAGGCAGCTTGAAAAATCTGACACCAGTGTTGGCCACTTACACATACGAAAAACAAAACAACAATATGAAAAAGATCTTTTTCCATCTTGACCTGACCGGGGATCGAACCCGGGACCCCCGTGTCGCAGGCAAGCGTGTTGACCGTTGCGCCACGGAGCTCGACAATTATTTGATAACTAACTAGCAAAGATTAAATATATTCATAATATCCCAGCATTGCTACAGAATTTCGAAGAGGACATTAGTTCAGACCAACATTAATACTTATGTTCAGTTTGGATTATACATCAATTGAAATGTCGGCTATGTCGATATATTTATAAGTAGGAAGGGTCCATGTATATGTATCTCCGGTAACATGACAGTATACACAATCCTGTTCAAGCAGTGGCGTAATGTTGCGAAATGTATACCACATGTATGCAATCATATCAGGTGTATACGATTTATGATCCTCAATAGAATCTGATAGTTATCGGATTTAGTCAACACATCCTTTAAGAGCGACTTAACCAGTCAAAATGAACAGATTTTTGTCATTAAAAATATGATTCTCTAGCGTGGCATATTAAAATACATAAATGAGTTACCAATGCTGCTGTCGAAAATTCTGCCTTTTAACAAAAACGTTTAATATTTCGGCGAAAATGACACGATTGAAGTAATTTTTCATTTGTAGCTAGGATCTAATCTAATCTTATGAAAAACAAAATTATATACATGGCAAAATTATTATCGTTTGGATGCTCAAAGAGTGATTCAGCCCGTCAATATGAACAACTTTTCCTATAGGACCAATGCGGAAAACTCAAAAAAAATATTGACATTTCCATCCAAAAAAATATTTTACTTTTTTTTTGATGATGCATGTAAAGTCTAAAGCGCTTATATAGAGTCGCGAAACCAAACTAGTCATACGTCGCAAGTGGAACGGCAGTGGTGCAAGAGACAGGTGCAAAAACTACCGTCCGGTTTGGCAGTCATATTTATTTATGTGATACTAGCAACTAGCCCGTGACTTGGTCCTATGTCACCCACAGATATCTATAAGTTTTGAGTTTGAAATGTCAAAATTTTTTTTATTAATCGGTCAGGTAGTTCCGGAGCCATTGAATTGGCAAATAAACAATTAAATCTTTCCTCTTTATTACCTTTAAGTACCGTAGTGCTATTTGAGTCACATAAGTACCGACGTGAGGTCTACTAGACCACCCCAGCTTTATTAATGAAAACTTTTTTGTATGATGTTATTTTTCTAAAAAAACGAATTGTGCGTGTTGTTAATATATATAGTTATTAAAAAAGTTAAACTAGTTATCGAAGTTTTCAATTTTCTAAAAAGTATCACATTTGTAAGCCAGTTATCATCTTTTTGTAGAATAATAAATGTGCCAAAAGTTTTGTAAATAATATAAAAATATTAAATAAATATATCATAGTTAAAATACACTATTCATCGACCACTGTTTCATTACTGACTTTTTTTATATATTTTTTTCGTTACCAAATGTAACACCGTTATTCTTGTTTTTGGCTAACCGTTTTAAACCCGATGTACCAGGTTGATAAAATTTTACTTATGGCTAGAAATAAAGGAGAAAATTGATATAAACAGAAAAAAAGTCGCACCCAAAAATGTTACATAAACACCGACGTGTGGTCTCACTGACCACCCATAATTTTATAAAAATCATAAGTTACTGAAAATACACGCCACAACACAGCCACTCTCCACAACCGCTTCTAGGGGGCTGCTCGAGAGGTAGAGAGAAGTACAATTGGATACATCTTCGTTAACACATATAACTAAACATTTATGACCCTCAAAGTGTCTGTCAGACGTCACGTCGGTACTTAAAGGTTAATATAGATAGATTTCTTCTTTAAATCCCGTTCCCTTACACGTATCGCTTACTGAAAAACAAAATTCAGCAGTTTCAGGTGACAGAAACTTACTTATTTCATGAATAGTAAGTATTCCTGCAGTGAAGACTTATAAAAGGACCTGATGATGATGATGAAGTATTTTAAGCATAAATAGTATAAAACAGAAGAAGAAAAATACTTCGAACAAGTATTCGACGCACCAAAGATGAAGAAGATGCAACCGGGATCACATTCATGCAGAAGAGAGAGTCAAAGTTAAGAATTTACTTAATTAATTACAATACAAGGTAGGTATTATTTCATTTAATCTAACGTGAGAAAAAGACATTATGTATAACAAAGGGTCGCTCACGTCCTATTTTGACGCGATTGCTGACTATCATTAGGACTCGTCAGAAGCCCATTTTAAGGCGCGGCGGAGGATCCCGATCCCGATAACACATACATGAGTGACCCTATGTTATACACAAAGTAGGTATTATTTTAAGTATGCAATATAAGCTCTGATTTTCAAGCCTTTTCAAAAGTTAATGACTCAACCTAAGAAAGCTTATGTAACCTCCATCATACTAAAGGTCACGTCTGAGAATAAAAAAACTGTCTCACGTTAAAAAAACCTCTGATTTATATTGTAGGTATACGAATTTGGGTCATAACGTGTTTTGAAAGTAGTCCATCCAGATTCCGGACAAAAATAAAGGCCGGCGCGAGGGTTGTCTGTGGTCTGAGTCTCGCTAGCCATCTGGTTAGCGACCCATATTGGTCTTGTCCAAAAATATAAGTAATTAAATTGGAATATTTGCGGTCATATTCAGTGGCGGATTTGACTTAATCAATCATTTATTTAGACAATTATAGTCCATTTTACTTAAGGCCTAGAGCAGCCAGAAATAAGGAGCGGCCAAATAAACCGTGAATTGTTAGTTCTACCAATTGCGTATGAAAATATTCACTGATGATAACAAGAAAAAGAGTCAGCTGGTACTTATATAATGGTGGTCTCATACTGCTGGTAAAATGTTTACTAACATTTTCTAACATTCAAATAAAATACCTTATTGTTGTAATTTTGTTTAAAATGTATTTGTCAGTCATATTTATAATCAATATTAGTAGTAATAGTTTTATATTTTCATGTTATTATGCATTTTTATCATGTTGGAAAATGTTTGTAAATACTTAACAGCAGTGTGGGAGCACCATAACCTTGTAGTTATACAAGGCCTGGAAAGTCCTGCCTGCCTGCCTGGGCCAAGACTGCAAAATAGGCACTGGTGATATTATAAAATCAGTAACTCAGTATGTTGATAAATAGCATAAACCTTTCTCTTTATCTAGGCAGTGATTAATTGATGATGTACATCACATCATGAGTTGGTAGCATTGAGTTGCACCAGGTGGTTGGTAACACACCAGAAGCATCCTCAACCGTGATGCTCCAATACCATCGATCAGCCTTCTAGCTTTCTCTAATTCGCACGGTCTTCTGGTCTTCCTTTCTTCTTTGATTGTGAGGTCATTGATACATATTTCATCCTTAGAACATAGTTAAGCAGCATTATCCCTTCTGCCTTCTGCAGACTTTTATTTTACTGTTGACTCACAATATCATTCGACCAGACACACAATGTGCGCTAGAGATAAAATAAAAATAAAAATAAAATAAAATAGGAAACGTTGTTCGTTATGACAGGCTGGATCACCCGTTTTAAGGTGTGTCTGTGGTAATTTACACGCTGTAAGTGGTATTTGTTTGTGGTATTGGATTGGAATAAATCGTATAAAAGTGACGTAGGAAATTAAATATGAGTCTTGTCCTTTTTGTTATTATCTTATTATTGTACGTGTAGATGAAGAGTTTCCACTAATCAAAATTCTTTTAAAACCTGTTGTCTCTTTGTTTCCATTGGTCGTTATCATTTGTGACGCAAACTTGTAGCAGAGAACGCAACGTTAATCCGGTTCATGTGAGCTTTTAATGTTGTGACGAGGCTTTATTTATAGCAATTGCACAAAGGGTTGCAACGTCATTATGAAATTATCACAGCCGCAATTACAAAATCATAAATACGGTTTATTTTTAGTAACTCTTTTTATGTTAGTTAAGCAAAAGCTTATCTAGATAGTTCCGGCTAGTAATCAATCAATGCAAGTAAAACTGGACTGAGTTTCTTTCGGCGTATTTTTCTCAGCAGGGATTGTCCCGAAACGCTAGGTAGTTTGTCGATAAAGAGATACACATATATTATCCAAAGTTGAATAAAATTTCATTTCATTTCCTAATTTAAACAGTTGTTTATTTAACATCTATTTGAATTTTAAATCCTCGCCCTTTTGAGTAGAAACGTAGGTTTACTTTGTAAGTCATACCTATGTCAACGCAATATTAAAATGTCATTAGGATGTTCTTATGACTAACAATCCTTCAGTGCTGAGCAGCCCGGCCCCAAATTTTTTATTCACACATAATAAAAACCTGTCACAAAACAGAAATTAATGACAGAAAATATATATTAAGCAAATTAAACATTAATTAGTAAAATAAGCTTTTAAATAATTACTTTAATTTTGCCAATAAGTAAACTGCCACTGAAACAAAAAATAATTTCCCTACTTATTTGCAGTTACTAGCAGTAATAGGGGTCTAATGACAAATCATTAACAATACTAATTAGAGCAGTTGAAAATTCAAGGCTGCTCTAATATGTCACTCGCGTCTCGTAGTGAAATGGCAAGGTGTCTAGTGCAATTTGTATAGGTGATTTATTCAAGTACACTGATGTTAGATATTCATTCTAGCAAACCATTTTTATATACATATCTACCTTAATACAGTACACATTTTCTATTTATTTTATTACTAATGTAACGTGTGTTACCATTTGTCTAAATTTTCACCGTATTTCTCTCTCTGTACAAGTATTTATTTCAAGTCTCTAGTTCATTTATGAAAACAATTTCATTTACTATTACGATACGATAGTTAAGTAAATCCTCTGACTACTCAGGCTAGTATATGGCTCTGGTAGTACAGAGAGGGTTGTGCTCCTACAGTGGAGACTAGAAAGACCTGATGATGATACGATAGTTAGTTGATAAGTTGTTACGCATACTTAACTAACAACGCTAAAACGCTGTAAATATGTATTCGATGTACATCTTATATCATCTTTAAGCTGCAAATATGTATTAAGAGCTCTTCAATGTGCATCGCAGCAGCAATCAGTAGGGTTGGTGACTTTAATGTGGTGGCACAATCGGTTGACGACTTATAACCTCGCCCCTCTGCCAACTGCATCAGCTTTAACAGATGACTTTCAAGTCGCAGGTACCTTTACATCCCTAATACTCTCATCGACGCGGCCTCTTTTACCGAGATCTTGAAGTAGGTCGATGCTTATGAAGACTCTTGACTTAAACCTTCTTAAACGTACCTAATTAAAATGACATAATAAAACCGAAAGTTATTGCAAAACACTTATTTCGTGCAAAAATAACCTTTACCTATAACATAACGATGGCGCTAATTACGAAGCTCTTACTTAAATTTCGAATTTCGAGGAATACTTACAGAAGTGGTGTGAATGCGGAATTTAACAGTGAGTAATGTAACCTTTATTGGGAACACTTTCAGTATCGAAAATGACGTAAACTCTTGCCTACGAACACACAGTCATACCGCATTGACCTAAATTATATTAAAGTGTGTCATTTTTGAGTAGAGGAATTTAATAACCTACCTATTTTTTGGACAACATTGGCATTTGAGAAAATATAGGAGGTAGAATGTTGGATGGATAAATAGAAAACATAAAATTTACATAAAGTTATTTAAAAGATGTAAAAATAATAATAATTGTTTGATACGAATAAAGAATCGTGTTACTTTTTTGCAGATTTAGCGCTTTATACCCCTGGAGTTCTTCCATAAATCGAAAATTTAAATTAGTAACTTCACAATTTTATAGTGAAAAATGACATTCAAAATATAATCTGCTTACTAAGCCTACTGCTTATTTACACACAATTTAGCTTAATTAGAGCTATTATAAATAAGTGAAACGATAAAGATAACTGTCAGTTACAGTTAGCAGGATTCTCCTTAAAAATGTATTTCTTAAAGACGGTATTCTCGACGTATGAAGTATCCTTAGATTCTAATTAAGATTTGTGAGTAAAAAAAATTGTATGATAACTTTTGAATAGAACTATAACAAGTGCGAGTGGTCGACCTCACTCGCCATGTGTGGGCGACCGTCGATTTGTCCCGATAAATTTAAAGTTAACTCCATAGCCTTCATGATCTTTCAATTACGTAGATATTTCATTACACCGGTTCGCCTACGACCGATTAAAGTACTATTAAGGATATGAATAAGGATTTGGATTAATATGTAGATGACGTGAGTACACAAACATTTCGCAATATTTTTTTTTTAACTGGCGCTAGATTACTCGACCTGATTCTACGTGATGTTACAAATTTAGCCTGACTTTTAAAGAAAGAAAAAGATAAGAAAGAAAATCTTTATTCGACAAAATACATATCTAACAACAAATGAATCATTAGCAATTCTAAGCAAATTAAAAATAAAAATTGTCGAAAAGGTGGTCAGCTCAGCTTTATGCTGCTAGCGGGGTGCTACAGCGCTGATTTTCAGCTGGTGCCATCATGGCAGTGCCGAGTGGTACCCGGCAGAGTAGAATCGGACCATTCCAAGTCTCCCCGTGGATGTCGTAGAAGGCGCCTTAGGGAACGCAAGCTAAACGATGCTTGTAAGCATCGTTTAGCTTGCAAAGACACCTGTCCAGCCAGTCTGGCCAGCGCGGAGATTGTAGGCCGAATCCTCTGACTGCCCTGGCTAGTAAAGGACTCTGATAGCAGAGAGGCTCATGCTCCTGCAGTGTAGACTAAAAAAACCTGATGATAAAGACGACATTGCAGCTGCTTCCATTGTGATCTGAGGCAGACTGAATAATTGCAGTGGATGTTGAGCTCTCATGAGTGACAGTATCGCTCTACCTTCTTTCTTCTTCACTTTGTATTGCACAAGTTGCCATTTGTCCATATATCAGGCTAAACTCTACATATGTCGCGAAGAGACCCGTTTAGCGGATAAGTGTCTCGGACGCCAGTCTCCAACCTTCTTAAAAAAATTGTAAAAATAAAAAAGAAAGAAATATAATATCATCATTAATCATACAAAGCCCTTCAGGCGAGTAGGCGACATATACTGTTGAAAAGAGTTTCTTTCGGCATTTCTTCTCTGCAGTGGTCGCTTCTGAAATGCTAGTAGTCTGTAGCTTTTGAACAATAATTAGTAAATGCATAATACTTAAGTAATAAGCTAATTTTAAATGTGATTTGACGTGAAAAAGCCTGCAAAGGCCTATTTTCTGAATAAACGTTTGAATCTTGAATGGTTTACCTATTATGTAATTCATATGTTAGTTTATGCCATGTAACCGCGTTAACCAAGTCCGTCAGATTTGAGTGTTGCTGAAAGGACGATAGCTTCAGATCTTTGATTCACAGAGAAATCCATATTATTAGAAGATATCCATGAGATTTATATTTATTGCGTCCTATGTAATTACAACTTAAACGCCTTACCACTTGTCTTAATCACTTCTCAAGTTTCATATGTACTTGTGACATATGTATCTACGTATCAAATGAACTTACGTGTTCTCCTTCTGTTCGTTAATTTCAGTACCTTAATTAATATGGACTACTTGCTAATTATTTTTTAGGTAAATTGTAGAGATCTTTAAACTCCACCATAAGTAATTAATTTTATTTTTATTAATTTTCTAGCTCAACGGAGTAAGTAGAATTGGAATACATACTTAGTGTAATTTTGTAAGTTTGGATGTTTGTTACTCAAAAACAATCCTAAAGCTAAAGCGCTTGTGATAAAATTTGCCATTGTTCTAAATTGATATAAACGAAATTTTTATCCCTAATTTATCACGCGCAAAAGTTCGTTATAAAATAAAATATCCGACATCCTTCATACTCTTTAAAAAAAAATATTTGAAATGGAAGTTGATCCGTATATACTGTGGTTAGTTTTATAAATAATAGGTACATATGCACCATTCCCACGGTGTCAGTTCTTATGACGGATGTATGCGGTGGGCCTTGAGAATCTGTAGCAGGAAAATATAACCAATTTCGCGATGCCATGTTCTTCTAAGAAGTCAGGAATAGAAAAAGGAATGTCAAAGAAATCAGGCTCCACAATGATTTAAAGAAAGAGCAGCTCGAAACTAATAGTAGTCGTGAATCCTGACCTTTTCAATGATATTATAGACCTTGATATGCCAAAAAAGAAAAATTTTGATAAATGAATAGGTACTTCTACAAATTGCTTCCTAAAAACTTAAAATAACATAGACATAAAACCGCTATATATTAAAAAAAAACCAATAAAATAATTTAATAAACACTTGAATTTCGTTTCAATCTATATGTAGGGATGGCTCAAAATATCGCTATCGCCACTATAGCTACAAATTCTTAGTGATTTTTACACAACCTACTTAAAATATAGCTTCTTTGTCTTTATTTAAATTTTATGTCATGCGATTTTTTTTTCGGAATTAATTATACTCTTATTACCTATGTCTGATAAGTAAGTGCTAAAAAAGGAGTCAAATCAATTTGAAAAAATTTTGTGTCTAAAAATGAAGAAGGATTGTGTATGTATAGTATAAAATTTTTGATATCCTAACTATAAATGTTCATGTGACGCAGTGTCAAATCTCTCGCCCAACTGGCTTCCCTGAAAACCAGCGTCATGGTGGCATACCTGCCATGGCATCACAGCTGAGGGAAACCATTTTGGTGACATATTCCGTCAAGCTGTCGTTGTTTTAATTGTTTTGTATTTTTATATGCACCAAATAAACATTTTCTATTCTATTCTAAATGCTTTTTATACCGAATAAGAATCTGATATCCTCCCTCTGCTTTAGGTCAAACGTGATGATATAAAAAAGAAGATCAAAACCATAGATAGATCGAAACCTCTTCCGCAATGCAGAACATGCAATCTCGACATAAATATTGAATATAGACTTTACCTGCGGCTTCACTCGCGTCTTATTTTACCGAGTCTTTTGTCACAAATTCCACAGGAACGTTTTTCCTGGATGAAAGGTATTCTCTGTCCTCCTTAGTACCCTAACCTATATGTATGACAAATCTTAAGAAGATTGGTTCAGTAGTTAAAGCGTAAAAAGGTAATAAACAAGCAAACATACTAACTCACTTTCGCATTTATAATATTAGTTGGCACGGGTTTGGAACCAAACGGCATTAACAGGATACGATGAGGAGTTAGGTATGTCGTTAGTTCCGCTTGAATAAGTGTAACAATAAAATTATGCCACTCATAATCGGAGCATCTAAAGTTGCTAGACAATGCTGGTATGTCCTTGAGTAGGTTTTTTTAGCAATGATTCAGCAAGCATAAACTTACCCACATTGGACTGAATTGGGAATTTGCCTTGTAGTTCCCGGCAGAGTAGAATAGCACCACTACAAGTCTTCCCGTGGCTGTCGTAGGATACAACTAGGAAACAAGCTAATCAAAATTTATGAACATCAAAGAGACCTCTCCAAACTGACTTGCCCGCTTGGAGTGTAGGCCAAATCCTCTGACTGCCTTGGCTAATATATGGCTCTTTTAGTACAGTGAGCTCCTGCAGTGGAGACTTAAAAAGACATGATGATGATGAGACTGAATGGTAGAGCGGTAGAACTAATATTTCTTTGTCAATGGCTACAGTCAGGGGTGTTTTTAAATTGAAGTCAAGGATGAGTGTTGAAGATTTACTTTTTGTACTATCAGTAGATCCACGATTGGGTCTTGTTACTCTTCGTCACTTATTTACTTACCAACACAAATAAATAACTATCTACCTACTACAACAAAACATCACATCTATTTCTATATTTCGTAATCAACAGACCCCGATTCTATAATTGAATTTAAAAAGACAATGGATACCACAATGCATGCCACACTTGCATGATTTATCTTCAGAATCACATAACTGACCCGGGCAGGCTCGTGGGCGGGTCACGACGCCGCAAGTACAACGTAAAAATAGTAAGCATAGAATTATCACCTCATAAAATGTCACTTGCTGGGTAGATAAAGACATTCGTCAATTTCAACGAGGCTCCACCAAAAAATTTAGAGCTTAAATACAAACACATTGATTAGTAATAAAGTTTGCACAAACGAAAATATGTGCTCGTGAAAATTTCCAAGAAGTTTGAAACCTACAGCCTATGAGAAATATACCTACACAAGTAATTTCTTTATCTTTGTCTCTATAGGCTCCGATTGGCAGTTTTAAAATAGTCAAAATTAAATTGGTACCTATTAGTTATTTCATTTTAGATATTAGGGATTGATCACTGAAATTAATTAGATTGTCTTTAGATACTTTGTTGACTTTCTGCATAATTTCATTGATCAATATTACATCATATTATATGAAATGCCATTCATTTAACGTTAATTGGAAAAACTATTATATTGGATTTATAAGGGTTCTTATACGGTATTTATAAAAAATTAACAACGATGATGGTTGGTCTATTCTATCTGACACGAACAATACGAACATAAACTATCGTTCTGTTTTCTTGGTATTTTTTTCGGCAAGGCCACATTATCAGATAAAATTCTGCCGTTAGACGCCTCCATTTGTCAAATTCGACGTGTGAATGCAGACATGCTAATCTGGGTTTATGTTCTGTAGCCAACAAAGTAGATGCAAGGTCAGTGAAATGGAAAGGAGTCAATTTCACTATCATCTTATCCCCACTGAGCGAGTTTTACTTCCAATCCCATTTTTTACCCCTGACGCAAAAAATGTGTGCAAGTTTGACCGCTATGCGTGCGTGTACGTGTCTGTCTGACTGTGCGCCTGTCAGTTCCATCGTAGCTCTTAAACGGGTAAACCGATTTGGGGGCTGTTTTATTAGAAAGCAGATTCTGTAGCGATGGTTCTTAGAAATGTTTTAGCAAAATCGGTCAAGCCATATAAAGGTGTGAAAACACCTTTATATTGTGTCGGGAGTAGCCTGAAATACCTTTAATTTCCTCATAATCATCATCAGACCCGGGGGTCGTGGGTTTGATTCCCACGGGAAGCAACTTTGTTAAGTTGTTTCCAGTTTGGTCAGGACATTGCAGGCACGAATCACGTAATTGTCTGATAAGAAAGATGATCCGTGCTTCGGAAGGCACGTTAAGCCGGTGGTCCCGGCTGCCA
Source organism: Rhodophaea formosa (assembly GCA_963082605.1). Classification (NCBI taxonomy): domain Eukaryota; kingdom Metazoa; phylum Arthropoda; class Insecta; order Lepidoptera; family Pyralidae; genus Rhodophaea; species Rhodophaea formosa. The sequence goes on along the minus strand of OY720213.1, from coordinate 4,971,829 downwards.
TCTGGTAGTCGTTAAAGGAACCACGTCAGAGGCCGAGAGGCGGTTCCGCAGAACTCTGACACCAGGGTGTGCATGGTCGACTAACCGTGTCACCTACACGAAATGAAATGAAGTCTCCACTGCAAGACCATGACCCTCTTTGTACTACCAGAGTCCAGGGCATAGCCAGAGCATACAGAGGATGTGACCTTTTTTATAAAATGGTTTTTATAGGAACCTCAGATAGGAACGTCTACAACACGAAACGGTGGTCATATTAGTCTGTTAGTTTAATTTGTAACTTCTTAGCAATGGCCCTCGATTGAAATGTGAAAATAGTAGCTACAATGTTGTCTTATATCAGACGAAACTCAAGACTAATTGCGTTCCGTAGTGAAAGTAATACTGAATGAAACTTTGATAAAACTTTTGACATAACACATCAGGATAGCACACGGGCTTGAATTACACGGACGAAGTCGCGGGAAAGGCTAGTTAAGCATAAAAATCTATTATCATATTCATAAATAAAAATAAGCCTAGCCACCTTACTTATCAACTACACCTACTCAACATCAAAATCTAGATAAAGCGACAGTAACAAATCGTTTCACTTCTAGCACTAACTAACTGGACATGATCTATCACTGCCGCGACCCTCAATTAGCCATTAGCAAAACAATCGTTTAAAAAGACCCGAGGTACGCTTTGAGCTTTTTGTAGGTACCTAACTAATTTATTTTTATGCAAGGTTCTCTTTTGTGGTCGCCTACGCGCGGCTGAAAAATGGTTTCACGACAAATCATCAAATGTCTTTGAGCAGTGTCCTATGATGAGATCCTTCTTCTTGGGTAGATAGGAGAGAATTAGATCATATTTGTTTGGAACCCTTGTTTGCAAAACAATCGTTTAAAAAGATATGACTTTGATAGCATATACGTATTCATAGGTTCTTGTGGATTCAGACGTAGGTAATATGTAATTAGTTTGTTTTGGAACACCACCAGTGACAAAACACGCCAGTGGCAGTATAAAACGCTGCCGATTTATTATTTTATGCTGGTTTTGGTATAAGCTTCGATCAAGTATAAATGAAGAAAGGGAGAAAAATAAATTCGTTTACGCTACTAACAATCTCACCTACCCATCAATCCTTTTTGATTTGATAACAAAAAGAGAAAGTCAAAAATGCTTTGCTAGAGTTTTCAAACAAAGTTATTTAAGGAAGATTTAAATCATGAAATGTTAATTTATTCGTGCATTTCACTATTAAAATCCTTTAATCATGAAATGCACGAATAAGTTTTATTCCCTGCTAATCAATGTAGGTGCATACCAAGTAGGCGCCAACATGCTAAGCGTCCAACGGGTCACGTCCATCCAAGCCAACCATGCAAAAAGAGCAGGACATTTGACTCACATCACAGTAGTCCATTGTTTTCTCAATTTAAGACCCCGATATAGCCTGGAGCCATTTCCAAAACTGCTACAAGGTGTCAGATAATCAGCCGCGCGTGCAAAAGTTCGGCATTGCGCAACTCTATCTAGATCAACGCGTCAGATTTAATCTGTGTTATCGCTAAATAAATGCGTGCGCGCAAGGCTGCGTCACGTTCACGCGGGGTCAAATCAGCGCTTGTTTACTGTAGCTGTAGTGTGCTAGTCTACTACGACTGCTAGATGATGGTAGCACTACCATTCTTACTTACAGTCCGAATCAAACTTTTTGGCGGCTCGGAAAATCGCTCGAGGCGATGCGCAGAACACAATGGGCATGTTGACTAAATTTTTTTCATGTTGCTATGTAAAGTCCTGCCAAAAATAAACACAATAGTGACAGAAATACATTTCTAAACAAAAATCTCTTTCAGTTATAAAAGTTTTAAAGACACATGTTTTTAGACGTAAATTTTTAGACGTGAAAACGCGCTGCTGAAATGCGTACATATTTGTGACGTCACAAGCTTGTATTTTGTATGGGTGGCGTGAGAACTTTGTTTGGTAGCTATACGAAATATTTCGTTTATGGTAATGGTTTCATAATAAAAGTTGCTATAAATTTTGCAGACTAAAATACAGTATAATTGTAATTAAAGATTTTCGTACTTTAAAAAATGGTCCTATTCACCCAACTTTAAAGAAGCTTTAAGATCACTTAACGAATCGATATCAAATTAAAAGTGTTCTTTATAGTGTTTTTAGATAGAAATTAGTCTCATTAGAAACAAATTTTATATAATCTTAACATTAGGCAACTACCGTATTTTAGGTTCAGCGGAGCGCATGCGGCGGGGCACGTTCCGCGCAGCTGGCAGCCAATATCCGAGTCGCCATGTTTGAATCAAACTGTACCTAAGTAAAAGTATGCAATCTCTGACGCCACTTCATTTCTACTGTCAAGTAAAGAGACAATCGGGATAAATGCCATCTACTGTTGCTTTAGTTGGCACGGCTAGATGTTTTTTAATGACAGATTAAATCTGTGTTATCGCTAAATAAATGCGTGCGCGCAAGGCTGCGTCACGTTCGCGCGGCATCGAATCGGCGCTTGTTTACTGTAACTGTAGTGGGCACTACTAGATGATGGTAACACTACCATTCTTACCTAAGTATGCTTTCTCTAGTACCACTTTACAGCTGCCAAGTAACGAAAACAATCGAGATAAATGTAATCTAGTAATTTGCTTTAGTGGGCACGGCTAGATGTTTTTATAACAGATTTAATCTACGTTATCGCAAAATAAATGCGTGCGCGCAAGGCTGCGTCACGTTCGCGCGGGGTCGAATCAGAACTTGTTTTCTGTTGCTGTAGTGGGCACTGCTAGATGATGGTAGCAGTAACTTCTTAAAAGTGCCACTTCTCTACGAAGATTGGCAACCATCATTGCTATATCTTTACTCTTGAAGCCGATGCACAAAAATAGATCGGGTATCAACTCATTTTGAACCAGTCTCTTAAATTCTTCAACCAAGAGGTATTCCCTCTTCCGGGTCTCTTCCGCTCTGAATTTTCCCTTGTATAACAAGTTGAAGAATAAGTACACTACTTATCTTACCTTAGTATGCGTTCTCTGCCCCCGTAGCATGGCTCCCGCGACGCCGTTTATATCGCGCGATAAACTATCTACATCTCGCTCTGCAGTATTGCGAAAAACAAGATGGCGATAGTCGATAAACGTTGTCGCGCGTGCCATGCTACGGGGGCTGGCTTCACTTCTCATCTGCCAAATAAAGAGAACAATGAGGGTTTTCTTTTTCCGAGAAATTAGCGGCGGCAAAACTGAGGCGCCGTGTCCGGTAAGCTATGACTGGCCACAATGTGTACATTTTTGCTGCTTGTCAAATAATATCTCTGTGCGCTTATTGAAGTCGAAGTCTCAATGCGGCCATCTAGTGATACGCATTTCCAAAATCCCTCATTGGAATAAATGGCTTATCTACGGTTGCTGTTATTGGCATCACTGCGAGATGGAAATGATGGTGGCACCATAGATATAGCATGTGTTTTGCTACGCAGGTGGCACTACCATTCTTACCTACGCCTAAGCATTACCATTCTTTCTGTAGGTCCCATTGACCTATGGTATGTCCACAGTCCACGTTACTTCTCAGCTGTCGAGTAATAAGAACAATCGGGAAAAATAGTTTATCTACTATAGGCTTTAATTTATCTGGTTCTACTTCTCAGCTACCAAAAATGAGAACAATCGGGATAAAATGGATCCAAACAAACAAAAAAAAACGAACGTACCATACCTTTCAAAACATTTTGATGAGTTTGCCCGAAGGTTGCACATATACAAGGTGTCATTGTAAAGATAAGATGATTTCGAAGGTAAGTTCTATCCATTGATGCAAGACAAATTTTATTCAGGCACGCTAATTTGAAATAAATTGTAGAATTTTCTCAATACTTACTGACTGTGACCATGTATATTGTGCACCTCAGGGTTTTTTTCACTTGATACTATGACTCTAAGGTTCTCTGAATGAAAGACAATAGTTGAGTAAATAAATAATGTATTTGATAAATTATAATATCTGCGGATAAACTTACTACATCATATGTATTACGACATTCTATAAATGCTTTCTATCACTATGAACTACTCTAAAAACAATGATTTTATGTAGACTGTATCAACAAACTGACAATTTATAAAAGTTGATATCATAATCTCCAAAGATAAAAAAGTAAAATCAAGCAACGTTAAAAAAACGTAATATAGAGTTTCATACTAAAGCCGATAATTATATTGTTTCATACGAGCATCCAAGACACGACATTATAGCACCGCCATCTTTTTCATATACATTGTTAATTCAGTTCTTATTTCATATTTACAAATAACAATTCTTATTACAAAATTATATACTTAAGTTATAATCAATTAAATTATAATCCCGATTTAATTAGTGTAGAACAAAGTTGAGACCCAATTTCAATACTTTTTAACTTAAAAAACCCCATTTTTTCGACGTACGTCGCAATTTCTGGATAACGCAATAATCCGATATATATTTCTAATGTCTTAGGTAAGTTTTGCCGTCTAATATTTTATGGGCAGTTTGAAAATGTAGATTCAAAGAACCAGTAGAGGTCTGAACCGGATGCAGGTCTTGCTCTGGTTCCGACTTTTTCTCGCAACCGTCTTTATTAGGTAGAGTTTATTGACGTCGATTATTTTATCGTAAGAATGTTGTTTTAAATTGTATTTTCAGATCAGCCATCTTGGTTCTGCAGTTGCTTCAACTGCTTCAAGACAGTGTCGAGTAGCTTCCTCCTGTCTCGCTCGTTCTTCTTGAGAACGGAGAAGACAGAGGACTTCTGTTCAGCCTCCTTGAGTTTCTCAAGCAGGGTGGCCGCGTCGCGCGGGGTCACGAGCGCGTACTTGCCGCCGTCGATGCCGATGTCGTGGAGGTACGAAGACCAGTCCCAACTGGTTATGAGGTCTAGCAGTTGTCTGTGGGCAAAGAAACAATAAGTAAAGCAAACTACACCATAAACAGTGTGTTAATTGACTCAAAGCGCCGATATAAACAACTTATCTTATGGAATCAATATGCTGTGAACTCGAGATTTTTTGATTTTCCATAGACGAGCTTCGTGACGCAGCGGTCATCACGCCTGCCTGCGACACGGATGGTCCCGGGTTCGATCCCCGGTCAGGTCAAGATTGAAAACGATCTTTTTCAGATTGACCTGGGTCTTGGATGTTTATCTATATATGTATTTGTTATAAAATATAGTATCGTTGAGTTTGTATCCCATAACACAAGTCTTTCATAAGAACTTACTTTGGGGCTAGCTCAATCAGTGTGATTTGTCCGTATATATTTATTATTATTATTTATTATCCTATGGAATCAATATGTTGTGAACTCGAGATTTTTTACTTTTTCATAGTAATTGACCACACTTTTGTGAAAATTGAATTTTTTTGAGTTCCTAGCATTGATCCCAAGTATGTCGAGGGTCAATTTACCCGCTTTATATTATAAATCTACAGCATTAGATATCTCACCCGGAGGCATGTGCGATGGCAAACGCTCTGGCAAGTTTAGTTCCAAAATTCATCGTTATATGGCAGTAGGTTCACTGCTAACGAGACTAATTGTAATGTGCCGTGTGGTTCCCTGCAGTGTAGAATAGAACCACTCCAAGTCTTACCGTGAATGTCGTAGGAGACGAATTACGAAATATAAACTAAACAAAGCTTATAAACATCAAAGAGATATTTCTCCAACCCGTCTGGCCACCGTTGAGAGTGAAGGCCAAATCCTCTAACTGCTCTGGCTAAAATATTGCTTTGGTAGTAAAGAGAGGGTGGTGCTCCTGCAGTGGAGACTAAAAAAAGACCTCATGATGATTTACCTGAAGCTGGCGAAGTGCTCCAGCAACTCGCCTTCCTTCAGGCACCGGTTCACCAGCCGCAAACAGTTCACATTTTTTTTTTTTTTTTTTTTTTTTCACAGATTGAGCTAGCCCCAAAGTAAGTTCTTATGAAAGACTTATGTTAAGGGATACTAACTCAACGATACTATATTTTATAACAAATACATATATAGATAAACATCCAAGACCCAGGTCAATCTGTAAAAGATCATTTTCCATCTTGACCTGACCGGGGATCGAACCCGGGACCATCCGTGTCGCAGGCAGGCGTGATGACCGCTGCGCCACGGAGCTCGTCAAAAAAAAGACATGATGATGATTTACCTGAGGCTAGCGAAGTGCTCCAGCAACCCCTCCCTTCATCCCCGGCACCAGTTCGCCAGCCGCAATCTGTTCACATTGGATCACGTCCAGGTCCAGTTGGTATGAAGCGCCAGCTAATAATTATATATCGCTGGTAGTCCAAAGAGGGTCGTGCTCCTGCAGTGGAGACTAAAAAAGAAATGATGATGATTTACCTAAGGCTAGCAAAGTGTTCCAACAACTCCCCCTCTTTCATCCCCGGCACCGGTTCACCAGCAGCAAACTGTTCACATTGGATCACGTCCAGGTCCAGTTGGTACAGAGCACCAGACGATATCTGCTTCACCGCAGGGTCTAGCAGTAAGTTCCGGAGACGCGTCGCTATGCGGTTGGTAGCTGCTCTCACTGCAGCGACACTGTTGAAGAGGTTACAGTTTGTTAATGTGAAGCTGTGAAGATTAAATAAATAAATATTAAATATATACGGACAAATCACACAGATTGAGCTAGCCCCAAAGTAAGTTCGAGACTTGTGTTATGGGATACTAACTCAACGATAGAATATTTTATAACAAATACATATATAAAACTAACGTGAGATAAAGACATTATTAAAATACGTAACAACGGGTTACTCACGTAAATAGTCAGCTACTGGCCGACATGTTTCACGAAGCCCTGAAGAAGACCTCCAGATGAGGGTGAAACATGTCGGCCAGTAGCTGACTATTTACGTGAGTAACCCGTTGTTACGTATTTTAATAATACATATATAGATAAACATCCAAGACCCAGGTCAATCTGAAAAAGATCGTTTTTCATCTTGACCTGACCGGGGATCGAACCCGGGACCATCCGTGTCGCAGCCTGGCGTGTTGACCGCTGCGCCACGGAGCTCGGTCATGATCAGGGGTCCTCAACTGCCTGTCCGGTAGTTACAGATATGGCATCAGGTACGCGCGCCTGGCCACCCGAGCTGTTACTTTCTCATCCCCAGTCCATCCGAGCAACTAGTATCCCAAATCCCTTTATCCCGTAACCCCAGTACAACAAACCTGGGCAAAAATGTCCTGTGCTAAATTATATATTTACATTTGTATGCATTTTGATCGATTTATTCAGTTCAGTTACATATGTCGAAATTTAAGAAAAACACACTTATTATACACAATACCATAAATATGTCTGTCATTATTGATGACAGTCGTAAAGCTATGTCAGATGCAATTTAGGCAGCTTGAAAAATCTGACACCAGTGTTGGCCACTTACACACATGAAAAAATACAATAGACAATTATAAATAACAATAATACTATACAGTAGTATGGGTTATCATATCATATTAAAAAAACGTTCGAAATTGTATGATACTTATCAAGTTATCATACAATTTCGAACATTTTTTAATGAGGAACGGAGCTCTAAATATCTGGGAGCATTTTCGTTTCGTGCATATTACTCGCATACATATTTAAGATAACACCGACCTTATTCTCTTATTGTCGTCTTCCAAAATATAAAACAAGAAGATATCAGGTCATGTCGGTAACGTAATAATCGTAACTCAAGTCATAATATGTAATATTTCAGTCTAAACACGTATTGTATTACTCCGCAATGTAGGTTTATATTTCGTCAATGTCAAAACTCATCCGTTCCTAAGACGTATCAGGTTTCAAGATTACTAAACTGGTTTAACATTACATTGTTTTTGTCTTTAAATCGCCGAAACTAAAGATAGGTAGCGAAGGGGAAAGACCAACCGTGCATGTCAATGATGACTAAACATGTGATAACGACCTACATACATTAAAATTTTACAACACCAAATTGTCACTATGTTTAGAGCAATAAAGTTTATTTCATTTCGTTGACCCACCATCAACCGTCGCCTGGTTAGGTTAGGTTAGGTTTGAGGAGCCCTAAGGTGCGCCGTTCTCCCTGTCCTCTGCGGCCGAAATCTGGTGGGCCGCTGTCAACTTTTTGGTTGTGCAGAGGCCAATCTGAGGGCTGATTGAGCGGCGGAAACGGGATTCCGTCGTTCGACAGACAGCCCTCCGAATTAAGACGTCGCTGGTGTCACTATGACGTCTACCCATTAGGGCCAGAAGAGCTGGCTGGAGTCAGCTCCGACCCCTCTCACAGAGAGGGTACCGGAGCCAGGTGGGGCTGCTAAGAAGCAGCCGCCGCGCCGAGGTTGTGGAGCATATAGAAGCACACGGCCCCGGCATTATGCGGAGTGATGATGACACCGTGTGGTTTTAGTGGGTTCAAGCCCCACATACGTGTTCGGCTTCCCGTGGCCGGATGGACGAGACAAAGGTCTTTCAGCACGTTAAAAAAAAAAAAAAAAAAAAAAGGTTTGAGGAGCCCGACGGCCCAATGAGCGTGAGCAGTTAAGCAAACCCAGTAAACACCAGTAAAATTAAAAAGAGAAAAATCCTAAAATAAGTACAAACAACAGACAAATGTACACGCTAGTAAACAAGATAAGATACTCTAAAATTAAGAAATAAGATATGGAAAAAAATTGCACGCGGGCAGTATTTGAACCTGTGAAGTCTTTATACGACTACGCCTTACCAATTCGTGTTCCTGTAGGATCGTACAGCGGTTGTAAAGCGTAATCGTACAAAGGCTAATACGCAGGTTCTAATCGTGCCCGCGTGGAATTTATTTCCATATTTTATTTCTTAAGGGCCCACACTAGGCACACTAGCGACGCCAATATTTTATTCCTAATACTTTATAAATAGAATTCTTTCTATTTATAAAGTATTAGGATACATTCTTGAATGTCTATTCAAGAATGTAAATCATATAAGCCTTAGTAAATAACATGAAGTATTTTTGAAATCATGTTTTAATATTATCAGAATCAGTCATTAAGAAAACTAATGATTACCACCTAAAACGGCCATTTTTGGCGGTAATCAGTAGTTCTCTTAATGATTTGATAATTGATTCTGATAATATTAAAACATGTGGGGCCTTAATTTAATAAGAATACATGCAAGTCATGCATATTATAACGAACAATCTAGCAGATGATATAATAACAAACATTCTGGAAATGAACACTCACCGCGCTCGCTGTGGCAGCTGTTCTAGCGACGTGAGCACGCCGGAGAGGTAGCTTAGCATGTCCGTCACGAAGGCAGACGCTTGTCCCGTCGGCTCCACTGCAACAAATCATTATTGCATCATCATGATCAGGTCTTTTTTAGTCTCCACTGCAGGAGCACGACCTTCTGTACGAAGGTACATGTCACGAGTACTACCGGAGGCATATATTAGCCAGAGCAGTCAGAGGATTTGGCCACGCTCGCTGGACGGGTTTTGTTCAGCCCGTGATTCCTAAGTCGCCTTCTACAACATCCACGGGAAGACTTGAAGTGGTACTATTCTACTCTGCTGGAAACCACACGGCTAAATTTTAAATGTGAAATATGATTTATAAATAATTATATGATATATGTACACGAATTTTAACAAGTAGTATTTAAGATTATACAAATAATACCAGCTAAGCGCGAGTCAGAACCACACACGAAATCGTGTGTGTAAGTTACTAACAACGTATGTACTCATGACTGACAAAAAATTGTTAATAATTATGAAAAAGTATTCCTTCTTGTCCGATCCTGACTCGCAGCTGTCGAGGAACTCGGTGGCCTAGTGAGCGTGGGTATTATAAGCGCTAACGCATGTTAAGTAACCCCTGGCGTAGTCCCTACGTGGATGGGTGACCGCAACTGGCATAAAAAACATCTCGTGCTTTAAAAGGCACGTTAAGCTGTTGGTCCCAGCAGGCATCATTGATGGCAATCGTTTAGCTATGTCAAATGTCTTTAGCTCGAAAAATTACACCAGTGTTGGTCACTCACACACACGGAAAACAAAGTTATTTTACCTAGAAGCCAGTCATAGTTCTCCAGGTCGAGGAACTCGTCGACCTTCTTCTCGAGGTTGCCACATATCTGCTGCTCCGCGTCGTCGCGCGCCGCTTGGAACATGCTGCCTGCCGTCTGCACAACACATAGTTTACAAAACATTAGGTATTTTTTGTTTTTAAAGTAACTACCTAGGTACTTTTCCATTTTTGGGTCGATCACCAGACAAATAAATTATAGATCGTATAAATTTGGTAGGGCTGGCAACATTTTTTTTACTCATTATTCATAGACCCAAAGGGGCAAATGACCATAAACTACAAATAACAGGATCTCATTTTCAAACGGGAGAACAGAATTGTTAGGGTTATTGTAAATTCGACACGCTTGTTAATTCATCACCTAGAAACTTTGTGTAAATTCGTCACGCGTTATTTTATATAGTGAATTCGTCATTTATCACTTTCGAGTATAGTAATTCGTCACCTAAGAATTTTTGTACAGACAGCAAAAAACGAACGCCTAATAAAGGAGATTCAATGTACTAATTTCAAATTACATCAATAATTTCAGGATTATCCGGACAAAACACACAGATTGAGCTAGCCCCAAAGTAAGCTCGAGACTTGCGTTATGGGATACTAAGTATATTTTATAACAAATACAAATATAGAAAAATATCCAAGACCCAGGTCAATTTCAAAAAGATAATTTTTCATCATGACCTGACCGAGGATCGAATCCTGGACCATCTGTGTCACAGGCCGGCGTGTTGACCGCTGCGCCACGGAGCTCTTCAACACACAGTTTGCAAAATATTAGGTACTAGCGTGTCCTTCTCAGTACCCTAACCTATGTGTATGCAAAATTTCATGATGATCGGTTTAGTAATATATGGCGTGAAAGCGTAACAAACAAACAAACAAACTTTTGCATTTATAATATTAGTTAGGATTTGTTTGTTTAAAGAGTAAAAGCCGCGCCATACTTTATTGTGTCTCCGAACATCGCGCGAGTCGATGCGCAGAACACAATATTAGGTTCAGCGGGGCGCGCGCGGGGAGGCGAGGCGCATACAGCGTGGTGAGCAGCTAATATCCGACTCGCAATAAAGTTAAGCGCAATCTGTAACTAGGTACTTTTTCATTTGTGTGTCGATCACATGGAGTAAGGAACTAAGGAGTCGGAGTCGCCCATAGTGTTTTGGCAACACTAACGTTGTATGAAATGATTTTATGTAAGGGCAACTTCGCTCTCTCTTCCGTCAACCTTTCATGGCGTGTAAAGTGCTCCGTTCATTTTATTTAAATAAATTAATAGTTTCTTGCGTAGTAGTGTTTTTTTCACGTGAAACGACCGAACAAGTGGTCCTTCGAGCCGTAGGCTCACGGCCTTAGAAACGACTTGTCTCTGCAATGCGAGGAAGCGGGGAGGTTTTTCTCAAATTACACATGCACAGTATCACACAAAGCAACGCCGGCGCAGTCGAAACTACCTTGTGTCAAGTACTCGAACTAATTTTTTGTCAAAAAATAATTCTATTCACTGCTAGATGGCGCTTTGTACATAATTATTTGAATGAAGAGTACTAAAATGAAAACATTTACAGGCAAAATGAAGCCACACAAACCTTTGTAGTAACAATTTCGGATCCGGTGATGTTACTTATGAACTCATAGAGATACAACGTGGCGTCTTCCAAATACTGCGTGTCCACGATAATCTGTGAAAGATACGTATTGGTTAGAATGTTGTAGGTACATATTATATTGGTAGGATTTCATAAGTGAAGCCTTAAAAATTCATAATTCCACTGCAAGTTTTACCGTGGATATCGTAGAAGGCGACTTAGGAAACATAAGCTAAACAAAGCTTATAAACATCATAGAGACCTCTCCAACCCATCTGGCCCGCGTGGAGAAAGTAAGCCGAATTCTCTGACTGCTCTGTCTAATATATGGCTCTGATAGTACGAAGGGTCGTGCTCCTGCAGTGGAGACTAAAAAGACCTGATGATGATGCTGATAAGTACCTGTACCACTTGCTGAAGTGGCAGCGGGCGACAGAACAGAGCGGACAGACAGCCCGTGAAGGAGCGGCTGAACAACAGTGACGCCGAGTGGCGCGCTGCGGCCGCACGCCGGCTACCGCCGAATCCCAGCCCCACGGAGTACTTTAGCCATGCATAGTGACGCCGAGCGCCGCACTGCGACATCATAGCGCGACATTAGTACCTGCACTAGTTGCTGAAGTGGCAGCGGGCGACAGAACAGCGCGGACAGACAGCCCGTGAAGGAGCGGCTGAGCAGCAGTGACGCCGAGTGACGCGCCGCGGCCGCACGCCGGCTGCCGCCGAAGCCCAGCCCCACGGAGTACTTCAGCCATGCGTAGATGAACTCTTTTACTTGGACGTACACGTCAGGAACTATCGACGAGAATGGGAACCTGCGAACAACAAACAAATAAGGATCCTTAAGGCTTTAGGGAATGGCGTGGTTGCCTGGCACGGTTTATATGTATGTTTAAGATTGACGCCTGTAGCACACTTCCGCGACTGCGAAACGGAAGCGTTCCAGACCGAAACAATAGGGAAACCGCGAAACGCTGTCTTGTATGAATTCAACTGTTTCGTTTCGGTTTCGTTTCGCCTGCGGTGTGAGACGCACCAAACAAACTCATACTTGACAGTGTTTTGCGGTGTCGTTAATGTTTCGTCCGGAATTCCGGAACGCTTCCGTTTCGCATTCGCAGAAGTGTGCTACAGGCGTCAATCTCCAACATATGGAACTACATTTAAGAAGACGCGGCGCATCAGGAAGGCGGCACGTTGGGCGTCGCGTTTGTCACCGCGGAGTCCGCGCCAAGTTTCACGCGTAGAGAAAAAGCAATCCTATCATTATCACTCTAAAGTCTGTTTTTGTTTGATTAGGTAAATTTGATTTAATATCATTTGTCATGTTGTGTCAATTTCTTCACCCCGCATTCCCCGTCTGACACTTCCCAAACTCTACTGGATGGACTTCGACGCATGCGGGTATTGAGATCGGCTTTCGGTACCCTTTGTATCGTAGACTTGCGTATTAAGCACTCCACGGAGGCCGTGGAAGGCAAGATAATTTTTGAAACAACACGTACTTCCTTGGAAAAGGTTGCGTCTCTAATTCTTCACCATCGTAGGGGAAAATATCCATTACGCCGTCGTATTGTTCCTGATTGGTCACCTGAAACAATTATTTCAATTCAAATCATATCAAATAAAATCAAATTTTAAACAAAACGCAATCTTTTTATTCTTACAATATTCTATGCTGGTCAGGCTGATTGGTGAAAAGAAAAACATAGAATATACCAGCTGCTTTTTTCCTCCTTCGCAAAAGCCGATCAAGGGATTTATAAAAATCTAAGGAATTACGAATTACCTCCAGTAATGGAGTGGCACTTAAAGAAGAAGAAGAAGGAATTACGTCAAAAGGTAATGCGGCTAGCAACCCATCCACTCCACTTTTTCAATTCCGCTTTCCACCCTTACGCCCACTAGCACGCTAAACGTGACTTTTGGTTCATATGACCTCCGGCTCTGACTACCCCGCAAGGGATAAAGACGTGAAAATGTGTATGTATGTATATTCTATGCCTAAAGCAACCTTACCTCAATGGGCAAAAAGGAAGCATTATCCAAAATATCTCTAAAGACTGTGACCCATTGTCCCATCAGCACTTCCGTGTAGTGTTCCGCCATTTCGTGCAGTAGTGTCGGCAGAGGATCCGTCGGGAGACCATAGCACCTGTGGATAGAAATAAATCACTCATACATAACTCGTTTCAGTTCAGTTGTTCCAAAGACAATATAATATTATCGTATAGATAGCCGTGTGGTTCCCGGCAGAGTAGAATAGGACCACTCCAAGTCTTCCCGTGGATGTCGTAGAAGGCGACTTAGGAAACACAAGCTAAACATCAAAGTGACCTCTCCAACCCTGCCTGTCTAGCCAGCGTGGAGAGTGTAGGCTAAATCCTCTGACTGCTCTGGCATATATATGGCCCTTGTAGCACAGAGAGGGTCGTGCTCCTGCAGTAAAGACTAAAATGACCTGATGATGATGATGATGATGATAAATAAATAAATATATAGGGACATATCACACAAATTGAGCCAGCCTCATCACTCTATCTATTGGTGAAAACCGTATGAAAATCCGTGGAGTAGTTTTTGAGTTTATCGCGAACAGACAGACAGACAGACAGACAGACGCGGCGGAGGACTTTGTTTTATAATATGTAGTGATATAGATAAACATCCAAGACCCAGGCCATACTGAAAAAGATCGTTTTCCATCATGACCTGACCGGGGATCGAACCCGGGTCCCCCGTGTCGCAGGCTGGCGTGTTGACCGCTGCGCCACGGAGCTCGACGTATGATGATGTATAGACTGCCAACATCATACAAAAATATTGGACCAAATTAAGCCTGTCAAAAGGTAGGCCATGGTCGTCGTCGTCTAACCAGACGACATTGCTGTAAAGTTAGTTCCCAATCGTCACTAGATGGCGTTAATCCGCGTACGCCTAACTTGCTAAAACTGAGATATAATTTATAAATATTTTGCCAAAAATATACATATAGTAGATACAACGTTTTGACGCCACCAGTAGCGCGATCTATATGCAAGTGCTAGAAAAAATCGTACGATTAATAGGTTAGGACCACAATATGGTTGTTGTGTACAATATGGACCTAAAATGGAGAAAACCTAGATTGTCTCTAAAAAATAAAATCCCCGAACTTAATGCCTGCGACACGAGTGGTTCAAGGTTCGATCCCTGGTCACGTCATGATGCAAAACTATATTTTTCTGTTCTGATTGGCCAGGGTTTTGGATGTTTATCGCCTTGCCGAGAACATAATAGATTAGGAGGTCGCGACAAATTTGGTAATGATATCGTAAGTGGCTGAAACTGGTTTCACAGGATGGAGAGCTACTCTCCGATGCTAAATATGTCGGTCTGTTTGCGTGAAGTGGTTGCGTTTTTTAAATATAGCGCCTGAAAAATTTGTTATTGTGACCGAAAAAAAATGACAAGGTAAATGGCTGAAAGTTGTACAACGTGTAAGAACTAGTTGTACTTACATGAATTGTGTAAAAACTGAATAAAAATTCGGTTGCATTATGGAGCAACGCCCGTTCATGACCTACAATGCTTCAAATCAAGGGTCAAAACTTACTTGAGAGTGCTGACAAACATCACAATCTGGTGCTTGATGCTCAGCATTAGCGTCGCGTCCGTTATGAGGGACGTATTGGTTCTCAGCGTGGAGATCAGTGTCGAGACGGCCATGCTCCACGTGTCCAGCAACCAATCCTACAATTTTACGCAATTTTAGGCAAGTATGAATCCCCAAAAAAATGTCTTTAAAATAATTAGTCCCTCTTGTAGGTTACCGAAAAATATTACATACGAATTTATTTCTTTTTTCAACCAAACTCACGACCATAAAGATAAAGCGCATCAAAGTGCAGGAATGAGACTCATGTATGCTACAACAGGCCGGTTAAAAGCGGTGGCATTAAGCGGAACTTAAACGGGCTATATCTTTATCAATTTTTATTTGATTAAAAAAAGAAAAAATATGTATCTAATAATAAATATTTTTTGGTAATCTATAAAAAAGACTAATTATTTTATAAAGTTTTTTTTTAATTAATATGTTTGTCTTACCTTAGAGACCAAGCCAGCACCTGCACTCAGAAGGTGCTCCTCGAGTATGAAGAATCCAAGCACAGCATTCAAGTAGTTCCTGACATTCTGAATGGAATCGTGGAGATTCCCCACCGGGATCAGTACGAGACGCGCTTGTTGCTTGCGTTGAGCTCTGGAAGCAATAATGATGATATCTGTGTTTAAAAAAAATGTTGTACCAAAAATCTCACCAAAAATGAATATCAAATAGCACTATTTTTTTTATTCTCTTTATTATAGCGCCATCATTGGATGTCGTAGAAAGGGACTTAAGAAACACAAGCTAAACAAAGTTTATTAACATCAAAGAGACCTCTCCAACCCGTCTGGCCAGCGAGAAGAGTGTAGGCCAAATCCTCTGACTGCTCTGGCGAATATATGGCCCAGTTAGACCAGAGAGGGTCAAGCTCCTGCAACAGAGACTTTAAAAAAAACCTGATATTGACCTTCCTTGGCACCTTCCTTTTTTTTATACCTGTAATACTGTATGAAATCCGACTTTGCTCCAAGCACACTGTGTATATGCAAACATCTATGTAGTGGACTGAAATCGACTAGCTCGTGGGGGCACTGGGGGCCTGGCGGCTCGCTGGCTGCCAGACCTAAGACTGCCATGTCTGGAACAAGTTGAATAAAATAAAAAAAATTAATATATTCTTATTAAATTACGAAATAAGATATGGGAATAAATTCCACGCCAGCAGGACACGAACCTTGCATCTTTGTCTTTATATGACAACGCCTTACAGGTTTAGCTAACAAAGACGGCAGGATCGGGTTCTGCCCATAATTTAGTAAGAATATAGCATTGTGAATGCAAAAAA
Organism: Rhodophaea formosa; assembly: GCA_963082605.1. Lineage (NCBI taxonomy): Eukaryota > Metazoa > Arthropoda > Insecta > Lepidoptera > Pyralidae > Rhodophaea > Rhodophaea formosa. The sequence goes on along the minus strand of OY720213.1, from coordinate 4,955,193 downwards.
AAAACACTGCTGGACTGATTTTAATAAAACATGTCTAACAACCAGCTCTGGAAAACTAGTGATTTGCCCGCGACTTCGTCCGCGTTAATTTTAGCCTATGTCAGTCGAAGATAAATTAGAAGAATCGAAGATCTATAGGATAAAGAATTTTGAAATTCAGTCCAGTAGTTTCGGAACCTATTCAATGCAAATAAACAATCAAATCTCTTTTAATATTAGTATAGGTGTAAGCTTAGCTTTAAGCCTACCTTTCTTATTTTTCACTATGTTAGCTAAGCTCCTTCCGGACATTTCTTGAGTCTGTTTCAAAGCCATAGCACCAACCTAAAATTAAAATAAAACTTAATCATTTGAAAGAAACAAACACTGATTTAAAAATTATAATTGATGAGAGAAACTAGCGCCATAAGTTACTTCTAAACTTCAGGTCAAAATAAAAAAAAAAAACAAAATCTGTACTTCGCTTAGAAAATATCAACACATATATCACATTGTTTCGATTTTTTTTAATTTAATCTGTTTAACAGTAACATGCTGGTTTGGGAGAAAAGAAAAAACATAGAATATACCAGCTGCTTTTCTTCCCACGCAGACCGTAAAAGCCGGTCAAGGGATTGGGCGAAAATCTAAAGAATCACATTGATAGGCGATGCGGCTAGCAACCCGTCACTATTTTGATTCCGCTTTCCACCTTTACGCCCACTACGTTGCTAAACGTGGCCTGTAGGTTGTATGACCTTGAGCTCTTTCTACCCCGCAAGGGATAAAGACGTGATAGTATGTATGTATGTATAACAGTAAAAAAATAAAATAATGGGTGGAGCCGTTAAAGTTTCCTTCATCGAAGCCTCTAAGTGCTATGGAAAACTAAACCAGCTAAGTGCGAGTTAGAATCGCACTCGAAATTTAAAAATAAAAATAATTTAGTTACGCCGTGTTTGATAGACACACAGTACAGATCCTATAAAAAATTCAAGTCTCTACTACGGTTGAATAGTTGAATACATACAGACAGCCCTGTGACAGACAGACAGACATCTTAGTCTCAGCATTAGCATGTCGTGTGCATCCTTAAGAGTCCCACGTAAAGCCGCAATCCCATACAAACGTAGTTTCGTTTTAGTTTTACAACAGTTAAGCCAATCTCAACCAAATTTCGTACATACGACCGGATAAGGCATATTGATGTTTATAATCAGATGTCAATTTTAAAAACAATACCTATACAAAATTACAGCGATTTGAAGTTTCGTATCGAAACCTTGTACTCGCTGTAATTTTGTATGGGATTGCGGCTTTACATGGGACTCTTAAGTACGGAACCTTAATAACAAATGATAAAGCTTACCTGTGGGCTAAGCTTCCGGATATTCTCCAAGAAATCCCTCAAGTCCGCCATGGAAGCATCCTGTATCGCTTGCCGCAGCCGCGGGATGTCCGCCGAGATTTGTCCACACCATTTATATGGTCCTACGCGGGGCAGCAACACATGCTCCAGTTGTTCAAGGGTTTTGAGGGCTGGGTAGTACCTGTGAAAATCAATCATTTTAATTATATCAATTTTTAACAATAAGCAATTCATATCTTAAGCTGGCCTCATCATCAGTCTTTTTTTAGTCTTCACTGCAGGAGCATGACCCTCTCTGTACTACCAGAGCCATATATTAGTCACAGCAGTCAGAGGATTTAGGCCTACCTCTCGATGCTGGCCAGACGGCTTGGAGATGTCTCTTCGATGTTTATAAGGTTTAGCTTGCGTTTCCTAAGTAGCCTTCTACGATATCCGCGGAGAGCTTGGAGTGGTCCTATTCCACTTTGTCAGGACGGGAACCATACGGCACAGCAAGCCGGCCTCACACAGGAATTCATAATCAGATGGAAACTTTATTTTTTGTAAGGACTATGAATCCGGTGAACTACCGAAAGATCACTTGGAGCTACCAAGTGATCTTTTGGTAGTTCACCGGATTTTTAAGGTGTAGGCAAAGAGCCCTCAACCTAAAGGCAAACATCACCAAAGGGCCCCCAGGAGGGAAAGGACGGACCTCGGCTTTTGGCACTGCCTTTGAGTTCTGATGAGAGCGACATCATCATTCCTGTCTAACGTACTGCGGCGTCCCGAGAAATAAGTACAGTACCAGAGAAATGTACTGTTCACACAGGGATCGTAACTAACGCTAGAGGAGCCGCGGGCGAATACAAATATGCTCAAACCTCTTTGCTTCAACTTGTGACTTCAATTTTGAGTATGTCGTGAGCAGAGGCAGACACAACTCCATCTTCTCAATGGTCGCAGCTATGTTCAGCTCTACTCGGCGAGCCCTGATCAGCTCTTTAGCTATTGAGCAAAGATCTGAAACAGAATACTTAAGTTTAATCAAAAAAGTTTCCTATTTAAACGAGTAAATGACATTTCAATCCCATGAACAAATCACATAATAGAATAAAAATTCTAAAACATGGCACAGATTCCAATTCAAAGGACTTGGCTGCCTTGGCAAAAAATTATACCCAGTGTTTTTCAGAGTGAAGTAACAATCCAAACAATGCCCTATACATCCAAATCGGTTCAGGTATTTGGAGTTAGTTGATTAGCTGTCAACACATGACTAATGAAAGAGGTAAGCTTAATTTCTTTTAAGCACACCAGACACACACACCACACGGTGGGCTGATGCATCTGGGAACACACTCAAATGAAAAAGAGAAACTTTTCAAAACAAAGGGGCACTCACCTTCAGTGCTCTCTTTGATGTTGGAGTCAACACTTGATATTTCAGCATGAAGTTTTTCAGCATGGGAACGGACTTGCAACAACTCACGAATTGAGTCTATGAAGCCCTGGGAAATAGTTTGATTATGTTGATAATAATATTTTTAAAGAAAATCAGGAGTAACTTGATAACATACTGTTTTTATTTTTATTGTCATGTTTAGCGCCAGGTCTCAAAACTAAAAAGATGTACAGAACAACAGCTTAGCCAGATTCAAGTGTGTGGCACTATGTCGCCCTAACAGCTGAACCGAATTTAATGCAGTTATCATTGTTCAATGTGAATTAAATTGATATTATTCATAACTCTATTTGATCAAGGTATGACAAACTGCTTAGTTTTGAATTTTTATTCAATTTGAATGTAAATAATCAATGCCATTGCCAAGAAATTAATAGAGGTGTCTCGTGACCATAGTTTGGCTTATATTTTGGCTAAAAGATTAGCATTGCCATACTTGGCAATGCTGCCAGCCTTCTGGGCACTCTACAACATGGCAACAACCTGCCAGGCCTGTTTTATTTGTAAATAATAGTATTCGTTTACCCTGTTTTACCATAACATAGTTTATTAATGTCATTTTAAATATTACTTACTATAAGGCAACATTTATTTTTTTAACACCATTAGATTTTATAATAATTACCATCAAATATTTATTAAGCTGTCTAGCTTTATCTGGATGCCTGGCAACCTGAGTCGTGCTTGAATTTTAGTCTCCTCTCAAATGCTTAAGAAGTGTAAGTATTTAAATAAAATCATTGCATTTATTACATTATTTATACACCTAATGTTTCGAACACTTTTCAGCGAAACGCGAACGCGATAAAAACCGTATTAAAATAATTTTATTTAAACGGGTAACAATTGCGAAAACTTAGGAAAACATTAAGTCTAAGTATGTTACCTGATAATGGAAATTGCACAACTTCTCAATTTCCTTGTCATGCTGCTTGATCCTCTCGTCCAGCTGCTGAACAAAGGCCTCATGACCTTCACCCTCATACACTGACCTGAATGCTGGGCCCCAATAATCGTCAATTCCTTCTATCTCCTGAAAAGACAGTATTTTTAAATTTAATGCATTGAAAAGGTTTATTGTTATATAGCTTATTGGTACTATTTTTTTACCCTACTGACCCACTCAGATGGAGGATAATGTTTTTCACCAGTATGTATGTATGTTTGTAAGTATGTCTATTCCATTGTTGCCTCCTAATGCCCTCAACAGCTGGACCAAGATGAAGTGTAAGGTGTCATTAGATTTGTATTCTTCCCTGGAGTGTCATAGGTTATGACGTCAGCAACAAAATAATATGGTGGACGTAAAATATCAGTCCAATTTTTTTAATAATGCGACTTGTTTTGTGACTGCACACAGTATTAGGAGTTCAGAATATTAGATTCAGATTCATATGTTAGCAAAATATCTGCACAATCACACATAGGAAAATCAAACAAATTTATTTTATAAGGTTTGATTACACCATTAGTGACCCACAATTTGGCTTAAGCAATGAAAAAAACTGTGATTTTATTTCACAGTTCAGTCAGAGATGTACAGTCATAGTTATCACATCCTCATTGTCGCTGACTTATGATTGAGGCATGACTATCATAGGCAACACATGACAAAATATCTTTCAGGCACTACATAGGTACTATTCTTCTGCATAAGATGCACAATCTAGATAACTTCTACTGATGATCTAAATAAAGTCTACCAGTCTACTAAATCAGGTCTGAATAACGCAGCAATTATGTTTCTGGCGCTTCGGCAGCCGCTGCAACTGCTTGGTTCATATGGAACCAAACGCTTGTTTCTTCGCTCCTCCCAACCAACCCCTGGGTTCCATTTCCTAACCTTACCTGCAGTGTCGATTTTCATCGCAAAAGCGTGAGTTGCAGAGAGAATTGTGAAGAGGAGAAGTGGCTAATAACTTTAAGGTACCTAGGTAAGAAATAGGTCTAAAAGTTAATACTACAGACCCAATTTTTTTACGACTACCAAAACTTGCGCACCCTCTGCTACACTTAAACTGAGTTACGTACATCTTTTACTGTGACAAAGAAAGCTAGATACAATGTATCTCCATAAAAAAACAACCCGATGAAAACACCAAAAAGTGGGTGTTAATTAATTACTTACTTGTATAGTTGCATTCGTCATTTTGTTACGAGTTACGGTCGGTTTTAGTAGCTAAAGATGCTGAAATCAAATTACTCTTGCTGTTGTAATAATATTAAACATGATAATTGAAAATTAAGCTTTTAGCTGAAAATTAAAAAATATTGGTAGAAAAAACAAGTCAAGTTATAACCTACAAACAAACAAGCAGCCCACTGTCACTGTCATTGTCAACAAGCAAACACTCTTTTTTTCTCTTGCATTGAGAAAAGAAATCAAAAAGCCTAGTAGTATCGGGCCTTGCAGCTGCGTATTGATATTTAAATGTAATTTAGACGATTAGTACGATACATGCTTGTCAAGCAATAGCAATGCACACATTGGTGTATTATTTATTTTAGAGTCTGCTGACCACCGAAAGCTGAACTTTGCACAAACTTTGCAATACGCGGGAAAAATTCACGAGCGGGCAATACTGTCTACGGTAAGAAAAAATATTTTTGATACTTTTAGATGTCTACCTAAATCAACAAATCAATTTCTACGAAATGATCGAAAATATATAAAAGAATATGCAAAGTCCAAAATAAAAAAACCAGTGCCCAGTGCAGGTCAATTTATTTATTTATATAGGTACTTTATTTTTTCCTTCTTCTTCCCCCAATCGAAGCCTTGTTTACAAGTATCAAAAACACAGTCAGTGATGAATTAAGAATATGGAGGTAAAATATTTTTCTCAGACTCTTCCTTCATGGAATATAATCAGGAACAGACAACTGAAATGTCAAACTCATCTGTATCAGTGTTGCAACCCTAGAAATGACTTCTTGCATGCACTCGCTTTTTACGGTTCCGTAGCTGAATAGCAAAAAACAGAACCCTTATAGATTCGTCAAGTCCATCTGTCTGTCCGTGTGTTTGTCTCTCTGTCCGTATGTCACAGCATTTTATTCTGAAACGATTGAGACTTTTGTTGTTGACAGTTGAAACTTGGTAGGTATATGTATTCTGTGAAACACTTTACGATTTTATACAAAAATATAAAAAAATAAAAGATTATGGGACTACATGAAAATGAAACAAAACATTTTTATTTAAACCTATATGTGCGGGGTGGCTAATAGATCTTCAAAAATGAATTGCAGTTCCTATTACCATTTTTTTCTCTAAGTCAATGGTTTAAATGGTAAGCACTTCCAAAGTGTAAAATGTGTCCCCCCCCCACCTCTCCTCCCCCCTATAACTTTCTAATATAAGAGAGTGAAAAATGAAAAAAAATATATAAAGCAGATTTCAATAAACGCTTTCAACGAAAATTAGTTTGAACGATATAAATTAAGTAGTGTTTGAAATATAGCAATTTTTTATAAACTGACAAAATAACGTTGTCATTCATATTAACACTACGAAAAATAAAGTTATTTTTGCTGGCAATAAATTGTATAAGTTTTTCGATAGTCTAAGCTTGCTTCTACGGAACCCTTCATTGGCGAGCCCGACTCGCACTTCACCAATTTTTTCTTCATTTTTCTCCTTATTTTTTGGGAGACTTTCAATTCTAGTAACATTTGAAGATTACGTGACAAATGTCAAAATGCTTAATGTCAAAACTGCCAAAACCACCTAATCGCAGGGGGTAGTAGTCGCGCTATTTGTAATAAATTGGATCAGAAATTCACTGCAGTGATTCAAATTAACAGCCCAATTATCATTGCGATCCATGTGGCGGTAATAAGTAATTTTTTCAAAGTACTTCTTCATTAATTGTATTAGTATTAATAGTCCCGCAACCATGGCTCACTGTATGAGAGTTTTGCATGGCCAGGTAAGTTATCCAATATTTTACCACGTTTATGCTAATTACAAATCAAGAGATAAAATCAAGAAGTTAATTCATAAGTGTTATTAATGTTACGTTTGTTTACAAAGTTATCAGTGCGCGGATGTATATTTACAATTTCTGATAATATTGAATGATTAGGGTCACGCGAAATACGTTTAACGAGAGGTCAAGGGGTTACGTGTAGTATCTCGAGTATCTTCCCTATCTCATCTTATTTACTACGCGTCAACCAGCGGCGTGTCGCGCCGGGGTATTTTCCAGTGCCTTCTTTGACACAAGACTTCCATTCCAGGGTGGCAGGACTAGAGTGGTGCTGTTGGAGATTCAGAAAAGATGCTTCAGCGTGTCCCCCCTCACCGCCGCGGCAGCTCAGGTACATACAACCCTGAAAAAAGTGATTTTCCCTGAATTTTCGGCGACAAACCGACATTGTTATGTAATCACTGCAGTGTTAAAAAGTTAAGTTCAACTGTTTAAATGGTGTTAATAAGTGCAATATGGTGCGTTTTAGGTGGCGATGTCGAAGTTCGACAAAGCTCCTCTGCCCTACGAGAAGTTATCAAAGAATTTGGAGGTGGTCAAGAAGAGGTTAGGTCGTGATATGACCTTGTCTGAGAAAGTACTCTACTCGCACTTGGATGACCCCAAGGGACAAGTAAGTGCTATTTACTCTTTATTCTATCATTTTCAAAATTCATAGTCTTAATTTAGTTCGTATTGTATGTAATAATGAATATAAATAATGTTTAAATGCTCAATTAAATAATGTAAATTACATAAAGTTCTAATCTTGATTGATGCATCATCAACATTATATAATTTTGATAGACTATAGATAGAGAAAATTTAAATTTTTATTTTATACTTTTGCCTTGTTTTGTCGTGGTCCACTTATCATTTGGTATTTAATCAAGATTACAAATAGATACCCGTACCTTCCAAATTATCACAACTGTGCTAAATTATGTAATTTACACACCAAATAATATTGGGTGTGATACCTGTTAAAATTGAGGGAAAAATTTGAATTAAATTATCAAACACATGAAGAGATAAGATTTTACTGGTATGGGTTGGTACTCCTGAAAAACTATGGAACCAATATAAAAAATCTTTCAACTATAGATACATACATTATCAGCAGGTACATAGGCATTTTCCAGGAGGTATACTAAAAAACTATGGAACCAATTTAAAAAATCTGATAGCTGTTATTCTGTTATATCTAATGTTACCCGCTGATAATGTTATCAGTGGGTAACATAGGCTACAATTTATGTAGATAAAGTCACAAGGAAAAGCCAGTTATGTATAAGCACAATGTTTTATTAGATGTTTGGATCATCGAAGTTGTTAAACTTTCTGATATCATATCTATTGGATAACACATATCATTTTAACAACTTGATTGGGCAGTAGATTAAATTATCTCAATATTGAGGTTATCCTTTTGTTTATTTGAATAAAATTGAATGCTCATTTGTTGAGTAATCGGGGAAAAAGTTATTAGGTACAAACAAGCAATGCTTACTAATTTTTGCATATTATCACTAAAATTTCAACAGGATGACTTAATTGTTTTTGATGTTATACATTCTAAAATAACACACAATGTTAAATGCTTGAGGTAAATGTTAAGATTAAAATAGCTGTTGCTTTTTTTCTTTGTTAACAGGTTCATCTTTTATCCAACTGCCAAGAGTTGTGTTTTAAGGTGTATCTTGTATGTTTGTAAATTTTACACAGCTCGCATTTTTTTATGGCTGGATAAATTTTGACAGTTGAGGTAATTTTAGGTTCATGTCAAAAGCCTAAAGAAGCATCCTTAGATAGGTTTTATTTTAAACTTGCAGTCTATCCTAGCTTTGCCCATGGTACATACATAGCATATGGCATCAATGGTGAATAATTTTTTTTAAATGGTCCTGTATTTCCTGAGATTAGCGCATTCAACCAAACTTCAGCTGTATAATATTAGTTTAGATAGATAAAGGGAGGGCGGTTGGGTTTTTATATTTAAAAAAACTACTACTTGATTAATAAAAAGAGGGTATTGTTGTCTTTTCCCGAAGATCATAGTTGCTTCATACTTGTCTGTTACACTGTCAGATTAGTAGGGACCCTTGTTGGTTATAGGTAGATATGTCACAATCATCTGCATGCTATTTGTTAAAATAGGTATAAATTTTTGGTAACGTATGGTAAATAATTCTTAAAAATATTTATAGTTATAGTTATGCAAGTGTTAGATTAGATTATGTAATTATCTCTATAAGTAGCATAATGTTCTAATACATTATGTATTTACAATGACATTAAACCAAATCAATAAATATATTCCATGTTATTACTGTTTACAAACATGTCATTGGGCAGATAAGGAACTTCTAAAACTTTGTCCATTTCTAAATAAGGCATCGCCTCCACAAGCGAAGAAAATCGCTACGATTTTATCGTGGTGCCACCTATTGCCATACATTCCCTTAGCATGAGTCTACACACGGCGATGTTATCGCTGCGATGCGAATAATGGCAGAGTGCGAGCGAAAGTCAATCGTATTCTCTTTAGAATAGGACATACAACGTGTTTATAAAAAAGGTGCAAAACCTAAAATTAGTTTGTTCAGAATCGAGAGAAGATCGATTCCACAAGTAAAAAATAGGAGTCAAATTTTAAACAAAGAAATTTTGATTACGCCTTATCTGATCATTACTTAACTCTATATGGCGTGCATCATCGTCCTAGATGGCGCGTAAATAACATAATTTTTCATTTGCAACAAACACAAGAACAAAATATATAATATCTTCTTAAATAATCCGCCAAAATGAAATGATGTCTGAGGTTTTGTGATTTTTCATTAACACGTTGTATAGAAAGAAGCATAGACTCGTCGCGATTCTCTCGCTCATAGAATCGATCCCTAATAGCTCATTCTGTCACCAGGACATCGAACGTGGCACAAGCTACCTCCGCCTGCGGCCCGACCGTGTGGCCATGCAGGATGCGACCGCTCAGATGGCCATGCTGCAGTTTATCTCATCAGGCCTGCCCCGCGTTGCTGTACCCTCCACCATCCACTGCGACCACTTGATTGAGGCTCAAATTGGAGGTGAAAAGGATTTGGCCCGTGCCAAGGTGTGCTTCAATCATTATTAGTAAATAATTGCATTCTAACTATATTTGATAGAGTAGTCTTTTCTTCCAATAGTAGTCAACTTATCTCATAGTCATGACATCGCAATACTCATATTCCATTTCAAAAGAACTATTCAATAAAATCATATTGCCAAATCTACCTTTCGCATGACGTCAGATTTTCTCTTACTGCCGGAATCATATGTCGACTTAGATATGTTAAACTAGCAACGAAAACTGTTTAACTCATTGAATTACTATATGTTTAGTTTAAGGCGCTCTTATAGTAACACTAGCTCCACCCAGCAATTAAATTCCTTAAATCATAAATTGTATCTAATTTTAAAAATCTTACAAGTACAAAACTCCTAAATTACTTATAGTATTTTTTGTATATTACAAGTAATTTACTAGTGCCATATTATTGGCACTAGTAAATTACTTGTACTAGCTCTTATTTTATCAAACGAATATTAGTGAAAATGAATACAAAAATACTACAAGTAATTTACTAGTAATGTACTTGTTAGATTTTTAAAATTCGACATAATTAAGGATTAAAAGAATTAATTGCTGGGTGGCGCTAGTGTTACTATAGGAGCGCCTTAACAAATTAGTATAGATATTCCAAATATTTTTTATTATTTCTATCTTCCATTTACTTTGGTGGATGCACCTGATCAAATTCTAGAGCCTATTTCCTTATGTTTGTTGATTTAATTTTACAGAAGTGACTATCGAAAATATTCGCGTTGATTGAAGACCAAAATTAATAAATAATAAATATATACGGACAAATCACACAGATTGAGCTAACCCCAAAGTAAGTTCCAAACTTGTGTTATGGGATACTAACTCAACGATACTATATTTTATAATAGATACTTATATAGATAAACATCCAAGACCCAGGTCAATCTGAAAAAGATCATTTTCCATCTTGACCTGACTGGGGATCGAACCCGGGATCATCCGTGTCGCAGGCAGGCGTGTTGACCGCTGCGCCACGGAGCTCGTCAAATTGGGTGTAAGGCAAGAATAAACACTCAGTGAGATGTTTATCCTTGATAGAAATAACAAACTATTGTTATTTACGAACCACAACAAGTGACATGCAGTGAACTAAATTCTAACTAGTTAGCAGAGAATAATAACCACATATTTCACAGGACATGAACAAAGAAGTGTACAAGTTCTTGGAGACCGCCGGTGCCAAATATGGTGTCGGTTTCTGGAAGCCCGGTTCCGGCATCATCCATCAGATCATCCTGGAGAACTATGCGTTCCCCGGCCTGTTGATGATCGGTACCGATTCGCACACGCCCAACGGTGGAGGTCTCGGTGGTCTTTGCATTGGTGAGTTTCATTGAACTTCTTCCCTTCTAGAAGTTTCATTGAAGTTATTCACTTCTAGAAGTTTCGTTGTCCTTCTTCACTTGTAGAAGTTTCATTGTCCTTCTTCACTTCTAGAAGTTTCATTTAACGCAGACATATTTTGATGTTAAACCTGTGTTTGAGTAAAAATGGTTTGGCAGTAAAATTATTCTTATGCTGTTATAAAAAACTGTATATGGTTTATTCCACAACTGGTGTACTGCCATAATATTTCGTGGTTATAATGTCTGATTGTCTAAAGAAAGATTGTCACAAAAATAACTAGATTTCCTTCAATACATTGAACTGCACCATCAATACTTTACTACAGTAAGATAGTAGTGTATGAAAGGCAAGTACGATTTCGTAATAATAATAGAGTTACTGAATATTCCTAACACCACAATCCACCTACACTCTCATAAATGCTGCTTTAAGTGCTGCAGGATCTGATGGATTATGAATCCAAGGCTCATTTTTGATGATGAAAATAGTTTTTAAATTAGTTACTCATTATGTTATTACTGCTGGTTCCCGGCAGGCTGGAATAGGACCATTCCAAGTCTTCTCGTGGATGTCGTAGATGGCGATTTAGGAAGCACTAGCTATACAAAGCTTATAAACATACCTACAGAGACATCTCCAACCCATCTGGCCAGCGTAAAGAGTTTACGCCAAATCCTCTGACTGTTCTGGCTAATGTATGGCTCTGATAGTACAGAGAGGGTCGTACTCCTGCAGTGGAGACTAATAAAAGACCTGTGTTCTATAATATTTTTTTTTCGGCCTTTTCACTTGATGTGACCACGCCAGCCTCATGGGGACCTTTAGCACAGAATTAATAATAGTAGTAGAGCCTCTAGTATAAAATTTATCTAGCAACATTCTCTATAGGTACACCAGCTAAGAACCTGTCTCGTAGGGCAGTATACCGAGACCTAATGATGAAGATGATTAATAAATAATAATTATAAACAATAAATATATACAGACAAATCACACAGATTGAGCCAGCGCCAAAGTAAGTTCTTAAGTAAGACTTGTGTTATGGGATACTACCTCAACGATACTATATTTTATAATAGATACTTATTATACAAGGCGACTTGTAAAAGCTATATAAAGCCGTGACAAGGCCATACCCCGAGGGTTATGAAAATCATATGGCGGTGAAAAGAAACGAAAATCTTGTTAAGATATTTTCCATACAAAAGTAGAAAAACATATTTTTTTTGTTTTGGTCACACCCCTAATTATGCATAATATTAGAAAGAAAAGAAAGACTCATTGATAAATTTCGTTACTTGCGGCAAAGCCCTTGTATGTCATATGTTCCTAGTACTTTTGTAGACACATCCTAATAATAGCAATTTATTTCTAAACACAAACACAGCTGAGATCATTTCGAACTCTTGCTATGTTCTGCCAGCCTAGTACAATTCAGACACCTACCTCTTTGTTGACACCGCGCCGGCCGCCGCGCCGCTCTTTCAAAGAAGCCGCCTTTCCTTTGCGGCATACGCTTTGCGGAACTTAGCAACAACATTGTTTCACAAATTTGACACTTATGTACTTCTATCGAAGGTTGTAAATCTGTTGCGTTCAAAAAAAAAACACTGATCTCGAGTTTTAAACTGGATTAAATGAAAACTTAAGAATCATACACGAGCACGACATGTATCACCACTTAGATTTAGGTACACAATTCAGGTAATTTCCGGCTCAAAGTGTCCTCCACCACGATCTCTGCACAATTGCGCCCTCTTTTGGATTGAGCTTACGACGTTCAAAAGCATATCCGCCGGGACAGATTGAAACGCCGCAAGTATCAGCCCACGCATTTCTTCCGGGCTCTCACATTCCACGGCATACACTTTTGTTTTTATGTAACCCCACAAGAAGAAATCGAGTGGGGTTAAATCAGGTGATCGTGGCGGCCACGCCACGGGACCGCTCCGACCTATCCACACGTCGAACCGCCGGTCCAGGTACGCTCGGCACTCGCGGGCGAAGTGAGCGGGAGCGCCGTCATGTTGGAAAATCATTCTCCTGTAGGCTGCTACTGGAAGATCTTCCAACATCTCTTCCAGCTCAGTTCTTAAAAATAATAAATAATTTTCGGCATTAAGGGATTCCGGCAAAAAAATTGGACCAATGAGCCTGTCTCCAATAATGCCTGCCCACACATTAATCCGCCACCTATGCTGGAAACTTGCCACGCGGGAAGCCTTCGGGTTCTCGTGCGCCCAGACGTGCTCGTTGTGGCAGTTAAAGAGGCCCCTTCTTGTGAAAGACGCCTCGTCTGTCCACAGAATGTTCATGGCCACCGTCGGGTCCCTCGTGACTTCGTGATCGTACCACGTGCAGAACTGAACACGCGAGGCAAAATCCCGAGTCAGGAGCTCCTGGGTCTTCCGGTAGTGGTAAGGGTGTTGCCCATCAGTGTTCAGTGTCTTCCACACTTTCCACTGTGACACTCCTAATACTGCTCCACAGCGACGTGTGCTGGTCGTGGGGTCCGCCGAAAAATGGTCCAGGATCTGGTCTTCCAAGTCACTTCGCCCGCGCGGTGGGCCCTCGCCAGGGCTCGGTTGTAGCCTGCCGGTGGTGTGCAGCCGGTTCACGAGGTTCCTGAAGCACGCGTAGGAAGGAAGCTGACGGGCGTCGGGCCTACCCAACACGTAGCGATCCTCATACAAACGACGAGCAGCCGCCAGGTTGCCGTCGCATGACCCCACACACATAACCATATCATAATACTCCGAATTTGAGTAGTTCATGTTCGAAAAAGTCGATAGTAATGATGACACGAACGCGTGAGATAATCACTCTTTTCGCTAAGAATGTTACCGATCGACTGACTTCCTTCCGAGTTCCGATACAAGCGCAAGCGGCGACATCAAAGTGACCTCTTTCATCTATCCTGTATGCCTAGTACCTTCTTAATTATGGTTCCGCAATGCAATAAGGAAAAACCTTTTTTAAAGTATTTTTTCTTCATTTCGTGTAGGTAAGTTAGGTAAGGTCTTACGACCCCACATACCCTGGTGTCAGAGTTTCTAAACCGCCACAAGTGCGTTTGACGTGGATAAAGTAATTTATTTAATTAGACAAAAGACTTCCAGTCTAACTGACCGTCGTGTTTAACGAAGTTTTTGGACAGCAGCTGCGATATCAAAAATCTTTTGAAGATGTGAAAAATCTTACAACTTCTTTACGCATTTTTTTGTATCTGAGGTATCTGTTGTTATTTATGAATCGGTATTCTCTTTAGTGCAAAACAAATCCTATTAAAAAAAATGTTTTTATGTGAAGAGCGAAAAACTAAAAATAATAATTCGTGATAACTGCTTTTTCTGGTCAGTGGGATTCCAACATTGCGCTTGGCGGTACGTGGTCGTTATGAGAGAACTTTATTACCCCAATGGCTGTCAGTCTTGCGCGTTAGTGCCTCGCCCACTGCCACTTCAAGGATTTTAATTAATTCAATTCATGTACGAATAATGTTTTACAAAGCTAAGTTAACATTTAGTTCATCGTTCCAGTAACAGTTAAAGAAAACTTATTTATCTGATAGCAAAAAACGGTATTTAAAAAATTTTATACGGAACCAAGCCTAAAATATCATAAAATAAAGCGAATAATGAGAGAGCGAGACAGAAAATTACGTGCATGAAGATGAATAATATTCGCAGAAGAGATAATGCATTGCATCTCGGTAAATTGTTTCTACTTTCGAAATTACATGAATGTTTTTTTGTCTTTTGAAATTTAATTTTAAGTCGATAGAATTTAATTGTTTATTGTTAATTCAAGCATTAATTTATGTCAAGAGTTTACATACCTAGGATTTGATATCAGCTGTTTTTACTTTTAATGATGGGCTTCTACTCTGTAAGAAGATTTAACTTTACCCGTAATACCAGTGACATTATGAGGATTTTTTTATTATTATTGTTATTGATATGTAATAAAAATCAAAACCAACTAGCAAGTTTGTCAGAAATCCACGCATAATTAAATCCATTTGTTTGATTCGCCGTTAAATTATTTTTAAAAATTACGATGCTGTTTGCTGATTATGGTTTACGTAAGTAAATTATTTCATTTAGTGATAATCACTAATTGACAGATTTTAAATTTTAGTGATTGAACTACCACTTAAATTAAAAATCTGTCTCTCAGAGACACAAGGATCTTAGGCAATGATTATTCGTTATGGTCGTTGTTTAGTCTTTGTAATTGTAATTTCTTAGCTCCTGGTATTCTAGGTCATTGGTCAAATGATAGTAAAAATTGTAGATTTTCGTAATGATGAATGACAACAGCTGATGTAGGGTTGGTACCTTAAGATTTTTGTCTAATTATGAAATGTTAATTAACTCGGTATTGTGACGCTTTTCTTACAAGATGTTATTTTATCTAGCATGTCCATATGATACCTTACATACCACTTTTCGCTTTATATAGCTCTTACCAGTCACCTTGTATAGATAAACATCCAAGACCCAGGTCAATCTGAAAAAGATCATTTTCCATCTTGACCTGACCGGGGATCGCACCCGGGACCTCTGTGTCGCAGGTAGGCGTGTTGACCGCTGCGCCACGGAGCTCGACAAATTCGATGACGACGGACTCGATTATTAATGATACATTTTTTATGGACAGGTGTCGGTGGTGCCGACGCTGTGGACGTAATGGCCGACATTCCCTGGGAACTGAAGTGTCCGAAGGTGATCGGTGTCAAGCTGACCGGTAAGTTTGTTGCCGCACTTGTAACAATGTGTGATAATGTGTTCCTTTTTGCATTGCGAATACTTCCATGCTGGTTTGGGAGAAAAAAAAAACAGAATATACCAGCTACTTCCCGCGCAGACCGTAAAAGCCGGTCAAGGGATTGGGCGAGAATCTAAGGAATCACATTGATTATTTTGGCTCCACTTTCCACCTTTACGCCCACTACGATGCTAAACGTGGCCTGTTGGTTTAATGACCTTGGGCTCTGTCTACCCCGCAAGAGATAAAGACGTGATAGTATGTATGTATTCCGTGGGAGCTGAAGTGCCCGAAGGTGATCGGTGACAAGTTGACCGGTAAGCTGGCCTCACTTGTAACAATGTGTGATAATGTGTTTTGTTTGCATTCCGAAATCTGTTTGTTATAGCTTGACCGCTTATCTCTGCTTTAATTGATATATGAATATCTTAAGATGGAAGAACGTTGCGGTTAAACAGGTTGTGATATTCTTATTTTTGCGTATGTAGTAGGGCTAACATGCATATACTGCCCCTGTAGCATGGCTCCCGCGACGCCGTTTATATCGCGCGATAAACTATCTACTTCTCGCTCTTCAGTATTGCGAAAAACAAGATGGCGATAGTCGATAAACGTTGTCGCGCGTGCCATGCTACGGGGGCTGGACTGATATATTCTATACTAATATTAAAATAAGTTTGTATTGAATAAGCTCCGAAACTTTATCTGCGGGTGCCATAGGCTATAATATACCCGGATGACGTCGTCGGAAATATAATCGCGCGATATATATTTTTTTCCGCCCACGTTTCAAGTAGTTACATTTATCGTGGTCGCAGTGAGACGTAAGAAAAGAACATATACTGAATTGACTTTTTTTTCGGCATATTTTTATCTGCAGTGATCTTTCCGAAACGGTAGTAGTTTGTCGATTTGTAAAGTATAATCACAGAATTAATAATACTAACGTACTATAATATAAGAGCCTAAGCCTGAAATCGAGAAAAAAATATCAGCTGCTCCATACATTTTGAATCAGTAGATATATAACATACTAGCTGTTACCCGCGGCTTCGCCCGCGTATTATATAGCCTATGTCCTTCTCGGTACCCTAACCTATGTGTATGCAAAATTTCATGATGATCGGTTCAGTAGATACGGCGTGAAAGCGTAACAAACAAACAAAGAAACAAACTCACTTTCGCATTTATAATATTAGTTAGGATTATGGAAAAGCTCATTAATTTTTCTCGATTTTAGTCACAGAACAAAAGTTGTTCGTTTTCATGTTGGGAACGTGAAATTAAATTGTTGCTATTATTTACCCGGATGAACTCGCGGGTAACACGAGTCATAAATAATATGAATGTCACACTGTCTACTAATAAATGCAAATATCGCACCATTTTTAATCAGAACTTAGTGCACTTTCAGTTTACCTTGAGCCTCCGAACAAACTGATAAGTGCATTCAGTTTAAATAAATATCAAGAACATGCTAAAACAAACCTTGACAGATCGCAATTAGACTCAATTTACAACGTCCACACCTCTCAATGGGTAAATAACTATCTTTAACCTTCTATAAAGATACATAAGATAAAAATAAACGTATGTGGCGAGGAGCCAAGATGCCGTAGTAAAGTCTGTAATGACTTTTATATCAATACATCTGTTTCGTGGGTTCTGTACCCAAAGGGTATAATTGGCCAAGTGCGAGTCGGGCTCGCCCATGAAGGGTTCCGTAGAAGCAAGCTTAGATTATCCAAAAACCTCTTATTGTTCGCCTTTTTTCGTTATCGTTCGCTATGACGAGTTAAGGGCTGTATCTTGTGAACCATAAATATTATAAGTTTCCTCTTTATAATAATATCAGGCTGGATATCAGATGAGCGAGGAATTCTGTTTTGATGGGTGTGGCTAATCATTTGATAAGTCAAGACTTTAACGATTTCTGATTTAATAAACCTTATCTAATCTTATATCTTGAAAGGCGACTACGCACCGACAAACGCATCGTCGGATACCCACCAACCAGGTGGTCGGACGTCCTGATCAAGGTCGCAGGAAGACGCTGGATGCAGTTCGCTTCCAAAAGGTTGTATTGGAAATTCTTAGGGGAGGCCTATGTCTATGATGATCTAATATTAATCAACCCTCCTCGGAAAACACCAGTACCGCTTACAAATACCTGTAAGAATTAAGTTCTTTCAAGTATTTGCCCGCGCCGGGAATCAAAACTATTTTTTATTTTTTTTTACACAGATTGAGCTAGCCCCAAAGTAAGTTCGAGACTTGTGTTATGGGATACTAACTCAACGATACTATATTTTATAATAGATACATATATAGATAAACATCCAAGACCCAGGTCAATCTGAAAAAGATCATTTTTCATCTTGACCTGACCGGGGATCGAACCCGGGACCTCCGTGTCGCAGGCAGGCGTGTTGACCGCAGCGCCGCGAAGGCCGTCAGATTTCAAAGACGTGTTTAAAAAGCTATACACGTTCGAGACGAGTATGTTGGCCTTATATGCTAATAAGATGTAAACAATCATGTGACTTAAAACTCATATAACGCTGCATATCTAACAGTAATGTGTTAGGGATAGGGAAAAAGGCCAAATGTGTGTCAGATTCGCGCACTGACTTTTTGTTCTGTTGTGGCATCAGAAAGCCTATCACTCTATTCCTCCACTGGCCCCCGTAGATAATAATCTCAGCTATCACACATTCCTTGGCCTTTCTGCGTGGGCCGAATATTACCGTGATTTTTCACACGTGTCTGTCTTTAATATCTTATCGGATTTTCTTATGATAACGTTTAAGTACGTGTCTGTCATACCATTCAGGCGCTTAGTCAAATGTAGAAAGAAATAAACATGTAATCTCTGCTATCGAGACATTTTTGCGTCACTATTATGTGCGTAACATTGAGATAAAAGGGTACATCACAGGAAAAGACTTTATTTGCTGGCTGACTATTTTGTCATGCCAGTTATGGGTGATTTTATCTTATTATCTTAAAGAAAGCATCATTTTAAGACAGTATTTTCTTTATTTACAAAGTTTTAATTAATAAAATTCTATTTTCTGATTGTGAAGCTATTGTGAAGTAATTTTTAGGGCTGCTTTTTATTTAGTTTAAGTGAAATGAGCTACAAAAAATATTTTTTAAGTAAATTAGTTCCATGTATTATTTCTACAATTAAAGAACATTTTTTTTAATGAAAAACTTTAAAAACAGTTTGAAATTAAATATATGGCTCTAGTAGTCCAGAGAGGGGAGTTCTTCTGCAGCGGAGACAAAAAAAATCCTGATGATTATGATGGAAATAGGACTCTAATATATATAGTCCACATATACATACACAACATGGGCTCGTTAAATTAAAATAGTGTAGTAGAGTAGACACTACTCCGTCAGTAACAGGACGTACAGTAAGTCTAGGAACTCTCTTGTGAACCCAATTAGAATGATCACGAGTGTAGATAGAGTGTCGCATTCGCACTAGACATAATAATATGACACGCGTTGCATATACTGCGCAGTGCAGTTGCATGTTTTAGGGCTGTGAAAATCTAAACTCGTAACTGGATACAATTTATCTAGGCATAGATAGATATTTCTTCTATTACTATTCTATCACTTTATGTTTCTCGATCTCGATAATTTTTTGGATCGTTTTTGATGTAGGCTAGTATACAATTTGTTTTTTTTTTTTTTTACCGAAAATTCATGGATTATATTCTCAATTTATAATACCTTTAGGTATAATAACAACCATACAAAGAATTTTAGCATTTTTTAATCGACATAATTTTAGCCACAAGCAAGTGCTCGACATTCTCTCCTAAAGATTTGCAAACTGACTGGTTTCTAGCCCTCTGCATCACGCGTTTCCCTTTCAGCGTTGTTTTCATTTCTTTGTCCTTTCGTTCTATTAATACTACTCAATCAAGCAGCCCTGACATGTACGTGTATTCATTGAATGTGATCCGCAATGAAATTGGACTCGGGTTGAGTAAGGTCTTTATAATTGAAAATATGTTATGAAATAGAATCGCTCGCTAAAACGAACGTCCTTTAGGTTAACGCCCTAAGTGAGACACCAACTACACCCCAAATTATAAAGTAATCTGTCTAGGTATGCTTAGTATTATACATACGACGGTAAAGTCTCCGTCGGTTTGTTCTTGTTGGATAAACAACATCTTGAGCTGAGGCGTGAATGAAAATCGGTATTCTCCTGACTATAATATTATAAATGCCTAAGTGATTCAAAACCCAACCCCGGGCTCCAAACGATCTCAATACCAAATTTCATCTAATAAGTTCAATGGTTGGTAGACAGCATTTATAATATTAGTATAAATATGCACAGAGAAAAGATAAAAAACACTTAAAAACTAAGGAATGGTGACCGCGCATTATTTGTATCTATAGGTGCAACGTCAATGGACTGATAAAAGTGCGCTAACACGACGTGGACAACAAATACCTACCACAATTTGTAGGTATCTCGATAACTATACTTCTATACTTATATATAAAGCCAAGAGTGTTTGAACGCGCTAAACTCAGGAACCACTGGACCGATTTCAAAAATATAAAGTGTCTGTTAATTCGGTACTCATCATCATCATTTCGTGTAGGTGACACGGTCAGTCGACCATGCACACCCTGGTGTCAGAGTTCTTCGGAACCGCCTCTCGGCCTCTGACTAGGTTCCTTTAACGACTACCAGATGGCAGAAGGGACCACCGGCTTAACGTGCCTTCCGAAGCACGGAATCATCTTTCTTATCAAACAATCAGGTGATTATTTGATAAGATATGCCTGCAAT
This sequence comes from Rhodophaea formosa, assembly GCA_963082605.1. Classification (NCBI taxonomy): domain Eukaryota; kingdom Metazoa; phylum Arthropoda; class Insecta; order Lepidoptera; family Pyralidae; genus Rhodophaea; species Rhodophaea formosa. Next base: position 4,934,331 of record OY720213.1, on the reverse strand, counting down.
GTCCTAACCAAACTGGAAACAACTTAACAAAGTATGCTTCCCGTGGGAATCGAACCACGACCCCCGTTAACCACTGGATCACGGAGGCAGTTCGGTACTGATGTAACGGATATAAGTTTGTGGAGGGTAGCTTTTGATTATTTTGCCGTATGAAACGAGTAAGGAAGGGGCCCAGTTTGCCAAAAAATAACGTATATGTTAGACAAAAAACAATGGATTCTTTACAAAAAATGTTTGAAAAAAACGACGATCATTTCTTACGGCCGAATAGTTCTGTAAAGTGCTTGCTAAATCAAACCCAGCCTAAACTTGAAGGGTCTATCTTCTATTCATATAAGTACCAAAATTTCACCTCAAACGGTTAAGAACAAGTGCTTAAAAATAGAGTTGCAGGAATGATTCTCACAAACAAACTTACAGAGCAAATAAGGTGCAAATTAAACAAAAGATTATATTAAAAAATACTATAGTACGTTAACATATATGTTGTACGTTTCAAACTTCGAGCAACACGGCCTCCGTACCGGACGGAGGGAGTGGGCAAAGCGACAATTTACTATGACAATTTTTCTGGCGTTTTTTGCGGGGGGAAATGTGCACACAAGTTTAGTTCCGCACACCTACATACAAAACTTACACTGTCACTTGATAGTAATTATGACATTGTCACAAAAAATGACATAAAAAAGAAAAAATAATTTGTGTACAGATGAGTCACACAACTAACACATAGACATGCATATGCCTAATTTTGGCTTGTACCTTGACAGAGGGGAATGCAGCGTATGGCTACTCCCTTCCGTGTTGCTCGAAGGTTTCAAAACAATTCGTGGAACTCATATAACTTTAATGATGATCTTATAAGAGTATTTTTATATTTTATCTTTGACCTTCTTGGACCAATAAATTCTTTAAAAATATGATGTAATACAATTATAATGTAGTTATTTTTGTATATGCGTTACTAACTTATCTCCGAATCGCTATTTTTATAATAAGTCATGATTTAAGATTTTTAATGCAAATATTTTGTTTGTGCACAGTTAAATACTTGAACAAAAAAAAAATATAATCCTAACTAATATTATAAATGCGAAAGTGAGTTTGTTTATTTGTTACGCTTTCACGCCGAATGAACTGAACCGATCATCATGAAATTTTGCATACACATGGGTTAGGGTACCGAAAAGGACATAGGCTATAAATTACGCGGGCGAAGCCGCGCGTAACAGCTAGTAATCGATATAACAACTTTTGGAGCCCAAGCCATCCTCACCTGCACGCGGTGCGCCCTGCTTTTAACTAACGAGGCCCTGACGACCCACCAATACGCTCTGGATCAGCGCGGTGGGTAAAGATCCAAAAATCGTTCAGTAGTTTCGGAGTATATTCAATGCAAACAAAAATTCGAATCTTTTGTCTCTATAATATTAGTGCAGACATATTCCCGCGGATGTCGCAGAAGGTGTCTAAGAAAAAAATCAAAACGTTTATTCAGAAAATAGGCCTTTGCAGGTACTTTTTCACGCCATATCATATTTAAATTATCTTATTAGATAATATGTATTTATTAATTGTTCAAAAGCTACAGACTACTGGCGTTTCGGAAACGACCACTAAGGAAATACAAGCTAAACTAAGCTTATGAACATCAAAGAGTCCTCTCCGACTGGCCAGTGGGGAGAGTGTAGGCCAAATCCTCTGACTGCTCTGGCTAAAATATCTTTGGATCTGATAGTACAGAGAGATACGATAGTACAGAAGACCTGATGATGTCGATGACGTTCGAATCTTTTCATTTCTCCAGGCAAACTCAAGGGATGGACGAGCCCCAAAGACGTGATCCTGAAGGTCGCCGGCATCCTGACTGTCAAGGGTGGTACCGGCGCCATCGTGGAGTACCACGGCCCTGGCGTCGACTCCATCTCCTGTACCGGCATGGCCACCATCTGCAACATGGGTGCTGAGATCGGTGCTACCACCAGTGTGAGTATAATAGGCATGATGAACGGGTCTTAGATTTAAAAAATGTACCATATAAAAGGCTGGGCGAACCCCAAAGACGTGATCTTGTACCGACATGGTCACCATCTGCAACATGGGTGCTGAGATCGGTGCTACCACCAGTGTGAGTATAATAGGCATGATGAACGGGTCTTAGATTTAAAAAATGTACCATATAAAAGGCTGGGCGAACCCCAAAGACGTGATCTTGTACCGACATGGTCACCATCTGCAACATGGGTGCTGAGATCGGTGCTTACCACCAGTGAGAGTATAATAGGCATAATGAAACAGATCTTCAGATATTTAAAAATGTATCATATAAAAGGCTGGACCAGCCCCAAAGATGTGATACTGAAGGCCGCCGGCATCCTGACCATCAAGGGTGGTACCGGCGCCATCGTGGAGTACCACGGCCCTGGCGTCGACTCCATCTCTTGTACCGGAATGGCCACCATCTGCAACATGGGTGCTGAGATCGGTGCCACCACTAGTGTGATTACAATTCATATGTCTTTCCTGCTTAACACTGATTAATGTAGGCCTGACCTTAAAAAGGTTTTCGTCTATTCAGATGAAGGCATGGAGATCTGACACCGAAGATGTAAGGGTTGGCTTACCGGGTACTCACTTACCCTAACAATGAATAATCAAAATTTATTATTTACTGATATTAAATTTATTATTTGATATATTTTTAGGCAACCGTGCTAATTGGTAAGGCGTTAGGCGTACAAAGTCTAACGACTGCCGATTCAAAACCTGCCCGCGTGGATTTTTTCCCATAACTTATTTCTTTATTTCAATAGAGAGTATAATCCGACTAACACACCTATAAATTATTATATTATTAATTTTTTAGGTGTTCCCATACAACGCTCGCATGGAGGCCTACCTGAAATCCACCGGTCGCCAGAACATTGCTTCAACCGCGAACAGCTTTAAGCACCTACTGACACCCGACGCGAAGGCTCCTTACGACGAGGTAACAAGAGCTATTATTGTTTGCTCAGGTAAAGAGGTACAATCCGATGCAAATTTCTTGATGGCTCGGAATATCGCGTGAGTTGATGCGCAGTACACAATATAAGGATCAGTGGGGCGCGCGCGGGGAGGCGGGGCACGTCCTGGGCAGTGAACAGCTAATATTCGAGAGGCCACACAGTTTGCAACGGACTGGTTACTCTAGTTCTCTTCCCATTTAAGTAATGTCGCGAAGCTCCTTGATTGGAATGTTCTAGAACTTTCCCGAACATTGTCTGTCTCTCTTACACATATCTGCCATCTTGCTTACACTTATGTATTCTATCCCGCTTACACAAGGTCTGGAATTGTAGAACGTTCTGGTAGTCGGAACCGGTAGGATTTGGAACTTTCTGGAAACCTATATCACAGTATGTAAAGAAATGACGGGGTTGTCAACAATCAGTTGATCACGAGTTTTTGGAACGTTAACTTCTAGTAATACTAAAAATGAAAGTGTAATTATTTTTCTAAGTTCGACGTGGCGGAAGATCAGTCTAGTGGTGGAATCCACAGTAAATATTTTTTTTCATGGTGACATTGCACGCAAGAACTACCATACTCATGATATTTGTGAGACGAGTGCAGTGGAAAAAATTGCAATAATATTTTTTTCATGATTACAGCTGATTGAAATTGACCTGAACACCCTCGAGCCCCACGTCAACGGCCCCTTCACCCCCGATCTAGCCAACCCCATCTCCAAGCTGGGCGAGGTTGCCAAGAAGAACGACTGGCCCCTGGACATCCGCGTCGGTCTCATCGGTTCCTGCACCAACTCCTCCTACGAAGACATGGGTCGCTGCGCCAGCATCGTCAAGGAAGTGAGTCACTTTGCTACTACATACATTGTTTATCTTCAAGTTGAGTGTGATCGTCAAGAAGAACGACTGGCCCCTAGACATCCGGGCGGTTTCCATAGTAAAATAGGTAAATCGGAAAAGACCCAACAAGATCATAATGGTAAAACATTAAAAGAGGATGTTTTTAATCAGCAACGTTAGAAATAAATTATTAGGATTCGGGCGGCAGATATAAGCACGGCCCCAAAGAGGGGGGACGAACATGCATCTTTGCGACGTATAAGATGCGTTTCGGCGCTCAACCACACAACAGATGACAACGTTAAAACTGCAAATCTAGTCGTCATTTACTAATATTTCACAGATGCAACAATCCGTCAAATAGTGTTGTGCCTTTGTGCTCTAACCAAATAATTGTTACTTACTACATTTATAACTTGTAATTAATTATCCTTTTCGATGTTTTGTCATTGAATTTTCTCGTCTCTTAATACTTTTACCTGTCCACAGGCGCTGGGCCACGGCGTGAAGTCGAAGATCCCCTTCAACGTGACCCCCGGATCCGAGCAGGTCCGCGCCACCATCGAACGCGACGGCATCGCGCAGACACTCCGCGAGTTCGGAGGCACTGTAAGTAAAACCCACTTTACTAGTTTTAGAGTTCCGTATTGAACAGGAACACTAGCCCGCCATGTCCGTCTGGCTGACTGTCCGTCTCCGCAGACAGTTAAGATGGACTATAGTAATTATAGTCTTTGCGTTAAGCCGCCTTGTCACAAATACTATAATTACTTACACTTTTTTAATAAAAATTTTTAGACTACAAATTCAGTGTGAAATTTAATTTAATATAATGAAATTCACTAACATTTAAATATTCTAAATCATAAAGTTTATATTGCAATTAAAAGACGTATCAAGATTGTTTACATATTTTAAGTACCTAAACAAATTGACTATAGAACGCTGTAATTTGGCGTGATATACGTCTATACAGCGTGTAAATATGACTCGACATGTCATGTGAATGACAGGTGAAATGTGTGAAATATGACAGGTGAACCTGAAGGGGTGACTCGGAGCCCGTCCAAATGAACAACTTTTCGCTTGGGACAAATTCTCAAAACTCAAAAACAAACTACATTTTCGTACGTGTTCAGCCAGCCCAGCAATTTGTATGAAAATGTTAAAAAAGAATAAGTTACCAGCATTAGTCCCATTGAAAAAGTTGTTTATCTTGATGGTCTGAGTCGCCCCTTTAAAGGATCGAAGAATCAAATATTTTGTCCTGAATATTGTTTGAACCTTTACCTCTTATCTAGGTGCTCGCCAATGCCTGTGGACCCTGCATCGGCCAATGGGACCGTAAGGACGTGAAGAAGGGCGAGAAGAACACGATCGTGACTTCGTACAACCGCAACTTCACCGGCAGGAACGACGCCAACCCCGCCACGCACTGCTTCGTCACCAGCCCTGAGCTTGTCACCGCCCTGTCCCTCGCTGGTGAGTACATCAGCCCTAGGTCTGTGAAGAAAGGATAACATACTTTTAAAGATAAATATTAGAGGACCTAAAATAGTTCCTTGTGGAATACCAGTTGAAGATCCTTTTCATATGACACTATGTTTATTGCTTAACAACAGTTTATATGTTATAAATATTCAAATATGCTGAATCTTTAAAGAAAGTCGCTGTTGATTCTGTTGACTTGTTTACAGATTTGTATTATCCGCATTCAGCAAAAAAATATAATGATTGATTTAGTCAAACGCTTATGAGTTATGAGACATCATTAAACACTCCACATGTTGGGTGATTATGCAATACACATGCGACAAACAGTCTCCTTTTTTACGCGGTTTGGCAGTACTCATCACTTTTGTGGCATCAGAATGTGGTAGCGAATGTGATCTTTTTGCTGATAGGTTTACGCGACTGTAGAACTAATATTTATTGTTTTGTGAAAGGGAGGGATGCACTTGCGATACGTTAAGTTGTGCAGCGTATTGGTGTTTATTGTAATGTTGTTGTTTGTGTAAATGTTGTACAATGCAAATGTGAATAAAATAAAAATAAAGTATGTATATTGATGATTATAAAGGAGAATTCAAACGATTTTTTCATAAGTTTTACAATAATATTCTCCCGCTTTTCCCCCCACAGGTCGACTGGACTTCAACCCTCTAACGGACGAGCTTACAGGCGCTGACGGCAAGAAGTTCAAGCTGTCCGACCCGTTCGGCGACGAGCTGCCCTCCAAGGGCTTCGACCCCGGCCAGGACACCTACGAGCACCCCCCAGCTGACGGCAGCAGTAAGATCTCCATTTTATTATGGCGAAATAAAGCTTTTTTTTCATTGGCAGCCTTATACCATACCCTGCTTCTTAAGGTTGGGCTTGTGGATCCTGAAACACAAATAACGGCAAATATTTGATGGCCATGTGGTTCCCTGCAGAGTAGAATAGGACCGCTCTAAGTCTTCCCGTGGATTTCGAAGAAGGCGACTTAGGAAACGCAAGCTAAACAAAGCTTATAAACATCAAAGAGACCTCTCAAAACCATCTGGCCAGCGTGGGAAATGTAGGCCAAATCTGACTGCTCTGGCTAATATATAACTCTAGTAGGACAGAGAGAGGCTCGTGCTCTTGCAGTGGAGACTAAAAAAGACCTGATGATGATGATGGATGTTCCTCACGTACAAAGTCAGCTGTATGCATAATTACGACCTCATCGGACGGTGTTCCTTAGGCGTAAAACAATCAGAAAAGGCGCAGATACAACGAACTATAGGATTTCAATTGAGCCTTATTAGGCTCAATTGAAATCCTATAGTTTACAATAGTCTTACTCAAAACGACTAGCATCGCATTAATAATATAATCCGCAGAAATCTCAGTATCTTTGCCGTGTAGTTCCCGGCAGAGTAAAATAGGACCACTCCAAGTCTTCCTGTGGATGTCGTAGAATGCGGCTTAGGGAACACGAGTTTAAACGAAGCTTCAACCCGTCTGGCCAGCGTGGACAGTGTAGGCCAAATCCTCTGACTGCTCTGGCTAATATATGGCTCTGGTAGTACAGCGAGGGTCGTGCTCCTGCAGTGAAGACAAAAAGAAATCTTGATACTGATGATGATTCAGACCTAAATTCAACCTTTTTTCTCCACAGAGGTGCAAGTGGACGTGTCCCCCACCTCCGACCGTCTCCAGCTTCTCTCCCCCTTCGACAAGTGGGACGGCAAGGACCTCACCGACCTGACCATCCTCATCAAGGTCAAGGGCAAGTGCACCACCGACCACATCTCCGCCGCCGGGCCCTGGCTCAAGTACCGCGGTCACCTTGACAATATCTCCAACAATATGTTCATCACGTGAGTACATTGTTGATGCTGTAGCGACCAAGTCGTATCTAGATTGTTCTACACAAGGGTGCAATTAGATGTGTCTCCCACCTCTAGCTTCTCTCCCCTTCGACCAGTGGGACGGAGAGGGCCCCACCGACCACATCTCCGCCGGGCCCTGGCTCAAGTACCGCGGTCACCTCGACAACATCTTCAACAATATGTTTATCAAGTGAGTATATTGTTGATTTTATGGCGACCTAGTCGAATCTAGATTGTTCTCCACAGTGGTGCAATAAGACGTGTCCCCCACCTCTAGCTCCTCCCCCCTTTGACAAGTGGAACGGAGAGGACCTCACCGACCACATCTCCGCCGCCAAGCCCTGGCTCAAGTACCGCGGTCACCTCGACAACATCTCTAACAATATGTTTATCAAGTGAGTATGTTGTTGATATTATGGCGACCTAGTCGAATCTAGATTGTTCTACACAGAGGTGCAATTAGATGTGTCTCCCACCTCTAGCTCCTCTCCCCTTCGACCAGTGGGACGGAGAGGGCCCCACCGACCACATCTCCGCCGGGCTCTGGCTCAAGTACCGCGGTCACCTCGACAACATCTTCAACAATATGTTTATCAAGTGAGTATATTGTTGATTTTATGGCGACCTAGTCGAATCTAGATTGTTCTCCACAGCGGTGCAATTAGACGTGTCCCCCACCTCTAGCTCTTCTCCCCCTTTGACAAGTGGAACGGAGAGGACCTCACCGACCACATCTCCGCCGCCAAGCCCTGGCTCAAGTACCGCGGTCACCTTGACAACATCTGTAAAAACATGTTCATCACGTGAGTACATTGTTGATTTTGTAGCGACGTAGTTTTATAGCGTCATAAGAATACTTGAGACCGTTCGTAGTTTCGCTGTCGGAAAGATTCGGCACAAATTAAGTTTGTCGTATGGTTCCCGGCAAAGCAGAGTAGGACCACTCTCAGTCTTCTCGTGAATGTCGTAGAAGGCGACTTAGGTAACACAAGCTTATAAACATCAAATAAACCTCTCCAACGCGTCTGGCCAGCGTGGAGAATGTAGGTCAAATCCTCTTACTGCTCTGGCTAATATATGGCTCTGGTAGTACAGAGAGGGTCATGCTCCAGCATTGGAGACTTAAAGACTTGATGATATTTAATTATTTTTATTACTTCCAGAGCCACAAACGCCGAGAACGGCGAGCTGAACAAGGTGCGCAACCAGCTGACGGGCGAGTTCGGCCCCGTGCCGGCCACGGCGCGCGCGTACAAAGCCGCGGGCACGCAATGGTGCGTCATCGGCGACGAGAACTACGGCGAGGGATCATCTCGCGAGCACGCCGCGTTGGAACCCCGCCATCTTGGAGGACGCGCCATCATTGTCAAGTCCTTTGCCAGGTGAGACAATCAACAATACTGACAATAACCTTAGCAATACCGACAATAACCTTCAGTAATACGGACAATAACCTACTAGAGCTAAGTCTAGGTCTATGACATAGATGGTCCCGGGTTCGATCCCCGGTCAGGTCAAGATGAAAAATGATCTTTTTCAGATTGACCTGGGTCTTGGATGTTTATCTATATATGTATTTGTTATAAAATATAGTATCGTTGAATTAGTATCACATATCACAAGTCTTACGTAAGAACTTACTTTGGGGCTAGCTCAATCTGTGTGATTTATCCGTGTATATATATATTTATTTATTAATATCCGAGCCGCTATAAAGTTTGATTCGAACTATACTAGGGTGAGGGATCGCGCGAGCAGGCACCAGCAGGCCTATTTGCTAACTTTTGACAGCTACGGTGTACATAATTTTCATGGTAACTTCTATATTCATTACGGCTTCGGTATGAATGACTATTATTATTAAGGATATGAAAACCGTAATGGTTAGCATCCATGACAGTGACAATCAAATCGTTGTACACCGAGTTAGCAAATCGGCCTGCTGGGGGGACGCGCCATCATCGTCAAGTCCTTCGCCAGTTGAGTGAAACAAGCAACAATACGGAATATAACAATAACCTTTAGGCAGCTTGAAAAATCTGGCACCAGTGTTGGCCACTTACCTTACACGCAAGAAAAACAATCAAACAAACTTCCTATGAGAAGAGAACTGCAACAGCAATACCATGGTGGTATCATCATTGACATGCCCAAGTAGTTTCATGCAAAGAGTTGCACTCCAACTATACAGAGATGGCGCTACATGCGGTATTCATAAAATATCATAACTTCCTACTTTCTATCTCAGGGCTGTAAATATGAATTAAATTATCAAATGTTTGAGAATTATACGTCTCTCAAGATTTCCATACAAATTTGAAAAGGCTTGTAATTCTGAAACCATTGGTATTTTAACCAAGCTGTAGATTATAATGAGATTAATTGATTAAATGCTTAATTTTACTTCAAAATTATCAAATATTGCCACAATTCCCTTTTTCCGTTTGTATGGAGACATGCGCTTTCAGGCGACTCTTAATATACCTTGACTCTACGTACAACTCAGGATCAAAGACTCTTAACGTCAGGTCATCATTAGGTCTTTTTTAGTCTCCACTGCACGCCCTTCTCCGACTTACTTCAAGTAGGTATCTGAATATCAAATATTTGACGTTATTTGTGTTTCAGGATCCACGAGACCAACTTGAAGAAGCAGGGTATGCTGCCAATGACCTTCGCCAACCCAGCCGACTACGACAAGATCAGGCCAGACGACAAGATCAGCCTCCTCGGACTTAAGGACCTCGCCCCCGGCAAGGTAATATATGAAAAAAATCTATTTAAAATTATTGGGCCGGCCCGGCAATTTGAATGAAAATGTTGTTTTTTTTTTTCAAGTTCGCATATTATAAGTTGATCATTTTGATGAACTGAGTCGCCCTTTTTGTACTAATTACAGTCTGAATCAAACATCGTGCGAGGCGATGCGCAGAACACAATATTAGGTTCAATATAGATGCGCGCGGGGAGGCGGGGCACGTTCAGCGCAGCTCGCAACTAATATCCGAGCCATAAAGTCAGACTGTAAAATTTAGACTGTAAAAAGTAATAAGTTTACACTAACAGTGGCTGTGTTAAGGAGAACTTTAAATTGTAAAATGGCAACACCTCATGACAAATTAATTCTTAATTACCCACTTATGTGTAAATGGACTGAAGTGTTGAAAATCTTTTTATCTTTGGATAACTATTTATATTAATTTTGTCATTGCAGCAAGTTGACTGCGAAATCAAGCACAAAGATGGCACGACCGAACGCATCAAGCTGAACCACTCCCTGAACGAGCAGCAGATCACGTGGTTCAGGGCTGGCTCCGCCCTCAACAGGATGAAGGAGATCGCCGCCGGCAAGTGAACAACTCGCGCAATGCAACTAACAAAAACTTGCACTGGTCTTTATCCCAAACTCGGGGTAAATTTTAGACAAGTAGCAACACTGAGCCTTAACATACTGCGTGGTGTTTTTGAAATTAGAACGACAATTCTTATTGCGCGGTAAATTTGAACATTGAACAACGGTGCTACCAAAAACGGCGTTCATGGCAAAATGAAATATATCTATTTTCCATATGTAGGTGAATCCTACCAGTGCAAGTAGTTACCATTTAGGAACTCTTCTTAGAGCGTTTTGTATTCTCAGACAATACGGCGGTGAATCTTATTTTAGTGTAGTACAAGTTTACTTAGATGAACTTAGATTAAGTTTCAGTTATATTTCCATCAGTTTATCAATCATGAACTCAGATTGTTTTTTATGATTTATGTAAATAATATTTACCAGTGAAAATAAACTTATACATATTACCTTATCGTTTTTTTTATTTATCTCCTACTTACATTGTCCTCCTATGTTTCTCCACCTGTATAATTTTCTAATACTCTATAGAGCTTATATAAGTTATTTGGGTACTATTGGGATAAATAAATAAATATATAGGGACATATCACACAAATTGAGCTAGCCCCACAGTAAGTTGTGAACTTGTGTCGCAGGATACTAACTCAACGATACTATCCATACTATCCATACTATATACTATATATACTATATACTATATACTATATTATACTATATTAATACTATATTATACTATATACTATATTATATTATTTATTATTTTTATTATTAATATTATATTATACTATATACTATATTATATTATTTATTATTTTTATTATTATTATTAATATTATAAATGCGAAAGTAACTCTGTCTGTCTGTCTGTCTGTCTGTCTGTCTCGCTTTCACGCTAAAACGGCTGAACCGATTAAAACGAAATTTGGCACACAGATAGGCTATAGCCCGAGAAAGGACATAGGCTACTTTTGATTTCGATAACGTAGGTTAAGCAACTCTAACCATGGTTCTAATTAGGATGGGTGGCCATAACTAAAACGGCTGAACAGATTAAAACGAAATTTGGCACACAGATAGGCTATAGCCCGAGAAAGGGCATTGGTTACTTTTGATTTCGATAATGTAGGTTAAGCAACTCTAACCATGGTTCTAATAAGGATGGGTGGCCAAAACTAAAACGGCTGAACAGATAAAAACGAAATTTGGCACACAGATAGGCTATAGTCTAAGAAAGGACGTGGGCTACTTTTAATTACAATAACGCAGGTTAAGCAACTCTAACCATGGTTCTAATTAGGATGGGTGGCCAAAACTAAAACGGCTGAACAGATAAAAACGAAATTTGGCACACAGATAGGCTATAGTCTAAGAAAGGACGTGGGCTACTTTTAATTACAATAACGCAGGTTAAGCAACTCTAACCATGGTTCTAATTAGGATGGGTGGCCAAAACTAAAACGGCTGAACAGATTAAAATGAAATTTGCCACACAGAGAGGCTATAGCCTAAGAAAGGACGTGGGCTACTTTTAATTACGATACCGCAAGTTAAGCAACTCTAACCATGGTTCTAATTAGGATGGGTGGCCAAAACTAAAACGGCTGAACAGATTAAAACGAAATTTGCCACACAGAGAGGCTATAGCCTAAGAAAGGACGTGGGCTACTTTTAATTACGATAACGCAAGTGAACAGATAAAAACGAAATTTGGCACACAGAGAGGCTATAGCCTAAGAAAAGACGTGGGCTACTTTTAGTTACGATAATGCAGGTTAAGCAACTCTAACCATGGTTCTAATTAGGATGGGTGGCCAAAACTAAAACGGCTGAACAGATTAAAATGAAATTTGCCACACAGAGAGGCTATAGCCTAAGAAAGGACGTGGGCTACTTTTAATTACGATACCGCAAGTTAAGCAACTCTAACCATGGTTCTAATTAGGATGGGTGGCCAAAACTAAAACGGCTGAACAGATTAAAACGAAATTTGCCACACAGAGAGGCTATAGCCTAAGAAAGGACGTGGGCTACTTTTAATTACGATAACGCAAGTTAAGCAACTCTAACCATGGTTCTAATTAGGATGGATGGCCAAAACTAAAACGGCTGAACCGATTAAAACGAAATTTGCCACACAGAGAGGCTATAGCCTAAGAAAGGACGTAGGCTACTTTTAGTTACGATAATGCAGGTTAAGCAACTCTAACCATGGTTCTAATTAGGATGGGTGGCCAAAACTAAAACGGCTGAACAGATAAAAACGAAATTTGGCACACAGATAGGCTATAGTCTAAGAAAGGACGTGGGCTACTTTTAAATACAATAACGCAGGTTAAGCAACTCTAACCATGGTTCTAATTAGGATGGGTGGCCAAAACTAAAACGGCTGAACAGATTAAAACGAAATTTGCCACACAGAGAGGCTATAGCCTAAGAAAGGACGTGGGCTACTTTTAATTACGATAACGCAAGTTAAACAACTCTAACCATGGTTCTAATTAGGATGGATGGCCAAAACTAAAACGGCCGAACCGATTAAAACGAAATTTGGCACACAGATAGGCTATAGCCTAAGAAAGGACGTGGGCTACTTTTAATTACGATAACGCAGGTTAAGCAACTCTAACCATGGTTCTAATTAGGATGGGTGGCCAAAACTAAAACGGCTGAACCGATTAAAATGAAATTTGCCACACAGAGAGGCTATAGCCTAAGAAAGGACGTGGGCTACTTTTAGTTACGATAATGAGGTTAAGCAACTCTAACCATGGCTCTAATTAGGATGGGTGGCCAAAACTAAAACGGCTGAACAGATTAAAACGAAATTTGGCACACAGATAGGCTATAGCCTAAGAAAGGACGTGGGCTACTTTTAATTACGATAATGCAGGTTAAGCAATTCTAACCATGGTTCTAATTAGGATGGGTGGCCAAAACTAAAACGGCTGAACAGATTAAAACGAAATTTGCCACACAGAGAGGCTATAGCCTAAGAAAGGACGTAGGCTACTTTTAGTTACGATAATGCAGGTTAAGCAACTCTTACCATGGTTCTAATTAGGATGGGTGGCCAAAACCAAAACGGCTGAACAGATTAAAACGAAATTTGGCACACAGAGAGGCTATAGCCTAAGAAAGGACGTAGGCTACTTTTAGTTACGATAATGCAGGTTAAGCAACTCTAACCATGGTTCTAATTAGGATGGGTGGCCAAAACTAAAACGGCTGAACAGATTAAAACGAAATTTGGCGCACAGAGAGGCTATAGCCTGAGGAAGGATATAGGCTACTTTTGATTTCAATAGCGCAGGTAAGGAGCGGCCGCATAATTATTATCAGAAATTTCTGTTAGAAAAATTCTGACGCTCGCCGGAAGGCACTCCGTGATACATTTTGTATTAGCTCCCGCACACTGTTAGAAAAATTCTAACGGGTCGTCCGTTTCTGATGCCCGCCAGATGGCACTTCAGCCGGACGTCAGAATTTTTTCTGATAGAAATTGCGGAAGGCGTGTTTTCCTTACATTTTGTACTAGGCCCCCCCGCACACTATCAGAAATTCGCGTCAGTTTACCGTCTGCCGCCGTACGCTTCACACGTGTTTGTTGTATTTTAGGAACCTACGTTCTTGACGAAAATGAGTTAAATCAAGATTTAAGTGCCGATGTGGAAAAATATCTATGTTTGTGGAACGCGATGTTGAAAATGACCAGAATAAAATACACAGAGACTTATAGGAAGCGAATATGCCAAATATTAATTGAGAATTGAAATCCATATTTCAATATCAAGGTTTTTAGGGTTCCATGTCCAAAGCGTAAAAACGGGATCCTATTTACGAGATTTCAATGTCCGTGTGTCACCATCATACATAAACCGTTGTTTGTTTGGTTATTCGTATGTGTAAGTAGCCAACACTGGTGTCAGCGATATTTCAAGCTGCCTTAAGGCATCTGACATACTCGTAGCTAAACGACTGACATCAATGATGACAGCCGCTACCAACGGCTTAACGTGCCTTCCGAAGCACGGAGGAGCTCGAGATATTTTTATGCCACTTGCGGTCACCCATCCAAGTAGGGACTGCACCAGGGGTTGCTTAACATACGTAAGCGCTCATAGAGCTCACACCTCTGGCTCCTCAAATACCTCTCCTCATAAACCGTGATTACTATACAGTTAAAATTTTCATAGATGATGAACTTATTTGCTTTTGCCGTAAACACTAGAATCAGAATAAAATCCTAATACAATATTATACGAGTAAATGCGAAAGTGAGTTTGTTTGTTTGTTTCTTTGTTACGCTTTCACGCCCTACGAGTATCTACTTAACCGATCATCATGAAATTTTGCATACACATAGGTTAGAGTACTGAGAAGGACATAGGCTATAATTCACGCGGGCGAAGCCGCGGGTAACAGCTAGTATTTTATAATATATACTTATAGGAAATATAATTAGGTAACAATATTAAAACTAACTTAATATAAACTGAGAATTAATCCTACCTATAAAATAAAACTACTTATATGGATAAACATCCAAGACCCAGGTCAATCTGAAAAAGATCTTTTTCCATAGTGACCTGACCGGGGATCGAACCCGGGATCCGTGTCGCAGGCTAGCGTGTTGACCGCTGCGCCACGGAGCTCGACAAAATGTGCGCTAAATAGGTTTTCATCATAATCCTTACATATGACATATTTCTGCAAGAACCCTAGATATACAGTTTTAAGTCTTTAACCCAGTTTTCGGCTTCTGGAGAAGGCAATGGTGGTCGTTTAGGTCTCCAGGGAAGCGGGAACTGTTCATCTATATGCCGCAACGTTTGGTCTCTGGCCCCACGGTCACATTGTGGAGAGTTGTCCCCGGTGCCTGTAGCCCCACGTATAGAAGTGGTGATTGGATCGTCCGAATCTAGCTTTGCTCTGCTACGAGTATGTCGACAAGGTTCATAGGAGTGTTATAGAAGGCGGCGATGCCGCTCATCGAGTTAGTAATCAGCGCTACCTAAGACACCTGTCTGAAGCAGCACAAGCTGAGGCATTTATTCCTTTGCCTGCGTACATATTCTTAATGAATGGTAATATAACTTACTAGTACCTTGTAATGTATGGCAATAAATGGCTTTTTTATTTTTTATTTAGTATAAAAGGACATGGCCGCTCCGTATACCCATATTATACCGGCCGCTTCAAATGCGTCATCACTACTGAACAGATACAAAATGGCAGAGCGGCGACACCGCGCGGTGCGGCCGCTGTCTGGATAATTCGCCTCATTCAAACTCACGTAAACTCGAGAGCGGCGCCGCCTTCTATGACACAGGCCATATTGTACCTACATTTTGAAATGACGTATTATGCTAAGCGAAATAATATCTGTACAATAAAAAATTAATTAAAAGCCTAAGAATACAAATCATACGGCTCCTTCAGCTGCTCACCCCTGGGTATCGTGCCGAAAAGGCTGGCAGCATTGCCAAATTGAATGGCAAATGCTTATACGCTGAGCTAGGTAGCTTCTAGCCCTTCGGTCACGGGATATATCAATAAGCTTTTTAGCCAAGAAACAAAGGTTATGGGCTGATGGACCCCACGGACCTAATGTTTCCACCCCACAAGGCTCAAATATGTCCTAGTTATCTCCGATACCTACATACCTATATGGGCCTGGTTTCTGCTCCTGCCGAAGCTGTGCCCGCCTGTGACTTGGTGCTCTGGTGATGGGAAGGCGCCAGTGTGTCGACGCAAGTAGCGTCCCACACTAGCGGTCGCCCCAATCTCCAGTGCACCAGAGTCATACCGTCTGGTCTCTTGCCATCATCCCGAGTCAAGCCGTTTGGTTCTAAATCGGCAGGAACGTGGATGCTGGCAAGAGCACGGTGAATTATATTTATGTAAGTTTGGGGCTTCTTGTAGGTAAGAAAAGTTCCTCCTGCCTCGCTTACATAAGCTGCTATACATGGGTATCATTGTCACAAAAAAATGTGTTCTTAGTGTATTTTTTAAACCCTGGATGGGTTTAAAAATCATGTCATCAAAAATAAGCTTAGCCTAGAATTCCCTGCAATACACCAACAATATTGAATGACTGTCCCACGCACGAGGCAACTAAAAGACAAAAGAGTGCTCATGGAGGGTTGGAGTCATGGATGGTTGTAAAAACGTGCATAAAATGCAACAAATTAAAGATATACCGTCATAAATCATAATAGAGGACCCAAGGGCTAGAACCCTTGTCAGCACAGAATGCCTGACTTATTAAGTAGGTGTATAAAGGAAATAACAAAAACTTATTAGTGTAAAACTATTTATTTCTTAGACGGCTTAATCCTCATTATCTTCATTGTCGCTGTCCGCGTTGATGTTGAAGTAGCGGAGTTCATATGCGTCATGTTCTGAAGCGACAACGCGGAGCCAGTCACGAAGGTTGTTCTTCTTGAGGTAACGCTTCGTCAAGTACTTGAGATACCTCTTGGAGAAGGGAATGTCTGGAAAAAAGGTAATTTTAAGTTTTTGTAGGTTTGCAGGTTAGAGATAGCTTTATGATTATCTTTACTCACATTATGAACAGAAAAGATTTGACTGTTTGACCAAAAAGTAATGGAACGATTTTCAAAATTCTTTCACCTATAGAAGCTAAGAAAGCTATTATCTGAGGGTGACAGGCTATTATTCACGCGGACGAAAACGCCGAAAAATTGCTAATGTATAATACGTACCTACATTATATATGTATATTGAAATTACTAAATCGCTGGAATTTAGTATCAAGAAAAGAGAAATAAGGCAATGGGCGTCAGGAATCATGTCAATAGGCGAAGCTACTAGCAACCCATCACTATTTTGATTCCATTTTCACCTACAATCCCACCAACATGCTAAACGTAGCCTTAAGGTCAAGGAAAAAGATGTGATAGTATGTATGTGTATTCATATTAACTCATTAACAATTACACAATCCCCTAAGATTTATGGTCACGAAACCATCCTTTTACCATCACCTAAGAAGAGCAGTATAAAGTAGTAGTCGTAGAAGTTCAAAAGAAATCCTCTGACTGCTCTGGCTAATGGCTTTAATAGTACAGAGGGTCATGCTCCTGCAGTGGAGACATAAAAAGACCTGATGATGATGCATGGCAAAATATGCAGCTTAAAAAGACTTGAACTCTATACGATATCAATACATTAATTTGGTTTGAAAATTATAAAAATTACAAATAACTATTATTATTACAAGATTTAAAATTTATAGAACCTTTTTTTTTCATAAAATGCATTATTTAACATAGCTTTCAACAGCTAAGAAGTTAGTGAATTCACTTGCCAGTTTTTTGTTTGCAACATTTATACTGAGGAAAATTGAGACATTGTAACCCTTATAAGCCGAGATTTAAGGTAAGCAAAGTAATTTTTTTTCACATATCTTGCACTCTATCTTTAAAAGCTCTTTCCATTGCACAATGAAAAATAATGTGATTATGTAGGTACTTTACTGGTGCAGTGAGCATGGATAATGAAGAGTAGACAAAATGAGCATTGAAGTTCCAAATAGTCGCATTCATTATGGCTGTCTGTACACAAATAACTTTTGCACGCTTCATATTGCTGAGTATTTGAGGTTTTACCTTACTCTGACTATTCAAAATCAAGACACTAACTGAACTAAAACTTCAAAATGCAATAAGTAAACATGAAGTATCACAAGCAATAAAAAAATACTAGGTGTCTTGTTGGACTAGGTCAATAAAATTATTTAACTCCTGAAAACAAAATACCTACATTGAAATAAATCTAAAACCTGTGAAGGTAATGCTCTTTTAAAAATACAAACATTTGGTTAAATTTAGGTAAGTACCTATCTTGATATGAAGACTTGAGTATACAACCAGCTCTATAGTCAATTATAAGGTATCACAACATAGAAAACTATGCGTACATTTGAATAGTACTCTAGCACAACCAGTTTGCTCGTATTCATCAAAATTAATACGTACAGTACCGGCTCTTTTATTTTCATAAAAGTTTAGAGGTTATGTTTTTTAACTCCAAGTGTATGTCAATATTTGGGGTAGTTAGTGATTGAATGAATATGTGAACCCGTCGATTAGTAAAAATAATGTCTATAAAGCACAAACCTGCGCTGATGGCCACTTTCGTCTTGTCCCTAGCGATGACAACGTGATTGCCTAGGTTATTTGTTTTGCCCTCAACTTTCACATGCTCCTTCAGGTATTTTTCGAAGTTTCCTACGTCAAGGATGCTGTCCTCAGCAGGGTGTGTGCAGTCTATCACGAATTTGAGGTTGATTTTCCTCTTGCTGCCCTTGCCGCGGATTTTACCACCTTTGACACCCTTCTTGCCAGTCTTCTGGTGCAATTGGGCTTTCTTAGCCACGGGCTTCTTTGTAACTGCCATTTTGGCACGCTGAAATGTACAGAAGGTCAAGCGTTATTTACAGGACAATAGTTAATCGAAATATACCCAAAATATTACAGAATTTAACGATAACCTACAGAACACGTGTAGCAGTCACCGTAAAAACTGCAAAATGGCCGACACAAACGTCAGCTTTCGTTCAGTTGGCAACATTGACATTTATTTTTTTAATTACTAAATTTGAATACCTACTTGGAAAATTGCCATTGACAGGAAATCAGAAAATCTGGGGTACTATTTATGAACATGTGACCCGAGAGTCGCCTTCGATCGAACGATTTTTGTATGGAAAAACCGCTCGTTTGCAAATGGCAAAATTTCAAAAATCTTATCCTTGACTAAGATTACTATAGTAGTACAGTCCGAAATTTTATGGCGGCTTGGATATTAGCTACGAGCTATGTAGAACGAGCCCTGCCTCCTCGCGCGCGCCCCGCTGAGCCTAATATTGATCGACTCGCATGTTCCGACTTTCCGAGCCGCTATAAAGTTTGATTCGGACTGTACTAATAATTCAAGTACCTAGTTAAAAAAGCTAGCTCACGGCTCCATCAATTACAAGAAGCGATATTCAGGCTCTGACGAGAGTGATGCTTTCGACTTTATGTAGAATTAAATCCATCGGGGATGGATGCTTGGAAAATAGCTAATAGAGTGGCTCAAATTAGGACGTCGGCTAAGGATGTCGGACTAGGTACAGTGTTAATCAAACTTTATGGTGGCTCGAATATTAGCTGCGAGCTGCGCAGAACGTGCCCCGCCCCCTGCGCGCGCGCCTCTTATAAAATAAATAAATAAATAAATATAAATATATAGGGACATATCACACAAATTGAGCTAGCCCCACAGTAAGTTGTGAACTTGTGTCGCAGGATACTAACTCAACGATACTATATTTTATAATATATACTTATATAGATAAACATCCAAGACCCAGGTCAATATGAAAAAGATCTTTTTCCATAGTGACCTGACCGGGGATCGAACCCGGGACCCCCGTGTCGCAGGCTAGCGTGTTGACCGCTGCGCCACGGAGCTCAACCCTTATTACTCTTATCCCAATATTGTGTTCTGCGCATTACCTCGCGCGATGTTCCGATCCGCCATAAAGTTTGATTCAGCTGTAGCAGTTCATATAAAAGCGCTCCACTCGCGGTCGTAAGAGTAGATTTGTTTGATCGATCGGGAACAGTCTTTTTCCACTCCAGAAAAACTTGACAACGAATGTCAATATCGACGAAATAGCATGAGAGTGACCCAATTGAGTACATAAGACATTATGTACTCAATTGGGTCACTCTCATGCATGATGCTTTCAAATAGGCCAGCGCAACATCAGTGTAATCAAGGGGTCTACGGAGGCAAACTGACTCAGGCGGCAGTTTCAGGTGGAGCCAAATTCAGCGGCCTAAACTTAGCCATCAGTATGACGTCAGTTATTTTTTTTGCTGTGAAATCAAATATGACAATAAGTAAATTCGAAATCATAATCTGTACTACGTTATATTATTCATTTTATAATATTACTAGCAGTCCGCCCGGCTTCGCCCGTGGTACATACATAGCCTATAGCACTTAGGGATAACGTACCTATTCAACAATGAAAGAATTCTTGAAATCGGTCCAGTATTTCCTGAGATTAGCGCATTCAACCAAACAAACAAATGAACAAAACCGAAAATGTCACTGAAAATGTATTTATCTACCTAAGTAGCTAAGATACCTAGTAAAGATTTTAATAGCACATCTATATAATATAAATTAATCTCCTTATAATGAGATGTACTGTACTGTACCCTTTGTAAATCATTGAATAAAGATTTTTCTATTTCATTCACAGACGTATATAAGAGAAGTTTCTATTTCACTCGAAATCACTCTATGTGATTGCTATTTTTTTAAACAGGCGCATAATCTATGTGTTTTGTAAAAATAAATAGGCCATAAGTACAGTGAGAAACATACATACATGTAATAAATAGTAAGTTGAAGTGTGTAAGTCATGTTATAATTTATTTATGAATCCATAAAATTACAATATAATTCAGTATCATTCTATTAAAATTATACATATGTATGTGAATATGTAACGATGAGAACGTATGATTTGCGTGAGGAGTCATACTATACAGACTCCTTCCTAAAAACACTGAATGCATTTAAATGAACACCTATACTGCAGACTAAATCGCAGTAAAGGTCAGTAAAATAACGATCATATCATGAAGTGCAATCTTCGAGCAACTCGGCTTCTGTACGGAAGGCGTGTTGCTCGAATCATGATCAAATTACATCTTTATACAACCGGAACGAAGCAAGACAAGTCTTTCGCAAGTGTGTGTTTAAAGATTGTAGGGCTACGCTAGTTAGAATACGTTCGATAATAATTGAGGTCTTTGTCAAGCTGCACATATTTTTATCCAGCTGTTCCAGGTAATATAATAATAGATAATCTTTTCCACATGTTTTTTCTAAGCAAAGTTTAAAATGTTGTCTATACCTATTAGGTCTGATAACCCTTTTAACTATTTGATGAACTACCGACTGTTCACCTACCAAGCTTTCAGTGAGAATGTGAAGTATTTTTTTAGCATGATTGTCTCACTTCAGATTAGACTGTAAACAATGGTTCAGTTTGAAGGGTCCTCTTCAATCTTCAAGGGTATTTCACTCACCAGACAAAAATTAAAGATAGGTATCTCGGTTTTTGTCAAATTATTTATTTCAAATAGCCTGCGCTGGATCCCGAGGAAACACCTACCTGATTAAAAAATAATTAATTTTAGCTAGTTAGTAATGACAGCCATTTGTTAATTGACATTTAATTTACGATGGGTATGTGCATTTTAATCCGAGTCATCGGTCTTGAGCCCCGCGGAACATCTTATCCATTGTTTTCGCTTCACCTCTATTTCCCATGAATGAATGGCGTAGTCACTTGCGAGCGAGGTCACGTTTTTTTACCTTTCGTGATCGTGATGTAATGCGGCGCTGTTTCGGGACAAGTCGCTACTTAATATCGCGCATAACCACACCTGTGTTTCTTATTTCTTCAATTAATAGACGGTGTTAATAAGTCATATTATTCTATTGAATATAGAATGTTTAACTTTTCCCGCGTATCTACGAATGTGAAGAAAACTGAGCATGCGCAGTCGTTATCTAAGATCGCGACCTCATGAAGTTCTCAAGCTCGAATACAACACAAACGCAGTTTATTTACGCCGCCAGTCCGTCCACGATTGATGTGAACCTATTTTTGAAGTTAACCTCACTTTTACCTTTACAGTGAATAGAAGTGAATCATCGCGCAGTTAAATATTGACATCCTAGTCATGTAACTTGTGGTTTGGAGCCGTGAATAAAATAAAATGTGTTCAATATTCTTCAAGTCAGTGTGCTGTGTTAAAAATCGATAAGAAAGGTCGTATGATAGTTGATGTCATGCAAACTATTGCAAGATGGATAATTGTTTCCCCGCCTGCAGCTGTGATGATTACGACGGGGCAACCAAAGCCGATATTGATCGGTACACAGACAGGATAGAAAACGTCCTAAACGACGAACAGGGCAGGAGGCTATTCAGGAATTTTATGTATACTTCGAAGATGCGAGACGGGCGGAGAATATTAGATTTTTGGGAACATGTCGAGAGATTGATCAATAGCAAAGAAAATATAACAGGCGAATTAGACAGTTTGATCGATGAAGCAGAAAGGATAGAAGAAATAGATTTTGCAATAATGGAAAGATTGACAGAAATCCAAAACTCAGGAAATAAAGAAGAACTTGCGGATATATTTAAAGTATTAAAGGCAGAGGCTACTAGATCACTGAAAAGAGAATACAATGCATTTAGGAGACATTTAATCCAACAAAGAAAGAATTGATAACCTTTTTTTGTATAAAACGTGCCTTGGTATTTTAGATCCATTTTGAATTTCGCGCCTCACAGGTGTTGCTAGTGTTTTACTTTTCCACGTTTTAAGGCACTTTAGTATCCAATAGTGTACTATGTATATTAGTGTATGAAGTATTAACAAACATCACACATAAGTACCTACAAATACACCCGCGTGATTTACGGTAATACAAAAGTATTATTGACGGTAATAATATTTTAAACACTGTTTAAAGAGCTTTAAACGTTGTAATTTCTTAAAACACTTACTTAATATTAAATTATTTATTTCCAAAAACGTCTTTCATGCGATTCTATATCCCTTTCAATTATGGCTACCATTGAACGTAGGTCTTGTTCTTCATCAGGTCTTTATTATTCTCTACTGCAGGAGCACGACCCTCCATGTACAACCAGAGCCATATATTAGCCAGAGCAGTCAGAGGATTTGGCCTATACTCTCCACGCTGGCAAGACGGGTTGGAGAAGACTCTTTGATGCTTATAAGCTTTGTTTAGCTTGTGTTTCCTTAGTCGCCTTCTACGACATCCATGGGAAGACTTGGAGAGGTCCTATTCTACTCTGCCGGGAACCACACGGCACTCTGCCGGAGAACGTACTCTGAACGTAGGTACTACAACTACATCATAAATTACAAAATGCTCTCTATCTTACCCACAGAACAAGGTTTGCGATATTCTCTCGTGATCTAACCACACCTGTCAACTGGATGTTAATTTGCTTAATAAATGATATAGTCACGATTTGGTTCCTATTTGCTATTCATTGCTTTTATTATCTTAGTCACAATATAGCAGTAGCAGATTTGCCAATGGGCTGAATGAACCCTACGGCGGCAAATGTGTAAATCCGGTACTGCAATTCAATTAGTAATACTGTAACAAAGAACAGTACCTAATGCACGTCTAATTAGAATATCTTACTGGTTTGGTGTATACTTGTTTTAGTAACAATCTAACAAAATATTAGTTAAAGAGGCGTAATTAAAAACAGGGTTTGTAACACACAAAGAAAACTGCATATATATTTTGACATTTATTAATTGCACATCATTGTACATTCCCATATAAATTATCATCTCATTTAGTCCTTAGCATAGCATTCCTGCTACAGATCTTCCCTCATTCTTATAGCTAAACATCAATTGATTACATCCAATATGTAAAATATTTGTCCCTAAATAAAACATGTTTGTCATCAAACATGGGTTACAATTTAAAATTCCATTTCACTAATTACATGAATTATTAAATTATAATCATCATTAAATACGCATTTTCATAAGAGTCCATGTCTCACTTTGATTGGAATTATTATTAGGTATAATAGATATTTCATTAAAATTATTATTTATCACTTTTATCCCATTTTAGTTATGATGAGAATAACATAACTAAAATGAAATTTACCTCTAGGTTTTCTTCCAGGAGTAGTACATTTCTAGTGGTTTGTTGACCTGAAAAACAAACAAGAATAATTTTAAAATATATTCATAGCCGAGCTGAAGATTTAACCAATAAAAACACTTGGATAATGATAATGATGACGAAACTGATTTTAAAACTGGAATTTTGGGGACTGATACACACTTAATTATTTATTTCAAAAACTATAAAACGGATTTTAATAAAACTTGCACCATTCCCAAGTTGTACTATAAAAACTTGTCATATTATGTAGAACTATAATCACTATAAAACGGATTTTGATAAAACTTGCACCATTCCCAAGTTGTACTATAAAAACTTGTCATATTATGTAGAACTATAATCACTTTTGTAATTGGTCAATGTGGTGAATAGTTCTTTCATTCTGGTCTGGGAGAAAAACTTAGAATGCATCAGATAGTTCTCTTCCCGCGCCGATCGTAAAAGCTGGTAGCGGAAGTGGGTGAATTTCTGAGCAGTCATGTGCACACACTATGGTTAACATCATGCAACTACATATTTTTATAGCCTTTTTCACTTACAGACCCACAATGACGCTACTTGTGGCCCTGTAAGGTTGTGTGATTATTATAGATATGATAACTTGATTCATAAACATAGATAAATTACTAAAAATCAAGTCCAGAATTAATAAGTATCTACTTCTAGATTTATTATACCTTTGACAGTTAGGTTGAAATCAATTATGTAAAATATCCAAATAGATCCTACACTGATTGTAGGATCTACTACCATAGCAAAATGACAATTTAATGGTTAAATGTATGAATAGTGTTAATCTGTCAGAAGTAAAATAAATGTGAACTGAGTATGTCTTTAATCATAATAGAGATTGTTTCTTAAAATAAAAACTCACTACGGTAGGTACCTTCCAGAACTTATCATTGATTTGCCTTAGTGTCTGTGAGCCGGCCAACGGTACAAACTGGCCGGGCGATGGAGCAACATAAATGCAGAAATTGAGCAGGCGGTAGGCTTCTGGTAACTCTGCATCGAGATCTAGTGTCAAGCGCATGGCTAAGTATTTACTGAGATGGTCAACTGGAAAGAAATACAAGATTTAATTGACAGAAGTTGAAATCATGTCTCATTAAGGTGGTTTATTTATTCATGATTGATTTTTAAAGCTGCATAAAAGCATCTGAAATACTATAACAATTGTTATTTCAACAGCAGCTGGTAAACTCCTGTAACAGATTGAGGTTTTTTTTCTTAATCTATATTTCTTTTCGAGGCTTCAGTACACTAGATGTGACTATGCCAGCCTCATGGGGGACATCTAGCATAAAATTTTTTTAGATTGAGGTGTTGGATCAAAAATAAAGCTTATTTTGACAACACTGTTTAAAAAAAAAGTGTCATGTTCTCATGAGTTTAAAGAAAGTATGTTAGTTTCTTATAGTACCATTACTTGTAAATGCCTAAACAGATATAGGTAAATATTTATAGAATCCTTGCCTTATACCAAGAGACATATTTTCTTTCTTGGTAGAGCAACCAACCTCAGTCAGCACGCTCAACAAGACAGCAATAGTCACAGGACCTGAAGAAATGCTGACCATTTCTTACGAGATTGGTGCATTAAAAATATTTTACCAGAAGCATTAGCAGTAGTCTTCAAGTATCTGACAGAGCTGTCCCTCAGTGCCCTCATGAGTGAGTTGTCACCAGTCATCTCTGTTGGGTGAGGTTTAAACACCAGCTCAATTTCATTTGGATTCAAAGGCTCCCCTTCTCCTTCTGTGTCCATGGAATTCTCTCCTTCAGTCCTGAAAACATGTAGAATTCTCATTTAGTACAAGGCTTCTACTGAAATTAGAGACCTTTATAAAGCTCTTTGTATTACTCAGGATCATATTTTAATTTTTAAAGAATCATTGTTATTATCATTTATGATCTTAACATAACATAAATTGAGGTCTGCTACATAAATATACTGTCTCATCTGTCTGCATAGGCTAATTTTATCCTACTGGGCCCATATTGATGCAGTTCTCTTTATAATATGAAGCATAGTTATTAAAATAGCTGGTGTTGGCCACTTACACACACGAAAAACAAGCAATATAGAATACCAATGTCAATAAATAGTTTGTTGATCAGAAAATATGGTTATAAGCTGTGTCGGTAGAAAATTTCCTATTTGAAAGTATGTGCAGTCTACTTTTTTTTTGATGTTTGATGGCAAATGAGCACCTAAGATTATTTGAATGAAAATCAATGTAATCTTACATAGTATTTAAGTATTCCATAACTGGATTGAAACCAATGTATCTGACGTAGTATTTCAGTTCTACCATGTTCAACATACCTTCCATCACTAGATTCACTTTCACTGTGTTCTGAAGTTATAACAGATTTGGCCCTTTTAGTGGTGCTGGTGTTCTTAGACACTGAACTCACATTGGACAGAACTGGTGATGGCGTGCTTCTCACCGAGGCTGGGTTGGAGGTGGACTGGCTTGGAGGAGTAGGATTACCAGTGCCAGGCCCTGAGGATGTGCTATCTTTAGGGGCCGATGAACTACTGCCATTCTGAGCTTCTGTATTACCATTCGAGTTAGAAGCATTGCTGTTATTATCTTCATGGTTCTTCCTAGATCTTTGAGGTCTATTTTGAGACTGAAGCTTGATGCCTTCAGTTATAGAATTCACTAACGATGCTTGCGAGTGTGACATGCTCAACTTAGTCAGCAAGCGCTCCTGATGAGCCTCATATTCATCCCTACTAGGATATATCTTCGAAATGAGCAAGTCAAAATTAGGGTCTGGTCGCAATGACCTCTTTGAAACCAATTTCTTCCGACACGTCGGACATTCTTTGTTACCAGAACGCAGAGCAGTCACTATGCAGTCCGAGCAGAACCTATGCAAGCATTCTTTCGTCGTCATCGTTTTCTTGAGCATGTCCAAACAAATAGGACACATCAACTCGCTGTGGAGACTCCGCGGGGACACGGCAATTTCTGTAGCATCCACTATCACTTCTTGGGGCATTCGATGTAGCTCGTACAATGAAAGCTCCCATGTTTTGTTTTGGGAGGGCTCCGTGGACGACATTTTTCCGAATAATTTATTTTCCTTCTCTATTATTTTTGAATTATTTATTTTTCTGACTAAAATGACAAACCTACCGCTTCCACCATGTTTTCACAACTATTTTTTTAATTTTATTTTATAATATTTTTTCTTTATGTCTCGATTCCAAGCATTTTTGCTAGATAATTTTGTTTATGGTTCTTTCTCTACATGAAAAGCGCTATTCATTCACACATATCCGGCCTTTCGGACTCCGAGCTGGGCCGTATGTGTCCGCTTGATTTCCCGTCAGGCCCGAGCCGTCCGGAATCTGTATTCACACGTATCGTATCGGGAAAATTGGTGTCATGCCATGGGTAAGAGCTTCTAAGTTGTGGTGCCGATACTTGACGTCCTTCCGAGTAGGACAGAGCTCTATATGTAAACTGGAAGGAGTCACCGGGACCAGCCGAACTGTGTTATCGATTTGGTTATCGAGTACATACATAGGTATCGCAAAGAATCGATTTTCCCCGACCCGGCCGGGTTCCCGTCAGGGATCCGGATCCGGAACAGCGCTCAAAAGTCAGTATCGTACTGTGGTATCGTATTTTTTTTTATTTGTACCAGAACCAGAGAGAAGGAAAACCAAAGAGTAAAAATAACCGGAACCAGGACTGATATATTTTACGGTTGGCAGCACTGACATGCAAAGCGCTATTTTTAAAAGTGGTAGGAAAGAAAACTTGGCAAAGTGGCTTAGGAAAGTGGGAAAGGTACATCTCGGAACAATAACAAAAAAGTCCTACGAAACAAAATGGAATCGATACTTCCTTTCTTCGAGCAACACGGCCTCCGTACCGGACGGACTTCCTTTAGATAATTTTTCTTCTTCCAATATTTTTTACCCGTTACGTTGTAAGCTGTCATGCGTTGGAGCCCGCGGGTTCTGCTATTACGACAGCATTAAATTATTAACGAATTCTTTATATAAATTGTTTCACAAAATGTGCTATCTTGAATCTTATATAATCAAATAAGTTATTGATAATTCGTTAAATATTGACAGTTTGCAAACATTGCACACTTAACTACTATGATATACATTTTTGTTATGTAGGTACTTCAACTAAATGCTTTGACGGCCTACGTGGCGCCAGATGCACGCCAGCCTGTGCATTACGGGCACCGGGTTCGAATTCCGGCGCAGGCAAATACCAAATCAGATTACAGTATGAATGCTAGTGGATCCTGTGATCCGCCGCAACAGAAATGAAGATACTTAGGTGATGATGATTTTAATTAAATGCTTTGTTATTTTTAAAATTATAACTATATATTTCACTTCTTATCTCACAAGGACTTCTTTTTAGAAATATACATCAACCTTGATTTACAATCAAAGAAGTCGATGGCACTTGCTGAACGGGTACCAGATACGTATTTCCATTGGCAGGGTTATTTCCCAGATTTTGGTTATTCAGAGGCACTACTTCATAAATATTACTTTGAACTGGTTTATCTA
The DNA here is from genome assembly GCA_963082605.1 of Rhodophaea formosa. Classification (NCBI taxonomy): domain Eukaryota; kingdom Metazoa; phylum Arthropoda; class Insecta; order Lepidoptera; family Pyralidae; genus Rhodophaea; species Rhodophaea formosa. The sequence continues at coordinate 4,905,408 of OY720213.1, read as the reverse complement.
CTACACCACTATTGACAGGGGCAGAAACAATCTGCGCAGGTTGCCCATTTTGAATCAATAAGTTCTGATTTGGCTGTGAAGACGCCACCAGTAATTGTTGGTTATTATTAGGCTGGCTAACCAACAGCTGGTTTGGTTGACCGACTAAAATTGTTTGCTGATTGGGATTTTGCGGAGTAAGGTATATTTGCTGTTGACTCTGCAGAGATTGTTGGTCTTGTACCAAAGGCTGTGCCAATAGAATCTGACCTTGCTGATTTGGAAGTATCTGGGGCTGACCTTGAAGTTGTTGGTTTGGTCGCTGCATCCACTGTCCTTGCAATTGCTGATTCTGTATAGGCTGTTGGACTAATTGTTGGTTAATTCCTTGCGTTTGCATATTAGTTCTTGGCTGTTGCATCCACTGTTGTTGATTCATTGTTGGCTGTTGATACTGAGGCTGTTGATATTGAGCCTGTTGGTATTGAGCTTGTTGGTTGACACTCGGTTGTGGAGCCAAATTCTGCGGTTGATTCATTGCAGTTTGCTGATTCCATCGTTGTTGTTGGTTTGCTTGTTGTTGAGACCACTGTTGAGGCTGATTCTGAACTGGTTGTTGAGCCCACGGTTGATTCTGCCTTGGTTGTTGAGTCCACTGTTGGGGTTGATTCTGCCCTGGTTGTTGCGCCCACTGTTGGGCTTGATTCTGCCCTAGTTGTTGAGATTGCGGATTAGGTGAATTAATAGGTTGTTGATTATTTGCTTGGTTAAGGTTGACATTCACCGATTGCGATGAGGATTGCTCTGAAGGCGCGGCGTTGGACTGCAGAGGTTGGCCATTATTCTGGGCGTTATTATGCCGAGCCTGTTCTTCAAGTGATTTTAGTGCATCAGCAGGAATGAACACTCCAGGAACAGCATTTTGGTTCAGCGCTGGTGGCACTGGCTGGCAAACAGCCAATGTTACCAGTAGCGCGATGGCAGGAATCTGAAAAAGGAATAATTAATATAGAAATATGTGTTTTGGAGATTACAACTACTTAGATGATCTAGGGCTATTTTACTAACGTTTAAAGGTAAAAAATAAATAGAATTTACCGACTGCCATGGGTTCTGGTGTTGAGAAGTAAGAAGATAGTTATTAGATTGCGGTATCAACACATTACAGAAATACAAAGAATTTATAGACATTGAAACCATGTCTTCGAAAACTTAATTTAATTTTACTACATTTATTCCATAAATATACTTACCAATACTTCAGCGTACATTTTGTGGCTCCGAGTGTGGTCTGATACTGTGTTCTATTAGTTTTATACGATCGTTAATTGTCAATAATGGGCCACCCGATTGATATTTCCCGAAGTACCGATACCCGATAAGTTTGTGGTCGTGATGAGGCATTAATAACGGATTTAATGGGTGGAGATGACGATTGATGCAATTTATACGTATGTTTAGCTGAGTCCGTACATCTAGCTACAATTTCCGGGTCTTTGTTGTCCCTTGCGGTTTTCTTATGCTTGGTTTTACGGTCGAACATACTTGAGCGGCGTTGGATAATAGAGCCGTTGGGTTGTGTGGTAAAAGGTGAAAAGATCTGCTCTGAATTTTACGTTTTTTTACTATACATATACATTACAAATAGGAACCCATAAACCCTGACATTCTAGCAATTACGTGAAAATAATTGTAATTTTTTTGTACTTCGGTACTCGTGGATTAGCAACTCGTTGATTAAAAAGGTACGGTTCTATTACTTTCACAGTTCATCACTTCCTCCCTGCTTATGGGCAGTCGTATAAGCTATGTCAGATGCTTTAAAGCAGCTTGAAAAAGAAAAAATCTAACACCAGTTTTGGGCACTTACACACACGAAAAACAAAACACCCAGCAACGAACACAAACACAGCTAGCCATCCAAGCCTGTACTGTAGCTCATATTTTTAAATTTATGATTATGTAGTCATATCATAACTAACTCTGGATTTATCGTCACATTTATGATTATCACATTTTTGCTTTCCTCTAATCTTGTAAATTGATCCTCGACACACTCAAAGGGTGACTCAGCCCGTCAATGTAAACATTATTTCGGGATCAAAGCTAGGAACTCAAAAGAAAAAAAAATCATATTCATAAAAAAAACGTTCAGACGCCAGAGGCCATTCGTATGGGAAAGTCAAAAAAGGAGTTTGCAGCATCGATCCCGTAAGAAAAAATAAATTGACGGAATGAGTCACCCTCTTGAGGGTATTTCGAGCGTCAATTTACACACTGTAATACGCATACAGGAAGTTTATTAGCCTGCTAAAATGTTTTTCCATAAATCTTCACGGTATAAATAAGGGCTATGTAAGAATATGGGACTTTCATTCCTGGCCAGGTTCAGTCGGATTAACAAATTGACGGGAAACACGCCAAGTTTCCAAGAAAGCGGAACTTGCTGTTCATAATCGTCCGCGCTAATTATGAGTTTTAAAGAGGAAGAAAAGCTACATATCTGCGGGCGAGTAGGGTTTTCAATCCCGATATTCTGAGATCTATATCTGGGTTTCTGGAATCCTGCGCCTTTTATCAGTCCCACTTGTTGCGGGATTTCGAGTACAAAATAATGCGGGATTTGGGATCTACTCCTGAATTTGGGCGATTTTTCTCAAATCTGACTATTAACAACGGTCTACGTTTCTAGTTGCAATTTCTTCCACATTTGTTATTACTTTTTTCTTTATTTTGGATCTTGATTATTACAATAGTAAAAGTTAAAATATTTTGAGTCAGTGTTTTTGTTATTTCTTTGTTTTCAAACGACAGAAAAGGAGGTGGTTATCAATTCGTCAGATTGTTTTTGTTTTGAAAATGCTTTTTTTTCTTTCCCACTTAATTTATCTAAATCTGTTTAATAGCAGTTTAGTTGAGTCAGCTTTTTAACTGGTGATTATTTTTAACTTATTATATTAATAGTCAGGCCAGCGTGGAGAGTGTGGGCCAAATCTTCTGACTGCTCTGGCTAATATAAGGCTCTCGTAGCACAGACAGGGTCATGCTCCTGCAGCGGAGACTAAACAAGACCCGATGATGATGATGATATTAATAGTATTAAATTTTATGTGAGATCCCAGAACTCCTACATTTACTAATATCAAAGATAGGTTGCGGTATTGGGAGCCCTACTCGCGAGTGAGCTAGTGACCCATAAGTTTTACGACGCTGTATAGTAAATTGTTGCCAGTTCACCCGCAATTATGAGAGCATTACACGATTTTATAGAAACTACGTATTAAAGCAAATTGGAGAGAATTTCCTGCAACGTATGTGCTCTACTATCCACGTTAATATTCTAAATGCCAAAGTAACTATGTCTATCGATCTTTCTGTGTTTACGCTTAAATCGGTGTTTGAGACTTGAATAAAGACAAAGCCCAATTTTCACTCGAAGGAGAGGGCGGAGCTGCTGATCTTGAGTAAAATAATTACCTACTTAAAGAATTATAAAATATATTTTTCGTTATAATAAAATCGCCGTGTGGTTCCCGGCAGAGTAGAATAGGACCACTCCAAGTCTTCCCGTGGATGTCGTAGAACGTGACTTAGGAAACACAAGAAAAGAAAAGCTTATAACATCAAAGAGAATCTCCAACCCTTCTGGCCAGCGTGGAGAGTGTAGGCTACATTCTCTGACTGCTTCGGCTAATCATGGCTCTGGTAGTACAGTCTGGTAGTAAGAGGGTCGTGCTCCTGCAGTGGAGACTTAAAAAGACCTGACGATGATGATGATAATATAAAATAGGTACCTTTTTATGAATAATTTGCGTGCGTTTGATCTCTTTCTTGTTTAATGGAAAGCAACGATGAGGTATCTCTAGCGGGGTACCCGCAAATTCTCATGTCTATTCATTTTTGCCTTCAAAATCCCTAAATTATACGAGTCGGGAAACAGTGACGTGTGGAGGGAATTCCAATCCTTCGTAGTTTGCAAAATGAATGAGATAGGAGGCGAATATAGAAGTGTGATGATAAGGAATATCCACCACATATGGATGGGATCCCTGCCCACGCTATGCCGTCCGATGATGGAATGCTGGAACGAGATGATCATCATCAGGTCCTTTTTAGTCTTCTGCAGGAGCTTGACCGTTTCTGTACTACCAGAGCCTTATATAAGCTAGAGCATAGGATTGTATATATGTTATAGTGGCCAGACGGGTTGGAGAAGAGAGGAAGGGGATGTTAAATATTATTTACTTGAATTGTTAGCGGAATTTCAGTTCTTTGGTTTACCCCAAAGATTCTTATAACTTTTTTAAAGCTCATCAGTTTCATATGCCTAAGTAGATATTAAAATAAGAGGATTTTCAGATAATCAGCTCTATTCCCTTAAGAAGCTGTTAAGTCAACTGTGATGATCGGCTTTGGCCATACTGGGCGTCGTTACAATGTTTACGAGTAAGTACATAAAAGTATGCTTAAGGAGCTAATGTGAATTCCACTGCAGTTGAAAGCATACATTATACCTATTGTTGGAATTTTGTTATAAAATGTTTATCTATCCACATACAAATGTTTGGTAACAATGGTAAACATTTTGTAACAGCAAGATAAAGCATCATTAGATGTGTGAATGTTTGTGAAAATATTTGGATAATAAAGTACAAAAAGTACCGTAGCAGTATATGATAGTAGGTGGCGTCTTACCAGAAGCAATAAAATTGCTATTAGTACAAATAATAAAAGTGTATTTTATATAGCAATTTTATTACCTCTGGTGTCATCAAACTGCCGTTATCACGAGTATGATATAACACTACGTCAAGTAACTGTTATAGGTATACAGCCAAATGAGGTTACTAATATGCATTGGTGATATACTTAAGTGTGCTATCTCTCACACAACACAGAGCGACATGGTTCCCTAGGCACGCACGACACCCGGCGGGATGAACCTCCCTTTCATCATCATCATTTCAGCCGCCAGAGGTCCACAGCTGGACATAGTCCTCATTTCTAATACGACCGGTTGGGATCGGCTTGCATCCAGCGCCATCCTGCGACCTTGGTCATGTCGTCTGACCACCTAGTCGGTGGGTGTCCAACGCTTGCTGTTACGTGGTCGCCTTTCTGTCTCATCAGCCTTCGGTTCTTCGCCTTCATATCCTCCCTTCCTGACGACACATTACCCGTTAACAACCTACTTACATTTTATTGCGGTAATGTTTATTCAGGAAATAATTATGCGTCCATTTGGTTTAGAAGTGGATGAAAAACGGAAATACGTATATCAAACTAGCAATTTTGAATTTTCCGACTTCGTCACCCATAGGTACATAGATTAGCTCAGAATTTTAAAAATCGGTCCAGTAGTTTCGGAGCCTATTTAATGCAAACAAACAAATACGTAACCAATTAAATCTTTACTTTTCATAATATAAGTATAAAAGTGTTGATACAAATATATTTATATTTGGCTAGGAATGGCTACCTTCTACCTCAGGCACCAGTCCTTCACAAAGATAGGTTTTGCAGGGAACATTATTAAGCAATATGTTCTTAATTTCACTGTAAATACCTTTGTGAAGGAAAATAAAGATCTTATTATTAAAATGGCTAATGTCGTAAAAGTCCTTCGGAATGGATCAAAATTAGAGTAATCGTGTTTAGGAGACGGGATTAGAACTAGTGCATCGTTATTTTAACTCTATTTTCTACCTAGATGTCCACCATATCGGCAACGTGGTCTTGTACTTCGGCCGCCGAGCTCTGTGTACTCTGTTAATGGTAAAAACGTAATTACTATGTTTTTATGTTATCGTAACATTAGTTATCTGAATGTGTTATCAGTCTTATATTGATCTTAACCAGTTTTCAGTCCTGGGAAAGTCATAAATTAACTGTTTTCTAACAGGCATAAGTGCACGAGGGGAAAGGCGTCGCCAATTACAATTTTTAGATTTTCAATCAGCTGTCTTATATCTTAGTGGTAAAAGTCAGGTAATCTCAAACTATTAACTAGAATATAGGTACAGAGTGTAATAAGGCCCTCAACACACCCCTAAAAGGGTCACTCAGCCCGTCAAAATCAACAACTCTTGCTATGGGATCAGTGCTGGGAACTCAATTTTTTTTTCGAAATTTCATACAAAAGTTTTCAGCTGCCCGGGCAAAATGTATGGGAAAGTAAAAAAGTTTTCGAGTTCGCAGCATTGATCCTATAGCAAGAGTTGATGATTAAAACGGGCTGAGTCACCCCTAAGAGTGTGTCGAGGGCCATGTTACACTCTGCATACCTACGATTATGAAAAGTCTAGATAGATTCTATTACCATTATAAGTGTTAAAATTAAATAAAAAATAGTTTAACTCATGGACTGTGATGCAAACACATAGCTACCGAATTGATGACATAAGTTGACATGACGCATGCGTGTTATCACAAAACTCACATGCATTGAAAAATTGTCCAGTTTTTTAATTATTGAAATAAAAGCATGACAGAGTTAGAGAGTATATAGTCAAATTTATTTATATCTACGAGTAAGAATCTGCTTATTGACAACCTCTGTGTATCAGTGGTACAGAAGAATGCTAAAAGAGTAACAGCCAAACCAGTAGAGATTCGCGAGAACTTATCAAGTTGAAATTAATAGCACATATTGAGATCTGCGATCCCTTGAACGTGTGCAAAATTCAAACTTTTAAGCCAACGCAGTCAAAAGATATAGCCGTTTATGTTGCATATTTTGCACATTTATGCATATTCGCAAGGGAATCAAAACCTATAGGGTACTTCCTGTTGACCAATCATCATGTTTGTTAGGGAGCTTTCTTTAACTTGTGTTTCATAAGTCGCCTTCTACGTCATCCAAGGAGTGGTCTTATTCTACTCTGAAGGGGACCACACGGCTTATATATTTGTTAATAATGCCAAAAGAGTAACTGCCAAACCAGTAAAGATTTTTATTCCCTTTGAGAACCCCTGTAAGAATCCGAGCTAATCGGTGATCTCGGCAGATAACTAGAGTTGGCAGTGGGTCAAAGCTTCCTCATTTGCCGGAGTCATTGCGGTGCGGCCTAGGGCTGCGGCGGCTCAATACATCGTCATTACGAGTGCACTCGTTACGGGAATTAGTTAGATTTGTCCGTGCAAACATGGTGGTGAGGGTAATCAGCATAGCCCCAGAGACACTTAAGGCTCGTACATGCGCTAATGATGACCTTCAGGATATGGGCCGAGTTTTGAACCTTAGTTCCCCGTCAGAAACTCAGCGGTCGACTGCCGCCCGTCGCCCGCGTATTCAAAATATTAAATAACAAATTTAATATTAAAAAGTAAAATAAAAATTCCTCGGGAGAGTTTGTAGGTTGATTGGTATTGTATAGAACATAAAAATTGCGTGACTCTAAGACAAAGAGTTACGTAGTAAATGAATATTTGTAATAAAAATCGATGGACGCGGACCTTTTTTTTCTAAAATCTATGAACTTTAGAAAAAAGTCCTCCTCAGCAAGTAAAGATTAAAAACCATTCTACAATATATGTTTTTTTGGGTATTGTGCTTTATGTTTAACCATTTTTATAGAGGTTAAACATAGTCGAAATGGCCAAGGAGCACCCTTAACAGACAGAAGGCGGCGCGGCAGTCGGCACACATAAATTATGTTGGGGTTACTTTTGAATTATATTGTCTTTGCTTTTGATGTTCTCTGCGCTCAGTCTATATTTTTAATCTCTATACTTCATATTGTAGAAACCCTTATGTGCTCTGATGATTGTGATGAACAAGATCTTATTAAGGTAAACGTCTGTGCTTATACATGATAACAAAGTTTTCCAACCCCCGACACAGAAAGAGTGGTGTTATAAGTTTGACCGATCTGTTTGTCTGTCTGTCTCTAAAACGGGTGAACCGATTTAGATGTGTTTTTTAATTTGAAAGCAGGTTTCTTGGCGATGGTTCTTAGGCATGTTTTATCAACTCGGTCAGCTGTCAACAAGATAAAGGGATTTTCGTGTCGGGGTTTACTTAAAATTTTATATTTAGGGGCCATTCTAGTATTACAGCATTAAGCAGAAAAATAGCTATTCTTAACCCCCTCCCCCCTCTTGTCAGCAAAAGTAAGAAAAGTTTTTCGCCCCTCCCCCTAAGCTTACGTAAACATTGGTATTATTTTCACAAAAAATGTTAGTGTATTTTGCGAAATGTTGCTTATGTCATCATCACGTCAACCCGTCAACCCCTCCGTCCCCTTTGTCATCAAAAATAAGCAAAGTCCAGACCCCGCCGCCACTCTCTTTCACTGCTCTTGTAATATTTGAATGACCCCTTTATTGTAAGGAACCCTCAGTGCGTAAATCTGCTTCGCATCAACCAGTTCTTAGGTCCATGTCTCAAACCTTCTATTAAGGTCGCTAACGTAACTTGAATGTTCGTGTAAAGTTAACATTTAAGTACATGTTAGAGTCGATGAAATGGCTACGCCAGGCTGGGCGATGCCTTATTTGTCACTCAGCATCACGTTGGACGAGACATATCAAAACTAGGATCTTGGAGACTTCATTTATCAGGAAAATATCCAACCTAGTTTATAATATTTCCAGGTTTAATAGTTCTGAATAACAAATGATGGATAACAAACAAACTAAATTGTTAAGAATAATAATGTCAAAATTAAACACTTCATAATGCAGTGCCTCTGAGGCCTTTAAGGTCGTTACACTGTAGAATATTATTTATTACTCACAATATTGTACTTATTGTACTTTGATCTGTAATATTATGGAGAGCAATAAATATTTGATTGACTGAGTAATAAAAAAATGCGCTCTTGGTCCTTAGTCACTTGCCAACTTTTTTTTAGATGACTATGTCGTTAGATTCAAGGGAGCTTTGCTTCTTCACCTGACTTTTTGACCAGGCCACCTACGGTCAGGGGTGTCTTTCTCAACTGCCTGTCCGGTAGCTGCAGATATGGCATCGGGTACGCGCGCCCGGCCTCCCGAGCTGCTACTTGCTCTCTCCCATTCATCCGAGTGAGTAGTATCCCAACCTTCATTCCTGTCCCAAATTCAACAAATTCCTATCCTTTCCCAGCTTAAAATGCTTTCGATGGGCAGCAGCATCGGAAGTACCACAAGCCAAACAAACTGCGCTCGCCAACCCGCCTGCCAAGCGTGGTGAGTATGGCATAAACCTCTTATGGATTGTAAGAAAAAGACCAGGCCCCCAGTCTCCGGCAGCCCCGCTATTCCAGGCTCCGGTAGCGGTCGTGGTAACGGCGGGGCAGGGGGAGCTAAGAATCCCCGGATTCGACCCGGCTACCACCCCCAACGACGACTGGCCCTGGTAACACACAACATCCGCACGATGAGGCTTGACGAGAAGGTCGAGGAATTGGAAGAGGAAATGAGTAGGTTACGATGGGACATAATGGGGTTGTCTGAAGTCCGAAGAGAGGGAGAGGGCACGACAATCCTGAAGTCTGGTAACCTACTCTATCACCGGGGGGGTGACTTAAAAAAGTCCCAGCATGGTGTCGGGTTTCTCGTCCACAGATCCCTCGTACAGAACGTCGTAACCATCGAGAGTATTTCCAGCAGGGTGATATACCTTATACTCAGAGTGTCCAAAAGATACTCGCTGAAGGTCATACAGGTGTACATGCCAACCGGGGAATACTCTGTTGAATAGGTTGAAGTTGTGTATGAGGACATTAGTAGGGCCATACACGCTTCCGAAACCTATTTTGCGGTGGTTATGGGGGATTTTAACGCTAGACTTGGCAAACGGAGTGATGGGGAGTTCAGGGTGGGGCAGTTTGGATATGGGGAGCGAAATGAAAGGGGCCATATGCTGGCTGACTTTTTGGAGAAAGAGGGCCTCTTTGCGATGAACTCTTTCTTCAAAAAGCCACCTCAAAGAAAATGGACCTGGCTAGGTCCCTCAAGGAAGGGTCAGGCCCCAGTAAAACAGGAGATAGACTTCATCATGTCGACAAGGAGAGAGATATTCAATGATGTCTCCGTGATCAGTAAGATTAAAACCGGAAGCGATCACCGACTTGTTAGAGGCATCTTGAATATCGATCTCAGGCATGAGCGAGCTCGCTTGATGAAGTCTACACTTCGACCATCTCGTTCGCATATCCAGAACCACGAAATCTTCCAGCTTGAACTCTCAAATCGTTTCGAATGCCTTCAAGACTGCGTTTCTGTGGACGAGTTAAACAACGGGTTCGTAGAAGCTGTCCAGGCGGTGGGATCCAAGATATTTAAGTCTCGCCCCAAAAAGAAACCCCTAAAAATCTCACCTCAGACCCTTGATCTAATGGCTGAGCGACGATCCATGGCGCTGCAGACCTCCGAAGATGCTGACGCCCATCGGCGGCTCAATAGAAAGATCCAAAAGTCTCTGCGGCACGATATTCGCTCCTATAATACTGAACGTATTAAGGAGACGATAGAGCAGAATAAGGGCTCCAAAGTGTTTGCAAGAGTGGAGTCTATTGGGCAGAGCCGGTTGGCTAAGCTGAAGACGGAGACCGGCAAAGTGGCGTCGACCAAGGCTGAGGTACTGAGGGAGATCGAGAGGTTTTACGGACAGCTGTATACGTCAGTTGCCAAACCCGCTGTCAACTTGGCTAAAGATCCAAGAGCCAAGCTAACTCGACATCATACCGAAGACATCCCGGACATCAGCCTGTACGAGATTAGGATTGCCCTCAAGCAGCTCAAAAACAACAAGGCGCCGGGCGAGGACGGAATCACAGCAGAGCTTCTGAAAGCGGGCGGAACGCCGATACTGAAAGTCCTACAGAAGCTCTTTAATTCCGTCTTGCTCGAGGGCGTGACGCCAGAGGCGTGGAACAGGGGCGTGGTGGTTTTGTTTTTCAAAAAGGGTGACAATACCTTATTGAAGAATTATAGACCCATCACGCTCCTGAGCCACATCTATAAGCTGTTTTCGAGGGTGATCACGAATCGTCTCGCGAACAGGCTTGATGCCTTCCAGCCTCCCGAACAAGCCGGTTTCCGAAAAGGCTACAGTACCATAGACCACATTCATACGCTGCGGCAGGTTATACAGAAGACCAAGGAGTATAACCGGCCACTATGCTTAGCGTTCGTGGACTATGAGAAAGCCTTTGATTCGATCGAAACATGGGCCGTGCTTCAGTCCCTCCAGCGGTGTCGCATTGACCATCGGTATATCGAAGTGTTGAAATGTTTATACAGCAACGCCACCATGTCAGTCCGAGTACAAGAGCAGAGTACACAGGCTATTCCACTGCAGAGAGGGGTTAGACAGGGAGATGTAATTTCTCCGAAACTGTTTACAGCTGCTTTGGAAGATGCCTTCAAGCTCCTGGAATGGAAAGGACTTGGCATTAACATCAATGGCGAGTATATCACTCACCTCCGATTTGCCGATGATATCGTTGTCATGGCGGAATCGCTGGAGGACTTAAGTACCATGATCAATGGCCTCAATGAGGTTTCCCAACAGGTGGGCTTAAAAATGAACATGGATAAGACGAAGATCATGTCAAATATCCATGTTGCGCCAATACCGGTTTATGTTGGGAACCATTTCCTTGAAGCTGTAGACCAATATATCTACCTGGGTCAGTTAATCCAGGTTGGAAGTTCCAGCTTCAAGGATGAGGTCTTTCGACGAATCAGACTCGGCTGGGCAGCGTTCGGGAAGCTCCGAAGTGTCTTCTCGTCCGAAATACCTCAGTGCCTAAAGACGAAAGTCTATAATCAGTGTGTGTTACCAGTGATGACTTACGGGTCCGAAACGTGGTCCCTTACTATGGGCCTCATAAGAAAGCTCAAGGTCGCTCAAAGAGCTATGGAGAGGGCTATGCTCGGTGTTTCTCTGCGAGATCGAATCAGAAACGAGGAGATCCGTAGAAGAACAAAGGTCACCGACATAGCCCAGCGGATTAGCTCTTTGAAGTGGCAGTGGGCGGGGCACATAGCGCGAAGAGCCGATGGCCGATGGGGCAGAAAGGTTCTCGAATGGCGACCACGTTACGGCAAGCGAAGCGTCGGACACCCACCGACCAGGTGGTCGGACGACCTGACCAAGGTCGCAGGGAAACGCTGGATCAAGGCCGCTTCCAACCGGTCATTTTGGAAATCCTTGGGAGAGGCCTATGTCCAGCAGTGGACTTCCTGCGGCTGAAATGATGATGATGATGATGATGACCTACAGGCACTAGGAGGGCCACAATTTGATTGTATAGCCTGAAGTGATAAACTGAGGAACAATGGGAAAGTCTTTGGATAGCAGCTTGATGCCAAGTGCATTTCCAAGCCCGGTCATGACCATACTAGTAATCAAAATGCCTCAGAGTAACTATTTTTGTGAAAAGATCTGAAGATCGGACTTTTCAGAAAAGTTCACTCGTTTAGTGAAATCACCTGTTTAAATATAGGACCCCAGATCTTATGTCACACAAGATAAGATGAAAGTAAAGCGGACGGCACGTAGAGAGATCAGAAATAACCGTAATCACTGGATTAGAAATGGTTATGATTACCGACTACCCTGCATATTCCAGTTTGTTCCTTTTTTTTACATCTTGCAACTTTTAATGTGTCATTATGGAAACACTGCTTTACTCACGTTTTATTTCGTCGGATTCGCTGACTAGGTTCGGTCTGTTACGAAGACCTTCATCAGGGCGAGTGATAGGGGTAGCGACACGATGGTTGCGCTGCCCTCAGAACACTTAATTCCATAATTAATTTATCTCGCGTAAGTTTTAATTTCATGATTTAACTCTCAGTTATGTTATCCTAAAAGAAAAATATTGGTGGAACTTAAGTTCGAAGAACTAGTGGTGTTTGCGATGTAAATGTGTATGAAATGGTAGTATTAAAAGTTAATAGGCTGGTATATTATAGCAAAAATAACTATAATCAATTGCAATGAGAAAAGAGAAAATCTTTTTGGCGTAAGAAATTATTGTTGTGATTATATTCTTTACACATACATAAAGTGGAAAAATTATAAAATTGGCTGAAAACATCTAAAATTCTGTTTCTTTTTAGGGTTCCGTAGTAAACAAGGAACCCTTATAGTTTCGCCATGTCTGTCTGTCTGTCTGTCTGTCTGTCTGTCTGTCTGTCTGTCCGTCCGCGGTTTTACGCAGAGACTATAAGTACTAGAAAGCTGTAATTTGGTATGGGTATGTATATTAATCATGGCAAAAAAGTGGTAGAATAAAATCTTGAAAAAAAATTTTTTTTAGGGTAGCTCCCATACAAGTAAAGTGAGGAAGTAATTTTTTTTTCTCTATTTACCTATTGTGTGGGGTATCGTTAAATAGGTCTTTCAAAAATATTGTGAGGTTGAGAACACCATTTTTTGATTAAGGGCTCCGTTTCCGAAATATTTGGTTTTAAAGTGCGAATTTTTGTTAGAGGTAAGTGTCCCCCCCCTCTATCTGCTAAACGGTTATATATAGATACGTGAAAAAAAATTACAGCAGTAGCATATATACTGAAGTTGAAAGGAAAACTATCAGAGCTGAGTAGTAAGTACAAACTAAAAAGTTATAGGCAACCAACTTATAAACTGTAAAATTTTATACTATTTTCATTGTTAGATGTTTTTGGTCGTTAAACTGTAAGGTGCGAGTGTGAATAGTGTGAACTCAAAGTTGTCATTCGCAACTACGGAACCCTACACTGCGCGTGGGCCGACACGCACTTGGCCGGTTTTTTATATTTATAATGTAAGGTGTTACAACACCCAACCGTTTAAAACATTAGATTCGATATCGTACAAAGTTTACAGCTTAGCCTCCGATGTCGAACACAAATGAAACATACGCAAGTCGTTCACCTAATAGCGTTTAACCTGATTGTGCAAAGTTAAACCAGAATTACCAAGTAAACATACAGTTATTCCAGGTTAGACTATCGTAAAATTAGCTAACTGAGAAAACGGATGGGGCCATAAAAGCAAAATACAACTAAAGAATATGGAACACAAATGAGATGTCTACAGGTAGGACGCTCTACCATGCCCGCGTTGGAAACGCACACAAAAACTTAAGTTTAATTCGATTAAGGTGTATGTTGTTTTAAAAAACTCAATGTCTCTAATAAATAAATAAACAATAATCTTTATTTGCCTTAAATATCAAACAGAAGAAAAATTACAATGTATTGTAATGTAGGTAAATACATATTAAAAGGTAGAACACAAAAACAACAAATTTTGGAATCAAGATACGTTTGTACCTAGCTACTTAAAAAGTACAAAAGTCTCTAGAGGAGTTAAAGGTACCTAAATATTCGAGAGGAAATGAAAAACATTTCATGAAACACTCGTCAGGCCGTCCGTCACTGATAATTTCCGCCTGGTTGCAGCAGTATCAAACTAGTCAATGATCACAAACGCATGATGTAATTTTAAAAAATAAATCCCTATTTGGGTACTTTTATAATAAACTAGCTGTTACTCGAGTCAACTTAGTCTACCTGCGACCACGAACACTGTAAAGTGCTCGAAACGTTAGGTGTATAAATAATGTAATAAACGCGATAAAAACCGTATTAAAATAATTTTATTTAAATGTGTTACTCGAGGCTTAGTCCGCGTGATATGTAGCCTGTTCTTCTTAGTACCCTAATCTACATGTATGCAGAATTTCATAATTAAAAAATATAAAAAAAATAATTTCATAAATAAAGCATTTCGGATTTATAATATTAGTTAGGATTAGGATAAACAGTTTTTATCTCACATACCTATTTTCTTTAAATCATAGTTTGAAATGTAAACGAACTTTTGGTCCTACCTGTATATGGCTCTGGGGTAAGGGTCGTGCTCTTGCAGTGGAGATAATTAAAGACCTGATGCTGGTGATAATGCTGAACATCCATATATATGTAATTTGTGACGGTAATAGGAGAATACCGTCGTATTTTACAAGTGAACCTCCGACCTCCAATTCTATTGCTATTTAACGACAGCTGATGCTGTCTCGACTGGTTCTACTGGCTTTATCGGCCTGCCCATGTTAATTGCATGATTTATGTACAATAAAACTAATAAAAATATATTCATACATACAGACCTTGCCGTGGGGATCCCGCTTGCCGTGTGGTTCCCGGCAGAGTAGAATAGGCCCACTCCAAGTCTTCCCGTTAGTCATTAGTCAGTCATTAGTCAAAAATTTTATTCATCTTAAGATATTTTAAATATCATTTGTTGAACGTCACTTTACATTTACAATTGGTTTACAATGTTATGTTATTGTTAACGTCAATAAATTACTTAAAGCTAAGTTTACACCGCTTCCAAGGCGGAGTGCAGAAGAAGCGGCAACAAACTGCACAACGCATTTTTTCCAAATGACGTCAACTTACAATCTACGACATACAAGTACCTACTTAGAACTAATATGTGGACGTGAGCTTACATTGTCATGTGATAATTTAAAATTCAATTAAATATGTCAAATAATAATTTAAAATTCAATGAGAGATGTCAAATAATAATTTTCGAAAAATGAATAATTAAATAAATGTAAATTTATGTCAAATCAAGATATGATAAGTACAAAACGTACCACTTCGTGATATTTAATACATATAAGCCATTATGAGGGTCCGGCGCCAAGCTCCAGCCAGATATTTTTGTCGTTTAGAAAATCATCAGTCCTGTAATAAGCCTTTTTACATAGTACTTGCCTAACATACGCTTTGAATTTTCTATCAGGCATATCAAGGACTGATTCTGGCAATTTATTATAATAGCGTATACAGTTCCCCAAAAACGAATTTCTAACTCTGCTAAGCCGATACCGCGGAAAAAACAATTTGTTTTTATTACGTAATGACCTATCTGTGAAATCACAATTTTTTTTGAAAAGTGAAATATTTTTCCTTACATGCATTATGTTTTCAAATATATATTGAGAAGCTACTGTCATTATATTTATTTCTTTAAACAATTCTCTGAGAGATTCTCTCGGACCTAGGCTGTAAATAGCACGGATCGCTCTCTTTTGTAGTACAAATATAGTATTTATATCGGCAGCTTTTCCCCACAGAAGTATGCCATAAGCCATTAAACTATGAAAATAAGCAAAGTATACAAGCCTAGCAGTTGCCACGTCTGTCAGCTGTCTGATCCTCCTAATAGCATAAGCTGCAGAGCTAAGTCTTTTGGCTAGTTTAGATATATGAGCGCCCCATTGCAATTTAGAATCTATTGTAATTCCTAAAAACGCAGTATTTTGCACGAAATCTAGTTTTTGACTATCTATCAGTATGTCAATCGAAGGTTGTCTCACATTAGGGAGAGCAAACCTAATGCATTGGGTCTTTTTGGCATTTAATATAAGGTTATTGGCTGAAAACCAATTTGAAATTACAGACAAGGTACTATTCACCGCACTAGTATCATCGCTATGGCGGTCTATTTTAAATATGAGAGATGTGTCATCGGCAAACAGTACTATGCCAGCTTTATTCACAACCATATAAGGCAAGTCATTGAAATATACTAGAAAAAGAAAGGGTCCCAAGATTGACCCTTGCGGTACGCCGAGTTTGAGATTAGAACCCTTTGATTTTATGTTATTTATATCGACAGTCTGGAGCCTATCTGTTAAATACGATTGAACGAGTTCTAATGATTTATTATCAAAACCATAATGGCGAAGCTTGAGCAAAAGTGTTTCATGATCTACGCAATCAAATGCTTTAGATAGATCACAAAATACTCCGAAAGCATCCTGAAATTTCTCCCATGCATCGTAAATTTGAGTAACAAGTGCTACTCCCGCATCGGTGGTTGATTTTCCGCCAGTAAAACCAAATTGTTGGCTATGGAAAAGGTTAAGAGTCTTAAAGTGGTATTGCATTTGATTAAGCATGATCTTTTCAAACACCTTGCTCAAAACTGGCAAAATAGAAATGGGTCTATAGTTTCCTGGGTCTACTTTTTCTCCTTTTTTAAATAATGGAATTAATTTGCTACATTTCATTAAATTTGGAAATATGCCTTCGTCGACGCATTCAAAAAAAATAAAAGCTAAATCTGCTGCAATAATATTAATAATATGTCTTACAACACTAACTGACATACCCCAGTGGTCTTCAGTTTTTTTAAAGTTTAACTGTTCAAATGCATCAACTATATCACTAGGGCAGATGAGATTTAAATTTAGAATTACAATGAGGGACATTACTTATAAGTATATCTTCAGCACGCTTAGGGCAAGAATTTACGTTAGATGTAAGTTCAAGAGGAATGTTTGTAAAAAAGTTCTCGAACGTGTTGACTATATCTTTAGTAGAGGTAACTGTTTTATCGCCACATTTAATTTTGCTAATATTTTCTCTTGATTTGAATTTACCTGTCTCTTTATTTATGATGCTCCAAGTTTCTTTGATTTTATTAGGCGCTTCATTTATCTTCCTTCCAATAAAAATACACTTAGCTTGCTTACAGACTCTTTTAAATAATTTAGAGTAATACCTAACATATTCAATAAAGCTGGGATCAAAATTATACTGTTTTTGCGCATATAAATCAAATAACCTTCTTCTGCTTATATAAATACCTGTAGTAGCCCATTCACTGAAATGTAATCTACTACGTACTTTGACTGGTTTTTGTTTAAGCGTTTTTGAATATTCAGAAGAAATAGTATTAAATAATTTGGTGTAGTGCTCATTAGGATTACTACCTGTGTATGAGATCGAACTTAGTTTATTTTCGACATTATTTTTAAATTTTAAAATATTTTTGTTTGTAATGGGTCGGCACATGATTTTACTTTCCACAGGGTGACAAGAGGAATCATTGACAAAAGTTACAAATTGACCTGTATGATCAGATGGTAGCTTATTGATAATAGACGTATCTACATATTGAAACAGAAGGGACGAGGCAGGGTCACTGGCGATTAGGCTTTTAAATTAAATACAGAACTTGCGCGTAACAACGAGTATTTTAATCCATTATGGATAGTCAGATTAACACTCAGCATAACAATATAGTGGCTAGGCTTATGTTGTGCGGTCGGCTGCTCGGCAAAAAGTGACGCGTTCGCTCGGCGGAGCGCGCAGCGGTGAATACAACGGCGATATGGCGGGCAGTGGGGCGAGCTATGACGTCACGCCCTGTTGCAATTCGTTCGTTGCGTTACAATCGGCCATCCTGCAACAATTGCTCCCGCAATGAGAGCAATACACCAGATTACTCAAAATTGTCAAAATCCGACTATTTTTAAAGAAATACTCTAATAGACAGAAATAAGCTCTAGGCTAGGACTTATGGCATAGCATGGATTGAACCCCTGGGCAGCCCTGGGTTGGCTTGGGCCATAGGCTTTTCTTAGGCGACACACTTGACTGGGATCCCTGACTTGGCTTGGATCCCCGACTTGGCATGGATTCCTTGGCTTGGCCTGGTATGGACCCTTGGCTTGGATCATTGGCTTGGCTTGGCATGGACCCTTGGCTTGGATCACTGGCTTGGCATGGCATGGATCCTTGGCTTGGATCCTTGGCTTGGCTTGGCATAGACCCTTGGCTTGGATCCTTGGCTTGGCTTGGCATAGACCCTTGACTTGGATCCTTGGCTTGGCTTAGCGTGGACCCTTGAATGGCTTGGCATGGATCCTTGGCTTGGCTTGGCTTGCGCCCTGGCTTGGCTTGCGCCCTGGCTTGGCTTGAGCACTGGCTTGGCTTGAGCCCTGGCTTGGCTTGAGCCCTGGCTTGGCTTGAGCCCTGGCTTGGCTTGAGCCCTGGCTTGGCATGAGCCCTGGCTTGGTTTGAGCCCTGGCTTGGCTTGAGCCCTGGTTTGGCTTGAGCCCTGGCTTGGCTTGAGCCCTGGCTTGGCTTGAGCCCTGGCTTGGCTTGAGCTCAGGCTTCGCTTGAGCTCTGGTTTCGCTTGAGCTCTGGCTTCGCTTGAGCTCTGGCTTCGCTTGCGCTCTAGCTTCGCTTGAGCTCTAGCTTCGCTTGGGCTCTGGCTTCACTTAGGTTCTGGCTTCACGTAGGCTATAGCTTCACTTAGGCTATAGCTTCGCTTGGGCCCTAGCTTCACTTGGGCTTTGGCTTTGCATAGGCACTGGCTTAGCTTAGGTCCTGGTTTCACTTGGGCCCTAGTTTCGCTTGGGCCTTGGTTTCGCATGGGCCCTGGCTTTGCTTGGGACATGGCTAAGCCTTGGTCCTGGCTTCACTCGAGTCCTGGCTTAGCTTGAGTCCTTACTTGAGCCACAGGCTTAGTTTAGCCTACTGGCTTTGGATCAGACCCTGGCTTTACTTGGACTATTAGCTTGGCTTGGACCCCGGCTTTACTTAGACCACTAGCTTGGCTTGGACCCTTGCTTTACTTAGACCACTAGCTTGGCTTGAACCCTGGCTTAACTTGGATCACTAGCTTGCCTTGGGCCACTTGCTTGGATTGGACCATTGACTTGGCTTTATGACTAGGTGCCTATACATATACTGAACGCCTCTTAATTACTTTTTTTTTTTGCAATAATACTCATCAGGCTGATAAATAACAAATAGCTAGAAATTTAGTCATTAATTTGACGACTAATCTGGCTAGGAATTGGCAACAAAATTGGCTGACCTGATTTAATTGGCTGTTTTCCTGACTCTGCTTTCGTCCAATGCCGTCTGCATGCCAGACAACACATCAACACAGTCAGTGTTCACGTAGTGAAGCTCGTACAATCCTCTCAGCCTCGCAGTTGGAAGCAGTTGCTCGACGATAGCTGGATAGTTCACGTGGCTCGAAAACTCCAATGCCAGAAGCGAGGTTCATGAAAAGAAACAAATAGTTTATTCGCCAAAAGCAAAAACAAGCAGCACGTAGATATATAACGGTCACTAAATATAAAGCGCACAAAACGTTATTTTTATGGCCTATTATTGAAATGCTAAGCAATCTTACGATTGACAATTTTACCGGAAAATTTTAAACGACATTTTGGATGGAAATTGTGAAACGGAAAACTTTTATTGTGACTACGAAAAATGAGGGTAGAATGGACTAATTGAATCGACGTTTAAGGAAAAATTAAAATAAATTAATAGCATCTCGGCGGCAGTACTTAACCTGTGGTGAAAAATCCATTGGCGTGGTGATGAAAGACGATCTCTTTCATCGTATCCCAATTCTGATTGAAACAGAAGGGACGAGGCAGGGTCACTGGCGATTAGGCTTTTAAATTAAATACAGAACTTGCGCGTAACAACGAGTATTTTACTCCATTATGGATAGTCAGATTAACACTCAGCATAACAATATAGTGGCTAGGCTTATGTTGTGCGGTCGGCTGCTCGGCAAAAAGTGACGCGTTCGCTCGGCGGAGCGCGCAGCGGTGAATACAACGGCGATATGGCGGGCAGTGGGGCGAGCTATGACGTCACGCCCTGTTGCAATTCGTTCGTTGCGTTACAATATTGAATACTGCAAAAAAAGTTATCCAGACATGTGGCCGTTGTGGCAGTGATTCTAGTTGGTTCAAAGAAAACATTTTCTAAATTGTAACATTTAAAGAGGTTAAGAAATTGTGTGCTATTTGGGGTATTTACTAAAATATCAATATTAAAATCACCACAGACAATTAACTGTTTCTTACTTTTCGATGCTGTCTTAAGGACCTCATCCATTATTTTTAAGAAACTTTTAAAATGTTTTTTAGGCGGACTGTACACGCAGATAATTATATGGTCAACTAGCTCGGCACAGGTCACTTCAGCACAGCGCTCAACAGAAAGTCTGACAATATCCATCCGCTCTTTGCTATGGATACCATTTTTAGTAAATATCATAGAACCGCCACGATCAGCAGACTTTCTGTTCAAGCAACTTACAATGTTATAATTAGATAGGCAGAACATCATCTCACTCTCTTTGAGCCAATGCTCCGTCAAACATAAAATATCCACATTTAAATCTTCTAAAACTAGTTCTACTAATAATTCTTTGCCGGGAAGACCTTGTAAATTTTGATGTACTATTCTTAGTTCTTGAGGCTTTCCCGTTGTCCTACTTTTTAGTTTAAATCTGTCGTCAAATCTATACATCTAGTTGTCAATTCTACAGAATTACCGTTACAAGTTTCCGGTAGCTCGGTAGACATCTTAAATCTATTATTTTGTTTACAATGTAAACTCGTCCATGAATTAATATTATAGGCTACCAATGTAGCTAATTTATGTCTGTTATACTTCGAAAGATAGACACTATCTTCTGTTAAAAAACAATCACTAATAAAATTATTAGTGTCAATAAAATTATTAGTGTCAGAATGTCAGATTGACCGTGGATGTCGTAGAAGGCGACTTAGGAAACACAAGCTAAACAAAGCTTATAAACATCACAGAACTCTCCAACTCGTCTGGCCAGCGTAGAGAGTGTAGGTCAAATCCTTGGACTCTGGCTAATATATATTAGCCAGAGTAGGCCGTGGTAGTACAGAGAGGGTCGTGCTCCTACAGTGGAGAGTTAAAAAAATACCTAATGATAAAGACATACAGACAGACCCCCAAGTAAGGGATCAATACGTCACAATATGTAGGTAAATTATATTAGTAGGTAGCCACATTTGCATGTCTTGATTATGTACGTACATAATATCACTTCGGGTCCCTTACGGGGAAGGTTGAGCCTAGGTCATAAAGCCCAAGTTCGACCTCGTTTAGCGTGTTAGCAGGGGTAAAGGTAATTATTTTTTAGCTTTTATTCTTGCGTTCATATGTTTTAGAAATTATGATTCCATCATTTTAATATTTCCAGGTTGTTCAGAATGAACATATAAGTAAGTATATAAGTATTTATTTGTTTTCACGGGTGCTGTGCGATACCCCGGTCCCTTGAAATGCTTGCGTGGATCCCTTTCAAAGGCAAGCCTTTCAAAGGACCGGGGAAGATCCAACACGTAGAGGCCCTTTAGAGTTAATGTAATGTAGGTCTCCAGCCAGGACCCATTCCTCGAAATAAGTATTTATTTATTATTATTAAACATAACAAGCTATGCATAAGATGAAAATGCATTGGAAATGTATGTTACCTTGCAGAATTTCTAAACCACTCTCGTTACATGTGCATTTCACATGTACATGATAATGAGTGTTTGCGAATAAGTGGTGGGCTAGAATAAAACAGAATAATGCAAATGGCCGAGATTAACAATAAACATTAACAAGACCGCGAATTACGTTTCACTAATTAACCGCTTGTAAAAATGTAAAGATTAATTTTTATGCACGTTTCTCTTTTTAACGTTAAGGGGAGACCTTGAGAACAGTGGAAACCTAAAAGTGTTTTTTTAGAAGGCACTACAGTCATCCATAGACATTTTTTTAGCCTCCACTGCAGGAGCTCGACCCTTTTTGTACTACCAGAGCCATATATTAGTCAGAGCAGTCAAAGGATTTCGCCTACACTCTCCATACTGGTCGACGGTTAGGAGACGTGTCTTTGATGTTTATAAGCTTTGTTTGGCTTGTGTTTCCTATGTCGCCTTCTACGACATCCAGGTAAGACTTGGAGTGGTCCTATTTTACTCTGTTGGGAACCACACGGCTAAGGCAGTACAGTACGATAGCGATAAGAAGTTGTTTTAGATGGTACTTACTAATATTAGTCAACAGTGATTTTCTTTGACGTAAAATTCATATTATTATCCAAACCGTCAATCAATATTTATTAAACACGCACTTACGTAGGTGTCGCTTCCATATTAATAACTGTCAAAAGTGGCTTATTATCGCGGTTGTATGAAGCAATCACGGTAATTATTATTTTGCATAGTTAATACTTTAATAACTATTTTTTTAGTTAATTTGTAGTTTTGGAAAGTACATTCACCTACTAGGTACCACTTTTGGCGGAAACGATTAAACAAGACAGACAGCTGTCAGTAAAATTTCAAAGAAGTTATATTGGCATGTTCGCAGGTAATTAACAAAATAATAAAAATAAAAGCAAAATATTTTAAGCAAAATTTTAATGAACACGTAATAAAAATGAAATACTTAGTTGAAAATAAAAATAGGTCATAAATGCATGAGTATTTTTTGAAACTGTAAACAGTTGTAGTTTATAAAATAGAAGAGAAGAATAAGAATAAATTTTAGGGTGATTTAGGGACACATATTTTATTTTTTAAATTATATCTCCGTTTAGTTTCAAATAATTTATTTTAAATGTTCTCCAGTGCCGTGAATACATGAAATTTTCGGGATGGACCCCAAAAATTTCATAATATTTTCATAAAAAAGTTATAAACTTACTATAATACTGATAGGCACCGCATACCAAAAGATTTTCAAGACGGTAGTTTAATTTTTAATCCTATTTATATGATAAAATGTGAAATTTGCATGAGTGTCAACATGTATGTTATCTTTTACGCAAAAACAATTAAGTGGGTTCGTAGATATTGACGAAATTTTCTAATGCTATAGTTAATACATTAGAATAACAAAACACGCGGGAAACAGTTACCTACTTAGTACATTATGAATATGCAAAGTTAATAGGGTATCATAAGCTTATGAAGATTTTCTGATTTTTGAGCGAGATAATTGAATCTCATTAAAGACTACAACGAGCCGCCATGTTATGTCAGCTACGCTCGATGGATTAAGTTACTATCACCGGTCAGATATGCAGATGATGCAGAGATCCCTTTAATTTATACATTAATATTGCTACTTTAGAAATCCAAAATAAATGGATTGTGAAGATTGTTAAGCATCCCAACTCCCAACTAATGAAGGTACAGATTTTTTTGTGAAACCTAATTGGACCTCATTCGTTACACATACACTTTGTAAAATGAAATCTCCACAATTCTTGAATAACGTCATGCAGATATCTATACTGCCCTCTATGCTCTAGTAGTTTTTTACGGTTATATAGGTTTGCTTTAATTATGTATTATTAACATCTGTTACATACCCTGTTTCAGAAAATAAATGTATTTATTTCAAATATGTGACAAGAATATTATTTTCTCTAACTCTCTCCTTACTCTCATTCTGGATTTTGCCAGGGGCATAGTACGTGTACCCGCTTCTCAAAGTTACCGAGGATATTCGTTTGGGCATAGATAAAACGTTGGTTACCACTCTTGTTTAGATTGACTTTTCTAACGCCTTCAACATGGTTGATCTCAATATTCTCCTTGTCATCTGCTATCATTTGTAATTGTCGTCCTCAGTAATGGATTGGTTTTTAACATATCTCCGTGAACGACAGCAAGCAGTTTGTATAGACTGCAAACTGTCGGGGTGGAAATCTCTTTCTATGGGAGTACCTCAGGGTGGAATCTTATCACCCTTACTTTTCTTCCTTTTTATAAATCTACTATTTCTTTAATTGATTGCACTTTTTCTTTCTGTAGTTGAGGAAATTGATTCGAGCACCGCTACTATTATCTCTGCCTTAGCATCGATACTGTCCTAGTTGAAAGAATATGGTAGTAATTATTAGTAATTATATTAGTAGGTATTAATGCTTCTAAATGCGAGGCTATAATCGGGGTACCGCTAGGCAAACGCTACTGCTCACTTAGCTGGATCAGTAAGTACTAAATATGTATTATTATAATATGTATTAAATGTATTATTAATATATGTATAACATTTTAAAAACTACTTCCATTTAAAATCAAGGTCCTTAATAACGTATGCAAACTTAAATTCTTTTGATTTATTACGGGTTATGCAGATGCTGTTGTCCTGATTTCAATGAGAACTCCACGATAAGCTTGATTGTCTTATTTATCATTGCATCCGTTTTATTTTATGTTTGAAAAACTCGATCACATTTCTACATATCGTTCTGATCTTAATTGGCTCCCCATCCATCAAGATAAGCAGCTACGTTTACTTTGTACTTTCTTTTCCATTTGAAAAAACCCTCACTCTCCTGAATACTTAAAATGTCAATTCAAGGCAGTTTCATTCCATGTACCTATACTTGCTCTTGATCGACAAATTTTACGTCAAATTCTTTCAGTCTTTAAACTTCTAACCCTGGAATGCCTTGTCCGCTGATATGAAGGAAATTTCTACTTAATTTGACTTTAAAGAAGAGTTCACTGTCACCTACTATCAAATACTAAACTCGCCAACGGAGAGAATGTATTTATATAGTTTATGTAAGTACTACTAAAGGTGTATTTTATTTTGCTTTTCTTGTAAAATAAAACAAAGTTCTAATAAAATATGGACCACAAACAACTAGGCGTATATCCCATACACCTGATATGTAGATATTCCTTTATATTGCTTTAGTAAACCAAAATCAATGAATTATCAAGCCGATAGGTGTGATTTTCACACAATAAATAATATGTAAAGTTAGTTGGGATATGATAATGAGCATTAACGATGGACTAACGAGCTGCCATGTTCCGTCAGGCCACGCTTGCTGGGTTAAGATACTATCACACGTCAGATATGCAGATTTCTGCTACGAGAGCTCATCTTGTGAGAAACTTTCGTTTAATAAGTAGGTATACATTTTTTATTCTCTTATCTTTACCTATTTATATGTACCTGCTAGCAAAACCTCACCCTCTCATGTGCTCACTTACATCATGTAAGGAACTCCCGTACCAAACTTCATGTTTTGTTTTTTTTTTTATGACATAGGACGGTAACCGAGCACGCGGGTCACCTGATGGAAATGATCACCGCTGCCCACGTACAACTGCAACAACACTGTTACAAGAGCGTTGCCAGCCCTTATTTTTCCCTCCCCAGAGGGGAAGGGGGGATAGGCCTCCGGCTCTCTCACTTACCGAAGCGAACGAAACATAGAAGCGGTAAAGTTATTACTCAAACGTCGATTTTCTGTGAGGGTGAGGTACTTCCCCGGACGGCCGGCCCATTCATGCTACTAGATTTGATAATGAAGAGCATGACCCTCTCTATACTACCAGAACTATTAGCTAGAGCAGTCAGAGAATTTGGCGTACCCTCTCCACGCTGGCAAGACTTGAGAGGTTTCTTCGATGTTTATATGCTTTGTTTAGCTTGTGTCCCTTAGCAGCTTTCTACGACACCCACGGGAAGATTTGGAGGGGTCCTATTCTACTCTGCCTCCACACGGCATTACACAAACCATACTAGTTAAGTAATTATAGCACTCGCGATAACGAAGAAAAGCAATGAAAAACAAATGTTGTCATCTCTTTTCATACACTTTTTTACAGGGTCATAAATTGTAATGCATGACGCGGGGTCAAAAAGCAGACATCTATCATCTTACTTAATTTATTAATAGTTTGGAGTATAAAATACTACAGTAGAGAGTGGACAGAAGTGGCGGTGCACTGAATCGAACCTAGGTACGGCAATAACATTAAAAGAACACTTTATTGATATATCTATGCATTACAAAATCAACTTCGGCCGGGCTGCAGCGCAACACAGCCCTGAACCGTGTTTGTGTGTGAGTGGAGAAGGTGGAGAAGCTTGTTAACTACTGCGCCACTGATGCCGTCAAATTAACGATGATGAGACTCGATTAGACTTAGATAGTAATTTATAGACACATCCTCATATCAAAATACGCTTAGGTAATACATAATGAGTTAACTCGTTAAAGTAATTTCGGTATAATTACTCACGAACTTACCACAAGATAAGTAAGACTTAGGGGGTAATAATTAAGTACTAAGTAAAATGTCTCTGGGGGTCCTGATCACGATCTCTAGAGCCTAGCCTATGATGTGATTTCTGAAATGCTCGTAACGTAACGAATGCTATTCTTCAAACTACCGTAAGGTAGGTAGTTTGGTTTCATTGGCTCTATTTTTAGAATCTTTGTCATTCGTTGACGCTCTGAAAGTCTTATTGTAACTACCAAAAATTATAATTGGAATAATGAACGTCAATACAATTTGATTTTAACCGGTTTTTATCATTACTGGCATTCCAGATTCTTAACTTTTTCTGCATAAACGGTATCATTTAATAAGAATTATTTATACAGCGCGTGGAGAGTGTAAGCCAAATCCACTGACGGCTCTGGTTAATATTTGGTAGGACTTCTAAATCGATTGATTAATATTTAAAAAGTACCATAATATACGTTTTCATGCGAATAAGAGTAAAAAAAATACTTAAAAACGCGATCGTTCGGTTGTAATCACACCACACCGTGAATGAGTAACAAATGCCGACTACACGTGGTCGATCTCATTCTACCAGTTCAAAAATAAGGCTCCAGTATCGCTCGTGACCTCTGGGTCGTAGCAAATAGGCTAGGATTAAACTTGTACCAATTCAATGTAGAGGTAAAGGTGATTTTAACGATAAACAGTATATTTGTTTCCTGGTTATGTCTGCTTAAATGTAGAATTAAATCTATTGGGTGTACTATTGGCTATCCAATATACTTAGTTGCATGTAAATACCAGAGTGTAAAATCAAATGATATTTGAAGAACAGGATTTACTCAATGTAAAGAAATTTCCTATTAAACCCGCATAAGATCATATTTATAGCTATGAATATGTATTAGAAAAAGAAATTTTTTAATCGGTCATTTAGTTTTACCTTTAATTACAAAGATAAGCACAATCAAATATTTTCTATTTATAAATTCCGCACAAAACTACTTTAAAATACCGTTAGGTTCAATCTTATTTTTAGGGTTCGGAACGCAAGGGGTAAAAAGCGACGGAACCCTGTTAATAAGCCTCTGAATCCGGCCCGTCCGTCCTTTTGTTACAGGGCTTTATATTTTAATTTTAATACTATTATTTAATACTAATAATACTTTTAATTAAGATTCTTTTAATTTTCACAAAAATCATAATCATTATCAGGTCTTCTTTAGTCTCCGCTTCAGGAGCATGACCCCTCTGTGTATTACCAGCCCCCTTATTTACTAACTCGGATGACAGGTGTCGATGCCTATCAATCTAGAATTTACAGTTACAATGCGGGTTTTGCTTGCTCTAAATTTTTATTTGGAATACAAAAACCGCATTGTAATAGCAAATCCTAGATTGATAGGCATCAACACCTGTTATCCGAGTTAGTAAATAGGGCGGCAGAGCCATATATTAGCCCGAGCAGTCAGAAGATTTGGCCTACACTCTTCACGCTGGCCAGACGGGTTAGAGAGGTCTCTTTGATGCTTAAAAGCTTTGTTTATTATTTAACGTATTTTTATGAGACCCATACAAGTTCAACCTACAACCTTAAGTGTGTGTGATAAAGCGACTCACACTTAGCCAGCTTTAATTTCTACATTTCGGAATATTTATTATATACTAGCGGATGTTCAAACCCATTGCATTAAATCCTAAAACAGATATTTTCCAACACCTCTATTTTTTACAAGCAGACGGACCGAACAGAAAGCAACTTCCTACTTTCTGTACAAGGCTCGACGACCTCTGAAAAACGCGACACTTTCAAGTTTCAAGTTTCTACTACAACCATTTACACACAGTGCTGAATTAAGCTAGCCTTTAGCCCGAAGCGCATGTAAACTGGGAGCCCTTGAATTTGATCTGGCATCTATTAAATCTGGCATGAAAAAGAATCTCCCAAATCTACCCAAAAGTTGTATGGGATGTCTTAACAATGTATATGTTTTTTCTACCTATTTTCTTATGGTCTTGTAAACTACTAGTGATCCATTTTCAAAGTTTTTCTACTTACTGTAATCTGTCATTTATATGGTCAAGAACACAAACATAAGAACATCCATAATAAGTCTATAGTCTATTCTTCATAACAGTACGGCACAGCTGTCCTATAGTGTAGCTACTTGTAGCTAAAACGATACAGCTAGCAGCCACAGACTATTAAACCTAGATTTCGTGATTGCAAACGAAGTTTTTTTTTGAACTAACTGCATTGCTGCCAACTTAAGAAAAACTTATTTCATAGTTTTTTTTTAACGTCTAGCGAACATTAATTTAAAAAGAAAAGGTAACCATAGACACAACATTTTATCATGTTTACTTACATTATCCGCGAGTTAGTTGTCAAACTCAAAATTTCTGTTTTACTAGTTTTGCATTCTTTTGAACGGTTTATAATTAGGTCTTAAAAGGCTCGTGGCGCCTCTATTAGCGATATTCGCTCGCTTCTCACCTTTTAAGACCCCTATTATAAAACCGTTGCATAAAATACTATTAAAATAATGCCAATATAATAAACTTGATTAAAACGAACACAAAAGGTATCACATTATGAGCGTCCCATGTCGAACGTCCTATGTACAGAACGGGCAGACTCACTTGAGAAATAGCTACTAAGTTTGTTTGTACATTAATTAAAAATTATTTGTAGTCTATCCAGAGATAGAGTAGGTACAGCATTGGGTACGCACTGCCAGTCTCCCGAGCTACTATTTTTTTCTCTTCTTGAATCATAAGGGGTGGCATGAGGTCAGTATCCATTATTATTACCAGCAATAACATGTTTAATAATATATATATATATTGAATTCTTTTTATTGCGGGCTTGCAAGTAGCCCCCAAAATAACGTTGCCCGTAGCATTTCATCATTTCTACTATGTGACTAATCTATCACTATTTACTTAGCACAGCCAGTTGCCTGGGAAAAGAGGTTGTGCATAAATCCATAGTAATAAGACTATTATAATGCATTTATCTGACTTCCCATAAACGTTAAGTTGGTAGCGGCGCCTAATATGGCGTGGTGCCAGGCAGTGGCCAGAAATACGGCGGGTAGCTTATCTGTGGAAACTGCTGGGTATTTATAACAAAGAAACAACGGAACTGCAGTTAAATTAAGTGGAAGTAGGTCTATGTTGGGTTTTATGTGCAGCTTTCAGCTTCGAGACATTACTTAGTTAGCCCACTGCACACAATTTGAAAATCAAAACGTCATATGAAAAAAAAATTGGATTTAGGCGAGAAGTGAAAAAATGGAAAGGTGCAAAAGTAAAACATGCATTTGGGATTTGCCGGAACAACGAAAAAATATATTAGTTGATGAATTCAACGCCATTAACTACGTGTCCAACAGTGTTTCAAAGTTTTTATTCTCAGCAACTTTCAGGTGATAAATTTACGAAGAAACGAAGCGCTTTCGCATAATTTTGGGAACTAAAAAGATAAAAATAAATTTTAGAAACAAACTTAGAAAGTTATTTACAAAATTGGTTATGATTGTAAATCTGATAAAATGCATGCACGAGAAACTGGGGTCATTTATAGTCAGTCATATCATTAAATTGTTTCGGTTCTTGAAGATCGTGACGATTTGACGTCCTCATAAGTATTAAAACTCAAACATTTTATTTAACGTGTCTTGTAAGATCCAAACAAACATTCCGCGTTATACTTATAAGGCGTGCCATAGGTGAGTACTCAAGTACCCTTAAACCATTGAGATATATGTACTACGTTAGACGCTTTTTTTTAAGAGGACCATATTACTAGAAAAGTACTGAATATGAAAGTTACTGGAAACCAAAATAGAGGCAGGCCTAAGAAAAGATGGATGGAGTGTGTGAAGGAGGATATGGGGAAAAAGAAGGTAACGAAGGAGATGGCTCAAGATAGAGCAAAATGGAAGAAACTTACATGCTGTCCCGACCCCACATAAAGTGGGATAAGGTGAGGAAGAAGAAGAAGAAGACGCTATTTTTTAAATCTATGCAAATACCTTACTGGCTTTCGATTTTTACACGACTGCCCTAAAAAAAGAGTAATATACTTAAATAAAGCGTGTAAATTGAACCACGTCATTTCGTCAATATGAATAACTTTTCCTAAATGGGACCAAGTCAAGATTCAAAATTCAATTGCTTTTTTAATATAGGTTTCTTTGAACCCTTATTTTCATACTTGAGTTTACAATTTAACAACAAAATATTTTTGTTAATATTATATACCAATTATATACCAATACCGGGCTCTCGAATTTTTTTAATCTTTCCCATACTGAATATAGCCAGAACTGAAACACTGAACAGAATGAAAAATATGGTCATTTTACTTAATTTTATTTGGCCAGCAATAACCTAGACTTCATAACTCACTTTTGTTGTTAATTATTTATTCACAGATAAGTTTATTGACTCTACAAGAACTAAACTAAGGAGGTTACTTGTTTTTATAGCTCTTAACTCTGGCCACTACACTACTCAATTAATAATACAAGTAAAAATAAGTGAATAAAACTGAGCAATTCTGACAATATTGCTTAGATACGGGTCGAATTCATTACCTCCTGTTTTTAAATCGGATAGTTACCTCTTTTTTTAAAGTTGTGTAACACTATTCAGAAACCTGTCATAGATATTTGAGATAATGTCTTCAGCTTGATGAACAATGCTCGGTAACAATAAATACTTACATAAATTAAAATGCCAACAATATTTCTACATAACTCTATCATCAACATTATATCTTCCTGACGGCTATGTTGCTGGTAGAAAGTTTTGGCAAGTAAACTTATGACTAATATTAATTAGTATAAGAAATGTTAGAATAAGCGATTTTTCTGCAACTTCGTCCGCGTAAATTATAACCTTTGTGACCTGCAGATAAATTATCTTTCTTTAGATGATAAGTAGAATTTAAAAAATCGGTCCAAAAGTTTCTGAGTCTATTTCACGCAAACAAACAAACAAACAATAGTTACATCTCGGATGGAGGAATATCTTGTACCTCCACGTACTCGTAATAGTCAAAGAATTCTATATAAACTGAGGGAGAAGTGCCGTACTTCAGAAACAGACATTTATAAGCAATCGTGTCTTGTACATGTCACAAGTTTTGGTGTAAACTAATCCCTATGAACGCTTCAGAATTTGGTACGTACGTCTCGTCTACTCTTAGATTATATAAAACCTAAATAGACTCTTTTAGCCTAAAAACGTAGAAAAAATTGTCTCCAACCCATAGTCTGTGACGCAAAGACGTAAGTAGCTACCAATTAGACGGATTTTGACTGCATTAATTTACAGGACGCTCGTGTGCTAACACAAAGCTGTCACGCACACAAGCATTGAAAACTTGGCCAGTTTTTTAATCATTGAAATCCGGTACGGAGGCCGTGTTGCTCGAAGATTGAAATAAAGGCATGACGGTATCTAGAGAGTTTTTAGTCAAAGCGTCTTGCACAGTATATATAGAAGTCTTTAGTAATAGCTACATTTTCATTTAGAAACAAGCTTCTTGGTGTTGCATGCGCCTGCGCACTCGTTAGGGCTGGACAGGGCCGTAGTTTATCTTTCACATTTTGCTTGGCACGCATGTATCGCGAACACATCATTAATATTCACCTAATATGTACAGGTGCATACAGAAGAACTTAGTCAATTTTACCGCCATCTTTATCGGCAGAATGAAAAAAAATTCTGCATAAAAACAAATGTGTTTGGCAATTTATGCATACCCTATGATTATTAGAGTTAATTCTCTCTGTGCTTATATTTTATAGAGTAATGTAAAAACTATGATAAACTACGGAACCCTAACAAGTGGCAACTTCTGTAACAATTGTTGTAGATTTCTCAAACTGCTTTTTTTCTTACACAGTATGAGCAAGCCCTAAAGTTACTTCGAGACTTGTGTTATGTATGGCATACTAATTCAACGATACTATGTTTTATAACAAATACATATATAGATAAACATCCAAAACCCAGGTCAATCTGAAAAAGATCGTTTTCATCTTGACCTGACCGGGGATCGATTCCGGGACCATCCGTGTCGCAGCCTGGCGTGTTGTCTTGACCATTGCGCCACGGAGCTCGTCATTCTGAAATTCTGGACAAAAATCGTGTTAATCTAACTATAAAAAATATAAAAAAAGCAAAATTCTCTGTTCTTCAAAACAAGTATTAGGTAAGTATGTCATTCAAGCCATTTTCCAGTTTCATGACTGCATGAGTAGGCTTTACTGCCTTAGCGAGCCAACAAAAGTTTCACACCAATAAACACTTAAACTAGTGTTTAAGTGATACAGCTTTGAACTCGACTGTACCTCAGTGCTAGAATCAATCATTTAAATCTTCCATCAGCGTGGAAGGGCAACAACAGCAAATGCTGAAGTGCGAATTTATGCTTCAACTATCGTTGCCAATCACAGTTATAACAGGTCTGAGCTAAATAACGTATCAATAACTCGGCTGTAAATGAAACATATTTTGTAGTCTATGTTGCCTGTCGAACCTAAGTGCAGCTTAGATCGTTTCAATTACTGTTGACACCAAACGTCGTATGATATTCTCGTAAATAATTACTTATAAAAGTTGTTCATCGACATACATCATCACAATCGTGGTTACAGACTTGAATCGAGGCTATTTGAGTTATGTCTTCTCTGATTAGTGGTTATTGAGAACTTATGCTTCTGGAATGTATTATAACCGTACTCATATCAAAATGCTTCCAATATAAAAAAAATACTGACACGTCAGAATTAACGAGTAAAACTCACGATTCCGCAAACCTGCCATAAATAAAAACGAAATTGATTTTTAAATTTGGAATAACTTCCTTAAATCAAAATTCAATGTTCCTGGCTGGAAACTGGACAGCGTAAGCATAAGCTGTGCAGTGTAGCCTTTGATTAATGGCCCAGTGGTTCCTACAAGAATCAATTTGCGCATGCCAACGCACTCTCAATGGCTCGATAATAGCTGATCGTGTCAGGAACGAATTGAGACTCTTTGCGTTTGTAATTCGCTGGTTTTATCTCCTGGGATCAGTGGGTTCGAGACTGTTATTTTCCTATACCACGATGTTAGTAAGTAGATAGATATATGAACTTAACCTGACCAAATTTTTTTCTGAGTTTATGATAGATTTTCACGGATATGAAAAAATATTTTTGCTTGCACAATAGTTTTTATTTTTATGGCATAGGACGGCAACGAGCAAGCGGGTCACCTGGTGGTAAGCGATCTACGCTGCCATGCAACACGGCCCATTCATGCTACTAGCAAAAGTGATTTTTGCCGGTAGCGTGGGTCTATCACAACTACACAACACAGAAATTCGCTACTAGGCCATACACATATGGAAATCAAATAATTTTCTAAAATACAGGGTCACATATTTGCTTTAGATAGGTATAGATGAAATTAATTAGTGACAATTTGTCTTTAAGGACAGATTTTTGTGTGAGAATAAAACATATATTCGTTAGAAATGGCTGGTATAATAAAAAAAAATAAAAATGACGCTAAATTATACATTGCAAATGAGATCTTGCGAATAGTCGCGAATTGTGTCGCATTGCTGATAGTTCCCCGTAAGCTATTTTGAAAGCAAACCAAAAGTTAATTGCTAGCCTCGAGCAGCCTACCTACGTGGTGCGAATTTTTATTTTTCGATTTATCTTAAAATGGCGCTTGCTGGCGTCTTGCCATGGCTGATATATACGGCAAAAAAATCTTAAATAGGTTTTTATCTTTCGACTGTTTACTGAAATCTAGTTTCTCATGTGTTGATGATGTTGATTTTTATTGCTTTTTATCATCACAAGAAAGGAGAGAAAAGGGTCTTTGCCTAGAACTGGGACATTCAAGGCTCGTTTAAAATGATAATATCACAGAGCACTAAATGTTGCTTGCACCCTCGCGACCGACAGTCACATTCCCTACTCTGTGGGTGGTTAATATTATGTTTCTCCCTCATAATAACACTGGCGTGGTGACCTTTCAGAGGTTTGCGTGGGGACACAGGTCCAGAGTTTTGATGTCATGTGGTTCTCACGCTAAACCGGTTCTCGGATATGTCA
The DNA here is from genome assembly GCA_963082605.1 of Rhodophaea formosa. NCBI lineage: Eukaryota > Metazoa > Arthropoda > Insecta > Lepidoptera > Pyralidae > Rhodophaea > Rhodophaea formosa. Next base: position 4,870,679 of record OY720213.1, on the reverse strand, counting down.
ATGAGTTGATCCTGCTGTTGGGCTTATCAATCCTAATCCTTACTATCCTAACTTCCTAACTAATGAGTTTGTTTGTGTATTTGTTTGTTTTTTACGCTTTCACGCCGTATCTACTAAACCGATCATCATGAAATTTTGCGTACACATAGGTAAGGGTACTGAGAAGGATATAGGCTATATATCACGTGGGCGCAGCAGCGGGTAACAGCTAGTTATATATACGTGATGCTTAGTCATCGCTTCTCGGCCTTTTGGGTAAGATCAAAGTGTAGTATCAGCTTAGCGTTTACGCCAAAAGTGGCAATTGTAGACAAAAACTCTAGAAAAGCTTCATCATCATCAGGTCTTTGTTAGTCTTACTGCAGGAGCACGACCCTTTCTGTACTTCCAGAGCGCAAAAATGATATCACCATGATCAAACTTGTTAACTAAACTTGTTAACTACGCTAAAATCAACAATTAACTCCCATTACTCATTGATTTTTAAACTTAATTACTTATGAATCTAACAACTTTTTATGACTCCTAATATTTACAAGCACATAAAATTATCAATTCCGAATTGGCAAGTAACGGAAGACACCCACACCGAAGTGCAATATTTTTATAACCGTCCCGTGTTACTGTGACACCGAAATCTGTTATGGGGAATTAAAAACCGGATCGTCCGGTATTCGCGTCTTTAATGCAACTAATTGGTAAAGCCGGTATACATCTAAGGATATGTTCCTAATTTGAATGTTTCGCAAATCTTTATGTTTATTTGTCCGCAATTTATGGATGTTTGAATAGTTTTAGATATGTTTTATGGAGGTTGAATATTAAGATAAGTACTTAGGTGTCTACCTTGATAATGATAGAAATGATAATTTAATTTTAGAGGAGATATACTTGTTTCGCTATGTGTGGATGGCGCCCTTCGCTACGCTTTGCTTGACACTTGACAGTCTTCGAGCAATACGGAAAAGCCGTGTTGCTCGAAGTTGACAGTGGGTGAATATTGACCCGATTGTGCCAAAAACACTTGGGATAATTAAGGAAAAGACATTTGAGACATATCTTAGTCATAATAAATATTTATAATACTTATTACAATTTTGACACGAAGATAAGTTTATGGTGAGCGTAAGCCTCCTGGGCGTGAGGAATCATGTTAATAACCACATGCGGCTAGCAACCCATTACTATTTTTATTCCGTTCTCCACCTGCACCAACATGCTAAATATGACCTTTTTGTTTTATAGAACTGGGCTCTGTTAACTCCGCAAGGGAAAAAGTCGTGATAGTATGTATGTATGTATAAGCCTAACAAAAAACCAATAAATATTATTTTACCAGATTCGGCCGTGCCAAAGCGGATAAGTAAATTAACTCCAAATTAAGCTGTTTGTCCCAGCACGGAAATGACCCAGTCCACTTAGAGGCTCTTAGACCAATACTTTGTCTCAATATTTGTGACATTGGCCACTTTTTACGACCGCCATTAAAAAGAAATGCTGCCACACCACAGATAATGGACAGCGGAAACAGAGATTAGAAATGTATCAAATTATAAGTAATTTGATACTTTTCTAATCTCTCTAATCACACTAGTTCTGACAAGATGCTTCTAAAACTATTCATAAAATCCCATATCATTAGATATAATATTATTTGGCAATAAGGTTGGATTTGGTTAACAATATCGAGCTCCATTCAATCCCTAGACGTAAGTAATTGGAACTCTAAAAAATACTTAGTTATGCTACCCAAAGTGGAAAGGCATAAACACCATACTTAAAACTTCGAACATGGACATCCTAGAATCTATTTCTTGTTTGCTTTTCGTGAGTGTTAGATTTATTTATACACTTTGAACTAAGTCAGATGCCTGTGAGCAGTTCACAGGCATCTGACATAGTTCAAAGTCTGCCATCTCCCGATGAGAGTTCCGAAGCACGGAGGAGGTCGAAAACTGTTTGTGCCACTTGTCACCCATCCCAGTGGGCTCCATTCCCGGTGTTACGTGACATGCGTAAGCGCTAACAAAGTACACACTAACTAAGTACACGCTAACTGAGCCTTTGAGTTCCTCATACAGTTCGAATCAAACTTTGGCGGCTCGGAAAATAGCGCGAGTCAATGCGCAGTACACAATATTAGGTACAGCGGGGCGTGCGCGGGGAAACAGGTCACGCACTGCGCAGCCGCTATAAAGTTTGATCCGGACTGTACCTGTTTAATATAAGATATCTCATTAGATGCTTTCGAATCATAATAAGGGTATATTTATTCCATTCACAAAGTGACCAACACCTATAAATGATGATTTTACGCGATGACCCCCACACTTTCATCTATAATCCTGCTTTTCCACAACCGGTGATGGCCCTAGCAACTAGCATCAGGCCGAAGTACATGTGCCTTTGAGCGCCCCGTTGTTCACTTTTCAAGGGCAAATGATTAGACTAATTTTTTGGCGTCAAGCCGGTAGCCAGCTGTAAAGAAATTGTTAGTATTATACTTTCAACGAGAAGTAAAAATTACAACATACGTCATGCATAATAGTGGACCACAGGTTTCAATTGCTAAAAAACCACTTCACTTGTTTTGGGTTTTCAGCTTTGAAATAAATAGGGAATATGCATGAAAAAAATATGTGTTATCTTACCATTTTATCCAAAAATATTCAATAGTAAAGTACTGAAAGTGAAAACAGAATAAAATTTGGATGAAAAACGAACGAGATAAAATGATTTTACGAAAAGCTCCATTTTATATGGCAAATGTATACATGATATAGACTTGACGTCACTAGTCCATATTGGACTTCTCTTTCATATTTAAACTTTAAAGTATCACCTCTTCGTCGCTAATTAAGATATTTTAAAAGTTCTTTCATATTTTTCTACTGTGGTAATTAGGGATTCATCATCATCATCAGGTCCTTCCAGTCTCCACTGAAGGAGCACGACCCTCTCTGTACTACCAGAGCCATATACTAGCCTGAGCAAAGCTCAGAGGATTTGGCCTTCACTCTCCACGCTGGCCAGACGGGTTGGAGAGGTCTCTTTGATGTTAATAAGCTTTGTTTAGCTTGTGTTTCCTTAGCCGCCTTTTACGACATCCACGGGATGACTTGGAGTGGTCCTATTCTACTCTGTCGGGAACCACACGGCGAATTACACAATAATTAGGGATTATACTAAGCAAATACAAAAACCGGTCAAGTGTGAGTCAAGCTCGTGCAATGACGGTTCCGTACAATATGCTTCGTGAACACACACACAATGTGCAAAAATGTTTTATTCAATTGACTAGCGCTATCTAGTGGTGTTTTAGTGAACTATTTCCCTAGATGAACTTATTATAGTGAATTTACCACTTTATTTTCAAGTGATAGAATTCTTATTATTTTTCTTGTAATCTTCAAGGAATGAACTATATTTTGTAATTTTTTCAAAATTTTCGGCCCAGTATAGTTTCGGAGATCAGGGGGGGGGGGGGGGGGAATGGTCAATTTTTGCCTTCTTTCGTGAATAAAATGAAAAGTATTGATTTTACCTTAACAAAAAAAAAATATTTTTGAGATCCTCATAATGAGCCCTTTCATTTGATATATGACACAGTAGGGTTTGCAAAACTTTTTTTTTAACTTTGTAATTGGGCCCCTGAAAATGACCCTTATTTAAAAAAAAATCTTTATTTACTTTGCACATCCGTGTTTGGGTCATAGGATTATACACCATCTTACCAAATTTCACGTTCAGTAGATTCGGAGAAAATCGGCTGTGACAGACGGACGGACGGACAGACAGACGCACGAGGGATCCTATAAGGGTTCCGTTTTTCAAAATTTGTACGGAACCCTAATAATTACGTGCATATTCTCTATTACATGATAGGTGGAAGATAACTTCTGTTCAAACAAAGGCAAAAGGCGAAGCCGCGGTCAAATGCTAGTACTACTATATTGTAGATCAAAAGATCTAGCACACAAACAATATGCTGCCTAAGCTCTGTAGTTTTATCTTTTTGTTAATCAACAGTAAGGACACTCTTTTAAAGGAACAATAATTATTACTGAGATAAACAGTAGCATTTGTCCCTCTCGGTGCCCTATGAAATGAAATGAAATCGCTTCTAAAGTTTAGTAGTGATATTGTTACAAACATCAAACTTACTTCCGCATTTATGAAATTAGTTACGAGTAGGATATTTAGGATAACGAAGACAGCGTGCGCGGTACTTATTCACTTTATATAAAATTAGTTAAAAGTAATTAGTCGAGAGCTCCGTGGCGCAGCAGTCAACACACCGGACTTCAATCATTCGCGCAGTAGTCAACACGGATGGTCCCGGGTCAGGTAAAGATGGAAAATGATCTTTTTCAGATTGACCTGGGTCTTGGATGTTTATCTAACATGTATTTGTCATAAAATGTAGTAACGTTGAGTTAGTATCCCCCAACACAAGTCTTGAACTTACATTGGGTAGCTTAATCTGTGTGATTTGTCCGTATATATTTATTTATTTATTTAATTCATGTTGGATAAGAGTAGAAACGTAAGAAACTCCCTCAGCACAGCCTCCTAGCCCTCAAGTCCTAGGGCCGACGTTTCCTTCAAGTAGTGTAATTTGTCTTTTTCATCAGCCGTGTGAAGTGTTTTCTACCAATAAAACTCATTGAAAGATTCATAAACACCAATTAAAATTTAATCTTTGATATCTAACGTTGTCTTAATTGAATTTTCTATCTTAGATTGAATGTACTCGTATCGTAATTAAGGGAACCTACAAATCAGGCGTAATACGGTCGGTGTCTTATTCAAAGAAGTAAAGCCTGTGCCAAGATAGATCTATAATTCAAAAGGTAGATAGGTATAGGGCAGGTAAATTACTAGTAGTTTACGAAGTATTTTGATTATGAGTAGTAATTATAAGGATTCTAATCTATATCCATAGCAAACCAATGGGTTTTATTGTTCAGACTCTACTAGTCAGTACGGGAGACTTATCAAACTGAAAATCAAAACCACCTTATTAAAAAAAATTCCACTGAATTTGTGGTGAATAACCGGACCGACAGTGAGACAAAGGAAATATTTTTTGTCTAAGCTGAAGTAATACTTATATTTCGCTCGAACTTCGCGCTCGCTGAGTCAAAGAATTTACGATAAAATATCTCTAAAGGTTCATAGGCATCAATACTGACAGTGACTATTGTAGGTACCTAATTAAGCACATTTTAAGTTTATCTTCTAGTTTGTTTAAATTCTTCAAAAACACCAATCAGTAAAGTGTAAAACTTATGAGGATCGACTGCCTGTAATTTAATCTAGGGCTAACCGTTCCTTTTTATTGATTCGGTTTAGATTAATTTAAATAAATTGAAATGCACCGGGTATTTTTTATGAAAAAAATATGGATATTTACTTAGATTCTCTTAACTTTTGTAGTAAGTAATATATCTTAAATATCAAAATGTACAGTCCTACTGCTCTAATTTATCAATAATGTGTAAAAAATATTGAAATTGGACTATGTTTAAGGGGTGAGAAGCGTCATCGCTTTTTGTTGTCTCAGGGAGAAAAGAGCGTATACTAGCAGTATTTTTTCAATATGGTTTCCATACAAATGTATTTCTCTATTTTCTCGCTGAAAACTGATGCTAGAGCCACAATTCTTTTTTCATAAAATCTAGTACTAAAATAGGAATGCCTCTATTTTTTATTTTTTCCAAAAAAACTGTTTTTGTAAAAAAAAATTCTTCTAAACAGGTTTTTAGAAAAAAAAATAAAACATAGGGACATACCTATTTTAGTACTAGATTGTATGTAAAAAGAATTGTGCCTCTAAAAGCAGTTTTCAGCGAGAACATAGAGAAATACATTTGTATGGAAAACGCACTGCTAGTATACCCTCTTATATTGCAATTTTAGTAGCTTATGTACGATCGCGTCCGATAAAATATGTGGTAGCCACTAATTAGGTACCTATTTATGTCGTAAATTTGTTTTTTTAGAAAATTTGGTTTCATGAGAAATAAAATCTGATTTGAATCAATTCACAAAACCATAATTTGCAAAGAATAAGCAAGGTATGATAGAGCTTTGAATAACTAACATAAAATACGAAAGTAGTTCTCTGTTTGAACCCTAAAAAACGGCAGTAATAATAGAGGAATAATTGATTTCTTATCACTGCCCTTTTTTAGGGTTCACACCGAGCAGGTGGTCGGTCGACCTGACCAAGGTCCCAGGGAAACGCTGGATGCAGGCCGCTTCTCACCGGTCATTTGGAAATCCTTGGGAGAGGCGTACAACAGTGGATTTTTTGCGGCAGAAATGATGATGATGAATGATGATAGACCTATAACGTGCCTCCCGAAGTACGGAAGCGCTCGAGATATTTTATGCCACTTGCGATCCATCCATCAGTGCCTGGTATTCCTTGAAATGCGTAAGCGCTAAATACGCCAACTGAACCACCAGGCTCCTCTCTATCTCTCCTCTGTATCTGTATCTATCTATACATATAATTAAACAGAAGCGTCACTTTTGTACATTGGTTATATTTTGGAAATTATTAGTGACTAAGTGGGCAAACTATGCACGGACATATTGAAAAATTTCGATGAACTTTTTCATATTTATTTATTTATAGTTGTTTATACTTAGTCCGATTTTGGTGTATAGGGGTTCCTTTAATACTAGTTTTTAATCTCGTGTATAGTTTATCCCAAAAATCGTACTAAGCCGCGGGTACAGCTTGTTTATAGATGAAAAACTGAATTATTCCGTAGAAGGTCCTTGTGTATTCCCATATATTCCTCGGCTATGTGCTTTGAGTTAAGCACTTATTTACGACAGAAATATTGTCGGTGCAGTAAAGTTAGTAAATTCATAGGTAGTAAATAACACGGATTAAAATTCCCCTTATTCATAAATGCAATGTGGGTGTTGTTGCAATAAAGTTACCTCTAGTTAAACGGTATCCTTACAATCCTTCAATATTACCTATTATAAACTAACAGCCATCCAGGCTTTGCTTAAGCATATAAACCGGAGGAATATTGTTCATATTAGTGAAAAAAGGATAAAAAATGCACCAGGAGCTATATTTTTTAACTGGTAGAATAGAACCGCCACTCGTTGTGACGTCAGTTAAAGTTTCGTATTCACATGTGAATAAAATCAACGAGTGGTCTTGTTTTCACGTATCTTTGATCCATGCAAACATATATTTTTTTCTGAAAATGATAGAATTGGTAGTTCATGGTGGTTCTTGGGTCGGTGGATGGGATCCATGGGACTCATTAGGAGACAATGGGGCCCATTGGGATTCAATGGTACCTCATGAGATCCAATGAGACCGTATCCGTCCGCCATCATCGGTACCATTACCAAATGGTACCGATGATGGCGGACGGATACGGAAGTTAAAAAATTGAGTTCCAGTAATTTTCAAGAATAAGGAATATTCGGTTGTAATCTGGGTGCACGTAAGCGTTAACCGACTTGGAACTTGAAAGTACATGGATCTCACAACTTTTAGAAAGACTGAGTTGCGGGACTTAGTGTTTTTTACAAGTATTGTTTTTGACGAACAATAGAAAGCTAGTGTGCAGTTTTTTATTCACCGGAAGCGAGGTACTATGATTACTGAAAATAGTCCCCGTGCTTCGGAAGGCATGTTAAGCCGTTGGCAGTCGTAAAGCTACGTCAGATGCCTTCAGGCAGCTTGCAAAATGTGACACCAGTGTTGGTCACTTACAAGCACGTAAAACAACATTAAAAAACTGAAAAGACCGTACATATGTTCAAGATGACTTGCATCGCCTATTGAAATGGTTCCTTAGATAATTTTTCTTTGTCAGATGCCTAGATGGCTCTAACGATTTCAGATGACAGTTGTGACCAACGAATACGGCTTCTGAAGCACAAAAAATCGATATTAACACATCTATTTGAAAAAAATATGACTGTTTAAGTGTATCTTGTAACATCTATGTATAATTTAACCTGGTCTAATCAGTAGACTGCTCTACATTTAGTGCTGGCAATTAATCTGGTTTACAGCCTAAGTGGTTAGATAAAATTAATTGCATATAAATAGACTAGACTACGATCAAGCTCAGCAGTCCGACAGAAAGTGTAAATAATAAGTAAATGGGATGTAATAAATAAGTTATGGCAAAGAAGTAATTATCACAATAATGTGAAAGCTTGCTTGTTTGAGAGATGAAACTCTGCACATAGGCACATAGGAATTAATAATAGTACTAACGTACATAGGCATACTATCCTCTGATATTTATTTTCATATTTTAATGGACAATAGCTTCACGTGAGCTTTCGCTCACAGGGCGTTTGAGGCCAGTCCATTCAACCTATATAGGCAACATCACCAAAGGGCTCTCAGGTAGGACGAACCTAGTAACTGGCTGTATGGTAGGCTTTGAGGTAAAATAAGGGGCTCCAAGTTGCACACGGAAAGAGTCCTAGACAATATCTACTCAAGTAATAATATTATTATCTTCGTTAAGACTGAGAGTCTTCAAGTAAAGATTCCGTAGACCGTGCGAAGTAGAGAAGAAAAAAGTAGAGAAAAAAAAGAAGCTTTTTATAATATAAAATAAATATGCATTAGTGTAAATCCTGCCCCCCCCCCGCGCCCTTAAAGGGCTCGGTATTTATAAAGTTTTCTTTTTACCGTATCCTTTTGCCGTTTATTTTTGGGACTCAGCACTTCCAAATAAACAACTTTTTTTTTGGGAACTGAAAATAAAATCTGTATTTTTACGCGAAAGTCAGCCCGGAAATTTGTATGAAAATGAAAAAAAATTTTGAGTTTCCAGCGTTGGTACCATAGGAAAAGTTGCTTATTATTGATGGTTGAGAGCCGAGTTGCTTTTCTAAGGAAATGTCTAGGGTCAATCCCAACTAATATTATTAATGCGAAAGTGAGTTTGTTTGTTTGTTACGCTTTCACGCCGTGTCTACTGAACCGATCATCATGAAATTTTGCATACACATAGGTTAGGGTACCGAGAAGGACATAGGATATATATCACGCCGGCAAAGCCACGTGGTAACAGCTAGTTTTAACATAATGTTAATTATCACTATTTTAGAAAAATGTACCAGTGTATAACCACACACCCGGAAGTTTTACTTTAAATGTCTGAGCATTTGAAATAAAAGCATACAATTAATTCTTCAAAAAACCTACTTTTATTTTCACATAAATTATTATAATGCTCACTTTCGCTGCGCAGGCGTCGCTATCTGTGCTAATGTACAAATAATAGTTTAAAAGGCTTGATCGTGTCAAATTATTATTCATCAACTACTAATATGCAGCAATAGAAACAAATTGGCGTAAATTCATAATAATACACTTGTGTTCAGAGCATATATTTTGATGGATTAATTTATAGATTCGTAGACGATGCAGATAGAGTGTTGTTTTCAGTGTAATACATACAGGATGATTCTAAACGACCTGGAAATATTTTAATATTGCAATCAGAATTCTTAATTAATATATATATATATATATGCCGAACCAACGCACCGAATGTATAGACTCGCAAAAAAAGGAAAATATAAAAATAAAGTATTGGACTTTCAATACAAATTCACCATCATCATCCTACAGTCTCCACTGCAGGAGCATGACCCTGTCTGAACTACCAGAGCCATAATTAGCCAGGGCAGTCAGAGGATTTGGCCTTCACTCTCCACGCTGTCCAGACGGGTTGGAGAGGTCTCTTTGATGTTTATAAGCTTTGTTTAGCTTATGTTTCCTAAGTCACCTTCTACGACATCCACGGGAAGACTTAGAGTGGTCCTATTCTACTCTGCCGGGAACCAAACAGATTCCGGGAACCACATAGCTTACAAATTCACCATGTCAGCTATTTTTTATCTCTTTTTTTGCGTAAATTTATTCTATTTAGGGATTCCGATTCTCATTAACATATTGACCAGGTTATTCAGAGCCAGAATGTATTACACTGAAAACGACACTCTACTCCGTTTACCTGGAGGTTCTGGGTTCGATTGCCAGCTTATGAATACCTATCATATATGACCTATATAGGGAATATAAGCATATGAACATAAGATAACACTACTCTTCTTAGTCGGATGTTAAATAAATTCTTAAACTCTATCTAAAAGAAGGCTCTATGTGTACTAGTCTGCTAGTTTGCCATTTTCCGCCTTTACGACCATCAATACTTTAGAAAGTTAAAAAATAAGCATTCCCTTCATCTTGTTAACAGCTGAACCGAATTTGATAAAACATGTCCAAAAACCATCGTCTTGTCTGCATCCAAATCGGTTCGCTCGTTTCAAAGATACGGTGTTACAGACAGACACGTAGAGCGGTCAAACTTATAACACCCCTATTTTTGTGTCGAGGGTTAAAAAAGGTCTTTGGGTCTTATGTCCTCAGGCTCTGTCTACCTCGTAAGGGATAAAGACCTGAAAATATTTATGTATGTTATTTTTTTTACGAGCTAAAGAAGAGACAATTATTGTAGAGACCTAACTGCATACCTAGTAACTTTGACTATAGGTATATTCGAGCTCCGTGGCGCAGCGGTCAACACGCCAGCCTGTGACACGGAAGGTCCCGGGTTCGATCCCCGGTCAGGTCAAGATGAAAAATGATCTTTTTCAGATTGTCCTGGGTCTTGGATGTTTATCTATATATGTATTTGTTATAAAATAAATGATTTTGAATTTTGAATTTTGAAAATATAGTATCGTTGAGTTAGTATCCCATAACACAAGTCTTACTTAAGAACTTACTTTGGGGCTAGCTCAATCTGTGTGATTTGTCCGTTTATATTTATTTATTTATTTATTCTCCCTAATAACTTCCCTGCGAAATAAATGCTCAGGGAAATCGTGTTATTCCATTTAATTGGCTAAATCCTACTAATCGCGTAATTACCAGACGTGCGCCTAATTGGCTGCCTGGAATGCTGTACGCCTTAATCTTTATTGACTCTGGATTTTAACCTTAACATGGTGTATAGGGATCTGCTTAGGAAAATATCTTCAAGCTCCTGGAATGAAAACGACTTGGCTTTAACATCAATGGCGAGTATATCACTCACCTTCATACTATTAATACTAATGATGAATAATTACTGAAAAGAATTTCAAGAAGCTATTGAATCAAGAAGATGAGTGTGAACCTTTCTTTTAAAAGAAAATTTTCTCGAAGTTTCTTTTATGTCAACGGGCACACCATTCCAGAGACGACAAGCACAAAGAGTGAAAGAATTTGACATAAAATTTGTCCGAAAGAGTGGTGTAAAGAAAAGATGAGTATTCGAAGAACGAAGCTGCCGATCATGTGTCTCAGAAAGGAATTTAGATACTCCGGTGAGGATATTGATGGTACGCAATAACTTTAAATTTATCCTGACTCAAGATTCATACAAAGGTGTTGTCATTATAATGCAATCAAAGAGGAAATAAGTCGAACGAATATCCTGCCTCATCTTCCTTAAAAGGCGGAAGAGCGTATCTACCGTCATTTCATTCACATTATGGAAAATGTTACTATCAGCCTTTAGAGTAAACATTCATTGATATCTTCGTCACGCCTGGATTAACAGCGCGTCTTTGATCTTCGTCTAATCATGACTAAGCTGCAGTCCCCTAGCTCTTTCAGTGATTGACTCGAAAGGGGTAGCGTCGTAGCCTCGTGTGATTGTCGAAAATGCAGCGGTGTGCAATGCAACCTGGGTAAGGCAAGTTCAAGAGTAGGCCCGCGGATTCCCGGCGGCCAGACTCGACGCAGACTTCGCAACGAACGCACGCGACGCGCCGCCAACGAGCGAGTTCGAACAATCGAGTGATTCCGAATTTCGCATACCGATTCCGAAGTGTTCTTTTTTTAAATACAGCGCTGGTATCCTGAACTTCAGGCTGTCACAATGCGGAATATCTTTCGGTGAGTTATTGTGTTATTTTACTTTATTAATTTAAGTTTAATTATTTACAAATAATTTGGTTAGTAACCCGAAAAATGTAATTAAAAAAATATTAAATGATAATAAAACTTTTAAGAATGTGGCATTAAATATTTCCAATGTTGCCGGCTTTTATCCATGACTGATCACCTCTAGGTTCGAGGTGAAGGCAGGTTGTGAAGAATGTTTTAGTGCTAGACTTAATGGCTTTACGGTACGTCTTAGTAGCCCGCTAAACGTCCACCTGATAGTTAGCTAGGATGTGCTAAACACGAACACGAAGTTTTACGATTGTGCATAAAATAACAATAAACTTGCTGCGTCTTCAAACTTATGTGAAGCTCAACTTCAGGCACAAACGTATAACTTTGTAAACATATTTTGTAATATATTTGCTTTTGACAAAACCTTCATCTATAATTTTTATTCATAGAATACTCGTAAACTTGTTTGGTTAATAAAGCCCCAGTAGGAAAAGGCTTGATGCGTATTTTCTATTAACTTAGAAAAAAATAATAAACGTTAATAGCCTAAGGAAATGCTTAATTTTTTTAAATACGACACCCTATAATGTCAAATAAAATTTATTTTATTACCTACTAAACTTTAGGTAAACCTGAAGAATCAAACTTTGTTTTTATGGCAAACTTGCTAAGATTATTAAAAATAAGTAATTATTGCTTACCGCTATTAATACATAAGTACGGTGTTTATTATAGGTTATGAAGTGCAGTACACAGCCACCCCATATTCAAACAATGGCTCAGATCTCACACGCTGATATCGTGAGAGTTGTGCACTTACTAATTATAGCCATAGATGAATTATTACACCACAAAATTGAGATGAACCGGGAAACAGGCATAAACGCCCGGCAAAAATAGGCTTGCAACAATTAAGGCTATGAGAAAATTAACATGACTGACTAAAATCAGCTCGTTGTAGCTATGATATACGTACATGAACTCTACGTCTAATTCATTGCGAACAAAAAGTTTAATTTCATGAATTTCAACATAACATTAAAATGTGAATGTAAAGAATCCATAGAGGTATCATCCGAATGACAACGGCTGTATATTTTTTGAAAAAGCTACAGTTTTTTTATTGGAATGACTTATTTGGGTCCATCAACTATTTATTGATTTAGCTATCGAAGAAGAGAGAGTACAAAAAATTGTATGATTTTACTAAGCAACCTTTAAAAATTAACTTTAAGCAAGTTACACATCACATCAGTTAACAAAAAACTTTTGACAATGCTAAATATTAATTCAGATAAATTCTTAAGTCAACAACATCTCATTCAGCGAGATGTCTTTGGCCAGACTAAACAATAGTTCTTATCTTCAATTTGAGAATTTATCATTACATTGTCGAAAGGTAAATTTCAAAATCACAAATTGTAAGAATACTGTTATCATTTTTAAACATTTTTTATTTAGCTTGCCCTGCTAGTACGTATTTCTGCGTGTGGGTCTGATTTTCAAGCTGAAGTACAAAACAAATCTCCTTGACGTTCGTTTGATCTGGAATTTTGCTTAGTATGCAAATTTAACGATATAGAGCTAAGATGATGATAAAAAACTCAACACTTAACCAGTTGACCACAATTTACAGAACCCGATAATTCCCTCATTATAGAAGCTTGTCACAAATGTCCCTAATCCAAGAAATATACTTGTTTTCCTGTGCCTATGCTAACTATCGTTTTGTAGGTCACCGGACTAAAGATGTGATTCTCACTGTGCAGGACGTAGGTCTACTTCCTACACATGTGCGGTGTCCCAAATCTTAATGCAATCTTTATTGGTTACGTACGACTCATAACGTTTGAACTTTTATCTTTAAGAAGTATTTTCTAAATAAAACAAAACATTGGTTTATGCAGAAATATATTATAGGATTTGTGGTGGGAAGTCAAGGAGTGCAGTTGGGGTCTGCCTTGGACGATTTTCCAAATTGATTTTGGTGGACTTTATAATATGAAATTGGTGTAGTTTGGTGTTATAAATGCTCGTGCTCATGGAACAATTTGTGAAATAGTTGAAGTGGACTGTTATATGGACTCGTATAGACTTGTCACCATAACCTCCCGACCACGAGGCATCAAAGAATATACGCCATCTTTGATGCTACTTGTTACAACTTTACCGTACAACACCGATACCTAGTATCTCAATTTACTGGACATAGGCAGAATCACTGAAATCTCGGTGGAAGCCATTTTGTAAAACAGAAGAAGAAGAAATATATTATAATTCAAGATACATGGATGAATATTTAGTAATCTTTAATCTATATTAAGGCCCCACACTAGGCACACTAGCGATGCCAATAATTTTATTCCTAATACTTTACAAATAGAAAGAAATTCAAGAATGTAAATCATATAAGCACTAGTAAATAACCTGAAGTATTTTTGGAATCATGTTTTATATTATGAGAGGCAGTAATTAAGAGAATATATGATTACCCCTAAAATCTATGAACAATAGGCTATTACGATCTCAATGTTCAAATGTTTTGACACCAAAACATATACAAACATTGTAGAGCAATTGGTAGAATAACTACAGAGTAAAAATACGGCATATCTTTCTGCAGTTATTCTACCAGTAGTTTCAACTACAATGGCTTATAGTTGAATATAAGTATTAAGTGTTTTTCAGATTGGATTATTATAGTACTTCATTTAGCTGCCTTTTCTAACTAAAGTGGATAATTTTACATAGGTGATTAAAAATAGTTTATGTGATAAAAATAGCCCTTCGTATATATTAGTTAGTCGGCACAACTTCAGAATTGAACCATAAAAATTTAATTGAGTGTAAATAGAGTCATTCAGTTTATAAAACGGGTTGAGAATTTTACTTTTGACTTTTCTGGTACCTAATCTATATTTCTATACTAATTTCCTAAAGAGGAAATAGTTGATTGTCTTTTTGTATTGAATAGATACCGAAATTAATAGACCATTTTTTAAATTCTATCACCTATAGTGAGCTTGCCGCTGAAAATGATTTCAGCTTTCTGTAACATCCTTTTAATTGACAAGTACCCTACATTAAGGTCACGCGTTGTTCATTACGGACTAAGCATGACCAAGCACAAGCATGCCCTTTAAACTAATGTTACCTTTCTGTAACATGCTCTTAATTTACATGTGCTGGTCAATGTAAATGGGAATACGAATGCAATGCGTTCATTTCCCGTGAAGAAAACATAATTTGCTCTTTAGCCGGTCGGCTGGCTGTGTGAAATGCTTACGGCGTCTTCATTGTGAGTGAACCACAGAGCAGGAATGTCGCTCGCACCATACTGGGGACGAAAATAATAATGATATTGCGTGTCAACCGGCGCCCGACTAGTAGATGAAAGTCGCATACTCGGCCTATCAGTTCGTGCTCAAAAAATGTAAAAATTCCCTAATGTGCGGTGATATGGTATCATAATCACAGTAAAAAGGTTAATAAACTAAATTCTGTGAGTTCACAAGTTGTAGAAAATACTAGATTTCGCATTTTAACAATGACATTGAAATCCAAAACCTCAATAAACGGTACCGCCCCCTGACACGCTTGCCTCGTATGAAATGTTTTAAAAAGGCGTCTCTAGTAGTGGGCGAGAGACAGTAACATTCCCTGCTCTACGGAGTGAGCCGAATACTATTTAGAACAACTACATCAATCTTAAAACGTTTACTCTGGGAGACAAGGCGAATATGATGAATGAGAGACTTCTAGCTGAAGATGAATTAAAATGGTTCCAGGGATTGTTCCTTAAAACTTGGAAAGACAGATGATAATTAACTAGCTAGAAGCAACTGAAACGAGTTTCATTTAAAAGCATATTAAATGTGTGTAATTACTTTTGTATTTAATTTAAAGTTTTTTTTTTCTATTTCACGAGAAAATCTAAGACATTCAAGATACGGAACCTAACTACTGATAAGTAAATATTTTAATGCAATAGTAATTATCGCAATAGGTATTTTATTTTTATCAAGTAGGTACGAATTGACATATGCGGAGCCTTTGTCTTGTAATCTAATACTGTTGAAGGGTGTGAAAGGGTAGATTTTAAAATTATATTAGTAACAAAGTATGATTAAACTCCAAACTAAGCACAATATTCAGCGTGTAAATGAACTTTCCACTTTCCCTTATAGGGGTGACTCAGACCGTCAATATGAACAACTTTTCGTATGTAATCAATACTGGGAACGCGATATTTTTTTGACTTTACTAATTGCCCAGACGGCTAAACACTTTTGTATAAAAATTTCAATTTTTTTTTAGTTTCCTGCATTGATCCCATATGAAAATCAATTCATATTGAGAGACTGAGTTACCATAGTTGAGGCTGAGTAACCCTTTATGGGTATGTCGAGGGTTAATTTATTTACACGCTGTATTTGATGCGATTTGATCATCACAAACTAATAAGATCACAAATTAATTGTATCTCATCATTAAGTACGTTCGCGATAGCAAAGATTTTCCTTTGCGCGGTATCTCAAATTAATGGTTATTTTCTTTGACGTAAAATTTATTTCATCGACCGATTTTGATATAAGTAAACTTATTTCAACAGCGCATCAATCAATATTATTTTCATAATTTGACTGCCGCTTTCCTCCTAAATCATCTATCAAATCCTAAACTCATTGACAAAAAAAGGTGATCATTTCGAAAGTAATCACATTCTTAACGCTCAATGCGTGGAAAATACATCTGCAATAAGAAAAATGTTTATCTTCCATATAAATCACTTATAACGGCGCCAAACCATACTCAGAAGTTATTCGAAGAGAAAATTGCTCGAATTTCCACGAATACAAAAATGTTTAATAGATGCTTAAATCTGCGAAACTAGTTCCATCATTTTATTATTTTACTCCTCATTCATTTCAAATTAGATAAATCTAATTCTGTACTTCGCTAGTTTATTATTTGTAGTAAATTATTTTTGGTATAACTTTTCATTAATATCACCATTTCTAACTTAGAGAATAACATACGGCTTACATTAAAAGCGGCCATTTTTGGCAGTAACGGTACGGCTTTATTATTTTATGTTCGCGTTTCCCTTTCTAAAAGACAAATAGAGGCGTATATTATTTAACAAAATGGCAAAGTTATTGCTAAGAAAAGGTTAAGCAGCCCAACTAAAGAAATACATCACATGGAAGCAAGACATGCGCATATCAAAAACAATATAATTATTGTAGGTATACGTCACTAAAATAACGGAAATGACTCACGGAATTCTTGAAAACATTGTCTCCCTTATGTGTGTTTCTTCGCAGTTTCAAAGATATAGTATAAAAAAAATATTTTGTTGTTTTGAACTTGCCCATAAGTATGTTGAATGTCCAACCGGTTATTCTGTATATAAGGGTGTCATTATAAATAATGAGGAATCTGAATAAGTGTACCCGCAAAAAGAAAGAAGAACTTTCAAAAGTGACAAATTATCGTATTTTTAGAGTTACAGTGTACAGTACATGTAGACATCATTTACATACAAACAACAAAATGGGGTTTGAACACCGACAATGTTTTTGAAAGAACTATGTACAGATAGGGGTTGACGAAAAAAAAGTTCCATACATGTAAGAAAAATCTTTTTTTTTTCATCAGCGTGATAACCATATTGATATTACTCCTGCCAGCCAACTAACAGCTATCTAGTATTATTAGTCTCTGGGCAAAACCGCTGATAGACTGACAGGCCGACGTTGTTTACTACGAAGCTCTAAAAAGGTACTTCAGTCAGAGTTACTAGAAAATATGCAGTTGAACTCGTATTTTTAAAACAATGTAATTATCGTATTTTCAGAGTTTCTGTGTCAGATAGACGTCACTAACATAACGGAAGTGAGTCACCGGACTCTCAACAGCCTTGTGGGTGTCACCCAAAAATTCTTCCTACATAAGAGTTCACACGCGCTACTTATATATTTCCATGTGTTCTCAACGCCTTAATCGTACGATTTGTTTTCAGATACTCGCATAGATGGCGCCACTCGAAACTACAAAACATTGTAGGTATCTACCGTATTATGAGAATATAAAAACATGATTCACAAAATATATCTTATTAAAAATCAAAACAATATTTTAGGCATAATATTTTAAAATGACACCGTATATTTAGTAAGTTAAAGGCTAACGCAGATTACCGCCATCTAGTATCGAGTAGCAATCAACTCTCCTGCGCCATACATTCGCCTGCTTTTCGCAACCTTAATTTGGTCCAATATTTTTGTATGAGGTGGGCAGTCTATTACGTTAGTATTTAAACATTTGTGTAGAAAGCTTACTTAATGGCAATAATATTTAGTTCTGTAGTGCATCAGGCATATTTGCGGATGCTGGCATAGATGATTTCTACGCCATCATTCGCAAAAAATCAGCTTCGTTGGTACGAAGGTTGAGAGCTCCAACATAGTCCAGAGGTACATACATGGGAGGATGGATGCTGCCATATGTAAGAGGCATACAGACCTCCATATTAATTCAATAAACCGTCGAATATTGTACACACCTAATAAGTAATATGAACCACTTGTCTGAAATAAATGATTTCTATTTAAGGTTTACTAGATACTTATATTAAGACTAGTTTTTTGTGTACAAAGCTTAATAGCATTATACATTTGAGTTTCACTAGATACTTATATTTTAGACTAGCTTTTATGTAGAAAGCTTAATTGCATTATTCATTTAAGGTTCCCTAAATGAAGTTTAAATGTCATTTTGTCAAGTAGCTGAGTGCACTCAAAGACTATCCCTTTACTATAGACTAGTGTCTCCGACTAGTCTATAAGTAGGTACACTGAACTTATAGACTAGCGACTATTATCAACTACCAATTTTTTCGCAACTTCTTAAGCGTAAATTATAGCCTATGTCATCCGAAGATAAATTAGCTTTCTTATGAAAGAATTTAGTCGTAGTTTCGGAGCCTTTTCCATGCGAACACACAGTCAAATTTTTCCTCTTTATAATAGTGTTAGATAAAGTATTATACTTTTATTGGTTTTAATGGACTTTAATTATTTTGTGGCGGGTGGACTGTATATTGATGAAAACTAGTAAAATGGGGCGAGATGTAGAAAGAAAATGATTTTTTCTTATTTACCTTTTATTTCTTAACAGACACACAACCAAAAACTGACAATAGAAACAAAAGCAATTTATATTTATAAAATGGAAAATATGTATAAAACTAATGAGTTCGTAACAATGTTTTATTATACTCCAAATCACTAGTTATGATCTTTGCGTGCAGATGCTGCAAAAGCTGCAGAGCCATATAGGTTGTAATCCAGGAACACTTAACAGTTTCCCAAGGGATACTCGTTAAACAAACCGCGCCAACCAATGAAGCCCTAGGCAAAAGCTATTCTCATAATTCCTGCTCTCTTTAATTCACTACAAACGATAAGCGTTAAGGTTTTGCAGAGTAAACGATGTCCTAGACAATTACACGTCGTTACATAATCCAAGGAGTTTCTATCAAGGGCGGATCCAGGGGGGCATGGGGATCATGCATGACCAACCCCCCAATCCCCGGGAAGAGTCCAGGTCCTAGGTGGACATCTAATTAAATTGTAAAATTGTTTAATACTAGTCAAAACCGGTGCTTTATGAGGGCTCGCAATGTTGACTTCTAAAAGCAAAAACCCACACGGACGAAGTCGCGAGCAGTGATAGTTATCTATAGAGGAGCCCGATGGTCCAGTGGGTGTGAGCTCTATGAGCGCTTACGTATGTTAAGCAACCCCTGGTGCAGTCCCTACTTGGATGGGTGACCGCAAGTGGCATAAAAATATCTCGAGTTCCTCCGTGCTTCGGAAGGCACGTTAAGCCGTTGGTCCCGGCTGTCATCGTTGATGGCAATCGTTAAGCTATGTCAAATGCCGTAAGGCAGCTTGAAAAAATCTGACACCAGTGTTGGCCACTTACTCATACGAAAAACAAACAATAGTTATCTATCACAAGATGATGATGATGAATGATGAGGTATAATTAAATACAGTACTTACATTTATTACTGAAACTAGCAGCCCTACCCGGCTGCGCCCGGGCATGTATTATATCTTAAAACCTTCCTCGTGAATCACTCTATCTGTTGGTGAAAACCGCATGAAAATCCGTGCAGTAGTTTTTGAGTTTATCGCGAACAGACAGACAGACAGACGCGGCGGAGGACTTTGTTTTATAATATGTAGTGATAGTGATATTTTTAACTTGTATCTATTATTTATCATGATCACCAGGTCTTTTTTTAGTCTCTACTGCAGGAGCATGACCCTCGCTGTACTACCAGAGCCATATATTATTTAGAGGATTTGGACCACACTTTCCACGCTGGCTAGACAGGTTGGTGTGGTCTCTGTGATAAAGCTTTTTTTAGCTTATCTTTCCTAAGTCGCCTTCTACGACATCCACGGTAAAACTTGGAATGGTCCTATTCTACTCTGCTGGAGACCATACCTTTTATCATCAAAATGTAATTATAACTTCTTGGGACTTGACCACGACTGCGTGACCCTCTTTTCGTCAAAGCTGGATCCGCCCTTGGTTCCTAAGCATGATATCCATCATGACTGGTAAGGCAAGTCTCTAATAATAGCCGATCGCTCATCCCAGTTCCTGTGCACTCAGCCGCGGCCGGTTTTTGCTGTTTCCGCCTAGGCAATTAGAGTTTTTCCCTATCACATGCACATGAATCGGCAGTAGAATTACTATCAATTACTAATGGATAGGCTGACTTTTATATGACATAAGATTAATACGATAAATCGTCATAGCTTGCATGATCTATCTTACAATTTGCGTGGACTTAGTATTATTAAATGGACCGGGCGCGGGAAGTCACAAGTGACGCCAACTTTTTACAATGTGTGCAGCATATAAGTACTAAATACTTTAGATTTGAAAGAGTTTGAATTTCGAACAGGAGAAAATAAAGGAAAAAATTATTACTCTGCGTGAGTTTGTGTCGCGACACGAAATTCTTACTTTAGATATACACTTCCAAAATTTAAAATTTTCTGATCATAAAACACCCATATTTGGAAATAAAAATGCAGTTTTTTTGTTACTTATACATTCAAATTCGAAGAACAACATATAATAGCGAGAAATAAAAAAGAAATAAGTAAAAAAAAAAAAAAATATATAACATCATTAATTATTAAATTAGGTACAAATACAATATACCATCCCTCTTTATCGATTGCATAGTAGTCCCACGTGTTAGGTTTATCGAAGAATGCATTTACGGGATAGAATTCCTACGAGTATTGTGGCTATTTATAGACCCTCGTAAATCAAACATTCCTACAGGTATGGGAAGGACTTGTAAATAAACCTTTTTAATCGTTTTTGCAAGATTTAAGTATTTCAACATACAATAAGATTATTTAACGTTTATGTTTATTAATGTTAGACTTTGAAAATGTACCTACTATAAACCGTGGCGCAGCGGTCAACACGCCTGCCTGCTACACGGATGGTCCCGGGTTCGATCCCCGGTCTGGTCAAGATGGAAAATGATCTTTTTCAGATTGACCTGGGTCTTGGATGTTTATCTATATAAGCATCTATTATAAATATAGTATCGTTGAGTTAGTATCCCATAACACAAGTCTCGAACTTACTTTGGGGCTAGCTCAATCTGTGTGATTTGTCCTTATATATTTATTTACTTTATGCTATGAAATAAGTACTCACGCACGCTCGGTTTTATCTTAAATTGTTTCATTAACTTATATTAGGTACTAGCTATTACCCGCTGCATTGCCCGCGTGATGTAGCTTGTACTTCTCAGTACCCTAGCCTATATGTATGCCACATTTCATGATGATCAGTTCAGTAGATAGCGCGTGAAAGCATAACAAACAAACTTACTTTCGCATTTATAATAATAGTGGTCCGCCCGGCTTCGCCCGTGGTACACACACCGAGCCTTCGTCTTAATTTAAACTAATATTACTTGTACTATTATAATCCCACAGATATAATAATTGATGAAATCCCAACTTCCCAACTAATATTATAAATGCGAAAGTGAGTTTGTTTGTTTGTTACGCTTTCACGCCGAATCTACTGAACCGATTATCATGAAATTTTGCATATACATTGGTAAGGGTACCGAGAAGGACATAGGCTATATATTACGCAGGCGAAGCCGCGGGTAACAGCTAGTAAGTAATAAAAGTGAATGATTTGTTGTTTTTGTTTAATTGATCCGTGACGCCGGCGCCGTTTTGCAAAAAATAGTTTTTTTTTATTCGTCCAAGCAACGTTTGGGCAAATTATGTTTGGGGAGTGTATGCATGTGTGGCCCATTCTGCGAAAATGTCGCATGTGGAGGATCTACACGTCGTTAGTGATCATTACTTAGGATAAGACAAGCATGAAGCAAAATGCAATGCGATATTGAAGAAAAGCGTCAAACCTTTTTATCAAAAGTACCACCCTCGTTGGCAGACTCTAGATTTAACAGAAAAAAATATTTATTTAACTCTTTACCATTTCTCAATAAACCTATTTGTTATTATGCATATATTTTTTCTGCTGATCAATAAAAAAGGTTATATTTTTATACCCAGTGAAAAATTGATCTTTTTAGATCCTTCAAAAAGTGATTCAGCCCGTCGATTTGAACAACTTTGGTCTTTAGACCAGTACGGCCGTGGAACCCAAAAACTAACCTTGTATAATATAATATAATACTTAACTGACGAGCTCCGTGGCGCAGCGGTCACACGGATGGTCCCGGGTTCGATCCCCGGTCAGGTCAAGATGAAAAACGATCTTTTTCAGATTGACCTGGGTCTTGGATGTTTATCTATAAATGTATTTGTTATAAAATATAGTATCGTTGAGTTAGTATCCCATAACACAAGTCTCGAACTTACTTTGGGGCTAGCTCAATCTGTGTGATTTGTCCGTATATATTTATTTATTTAATATTATTTATTTTATTTGTCTAAAGTCTATTGCTTATCTCTATTAAATTGAGTGCGAAATTTTCTCACAGGACATATCGGTATTCTAAGCTAACTTTGCATATGTAATAGGCTAGATTAGCATAAGTAGTTTAAAATTCCAAATTCCGAGGATATGTGACCAGTAAAAATATTCGCAAAAGCTTCGTTTTATGCGTCTCAGACATGTAGCTGTTCTTATTACACTACTAAATTAAACAACTCAATGGAACTTTAATAGAACTTTATATACCTTTAACTGTTATGTAATAAATAAGGGTCCTTAAAAAAAGCTAGTGTTGCGAGCTTCAAATTAGGGGACATAAATGTTTTAAGACGTGATTGTGACCAGTTGAATACAATACTTTATCTACATACCAAAGCTACACGCATACTATAAAGCGTCTTAAGTGGTTCTGAATTTTCGACTAACAATATAATCTACGGCCAGAGACAATATAACAATTATTATAAATCTGATTGAGTTTTCAAAAGCATTCTACTTTACGGCATGTAGAAAATGTCATTGTTGAAAATATGAAGTATTTCGCAACTTCTAATCGGAATGTCATGTAAGAAAGTAAATTTTCATGGAAACACGAAGACCACCCACCGTTGCCGGAACGCTATCGCGATAGAATTTTTCGTGCAGACATGTTCCACAACTCACAGTCATGACAAGAAGCGGCATTGCGACACGGAACAGTAGCCGGGCTTTCCACTAGTGTTGCTAACTGGAGTCCTGTTTACACTTCTACGAGGCTAATCTCGATCCGAGGCGCAGTGGTTTGTGACAAGAAGGGATCCGAGTTCGATCAGCGGCCAGGTCATGAGGAAAAAGCTGGTAAATATATGTGTAAAATTATTTTATCATCATTCAGCCCTATATTCCGCCCACCACTTAGAATAGGGCTCTCTTTGTTTCCACCATCCATCTCGATCTTGTGCTGATCTTATCCAGGAACGATCCCCGACTTTGACTACGTCAAACAGAATTTTATTTTTATTTTATGGTAATAATTAGGCTGCCGCGTGGTTCCCGGCAGAGAGGAAAAGGACCACTCCAAGTCTTCCAATGTGTTGTAGAACGTGACTTAGGAAACACAAGCTATACAAAGCTTATAAACATCAAAGAGACCCCATCTATAACTATAAATGTAATAACCGGGACTAAACGCGATAGGCATTTCGTAGTATTACTACCACTTACTTCCTTGACGTTTCGACCGAGTTGCATCGGCCGTGGTCACAAGGCGACTGACGGGCGGCGGCATCGTCTGTCGCGAACGAACTATAGCCGAACGCGTCAAGGAACACATTGCCGCAGTGAAAAATCGACAGACGAGTAAATCCGCGGTAGCAGAACACTTATTGGATACGGGGGTCAACCACTGGATGGAGCTACATAACCCTAAAATTCTCTCCACTGATCGGCATTACCACACCAGGATGGTACGTGAAGCGATTGAAATTAAGAAGTACAAAAATTTCAATCGGGAGGACGGATTTAAGTTGTCTCCAGCGTGGAATCCTGTAATTAATGGGTGCATACCGCGAGTGAAACCGTTAAAACCGAAACCGGATACCGTGAGTGTAGTTTGTCGTGGCCACATCACTAGTGATTCAATAAGTGACAACTTGCGGGTGGAAGAAAATACTTCACGACGCCCGAACAGACGATGCCGCCGCCCGTCAGTCGCCTTGTGACCACGGCCGATGCAACTCGGTCGAAACGTCAAGGAAGTAAGTGGTAGTAATACTACGAAATGCCTATCGCGTTTAGTCCCGGTTATTACATTTATAGTTATAATGCAACGCGAAAGTTTAAAATCTTATATTACAAACCGATACGGGCCGGATATTGTAACAAAAATAAAACACCTAGAATTCCTTCGAAAGAAACGCGCGCGATTGGAGACGTCGGTTTTATTTCTGACTAAGTGCCGTGATAGTCAAGTGTTACCTACATGCGTACAAATAAAACCGCGAAATGATATTGTGCATTCGAAAAGAATTCTGACTAGTGCGAGTTTTCGTCTGCTAAGACAGCTTATTCGTAACAATCATAGTGAACTAACCAGTGTTGTGAGTGAATTGTACAAAGTACATCTGGAATGCAGTGCGGTGTTATCTAGTGAGGATTTCGATAAGTGTGATCACATAACTTATTCTCAAGCGCTTCGAACCTACGGGTTATGCCAAGCAAATCACGAAGGCAAATTTAATAAATTAACTACCCGCCGTCGACTTGAGAATAAATCATCAGTATGCACTAGTGATGCGACACACTCGAACGCAGATACCGATCGCACCGTTTTTAACTTATCGAATGAGGAACTGGATGACCCGACAAAAAGTGTATTGGCAAAGGGTATGAATTTTGCTTTGACACCCCAACGGATTCCTTATGAGGACATTGTATGTAGCTTGGAACAGACAATTATACGGAACAAAATACCTACCGTTGAGGCTGATTGTCTTAGACAAGATGTAGCTGTGATTTTAAGAAAATCCAAGCTACCGAAAAGTAACGTCACTACAGAAGAGCGTCTAGCACTGAAACAGCTGCGGAGTAATGAAAACATTTTAGTGCTAAAGGCCGATAAGGGAAACGCCACTGTAGTAATGAATACTGAACAATATGTCGAAAAGGTTAAGGATTTGTTGGCAGACAAGAAAGTTTACAAACCTGTGTCGTTCAATCCCACAGCCAGGGTTACACGTCGCGTTCGAGCCTTGATTCATGACCACGAGGAGATTTTCACGGAGGACGAGTACACTCATTTACATAAGCCCAAAGCTCTGCAACCCCCTAAACTTTATGGTCTGCCGAAAGTGCACAAAAGCAGTATCCCATTGAGACCGATCGTAAGTCAAATTGACTCTCCGACCTACGACTTGGCGAAACATATTGCTGGAGTGCTGCAACCATTAGTTGGGAAAACACCGTCTTATGTGAAAGATTCTCTTCATTTTAGGGACATAGTGAGGAGCATAAAGTTGGAACCTGGAGACATCATGGTGAGCTTCGATGTTGAGTCACTCTTCACAAATGTTCCTTTAAAGGAATGCCTTGAGGTCATTAAGGGAAAACTGTTCGATCATGAGTTACCTAATGAGTATATTGCTCTCATTGAGCAGTGTTTAGACGGCAACTACTTCCTCTTCAGAGACCAGTTCTACCTCCAGATCGATGGAGTTGCAATGGGTAGTCCACTCGCACCGGTGATTGCAAATATCTGGATGGAGCACTTCGAAGACAGAGCACTAGCCACTGGACCTGGGCACGTGAAGCTCTGGAGGAGGTACGTTGACGATGTCTTCTGCATTGTCAATGGAGGCCATCAAGAAGTGGAGCAATATATCAAACATCTCAACTCCATACATCCAAAGATGACATTCACTTATGAAATGGAGAAGGACAGATCTCTTGCGTTCCTGGACATGATGATTAAGGTCAAACCGGATGGTAATTTATCTCACACGGTATACAGAAAACCTACACACACGGACAGATACCTGCATGCATCCTCTCATCACCATCCCCGGCATCTTCAATCCGTTATGTCTGCATTAACGAACAGAGCGCATAACCTATGTGACCCTGACCATCTCCAAACGGAGCTTTTACATGTTCAGGAGGTACTGAAACGTAACGGGTACAGGGTATCTAGAGAGTGGAGAAAGCAGAAGAAAAGACAAGGATGTCCAGAAGTGAATCGTCAGGCAGCATTTTTACCATATGTTAAAGGCGTAACGGATAAAATTGGGACGGTGTTGAGAAAATTCTCAATAAAGACTATTTATACGCCTTTACGTAAAGTGTCGCAGTCACTACGATCACCAAAGGACACCTTGCCGTTACAAACTCCGGGAGTATATAAAATCGACTGTAGCTGCGGCAGTTCGTATATTGGCCAGACAAAACGGACTATAGCCGAACGCGTCAAGGAACACATTGCCGCAGTGAAAAATCGACAGACGAGTAAATCCGCGGTAGCAGAACACTTATTGGATACGGGGGTCAACCACTGGATGGAGCTACATAACCCTAAAATTCTCTCCACTGATCGGCATTACCACACCAGGATGGTACGTGAAGCGATTGAAATTAAGAAGTACAAAAATTTCAATCGGGAGGACGGATTTAAGTTGTCTCCAGCGTGGAATCCTGTAATTAATGGGTGCATACCGCGAGTGAAACCGTTAAAACCGAAACCGGATACCGTGAGTGTAGTTTGTCGTGGCCACATCACTAGTGATTCAATAAGTGACAACTTGCGGGTGGAAGAAAATACTTCACGACGCCCGAACAGACGATGCCGCCGCCCGTCAGTCGCCTTGTGACCACGGCCGATGCAACTCGGTCGAAACGTCAAGGAAGTAAGTGGTAGTAATACTACGAAATGCCTATCGCGTTTAGTCCCGGTTATTACATTTATAGTTATAATGCAACGCGAAAGTTTAAAATCTTATATTACAAACCGATACGGGCCGGATATTGTAACAAAAATAAAACACCTAGAATTCCTTCGAAAGAAACGCGCGCGATTGGAGACGTCGGTTTTATTTCTGACTAAGTGCCGTGATAGTCAAGTGTTACCTACATGCGTACAAATAAAACCGCGAAATGATATTGTGCATTCGAAAAGAATTCTGACTAGTGCGAGTTTTCGTCTGCTAAGACAGCTTATTCGTAACAATCATAGTGAACTAACCAGTGTTGTGAGTGAATTGTACAAAGTACATCTGGAATGCAGTGCGGTGTTATCTAGTGAGGATTTCGATAAGTGTGATCACATAACTTATTCTCAAGCGCTTCGAACCTACGGGTTATGCCAAGCAAATCACGAAGGCAAATTTAATAAATTAACTACCCGCCGTCGACTTGAGAATAAATCATCAGTATGCACTAGTGATGCGACACACTCGAACGCAGATACCGATCGCACCGTTTTTAACTTATCGAATGAGGAACTGGATGACCCGACAAAAAGTGTATTGGCAAAGGGTATGAATTTTGCTTTGACACCCCAACGGATTCCTTATGAGGACATTGTATGTAGCTTGGAACAGACAATTATACGGAACAAAATACCTACCGTTGAGGCTGATTGTCTTAGACAAGATGTAGCTGTGATTTTAAGAAAATCCAAGCTACCGAAAAGTAACGTCACTACAGAAGAGCGTCTAGCACTGAAACAGCTGCGGAGTAATGAAAACATTTTAGTGCTAAAGGCCGATAAGGGAAACGCCACTGTAGTAATGAATACTGAACAATATGTCGAAAAGGTTAAGGATTTGTTGGCAGACAAGAAAGTTTACAAACCTGTGTCGTTCAATCCCACAGCCAGGGTTACACGTCGCGTTCGAGCCTTGATTCATGACCACGAGGAGATTTTCACGGAGGACGAGTACACTCATTTACATAAGCCCAAAGCTCTGCAACCCCCTAAACTTTATGGTCTGCCGAAAGTGCACAAAAGCAGTATCCCATTGAGACCGATCGTAAGTCAAATTGACTCTCCGACCTACGACTTGGCGAAACATATTGCTGGAGTGCTGCAACCATTAGTTGGGAAAACACCGTCTTATGTGAAAGATTCTCTTCATTTTAGGGACATAGTGAGGAGCATAAAGTTGGAACCTGGAGACATCATGGTGAGCTTCGATGTTGAGTCACTCTTCACAAATGTTCCTTTAAAGGAATGCCTTGAGGTCATTAAGGGAAAACTGTTCGATCATGAGTTACCTAATGAGTATATTGCTCTCATTGAGCAGTGTTTAGACGGCAACTACTTCCTCTTCAGAGACCAGTTCTACCTCCAGATCGATGGAGTTGCAATGGGTAGTCCACTCGCACCGGTGATTGCAAATATCTGGATGGAGCACTTCGAAGACAGAGCACTAGCCACTGGACCTGGGCACGTGAAGCTCTGGAGGAGGTACGTTGACGATGTCTTCTGCATTGTCAATGGAGGCCATCAAGAAGTGGAGCAATATATCAAACATCTCAACTCCATACATCCAAAGATGACATTCACTTATGAAATGGAGAAGGACAGATCTCTTGCGTTCCTGGACATGATGATTAAGGTCAAACCGGATGGTAATTTATCTCACACGGTATACAGAAAACCTACACACACGGACAGATACCTGCATGCATCCTCTCATCACCATCCCCGGCATCTTCAATCCGTTATGTCTGCATTAACGAACAGAGCGCATAACCTATGTGACCCTGACCATCTCCAAACGGAGCTTTTACATGTTCAGGAGGTACTGAAACGTAACGGGTACAGGGTATCTAGAGAGTGGAGAAAGCAGAAGAAAAGACAAGGATGTCCAGAAGTGAATCGTCAGGCAGCATTTTTACCATATGTTAAAGGCGTAACGGATAAAATTGGGACGGTGTTGAGAAAATTCTCAATAAAGACTATTTATACGCCTTTACGTAAAGTGTCGCAGTCACTACGATCACCAAAGGACACCTTGCCGTTACAAACTCCGGGAGTATATAAAATCGACTGTAGCTGCGGCAGTTCGTATATTGGCCAGACAAAACGGACTATAGCCGAACGCGTCAAGGAACACATTGCCGCAGTGAAAAATCGACAGACGAGTAAATCCGCGGTAGCAGAACACTTATTGGATACGGGGGTCAACCACTGGATGGAGCTACATAACCCTAAAATTCTCTCCACTGATCGGCATTACCACACCAGGATGGTACGTGAAGCGATTGAAATTAAGAAGTACAAAAATTTCAATCGGGAGGACGGATTTAAGTTGTCTCCAGCGTGGAATCCTGTAATTAATGGGTGCATACCGCGAGTGAAACCGTTAAAACCGAAACCGGATACCGTGAGTGTAGTTTGTCGTGGCCACATCACTAGTGATTCAATAAGTGACAACTTGCGGGTGGAAGAAAATACTTCACGACGCCCGAACAGACGATGCCGCCGCCCGTCAGTCGCCTTGTGACCACGGCCGATGCAACTCGGTCGAAACGTCAAGGAAGTAAGTGGTAGTAATACTACGAAATGCCTATCGCGTTTAGTCCCGGTTATTACATTTATAGTTATAATGCAACGCGAAAGTTTAAAATCTTATAGACCCCATCTAGTCAGCGTGAAGAGTGTAGACCAAATCCTCTAACTGCTCTGGTAGTACAGAGAGGGTCGTGTTCCAGCAGTGGAGACTAAAAGACTAGAGTAAACGAGCCAAGGAAGAAGTCCATGGAAATCTAGTAGGATATATTCATAACACTAGTTTAATCCCGGTGTACTTTCGCGCTGCATATAACCTCGCTGAGCTAAATCGCCATAAAATCATATTGAAACGAATAAAGAACATTCATTTACAGCCTGTAGTAAATCGTTGATATTTATTCACAAACCGTAAGGTCAATTATATCAGCCCGTTACGCTATAAAAAAGATCTACTACGATTAAATGTTTTAATGTTCCACGAGAGTACCTATTTTAACCCCAACGCAATAAGTTTAAACGCTATGTGTAGGTGTGGGTGTCTGCATGTGGTACTGTAGCTCTTAAACATGTGATCTGATTCGAAAGAAGTTTTTAGGGTTCGGTAGCCGAATGGAAATAAACGAAACCCATTCGTTGGTCGTCTGTCGTCAGCCTATATAAATAAAAAAAATAATATAAAAAATATATTCGGAGAATATCTTTATGATTTTTAAACAAAAAAAGAATTAAAGATGGGCGGCCCCATTCATGGAAAGGGAACTAAAAAGTTATCATCACACCTATATATGTGGGGTGACCATAGTTAGATCTTTGAAAATGTCAAGGAGGTTCTTAAAACCATTTCTTCTTAAAGCCAATCTTTTGAAAGATAGGCACTTCCAAAGAGGTTAAATGTAGGCCCATTTAAATTTTAAAATATTATAGAGTTTTCTTTCATATCCTTCGAGCAACACGGCTTCTGTTCCGGTACGGAAGGCGTGTTGCTCCAAGTTTCTTTCATGTCCCATACCATACACAGCCCGTTAGGTACAGTATCGTAGTGATCTGTCAAATTTTTAAATAAATAAAATGGATAAACAAATAATCTTCGCCTACGACTCATTCATAAACTGCGTGTTTAACGCATGTATCAGACGCGTAAATAACTTCGAGTATTACCACTAACTTTAACGACTACTATTTCATATTTAGCACGAAATGTTTTACACATTTATGGACTATTACGAACGCATAAAATACGTCTGTGCGTTGCCTATTCTATAACAGTTACAGTAAGCACTGTTTAACGGTGTTTTTACATGAGATCATTACATTTCTTGTATGTAGTAAAAACAAAAGTAAAAATAAATATTGAACTAAGTATCACAAATATTTTCACACGCAGACTAAAAGCGGATAAAGCTCTGACGTGGTCGCTGAGGGAGGAGTTGAAATCCAGGCTCTAGATTTGCCAGAGGGGCATGGAGCGAAGTGTGCTATGAGTAGAGGGTAGATAGAATTCCAAATACTGCACTCCGCTCAAAAACGGGAATTTCTGATGCCGGCACAAAAACTGCTGTGCTAAAATGGGATTTGGCGGGGCTTGTCGGTAGAAAGCATCCAGAGAGATGAGCCAGGATAGCAACAGAGTGGCTACCTGAGGATAGTCGCCGTTACCGAGGTAGGACAAGAAAACATTGGAGAGATGATTTTGATGTTGCCACTAAATGTAGCATCGAATAAAGAAAACCGTATTTTAATCTGTTCAGCAACTCGAAATTAAAATAAATTGTAAATGTATCAGGAAAAGAAAAGCTAACTTACAAAATTATAATCGAGGATGTTATCAAAAAGATAAAGACGCCTTTCATTGCGGCTTTCTCATAAAACACGGCATTATGGAATTAGGTCAGTGTCGAATTCCGCCACCTCACAATGTGGCCATTAGCTCGCTTCCCTGGTTCTCTCGTTTATCTCCGTAATAATGCACTCGCTTATCTAGCTATTGGCTATCTAAATCATGCATCTACGGCTCAATTGCAGGCTGCATCAGATATATTTAATTTGCTGTAGCGGATGATAGAACCGTTGATGACTTTACTTTTTTTTTCATGTCAAGTCAGCGTGCAACTTAATATTATTTAAAATTTCCTATTTTTTAAATTTGTAACTTTTAAAGCCAAATAAGATACTCGTAGTTATGAAGACAAGCAAATAAATAAATAATTTTGAAAGAGCCTACTAAGTTACTTGTATTGTTTATTTAAATTTCGTAACTATTATGCACATTTATTATGATTATTATATGAAGAAAACTCCATATTAATTATGTAAGCTTTTACTTTTAATAAGTAAGAGTTTATTACGCATATATAGCGTGAATACGTAGCTTAAAGCTATAACTTGGAAACTTTACTGTCTAAGAAAGGTATTATTGGCTCATTCAAATAAAATATTCCATTAATACTTATAATAGAATAATCAAATAAACTTGAGCATGAAATGAAACTCTATCTGTATAAATAACGAAGATATGTATAAAAGCTACGAGTAAAACTTGCGAAGCTTCTCTAAATATTGTATGAGGTCTGCAAAACGCAGATAACTTTCAGTCTGCTTCCAGACCTGTTACGGACTAGCTATATGGCAGGAATACTAAATGCTGCGGGCCTCACACTTTAAGGGGCACTTTTTTTAAATAGCACAGCAAACTAACAGACATAGGTTTACAAAGAAGAAGATACTATCCATATATAGTATCAGACAACCGACTGCTTTATGTTTTCACTAGGCTATAGAGACCATAGACAAATGTTGAAGTGAGGGTCAAAATCATTTAATATAGTTTGAATTTCTATTGTGGGCCACAAATTCAGACTCAATAGAACAAACTCAATTGACGCGTGTTCTATTTTTATTTCCACTATTTTAATATCCAAAAAAACCGGCCAAGTGCGTGTCGGGCCACGCGCAGTGTAGGGTTCTGTAGTTGCGAATGAGAACTTTGAGTTCACACTGTTCACACTCGCACCTCGCAGTTTAACGACCAAAACATCTAATAATGAAAATTGTATGAAATTTTACATTTTCGAGTACATTTTATAAGTTGGTTGCCTATAACTTTTTAGTTTGTACTTAGTACTCAGCTCTGATAATTTTCCTTTCACCTTCAGTACATATACTACCTACTGCTGTAATTTTTTCACGTAAACCGCGGACGGACAGACAGAATTGGCGAAACTATGAGGGTTCCTAGTTTACTACGGAACCCTAAAAAGGCAGTTTAATACTAGCTTTTGCCCGTGGCCCTACTTGCGTTAATGTCGATCTCTCGGGAGCTAACTCTTTCGGGGATGAAAAGTATTCTGTGTGTATCGTACGTGTGTAAATAATAACCTCTACTATTACAATAAAACTCTAACTGTATAAATAACAAATGTGTACAAAAGCAACGAGTTAAACTTGAAAGATTCTCTAAATATTGTATGAGGTCTGGAGAACGCAGTCAAGTTACAGTCTGCTTCCAAACCAGTGACGGACTCGCCATATGGCTGAATAGCAAATGCTACGGGCCTCATACTTTTAAAAAGGGGCCTTTTTTATAGCACAGGAGTAGGTTTATATAATAGTAAATAGGTATTCAGCGTATATTTTAGCCCATGTCACTTAGCTTTCAATAGGTTAAAGAATTTTGAAAATCTATCTAGTACTTATTTTCAAAGCCTTTTAACATCAAATCATACAAACAAACAACCAACAAAATTTTACTTCAAAAAACAAAATTGCAATTTCTATACAAATTCTCAGATCGCCGACTCGGAATGTCTATAAGAAGTTTTAATTTTTGTTTTTACTTTTTTCTTGTGATTCTGTATTCTATTCCGGATACTTAGGTAAAAGTATTGCCAGGGGGTCAGATTCAGTTTGTAGACCTCTTCAGATTATTTAGGTGACTAGCTTTTACCCGCGGCTGCACTCGCGTATAATTGTGCCGTATTAATTTGCCAAGTCGTTTATCTCACATCCCACGAAAAATGTACTTTTTTCGGGAATAAAAGGTACCATTTGACCTTCTCAGTACCCTATCGTATGTGTATGCGAAATTTCAAGTAGATTAGTAGATAAAGCGTGAAGACGTAAACTCACATACACATTGATAATATTAGTTGGATTAAAATCAAAGGGGCCCCTGTTACATTTGCTACGGGCCCCGCGCTGGCTAAATTCGGCACTTCATAGCCTATTCTAGACTCGCGTTTGAACTAAAATAGTGCTGCAGAGTTGGCAGGCATTGGAGTCAGACTAATTATTGCAAAAGGGATATTTTAATGGCTTCCAGGCACGCCCTGGTGGCCAATTATTGTCGTTTGCGAATTAGTTGAGTAATGGCGGAGTTGCTTACTGTTGGTTGACTCATGGTTAAGGCAACTTTACGAAATAGTAAGGTAATGATTTTAACGAAAAACAAAAACGTTTATGAAGTAAAGCTTAAAAATACTTAATAATACCGCGAATGTAGAAATTACCTACTAGCAGGCTTTGATTCTTTTTTTTTCTGATTTCCTAGTTGGTGATATGTTAAATCTATCAGAAATGCAATACCCAGCATATTGTAGGTTTTTTGGAATGATTATTTTACTGAAAGAATCTAACCATAACATAGTCAAAAGAAGTAGGTAGGGTGAAAAATTAAACTTTTAAACTCCAAAATTAAGATAATTATTTTTCATTAAAATAATGGATTTGTTTGATTAACTTGTATTTTATAAGATAATACACAAGAAAACAGTAGTCAGTTATTGTATCGTTTCCCAACTCACTTCCTGTAACCTAAAATACGGACACTGTTATCTATGCAAATACATTTAACTGCACAGATACAAAACAATTAAAAAATCACTTGTCCGAAAGCATCGCGTGGTTACCCCTACCCCGTGACTCTCATTACTCATTCAGCTTCACTCAGTGTCAA
This sequence comes from Rhodophaea formosa, assembly GCA_963082605.1. Lineage (NCBI taxonomy): Eukaryota > Metazoa > Arthropoda > Insecta > Lepidoptera > Pyralidae > Rhodophaea > Rhodophaea formosa. Next base: position 4,835,747 of record OY720213.1, on the reverse strand, counting down.
ATTAAGTGAGTAATGGACAAACACTCGAAAAGCCGCATTTTCCCACCCGTGGCCAAGCGTGGGAGCCCAGCCTCCCATATTTGCCGCACAATAAGCCAATAAATATTATGCGACCTACTTGGATGACTTAGACTATACCGCGCTTTTGTGGGGTTAACGGTCATTATTGGAAATAGGTCTACATTGGTTCAGTTATACTTACCTAGTTTAAGAAATTACCATTGAATAGACGAAAAAGAAGCAAGCATTATCAAGTATAATACACACATAATCTACTTAATTTTAATACCCAACAAAAAAATTCAAAAAACGGTTTAAAAAATATTTTAATAGAATGCTTTACATAGAAATATATTGTGTAAATTCAATTCTTGTAATACGACCCGTAAACACTATATAGTTTTTAAGGTGTAACGGTATAAAAATGAATATAATTAATAAATATACAGTCCAATATTTATTTAAACGGTAACAATGACTAATATTATTATTTTTTTGCTTTAAACTGGCGCCTTTCTGAAGGAGCTGAAACTTGTCAGTTGATAAGCCCACATCTGGACATAGGCCTCTTCCAAGGATTTCTAAATTCCAATACATCCGGTCGAAAGCGGCCTGCAATTATTGGGTGTGTCCTGTCCAATGCTGCGCTTGCCGGTATGTGGTCTGGTCACCACCCGAACCATCAAAAATCTTTCTATACCATTCGCCATTGTGTGCTATGTGCCCCACCTGCTGGCACATCAAAAAGCTAATAAGCTGATCTACATCGATGATTATTTTTCTTCTACGGTTCTCTTAATTTTTAATTTCGTGGAGAAACACCAAGTCCTCTTTCATAGCTCTTTGAGCGAATTTTTCTTATGAGGCCCATTAGAAAGGACCACGTTTCGAATTCGTAAGTCATTACCAGTACTACTTTTTACTTTTACGTTGATACAGACAAAAAAACGTGCGTGTACCGTTTATTTTAATAAGTAGGTAGTAAATGAAGATGTTTTTAAATGTTGGCTGGTTCGTGAGAGAAATAAAAATCACGAGCTTCATCGCCGGACGGCGGATGACACCTGCAGATAATCATTGCTAAACGACCACTTCACACGCAAAAGGTGTAGTTTTGATGTGTTGCTTCACAAACAGTGTTTTACCAACAAGTAACAATTATTTATTTATTTGGCAGCTGCAATGTTGTCGAAATATCAGACAAAACTCAAAAATAATCGCGGTAAGTCCCGTAGTGAACATAATTATTATTTATTTAAATACAAGTAGAAGGAATTTTAGAAACTTCACTACAAACATGTTTTTTCTTTTTGTAGTTCTTCGAGTACTAATTAAAGACTTCGAGTACTTAAGAAAGAAGTATATAGGATTCGGATCATGGTACTAAGAGTTCAGTGTATAGTCTCGCGACCTTGGCATTGGATACATTTTCAAATTATTGCTGTTTCATTCAACTGAATGAAACGAGGGCGGTACGCGAGCGAGTGATTTGAAACGTCCATTACCCTTTAGGAAATAAGGAGTTTTGAGAAAATTATTCCACATACATCGAAAGAAAATGTTACTTGAACTTATAAAAAATATTAAAATTTTGATGTTTGTTATGATATTTATTTACCTTCAAATTTGAAATTAAAAATGGTGTTAAAATACCAATGTGTAATTATGCTTATAATTTGAAATTTTGCTGCAATTATAGCCGCTTGTAGATACGCTTTTTCTTTTATTTATTACAAGAGACAAACAGGCTTTAATGTTACATATATGTTAAACAATTTATAAATTTTACATTGCCAAAACGTTTCTACAGCTAGCTTATTCCTATAAAGACGATAACAGTCTACCATATTTATTATGAACGTACATATTATTATCATAAAACCACTTAATAATATTACAATTATAACTAAAAAAAGTGATGGAAATGGCCTTGCACCAATAACATTGTAGAAATGAATGTTGTTTGAATGAATTTTGCTTTTGGAGATTTGACAGAGAAATAAACAAACTAAACTAAAAAAATAACGAATTAAATAACGGTCTATCATATGATAAGTCATTTAATCGCTTTATTGGTTAAGTTTGATAAGTATATTTAATATAAAAAAAAAAAATCAGTAAGTACAATTTATTACTAAATTCATCATAGGCGCAGACAAGGCACGCAACTTCTCCCCATGTGGTAATAAACTACGATCACGTTAAAATTATGTGGGCTACCGTTGGACAGCGTTTCAATTTAAACGTCCCGAGACCAACAATAATTATTTATATTATTAATATTTTATAAGGATATTCTTATTAGAATCTGTCAGCTTGTCGTACGAAGCAGCGACCCTATAAAACCGGTCTGTAAGAGGATCCGAGTTGAGGCTTGCAAGTTACGTGACAGGTCAATCATTATGTTTGAGTTTAGTATAACTATTATTTTCCCACGTTGAAATGAGTTTTCTATTAATAACGACCTGGTTATTAATAGAAATGCTCAGTGCACTAGTAGACTTCTGAAGCTTACATGTATGTATTAACAATAAATAAATAAATAAATATATACGGACAAATCACACAGATTGAGTTAGCCCCAAAGTAAGTTCGAGACTTGTGTTATGGGATACTAACTCAACGATACTATATTTTATAATAGATACATTATAGATAAACATCCAAGACCCAGGTCAATCTGAAAAAGATCATTTTCCATCTTGACCTGACCGGGGATCGAACCCGGGACCTCCGTGTCACAGGCAGGCGTGTTGACCGCTGCGCCACGGAGCTCGTCAAACAACAATATCGTTATAACTAACTTTTTAGAAATAACGCGGAATATAGTTTCTACCATCAGCATGGCTGTGTTTTTTCTTGTAAGTGAATTTATTTCTTATGAATTTTATTTGTTGAGTGTCGTAATTCTCTGTATCCCTGACTGACTTGTATGCAACATTTTATCGTCGGTTGACTAGATAATCCATACAAATTTACATTCCCATTTTATATCCCGTTGCTTAAGCTTAATACAACAATAATGTAACTAAATATTAAAACGACTATTGATAAAGTCGAGTGAAGACTCTATAACCTCTCAAATTTCATTAGGATTCCTCTTATGATGCACAAAAAGTGTCGTTGAGAAAGTACACGTAACTGACACTATTGTCACGACAAACGCGACAGAACGGGTTCCTCGTGTCAGCCGTGGTTAAATTAGCATGACAGGTCAATCATGTGTTTGTTTACTGGATTCCACGAAAGTAATTAAACGTGCGAAGCTATCGTATGATTTTTAAGGTCGCTTTTAATGACAAATTAGTGAATATATGCATTATTTTTATAGAAATAAGTAACAAATTCAATACGATATTGTACATAAGAGACACCTTTTCCACGATAGAATTTATTTATTTCAAAAATACAAAAAAAAAACAGAAACAAATACATAAAAACAAGTCACTCCAAAATGCCCCCCCGGATAGGACCCGGCTCAAAGGTATCCATTATGCTGGCAGCATTTCCTCTCTGAATTGCAATGGATATCCTTTGAACCAGGTACCAGCCAGAGCGGTTGTCATAACCACGGTCTCTTAAACGACGTTCTTACATTACAGGTCAATCATATCTTTGTTAACTTGATCCCACGAAAGCAACCGAACGTGCGTAGCTACCGTATGATTTTGAAGGTCTCTTTTTAATAATAAATTAATTAAAAAATGCATTTTGTTTTTACACGAATAAGTAATAATGTCAAAAAGACATTCTTGAGATAGTATATAGCATTGTCATAAGAAGCGTGACAGAACGGGTTCCTCGTATCCGCGGCAAATAAATTAGCATGACAGGTCAATCATATGTTTGTTTACCGGAATCTTCGAGCAACACGGCCTCCGTACCAGACGGACGGAATCCACGAAAGCAACCGTTATCATTAAAGTTGCTTAGTTTTAAAGTCGCCCTGCACGCATTCTAAAAATTACAAAATGTCCTTGTAACCGACCCCATAAGGAGCGACAGAACAGGTTCCTGGCTGGCGCCATTTTCGTCAGCCAAGGCTAAAATTAGCATGACAGGTCAATCATATGTTTGTTTGCTGATTCCTCGTAAACGACAGCTGCTGTTTTAATTTAAGGATCGCTACTGAATAACTGTTGTTTTTGAGGACACGTTTAATGAGGGTGTGCAAAGGAATGCGACTTTTTGGTTTTCGGATTGGCAATTCTCAGTTTAATAATGTATTTGGTAGTGTCGCAAAGAAATAATGATAACCGTGTTTACGACTGATATATTCTCACGTAGTATATCACACACAACTTATTCACGCTCTATCTACTGAACTGATTATCATGAATACTTTCAAGGACAAATAAATATAAGACATACAAACTTGACATGGTATCTTCTTAAATATGTTTATTCGTAGCTTAAAAACATATTTCATCAAAATTATGTCATTAGATGACATTCTAGAACTTTGTAAAATAAAATAATAGCGTGCCAAATGCGAGTCGGATGTGCATATGAACCGTTCCTATTGTGCGCAACGATTTAACCTACGAATAAGTATAATTGTTTTATTTTTTTTATTCTTAATCGTAACAATTTATTACTTTAAAATCATTTTTTTAATGCTTTAAGAATGAATCCAATAATCAGCCAACTAGAACACTTGCGACGACGTGTAGCGGACTAGTTCCGAATAGTGTTGTTTGCACCCTCGCCTACGCCCTTCTTGTGTGGTCACTCAACTTTGTTTTTCTACTTAGAATGCGCTCTTTAAGACAAAAAGTGACGAGTGTACAGAAGTGATTCTAGAGCATACAATGTATGCACGGAGCAAGGAATTTCAATGTAGCTCGCGCGCTCGCGGGCAACGAGATATTCCTTGCTCTCTGAATGTATGTTTGTGCAGATTGTTGTTTTATTTTTATATATCCGAAGTTGCGGAGTCACACAATTTAAGGGAATACTTGAGTTTTAGTGGTCCGGTGCTGGCCAATTGAAAGAAACAGAAGTATCATTAAAATTTTGTTCGGTAAGGCCCTAGATAACCCTTCAAACTATTTAATAAATTACTTTTTAAAGTTTAATGTGTGAACGTAAAGTTTTATTAAGCTCTTATTTCAATAAAAAGTGTGATAGCGAAAAATCACTTGGAGCCAGCTAACTACACAGTCCATTCAAAAAATATATTTGAATACCTACCTTGTAGTGCAAGCAGCATAGTGTGCTTCTCTTCTATACATTAAATACATTGTGACGTCACGACTCACCGGTTACATCCAAGTTCTATTTCTGACGATTTAATTGGAATTGGAACTTATGACGTGTGCTGGAAAGTTTAATGTGTTTGTCTTTCCCGTGCTTAGCCGTGCTAAGTGTTGACAGTTTGGCCGGTACCTATTGAAGGTGAAGCAAGAGTTAATCAAGTATTTTGATGAGATTTTTGTGACGTTTCTTTATTAGATTTTTCTTTTGACAATTAAAAACGTTGTTTTAGATGCTTCTCTTCCCGTGCTGATTGTAAAAATTGAGAATTGACGATATTACGGTAAATAGTGTTATTCGTATATTAGGTATACGTCGGTTTATTCTTTCAATCCCTATCTAGTAAGTATTATTACGAAGTCCATATTGGCTGACATAAAAATCTTACTCCTATTATTTTTTTTACTACCTATTTGGGTTCATAATAATCAATCTTCATTATTTTTTTCCCCGTATTTTTTTTGTTCATAAATTTTTATTACTAATATCGGAACTCATAACAGTCATTTTTCATATTTCTTTTATTCATACTGTCATTATATAATCTATATTTATTATAAAGTTCTTAGTCGGTAAGACGTAATATTTTTAATAAAATTCATACTTAATTTAATTTGATTTATACAGACGTCAATCAGAAGAATAAGTTAATAATATTTTTAACTGCATCGAAAGGTCTGACTCACTAGCCTGTCTCATAAATTGCACAGACTATGAACTTAACCAAGAATTAACTGGCCATGTGAATCATGGGGAACTAAGTTCATTCACTCGGCAGGACTCATCAGGAATTTTTGCTCATAGGAATTCTCACATTAAACTTAATAGGGTTCCGTATACAAAGATTTAGAATCAAATGCTATTGCTAAGCTTTTGTTGTGAGTACCTTCGTACTATTTGTAGACTGTCTCTTGAACGTGAAACAATTGACATCACTATCACTACATAAGTACTTAGTATAAAACAAAGTCGCTGCCCGATGTCTGTCTATCTCTCCCTATGTATGCTTAGATCTTTAAAAGTACGCAACGGATTTTGATGCGGTTCTCTTTGATACATAGAGTGATTCAAGTCAAGAGGAATGTTTGTATGTATAAACACGCTCAGACGCAGCCGGAGAGGGCTGCTTGTATTCAATAAAATAAAAACCCTCATAAGGAACTTATTGTTTTTTCGTTGAGAGGGCATAGCGCCTCGTTTTGTCTTTTAACTTTTTGATTTAAGAGCGTATACTAGCAGTATTTTTTTAATATGGTTTCCATACAAATGTATTTCTCTATTTTCTCGCTGAAAACTGATTCTAGAGCCACAATTCTTTTTTCATAAAATCTAGTACTAAAATAAGAATGCCCCTATTTTTTTTTCCAAAAAAACTGTTTTTGTACAATTTTTTTTTCTTTCAAACAGGTTTTTAGAAAAAAAATAAAACATAGGGACATACCTATTTTAGTAATAGATTTTATGTAAAAAGAATTGTGCCTCTAGAAGCAGTTTTCAGCGAGAAAATAGAGAAGTACATTTGTATGGGAAACGCACTGCTTATACTAGATACGTGGTAAACATTTACATAGTACTTTTTTAATATATCCAAAGACAGACTTGCGAGTTCTACAGCTCACAGAGTCTCTAATGGCATAAGTATGGAAAACGTCTGTTTTGAAATTTTGTTAAAATAGTACGGAATCCTTGCGCGAGTTCCGTTCGCATTTGGCATGTTTATTTTATATTTTTTAACGAGATAAATATTTATGTGTGTATTTTACATGCTAGTACATTCTCAGAACGACAAACAGTCATACCAATGAGTTTAAATAGTAAGTGACTAATAAATTATCGGAAAAAACTTACTCTAACGTCTATTTACATACAATTTAAATAAACCACCGTTAATCTGTTGTATGCCGAGTTAAAGAAATAAAAACAAAGAATATTTGATTGAAACTAGTTTATTACCTAACATAATCTAGTAAATAAGAAGTATAACTATACGTTTACCTATAGGAAATCTTTTAGTTGTATCTACGCATTTTTACCTTTATACTACTATATATACTGTTATCATATTATATATAGGTATATATACTGTTATAATATTCCGTCAAGGGATACGAGTTACAGGTTGTAATTTTTATTTTATTTAGTATTTAACATTAATTTTGCTATTCTAATTAATGCAGAATGTGTTATATGTATTGCTAGTAAAAAAGTTTAATTCAAGATAACTTTAAGCTTTACGCATCTTGTGAGGCGATTTTCGTAAGTATCATTAAAAATAGCTTTTTACGCATTTCCTTTATGAATAGGCCCTAAGTACAATTAAAAAAATACTCACAAACTGAATAAATCAGTGGTCAGTAAATACCAATTGACCAGAACCAGGGCGCCTTCCAATCAATGCAAACCTGCCGGCGACCGGTCGTCCCGGGTTCGACTCCCGGTAACGGTTCATAACCAATACGAGTTCAGTAAAAACTAGAATGTCCTTTGATATCTGATATTTATGAAGGGCCACTTTCTAGGTGCCTTTCCTTTTCATATCGTCGGATTGTAGACTAGTTAGTTAAGTCGGTTTGGTTAAATTGACTATCGACCAGTTAGTGGTTAAATTGCTTTGGTGACACGTAGATTAGAAATTAAATGCTTGATTGCGATTGTTAACTGTGATCACGTTTTCCCTTTCCCACAGATGGTCTGTGGGAAAGGGAAAACGTGATCTAAATCAATAAATAGATTCAAACCACATTTAATTTAGATAAACACTAGTTGTCTAATGAATATTCGCACCTGATTAGAACAGCGGATTAGGTCTTTGAAGTGGCCGTGGGTGGGGCATATAGTGCGTAGAACTGATGGTCGATGGGGCAAAATGGTTTCGAATGGCGATCACGTATCGGCAAGCGCAGCATCGGACACCCATCAACTAACCTAGTTGAAAATATCCGACCGCCTGGTCGGACGACCTGACCAAGGACGCAGGAAGACGTGGATACAGGCCAGTTCCAACCGGTCATATGGAAATTCTTGAGGAAGGTTTATGTCCAGCAGTTGACCATTTGCATCTGAGAAGATGATAATGCTTAGAATATAAATTTTGATTCAAATATTTATTTATTACCAGCTTTAGCCCAAACATATTAACTGACTATAGACCAGAATAATAGTATCATCATCATTTCGAGAGGTGGCACGGTCAGTCGACCATGCACACCCTGGTGTCAGAGTTCTTCGGAACCGCCTCTCGGCCTCTGACGTGGTTCCTTTAAAGACTACCAGATGGCAGCCGGTGGTCCCGGCTGCCATCTGGTCTGCATCTTAACGTGCCTTCCGAAGCACGGAATCATCTTTCTTATCAGACAATCAAGTGATTCATGCCTGCAGTGTCCCAACCAAACTGGAAACAACTTAACAAAGTGTGCTTCCCGTGGGAATCGAACCCACGACCCCCGGGTCAACAAGGCAAACGCCTTAACCACTGGACCACGGAGTATTAATAAAGTATCAAACATTGTATTTACTGACTACACTGACTACCAATACAGAAATGTTTCAGTTAATTTGTTTTCAAAATTTTACCGTTATTGATAGAAAGCTACGTTATTAGCAAGCAACATGGGCATTTACGCGGATGAAGTGCCTAACTACCTAACTATATAAATAAAAATAATTTGTCTGTTAAGTTTTTGTATATACACAGACACATATGATATACATTTTGCCCGGCTATTGTTGACAATTAGGCGCCGTTAAAATATTTCACTCTAAACTTAATCAGTTCGTTCAACTCTTCTCAAAGCCTGTCAATACAATACTATATTCATTTAAGCTTAGGACATGATACGACACGACATCATTCTAAGCAGTCAAAGCCTGTCAATACTATTTATTTTAACTTACACATAATACGACAAAACATTACACGGTATTATTCAAATTTCTATAACTAGCTTTGGCCTGCGGCTCTGCTCACATTTTTACTGTTTCCTCGGAAAGAATACTTTTTCTGGGATGAAAGAATATTACTAAATATGTACGACTTTTCCTATTAGAATAATGCTGTAATTCCGAACAAAATAATAACATATTCATACATTTTAAGAAAATCAAGTCTCTCTACCTATAACGGTTAAAGTGCAAGAACTGCCTTGTGACAGACGGACAGTGGAAGCTTTGTAACGGAACCCCTAAAAATGGAATTGAAATAGTAATGGGTTGCTAGGTGCATCGACAAACATATTCGTAATCGCATTAAAGTAATTACTTAGATTGTTGCCCACATCCTTAATAAGCTTTGCGCGGGAAGGGAAGCAACTGATATATTCTACGCTTTTGTTTACTTTATTATAATGTTTGATCTGCTTAATGAATATTTTTTTTACTCAATGTTTTATTCCAAGTCATATACTTAGTGCAATACAATTTTTCCTCAGTCCTACAACAACATGAAAAGAATGTAACTTGTTTCATGAAATTGTGATGTGTGTTTGTTTGTGTACAATAATGTAACATTGCTTAGTGATAACATAATTTCATTTCATTTACTTAATTTTTGCCTCTTCTGTAGATTTTTTGTTCATATTAAAATACTTGTCTCATGCAAATAGTAATTGCTGTTGGAAGTGAAATGCAGTGTCGAAAGCCACATCTTTGATTTTTAATCAAAAAGTCAAACGTGACGACATCAGCGCGTGAAATCGATCTCATCTCAGTTCACGACATCAATTTCAACTTGGGCGGATCCATCTTTCAAGGTGGGGGTGTGATTCCCATCCCAAGTTCTCAAGTTTGCGGAAAGTTTCATAGTCGAGCTTCAGGACAGGCCTCAACTTTAGCTTTCAGGCCATCCTAATTCTCGCTTATTTTAAAGTTTTTAATGTCGGAGGTAGATAAACCTGTCGGCAGGTCTAGTTTATCTGCCTGTGCTATTTGTAAAAAGATAAAAAAAATGAAGCTATAGCCAGCCACGGCTCATGTTGACCGCCATTATATGTATGTACGTAGTTTCTATATATATCTTTATATGTGTATTATTATTTATCTATAATTGTGTTTAAGTTTATAGTTATTAAAATTATTATTTATGCACACGCCAGTCTGCCTTTATTATTAAGTCCTCCTCTTTCGGGGCTACTGGAAGAAATTTCTTTAAGAATAAGGAGTTCCCTTGTACTCATTTTCTGTATATATATTGTCTTAACATGTTTTTCTGTGTACATAAATGAATAAATAAATAAAATAAATAAATACCCTTACCTAGATCCGCACCTGAATTCAAAACGAGCCTCAAATATACTCAATCCGGTCAAACGTTCAAAAAAAATAGCCATGTGCAAGTCTGATGCGTAGACAAAAAGTTCTTTAACATTCTTCATTCAGGTATGGAGAACTAAAAAACAAAGTGTGAGTGCCTAGTCTCTATCACTCTCCCATCTGAGAACCCTTGTCACATATTATCAGCGGAGACGCTTCGAGCGCGGTCTAGGGTCCGTATTATTACACCATTATTGCTGTAATATGAGATAACTAGTACGAGTATCTTAGTAGATATCTTCTGTATCGTAGATTTTGCTGTTTTAAGAAAATTGTAAGTACTTAGTCAATTTAATGTAAATTATGTATGTATGTACGTATGTTAAAGTAAACGTAAATGTCATAAAAAATTGTATTTGGACTGATTATTTTTTAATTTCTTGGTAACGTTTTTTTATCGTAGAAAAAGAAAAACAAATTGATGTGCTGAGTTGCCTTCTAATACTAATACTAAAAACCTTATAATTTCATTTTTAGTTTAGTACTTGCGAAAGCTGTTTAGTCTGGATACCATCTACATCTAGCTGGAAAACAAATTATTCGTAAGCGCCTCTGTCCCTTTAATGAATTATCTCGCATATTAATCAAGTTTATCGGAAAACTGCATAAGCAAGCAGATTACAGAGCAGGCTATCTCCGGATCTAGTGCATACGATTTATTACAGCTACATGGACTAGTTTCGATTTCATTAAGCGTAATCGTTTCGGAGGAATCCCAGATCGCATCAACTACAAGAGTTCTATGTAGATCGTCTAATTTAGATGCATAGCCATTAAATTCTTTATTACCTTTATTAACTGCTTGCTCATATGTTCCAATTGGTTCCAACAGACCCTAATATAAAGCTGTCTGCCAATCCTAGTATCTAGTGAATAAATTACTGTTCTTGCTAGGAATGTAATCTGAGTTGAATGCATTCCGGTTCACACAGTTTGAAAGTCTAACAGACATTTTAGTTATCACATTGGATAGGAATAAAATTGTAAAGGCCGTATTTAGGGACTCTGCTGTACTGTAGTTAGGTATATAAACGTTTTTTTTTGCAAGTTATAATGATAAGAAGTTTTCAATTATATAAATAAATAAATAAATATATACGGACATTACAGCGTGTTGAAGTTTCGTATCGAAAACTTGTACTCACTGAAATTTTGTATAGGTATTGTTTTTAAAATTGAAACTGATTATAAACATCAATATGCCTTATCCGGTCGTATGTACGAAATTTGGTTGAGATTGGCTCAACTGTTGTAAAACTAAAACGAAACTACGTTTGTATGGGATTGCGGCTTTACGTGGGACTCTTAAGTAAGACTTGTGTTATGGGATACGAACTCAACGATACTATATTTTATAACAAATACATATATAGATAAACATCCAAGACTCAGGTCAACCTGAAAAAGATCATTTTTCGTCTTGACCTGACCGGGGATCGAACCTGGAACCATCCGTGTCACAGGCCGGGCGGCGTGTTGACCGTTGCGCCACGGAGCTCGTCTTATGCTTGTTATGTACATGTGTTTGTATGTGTATAAATAACAATGGATGTGAAATTAGTTTGTATGTTTGTTTTTCTATGCATACTACAGTCCGAATCAAATTTTTTGGCGGCTCGGAGCATCGCGCGAGTATATGCGCAGTATACAATATTAGGTTCAGCAGGGCGCGCGCGCGGTGAGGCGTGGCGCTATTGCGCAGTTCGCAGCTAATATCCGAGGTGCCATAAAGTTTGATTTGTACTGTACCTACTTATGGCAATTATCATAAAATTTTCCATATTATCAGGGGTAGTGATAGGATCTTAGAAAAAAAAATCGAAGGGAAACCAGCTTTTGCGATGTGGTCTTTCCCGTTTTCGTTTTGTTATGAATAAACTGGATAACCTCTGGCCTCGCGTCAGGGCTTTACAAATAAAGCACGTTAAATCCGAACAATAACAATACGCAGCCATAAAGCATTGTTATCCTGGCAGCCATCAAATTCACTTGCACTTAGAGCTACCATAAGTCTAGATTTTTTCCGGACATGTCCAGTTTATTCCTAAAGGTTTACGCACGAGATAAAAATTGCGAACATTCTAAAATAGAGTTCGCTTATTTGAATTATCAAAAAGTAAAGATAGAAGTGGCACCATATTTACGTTACGGTGTTTTTGGTGTAACACAGAAGGCAATGAAAATGTTTTTTATGGCCCAAAAAAGGGTGTTTGAGATCAATGTGCAGTTTGAATAGCACCGATCATCAACATTATCATTTCGTGTAGGTGACACGGTCAGTCGACCATACAAACCCTGGTGTCAGAGTTCTTCGGAACCGCCTCTCGGCCTCTGACGTAATAATAGCACCGATACTGGTGTACCAGTGTTCAAATTACTTAAATTATTGTCACTACTGTGTATCTATGGATAGGACTTAGATGCATTTCTGTAAAATTAAACCTACATTTATTTGTTAAAATCACTGAAACAAGTACATTACACAACAATATAGTCATAAATAATGGTCATTGGTGGTCTATTCCAGTATAATAGAAAATATTTCGATGTGCAATCGAAGCGATGTGGTCACCGTAGTTTTATTTCCAGCATCTCAGCCAGACTCCGTATTGTTTGTAATATTTCCAGACGCATCAATTCTCCATCTTTTGTGTTTAATTTTCTACACAATACTTTGAAATTTATGGGTTCCATATTCTAAAGAACTCGTCCGTTTCCTTTTGTACTTAAATGTTTCATTTTCTTTGTGCACTCACTCTTGTTTCTCATACTAAGCTTAGCTTTGAAACGGCGAAGAATATGCAGTTTCTCAGTTTACTTATGAAAGTGTGTATTTCAATTACAATGAACACAAAAGCTAGTCAAACATTGGTTAATGACTCTACAAGTTGAAAACGTTAGTTCAATAACTGTACTTATTGGTACTAGGATTTGTGCAGGTACCATACAACCTTCGGGAGGAAATGAGTTTCAACTAAACTACTAAAACTAACAACGCTCCAGCAATTGGTGAAAATTAAGTACCTAAGTAGTACTAACACAATATTGTAGAAACGCAGCTTGAAATATCTTTCTTTATCACTTTAAATCTTCTTTCATCATCAGGTCTTTATTAGTCTCCACTGAAGGAGCACGACCCTCTCTGTCTGCCAGAGCAGTCAGAGGATTTGGCCTACACTTTCCACGCTGGCCAGACGGGTTGGAGAGGTCTCTTTGATGTTTATAAGCTTTGTTTAGCTTGAGTTTCCTAAATCGCCTTTTACGACACCCACGGGAAGATTTGGAGTGATCCTATTCTTCTCTGCCGGGAACCACACGGCTGAAATCTTCTTTATTTGCCATAAAATATGAGAAAATTACAGCTGTTTCTATTACATTAATGTTTAAAAAACTTATAAAATAAACCAGTTTGCCAATCCAACTTAATTTTTGCGATGGTTTGACATTGTACCTACTATATAAAGCAAAATGAATTGAAAATGATACTATGTAACCCGGTGAAAATAATACAAATTTACTCCTAAACAATTTCCTCGTGACGTTAGACCTCCTGTCAGGCACGAGTCGCGATGACTCGTTATCTTTGATTATGTTGGTAGCAAATTATAGTAATTACCGGAGTAATTTGATCCGAATCAGTTTTTGTGGCGCATGCTCGGGAGGCGACGAAAGCGAGACCGGTATGCTCGTAGCGGAAATAAACAAATCAAATGGCTGAAATTATGTTTTTTATAAATGTTTTCCGCCCTGGATACGAGACCTTTGAAGCCTTTCTTCGTTTACTTCGCCAGTTGGCGAATTATTCTTGTTTACCAACGAAATGATAGAGTAATAAATTTCGTTATCATCATCATCGTGCCTTTTTTTGGTCTCCACTGCAGGAGCATGACACTCCTTGCACTACCAGAGCCATATATTAGCCAGAGCAGTCAGAGAATTTGGCCTACATTCTCCACGCTTGCCAGGCGGGTTGGAGAGGTCTCTTTTAAGTTAATAAGCTTTGTTTCCTATTTAGCCTTTGTTTTCTAAGTCGCCTTCTACGACATCAACAAGAAAACTTGCGAGTGGTCCCATTCCACTCTGCCGGGAACGGCACGGCTACATTTCGTTACGTTGGAAGCAAATTATAGTAATTACTGGAGGTATACGATTCGAATCAGTTTTTGTGGCGCATGCTCGGAAGGCTACGAAAGCGAGAACAGTCGCGCTCATGGCGGAACTACAGCTTTTTTTTTTAATTTATGATATTTACTTGATACTTCAGGCGTCCATTCAAAACTTTGTAAAACAATAAGTTACTTTTTATACGGTTTTATTGACATCGGAACGTTATCAATAAATATTTTAAGCAGTAGTTGTGCCAAGTTCTTATAAAATAATAGACATGTCAACTTAGTCTTCCAGCGAACATGAACACTGTAACGCGTTCGAAACGTTAAGTGTATAAATAATGTAACAATGCTCAATTATTGTAGATTTATTATCTTAAGAACTACAAGACTTACACTATCATATAAGATCTGATATACATACTCATATTACTGAATAAAATTTGAAAGCTTTGCTTTGCCACAAGAGCTTGGCAATAGCAACTTCTATTACTCATTTTTTGACCATAATGAAGACGACAGGACACAGCCTTGTCGTCTTTATGCCAGGCTATTAAAACACAGGTCCCGGCTTCGATCCCCGGTCAGGATTCTAGTTAACTTTTCTGTTTGATCAGGTATTGGATATTTATCTATTATATATTCGTTACAAAATAAATAGTATCGATGAGTATCCCATAGCACAAATCTCGAACTTACTTTGGGGCTAGCTCAATCTGCGTGATTTGTCTGTTATATTTATCAAAAGCAACTGATTCATTTTCATAATACAAGTCAGATCATCTTTATTGTTGAACAAAAATATTACGGTATCCCGCTCGCAGCTTGCATTATCCTAAGTTTTTTCCATCAAAGTCCCCGTGAACTGGTGACTCATGTAAATCTCCGAAATCAACGGTTCTTGGAGCGTTATTTACGATAATTTGACGACAGACCTGAATCCGACCGGTCCATCCCTCGTGTATAACTGTTTATGACTCGTAAAACAAATAAGCATTTAATTGTTTCTTAGAGATTAGATAGTTATTGAGTCCTACTAACCCTACTGTGCTACTTCTTATTTAATAATAAATGGAAACTTTTGTATTGATTCACTTCCAGACAACCTCCGTAGCGCAATGGTTATAAGCCAGCCTGCGACACAAAGGTGCGGTTTCATCCCCGGCCAGGTCATGATGGAAAATTATGTAAATATATCATTTGGAAGTGAATCGAAACGTTTCCATTTATATATACGTAGGAAGTAGCCGATACACCATACATAATGGTCCTTCGAACCGAATCAATGTTGCTCGCATATTCTCTTTGCAATAGCGCATCTCTTCACTAGCCTCTCATAATCTGAATTCACCAGTGAATTGAGAACATTTGATAAATCGTAATATACAATGCTCATATCTCTCCTTACTAGTTATTCCAGTAGCATGTGATGCAATGGTAATTAATTCCATCTTTGTTTGAGCGCGGTTGCTACTTGCTAACTAACTTTCTCCTGCACGAATGTCACGTGGCTCTAGTCCCTCGGGAACGTGAAACCTACCTTATTCCAATGGCTTCGTTTGCGTTGTTTTCTTTAGTTATTACATTATTAAAGCTTATGTACTATCCTAATTTATATTGGATACTTTACCATTTAGCCGTGTGGTTTCCGGCGGAGAAGAATAGGACCACTCCAAATCTTCCCGTGGATGTCGTAAAAGGCGACTTAGGAAACTCAAGCTAAACAAAGCTTATAAACATCAAAGAGACCTCTCCAACCCGTTTGGCCAGCGTGGAGAGTGTAGGCCAAATCCTCTGACTGCTCTGGCAGTACAGAGAGGGTCGTGCTCCTGCAGTGGAGACAAACAAAGACCTGAAGACTTTACCATTGTGAAGTGTCATCAGAATGCGACCAGTAGTTTTATGCATTAAGGATGTAGGTCTCCTCCGTGGATTTCCAAAATTAGTGGTTAGATGTTGCCTGCATCCAGTGGCCTATATCCTGCAGCCTTGGTCACGTCATCCGATGACGGTGGGTGCCACCTGGTACGCTATATGTATTCTGTGACCTCCATTTGTGGTCTCCATTTAAACTTGGTCAAAAAATATTTCGTTTGTTTATCAGTCTGTCTGTTCTCGTCTACAGGTCGCATTTCTCAACCAATTCTCCTGTTATTTTGCGAGTAAGGTTCGATTATAATTTTAGATTGATTTGGACCTAGGACCATGGTGAGTTCGCTGTGGTTTCACAGTAATATAAGTAATTAAGAAAGTGAATAGTAGATGTTTTTTTCACTTTCAAAGATGGATCTTTTTCTGGTTTGTAACTGTTCGAAACGAAAGATTTTTTTGAAAATAAATCAACTTTTTTTATAAAAGTAGGTACCTACCCTTGCATGCCATCAAACTCCGCATGGATAATTAAATGGAGAAAAGAAATAACTGAATGTAAAATCGCTCTGACGTCTTACTTACTCTATTGTAAATCAGGAAGATATTTTTCAATACATTGGCTAATAATACGGTTCTTATGACATCGAAATGATGTATTTTACGGCGCTAGTGCTTTTTGCTTTACACCAATCACAACCGCTCAATAGCCCAATGCCACAGATGCAAAATTTAAAAATTTTCATAGAATCCGAGCAAAGAGTTTCAAGATCAGCATGAAAGCTTTTTTCTGATTCGTGAGATGTGATTTTTAACCAAATCGAAAAGGAGAAGGTTATCAGTGTACTTTTTGGAGAAATAAACCTGAGTAAATATACCTGATTATAATAAATGTATTTTTAGAAACTGCTTTAGTTCCTAACGTTTATAAATTCCTTATTTGCTGAACTTCAATATTACCTTAAACTAAATGTTTTAGTTTAAGGTATTCGCAAATGTATTGAAAAACGTCGTATGATACTCGTACGGTAAGCTGTCTATTATAGTCGTCGGTTGATTATAAGCACTCGGCTTTGCCTCGTGCCTATAAACACCTCGAGTATAATATCCAGCTTACCGTACTTGTATCATAATGAACTATAACTTTATTTCTATGTACTTGTATGGTCAATTCTCTAACACCTATTTACAAGTTTGTCGCAAGGTTTCATAGCATTGTCTCTATTTAGCCAAATAATGTCCGGTGCAAAACCAACATGTCATTACGGACAGGATTTCTGTCATTGCTAATTGTTTTCCGTGAGACGTGACAAACAAAACTTGGCCAATTTGCCGCTGGGTTATTATCGTATATTTTTTTATTTTATACGTTAAGGTGTAATCAACGCACGACTCTGCACTTTTGTAATTATTCTAAACTCCCAGGAAATTACTTTGATTTTCACATTAAAAAGCAATAGTGGCGTTATTTAACATTAACTCGACAATGTAGATGTTTTTAAAACTTATAACGCTTTTCGTACATTATTATAATTTGACAAATAATTGACATTAGCTAAACAGACTTCAGCAAACGGTATGTACTTATAAAAAAATCTATGGAAAAACCATCTTGTAGTCAAATAACTGACTACAAGATATTTTTTCCATAGCTAAAAAAAAAGCGTGTATGCTTTTGTCAGTATATTTAAAGTTAATCTTTTATTATTTTTGTGTGTAAATGTTCACCGCGTTCAAAATAAGAAAAACATTATTTGTGTTTGTTGAACTGACAACCACTGAGCCGATCTTCATGAAATTTAGCACAAAAGTCAGTGGTACTAACTGACTACTTAGGACATATTTCCTACCTTTCATTTAGAAAAGACACTAACGAAAGCTAGTTTAGAAATAAATACTTAATTTTCACTTTCTGCTTGGCAATCACTTCTTTAAAGACGAGCGATACTAATAAAGGTACTTGCCGACAGGATGCCATTAGTTGCCAAAGATCGTAATTTTGTCCCACACGACGGCTCTTAAGCTGCCCGGTTCCTAGTAATGTGTAACTACTGGAACTATAAACAGCGTAGCTTATTCAACTAGGTGTTTCTAGGAAGAACATACATTCATCATTATCATTTCAGTCGCAAGAAGTCCACAGATGGACCTAGGCTACCCTCAATTATTTCCATATGAGGAGTTTCTGCCACACCCACCACGCATGGTAAACGGGTTGGCGCTCCTGATGTAAAGGACAACAGCCGAACAGACACCAAAAACATTTTGCTACAAGCTGAAACAGACGGTTCGCGCGCGCTCGAGTAACTAAATAAGATGTAATTTGAAGTGTAAAGTGCGTGTATATGCCTATTTTCTGAACTCTTAACTGTTTTAACGTAGCAATTTGAAGAATAAGAATAACTTCTATAGAGTAAAAAAAAAAGATTTTCAATTATGAACCGGTTGGAAATTTTTTTTTTTCTGCATTCGTTATATGGGGTATCAAATTCGATACTTAATCTCTACTTATTTTAAAGTGATCAAAAGTAGGTACACACAGACAGGCCCAACTGTAACGGAAGACTTCGTGATGACAATCATACTTGTTTTCGCGAAGGAAGTCCGTTCAAGGGGCTTTGGGTCAAGTTCGCATACTCCGTGGTGTCCGCGGCCGGCGCGTGGCTATCTGATTGTAGGCACGCGCTAAGTAGTATAGTTAGACTGGTAGGGCTGCTCCTTGGCTCTTGTTTTTCTTAATTCATTAAGAAAAACCGACAGCTTTGAAATTGATAACAGATTTTTGTTATTTTATGATAATTAGAAAAATCTTAAGCCGTCAAGAAAAACCAACAGCTTTGAAATTAATAACAGATTTTTGATATTATATGATAATTAGAAAAGTATCAAAAAACTGCAGTTTTACACAGAGATACTTATATTTTTTTATGAATGTTACTACACTGCTAAATATAATCAATCATATAGAACTTCAAATAAAATTACGACTTGTTATAACATACATTAATGACAATATATTTTACAGATAGAAGTTTTTTTTTATATATATAGTATTAGTATTAGTAAGTATACATACTATCTAGAATTTAGCATGGTTGACTGCCCGCGTGACCTACACGAAATGATGATGATGATCTAGAAATCGCTGTTGGTTTTAAAATAAATGAAACACACACACTGATAAATAAATAAAAAAATATAATTCGTACAACCCTAGCTGTCAGTCGTGTAGGTGCGGTTCCCGCTAGCCGCAGGTCGGCGACCCCGGGGTCGGCGGTTCGGTGTCGTCCTTATGTCACCAACAAATACCAGTTTTCTTCCTTTTGTCCCCAAACTCAATTTACAGCTAATTTTTACGGCCACCGCAAATTAAACAGCTCGTAATGGACTTACATTAACCTGAATTTCAATTTATTGCACTTACTTGGAATTTTTATGTCACATTTTTATCTTTGCTTCTGAATTATGATATATATTTTAGTTGGTCTGTTTGTTCATAATGGAGAAACACAAAAACTACAGTATTGATTTTTAAAATGCTATCACCAATTGAAAGCTACATCATCAGCAAATAACATAGGTTATAATTTATGCGGAAGAAGTAGCGAGAAACAGAAAGATATAGAGTTTTACTCCAAGTTTTTCCTGAAGTTTTTTGCTTGGGTTTACTAAGAATGACTTTAAATGGCTGGGGTGGTATTTGTTTTTCAACACTAAGAACCATTATTGTAGTTTTTTTTTTTATATTTTTTCTAAAGGTCCTAGATTTTTGGTAAGTCAGTCTAAATCTAATTTATCTACACGGCTCCATTTTCTAGCCTTTCAATTATAACCAATATTTGTATCTATCAAATTCAGAACCACCTCAGAGGCCGAGAGGCGGTTCCGAAGAACTCTGACACCAGGGTGTGCATGGTCGACTGACCGTGTCACCTACACGAAATGATGATGATCTATTAAATTGATTGTTTAATTGTAGATATAAGCTTTAAAGATTTTGTTTAATAAATAAAGAGAAGTAGTTGCTTATGATTTATGTACGAGCAGTACGAGTATCAAAGATCATTAAAATCAAATTTCAATAAATAATATAATAATATTTTAACACAGCGGAAAAACAGCATGATAAAGGATAGATTCCTTTTTAAGGTGTAGGTGGATCTAGTAATTAATAGCAATTAAACCCACGGGAAACGTAAACGTCTAGCGAATATATTGCGCATACGCACGCAGGTCTATCACACATGAACACCCGCGCGTCGGTTATCTAGCAACCACAAAAAGGACATAATACCATCACTTTCATTAATAAAAAAAACTGTTTTCCCCTAATTATTTGTCAGTTACACGTTATAAGAAGTCCGGCGATAATAATAAGGGTATCTTTCATTTAAAAAAAGAGCGAGCCCGATGGTCCAGTGGGTGTGAGCTTTATGAGCGCTTACGTATGTTAAGCAACCCCTGGCGCAGTCCCTACTTGGATGGGTGACCGCAAGTGGCATGAAATATCTCGAGCTCCTCCGTGCTTCGGAAGGCACGTTAAGCCGTTGGTCCCGGCTGTCATCGTTGATGGCAGTCGTTAAGCTATGTCAGATGCCTTTAGGCAGCTTGAAAAATCTGACACCAGTGTTGGCCACTTACACATTCGAAAAACAAAACATTTAAAAAAAAAACACTGCTCCATGGAATCTACATCATTTTAGGTTCTCTCAAATACATAGATATGTTTTCATTCATTGTTCAATGTACGAGTATTATTTTCTTATTTTTTCTGTACCGAAAAGGTGCAAACAAGACCCTATTAATGACGTCAGTCTGTCAAAACGTTTTATTGACTTCGACAAACTTAATCTGATTATTAAATAAAAAAAAGTTAACCAGGTCCCTACTATTAATATAAATAAATATAAACTGTGACTCGGTATCAGTTTTTAAAAGTAGTATCCACTTTTTCTACATATTATTAATATTTAGTCTTAATAACTTTTCTTAAGTATACATAGATCAATTGATGTGGTTTACGTTGAGACGATGAGGTTTTATATCCTTTATCTCTGATAAAGGATATAAACCCACCATTTACCACATTCCGGTCATTAACTGCTTATACAGTTTGTTATTACTGCTCTATTCATATCTTTATCTCCAGTAACTTTCACGCGTTATCAAATCAATGACAGATTTACGATCAATCTCTACGATTAATCAAAACTATCATTGCGCTTGGACACACGAAAACGCAAGCACGATGTTACTGTTGATAACGAAGTATGGTCAATTCTAGGAATTTTTGGTAAAACCTAGGTGTGTTTTTATGTGTACCAAATTTTGGTGATAAAATAGTCATTGTGTGCATTTTTTACACTTATTGAAACTGATTTATTTTTTACACTTATTGAAATTTTTAACATTTTTATTAGATACTTGATTTATGCCTATTCCTAAATAATGATAGAATGTTCTAAAGAAAATATTAACACGAAGAGTTTTAAAGATACTGTAGAAGATATGGTGCAAAAAGGAACTTACAAACATGAGTTCTAATAAAAGCAATACAAATTTTGGGCAGTCTTTTGAAAAGACATCAACAAGCCCTTGAAGAGGACGTCAAATTCAGAAAAATTACAATTAATTTATGAATGAAATCCTAGATAAATCGTAAAAATAATGAATTAGTTTCTGATATTAATATTTCCTCTGGTTGCTCTAGCTGAGCTGACCCTCTCTGTATTACCAATACAGAGAGGGTCGTGCTCCTGCAAAGGAGATTAACTTAGACCTGATGATGATGATGATTATTATTTCCTGTTATAAGAAATATATTTTGGAGCTTAGAAAACTATGCTTGCCATTTGCAACGATTGCAATGTAGGTCTTAAGTTGTGCCGGGAAATCTTAGAATTATTAATATTTGAGCCTTTACAGTAACACAAGTTAACAGAATTTTATGCAGCGCAATGTGCATTATATGCAAAGAGAAATGTTATGGCTACCGAGAAGAAGCCGTAAATCTTCGCTGGAAGGACGCCGGTGCATGCAAAGTTCTAATTAGGTTTAATAGAGCATAGTAATGGGACGCAAAAGGAGCTGAAAAAAAACGGTCAACTGTGAGTCGAAACCGAGCACATACAATAACGGGGTAAAACATAGAAGTGGGACGCAAAAAGCTGAAAAAATAGGTATGTATGTACACTAAGAGATCATAAGTGCAGTCATAGCTCAATGTTTATATTGCCGTACAGTGCCGACCGTCCCTCTTTGTGTGAGTGGGCTCCATAATACACACTTACAAAAGATATACCTTAGTGACTAATCACGCACACATTGTTGTCAAATAATGCAAATAAAAATCAACCTTGATTCAAAAGATATATGGCTCAATACGCAGTTGGCACAAGAATCCCTTATACAGGAATATTATATAGATATCCATAGTTTACTTAGTATAATATTGTGCACACTGATTTCTTATCAATCACGTAAACCGGAACAAATAAAAATCAACCTTAACTGAACGTATATAAGGTTTTACAACAGAATAATCGCAAGGCCTATATTGTAACTAACCTCACAGCGGCTGTTGTTTTGCTTTCGGACATGATTAGTCATATTCCTTATTTCGACGAATGAATCATAGATGCAGTGGCCTGTCGGAAGGTTTACACATTTAAACACCTTCTCCGAACATTTATGACCACGGTTCAAATCAGGCTATAAACCTTTATTATTGCGTTTTTTATTATTGTTCGGTTTTTTTTATATATTTCAATATATTTTATGCCACGAAAAGCGTAGCACTATATTTTGAGTAGACAGGTAGTAAGGTAATATTATAAATATAAATATTTTAAATAAAAAAAAAAAAAAAAATATCGAATGACATTTTATTTCAATGTTTGAAACCAATTGTTAAACATATATTTTCCTATCTATTTCATATGGTTAATTACAGCTTAAGTATTCGTTTTCGTGATGAAAAGAAATTGAAGCTATCTAACCACAGAAATATTACAATTGTTACTATCACGCGGCGGCACTAGAAATTTTTTAGTAGACTCATTAAAAAATATTAACTTAATATACACTATTTTTTACCTAATTTTACTTTACACAAAATATTTGATAGCAGTCTTAAACCTTTTCCTCAAGCAAGCGCCGCCGCATTGACCCAGCTATTTTTCATTACGCATTCATTATCATTTCGTAAACAGAATTGAAACTAATCCGCAACGATTTATATATTTTATCAATTTATATATTTTATATATTTTACTAACTTGATACAAAATGAATAATTAAAAAAAGGAAATGATTACACGGTTGGTAGTTATAACACTTTTAACAGTATGTGTTTAATATTTCGTATAACCACCGTTATTATCTATACATGCCTGTAGGCGTCTACGCATGGAGCCTACAAGATTTGCGCATATATCTGTCCCAGTAAAACTGTTCCAGACTTCCATGCAATGAGATACTAATTGTTCTGTATGTCTCTCATCCCTTGCTTTCCACCTTTGCACCATCAGGCCCCATAGATTTTCTATGGGGTTGAGATCAGGGGATCGCGCTGGCCACGGGATTACTTTCACCTCGGGATGTGAATTGAACCACTCACGCACAACACTCGCTCGGTGTATAGGGCAATTGTCTTGAACAAAATGTATTTGTCTCATTTCGTCGAAAGGATATACAATTCGCACACTAGGCAGCATCGTGTCATTTAGCACTTCGACGTAGTCCAAACTGGTAGCACGGGAAGTAATGCACACTAATTCACCAGGTCCTGCTGCACTCATCCAGCCCCACATATTTACTGATATTCGACCAGATGAAGTATTGGGAATTACATTTTGCTCTGTCCAACGTGTGTTATTTCTACGCCATAAGTGAAGTCTACCCTTCTGGTTAGACATAAATGATTTCTCATCCGTAAAAACAGTACTCTCCCAATCAAAATCTATATATTCTCTTGCGAAACGTAGCCGTTCCTCTTTGTGGCGCATTGACAAATATGGCTTTCGTGCAGGTTTTCTATGATGCACACCATCTTCATGCAGTGCACGACGAACAGTTGGCAACGACACGTTAAATAACTCCGCGAAATGTCTGGTGGGCATGAAACCATTGCCTTCATATTCGTTTAACATCAGACGTCGCTGAGTTTCGCTGAGAAGCGACGGCCTTCCACACCGCTGACGACTAGCTAGGCTGCCCTCATCACCAAATCTCTGCACCCAACGTTTTACTGTCCTCCACTATAACAAAAGAAAACTAATTAAGTTTATTAGGAATAGATTGAAATTCGATATTTTTCTTATTGTAGGATGACTTTGGCATTCACACAGTAACACTATAATAAAATACTTATTATAACAAATTGAATTTAATTGCGGTGATTTCACTACTAAAATGTATAAATCAATATTGTTACATATATATAAATACAATAGGTATTACTCACACTTAATCCCGTCTCATTAGAAATTTGAGATATATTTTGACCACTATTATGCAAATCAATAATTTTTGCCTTTGTTTCCACATTAATGTTCGCTTGCATTTTTAAAGGTGTAATGTAAGGTAATCACAAGAAGCAGTTATAGTTAGAAAGCACGTCAACTTGTCGTCACAATTCAACTACAACGAATAAGAAACTTGATTGTCTCCCGTCTCATATGGCTTTTTTAATTCACCGTCAACTTACCATTTATGATTTATGGATCTGTGACCGTCAATTATTACTTTAGTTTAGAATAAGAAAACAAACTAGGAAAAAAATTCTATGGATAAAAACATGACATCGCCAACCAAGATTGGAACCTGCGTCCCCTCAGTCGCTATCTATGCATTAATTTCGAAGCGCTTAACCGCTAGACCAACTAGCTACTTGATGAGTTGACGAATTGATCGTTAATATTCCTTTAATACACTTTTGTGTGCATGTGTGCGTATGCCATCTTATTAACTTGTGAAACGACATCGTAAACGTAAGGTCGTAAGTACAATTTGTTCTTTATGCTAATGATTACGGAAACTATGACTGCACTTCTGATTCTTGACTGTACATGGTTACTGTGAAAAAACGTGCATGAAAAAGTTCATTTTGTGATATACTTACTACAAATTTTTGGTTGTCAATTTTTTTAACCAACTTACTCAGTTTGAAGTACGGTAGAGCAGGTCAGAGCGGGTCGCAGCCATTATCTCGAAGGTGACGCCCTAGCTCTCTCCTTTGCCCTCGTCGCACTAGGGCCCACCAGTTTCCACTTCGAAAGGAACTAAAAAGTACTGGGAAAGTTTCGCGTATTTTGGTGCTTTTCTTTAGCAGCCTGTTATTAAATAAGTTATTATTGTGACAATCTGTTTTATGAAATGAAATTAATAGATTTTATTCAAATTTTGGATCTCATTAATCACTTTTTGAGCGTCATTTATCTTTCTTGTATTTTTTTTATAATAGCAAAATCGAAAAACTACTAACTAGCGTTTTATAAATATAAAGCTTATTTTTTAGGGAAAGCCCGAGGGAAAGGCATTCAATACTTCATCAGCATTTCGTTGCTGATAATTTTATTACTTGGTAAAAAGTGAAAAAAATATTGCATAAGTTGAAGAAGTTTTTAGGCTCGTTTTGCCACATTTAAACCAAACAACTCAGGGCTTCAAGAATTATTGATGCTGGGAAAACAGCTCGAATTCCTTGAAATGCGAAACAGCCAGACATAAGCAATTAGTTGGAAACCCATCCTATTATTATCTCATTGTCGCAGATTGCTAATTACGCGTTGACTGATCAACCGAAAAGGCGTAGACAGTGCGTGACGTTTTTTCGGCGACTGAATTCAGGCATTCTGCGATCGTCGAGCGAAGATAATTTGTTAATTGTTACTGTAATTGGGGAGAAAATGGGGCAACTTTGTTTCATTGCAATTGTACCATATAAAAGGAAACATAAACGTGGTATTGTAAGTCTTCAAATAAGACACAAATATGACTTGTTCACATACCTAATTGTCAGACAAGGATATCTGCAAAAATAACTATGTAGAGTGTATAAAGTATAAAGATGCCTTGGTGTAAAACTGTTAGTCTGTATGTTATATTTTTAATAAACAATAAACTAACTTAGAAAGTTAGACTTTACTATCCAATTTGATTATGCAATAAAGTTTACATAAAATAAAATACTTAGAAACTTGCTGTGTAGTCCCCAGCAGAGTAGAATAGGGCTAAGTCTTCCCGTGGATGTTGTAAAAAGCGACTTAGCGAACACAAGCTAAACAAAGCTAATATAATAAAATCAAAGACACCTCCCCAACCCGTCTGGCCAGCGTGGAGAGTGTAGGCCAAATCCTCTGACTGCTTTGGCTAATATATGGCTCTAGTATCAATGCTTTAGTAGTACATTCTGATATCTATGAGTAGTACAGAGAGGGTCGTGCTTCCGCAGTGGACACAAAGGAGAGATGATGATAAATATGATGAAAAAAAAAATCGCGGTGGCCTAATGGGGATGGCAACTGTCACGTTACAGTTTAGTGGGGTTGTTCCGATACAAATGTCAAATGTATGGACTTTTACACTAATCAATATTTTTCTTCATATTCAGACCAAATCTCGTGAAATAAACTATTAAATTGTTTATACTAGCTAGTTTCCCACAAATTGGCATATATATTTTATTGTTACTAAGGTTGTTGATAAGGGAACATATATGCGTTTTATACATTTTTTACAAAAGGTTTAATGTTTTGTCACTATTCTTATGCACTAATTAATTGCATCAAAATCTAAAAATAAAGATATTTATATTTTTGTTAAGGATGAACGTACGCAGCGACATCTACATTTGCGCTGCCACCCTATTGGTAAGGCATTACGAATACAAAGAGTAATGACTGCCGGTTCAAATCCTACCCGCGTGGAATTTTTTCCCAAATTTAATTTCTTTATTTCAACAAGAGTATATTCAAAATAGCATTATAAGTGCATAAAAACACTTAGGAAGTATAAAAAAAAATAAAAAAAAAAAATCATTTATTTCGGATAACAAAGATCCATATTCACCGTTACATTTTACACTACACATTTTATATTACGAAGAAAAAATAAATAATAATAATAAATGTCATTAAAATTATTAAAATACAATAATGTCATATCATAAATACACATTGAAAGATTAAAATAAATAAGCCAGTCCTATCGCAGCGATACGTCGTCTGCTATTGCTGTCGGCTTCAAACTCGTCTACTTTTCATATAAGTATAACTTAGACTTAATTTATCATGTGTCCTTTTGTAAGTCTATTTTAAAGGTTTCCCATTATAACAGACGTCTAGTTTTGGGAAACCTATATCATAATATGAATCTTTACTGCCATACGAGCTACATACTATGAGTGCCTTACCAACCAGGTGCCAGCTGTCTTTGAGATACAGATTATCGTCTAGTTCAGATATGGTTTGTAACTGGCTGGATCAAGGGACTCAGTATAATGCAACTAACGAAAACTGCTACTACCTGTATGTACCATCTTTATTGTATTGTATTTTATGGCTCAATAAAGAAATTATTATATTATTAATCTCTTTATTTATTTCTTTAGTCTTAGATTTAGGTTTTTATAAAATTGACATAAAAAGTAAAATATAAAAATATAATACATAACATAAAAACTTTATAAAAACCTAAACCTAGAGTGCCGCCAGCAGCGGAGCAAGGCTCAAGCTACCAGCGGTCAGGGCACCAGAGAAAGAAACCTTCTGACAATACGTGCCGTATCCAAGAGTACTGCCTTCTGTATCTGTCCCTTGATCCATATTATTAATTATTATTAATATAACGAAAATAGCAGATAATCGAACATAGGACTTTACATAGACCAACATTGAACACATGTTGACTGGTACTCGAGCGTTTATTGCACTACATTCCGCGAGTGTACCCAACTCTTATTATTATGACGACACTATTATATTGAAGACACTATTAATTGAAGACACTATTATAATGAACATACTATTATATTGAAATAAACTCCAATAAACGCAAGTAAATAATATTTAAATTTAACTAGTCCATAAAGAGACTCGTTAAACTTCTGTTAATTATATGCAGTGGTTTAAATTAGCTCGGTGCCAGGTTGCTCGAAATATAATTTATTTTTTCGTTGTAAATTAACTGTACGTATTTCTTTTTTTTTTTTGTCTTCAAGAGGCTTAGCACAGCGAAACTAGCGCCACCTATCATTTAATTCTATTACTCGTAATCAAACCAAAATTAAGAAGTCTTATTCTGTGTCTTATTAGTGTGTGTGTGTGTGTGTGTATAGTGAAGTCTTATTCAGAAAAAGGCATATGTAGAAAATAATCATTCCGATGTGGGCGAAGGATTTTTATCTAACAAAACCGTACGTTTGTCTGTTACTTTATAACAGTCAACGTTTTTTCACCAGTGTCTCATCCAGTTCTTATCTCCTAGCCATATAAAGAAACGGGGTTAGATATCTTCTGGTCGAAAGGAGAGATAAGCTTTACATTAGCACTTTTAATTGCATGCTTATTAGATGTTTATGATACATAAGCTTCGTATATGGTGTCCAGTAACATGTTTGCATAATTTTCTAATTCAAAAAGATTGCTGTATTTTTTTACATAAGGTTTAATTTATTTAATCAAACCAGTAGTTAAGTATCAATCAATAATACTGAAAATGATTTTTAAATAAAAATAAGAACATAAATAATCTTCTTTACACCTTGATATCTAGGATGGTTTAATGTTTCGAAAAAAAATCACTATCACATATATCTCAATATGTCAAATCTATTTTTTTAGGCCTATAGGTCATTCATATTAACACTTAATAAATAGTAGCATTACTTAGAAGAAAACTATCGAAAAATAGCTATAAGTTACGTTCATGCAACTTTATTATGGATAAAGTCGTGCATAAAATCCTATTTATTATCTGTTTATCTTATAAAAGTATTATTAAAATTTATAATAATTATTACCGGATGCTACTAGACCTACCTACCTAAATCGTTTGGAATCTTAGAAGACAACATATAATAATAGTATAAACATAAAAACGAAATAATAATTATTATTTTTACTATTGCTAATTTAAAATAATAAACAATTCCATTAACAAATGATGATTTTTATTGTTTGATTTATGTGCATGAATTTAATGCTTATGTAACTTTTCCCACGTAAAACGAATTAACTTCAAAAAGCTAGGTGTACTTTAAAGTTTAGGTATATTAATTCCTTATATTAGTGCAAGGACTAGCTTATCAATTTTCGTAAAGACACGAATCACTTTCTTTTTTAATCTTTTTAAAAAAGGCCATTCGTACTCGACTTAGGTAGTGCAATTTTCTAGCATAATTTATGTAATTAGCACCAATTTGCTCATAGCCCTGGTCTTATGGAGACCAAACAGTGTTGCATTTAAAACCTACAGCATTCCAAGATCCCAGACTTTTTCTATGGCATTTGTATTTAAAATAATTATACAATGAATTTATGCCTAGAGATTAAAAATAGTTTTTCATGGATATGCATTTTATTACTTATACGTCCCGTATAAATGTTAAAAATTACTCCCAGCAGCACGATTTCCTCTTTCCTAGATCTTTATTTAATTATTAAGTTTATGCCACATCTCTTTCTAGCTAGACGGCAGCAACATGTATTTAAATTGTCATTAATTGTAAAATATGTTTGAACGATATTATAAAACTCACGTTAGAAATATGAGGTAATATAAAACTTTATTGCCAAACAACAGACAAGGTAGTTCGAGTAAATACCTAATACAAGGCACTTTTAATGCGTGTTGTTTAGTCTTTAATTAAGGCATATAGGAATAGCAAGAAACTGCACCTATATCCATTTTTATGACTTATTATTCAACAATTTCTAAGCAGAGCCTTCAACCGCACAAGTCTTGAGATTGCCTTTATAGTTTATAACCCTCTTCCTCTCCTTTTTTGGACGATCCAAAGGAGCCGGCTCCATGCAAAAACCCTTAAACGACGATAATTATCGCGTGAAGCGTTATTTATCGCGATATATCCACCCCGGCATGGATATATCGGCAGTTAAGATTGCCGAGTCCGACGGCTATGCAAATTACGTAATGACAAACACATCCAATTAATATTCCTGATTGATATGTGATGCCTTGCAGCACGCAGGTATTCTAATCTTCGTAATATAAGTGTTACGCCATTTAAGTGCAACACTCACGCCCCCTTATGGCGATACTGTGGAGGAAATGAGAAGTGGCTTAGTAAGTACGTCTACAAAACGATGCGGGGGGTGATGGCGAAAAACATCACATTCAACGCACTAATCCTTCATGAGCATATTTCATTTATGGCTTGATTGGTTCCGACAAGATAACTGTAATTAATAATTAAAGAAAACACTAACGAAGAGACACGAAAAAAGCTAAAGCCGCCTTTTTGTCAGTGCTTGAGTTTCGAGGCGAAAAATAACGATGCCGATTACCTGAGAAGTTTACCTTTGGCAACATTGGTTTTAATCTCTCAATAAATATCATGCCTAAAAATGTTTACTTCAATAATCAGTATACTACGCCTGCTTGAAGAAAATAATACTACAATACAATGTTGTTCCAAAATATAAACTATCAAACTGCATGCATCTCAGATAACTCACGGCTACACATATACCTACCTACCGCATAGCGATGTAGACTTTCTTAAGTGTGAAAATGAGTGTAATTTAAAAGTAGCCCGACAGAATTGCGTTAATCAAGTTGCAATGAACTAGGCACGTTAATCAAGTCAGCAGCGTATTACTTTTTTACCCGGTCACTATTTCCAGACGAGTCGGAACTTTACTCGTCTCGTATTTTAAAGATGTTGTACGTACATGGCATGCGTGTAGTCAGTCACAAATAGCTAAAGTATAGATCTCAAATTATCATATTGTCATTATTTCTTACGCTTTTTTTAAATGTACGGTTGTTCCTATA
Organism: Rhodophaea formosa; assembly: GCA_963082605.1. Taxonomy (NCBI): domain Eukaryota; kingdom Metazoa; phylum Arthropoda; class Insecta; order Lepidoptera; family Pyralidae; genus Rhodophaea; species Rhodophaea formosa. Next base: position 4,804,188 of record OY720213.1, on the reverse strand, counting down.
TCACTCTTAAAAGTGTAGCGACTCGAGTTCAAAATGCCAATATGATGTTCTCAGACTGTTTGCCTTGTTAGATTGCCAGCAGAGCGCGTGGTGAATTATAATGACTATGATAGCAGACCAATATTTTTTACTACTTTTTAAAACATTCTAAAAATAATTTTATAAGTACTTAGGACACGCAGATTTACTTCTTTCATTTTCTTCATTAAAATGTTTGGCAAATAATTTTATTTCTATGACTTGCATCCAGGCTGCTTTGCTATACTCTCCATATTTGTGTAGCTACAGCATAGTTCACATATCCGCAATCTCTCCTCCGGTCTAGGGAATGTCCGCTGATTGCAAAAAGTGGCAAGTCGTTCAATTATCTGGACTGCTGTGTCAATGAAATGAAATTAGGAAAGTGAATATCAACTATTTCCCGTGAACGTTTTTGCGATGAACGATTTTTCTCTTCAATCAATCAACTCGAATTCGTATTTCCTTTACGAGTTTACCCTTGTTTTTAATATGAGTTTTATATATATTACGATTTTTAAAAATATGATTAAGCAAGCGAATCGAGCCTTATATGTTCGTGGATTATATGCGAAAAAAGACTCATACTGATGTAATACCTATAACATACTATCCCATTGTGGAGCATTGTTGTATTCTTTGTAAAGAATAGTGCTAGTTTGTACATAGGTAATAGCTGCACCTGGTTTAAGTATTATAACATCAGAAGTTATGATTGATATTTCGATAGGCTTTTATAATTAACTCGAACGAAACTTAAACAAAAAAATATTTTAAAAAAAAATACTCGTACAAATAATAAAGCCCGCTGGTTCAAATCTTGCCCGCATAGATTATTTTTCCCATATCTTCTTCCTTAATTTAATAACAGTATTTCAGAATAGCATTGTAAATGCTTAAGAAAACCTTGAAAATATTTTTCATCCATCAAAAGAAAATTGTTAGGTATAACAAAAGCCTTTGGGTAATAAGTGCAATAAAAGTTAATTAAATTCATCAAGGAATTAGATGAATGTTCAACCGTGTCGCAGCCAAGTTAAAGCAAAACGAGGAAGAAATTCAACACGGGCCATTACAACGAGAAGGCCTAACTTGGAGCGCCAGCGTCAAGTGCCAACTTCATCTTTTCGACAAACAGACGTGGGCTCTATAAAATATGAACGAGGGCAATCGAAATGCTTTGGGTTAAGTGGCAGATTTATACACCACCCATGCATTACTTTTTTGATGTCATTATTATAGTAGGTAACATTGGTGGATTCTACTTATTCATATTGCAACTACTGAACAGACATATGCTCCACATAGAGAAGGAGATCCATATTTTTAGGTGTGTTAACCGCGCTTCACTTTAATGATTATCAACATTAGCACTTTGATAAAACTGGCCTTTTTTGACAAAAAATGTTAAGAAAAGCTTCACTAGTTGATAAAATAGTTTGAAGGGTTACTAGGGTTAACTAAAGACACGTAGATCAAAATGTTACATTTCAATTCAGCACTGGGCCCCAAATAAGAATTTATAGGGGCTCTGTTGTTCAGTACCGTTACTAGACCCTTAAACATAATAATATTTAAAAGTATCCACTTTGCAATTAGATTGGGCTAACACTTTTTACAAAAAAATGTGTAGTACTTATACTTAAATTACTACCTATTTACTATTTTTACTTGAACTGGTACTAGTTAGAAACTATCAAGTCAAGTATTAATTAAATTACCTCAACAAAGGGACGCCGGCACTATAAAATTTATACGAGGTTCAATCAAAATGTGGTCTTTATTAATGTCATGGATCCAGCATAGTTGGGATGCATACTAGACATGGGAATACAATCTGAATGAGGTAGTATGGGAATACTACCTCATTCAGATTGTATGAGTATTTTAAAGATATAAGATAAACTAAAAACAAAAATACTAGTACAAAGAGTAAGACTGCTGGTTCGAGTCCTGCACGCGTGGGATTTTTTCCCATTATCTTATTTCTTAAGGCGCTGTAACACCTAATAATAATAGTACGTAATGGTAAACGCGCGATAATAGTACGTACTAGTAATGAAATAAGGTTGAAAGTGGCGATGCCGGTAGGTGATCGCAGTTCGAACCCGTATCTGTCATTTCGGCCGCTTTTTGTCGGTTTTAATGTAATAATTCCTTAATTATAACCAAATATTGTAATATTTTTAGGTATCCATTTTGCTCAGTAAGTTTTACTTTTTATAGATGTAAAAAAAAAATTGTAGTAATCGCTGAAAATATCAAGTAATTCGCGACGAAACCTTTTCTGGATATAGCTTTTTGTCATTTTATTTTCCTAGGTTTTTCATATTTTTTTGAAAATATTTTGATGTAATCATTTATTTTGATCTTTGAACTGTACTTCATATTTTTTTCATGCTAGTATTCCATGAAAAATAAGGCCAACTGCGCGACGAAAAAATAGACGTTTTACGGCAGTTCGTGAATTACAGCGCCTAAGATATCTGTATGCCATAATATAATTTAAACCTTTGCAAATTACATTTTTATTATTCAGATCGCATAGTATTCTAAAGATTTTAGATTCCGTATGCCTAATACAATTTAAACCTGTGAATAACATTATTATCTCCTTTATTTATTTTTACACATATAATTTACATTTTTAAATATTTAAATATATAAAAAAAAAAAACATTTAAAAATATAAAAATAGTAGCCCACCGGTATCGGGAACAGGGTCCAAGCTACCGGCGGTCAGGGCTCCAGGGAAAGGAACCTCCTCACAATACGGGCCGTGTCCAAAAGTACTGCCTTCTGAATCAAGCCCTTGATCCAGCTGCCTAACGAGAGCCTCTTTAGGTGTTGATCGAGGCTCTTGGCAATTAAGCCATGGGCTGTTACTACTATCGGCACAATGATCGCTGAGTCAACATCCCACATGTCGACAACCTCGCGAGCCAAGTCAAGATATTTAATTTGCTTATCTTTTTCGGCTTTCACGAGGTTCTCATCATGCGGGACTGTTATATCAACAATCATTGCGCGCCGCTCTGATCGATCCACCACCACTATATCAGGTTTATTGGCTACAATAGTCCTGTCAGTGATGATGGATTGATCCCAGTACAATGTGGTACTACCATTTTCGAGAACTGGGTCGGGCACATACCTGTAGTATGGAACTTCCGATTCCACAAGGCTGTATTGTAGGGCAAGTTGCTGATGTATTATCCTGGCTACAAGGTTGTGTCTATGCAAGTATTCTCCGTTAGCTAGACGAGAACACCCAGAGATAATATGTCGGATTGATTCGCCTGGACGGTGGCATGCCCGACATATGTCAACCGTGCCATCCTTCACAATATATCTCCGGTAGTTATTCGTCATGATAACTTCATCCATAATTGCAAAGACAAAACCTTCAGTTTCTCCGAAGAGGTCACCAGAACGTAGCCAGGCTACGGACGCTGTTAGATCTACATCGGGCCCATGCAAGGCCCGGAAAAAGCGTCCGTGAAGCTCCTTACTCTGCCATACCTCCCTGCGGTCGTTAGTGTCAAGCACTACAGGTTTGAGCCAGTTCTCTTTAGCCAAGGAGAGCGGGGTGAGGCCCTTGTCTACTGTGACTACATCTTTATGCATCCCCACGTCAACTTTAAGGAAATATTCCCTGAGACTGCATATCTCGCGATTGTGAATGGTCTTAGCATTTAAAAAGCCTCGACCCCCACACCTTCGCGGGATATACAGTCTCATAACTGAAGACCGTGGGTGATGCATTCGATATTCCGTCAGCAGTGTACGGACCTTCCTATCCAAGGTGTCTAGTTCTAGTATTCTAAAGATTTTAGATTCCGTATGCCTAATACAATTTAAACCTGTGAATAACATTATTATTATTACAATTCTATTATGTAGTTTTGTCATAAAAATATTCATAATATGAGACACTTGCCTTAAGAGACGTGCAACTTAAGTGCAGTGACGGGGTGGCATCTTTATAAAGGAAAAGATCACAGTTTAGATATATGATCCTTCTAAAGTTATAGATCGATATCGGTATAATATCGCTAATTAATTACGTAACACAAAGTTTAAACCAAACGGCATCCTATTACAATTTTTTCGGGATTTTGTTTATTTTTTCAAAAAGTACTCAAGACATCGCAACGAAAATTTTATGGG